>CM057008.1:29604990-32004990 GCA_029891345.1 Dryococelus australis
ACTTATGGCCAACACCATAGGCATATGAGCATACTCGTATAAACCTATGCGAATTTTTCTCTATCTTGCTCCCTTACTGAGATAGCAAAAAATCCACTAAACATATCAATTGATGAAATGCATTTAGAGTTCTGAAGTGTAATCATTATATCCTTGGTTCTGGGATAGGGTATTGTACCTTTTTTAGGTGTTTGTTTAGGAGCCTAAAGTCTGTGAGGAATCTTTTGCCTCCTTGGCATTTTTTATGACTAGGCTTGGCGTGGTGTAAGGAGATTCAGAAAGCATGATTATTTTAGCATCAAGCATCTGTTGTATCTGATCGAGCACATGTTCGCATAGATGTGGATTTATTATATATGGTCTAGTATGAATAGGTTTATTTGTAGTTAATTCAAATTTTATTTCATAATTTTTCGTTTAGGTTAATTCAGTTATGTTACTAGCAAAACAATCTTTCTATTTTTGTAGTAATTCTCTGAGCTGTGTTTTCATGTGTATGGGTAGGTTATCATTTATGCTGCCTAGAACAGCGGTATTTATTGGGTTGTCCAGAGATTCAATTTTATTTATGTAGTGTTCAATACAATTGTTTGTTTCACAATATAGTTGATTAGTATTTATTGGTATTTCAATCATGTTTTTATTGTGTTAAGAGTGTATGTACATTACATATTTGGTTAGTATAGGTACTATGTCATACCTTTTAATAAAGTCTACTCCTAATATTACATCTTATTTTAAATTATCAATTAGAAGGAAGTCCTGATTGAAATTGTATCCTGCTTTATTAATATTCAAATTGGTTTTGTATTTGGGTAAGTCAATATCTGCTATAGCTCCCATTAGTGTAAACCGTTCCATAACTGGTTGCCAGTTGTACTTCTTTATGAGTGTTGTGACTATACAGGACACGAGCATCCCATGTCAACCAACACTTTATACGATCTGCCCACCAGCTGGACAAGGATGTGCAGCATTGATGTTTGCACGTAGCGTATACGACATTCGTCCTTGCCGGTCAGCAGGGCTTGTTTGTTTTGTATTTTGGAAAATGGACCTGTGGCGCAGTTTCTGCTTACTCATTTCATCATAGCCACTGTTTTCCGTGTTTATGTTTGTAGTGTCTGTCTCGGGGATGCGTAAATTTACATTTGTCATGGTAAAACGTCCTTTGAACTTTTTGAAACATTTGTTTGTATTTGTGTTGAAAGGTTGATCTTGGTTAGGAAAAAGGTAGGCAATCCACGGCGCGGTGGCCCTGATTCATGCTCAATGCGCACTTCATGGCTGCCAGCGACTGCAGTCTGATGACGGCCATGCGTGCACTGACATCATGAGCGTGCTGACTCGCACAGTCCATGGCTCCGACCTCGACTTGCACCACCGCTTCTGTGCTGTCTACCATGTTGGCTTTCACGGGCGCCATGTTATTGGTAACGTGAGGCCGTGGCCTTGTCTGAGGTGTCGCAATTACCCTTGTTCTTCCATGACCTGCATTTAGATTCGTTATAAATAATACTTGATGACCTCATTTCTTTGTTTTCGCCTTTGGGAAGCATCTCTGTAATTTGAATTTTTTTTTTTTTTTTTTTGTTGCATTTGAAAGTTCTGTGGTCGCGAATTGAACTTAGCCATATCCGCATATGATCGCATTGGTATTCACTTTCTAAAAAGCGCCTCGCAGGCGTTAATTATCCATTTGACGTTTACCTCTCGTTGAAACTTTACACTCTCTTTGCTATATTTACTGTATTCGTCATTTTTTCTCCTGGTTATACTTTTATGACTTCTATCCTTTATTTGGGAGTGTCTGTTTTCTCTTTTACGCAGATTTTCCTGACTTACATTTACATTATTAAGGCCCCTGCCTGTCTGTAACTGTGATAGTTAGTTTGGTGCACCCTACATCCTGATTTGTCTGTGGGGGTGGTGCTTATTGCCCCCTCGTGTAGGAGTTTTTTTTGTTGTATTTATTTGTTGGACAGAATTTTTGTCTTGGTTGTTTTTGATTTTGGGCGTTATTATGTTGTGTAGGGTTTGCCTGGAAGTAGTTCGATTTATGAAAGTTACAATTCTGTGGCGGTCTTCTGTTAGCTTGTTGGGTGTTGTAATGCTTTTGTGGTGTTTGTATGTATCTTTAACCACAATCACAGGTTGTCTGTTACGCCCGAATTTGTTGTATTTGAGATACTGTGGTGTGTGTGAGTTATTTCGTCTTTGTTGGTTTTGTAACTAAATGGCTTTTGGTTCTAAAATGTGGGGTTCATAATTTCCTCCTTCAGTTTAATCATTTCGGCCCTTAATGAATCTGCATCTGAGTTATTTTGTTGCCCTTCCATTGACTGATTATATTGAAATAATCCTGCCTCTACTCTTTAAATGTTCGTAAGGAGGTCGTCAATTGTGTCATTCTTGAGGCCTACAATTTTGTCCACAATGGAGGGGAAAATTGGTCGCCACACAATACTAATGAATTATCTCTGTGTGTGATGGTATTGTTGTATTTTCGCCTGTAGAATAAAAGGTTTTCGATTTGTTTTTGCGTGATTTCGTACAGTTTTTGTTTGGTGGTGTATAAGAGGTTTCTCAAGTATTCCTCATTTGCTGATATTAGGAAAGTTTTTCTCATTTTACAAATGGCGTCATTCCAGGTGGCTTGGCCCGCATGAGTCTGTAAAAAGTTTTCTAACATGTGCTTGGCTGAACCTGTGACATTGTGTTTCAACCTACGTAATTTCCCTGTACCATCCCAGTTGCTTTTTTTTGGCAGTGTGGTTGTATTGTTACAAAAATTCTGACAACTTTTCACTATCATCGCTCGAAAATTTACTGACTCTCATGGGATGTTGTACTATCACGTTGATTTGAGGTGGGTTAGTCATGTTGTTTTGTCGTATCTGGAGTGGGGAAGCTAAAGGTGACTGCTCGTATGTGTGTTCTGTTGTGAGTTTGTGTATGTTAGAGTATTTGTATTCTGTTGTCATGTCAATTTTAACTCGTGTTAAATAATCTGTGTGGTGTTGTTCTGTATTTTAATTTGAGGGTGGGGGTGGGAATGGCAGAATGGCAATGCAAACCATGTGATTCAGATGTTTCAGATGATGTAGAAAATCCAGTTGCAGAACACTAAGTTGAGGTCAATGGCGATGGCTTTCCGGTTGCATATTGCTGTGACCTGTCCTACAAGGGTCAGGACAATGTTTCGTAACTTTATCATCTTTATCTAAAATTTCATAAAGAAAAAAAACAGTTCTTATTAGATGAATTACGAAAAATATTAATTTTTTAGCAACCTTTCCAATATACTTCATTGTTATCACGAATAAAACCAAACAGTTATCTAAGAGGATATGTTATTTCATTTGTTTTATTACTACAAACACTTTTAACCTCTTTCGTTATTTTACTAGAAACAGATTAATTTCGATATAGATTATCAGCACGAGTATATTCTAAATAAATTTGTTTACTTGTTGATCTTAATAAAGCATTCATGATTGTTGTTGTTATACACGAATTATCAACCGTTTCAATAATATTTCGTTGTTTTGAGATTTCTACTCTACAAATTTGGAAAGGAAAAAAATTTGAACAAGCATCAATATTATTCATCATATTCTGCATCAGCTCCAACCTTATCTCTCTTTAGTAATCTAAATTGCTCATAAGCATAGGCATGATTCGGTAAAGTTAAGCCATCTCCTTTTGGCATATCAAATTCGATTCTATTATTGTAAACATTTAAATTCCCCATGGTTTGATCGGTTGGAGGAAAAGTCTGCATCTCAAAACTCTCAATATTTTTATAACTCATTTATAAGTAAAAAAAATTATATATAAGTGGCAGAATGGAAGGTATTTTCTCGAGCTAAATTACTCATTGAAAGATATAAAATATATAAAAAGCATAATGAAAAAGTATATGAAAACAACAAGAAGAAAAATTCCATTAATTGACAAACTACGCAACATTGGTAAAAAAAAAAAGTAGAAAAAGTAAGTGAAGAAAACAAAAATTTAATAAACACATTAGTGCCACTAGCAGCGAAAAATTTAGATTATCCGGCAACACCAGAAGAGTCATCATTCGAAAGAGAATTATTCTCAGAACAAAAATCTCCTTATTTGGCAGAGAAAATGGGAATTGTACTACTGAAATATTTACCACATGCAGCATCTGAATCTACTATAAATCTCGGGAAATAAATTGCAAAAAGAATAAATGTTATTAATGAAAAATTTGGTTTACGTGGAGTTGGGGAAAATTTTTACATTGGTGAGTCAAAAGTAACGATAAATAATTATACACTATTTGTTAAGGATAAAGAATATAAACTTACACTAAGGCTTTGTAATTTTTTAACAGAAAATTCACAAGAGGCCCTTGAGAATAAATTTGATGATGAGGATTATGAATATTATGCAGAAATTGTCAAAACTACCAATGCTGTATTCCAAAAATATAATCCTAATAAAAAGGTAGCTCCGAGTGGAGGTTGGAAGTACAATAATATAATTAAACCGATTTATGATGATTATATAAGATCATCAAGATCAGAGCCAAACAGACTAGAAAGGTTTGGTTCAATTTGTGAATATATTTCCCCAATTTTTTCTGCTTCCCTTTTTATTGAATGTATAAATACTTAATGTCCATTTGATCTTCGATATACTACTGGCGGCTTATAATCACCATAATCAGATACAATATAATAGCAAAATCCAGCAGCTTCGTGTAATTGATATTTCATAGTATATGAATCATCGTTTAGCTTTAAGTCAATGTTATTTATTCATTCATTAGTAACATTAAATCTTTCTTTAAGAATCCCCTTATAAAGACCATTATAAATATCGTCTTCATTTTAAACCAGGTATTTTTTGATTAATTTAAATTTATATAATTCCCTAGGATTTGATTTAGTAGTTGATATTTTCTTCCATATTGACTCAAAATCTGCATATATTGCAAAAGGAACCTTCATTGTATGTTTGTAATTTTTGAAAAATATTTTCTCTCCCTTCGAAGGTATATTGACTTTTACTGATTCATTTTTAGAGAAGTCTTCTGTGGGTTTACTTAATTTCTCTTCAGATTTAAAAAATCGAACACACATATCACATATATATGTTTCACGTTTATGCATATTTATTTGTGCAGAAGGATTTCTCGGTAAGTCTTTTATCCATCAATAATACGAATTTTGTGCAGCTGCGCCTGCTTTATCATCTTTAAAATAAAGTAAATTTATGTGCTTATCCTTTTTTCTTTTTGTAAGTTTAAGTGGACATACAATGGATTTCTTACCTTCATCTTCAATAGAGTATACATTTATAGATATATCAATTTGATTTTCTATTTCTGGTATATCATCCATTTTGATAGGATATTCATATTTATCTAATACTTTGTCAATACTAAGGCCTACTGTTTTTTATTTAGTTACTCTGTCTGAATGTTTGTCTTCTGGAAGCAATGCAGATTTTATTGCCTAAATAAAGCATTTTGATCATCATTTTTAACATTTATACAAATTTTCTTATTCTTATTAACTTCTGGTAATTCTATATATGATGAGACATTTAATGGATATACTTATTTATAACTAATTTTATTCCAATTATTCTATCTTATGTCCAGCCTGAGCCTCTTCTTTAAAATTTACATAACTGTGTAGTTATTTGTTGTATCATGAATTTAAAAATCCTTATAAAATCTCCATTCAGTACTGTATAGTTGGGTGATTGAAATGTAAATAATTTTTCTTGATTATTATCTTGCTTACCGCAATTGGTATATAATTTAGTACTGGTTTTTAGCCCTCTAAGTGTTCTAAGATTATTGCGTATAATATCAAAAACCTTATTTTTTATCGAAGTAAAAAAATGAATAGGCTGTATTAAATTAAAGGAATTTCAGTGTTATATGTTGATATCATTCTTTTAAAAGCTTTATTAACTAAGCAATTTTTTATACTTCTTCTATTTATCCTGTTGACAAATGCATTATTAGAGAATGGAAATATTTCTTTTAATTCTTTTCTATCTTTGGGATATAATTCGTTGATATCGGCATTAGCTAAAGGTAAATTTGTAAAATTATTAATTATTATCCATTCAGATATCCTCTTACTTTTATTTCTAGGCTTTTCAAATATGTTGGTAGAATAAGGGAATATTTATTTTAATTATATTCTATCTTCTTTATATAATTCGTTGATATCAGCGTCATCTAAAGGTAAATTTGCAATGTTATGTTTTCTTTCTCCATTTATAATAGCTCTAATAAATTCGTTTTTTCTTAACCTGAGCCGATATTTTATTCCAAAATCTCTAGCTATAGTTCTCAAATCCCTCACTGTCCTATTTCTCAACTCAACTGTTAGATTTTTCGTTGGCATAGTTCTTTATTTATAAGAAATAAAAATTTATAAAGGAATTATAAAATAAGGATAGTTGAAGACTCGAAAATAGCTTAAATTATTGGGAAACTGTATTTAACTTCTTGTTAAGACGATGATTCTTAAGATATTCACTAAAAAAAATTTACGCATATTTACGTGTTTGTCAGCAGTTTTACTAGGAGAAAATCATTTTATAGATTTATTCTCATTACACACTTTACAGGTTTTTGTTGGCTAGTTATCGTAGTGATTTTCATTTAAATTATCTAATGCTGTATTGTGATTTACTATTTTGGTGCTTTTTGAGAGATGCATTATAAACATATTTTCCACATTCACACGATACTTTCTCTTTTTTAACTCATAATGGCTACTAGCATATTCACTATAATATTTTTTACAGATGTTAAAATTCTTATCTATTGTGCATTGATGTGGTGTAAAACTTTCTATTTGTAATACTTCACCACACTTTTTACATTGTTTGTATGTGTTATTATTATTATCAATTTCGAGCATATTTTCCATTTTATTTATTAAGAAAATTATTTTATAAAGATAATTTTTGCGTTTCTAGAAGACATGAAAATTGCTTCAAAAATGAGAAATTTACTTATTTTTTGCATAACTTTGTTTTGTTTCACCTTGTGCAAATCCTGTATAGTAATTTTGCAACTTGGAAAAAAAATTTTGCCTAATTTTGGCTTAAAAATTACTATTTTTAAGGGTCGAAAATTGCTGCTTCTAGAGACCTAGAACATTACTTGATTTTGGCTTAAATTTGCTTGCTTTTGGGCGAAAGCTGCTTGATTTTTAATGGAAACATGGGAGTGGTCCAGTACACGCATTATACATCTACTTACCCAGAGTACAACATTGAGTATACATAACACTCGCTAAGGTAACTTTAAGACGGAAGGGACCAAGGTGGCGAGATGGTTAGACTACTCGGCTCCCACCTAGGTGAACCGGGCTCGATCCCCGGCGAGGCCGCTCCCAGATTTTCGCAAGTAGAAATCGCACCGGGCGATGCTGCTAGTCGGCGGGTTTTCTCGGGGATCTCCTATTTCCCAGCCTTTTCATTCTGGCACAGCGCCATAATCACTTCATTCCACCCTCATCGGCTCTCAAGACCCCACTGTTATTAGCCATCCCCTCCATTTCCAGCCAGTACTGTACCCTGCTCGGCTCAATTAGTAAGTAATTAGTAAACTGCGCTATTTCCCAATGCTATGACGTGTACATCAGTGGTGTTTATTCCATAGACACAAGGTAAGCATTGCTTATCCTATACATATTGGAAATGCTTGACTCTTTGTAGTTCTTGCCTTGACTTTAAATTTAAACACATTTAAATATGAGTTTCCCCACTTCCGATTCGAGAAGCAGAGTTTTCGTAACCCCAGTATAGTGCTGCTATTCCTATTTTGTTTCCACAAACGGGGGCGACTAGCGATGAATCGAACTCGCAAGCGAGTTACCCTTCCGTGTTCCTTCGGCAGGGTGAGCAGTCGTTCTGTTTGCGTCCTCTAGTCCAGATTTCCTCGGAAAATGGATACTGTTATTGAAAATGGGAGGTTTCTTATAATATATAGTATTCTCTTTAAATAATATTCAGTTTAATTATAATTACATTCATTACGTTCATAATGTTAGGTATTATAAAACGGTAAATACATGTGGAAAGTTGGAAGTTGCGTTTGTTAGAAGAAATTGAAAATGGAACAACAGCCAGGCACTAGCAAATGTTATCTAAAACACTCAAATATGTGGGGGCTATTATATTGCTTACCGTATTAAAAAAACTCACTACACGCCACTGGTGTTCATATTATTATACTAGAACGCAAAGGCTACACGTCCTTGGTAGATACCTGAAATATTCGCTGATTTATTTCGAGACAAGACGGAATTCACAAACTTGTACGTTCATGTTACTTCTGCAATTGGTCGACGTGTTGTTTGACAACGCTTGGAGATGAATAAGCCAATAACAAGCAGGCAATAAACTATAGCCCCAATCACCGCCTTGCACTGCCACAATAAGCAACCAATGGACAGTTGGTATCTGCATGAGTTCATATAAGACTGTTAGGTCTAAACTACAGGTCACTGATATTCGCTAATTTTCCATGTGTGTGACATCGAGGCAATAGTTTTGTTGGCTGAAGTTTAACACCCACCATTAAATTTCTTGTTTTCACCGCCTGTAATCGTAAATTTAAGCGGCATTAAATTGTTTAAACAAATCTGAAATGCATGTCAAGAGATGGTAAAAATGTATTGCATAGTAAAACTACCACCAAAAGTACATATGAACGATGCTTTCTGCAGCTGCGTTGTTTTATGCACTTTTGCCATGTGCAACTGTTGTATACTATAAACGGGTCCTGTGATAGTTAAAACAGCAAGCTGGAGTCACTAGCCGCAAACACGAGGGAACATCATTCGCCAATCACCGCTTGGTAACCGATTCTCCAGCCAGCAGTCAAGCCAACAGGGAACGTTTCGCAGCGATCAGTAGACAATCCAGACGCAAGGCTCTTCCCCGGAGCCTCGCGCGGCGAATCAGAGAACGGCTGCGAGCTTGTCTACCCCGTGTGTTTGCGACTTGTTGCTCCGGCGCTCGACTTCGCTGTCGCCCGGCGCCGGGATTAGCGCAGGTGTGCCACTTCCCCTGCAAAGCCTCCTTCCAGCCGAAGTTCTCCAGCCTCCTGGAGCTGGAAGTCCAGGCTGTCGTGCCCGTGCACTCACGGGGAATGAACACGTTGTTCTGTCGCCGGATAACAAGGGCAAGGAAGAGTGGGATGAGGTTGTTTCAGCTTGAAGATAAGAGCTAAAGCGCGCTCCAAGCGCGCTCGCTCGGATGACAATCCTTCCGAGGGAAAATAGGGGGGGTCGGAAGTGGTGGATTGTTGCGAGAGATCGCCCGCAACGTGACGCAACAATGGCCCGTGCTCCCCATTTACTTCTGGTAAACGATCTTCAAACCCGAATGAGATTCTCTCCTCCAGTATCCCTTTTAGAACGTTCACTACGTCACCCTTATCGCGCAGCAACGCCTAAAATAGCAGCCTGCGAAACAACCTACACTGAGAGAAAAGCCAACAAAATATTTGTGTAATTTGTGTGACAATTAGAACTTTAAGAGTGTTTGTTAGTGCATTTGTTGAAGCTTAATAACGGTACAAACATCTTTATATAACGAATTCGACAGGAAACTAAAAAGGATAATTGTTAAACTTAAAACATTTATTTGCACACGTTGTCCAGCATTTTAAATGCATGTTTGTTAAAACATCACTATTTCATCACTAGTCACTTTAGCCAAGGATACAATAGGCTGTTCACCATACTGGATTTTTTTCGTCTGTAATTTGTTTATACAATAAATATGTATTTTAATTAAAATATTATATAGTAACCCAATTTTTAACCTATTTCTCATTTAAAATATCTTGAATTTATAATTTTAAAATAACACGGCGGACGGCAGAGAGCACAAAAGAGAGAGAGAGAGAGAGAGAGAGAGAGAGAGAGAGAGAGAGAGAGAGCGAGAGAGAGAGAGAGAGAGAAAGCAGAAAGTCCTACACAATTTAGTGCTCATGCTCTTTCGTATTATGTCCGACAAACTGAGACGACAAGAGAGTGCTCTTTGAGACGTCACCCACAAGAGCGAGAGCACGAGAGAGCGCTCTCTGAGCCAATCGAGACACGGTCTAACTGTCCAATGACACCAACGAGTAACTTAATCTAATAGGTGACGATGTCCAATGTTTCACACTGACGAAATGCACTAAATTTTCTGATATACAACCGCAAAACCAAATATACTTAGTTTAATTTGCTGCAAATTTCATCCGTTTATAATTTGGCCCACTTTGTTCAGAGGCAATCCAACCGACATTGCTATAGTCCTGTCGCTGTTCCATGGGTAACTGATTACAGAAATATATTTTTGACAAAGTCGCCGTTTATAACGTAGATGCAACACTTCGGAATTAGTGGAAAAGGGGGGGGGGGGGGGGGAGAGGTTAATTTTCAGCAAAAATATATATCTTCGTCCGTTATATAAAAAGGTAAAGCCAAGCGGTATATCACCATTCTACGGGTTCAAAATCAGCCGAACGATATCAACTACTTGGCTTTGCATCTCGAATAGTGTCCTGGCATCATAATAATAATGATTATGATTATAATGAGCGTTGGCCTCTCTTTCTCTCTTTTACCGTGGATTCTGCATCTTGACTTTTTTTATTTTTGTCTTTCATCTTCACTGATTCGTTTTCTGCTATTTATAAATCTGTTACCTATTCACTAGCTCTGTTCTTCTATTGCCACTGCCAAGGGAATAATTCCCAAAATCATATAAACATTTAAAAAATTCCAATAAAACAGGAGGCCACTGTGGTGTAGTGGTTAGACTACTTGCCTTCCACCATGGCGAACCTGGTTCGATTCCCGGCGGGGTCACTCCCGGATACTGTCATGTGGGTATCGTTCCGGACGATGCCGCTGGTCGCCGGGTTTTCTCGAGGATATCCCGTTCACCTCGTCCTTACATTCCTGTGCTGCTCCATGCTCACTTCGCTTCACCCTCATCGGCTCTCAAGACCTCGCCCAAAATCTCTTCACTCACTTCAATAAAATACATATGTGGTAAAGGCTTGAAAACGCCGTGTTTGGCCTTTCACGGACGGTAGCAGTTGCCTACGAATGTTTTATTTGTATGTAACATACCGCCCCAAGCTACGTTAAAATCAAAGTCCCAAAATACTATAGTAAAATCATAAAGTGCCGTGACAACAGCAAAAGAAGTGGAGAGCCCTACTATTGTCATCAACGCACGCAAATCAGTGATGCCGTGAACGGCTGCGTACGTCAGAGTTTTTCCTCTGCCCACTTTCATTTTCTTTTCTACCCCCTTATTATTTTTTTTTATGGCAGGGTCCGTTCGATATAATTACGTGGGCCTCTGCAGCGCAATCAAAATGCAAATGCAGGGTGTTATTGCGTGCTGAACCCTTGTGCCCTTGTCTGTAATAGACATTCCGCCCTTCTACAGGCTGACAAAGAAAGCATGTCACTCTCATTTCCCCGCGCGGCCAATCGGGACGTCAGCCAGGTGTCAACTTTGCTGTCGAAACATTTGAAACTACTTGAAATAATCGAATTTTACTGCAGGTATGTCGAAACAGTTCTGCTTGGGTCAGTAAATTCAGCTGATATATGTTTATAGAGTTTGCAGTACGAGTCTTGAATCTTTTCTCATAACTTGCTTTATAGCCCACCCCCTCCTCCTCTCCTTTTCCTTTGCCATTTCATCCCACAGTTTTAGATTCTTTTCAGCATTCATCTCTTTACTCTTACACTAATATGCGTTTAAAAATTGTATAGGCAAATTAATTATTTCAATATTCACAGATGTTTACCTTAACACTTTTAATGCAACTATAAGGCATGGAATTACTTTATCACTGTTGCCATCAATTTAATTGGGCGCATTCTAGTCACTGTGTCTATTAAAATATACGCAGGTACGAGAAGAGACATTTTTCATAAATTCGATTTCGAAAGTGTTTAATTCACCGTGGGCAACCATAATAAATATTTGTTTAGCCACTAAAGTAAATTAGCACTGCCGTGGGCTTCTTATTTGTGTCAATTCGTAAGTCACGTGATAGTGTTAAATCGTTACAGACGTAAATATCGCATCACGATGGTTGTAACTGAGGGGTGTTTGAATAAGCTTCCGCTCATTTAAACGATACAGTTTTAAATAACACGATAAGGCTTGTTACACATGCTGCAGACTGCAAGTCAGTGTACCCTGTAACAAACTGAAAAAAAAAAAAATTAGAAATTTAGCGAGAACGATGACTATTCCACTTGTATCTGTTGGAACCACTCTTTTTCTCGTGCATATTAATTCCGAGTATATACTTACGCCTCATATACAACAACGATTCAGTGGTGTTAGTATTTACTACACAATAATTTATTGAAATTTTGTTTGCTATTTTTATTCTTTTTTATTTGTTATAGTATGGTGTTCAAATGCATATACGATTTTATACATGTGTTTCGTGCACATATCGTAATCCGAGTTAGATTTCTGGCACTGTCGTTACAGTATTTTTTCTGATGTTCGGCGGAACTCTTCACCTTCATACAGCAGAAAGCAATGGTAAACCACTACATAATCATTCTGCGCAGGCGCCTTGGGTGCGACGAGGTTTCCAAATTGGTTTTCTTCTAGGCTCAGAGCTGTACATCAACATCACCATCAGCCTCATTACCATCACCATCAGCCTCATTGCAATCACCATCAGCCTCATTGTCATCACCATCAGCCTCATTGCAATCACCATCAGCCTCATTGCAATCACCATCAGACTCATTGCCATCACCATCAGCCTCATTGCCATCACCATCAGCCTCATTGCCATCACCATCAGCCTCGTTTTTATCACCATCAGCCTCATTGCCATCACCATCAGCCTCATTGCAATCACCATCAGCCTCATTGCCATCATCACAGTCATTCTAATCGTCGTAATGTTATTCTCCGTCGTCAGTGTCACAATCGTCATCGTCATCACCATCAGTCATTACTATTGTTTTACCGTAGAGGGCAAATTAGTGTTAGCGGTCAAAAGGAAGACTCCTGAAATGTTTGAAAACAAGAAAATCCTGAAGAATACCCCCACTTATCACGTGATTGGCTGTTTCCTAAATATGCCATGCGTTACAAGATTTTAATAAGTTACTTCTTATAACATTAAAAAATCTTATTCTTCGCTAATTTGACTTTTAATTATATTTTATTTATACATTATATTATTTCCTTTTAATTAATACAGATAAAGCAGAGGGAAGTCGGGTGTGTTTGAAATGCCTAGTATGAAATAGTTCTAATAGAATATGCTATCGAAATTATAGCGCACGATTGAGGTGCGTTGTCACTTTGATGTAGTTTTGAAGACTTAGTCAGCAACGCAGGAAAATATTCGTTTTCTAAAATTGTCTTCTGTAAAAAATGCAGACTTCAAAAGAATCGTTTGACGTTTGTTTATACTTCATGTCGTCTTAAGAAATGGTAATAATAATGGTCTGCTGACAACTGGAACACATTAAGAGTGAAGATGGATTCATATCCTCCATGGAGTCTGCGTACGTATGAATAAAAGTTGAACACTGCATATATCCATGCATCCATTCACATTCACACTTAACGTATGTACGTACGTATAAAAGAGAAGCAGAGTTTCAACTGTTACGTATTCACAACCACACAGCATGCACTATTTAATAATAACTTTATTATTTCCACTAAAACTATAAAGCCATAGATATAAACATACGAAATTATGTTTTCCTTGGAGTACGTCTTAAAACTGTATCATGTTCAGCCCAAAGCCAGAATACCCTAAACACAAAATAATACTCTCGCTTCACAAAGTTATGTTTTGACGCGAATATGTCTTTAAATTTGCAACCATAGTGGCAGACAACCCAGAAAATCCGATGATAACAAAATCGGGGGATACAGTTTGGTATTGCAGCTCCGAATCTATCGTCTACTTTCAAAATTCACTTACACCACTCGATTGCCAAAGGATCAAAGAATATGTGACGTTGAGTGAGGACTGCGAAGCATCACGTGGAAGGGAGGGGGGGGGGGGGGGAATTTTGAGTTCGTTTCTCCGCATCTCATAACTTCCACGTAGTTTAACTTTCGACTAAGAGAAGCTACGACGATCGCTCAAGTTTCAATCGACAGTTCTCATCAAGATAAATTGATCGCGTGTATAAAAACATTTGTGTGGCGTGGTTATGGCGAGAACGTATTAGTTTAATGTAAAACATTAAGAAGACTTAACACAATGTCGACCTATACTCGTCAAAAAGCCAAGTCCAAATACAGAAATTGTATACGGTTGGAAAGAGCATCACAAAAGCAATCCAGTGATACCCATAAAACCCCGTATAATCAAGTGAAGCGGTGCCGGAAACGTAAAAAAAAAAAAATCACCAAGGCTTCCAAGCTCGTCAACGTAGACGTATTCACGCAAAACAAACGGCCGTGTCCCAAACACAGCTACACCCAATTTTTGTTTAAATGTCTGGTATTAGAAAAAGTCCCTACGTTACAAACACAATGGGAATCCAACTTAAGACATTTATTATCTGCGTTCGATTATTGGAAGTCACCGGCACAAGTTTATATTTTCCAAAAAAAATTTTCCAAAAGTTATCACTTTTATGCACCCCAATCACCCTTATCCCGAGATGATATATTTTAACCTATTATCTATGCAACGTATAGGGAACATGTACCAGAACACAGCTCTATTGATAGTAAGTCGTGAGTGTTAGAATGTGTAACCATATGAGTGCATGTTGTTACGAATTACGTAGGTTTATTGAACATAAGGATTATAAATAACTATTTACGTTACTATTGATCGGGGGGAGATTAAATGGGATACATAGTTGCTGATTAGTTATATTAAGATTTATTACCGCACGCCGCTACTATTACAAGCTAATTGGAAAGTCCCCACCTTGCGCATGTTGCCGGAGGCTGATTATAGGAGGCGGTTAACGACGGCCGGACATACCCATCTCCATGTCTTCTTGATCGGCTGCCCCGATGATAAAAGACGCCGCTCCCAGTGTTACGTTGGCCTGTATCGGGCGCGTTGTTCAATATTTCCGTCCCCGTTTACTGGCCGGTGGAGGGGGTTTTCTGCAACTGTCTTTCGCAAGGTGTCATAGCAATCACGCTCGTGCCCTGGTTCAATGTTTGAATGTTTGATCAGACACGCCGTTCAGATAAGGCCTGATCACTTCGTGAAAATGATCACAGTGCAACTTAACTCTGAAATTCGTGATCTGTGTCACGTATATTGTTTGTTGCGAATGTAACTGCCGTGTTATTGTATGTCGTCTATAATGAGGCGTTCACGGTTAGAGTTCGCGAATTACGACTTAGCGTAGCGTCCTTTGTAGGTTCGTCGGTGACTTGGTCGTAAATTCTGAATGCTATTGTCGTAAAAAAAATGTCCGATTCGTATTTTAGCTATGGTGTTCCTTTTACGTCGTTTCGCACCCGGGAATCGTGGCGGACGATGCCCTACGGTCGGGGTGGGGGGAGGGTTCTTCGGGGATCTTCCGTTTCCCCCGCCCTTGCATACCGGCGTTGCTCCATACTCGCCTCGCATCGCCCTCATCGGCTCTGAAAACCTCGATGCTAAGAGCCACCCAAATCCCATCACTCGCTTTTATGTCGTTGCTTTGTACACGATGAGTGCTTTTAAAGAGGCCCCGTGGGACATGTGTGTAACGCAGCAAAGAAGATTGAGGAAATACAGTCCAGTGTGACAACAAAATACCTAGAGTAGGTGCTGGAAGTGGTTGCCATTGACCTCTATGTACCCATACACATACGTAACGGAAATTAATCGACACGAAAAAATTCAAATAGCTTATGAAGCAAGATTTTATTATTTTTACTAGTGCACAAAAGGAGCTCGTGTTTCCAAAAGTGTCACTCTTCAGGAAATATATTTCATTATACCGTTACATAAATAAACATATGAAAACAGAACACAGCAAAAACAAAACACTGCACACACTACACAGCCTTGTAAATAACTCGGGATGAACGCGTAACAAAACGTGCAAGTTTAGAAGGCTGCAATTTCGTGCGTCCGTCCGTCAAAAGTTAAAGCTTGCGAAGGTTTTGACGGACGGACGGAGAGAATTAAGGGGAATGGATTCACGAAAACCGTGTGTTTAGATCATTTTTGTCACGACTCGTTTCACAGAGGATTTTTCGAAATGTTCTGCTGGACAAGACGTGAAACCGGTTTTGAACAACTTCTTACATTGTTACGAATTCACTGCGTTCGTGATTCTCGGAGTACTGATTGAATTTCCCACGGGATCTCTTTTAAAGGAACCATCCTGTATAAACACACCAGAATTTCGTATAATGAAATATATTGTTGGAAGCCCTACCGCCGTGGGGCACAATCCTTGCCGACATTGGAACCACTAAGCGAGAACACAAGCTGGCTTTTGAGGGCACACTCGGCTTTCCTGGGGAGGACGTAATTAGCTATGTCCGTAATTACAGGCGGGCAGGGCCTGTTTGCTTGGCCAACACTTGCAGCCATTGCCAACTCCTCTCCTCCCCCCCCCCCTCGACAACATTCTCCAGTCGGAGAGATGGGAGGTCCAGCGACCCCAAGCAAACAGCTCTCGTTACAAGAGAAGATACTGACAACTTTCTCCGCCCCCCCCCCTTGATTCACCCCCTGTAGGAACCCTAGTACTTGCGCCCTGGCAGACTTCATCCGAGACAGCTGCCTAGTGAAGAACCGAGGTGTAGCCCCGTGGATTTTAATTAACTTCGTAAGGCGTCGATCCGCGCCCTTGTAGAGCCCGCGTGTTGGATGTCTCGAAGAGGGTGAAGAGATTTGGGCGGCTCTTGACAGCGTGGTCTTGAGAGCCGATGAGGGGTGATTGAGGTAGGTATGGAGAGGCGCCGGAATGAAAGGGCGGGACGGAGGGGGTAACGGGAAAACCCCGAGAAAACCCGCTGACCAGCGGCATCGTCCGGCACGATTCCCACGTGCGAAAATCCGGTTACCCGTCCGGGGATTGAACCCGGATCGCCGTGGTGGATGAAGGTCTTGAAATTCTCCACTAATGCCGGACTGGAAACTTTTCATTTGCGTCATGCTATAGAGACTAGTGTGCATGGTGAGTTAAGTACATTTTTAAGTGCTTCCAGCCGACCTCCAGTTGCACAGTAGGTTGGTGCGGGAGGTTCTGGGTTCGAATACTAAGTAAGGCATGAGTGTTATTGTTAATTAGGCCGTGAGTTAGTTTGCAAGCCATCCCCAAGCCCTCAGGCATAACACCGGGGTAACGTTAATAATCTCTTTTCAGTCCAATTGAAGTACTGCCTCATTTCTAAATAAATTTTAAAACAGCTTATTACTCTGCCACTTTACGTGACAACGCCCAGATATTATGGATATTTTTCTTGTCATATTTTATGCAGTTCGGACGGTTTGAATGTGTAAAAATAACGTTGACTTTTTAACAAGGTATAAGTGTAGTTTTCGTGATTATTATAAACGCGTAGACACACGAGCGATTTCGTGTTATAAATGTATATGTTTGAAAGATACAGTAGTTTGCTCGCAGTGTACAAGAAGATATTTCACTGCTAGATCGGTAAGAATGGTTTGCGAAACGTACACACGTTTTTACCGTGTATGGAACTGAACAAGACGTCCTAAGGCAACACAGATGTTATGAGAGGAGGGAAAGCGACGTCTCCACTTGTATTTTTCAAAACGGGGGGGGAAAAAAATTGCAAATATAAATATTAGTTTTTTTTTCCCCTATTATAGTACGGCTCTTAAGTTTCGGTAATTTTATGTAAAATCATACCGAAGACATGCTGCTTTTCCAATAAAAAAAACTGCAATTTAGCTTTTGCTTTGAATGACGGGCATGTAGGAAAGGAAATATCTAAGAGGATAATCACAACTTATATAAATTGTACACTGAAACTTTTGATAATTTGCGCAGCTGTGCGAATAATACTTCATGCAGAAAAATCTACTTGAATATCAATTGAGAATTTTTCAATTAAATATTATGAAGAAAAGAATAATTCGATTTTTATGTTTAGATGGTTTTTATTCATATCATAAAAAGTTCTTTTTTTTTCGGGAATGATCGGCTGTTTTCCTATAAAATTCAAATTTAATATATATTTTTAACTGTTTTCATATATGCGTATTTTTCTTGTTAATGCAGACAAAGTTCAGGGATTATAAATCAATAATTTTATAATTGGTTGTAAGATAAATGTTTTCCGATTTGTCACTGCAAATTTAATTTCGAATAATGTATGTTAATTTTGACTGCCAGAACCTATTCTAATTTTGTATGTGTAGAGTTTACGAGTGATATGAAACGCAGATAAAGTTCTCAGCTGGTAATACTATTTGAATCTGTTGTTAGGTTAGAAAATAATCAGTTATTTCCCCCACAAATTAACATATAGGTAAAAATGGATGCAGTCACTCACAATAAAATTCAAGCATATACGCAATAATAAATAATAAACTATAGTTATTGTTAGCTAGTTGATAAATAAAATACGCGTCTCCTTACATGTCTTTAGCTGCATGTTTGTTTGCCATTACGAAGATTCGCTATCGTTCTGCTACCAACATGTTTAAGGAATGAAAATAGAGGTGCTTGGATGCAAATAGTTGTGCTGGAAAATTACGCAAAAAATTAAACACAAAAAAAAAAGACGTTATCGGTATTATTTCTTAGGTCGTTTCCTCTACAAAGATGCAAATGATGAGACGAATACACACTGTCGTATCCGGGACTCGAACCCAGAAACACTCGTACCACAAACTGACGGCTATAACTTCGTTACGCAGATAGAATTCGGAGCACTAACTTCGGGTGTAATCAGTCTAATGTTCTGGTCTTGGCGGTACCCATTCTCGCAATTACAAAGTGTAAAATATAATATATCTGTCCGCCAAATATTTATAAATACTCGAGCTTACTTTTTCTTTAAAGTTTCGACGCCTGCAGGGTAAAGGCCAAAAGGCAATCCATTAAAAACGAAATGGCAAGTATACTTACCAATGCCCTAGTCTTCTGTTGCGAAACAGCACAATAAGACCCAACAGGGCGCAATACATTTACTTAGAATATGTTCCATGTTAGTGATTTTTGCTTACATGAAATATTGACACCTAATTTAGAGGTTATGGTCGAATAACCTAAAAAATTAAAATTTACGACCTTGTACGCATGGTAACATTTCAATGTCACTAATAAGTAGCACTCATATCTAACTGAATCGTTAAAATTAACCAAGAGCGTATGTAAATGTAACAGAACTGTTCACCGCCTCTTTCGTTTCCAAACACTCCAAAGATATTTGAAAATGCAAACGTGATTATTTCTTCTCTTTAATTATATGATGCGTAGGATTAACAAGAGAACAAAAATATTTAAAATTCTTACCCGCACCCATCTACACTGTTAGATTATTTGGCAGTATTACAAATAGAAGCAGCATTCACTGCTTGAATAATACATTTAAAATATAGCCTTTCAAGAGAATCGTTACAATGCATTAAACCCTCAAAAGAGAACTTATTTGTGTTACGTTTGTCTGCAATTATATTTCACCGAAATGTATTTTATGATTTTCTATAATTAAGCTGCTAGAGTTAATGCTACATGAAAACGCGATAGTGAAAGAAGGGAGGGAAGATATTTGGGAGGCTTTTAACATCGATGTATTGAGAGCCGAAGCGGGCGAAGTGAGGCGAGTATGGAGCCGCACCGGGATGAAGGGACGAGGGAAACGGGAGACCCCTGAGAAAACTCGCCGACTAGCAGTATCGTCCGGCACGATTCCCACCTGCGAAAATCCGGAGTGACCCGGCCGGGGGATTGAGCCCGGTTCGCCTCGGCGGGAGGCGAGCAGTCTAACCGCTCACGGGGGCGGCCGAAAGGATACCCGTCGGGGAGCCGTCTCGGTCGGGGCAGAATAGCTCACCATCTTGCTAGGAAGTGTGAATGATGGTTTTGCATAGAAATAGAATTCGTAGCTTAAACAGCTGCCCTCCCACAAAAAAAAAATATTGTGAATCTATCGCTGAATTGTAGTAGTCACGATAGAATTGAACACCCTGGATGGCCGTACTGCTAAGTAGGGTTAATGAAATTTTAAAAAAACGGGGGGGGGGGGGGGGTAACCGCTCAGTCACACAGGCCCCTGAAAACGCGAGAGAAATACTCCACTATTACGTTGCTTACTGCCCGGTGTTTTTTTATTTTTTATTTTGGTAACCAGGATGATGGACGTTTCAATTTCGCCCCCAACAGACACCGGACAGATATTAATGGAAATGTTCTCTTCTTTCCACGCTTTAATTATTTGTCACAATAAAATTACTCCGGTGTAACTGTTCCAGAATAGCACTCATCACAGTGGCGTTCGCTACAAGCTGCATTCTCTCATTCCCCTACGAAACTGCATCCTCGGCGCAACAGCAAATAAATCATCACATCCGATGAGAGTGGCGAGTAAATGTCCGCAGTCCTTGAAATGTGTGCCAATTGCATCGCGCAAACCATCTGTCCGAGCGCTGCGGCCGCAACCTCATTCGCGGTCGAGGTTTAATTGCGTACATTATTCACAGATACCGACGTCTCGTTTCGTTTCGCTAATTCAAACAAACCGACCAAATTAAAGACGGGCAATAAGGCAAAATCGAGGCCTGGCATATTCCCAGTGGAAAATAATGAAAAAAAAAAAAAAAACCTTGAACTGTTTGAAGAACGTTAACCCAGTGAGAACTCTTTGTATTTAACTTATAATAGAGACACTAACTTTCTCCCTTTGGGATGTATGATAACAAAAATTGTATCAAATTTGCAAACACATTTATTTAACATGCAGAAGGATGAAAACTGTGCGGTAGGTAGACCTCTTAAAGGCTCTTCACGATAAAATGAACCTTAGATAAAGTCACTACTACTCCTGTATGCATGCATTTTAATGAGGCCACTGTGAAACATTCGCCCAATAAAGTTAATAACTATGGATGGAAAGTAGTTCCATTTCTTAACGTCGAATAAAAAGTGTTAGGTAACCATTTGTGATAACTTAAAAATATTTATTTCACTTTCTGTTTTTTTTTTTAATGCATCGAAGTCTAGAAAATTAGCAGATATGTAAAGTATTTACTTTATTAATAATTTCACTGTTTCACTTGACCGACGCGTGAATAAAGTGATGAGGCACATGGCACTGTTGATTCTACATAAGGCGGAAGAATAGGCAACAGGCATACAAGTAAATCTTAATCAGTGCTTTCAAAAGTGCTCATTTTACCGTGAACAGCCTATACCCACATTGCCTTCATAATAACAAATAACATTTGACTCACTAAACACAAATATCACATGTTTTCCGTTTTTATTCGTAGCGAATAAACCTTATGAGATTTCAGAGCGTAGTTTAAATCCTCTCGTTGCGATGTATCTCGGCCAAACTCATAAATTAAAGGCTTTATTTTCGTTGATCATCCTTTATCATTGTTTGCTACCTCCTCTCGGCTACTTTTCTCAACCTTTTCGTTCCCGTGAATGAAAACTCCACTTGGGAACAGGGCAGTAGCCATAAAAAGCATAAAAGCGAAGGAAGAGCCAGTGCCGTATTGAAGGAGAAAAATGGGGGTGACGCATATCTTAAATTACGCATGGGTTATTAAGACCACGATAGAAGTATATAAGGAAGTGGGTTTGTGTTGTACACAAAATATACATTATTTATTTCCTTAATTTAACCTACGCCTACGATATCGCCTTTGGAGGGCAGACCCAACAACTCTAACATCGTAGTATAGTGATGAGGAATTTATTTGGTTCACTAGTGTGCTCATATACTATGATGAAGATGTACAACAAATAGGCCTAACATCATTCCATATCAAGAGTGGTAATTTTAACAGACCTTCCTCTCATGAAAATCTCGCAAATCTCGCAAAATCCATCACTCTAGGAGAAAATAGAGAAGGAGGAGGGGAGTAATTTCCTGAATTAAGTATGTGAGCTGTTTCACGCAACTAAGCTAGCCCGATTCTCGCTGAAACTGTGAATATAATTTATCTTCTCTAACAAGAATTCTGTTCTGTGAAAGAAATGCATGAAATGAAGCCAATGTGTATGAAACCAACAAAAGGGTATCAACTGACGACCATAACGTTTATATGTTTACTTTTAAACTCACCAACTCCCAGCACTAAACCAATTTCTACATGTCCCTTCATTCTCTGTATCCCCACACCTTATCTTCTTTGAAGAAATATCCTGTTTGGCTAGCAACACACCACCTGAATTCTTCCAGCTGTGTGCTTACAACAATAAGCCTTTAAAATGATTGGTTATAGGCTGTTCACGGTAAACTGAGGACTTTTGAAAGCCCTGCTTAAGATCTACTTGTACATGCATTATATATATATCCGCGGTATGTAAATTCAACATTTCCAGGGGCATGATCACATTATTCATGCGTGGATAAAGTGAAACTCTAAATTATTAGAAAATTAAATATTTTACAAGTTAACTCATTCATATTTTGTGTGCACAAATGTCTATGTAACACTTTTAATTCAACGTTAAGACATGGAACTACTTTACTTCCTTCGTTACCAACTTAACTGAGAGGGCATACCAGTCAGTGTACGCGTTAAAATGTGTAGTAGGGGAAGTAAAATTTTTCAGAGGTTGATTCCTAACGTGCTAACTTTTTATCGTGAACAGCTTTCGCCAACCCTTTCCTTGCACATTCCTCTCTTATCACCTAGTGCTGCCATTCAACGTAATCGCACAAATTAAACATTAAATATACAAGCACGCTTTCAAAACATTTTTGTATCTAGCACTTGTGAAGTTGTTTTTAAATGATCGGTCATTGACACTGCTGGGAATTTCTTAAATACTTCATCTCACGTAGAGGAACACGCATCCATGCCGTACCCAGAATCCGAACAGATTACGTTTCATACCGTCGTGCCAGAAAACTACACTTTGGACGTTAGCTGTGCGAGTGTTGATGAAACATTAGTAGAAAGAATTTTCCCTCGTAAACGTATCCCCCAATTTTCTTTATGGTACATTTCAACAGTTTGATTTTTGCCTGGAATACATATTTCGTTGGCCAGGTATTTGTTGTACGCGAATCACGGAGGTTCGTGTATGTAGCTGTCGCACTTTAAAATGATTTTTAAAATAAGTAAACCATTTATCAAGGCTATTTACGGAAAATTAAGCACTTTTTATATCCCTTACTAAGCTCTACTTGCATGCACTTTATGCAGTCTACAGCCATGTGTAAAATTAACATTGCCATGGGCCAGATCACTATGTTCATGCGTCGGTCAGGTATATGGTTGATAAATTTGCTAATTTTTCCACGTATAAGCTATGTATTAAAAACAGCAATCAAAAGAAACTACTTCAGTATTGAAAACTCGATTTCAACTTTCACGTAGATCTTTGTATTCGCATGGCTTCGCCAACCCAGGCTTGTTCGTGAGTCATATAACATACTTAAAACTTCGACTTATTTTCGTTTTCCTCAACGTTTTTTTTTTTTTTTTTTTTTTTTTTTGGCCATGCCATCTCTTTAGTGGCTTAATTGTCTGGGGTCATCCCCAGGTGACAGCTGTGTTTGAGAGATTTGGGTAGCTCTTAACAACGAGGTCTCGAGAGCCGATAAGACTGACGTGAGGTGAGAATGGAGCAGTGCCGGAATGCAAGGGGGGGGGAAACGGGAGATCCCCGAGGAAATCCGCCGATTAGCAGCATCGTCCGGCACATTTCCCACGTGCAAATATCCGTGGTGATCTGGCCGAGGATTGTACCCGGTTCACCAAGGTGGGAGGCGAGCAGTCTAGCCGTTCAGCCCACCGCGGCCCCAGTACTATTGTGGAATCTCGGAATACAGTTGATGTAATGAGAACCACTTTCAGAAAATTAGTTGTGTTACATGCTTCCTCTATAATATTTCTGCTGCTTTAGTAACTGTGTAACTAGCCATGTGTGCGAGTCATCCCCCTAATTGAATAGATTTCTAGAATAGAGAGTTACACGGCAGGGTGTGTTCCAAATCCACGCGTGGATTTTGGGTATCCTTTTTTCGTCATTTAAAGCATTCCGGGTCAAGGGACATTTTTGGCTGGCCAGGGCTTTGGGGCGCCCATTTCGATGTGCTTTCGCGTCGACCTTAATGCGATTTTCCGCTTACATACTTTATAGGGTGCCGGCTCGAGCGCGCTTTTGATGTGCTAAACGTTAAATGTACGCACGCCCATCCGACTTTCGAGCGGGGTCGACGTAACAAGGTCAATATGCTGGATATTGAAGCTTTTAGCTTTAAGTCAGTTCGGAGATATTAAATTTCCGCTCGAGTTTTAACGACTAAGGAATTATAACTAACGAACTTTTGCTAAACCGGCACGGGCTGATAATCTTTCCTTCGTGTATTTGGTCGGTTTTGGACCCTCTCGCTACCAGCACATTACAAATTGGCGAAATGTATGTTGGATGCTGTACAGGTGAATGTATAAATCTTAAGTCATGCCCAATAAAAAAAAATGTTCGTGCTCTTCAATAATATAGTATTCTGTAACTTACTATTTTGAGCATTGCATAAAGCGTTAAGAAATAATAATGGTAGCTCTAACCGATTCATGACATTTGGTCGTAATTTTCTGCTGTAGCCTGTACAGCAGGATAAAATATAGGATGAATATGATTACTTTCGAAACGTAAACAAGTTTGTGTTCAAAACTCAATGAGTTGATTGCTTATGCGAAATAAACTTAAATATGCGCGGGACACATCAACCGAAATTGAATGCCAAGGGAGATACGAATCCTTGGAAATCAATTTTTTCAAACTGAATTTTTGCGAAATATCGTAAGCGAAGAGAAATCAAATTACAATTCTTTGCACATTGTTTTATATATTAGCGATCCTCAACTTAAGAGCAAACTATTATTAATATTCCACCGTAATGAAAATGACAGGCGTGGCCACCCTGATATCACGTAAAGATGAATTGCTATTAGAATTGATGGACGTTTAATGCTGGTTTATTAAGCACAACGACCTGTTTAACAAAACTGGTCCTCTTGTTGTAGCTGCCAGAGACTCACCGTATTCGTACAGAACGCACACAAACATTTCTGAAACAGCGATACAGCTAAAGGCTGTTCACGATGGTTTGAGTACTTTAGAAATTGACCTTAGAAAAATCTCACAGCCACTGCATGCATATATTTAAATGGGCGCACTGAGTGTCATTCGCCGAGTAAAGTTGGTAACGATGGATGGAGACTAGTTCCGTATCTTAACGTCGAATAAAAATTCTTAGGTAGCCATTTGTAACAAATTTTAATTAATTCTTTCACTTTCTGTTTTTTTTTTTTCTTTCTTAATGCAACGAAGTGTAAAAATGAGCAGATTTGTAAAGTGTTCACTTTCTTAATAATTTCTCAGTTTCGTTTGACCGACGTATGAATAAAGTGATGAGGCCCATGGCAATGTTAATATTACATAAGGCGGAGGAACACACGATGCGTATTGTACCAAATAGGATGAAGATATTGGCACTTAATTAATATGTTGCACGTCCTACGTATGGTCGGCGAAACTTTATCTATGTAACGGAGAAAGGTGAGCGTTTTAACTTTCACTTTCCGAACGTCACAAATTTCATTTTACTGTATAATTTTGCCACGGATAGCTTCGGAACCTTTCAAAAGTGAGAAAAACAATTCCTCATTCAAGTGTAGGTAAACTATACATAGAGATCGTCAACTTTGCATTCGTTAAGAAGGCTTAAAAAAAAAAAATTTACCTGCGAAAT
Source organism: Dryococelus australis (assembly GCA_029891345.1). NCBI lineage: Eukaryota > Metazoa > Arthropoda > Insecta > Phasmatodea > Phasmatidae > Dryococelus > Dryococelus australis. The sequence continues at coordinate 29,630,902 of CM057008.1, forward strand.
TGATGAAAACCTTAACAGAATCAGTAGAAATTTCACGCCTTGATTATTCTGATACAGTCTTCAGCGACCTGCATGAATATTTAGCTCAGAGACTTCAGCGAATATGAAACAACTGTGTACGACTTATTTTTAATCTTAAAAAGAAAGAACATATCACCAAATACGGACACACTCTCTCTCTCTCTTATTAACTAAAAAATCGACGATAATTGCACAAGATCTGCTTGTTAAGGAAATAATTTTTAACAGGATGTCCTCGATGCCTTTTGTCTCGTTTCTTACCGCCCAATACTTCAAACGCTCGTTATTTCGATCAACAAAAGCTTCTAGTACCAAAACACAACTCATTTCTCGCTCCATCTTTCATCGTCTTCGCAACGGAACTTCGGAATTGCTTACCTCAGGATGCCAGAGATACAATTTCAATCACTAAATTCAAAAAAATCATGTGACAACAGCTTGGTCACGCTAAAGGAATTTGAAATGTGGGTTCGATATAAGCAAACAAAATATTTATTGTGGCTGTTCTTTTATATTACCTGTAACTTATTTGCTTTTCTTCTTCATGCGACTGTACTGATATTTCTGTTGCTCTTGTTACTGTTTAATTATTTAAATGTACAGTTAATGTATGTAGATTTGTGAATGAGCGTGTCCGAGTAGACGTATTAATATCTTATTTTATGTATATTTCTAGGTAGCTGATAATTTTAGACGCTTTATATTATAATTTTAAATGTCTTATATTAAGTAATTTTTTTGTCTTTTTCCCGTGTTTAATAAGTTATATACTCTGATTGTCTGTCCTTCAGTAATCCTTAAAATAAAATCCAGTTTTAGAACTTTTGCTAGTCAATGTTATCCCGAAGTTAAATTTTATAAATGGTACAATTATATGTATATGTATATGTCAGGTGTGTATATGGTTTTGTGTATGCATGTATGTGTTAATCGCGTAAGTTCACTATTAAGGTTTATTTTATTTTATGTAAGTTGCTTTTATATATTTCACATAAGCCTATTTATAAATTTATAGTCGACATTAAGTTTTGTGTCGTTGTCTTATTTATTTTTCTTTTAATAATATGTGTTGAGTGTAAGAGTAAGTGAAAATACCTTAACTTCGCCACAAAAAATAAAGGTGTTTTATTATTATTATTCAAATATACTAATGTACAACTAACATGCAAAAATAACGACATGATTAATAACCCTTCTTTAGTTATTAACGATAAGGACTTAGAATGAGGTGAATCTGTTATTTTAATTAATATCAAAAAGAACACATTATTGTGTCATAATTATCGAATATTCATATGAACAAAGTGACACATGTTGGCAATCCAAGCCACATTCAAGAACAGCAATTTTATAAAATTATAATGAAGAGACGACACAACTTCTTGCAGATTAGGTTAAAAATAATAATTTACCTAACATAGCGAGAAGAAAGAAAACTTATTCATTTTTCTGAAAATAATAAAATTAATTTACAATTAAACTTTAATTAAATATACGGCCGTGTAGAACTTTGGTTGGAATACCGACTAGAGATGGCGCTGATCCTCTTTCTGTGTCCTTTGATCACTCATACTCGCTGCTCAAACACAGGTCCCTGGACTCCCTCGGAGGCCCTGAGTGTTGGTAGACTGTTACACTCCAGAGACAACAATGGATCCCTACACGGGGGAAAAAAATTACACGTACAAACTTTTGGTAGTTTCACATTCTCTGTGTGTAATTTGTAAAAACAAGTACAGTACGTGTAAATTTACAGCAATACACAACTTTATTCATGACATAGTACATTGATATTATAAAAAATAAACACAAATGTATTGGTATATTAACAATAAAAGGGGTGTAAATTTACCAATTTGACAGTACGTGTAAAAATCTATGAACGTGAAGTATTAAAACCCAAATCTGTGTATTTTTACAACTACGCAGTGGCATACGTTCGTACTTCCTCAGGTCCAAAAAAAAAAAACATTGAAATAAAAAGTATCGCCTCTTTACATTTGCAATGCAATACTAATTTCATAGAGATGAACGCAAACGTTCCTGTATCAATAACGAATAATATGGAAACACAATAGTTTCGCTATAATATAAACACACACCGCGCTATAATAACTTTTCAAACATAAAGAAATTCAATAAATTATTAGATTATTCTACTTAAAATTAACAAAACAAGTACACAAAAATATTTACAAATTACCAGATATTACAGTTATCAAATAGATTTTAAGCAGAGCTTTCAAAAGTGCTCATTTTACCTTGAAAAACCCATACAAGCACGTGGACAATGTTAACACTTTGAGGACTATACTCGAGTGTAGTTCGGGCAAAACTTGTTTGAATATTTCAGTCCACATAAAAAAACCAAACCAATCCGCTTATACTTACATTAATTCCCTACTTCATAAGGATTTTACATCGGCACTAATCCAACATCAACAACGAACTCCGTAAATGAACGACAAATTTTTGTATAGTCACGGAAATCAACACGATTGAATGTGCATCCTGCTACATACGAAAGAACATTTGGCTGGAAAACGGTAAACTCTGCACGCCATTGGTTGGCAGACGGCCAATACGGAAAGACTGGTGTCGTTTTGACCAGTAGAATGATGTTAAGTGACAATAGGGACCAATACAACACAGTGTCCCTGCAGCAGTATGGATATAGATGACTAACGTCTCGCTTGTCTTTAAAGCAGGTGAAAGTGTGTCGACCTCAAAATGTTAAAGCTTGCTGCAGGGAATCACACATCGACTGTCGCCATAAGAAGACTGGCCGCTTCAGTAATTTAAGATGATTAACCTAGGCACATGTTTATTTTCAGAAGTATTAACAATGTCCGCCACCATCGTCCGTGCGATGGTCAACAGCAGTATATAGTCCATTCACGGTTACTTCATACTCTTCTGAAGCCCTGCTAAAGTTCTACTTCCAGGATATTATTTCCGCCTCGTGCAAACGAAACATATATGCTATTCACGGTAAAATGAGCACTTTTGAAAGCCCTACTTGTATGCACGTTGTGTAATCTGCCACCTTATGTAATATTAACATTGCAATGGGCTTAACCACTTTATTCATGCGTCTATCAAGTGAAACTATGAAATTATTACAAAAGTAAATATTTTACTAGTTTTTACACTTCGACGCATTAAATAACGCGAAAGAAATCATTTAAATGATCAGAAATGGTCACTTAACACTTTTCATTCGACGTTAAGAAACGGAACTACTTCCCATCCTTCGCTACCAACTTTACTGGACGCACGACACTCAGGGCGCCCGTAAAAATATATGCAGGTAGGGGCAGTGACTTTTTTCTAAGGTCGATTTCAAAAGTGCTCACTTTATCGTGAACAGCCTTTAGAAAATTCCACCGAAGGGAAAACACATTGGATTCTTGCGCTCTCAGTGAAATACTATTTCGCATTAGGACAATTTCTTACTAGGCGTTACCAACACAACGTATATCTCCCTGTCTTTATTCATATGAATTGCAAATTAAATATTGTAGCTTATAGACAGAATATAAGTGAAGATTCAATTTATCTAAAAATAAGTTACTTTGATGTTAACTCGTGTATAAAACGCTTGCAATGCGTGACATATTTAGGGAACAACCAAACACGTCATACATAGGGTGATTTTTCAAACGTTTGTTTAAAAAAGTGTGAAGAAACTGCGAATACACTGTATTATAGACGCACGGAGGTAGTACTGGCTGCGTACCACGCGCTGCTTGCAAAAATAGAATTAATCGTATAACCTGGAGTAACGTATCTGTGAAATATAATAATTTGATTTATATTAGCAATTATACCGGGTCTTGAGTTTCCTTAATAAGCGATACGATTTACTACAATTCTGGCTATAGAAATTTACCATCTTATGTCATGTTGCCATCCTGAAGATTATTCAGCAATATTTAAGTAATCAATTAGGCTTTTCTGGGAAGCAGTTATACTTGCCCGAGTTTTGACTTTCCAGCTCCGAGAACACAATCACTAATCAGTCCCAACGGGTCGCGGTGAGGTAGTGGTTAGACTCCTCGCTCCCCATATAGGCGAACCGGGTTCGATTCCAGACGGGGTTCGCTCCCGGATTTTCGCACGTGGGAATCGTGCCGGACGTTGTCGCTGGTCGGGGGGGGGGGGGCTTTCTTGGGTATATCCTGTTTCCCCCGCCGTTGCGTTCCGGCGCTGCTCCGTACTCACCTCATTTCATTCTCATTGACTCTCAAAACCTCGATGCTAAGAGCAGCTCAAATCTCTCCACTCCACTGAAAGGTGTTTTATACCAGTTCTCAGAATGTACCTTTTGACATGTTTTTTTTTTAGAATATTAATATTTGCTGGCCAGGGAAATATGTATATAACTGATTATTATTTTATAATATGTGATTATATGTAGTAACTGACGTAAAGGTTAGGTATTCAACTTTCTACCAGTGTTACAGTCTTTTGTTTGAAGTATCTATTCTAGCCACTAGGCCCTCCGGAATGTTTAATGGTTACGTACTATAGAAGGGTACAGAAAGAATTGCAATAAGAGAATACGATCGGTTTACAGAAGAGCTCTATCAGCCGTGGTATAATAGAGGAGTCATTTATCTAATAAGTCACCTTACATGCTGGCCCCATAAGCAACCTGGTCCAACCTTCACACACACGTTTTCATATCGATATACCTAAGGTCTAGATGCATAGTTAAATTTCATCAGCTCTAAGAGCAACTTACCCTTAGATAACTTCTGTATCCTTAATATACGTACATCAGAGAAAGCTCAGGTGTCTCGAGTGAAGTTATATAAAAATAACAACGGCATGGAACTTGTAATATCTTGACATTATTATTCATCAATTATATACAGTTTCCAGTAGTTATATTCCATCGTCAGGTTGATACTTATCTGCCCTCAGGTATTAAACCACGTATCCTCCATCTGCCCGACTCCGGACCAACTCTCTTTCTCTCTCTCTAGAACCCGAAACACGTCCTACTAGCGTCAGATCCAGAACAAATCTGACTCACCAATTTCTACCTCACTGCACAATCACAGTTTCTCTCGGCCGGGCGAGTCCATTTATCGGCCAATCACAGCAGTCCCCTTGTTTCGTTTCCTTATAGGGATCACCAATCACAGATCGATCCTTGCTTCCCTTCCTTATTGGGAAGCGTGATCAACTCATTCAATTCTTATAACCTAGACAGCGTCATGAGCACATTACACTCTGAATCTGAATCAGTGAGCATTTCGCCGACACAACAGTCACTTCAGTGAATTTAACTGACGAACCAGTGAAAAAATTCCATATTTCTTTCGCTGACTGATTCAGTGGCATTTCCAACTTATTCGTAAGTCATTCTTTCCGCTGTTTTCTCATTGGGTTTATTTTTTCACTGATGTATCAGTGAAACTGAGTGTAAAAATCTCCGTCGAACATCGTATAAAAATGGCCGCTAAAACGACGTGTATCAAAAGAATTACCACAACAACGAATAAAACAAATACAAAATACTTTCTAACGTCCTTCAAAACGCCATTTTAAGAGTTAGTATGAACATACAGACTTTCATTACGCTTTTAAGTCTTCAATTTTGTCTTTACGTCTTTCATTTCGTTTGCGTGTAATCGTCATAGCACTATGTTTGAAGGTTTAAACTGCATTCAATGCGGCGAAGGGAGTGCATTCATATGTAATATTCGTTTAAACAATCCTAACGGTACCAATCAAACCAAAAACGAAAGGTATGAACAAAGAATTTTAAACTATATGATTTCGCAGTGATATTATAAGTCATATATTTTCCTTTCGCGTCTTTAACATGGCGTCATAGCTCAGGTGGTAAGGTAACGACCTAGGATTGAGGGGTGCGCGAGCTCAACCCAGGCCACCTGCAAAACTTTTTACTTTTTTTAAATTATGGTAAATCGCGCATTATAGATAGTCAATTATCGTAAATATGTTTATTTAGTGTAATTATTTGCCTACATTCAATAAAGGCAATATTTAATTCGCCACTGCAGTCAGTCGCCATTGATTCAATCAGTGAAATTGTTTCACGTCACTAATTCAATCAGTGAAATGTTTCACTGAAATAATCAGTGGTTTTCCACTGATTCACTGATTATAGTAGTTGAATTTCACTGCGAATCAGCGGTTTCCCACTGATTCGAAAACTACTGCTATTCAAATAATACACTGCACTCACAAAGCTCCTTATTGTACGTAATCCAAAACAAGTTTTGATACGACACTCTTCCTTATTTCGCATAATTTTATTAATTACTATATATTTCATAAGCACGATGCCCCACAATTCAATTTACAAGGCATAAATACTTATTCTGCTTACAAGGGTAAGATCGCGACATTGATACATCGTTATTTTATATCGAAACATTGGTTCATTACATAACAACTAATATAACAATTTTGAATACGAAACATATACTTAGTTCTCAACTGTCTGTAAATATCGCAGAAAAGGGTAGTAGGAAAACTTCATTCAAAACTACAAATTGTCTATGCATATTGCATTAAATGGGTCAGCTGCTGTACAATTAGATAATTTCTCGGTGCTTGCAGGTACACTCATTACCTGCCCACGATATTTTCAAATGGTTTTATGCTATTTAACTTGCATGGTTTTGTGTCTCATTTCTAGCTGGCTATGCTATTTTTATCAAGCTTTACGTCTCACCACTATCTGCCCACACATGAAATTTTTTCATACAGCATGCGTCTAATCGTTAGCTGCCTACTAATATTATCTAGTTTTATGAACAATCATATATTACAGATTTTTCCGTGCTACGGGTGAGCTTATAGTAAGCAGTCGCAGACCGGCATCTTTATTATCGTTCACGAAACTCGACTTAGCTAATGACTCTGTAGTCACTTAAAGTGGTATCTTTCCTTTCACCCAGCAGAAGTAGGGCAGGAAAGATTATCCTATAAATATGAATTAGTGGTTCCAATCAGTGAAGCAATATTCAGAATAAATTCAAATTGTATAATGTTAATATTTGCCACCGACTGAGAAGTAAGCAGAACCGACAATAAACCGGCGATTCCGAGAAATCACAGTAATTAATCAGGGAACTTAATTCACAGGAATCAACTGTTCATTTTAATTACCCGAGCAATCGGAGAATATTTCCATATAATCGATTTTTTAGTGTAGAGGCAACCTCACTGACAAAAGACTGCTAAAGCGTCTCCAACGCACACCGTGATTCCGGGTTTGGTGAATGTGACGTCCATTGTACGATTAATCGATATTAGTATAAACGCCACACTCCATTTGCAATTTAAAACATATATATATTTGAGCATGCAAAATGTATCACCAGCTGTTTTGCTATGCTATTTTCTTTCCCCTGTGAACTCCGCTGGGAAAAATTTCGGCCAACTTCACATCGCACAGTAACCCATTCGCTTCGAGCGCGCCCACCAATACGGCTGGACGAGCTCCAACGATTCCTGATCGACCCGTCGATAAATCGATATCACGGCGCACCTGTCGTCCTGCCGGGTGGCCCCCACGCCAGGCGATTTCTGAGAAGGCGCCCTGCGCCTGTGCTGAACCCTGCAGGCGGCGCCCGGAAGTCTATTCGTCAGACACTGACCCCGTAGAAATACACGCGGACTTTCAGGAAGGGGAGAATTATTGATTTTGCGTATTCACAGTAACTTTGGACTTTCAGTACTTTCCAAACCAAAGTTTTAGTGAAGTGTTTATGTCGTTATATGAAACTCCGTTTTGTACACTTGTATTTCGTCTGTTGTTGTAGGCCATAAATCGCTAATATCAAACCAATAAAAAAAAAAACAAATTAATCAATTTTGTTATGGTGATACAAAAAGGAAATGCATGCTACAGAAAATCATAAACATGACAAAAAAGTTATTTTAAGTTTCATACAGTGCTTGTTATAATGTAATTAAATAATTGGTATTTCGTAACTGTTTTTAAGATGCAGCATATTTATTGAATATTAGTTTTTTTCTCGTACCTACAGCTACATTATATACTCACTCTGCAACCTCGTGCCAAAAGACGTGTGCAAATCCTTCGTGCCGTTTGCTGTGTGAGATGGGCGTCTCAATATTAGGATACCTTTCCCCATACATTCGGGCGGCTTGCTTGGCCTTTCTGCCGCACTCGCCGTAAACAAGCAGAGCGTCCAGTTTCTCCCCATTCGTGAACTTCATCGCTTACGTACAGTGCAACACCGTAACAGGTTAAAAGGACTGGTGCTGCGCTGCTATCAGGAAGCTGTTCCGCCATGATGATTCACGGCGCGTGTTGTTTGCTTACAGCTGTGAGTACAGGTCCCCTGTCCCATGCTACCGGCCCACCTAACTTAATCACATTTGCGCATTGTTTCTTGGCGTTTCTGCGTCGCTTTACATTGCGTATGCTGGATCACTGAATTCATCTTTGCACGTGCTTTCAGATACCGTTGAAATAAACGTATGTTTCATGGGAAAATCGACACACCCCCGTGCGTAATTTCATTTAGCGAAAACCGCATGTCCTGATCGGCAAACATTCCGGAAATTTTGGAGGTGTCCACGTTAGGGAGTCACCTGCACCTATTTTTCCATTTATACGCAACCCACACACAATACTACCCATCTAGCAAACATCAACCGTAGCAGAATACCACGTGCGCATTGATGCATTGTCGTCAGTACAGTAAGAGGTGAACGGGAGGTGTTATGCCAGCAATGCGTCGAGGAGTAGTCACATTTCAAAGAACGCACATCCGTCTGTAGTGTTCAAACATACCGTTGCAATGTTTACCGAACACGTCGCGTCCTCTGGTAACACACATCTGCCTCGCTTCGAGCCATTGCGTGTTTTCACGTGACGTAAAAATGCAGTTCGCCGCTTACTGCATTGACGGAAGGAAATGAACGCGCATATTAAGCGATTCCCTATTTCCGCGCTGACAACAGCATCGAATGCACAGTGTAACGAGTGCGTGCACGCCATTGGACTCGGCTACACAAGAGAAAATCGTTTTACAGCGGACGAGGTATATTTGTTGATGGGTCATATTGTGTGCGGGTTGCATATATGCGGATGCACAGGCGTGGGTGTCTCACCCGGGTATAATACTTGGCGATACATTGCACGTGGTATGTCTGGCTGTGGACCCACGCTGTCAACAACCCTCTAGAAGCAGTTTGGCGTGCAGCTCGTCGCTTTCCGTCATAACATTCAGCCTACGGCTACGATACCACTCGTGTTAAAGGCTGTCACGATAAAGTGAGCACTTTGGAAATAAACGTTAAAAAAAAAAATCACTGCTCCTACTTGCATATATTGTAACGGGCACATTGGATGACATGCGCCCATTAAATTTGGGAACTATGGAGGGAAAGTAGTTCCATATCTTAACGTTGAATAAAAATCGCTAGGGAACCATTTGTGATAACTTGAATTATATCTTTCGCTTTCTGTTTATTTTAATGCGTCGATGTGTGATAATGAACAGGTTTGTAAAATATTTACTTTCCTAAGTATTTCACAGTTTCACTTGACCGACGCATGAATAAAGTGATAAGGCCAATGGTAATGTTAATTTTACGTAAGGTGGAAGAATACACAACTTGCATACAAGTAGATCTTAAGCAGGGTTCTCAGAAGTTCTTATTTTGCCGTAAACAGTCTATAGTCATATATTGTAACTAGGACCTTCCTCGCCAAAAACTAACATTTATCGTAACTTTCTTTGTACAGTATTCATAAATAACATCAGTTTGTTTAACATGAACTTACCCTATTCCCTAGACTAAAATATAAAAACCAATCATGGTCCATTCACGGTTATTTCCAACTCTTCTGAAGCCCTGCTAAACTTATACTTCCAGGATATACATCCGCCTATTGAAAACAAAGCGTGGCCAAATCTAGGAAATTACACAAAAGAGACATCTCATCGTCTAATAATATTTTGCACAACAACTATATCTTACTAGGCATTACCAACACACATATTTCCTCACTGTTTTATTTATAATAATTATAAATTACACGTTATGATTTACAGATTAAATAAAAATAAAATATCGATTTAACTAAATATAAGGCAAACTTTTTTTTAACACAAGTATAAAATGCTTGCGATAAACAAAGTAAAAGAATTCTTTGCTTATTACAAACAATTAACAATTCTTTGTAAACCAGCTGCCAAAGATTTTCTTGTATCTCTACGTCTTATATATACATATATATATAACATATTGGCTTAGAAAACATGCAAAACTGTTTGTGTAGTTAAATTTTAATAATAAATTCGAAGTCAACATCGTTTGTGTGTTAGATCTGAATATCAGTCTCACACATCCTCCGCTATGATTTTGAGAAATTTATTCTACGTTTTTTTGCAGTGTCACAAAAATATCTTTGGCAACAATTAGGCGAAGAATTCCTTGTACAATAAGAGGAATTTTTTTACAGTAATGGCTAGAGACATGCAAAATTCGCATTTGGCATCAGGCTGTACTTCACAGTAATGTACGTACCGGAGCCGGCGTCGTTTTCCCATTGGCTGCTGCATCTCAAGCCACGCCCTTTATAACTGAACCGCACGTGATTATGGAACACAATTTTGAAGTGTTCAATGATTGGCGCGGCCTTACCCAGGGCGTGTCAGGGTCCAATGACAGACGTATTACAAAGGTATGCGTGTTTAAAGTTTAACATGTCCCTAAATAATACCGAGAAATTTCAGGTCTCTAGTAATGGCATATTTAGGAAAGAACAAACGCGTCTGGTTAAATTCAAAAAATCTGAAGGAACCACGAATTGACTATGCATAGGGAGAGGTGTAGTTCTCGAAAATGTTTACGGCCATGCTAGACTTCAATATTCTACGCCCACAGCCACAACTTCCTTTGGTTATTGGCCACGTGCCTACGTGAGAAGACATTCTTATTTGACTGGGCCAATAGTAATGCAGTACTCCGATACCGAGAGTCCATGATACGGGGACAGACACTTGAGACAGGTGACATTTAAAATCATCCAACCACGAAAGTGCGTATGAACAAAAGTGTTTTGGAGTCAATTGATCTTGAATCATTTTCGCGAAAAACACCTGTCTCTAACTATGCAGTGTGTTAACACTTTGTAGACTATGCTCGAGTGTAGTTCGAGCTTTTTTTGTTGTACAGAACAAAATTCACATGGATGTGCAGTCTTTGTTCAGCTAGTGTTTAACATGACTTCACAAGAACACTACAGGCATTAGTAATGAAATTTCTAACGATAGAATCTATTTCTTTTGTAGCCATTCAAAGGGGCATGATTGATTGTAAATCCTTTTATACGATAAAGGACATTTGATTGGGCCAGTATCAGCTCGGCTCTCCATTGTTTGATGACCGGCCTATAATGAACGCTGTAAAGTACAGGGTAGTGTCCGGTGTGGTATGGACCAATAGGACGATGGTGAGTTCTAACACAAGACACAAACAGTAGTGAATATAGGTGACACCCTTCTAATTTGTTTTAAGTGCCAGTAAATGTGTGCAGACCTCAATGTGTTAATACACTGTGGCAGTCTCCGAACGTATTTGGCCTCGGGAAACGAGACGGTACTGTTGGTCCAGTGGTTGGCCAACCGCATGGAGACGAGAAGGGTTATCCCAGTGGTGGCAGGGCTACAAGGGCGCCAGTACGCCACGCTGTGATTGGCTGCCGGGCATTGTGGGCCGTCAGTCCCGCACCCTGGCACCATCTCGCTCGACGAGGGATGAACTGTAAGACAGGATGATCCCTGAGGGGCGGCGTCCATTAATCAGCTCTCGGAAGGATGTGGGATGTGGAGGGGGTGGTAATGCGCTAACACCTCCCTTACCCCTTCCACTGCCCTCTCCAACCAGTGGCCCAGCATCCTATAGGAGAGCTCCCGTAGTGGAGGGTGAAGGGTAACTTCTGTTATGAATCTCATACTGTGAGGAGGTCGACTGAAAGTTTATTTTCTTCCCCTACCTCCATCAACCCCCTTCACGACCTGGATATCGAATGAAACACGGCCTGAAGAACTAATTTGCCAGCTTTTCCTCCGGAACATCGTCTTCCTGAATTAAGGTTGTTATTGAAGTGTTACCTTGATTCAATTAAGCATTTCATGGAAACACTTTGGACGTAATTCGCTTTTAGGTGATGGTTCCGTTTTTTTTTTTTTTTTGGTAAATTTAAAAATGTCATAAAACTCTCAAACCATTATTTACTTATTTTACATACTTCTGTTTTGTCTCCATGCGTATTTAGACGCCAAAAATCACTTCCTTACTCTTATGTTGAGAAAGTATCTAAAAATGGACCAGAACATTTTTAATAACCAAAAATAATTACAAATATAAAAATAATATTCACTGAGAAATTTTCGAGATTGATTCAGTGACTTACAAAACAAAATGTTTATCTTTGGGCAATAACATAGGGAAAGATTTTCAATTTTATTGCCTGCCAATGTGAACAAGAGGTTAAAAATGTTGGGGCCTGGCGATGTGTTTGAAAAATACTGACACAAAATCCTCAAAACTAAATATAAACCCCTCTCGACTTTACGTTCTCACCCTTGTTCAAATTTTATTGGAAGAAATGTACACGTGAATATATAATCATTTACTGGAATTTCGACTGCTTTCCGAGAAAAGACTGCTCTTTCTCAGACATGTTCTATGGTCTCCACAATGAGTATCACGGTATGACAGCATACTTGTTTGCGAATTCGTTCCGCGGCAGGTGAGCATACAAACACGTGCGTGTTTACCCTGTTCAAAATTGGAACATTATCACGCGTAACCACTCAGAAGAAAAATTGGCTTCTGAGTGTGACAACGAACCAAACCAAAGCATCAAGTACACCTTAAGCCCTCTTATAAGCATAGCTGGCTGCAATTTCCGAACTGTTGAAAATACAGACACCAAATTCGTAACATTGAAATCACCCCCCGACAACAAACAGGACCGCAAGGTCAAACACGCCTTTGGCCCTCTTATAAGAATAGTTGATCGCCATTTTGCATCCACCGAAGATATAATTACAATAAATGACGGCGATCCGAATGCACAAATGACTATAGTGACGTGCATACATAAGATAAACAAACTATATGTTCTTGTTTTTACATTTTTTTGCAGTGCTCCTAGATCCAAAGTATATTCTGTACTTCGGCTCCAATGAGCGAGGGCCGTTATAGAGACAACCAGAGGCAGTAGATTTTCAAAATTTCCGTCAGCGTTAATCTACACGAAGAGGTGGAAAATCACAAAAAAAAAAATGTTTTTACCAACTATCTTCTATAGCACTCTAGTTTATTCTTTCATGATTGGTTGAACAAAGTTTTGACTCGACTAAGTTGTTTGCAGACCAGTCACGAACGTTCCGCCTTATAGTATCAGAATCGTCATTGGTCTAATGAAAGCGAGGTAGTATCTTCATACATGCGTGACAGCCAATAAGTAGAGACAGGTTTTTTTTTGGCGAAAATATGTATATGGCCATGCTAGACTGCAATATCCTAGGTCTATAACCACTACTTCATTTGGTTCACATGTTATTATTTAACGGGGCCAATCAGCTTAAGTACTATGATATTGAACGTCCATGATTAGCGGACAGACACTTGAAGCACGTGACATTTAAAGTCACCCAGCCACGAAAGTGCACATGAACAAATGTGTTTTGGAGTACAACTGGTCTTGAAATCTTTTCGCGAAAAACACCTGATCCTACCAATATGGAAATAAAACTGTCGTACATTGCTTACAGTATGCTGAATCCTAGCAAACGGTCAACTTTTCCCGCGACAAACATCCATCTCTACTAATGAGCTGCCGAGTTCGGAAAATTAGTGGGATGCACCGTTATTCATTCATTGTCCGGAGAAGGAAAGCTCGAAACATCGAAATTAAGAATTCGTGGGCGTTTATTATTACTAATTGTATCATACAGTTATAAAAAAGCTTGTACAGGTCCCTTCGTAAGCACCAAGATTACACTTCAATTTTTCCATTGTTTTAAATTTCAAAACGTTTTCAGATATTTGATTTTATTTGGTGTTTGGTAGACGTTTGGTAGCAAATTTTAGTTTCTATCATAACCTAAGTATTAATATTATCTAAATGATAACATTGGTTTTGGGAAAAAGTCTAATGACTTAAATTCAGTGTTATCTCAGTTTATCTTGGATCTCTTTAACTTTCTGTTCATATAACGAAGTAACTTATAAGATAGTAAACATTTGTAATGTTATGCCAAATTTCGTAATTTTCGTACATTATGTCATTTGGGGCCTAAGTAAATTGCTAGTGTATGTCAATTAATTGTGAACAAAAGTTCAACCATAACCGAGCTAGTAATGCGTGAACACCAACAAACACATAAACAAGAGTGTGTGGTTTCACATGTCTTCCTTTAAAATCGTTACTGTCAATTATCTACAAGACGCATTGCAAAGGCTATATTCTAATACTTTTTTTCCTGATAATTGTTATGGGAACATATATATTTCTACATACTTAAATGCATTACATTTTTTTTTTGTTCACGAAACAGGAAATAATTAACGATGTTGGTTTTGGCCAATATCACAAAAATTCTACATTAAATTTTTGAGAGGTGTTTTCACATGCGGTAACGCAGTGGTGTAGGTATAAATTTATTTATAAGGAGAGGGGAGCTGTTTAGTTATAAAAAAAATCCCGCAAACATTTTTCAGTTGAAAAACATTCGAGGAGGGAGGGGAAATGGGTTTAACTCGGAACTCCTCCACCCCTTCTTCTCCCGCACAGAATTTCCCGTCAAAACCCCTGCGGTAATATGTTTTAATTGCATTAAGCACGGCATGGTATCCATTTTCCCAAGTATTATTCTATTTCCATTGCAGCAAATTACATAAAATATACCAAATCTGAACAATTCCAATTACTCACATGTTTTAGAAAGATCTGATATTTCCAGACATCAAGTGCTTGGAGTGTCACAACATAAAAAAACTTGGCAATAATTTATCGGGATGTTCCTAAAGCATGCAGCATAAAAATAAAGTGCAATGATTAACACTCCTAGATTTTTAAATTATATCTTGCTATTACATTTGATAATAAAATTAAAGATCATAAAAGAGTAAGATAAAAATAATTTCCCTGTGACTGTATTTTAAATTGTTTAGGTCTTCTGATAAATCATTTTGATAAGCCAGGGTTCTCAAAAATATTTATTTGTATCACTTGTTGTTCACTGTGAGTAGTATGCTGACTTTTATTTCGGCTCTTCATTTATGCCATATTCTTTTACAAGTAAATACATTACCAGTGCCTCAAAACTAGGGATAAGAACTTTTCGCGAGTTCATTTAAGGACAAGCTAGACGTCAAACACGTGTACACTGAAGTTTACTTTGCAATTGGATCGCAGTTTATTAGACACGCCCTGGACGACTCTGAGCCAATAGCAGACTCCCAATAAAACACGTAGCGAGTGCCGCACTGCCAGGTGTGGCGTAACACTGGCTACTCTCTGGAGCAGCAGCCAATGAACAAACATCTGAGGCTCGAGTATACACATGACCGTGGAGTCTAGCCTATAGGTAATTGAATTCGCGAATTTTTTCTATCCCTACTCATATCAGATGTTTGTTTATTCGTTTAGAGAATCATCCAAAGTATCAGAATACCTTCAATACACTATATAATCCCAAAATATTGGCATCGAAAATGTATCATGGTCCTTTAATTATGCCATATTTTTTTAGAAGTACATCAATTACCAGTGTCTCATACGTCATGTATGTTTATTCGTTTAGAGTATCCTCACAATGTACTAGAATCCCTCGTGTACGCTATATCGAGAAAAAACATCGACATCCAATTTTTTGGAATTAAATTAAAAATGGAAACAGCGTGAGTGCGTATGTTGTGGTGGGAACGTGCGATATTTCCGGTAGAATGTACCGGACCATACACTTGGGCGGGGAACCTGTTTCTATTGGTCGAGAGGCCGAGCAGGTGTGCCGTAAATACGTGTGGCGAGTGGCGATTGGATTGATCACCGATATATTCATTCGAATTTCCCATTTACGCGGCAAAGTACTTTTCTCCGTACTCCCGTCCATCTACACAAAGAGAGAGTATTTTTTTCTACAGCTCCATTTCCTTTCTCGTCTGCTAGACCGATGTGGACCAGCTCCAAACACGTATAAACATAGATGATGTGTGATCGGACATAACCGATGTAAATGACGGAGTGTTTGTAAGCTGTTATTGTAAGTAGTCCGAATTTCGTAACTATACTTATTAAATTTTAATTTATGTGCTATATTTTCGGAATCATCTAAAGGTAAAACGGTCTGAAGTAAATAATGCATGTAAAATACACACATTGCAGCAACCTTCTGGTAGGGCCAACATGGATAAGCGAGGATTGGTACACATTGATAAGACATTCAGTATTAATTGATAAGAGGGTTGGCAATAATTGATAATGTGGTTTATAATAATGGATAAGGGGCCGCAGTGGCGCAGAGGCTAGATCGCTCACTTTCCACGAAGGGGAACAGGATTCGATATCCGGTAGAGTCGCTACCAGGGACTCGCACGTGAGATTCGTGCCGTGTTATGCCTGTGGTTGGCGGGTTTTCTCGGGGATCTCTCATTTCCCCCACCCTTGCATTCTGGCACTGCTCAATACTCACCTCACTTCACCCCCGTCAGCTTTCAAAAACCCGATCTTAAGAACCGCCTAAAACTCCCCACTCACTAAGGGTTGGTACTAATTGTTAAGAGTGTTTCCACTGACTGAGACGAGATTTGGCACTAATTGATAAGGGAACTTTTGACACTAACTGATAAGAGAGATGGCTCTAACCGATCCGAGGGTTGATACTAATTGATAAGACAGTTGGTATTAACACTTTGTAGATTATGCTCGAGTGTAGCTCGAGCAATGCTAATTTGAAGATTTCTTTGTTGTTCAGCACAAAACTCACGTGAATATGCAGTCTTTGTTCGGCTAGAGTTTAACACGACCTCACGAGAACACCACAATAATATTGCTAACGACAGAATTGCTTTTTTTTATAGCCACTCAAAGGCACATTATTGATTGTAAATCCTTTTATACGATAAAGGACATTTGATTGGGTCGATATCAGCTCGGCTCTCCATTGGTTATGACCGGCCAATAATGAACGCTATAAAGTACAGGGTAGTGTCCAGTGGGGTATGGACCAATAGGACGATGGTGAGTTCTAACGCAGACACCAACAGAACCGGTGTTCTTGCAGTAGTGGATATAGGTGACTCACTTCTAATTCGTCTTGAGATTCGGTAAATGTGTGCAGACCTCAATGTGTTAAACTGATAAAAGTTTCGTATTAATTGCAACTGCTGACTGTCTTAACCCCATAAGTTACATATTAACTTTCGTTTCAGATGTTGCAAAAGAAGAAATTTTTGGCGTGAACGCAGTGCTTATAAATTGCTTATAACAACTAACGTTACGGAATCTATTGATAGGGACAGAAGAACTTCGCGTTTTAAAAGACCCGTGGGTTGGACTCCACTATCCTATGTATTTTTGAGCCTGAGCATTCTGTTCATTGGCTGATGCCGCAGTGTGTAGCCAGTTTTACCTCAGACCAGGTGACACGGGATTCGGTGCTTGTTTGCCTGCAGGTCTGTCACTGGGCCAGAGCTCAACTGTTATCCAATTGCAAACATGGCAGTAATATACGCGTTTTTGACGTCTAGCTTGCCCTAAAATGAATTCGTAACATATTCCAGTCCCTACCTGTTGAAAGTGTTCCAGTAGATTCACGGCACGAGAGGCATACATATTGTAAAACAGTAGCTGTGTCGTGGCAACGAATAGCATTGCCCAAGGAAAAGCGTTGTCTCTATTGGTGCTAACTTCAGGATTTATACAGCACTGACCATCAGTTCAAATATTCTGCAACATACTGGTCTAGGACGAGTATACTAGGTACAATGTGCTAAGGGGTCAAACAAAGGACAGGTCTGTCAAATCCAGCCAGGCCAAATAAAGTACATTATTGATTTGTTGGGGGGGGGGGGGGTTTCAGCATCAGCATGAAGACGAGGGGGGAGACAAAGCTACGAAGAAAACCCAGGCCATGGCAGGGTCTGCCTCACGCACACATGAGAAATCCCGTGTGGAAAAATTTCCAACCTGACAGGGCCTAGGAACGTATTACTAGAGACCTGAAAAGTTCGGGAGTTCAGCGACCTCTGGGCTAGACTCCACGGTCTTATGTGCAATCGTGCAGATATCGATTACTAGAGACATGCAAAATTGCGCGTTATTATTTGACGTCAGGCTGAAATTCACCGTACTGTGTATAACTGAGCCGGTGTCGTTTTTTCGTTGGCTGCTGCGTGTATATGAAGCCACGCCCGTTCGCGCGTGATTGCAGTGAACAGTTGTGATGTGTTTATTTATTGGCGCAGAGTTACCCAGGGCGTGTCAGACATAGTATGGTGCAATGACAAACGTCTTGCGAAGGTACACGTGTTTAAAGTTTAACGTGTCCCCAAATAATAACGTGAATTTTGCATGTCGGTATCAATTGCCCGTTGGTTGCATGCTGCCACAGGAGGGCGATGATTGGGCGTGAATTTTGTTGTGTGTTTCTATTGGTCCAGGGCTCTACAGGAGATGTCAAATTACGCTTGGAACAATAGCAAATACGGCACAAACGTAAGAGTTTTCTCGTTCTAGCTTGTCGCAAAATTGATCCGCGAATTTTTCAGGCCTCTGCCTATTACATACCCAGTGGTGAAGGCTGGAGAGAGTCACTGAGCTGAACATTATTCACTAGTGCAATAATTACAGGTAATGTTATTTCATGAAATAACGCAAGAGTAGTCTGCTGTTGTCCTGCGAGAAGGGTTCGTTTCCTGGGAATTATTCAGCTGGACGCGTCTCAATGACCACTATAAAAAAAATAGGCGGACGTCATGAACGGAATTTTGTTACAGTCTATTGGCAGTTTCTTCACACTTTTTGAAAAAAAGGTCTTTGAAAAATCACGCGATGACTGATGTGTCTGGTTATTTCTGTAAATATGTTAAGCATCGCTTATATTTTATGCTTTGTTAAAATAAAAATCTTATTTATTGTTGAAACCGACGTTTTGCCTGTATTTTATTGATAAAATACAATATTTCATTTATAATTAGTATTACTCAGAACAAGGAGAAAACAGGCGTGTTGGTATCGCCTAGAAAGATATACTTCTCGTGCGAAGTGCTGTAAAACTGAGTGCGCATGAATGCGGCGCGTTGTCCCTTAGTGTTATTCTCTCTACCTAGCTAAGCTTTGTGTGTAAGGCGGAGTTATAGTCTGAAAGCAGAACTTCAGCAGGGCTTCAGGAAAGTTAGAAGCAACTGTGAATGAACTACATTTAACACGCTGATCACTATACTCGAATGTAGCGCGGGTGAAAATTGTTTGAATTTTCCATTCCACTTAAAAAACAAAACTGCACCGGGTATGCGTAATATATATTCCCTATTTCATAAATAGGGACTTTAAATAGGAACTAATACAACATCAACAACGATCTTCATAAGCGAACGACAAATTTTTGTATGGTTACAGAAATCAACACGATGGGATGTACATCCTGTTACATACGAAATAACAGTTGGTTGGAAGACGATAAACTCGGCACTCCATTGGTTGGCAGCCGGCCAATACGGAAAGACTAGTGTCGTTGTGACCAGTAGAATGACCTTAAGGGACAATAGTGACCAATAGAACATGGTATCCCTGCAGCGGTATGGATATAGGTGACTAACGTCTAGCGTGTCCTTAAACGTGGTACAAGTGTGCCGACTTCAAAGTGTTAATCATCGAGCTACAACCCAAACGATCAGGCCTTGGCCTCAATGAACGAGAGGGGGGGGGAGAGTGGTCAAGTAAAAGTGACTTAGTTTAATCAACAACACAAATTTAGATTTTTCCTTATTATCGCCCTGTTTCCAGAACCCAACAAACATAAGTGGATGGTGGCAGAGACGATTAATAATCGTCACAAATTTTCTATCTAGATATATGGTTGAAGTCCAGAAGGACCATCTAATTGGCTTATGATACTAAGGTTTGCATCAATTAGTGTGCCACTTGCTGTAACGTTTTATTTTTATATACAGAGTGTACGAAGCATAACAACGTTGGATTAGATGTACATTTGATAAAACAGATAGAAAATTGAATCAGAAAATGTTTTAACTCTAGTAAAGTAATTAACACAGCCATGTCAATTTAACTATCTTATTTAAATAAAAATTTCTAATAAAGTCTTTATTAAAGTGCCAAACTTAAGGCCATAAAGCCATATGACCTTGTCTTCCAGTTAACCATAGCAGTTATATTAAAAATAAATATGTAAATTACTCTAATAATAATACATAAATTATATGAAATGTTATGCCATTGAAGAAAGGACATGTACTAAGAACTACATCACACAGGAGAAATATATTAATGAAGGGATTACAAAAATGATTTTGTATTTATTCGCTACAGAACTATACACATATGACGCCATAAATATATGAATATGAATAATGAATTACACAGGTAGGACAAAAATTCTTACACATTTATTCACAACGTACATTCTCTCACACACTGAAAACAAACCTATATGAATAGGTGTGCCAAATGTAAATAAGTAAGATTTTTGCGGTGGAGTAGGGGATGCTGGAACTTTATCAGCTGCCTTTGACACTTTATGATAACACAAGCTTTAGTAAAATCTTCTTATAAATTAATCAGTAAGATGCAGTTGTTTCATTTCTAGGAGCTGGTTTCAGAGCCGAACAGATTCGACCGAAAATGAGCAGGACTATAAGCCTGACTTACACGACGGAATGGAGACGAGGAAACTATGGGAAATATGAAAACGATGATGGTGTTAGTAATAATGATGATAATAACAGTAATATGGTGCGAAGACAGCAGTAGAACACTGCGATGCTGATATAATGACCGATTATACTTCATGAATTTACAAACCTATAACAACATACGAAATTTCCTTCGCTGATTCATGCGCAGGCGTGAGTCTGAAGGTATGGAATGATGTTATACTTTTTTCTTAAATTGAAAATGTATAGATTACAGGTGTTTTGAAGTTTGGCAGGCAGGGAGGGGTTTAAATAATTACACACAGCGCCACAGTAGACGAAGTGAAGGAATAGTAGAACTGTTTACGAAACAAAGTTTGTCATCTTGGAAAGTTCTTATTATGCTTCTCGAGTGCACGAAGAGTGTTAAAAGTTTGTTTATATATATATGTGTGTGTGTATATATATATATATATATATATATATATATATATATATATATATATATATATATATATATATATATATATATATATATATATATATATATGCCAAAAACCTAAAAATTGTCAGTTTTTACATTGTGGTTGATAACTGAAACATTTCTGTAAATCATTACAGTTGCATATATTTAAATGAAATACAAATAAAAAAATGTTCAATATCTTGCCGGAACAAGTGTAGAAAAAGCGGTTCGTTAATTCTTTTAAATAACTACTATTTTCCTTCGCCACCATGTTCCAATATATAGATTGATTTTGCGCAAACGCTTTCTCCGTATGATTTAACGGATCTGCCCACCAAGCTGGCAGTCGCGAATTTCCAGTGGGGAATCAATGTTAAACGAAATTCCTTCTCATTGCATCAATTTTAAAGACAACTATTCCAAACAAAAAAACGCGCTGACGCGATTTTCTCAAGGAATTAAAAAAAAAAAAAAATGTATCCATCATTCTTTTGTTATTTGAAAATTTCAATATTTACATTTTATAAGAAACATATTAAACAAAAAAAATTGGCGAAATATTTTAACTTAGCATCATTCCTTCAGAAATTTTACGTAGAATACTTTTTGTTTGAAATAGTTATCTTTAAAATTGGCGCAATGAGAATGAATTTCGTTTAACGTTGATTCGTCATTTGAAGTTCGTGGCTGCTGGCTTGGTAGGCAGGCCTGTTCAGTAATATATGTAGATGTAATGAAACTAATACAATATTTGTGGGTCAACATTATAAAAAAAGGTAATTTGTAAGCTGGGGATGTTTACCAAGTATTTCATTCGTCCTTGAATTACTTCAACTGAGCGTGCCACTAAACAACGTCAAATACAAGTTTCCCCCCCCCCCCCCCCGAGTACAATAGTAAGCACAAACAGTAGTGAACTCAGCACGTAACTGATGGCGACAGGATAGGTGATCCAAATACACTCCTCTTCAGCACTGATAGTTAGAAACAGTTTAGAATAATTTGTTCTTGCCAAAAGCGTGCATTTCTTTACTCGGTGCAATTTTTGTACGCATCATTACAAGTTCGTTACAGGTTTTTTTCAATCGCTGGTTTCTAATCCAATATGCACGATTACCCCAAGGCAAGCAATTTTTTTTTTTTTTTTTTTTTTTTAGCTGCGTAACTAATACCAAAGTGTTAACTGATCACAAACTCACTTCACATATCACGTTTAGCCACATCAAGAGGGGTTCGGCTAATGTGTGATTTCTGTTATTAGATAACTGGGAAATATATATATATTTGCGTTTCTAGCCCATTTCAACGCTTTCCTAAAACCACTGGCGATTGTAACGGTTTTCCATGAATGGAAAATTGTGATTAACACGGCCATGCCAATGAAAGCAAACATTTAATCCACAGTGATTTACACCACTATGGAATATTATTAACAATTTTCGAGCGTAAACAATAAAAATCAGAAATACATTCGTAACTTCAGGCACGTATACGAGTCTGTGTTGATACACACGCGTCCACAACATATCGTGAATTTTATAGACGCATTAGTGGCTAGCCCCTGCACGGAAGAGCTTTGCTTCCCGCCTAGCACTTGGATGCTGCGGATTGCGTGCCTCCCAACGCGCAGGCGCTACCCCGCAACTAATGGATAGTCCCTCAGGACCATTAGTTCCAGTCGGTCGCCGACATAGACGCTGGTAACAGCCGAGGTCAAACCGCACGTTGGGGTTGGCAGGAGGGGGAAAAAAGGGGGAAAGTGGTTGTGGTGTTGGAATGCTTTCAGAGATTCGAAACACTCTCCCTCAACACCCCCTCCGGTTTCATTTTTTCGGGCTAATTACATCGCTCCTTGTTAATAAATATCCGGAGCAGAACCCCACCGCGTCCCATCAGCTTACATGAAGTTTGCAGTAACATGCGTGCGTTAATGTGCGTGTCGCGTGATGATGCCACATCTCAAAGCGGCCTAATTGCACCCTTGAAACGATAATTTAATTCTTTCACGCCCTTAGGGCCACTCTCGTTCTTTCCTGGCCGATTCAAGATTGCGTATAGTCCGCTTAAAACATTCAAACTATATTCTCCCATCCATGCTGCCAAACTAACTGTACCCGCGCCAGTCACTGTTTGTAGTAACGATGCATGCAGCTGACGACTAGGGTGTTGTTCAAAAGTCTGTTCCTGTCGTGAACCGACTATACTTAAGTATTACTTCCACTCTTCTTTTAGTTAGACCTTTATCCTCCATCTTAACGATAATGCAGTTTCTCAGTCTCCACCCCCTCCCCTTTTTTTTGAGACCTAGAAAAGATAATAAAAAGAAAGAAGAAGACTGGAAACTTTTAGGGTGGAGTGGATAGATTTGGGCGGCTCTTAATATAGAGGTCTTGTTGGCCGATGTGAGTGAAGTGGGGTGGGTATGAAGCAGCTCCAGAATGCAAGGGCTCAGGGAAACGGGAGATCCCTGAGAAAACCCGCCGACCAGCGCCATCGTCCGGCACGGTTCCCACGTGTGAAAATCCGGCAAGCCACGCGCCGCCTGGAATCGAACCCGATTTGCCCAGGTGGTATGGTAGGCGAGTAGTCCGACTGTTACGCATCCGCGGTTTTTTTTTTTTTTAACTTTAGATCTGCTCCTTCTTACGAAATGCGTGTTGGAAATGCAGCCTACAAATACCGACTGTATATGCGGGACAAGTTTTTTTTATTATTTATCATTTCTGGCCGGTAGGGTGGTTAATTTGTGCCAGAGCAGTACAAAATCATTGCAACGCTAAAGGTCAAAGTTGGCCGGCGTATATAATGATACATGCCTTCTGCGTGCAAGGCAGTGAACTTACATGCAGTGCATGCAACTAACTAACTAACGGACTGGCAGTGATCCTGTGAAATCGTTCATGGAAATTATGTGGTAAAGTTCACTGCGGTCGTCTATTCTAGTTTCGCGTGTGTCACGTCAGTAAGTTTTCAACTACGGCAGTGTGAACAGACCGTCTACAGCTATTTTGAAAGTTTCCCAACTAGCATTCCTAATGGGCCAGGTCTTGAAAATACCTCCTCTGAAATGAGTGCTCTAGTCGTAGTTAATAGTTTTGGGATATTTTCAATTTAATTTTGTAAAAACAAAACCCAGATAATAAACAGCTGAAACACAGCTGGAGCTTTGAGGGGGTTGGGTGAAGGCTCCTTAAACGTTTATTCTTTGCACAGCTCTTGCCAGATGTTGGGAAAGTTAAAAATTGTAATCCCTGGGGGTGTTTGGCCTGTAAGACGGACAGTATCAAAGCTTTCAACAGCTGATATCCCCAGGTCGAAATACTATATCAGTCTGAGTCGTGTGTGACTGCATGTTAATTACAGCAGGGCTGTTACTATCTTAAAATGTTTCTCTGCTCAACCTGTATTCAAGTTACTTTTTTTTTTAATTACCTACACGTATCTCTTACTAAACATGGTGTGCTCTCAAAGACATTACCTGCGGTTCCAATATTCTTGAAGTGCACTGGCGGTTAAAATCAGCTAAGGGAGAAGAAGGCTAACTGTAAATACATGCACTGAATACGTTAAAAAGATATCCTGTACCCTGGATATTCTTCGCCGCCTTCTCTCTGGTACATCACTTTACGGAAATATTAGATACTTTCAGAGAAAGTGCGATGGGTTGTGTGATTTTTTTTTTTTTGCTCCCGTTATCTTACCCGTTCATCCCGAGTTATTTAGAAGGCTGTGTAGTGTGTGCAGTGTTTTGTTTCGGCCGTCTTTTGTTTTCATATGTTGGTTTGTGTAGTTGCAAAATGAAATTCCCGTTAAATTTTCCCTGAAAATTTATTGATTATTACGTCCGCAAACACGAGTTCCTTCTTTGCAATAGCAAAAGTAATAATATCAGGCTTTATATGCTACTAAATTTTTTTTAACATCAATTAACTTGTTTTATGTCGTGTACGAGCATTTTGGATGATCACAAACACAATACCGCCAAAAATTATCACTTTTATTGGGATTATTTTTATATTTGTAAACAGTTTTGTTTGTATTAGTTTGCAGCAATGACCTGAGAACGGACGTGTAAAGAATGGTTGTAAATCACTCGGCTGGGAGACGGACGGATGACTGACGGATGGACGACGGACGTATGACTGACGGACGACGGACGGACGGACTGCGGACGGACGCGACGCGTTGTTGTAAATCCTGCCTAGCTCCCGATGGTCGGATAAGCCACCAGCTTCTGACGGCATTCCTTATAGACGCGAATACGCACTTTTGAAATAAAATGCAAGGCAATGGATCTGTGTTTATTTATATTTTGTAGTGAATTCAGGAATTTTAGGTTTACAAAATTCAGTATAAACTCTTATAGCTGGTTCCACGATACAGCGATGCGTTGCGATTCTGTCTCTTCCCAGCGCGATACGCTTTGTTTATAGCTTACGGAAAGTGATTGAAATTGATTGAAACTGATTTTCTTGAATTTCATCATTGGTAAGACATATCTAAGTTGTGCTGCGTTGCTGCAAATTTATTGCCGTCCTGTGGAACCGGGCAAGTTCTAACTCCAGGTCAGAATTCACTGTTAGCGGTGACAATTAATTTGATCCAAGATGAAAGTAACTTCCTCATCAGTGCGCTCTTCCCATACATCCATACAAACTACGCAAATTATACACATTACATTTCTATGATTTAAATAATTCGTGAGAAAAATTCAATTGTACTCAGTTACTTTTAAAAGAGATACATTTTATTCCTTGTCAAATAAATTTCAAACATTTAATAAATGTTTTTACCAACTGAAGCTAATACGGGAGTAGTTACAAAATAAAAAATAAATAAAGAATGAACTTAAATATTAAATGTGTTTGGTGAATTAATTACGACCGATATCTTTGAAATTGTTAGCTATTCACGTATAAAAAAGGATGAAATAATTTCTACTTTGTATAATATAGCATTATAATTTAATTAAGATGAAATGTTAAACTTAACGAATATAGCGTGAACTTTTTTTAAAAGTTTATAATGTACCATTTTTAGCAATAATATACGTTATTACAATATTTTGTCTCATTTGTCAGGATTTACTTTTGAACTTAATTAAAATATGAGCGATGAAGTTAAACATAATGATAATTGAGCGTAGAAAAATCGTCAAATGAACATGAAAGAATATTAATATTCCTTCGAATAAATACATTCTTAACACCACATGTTAACGTTTGAACACTATGAAAGGAAAACACTGCAAAAAAATTCCATTTTTTTTTAAAATAAAAATCCGTAATTTTATTTCTGTTTTAACGCACTTATATTTTAATGTTATATCTATAGTTATAAAATAAAAACCATTCAGAAAAACTTAAAGCATACATCTAAAAAAATTTCATGGTAATTATCTCTACCGAAATAATAATAGTACATGTTTTACATGTTTAGAGTTTATTATAATTATTCATAAGATATTTGTACTATATTGCATCAGTTGTTTTGGTATTTTCAAATAGGCTTGAGCTGTACTATAAAACCCATATATTACTTTATATCTACCTCCGGTGAAATTATATTTTGTATATTGATTTTAAAATATTATGTCATTAATTGCAACAAATTAATTTCTATCAAACTCAACAGACTGGAATATGTAGTCATTATTAACTAATAACTTGTATCTATTTTTAATACCTAGAATTAGTTTTGTAAAATAATATTTCGAACACAATATAATTTTTTGATTATTTTTTCTTTTGTTATATGTACACTATTTACTTAAGTTTTACCAAAATTATTCAGGTGCAGACTCCGAGGCGGGAGTGTTTGGTCTGTGAAGTGGAATACTTTTAAAGTATCTGGGGGAAATATGTTACTAATTGAGGATCTTTACTTTATATCCAAATTTTACTTTAAATTAAAATTATGAAGATTGCCTGCTTTCCTGAGAAGTTTCTGCTTAAATGTTAGATTTGCGTTGACTTTACTTTACCGACGCAGAGTATTACCAATTTTTTTTTTTTTTTAACATACACTTTTGTGATGCAGGACGTTACTCATTTTGACCAAACCCATTGCAGATCCATGTGTATGGATGCAGACGAGAACGCTTTCGTTTTAGTATATACGCGAACATGGAAATATCATCATGTTAAAATTTATTTTATATGGCAAAACAATTAGAAATCAAGTTTAAACACGAATTAAATCGATAGATTTTCGTTTCGGCGTACTTGAGATAACATGTATTCTTGCAATCAAGCAGTAACTTCGGGAATTCTGACCCAGTTATTAAAAAATGTTTAAATGCAATATTAACAGTAAAAATTAGTAATCTCACAAAAATGGATTCGCTGTCAAATATGTCGGCCCTTAATACTTTTGGCGAAAGGTGTTTTTGTGTGCTGATATGCTTTCAGACAAAATTTTAACTACAATTCGCTTTCAAGAGTAACTTACGAAAAAATATTTATTACATTAAATTAAAATAATTACCGCACACTGAGAACTGTTCATATCCAGTTTCTCTCAACAAATTCCTTTGCAAGTCTTTCTATTTTCTTAATGTAAATGTCTCCGTGTACGCTGTTGTCTGTATAAAATCTTTCACACTCGAAAATATTCGAAACGTCGTGAACGTTGTTTCTACGCAAACATATTGCTCTTAGGATATCAAATGTGTGGGTGAATTCATACGGGGCTACAGTCTTGACTTCTTTCAAAAAATTTTCGTAGCCAAATAGTTCAGCATCGCAGCCAAATAGTTCCACACGCTGTCTGAACTCTTCGCGGTACAGGAAAATCAGCTCGTCCCAATGTTCTTTCGTCACTGTCAGATCTGTGGAGGAGAACAAAATGAATAACATATCCAATTCCGGAGAGCCGTAATAGATCGATTGGAAGTCAAACATTTTCAAACTACTCATTTCTTTACCACTTCCGCCATACGAAAAAATCAAGTTGCTTATCCACAAATCAAGATGGACAAGTGTGGCGAAAGGCTATCTACGTTCAAGTGCGTCATCCATGATTTTCTCGTCCATTCGTTTCTGTATCACTGTTTTAATTTTGTCCTTGTGTTCGGCGACGAGAGGAATGGACGACAAGGAGTCCACAGTGTCCAGAAGATGTTTGTCGCCAGGTAGCGGGGTAAGTCTGGCGCAAACAGCTGACTTCAGCAGGACATCTTCGAATACTCGAGGCATCTTCGTTTTGATCGCAATGGCCGTGGCGTGAAAACGCGCCAGGCGAGTCACCACGTACTCGGTGCGCTTCAGATCCATGCAAACTACGCGATCCGATACTCGATACCCGGATTCTTCGAGGTTCCCCCGGCAGTATCGACGGGTAAGTCGATTCGATGTCTCCATCTCGCGTTGTGCGAGCTCCGTAGCACTTCGGGAATAACATCGAGGAACAAGTCTTCTGATACCTCGTCCCCTTCTTGGATGGAGAGGAGTTCTGGCCGTACAAGCTCGTACGTGTGTATCTCTTTGCACACGGTCCTATCTGTACTGGACATCTCTCTTACGTGGGGCGAAGATGGCAACAGTTTGGCTGCAAGAGATAGCCTCGTGTGGCCTGGAAACCAAGATGACATCCACATGCAACATGGCGCTACCGTAATTCTCACCGGGCGCTGTCAGCATGAAGCTAGTGAAACATTCCACCCTGCAGTGAAGCAGTTCCTCAAGGTCATCTTTGGTGAGCTGTGGAGTGTTGTCACCGGACATCGCCTGCACATGGGAGACCAATTTATTAGTAATTTGCCAAGTAATTGTTGCTACAAATAATAGCCCTGCAACACTTAAATTCATTTTATTTTACTATATGTGTGGTGTTCAGTCATACAGAAACCAACTGTATTCAAAGGCTCTTCACGATAAAATGAGCACTTTTTTAATTAACTTAGGAAAATATCACAGCTCCTGCATGCATATATTTTAACGGGCGCACTGAGTGATACACCCGGTAAAGTTGGTAACGATGGAAGGAAAGTAGTTCGATATATTAACGCGGAATAAAAAGTGCTAGGAAACCATTTGTGATAACCTAAATTATTACTTTTGCTTTCTGTTTTTTTTTTAATACATCGTAGTGTAAAAATTATCAGATTTATAGAACAATTACTTCTCTAATAATTTCACAGTTTCACTCGAACTACGCATGAATAAAGGGACGAGGCCCATGGCAATGCTAATTTTACATAAGGCGGAAGAATACACAACATACACACAAGTAGATCTTAGGCAGGGTTTTCAAAAGTGCTCATTTTACCGTTAACAGCCTATAGGAAAAAAAAACAACAGTGTTACAGTGTCGGACACGCAGTAATTTTGCTGGTGACAACTGAGAACAGCTGTTCTTGAGTCAGCGAGACAACAATGGGCATATTGCAAGATGTGTCATGGAATATCTCCAAACGTTTATTAACAAGTCTCCTCATCAAAAACTTTTGACAGGTCATAACTTTTCCAGGTGATATTTCAAGATGTGTTTCCTTGCTGGGGCAGCGGTTGGCAAAGTGGTTAGAGTGCTCTCACGAAGGCTGGTCGGGAGGTCTTCTCGGTGGCCTCCCATTTCCCCCGTCCTTGCATTCCGGCGCTGTTTCATACTCATCTCGCCTCACGCTCATCGATTCTCAATACCTCTTTGTTAAGTGCCTCTTAAACCCTCCCACTACTTCCGTGCAGCCATACAGAGCTTTCGCTCCTTGTTGACCTTCTCCTAGTTATTTTTTTGGCGCGAATACGCCTTTAAATTTTGCAACTATAGTGGAAGGCAATCCAGAAAATCCGATGATAACAAAATCGGGAGATGTAGATTGGCATTGCAACTCCGAATCTATCGCCTACATTAAAAATAAAATTACACCACTCGATTTTCTAAGCATAAAAGAATATGTCACGTTAAGTGAGGACTGCGAAGCATCGCTTTTTCCAAGAGGGGGGGAGGGGGCGCAGTTTTAAGTTCGCTTCGCCGCGTCTCATAATTTCCGTGTGGTATAACTTTTGACTAGGAGAAGCTACGACGCTCGTTTAAGTTTCAATCGACAGCTCTCGTCAAGATCAATCGAGTGCGTGTATAAAAACCTTTTTGTGGCTTTGTTATGGTGAAAATGTATGCGTTTAATGTAAAAAATTAAGGAAACATAACACAATTGCGGCATATACTCGTCAAAAAGCCACGTCGAAATACAGAAACCGTATACGGTTGGAAAGAGCATCTCGAAAGTAATCCAGTGATACCCATAAAACCCCATATGATCGAGTGAAGCGGTGCCAGGAAAGTAAAATAAACATCAAGGCGTCCGAGATCGTCAACGTAGACATATTCACGCAAAACAAACGGCCGTGTCCCTAACACAGCCAAACCCAATTTTTTTTCCTCGTTTGATGGTTAGGATGTGTAGAGGAACACTGAGCTAACTCTATTTCAAAATGAGACATTTTTAATGAATACCTGCATGTACTAACCTTTCTGTCAATGGTAGAAAACTTGTTCACGGTATCACCGTGTCGGTTTAGACTGTGGTGACTGAAGGAAGATGCAACACACTCAGCGGGGGATTCACGTAGAGCGGCGAGACGTGGCAACACTGTCAACAACGGGAACCCATCCTGGGCAGCGCACGCGTGGCGGTGTTGGCACGCCTGCTGCAGATAATAGATACGCCAGAGCCCTTTGACAGCGGCATTCTCGACTGCGAACATCACGCCTCACACAACCGAACGAGCAGTTCACGGCTGACAGGAAACTGCGGATAAATACCCGTCAACTACAGGGGCCGTGGCACGAGAAACGGATGATTTGAAAAGAGACAGAATACCAGTACCGGGTAGTGCAAAATTTATTTATAGGCCATTAACATTAATGTGGGCACTTTTGAAAGCCCTCTCACTTGGAATAAACGTCAATAAATATATTTAATGTTATCCTTAGACGTTAACTCCCAAGTGTGGTTGAATATACACACTGTGTTTATTACTTACATAGCAATATTTATTTTAAAAGGTGGTTCAAGTGTAAAAGATGGCTGAAAGGGAAAACCAACTAGGGTCTCAAAAGTGCTCACTTTACCGTGAACAGCCTATAACACATTTCTGCGCACCCACGTGATAGCACCACACTATAGTCCCTCTACGGTTGAATGTATCAACCCCCTCTCCCAACTTCGAATTTGCATTTTAAAATCCTCAGTTTCACGTGACATACCTCTTAATTAAAGTTTCCCTTATATAGTAGCTAGGCCCTAATATCTTCGAACGAATAGCAATGCATGTAAAATAACTACGAAAATAGCTTTTCGCTATAAATTTAAAAAAAATAATCATAATTCGGAATAGTACGACCACGAGGAAATACAGAAGGAAAGAAAGAAGGCAAGAGTATAAACATAAGGTAAAAAATAAGGTAGAGCATACTAGAAAGTGAGCCTCTAAACCCTGAAGACCCATTGAGTCGTTAATTTCAAAGTCTTATTTGTATTAAATACTTTTACGCTAGTCATTGCCCCTGTGTGAGCAAAATTAATAACACCTTATAAAAGCTAATTTAAATGGCCGCTTGTAAAAAAAGTTGTATATAAAAGTGCTGGAAATTAGATCAGGTGGTTCAGAAATGGGCACGATGCTGGTTTTTAAAGGTGACAGTGTTTAAGTGAGTGTAAAAGATCGTTATTGACCCCAATATTCAGGCTAGCGACAATGAATATATTGAGGTTCCAATCGAACATTTATTGCCCACCCTTGAAATAATAAAGGTATTCAGAGATGGCAACACGAGAGGTGCATATTTCCATGGGCCTAACAAGGAAACAGAAACAATGACCATGAGAATTCAAATGACATATAATGTACTTTATGAATCACAGTCAAACATAAATTAGGCGTTAATGATTTACAGAAATAACGGCGTTCCCAAAAAATAATTACCCTTACAAAAAAATCTTCTGTCGTCACTAAAATAGAACAGCAAATCATTTACAGTAAACAGTCATTTCGTCTCATTTGATCACAAACAAAATGTCTATTCACAGGAAGTACAGGTGAAAGGTACCTCGGGATCATCACCGAGAACCAAGCCTACACATTCATCGCGAACCCAACGGAAGCAAACCTGGCATCGTGTAAGTTAATCTTCATGTTTGCATTGCACACGTGACAGTGCCAGGTCGATTATCTCGATGTTTTGCTACCTTTCCTTTCTCCCACAACAGAAAACTACTTTCTTTTTTTTTTGAGGTCGAACATCTTTGTTGTCTTAAACATCATACGTCCCGAAGATTAAGAAATATTTGAACCCAATTTAAAATTCATACAGTTCTTACTGTTTGCACTAATTAAAAAGAATATATATATATATATATATATATATATATATATATATATATATAGTGTGCATTTTTCAAATATGTCGAGACATCGAATCTCAACAACTTCTGAAAAGATTCCTGCTGACACATTTTGTATGCCAAACTTACTATGTTGTAAGGCCAACGACGTATTTTTAAAGGAGAATATTATTTGCTCGGTGTATGCATTTGTGCTAATCAACGTAGCCGTAAACTATATTTAGAAATCTTATTTAGAATTCTGAAAAATTATTACCGATATTCTTTAGAAAATTTATATAATGTACTTCTTCTAGTTACGTTGTTTAACGCTGGCCGATGGAAATGCCTGAAGCCACCGCATTTATTGCCTTGCGCGTATAATACTTTGAATTTTTAATTAAATGCGCAAACGAGATCGCTAATAGCACTCTCGTATTTTAACTCCTGAAAACCACATAAGATCTCTAAGAAGCGAAGTCTTTACAGTAAGTTTTTTTTTTTTTTTACTAGATACGAGCTTTTAATAAAATGTAATTTGATGACAAATTTGTTTTAATTTGTACCTAACACTTCAAACTTGAAGACAACTAATGAAGTGGAAAATTAGATTTCTTACGTCCCGCTAATTCACTAGCAGAAAAAGAAGTTACGTAGACTTTATAAACTAGTGAAATCCCCAATAGGACATAAAACCATATTTTTAATCATTGGATGTATTAAGTGAACATTTATATTTATGTCTGTTTACGCGATTTTGTAAAAAAAAAAATCTGGCTAAGTATTACTTTAAATTAGCTAGGAGAGCATTAAAACAGTACAATTGCAGTTTCAATGTATGTTTTGCGGCAGTTTTGAAACTCAATTCAAATAGCAACTGATAAAAAGTGTTCTGTTGTAAAATAGAAAAAAATAATTTTTTTTTTAATTAAAAACTTTTTTTAATTTCTCTTGGGTATATTTATTCCTTAAAAAATAACAAGTTTAAAGATAAGTTTCTTAGTAAATGAGCGAGCGAGCTTTGCGAGGGTCTCGAAACTTGCCATATCGGACAAAAACATTAAGGGTGATTTCCATCAACTTTCGAAGACAGTAATCTCCCAGCTGGAAAGTCGGTATTTAAACCGAAAGTGGCAGGTAGGTTCCCCTTGTTCTGGTGGGGAGATGGATCTACTTGTTCTACGGGGGGGTTGGTGGTGAAAGGTGGAGAGGGTAGTAATTAAGAACTTTCGGTGGATCACGAGTTTGTCTCCGTTCTGCTAATTGGCCCCCTACCTGTAACCCCCATTCAACCCTCCCGCCCAACCAACCCCCAACCAACCCTCATCCTCTTGCCGCCATTTCCATGCGGTCTGTCTGTTCGACTCGACCTCACAATCCCCCCCCCCACCCCCGACTCTCCCCCTTCTCCTTTCAGCAACCTACCGCTCACGCACGCACACACAAACCAGCCGACCAAACCGCAATCGATCTGAGCTGCAGACAGCGCCGCGCAGCGGAGATCCTACCAACTACTGACCTTCCTCGCTCGCTTAAGTTTC
Source organism: Dryococelus australis (assembly GCA_029891345.1). NCBI lineage: Eukaryota > Metazoa > Arthropoda > Insecta > Phasmatodea > Phasmatidae > Dryococelus > Dryococelus australis. Next base: position 29,665,166 of record CM057008.1, read on the forward strand.
GTCCTGACGTTACGTCGCTCACGCATTCTTCAGAGCTAATTAACCACTTTTGAAATCAAACTTAAAAAAAAAAACATAATTATGACCCTCACTGTAATTTACTAAGTTCACAAAGGTAAAGGCCGTTCACGATAAAGTGAACACTTTTGAAATCAACCTTAGAAAAAAGTCACTGCCCCTGTCTGCATATATTTGAACGGACGTACTGAGGGTCATGCGGCCAGTTAAGTTGGTAACGAGGGATGTAAAGTAGTTCTATATCATAATATAGAATAGAAAGTGTTGTGTAACCATTTGTGATAGCTTAAATTATTTATTTTGCTTTCCATTTTTATTTCAATGCACGGAAGTATAAAAATGACCGTATTTGAAAAGTATTTACTTTTACAATAACTTCACAGTTTCACTTGACCGACGTAAAAATAAAGTGATGACGCCCATGGCAATGTTAATTTTACATAATGCGGAAGAATACACAACGCGCATGCAAGTAGATCCTAAGCAGGGCTTTCAAAAGTGTTCACTTTACCGTGAACTATTTATATCTGTGAAGTTATCGCATTTATTGCCTTTCTGGTTCGTGAATGTAAAATTAAGAATTTACATAATAGTAACCTAAACTTCCAGACAGAGTTATCGGAAAACTTGGAATGAAACACCAAGACGTTACGAGATCAATAACACAATAACACTGTTACCTCATTGTCATAATTGTGCTGTCTTCTTTTGTTTCTGTGTAGCTCTTTGTCTGACTGGATCGTTTCCTCTTGTGCCATATATGAGCTTATTTACATAATTACTTATTAATGCATTTGTGTTTCTCATCCGTATATGTGTTCTTGGTTTTTTTTTTTTATATAATTTCTTCGTAGTCATTGTAAATACGAATTCAGTTTCACCACATCATTGCCACTGGACTTCAGAAACAGCACAAAATATACGGTCATCAAGTGAGATTTATCATTGGTACGAATCCGTTAACAATGAGTAAATAGCATACAAGAAATTATTTAGTGTGGAATGTCCACTCCTTCGTATGCAGTGCACGTGGCTAAACTTTTTTTAATCACTTTTTAAATAAAACCTTTAAAAAATCATCCCTATATGATGTATTTTGTTATTTCCTAAATATGCCACTTGTCACAAGGATTGTATACCTCGTTAACATAGACGTATCTTAATTTTTGCTACTTCGAAATTTTACCTATCTTTAATTTATAAATTATAATATTTATTTTATCATAAATATAAATAAAACTGTGAGAAAACATGTGTATCGCCTAGTAAGAAATAGTTATCATAGAACACGTTATTACAACTCAGTGCAAACGAATTCGGTGCGTTGCCAGTTGGTATAATTTTCTAGACATAGTTAAGTTTTTGTTTGCTTGAGGCGGAGGAATATCCGGGAAGTAGAACTTTAGCAGGGCTTCAGAAAAGTGCGAAGTAACCACAGAATGGATTATACTCGACTTGGTATGAAGTCATACGTACCCTGAATACTGTCTTAAGTGGTATTGTACAATTTTCCTCCAAGTATCGCGTTGTTATTTGGGGACACGTTAAACTTTAAACACGCGTACCTTTGCAATAAGCCTGCCGTTGGACCATACTGTATCTGACGCGCCCTGGGCAACACTGAGCCAGTCATTTAGCACTTCATAGCTGTGTGCCCCCAACCACGCGCGGTTCATTTAGGATGGGCGTGGCTTTACGCCCCTGCAGCAGCCGACGGGAGAACGACGCCGGCTCCGGTACATGCATGCTGCGCGAATCACAGCCCCTGATGCGAAATAATAACGCGAAGTTTTGCCGCGTCCCTTGTGATTGGGCAGGTCCCGGGTTTCCTAAGGAGACGGCGTCCGAACTGGTCCCGCACTCGACTAGCGAAAGGTTTCTGCGATCTCCCATGGCCACGTTAACCTGCCCGCAGAGCGGATCGCGCGATGACAGCCACGCGGGTGGGGGGGGGGGGGGACGTCGTCACGCTGTAGGACGTGGTTCACGAGCACGCCGTGGACCACAGTGACGCATCATCAGTCTGATGACGCGTCCTGCGAAAGCGCGAGACTAGTTTGTTTGTCGTGGTAATGGCGGCACAAAACTTATCTTCCGGTGTAAGTAGCCATTTGGCGATCGTGGATAAACGTCTTGATCTGACGCTAATAACTGCAGCGCGAGATCTGAATTTATTATATATTAGCATATCATTACATATTATACATAATATATATGTTTATATAAAATTAAATAAATATACATTAGTGAATTATACACAGATATGCACTAAATAATTTATACATAATAAATATATAATTACATATTTGTCACACATTCCATAGTGTTTATTACATATTGCATTCACATATTTATTACATATAATATTACATATCATAGGCTGCGAGCACTTTTGAAAGCCCTGCTAAAGATCTACTTGTTTGCAGATTGTGTATCCTTCCGCCTTATGTAAAATGAACATTGCCATGGATCTCATCGCATTTTTCGTGCGTCGGTCAAGTGAAACTGTGAAATTATTACCAAAGTAAATATATTACAAATCTGCTCATTTTTACACTTCGATGCATTGGGAAAACAGAAAGCGAAAGAAATAATATAAGTTACAACAAATGGTCACATAACATTTTTTATTCGGTGTTAAGATACGGAATTACTTTCCATCCATCGTTACCAACTTTACTGGGCACATGTCACTCAGTGCGCCCGTTAAAATATACGCAGGTAAAGGCAGTGACTTTTTTCTAAGGTTGATTTCAAAAGTGCTCACTTACCGTGAACAGTCTATACATAATAGTACGCAGTATTATAAAAATTCTCCGCGAGCTCCAGCCACACACGCGCCAGCAAAATGGCGTCGTTGACCTGCAAAACTTCGTAACGTCGTTAGCCAATCAGCTCGCGGTAACTCAACCTGCCAGCCGGCAGGCTAGCCAATACGGAACCTTTCTTCGCACGTGGCAGCAAATCAGACGCAAGGTCTGTTCCCAGAGCTTCACACGGACAATCAGCGAACAAGCACGTCCACATCAAAGTGAACGCCGTGCCATTTAGTCTCTGTATATTTACCTTCTCTGTGTCCGTAGTCAATACATAGATACCCCCTGCACCAGCTCCCGGAAGTTGGTGCACCGCTGCAAACATACACACTAATAGATTGCTTGGATGTTTACCATACCAGTGCACACGCTTACAGGCTGTCACGGTAAATTAGCACTTTCGGAAGCTCTGCTTAAGATCTACTTGTATGCACGTTACGTATTCTTCCGCCTTATGTAAAATTAACATTGCCAAGGGTCTCATCCCTTTATCCGTGCGTCGGCCAGGCGAAACTGTGAGAGTATTAGAAAACTAAGTATCTTACAAATCTGACAAATCACACTTCGGTGGATTAAAAAAAACAGACGACGAAAAAAAAAATTCAGTTTTCACAAATGAACACCTAACACTTTTTATTCGACGTTAACGTATGGAACTACTTTCTATACCTCGTTACCAACTTAACCGGGCGCATGTCACTCAGTGCGCACGTTAAAATATGTGCAGGCAGGGGCAGTGACATTTTTCTAAGGTTGATTTAAAAGTGCTCACGTTATAGTGAACAGCTTTTACACCTCTGTGTACACTATGTCTGTACCCGTGTTCTATAGCTCGACGTATCGAACCAGAAAATTCATCTACGCTATGTACTACACTGTAAAAAAAAAAGTGTAAATTTACACATGCAAATTTTTTATAATTTTACATTTTGCATTTTACACAAATGTTCTTAATAATCCAGTGAGTACTACATATCTTCGGTGAAAACACATGAATATATGGCTTAACAAACACAATTGTTGGTGTTAATGAGTGAAGAGATTTGGACGGCTCTTAACATAGGGATCGTGAGAGCCGATGTTGATGTTAACTTACACATGTTGAAGTATGTGTAAAAAAAAAATACACCCACTTACTGCATTAAAACCTTAAGTTTTTTTTTTTTTTCTTACTGCTACATGATCGTTGTATGAACAGCCAATGTCAGCCGCTGTCATATATGGAGAGGGCGATGCCAGGTGCCAAATGGCGCCCATAGCACGTTAGTGCAGTTGTACAGCTTCAATTACGTAATCTTACAATGACTGTTCGTGTGTGTAAACGTGCATTGCATCCTGGGGTATCCGTCGGTAATTTTATATTCTTATGAGTAATTTGTTATTGCGAGTACAGTATTTGTAATTTTAAACTAATGTTTCTGTGAATTAGAATATAACAAGTAGGCCTATTTGTTTTTTGTTTTTTTAATGTGATCTTGCGGTAGGGAGTAGAACTACTTAGAACTCCTTTTGTTTGCGTGCTCAAAAGGGGAATCTCAACTTTCGCTGATGGAATTAGTTGAATTGAGAGATTCGGTTTTGTAAGGCTTCAATTCAAAAAGTGTGAAAAAAAAACTGCGAAGGCTAGCGGCAGTTCTACAAGTGAGAGCGTTGTGTGTGTGTGTGTGTGTGTGAGTGTGTGTGTGTGTGCGCGCGCGTGTCAGAGAGTGATTTCGTGACTGCACGTTCCTGCTTCTCCTGGTAGCCAGCTGTCATTCCGGGCGCGGCTCGCTCGAGAAAGTATTAGGAGATCATAACAAGTGCGGAGGTGTATACCGCCTGCTTTCCGCCATTGCGTCGCCGAGCGCGAAATATTCATTCCACTCTGGTTAGTCCAGCGCTCCACCTACGATATAGTTCCTATCCCCTCTCTACTATATATTCCTTTTTCTATTAACAAGGGGATGTTTCCAAACGCACAGTTTCCTGTAGCATTTCTAATTAATGCATGCAATATTTTGAAATTCTTTCCTGTCGACTGGGATTTTACGGTGTCTATGCCGGTTTTTCCCAGCCTCTTCTAGCGATAGCGTAACTATGAAAGTACACATATGCCCGGTTGCGCCAATATCCGGGATCGAATGATCCTAATTCCGAAATAGGATTCAGTTTGATCTTGGTTCCAATGTAAAAGTGTTGCACCAACGAAATTTCATGGTTTTGGTTCTCCGATTCGTCGATATTGGTTCCAAAGTGTGAGATCGATATTAAGTAAGGGACAAATTTTGCTATTGGTTCGTAATGTATGAAGTCATAGAAGTATGGGTATTCTTCACTATAGATACAACAATTTGTGCGATGTTTGATTTGTTTTAAGTTAATTATTGTTGTACGAATTTTACTGAATAATATTCGAGTGCTTATAATGTTGTTTTAATTTCGCAAATAAAACAATTGAACGTAGTTCTATCTGTTGGTGTATTTTCAAAATGCATTTGTCGACGATGGCTGCTGATCTCGGATCAAGATTTCGAACCGCCAATTTCGGCAGTTCGAAATGAACTTCATCTAGATCTCCAGTCCAGCTCTGAACTCGAATGGTGCAACATTTTTCTGCGTCGATCTTAAGTACGATCTCGGATCGAGTTTCGAACCGCGATTGTGCAACCGGGCCTTAGGGAGAGAGAGTCATGGCCTCTGAAGTGCAGGCCAGTCCCCCCCCCCCCTCTCTTTCTCCTCACCGATGCATGCCCCGCCTCCTTGCATGAATTCCTGTCCTTGTAGGCAGGCGTAAGGGTTAGTTAGTCCTGAGTCGCAATAAAATTCCGTCCTACCTACCGGGATATATATATATATATATATATATATATATATATATATATATATATATATATAGAGAGAGAGAGAGAGAGAGAGAGGGAGAGCTAGCGTAGTTAGAAAACAAAAAGCGTCCTTCGTCAGAACCACCCGACGCGTTCCATCAATTCTTTGCTTGATGAGTATCAGGAGCACATAACAAAAGCGGAGGTGTACAAGACCTGCCACACGCCCCCCCCCCTCGAAATAGCGCCGAGCTCACGATCGGAAATATTCTTGGATCTTCGTCACCCAGCGTAAATATTATACCTTTGTAAACAAGCGCCTTGATTGCCAGTTCCGCTCCTTCAGGACATTTGAAGTCACCCGACGCCCCCCGTTTCTCATAGGTTCTTCCATTTTTTTTTTTTGCGAGTTCCGGAGTGGTTCTTTTCAGAGCTACTCGTGCATATGAAAGGTACACTAGTGTGGTTAGTTCTTGTCAGAGCTACCGCACAGTCCGGGATCGACAGCCCGGCGCATGCTTCTCTAATGAAATTAACTTTTCCGGTAGGCTATTTTTTCTAGCAGGGAAATAAACATACATGGATGTGGCTCGTATGCGATTATAACAGCGACCCTTGTTCTACTGGGGCATCTACCCTCCCCCTTGATAATCACAATCATTTTCTTACGGAATGAGTAAAAAAAATATATACTTTAGTCACAAGGTCAGCACAATATATTTTCATTCGTTCTTTAAATGGCTGTTCAGTAACGTATCTTTGCTAACAGCCGCAGAAGTTGAAACACAAACACCTCATAGCTAAGTACATAAAAGGGAAATATGATATTTTATATAGCTATGCAGTGGACTGTCCCGATCAATTCAAAATAGACCTTGTCACACAATGTAACCAGAGTGATAGGAAAATGAATTCTATTGACTACGTGATACCTCAGGCGTATTTAGGGCAGCAGATCTTTTCGAGCCGTCACTTTCAGGGAGACAGGGAGATTGTGAAAATTGGGAATCTGAATAACAACGCTACCCGAGAAGTACGCGGCAGTAGAGTGTGCATCCGACCGCACCACACCCAAGCTGTGCACGAATTTGACACAATAATCACCGAAGTAAACCGCACCTTAAGGGGGCGTGGGACATAAATTAACACCAAATACGTAAATTGATCTTTACTGGTTTTTGAAAGCCAACATAGAAAAAAAGTAAAAATGGCAATCCTAGATAATAGGTTTTGACAGCTTAAAGACCAAGTATTTTGCAGTATTTCTGTATCAATTTCGCTTAGTGTCTTGCGCCATGAAACACACAGAAATTGACGGCGTCAGAAATATCTCACGAACCAGCTGTAAGAAATATTCTCTGGCCTGCCAACCCTCGACATGGCAGGCAACACAGACAGCTTAGTAGTGTTGTAGGTTGCATACCCTCCGGTCGCAAAGGGGTAATCACCTGCCAAGCGTTAATGTCGGGCAGACCACCCATGTTTACACGAGAGCCCGGGAGGCTCGCTCGGGTCATTGAACAAGGGCACTACCCGTCAGCACAAACGCCGTGTCATGCCAATCTCGACGACCGCAATCGCACCCGGGACTCGAACCCGCTGCGTTGTACATCGGAAAATCCGAGGGCGAAGGAAAGACACACTTCGAATTCAGAAGCCGGGACGTCACTTGACAACTGTGTGGTAATCGTACGTGGAAAGGGGAAAAAACGAAGTTTATGCTAAGATGGAAAGCCAGAGCGCCGTAAATGGGAGTACCCAGTGAAAACCAGCAGGCCAACAGGAATTTCCCGCTACGTTTTTAATGAAAACATTTAAGTATGTCAACTTTAGCGAGATATTTTTTAGTGTTACGAATTTAAATTTCCTCTTACGTACGCAACGTAAAGTGAACTTAAATGATCATTTTGGTAATGTGTGTACTACTTAAAAATTAGTTCAGGTTGTACAGTCATACGCAGTACTCAGCTTGAAGTTACTTTACTCCTATATTTAAGTAATATGTCGCCCCCACTCCTCCCCAGTGTCCTCCCTTGCTATAAACCATCAGCCTCGTTGCCGCCAAGTCCCTAGAGAGAGCGCCTGTCTCGATAAAAGGCTGTTCACCTTAAAACAAGCACTTTTGAAATCAACCTTTGAATAATGCCGCTGCTTCTATTTGCATGTATTTGAACAGGCGCACTCGCTGACGCGCGCCCGTTAAAGTTGGCAACGGCGGGTGGAAATTAGTACCATGTCTATACGTCGAATTCAAAGTGCTGAGGCGACCATTTGCGAATACTGAAATTATTTCTTTCGCTTTCTGTATTTTTTTAATGCTGGTAAAAATACTAGTTAGCTACTTTGTAAAGTATTTAGTTGTCGAACCACTACTTTGGTTTACTTAGTCGGACCACGAATAATGCGATCAGGCCCGTGGAAATGGTATTTTACCCATGGCGGAAGTGCGCACAGTGTGCACACGAGTAGATCTTACAAAAGTTCTCAGTTTATCGTGAACAGTGTATACTCCATTGTGGAGGGGGCGACAGTCACAGAACACGATGGTGGGGCGGAAATTGAGGGGTTGGCGGTGGTTGACTTTTGAGCGTGACGTAAGTGAAGGGGTAGAAGAGGAGCGTATGACGAAGAGGAAGGAATGGGAAGGGGATTGGGGGGGGGAGACGAAGATTGGTGAAGGATGGTAACACGGCCCCGTAGCGTCATTATTCAATTTTGCACGAAAAAAAAAAAAACGCTCCTTGCCATTATAGTGACGGGAATATTCCCCGGCTTAATTGGCAAACTTAATTAATATCTCCAGCCAGACCAGTATCACGGGTATAACGCAATCAATAAATTTAAATAAATTATTTCAGGAGAAAATTAAGTAAATATGAAATTAAAAATAACATTTCAATTTCGTAATGTTGGCAATGTCAGTGCTTGTATGTGTGCGTGTATGCTCTAGCGAGAGATGCTACCAGCTGTATAGTAGAATTTCAAATTGCTGTTTTTGTGTAATGACTTCGCTGGGGAAAGTTTTAAGTTAAAATGTAAAACTTTAGAAATCTGAAATGTATCCGCTGTAATGCACGTATTGAATTACCACGCGAAAAGAAAATAATTCGCTCTTATAAAGCGCTTGGAAAATATGACGATGTATATCAAGTGTCTGTATTTACTAAAATGCATTTATATCAGTACGCACATCCACAAACATAACATATAAATCTACATGCACATATAGAAAGGTTTGCCTCTGAACACACAATCTGAATGAATATTTGGGGAAAGTTCTTAATCAAATAATAGAGTAATGTGAAACTTAGCCTTATAAATTAATGTTGGTAACGTTTCCCTCTCTGATATGAGAAGAACGTGACATCGGATCGATAATGCACAACTGCAGGCAGTCTAGTCTTGACGCGATTTTCCAAGGTCTCGATTACTTGTTGTGGAAACATGGCATGGTCAACGTAGAACAGTTGGCAGTCAGAGATAGATCAAACACATTCTACGCGCTGATGTATGGAGTGATCTTGTGATTTTCCGTACTACCTCAATGCACCAACTTTTTGAAACTTATATTTCAAAACTTACACCCAACATAAATGGTCAACTTTGCTAGGAACTGAAACTTAGTCGTAAGTGCAAAGGTCTCGGTTGTTTACTACGATGTATGCCCATGCAGCTAGTATTATATGAAAATAAAATCATAACAGTAATTTTTATCTCTCTTTTCCTTCGAAAGAGACCTACATCAGATTTTTAATCTTTCAATTCTTTCTTTATATGCGAGTGCGTTTGTGAGTGTCCCAACTACACGAATCTCGATTAAATTCTGCCGATAAATTTTCAATTGTGTGTGTAACAAACGCCTGTTGCAGAGAAACGAACAAGTAAAATAGGATGCATGTCATGGTTTTTAAAAGACTAAAATAACTAGAAACGTAAGGATTAGATGAATATAATTGGTACGTTTAATAACTTACTGAATGAAATTTTGGATTTTTTTCAGCGTCATACATAAAAATAATTTCAATGAAGTTTTCATAACGAGTGTCAGCTCTTTTCTTAAGGCTTCCAAATTTTTCTTGGTAATAATTCGGACAACACTGATAATATGATAGTTTTTCCCCTCTTCTCCCTCCACGACATCCACGCAAGAAACAATATATTCCGATCATGTGACTCACTGAACAGGTTTTGAAAACCTTATACATAAAATAAGGAATTTTTGTTTTATTAAAAAAAAAAAAATTAAAATAATATTGCTTTTAATTTTTAGCAAATGTTTGTGCCTTAATACACATCGCATGTAATACAATATTTTATATTGATACTATATTTTCGGTAGATGTACGTTCCTGGATTGTTTTGTATGGGCTTGCTCTTCATTAGCTAACAAATTGTTAATCAATAGACCACTTTTACTTCAGGTCGAAACATAAGTCACTGATTGAGATTAGTGTAACTAACATTTGGTAGAAGTCGTGTAAGAATTCTCGCCCTCCATCTCCCCAGCCAACTAGTGAGCGAACGACGACTAATCGTCTGCATGAAGAAGTCCAGTGTGTGTGGACTATAACTGTGGAATTTATTTTAGGCCTGTGGATGATTGACAGTCCCTAACTGGCACCGGGGACTGGCGCAGTCCAGAAAGAGACACGTATTCTCTCACCTTTTAAGAAAAGGTCTCTGTACGGAATTAGTCTATTTTCGGGTGGGCTTGAGTTGGGTATACTTTGGAAAGCTTGAGTTGGGTATACTTTGGAAAGCTTGAGTTGGGTATACTTTGGAAAGTTTGAGTTGGGTATACTTTGGAAAGCTTGAGTTGGGTATACTTTGGAAAGCTTGAGTTGGGTATACTTTGGAAAGCTTGAGTTGGGTATACTTTGGAAAGCTTGAGTTGTATATACTTTGGAAAGCTTAAGTTGGGTATACTTTGGAAAGTTTGAGTTGGGTATACTTTGGAAATATTGAGTTGGGTATACTTTGGAAATCTTGAGTTGGGTATACTTTGGAAAGCTTGAGTTGGGTATACTTTGGAAAGCTTGAGTTGGGTATACTTTGGAAAGCTTGAGTTGGGTATACTTTGGAAAGTTTGAGTTGGGTATACTTTGGAAAGCTTGAGTTGGGTATACTTTGGAAAGCTATGAGGGCAAGTACATACTCCGACTTTACCCCGCCGGAGAGAGATCTTCTGGAAGCACTCGTGGGACCGTTGCATTGGGTTGCGATCCACTTAGGCGGCCGAGAGAACGTGGGAGTAGCTCACGAGAGACTGATAAAGTTAATGTTCCCTGGTTTTTATAGGGCACTTAAAAAAACTCATTGTAAATCTAATATATCCGGATATTTTTAAAGCTAACATCTTTAACTGCAATGGAAAGGGTCGCGACATGAATGGCTCGTGAGTGGAAAGATTTATTTGGGCGGCTCTCAACAGGGAGGTCTTGAGAGTCATCGAGGCGAGTGTGAAGAAGTGCCGCAATGAAGGTGCCCGGGGGAAACGGGAGATCCCGAGAATGCCCGCCGACCAACGGCATCGTCCAATACGATTCCCACAAGCGAGAATCCGGTGACCGGGCCGGGGATTGAACCCGGTTCGCCTTGGCATGAGGCGAGCGGGCCCTATGAATTGTTCGCATATTTCACCTTGCATCAGGCTGCTACTATAGAAATACTACTATTAATAGTTGATCAAATTACTACAACTTTCGCTCTTTCCAATGCAAATGCAGGAAAGCAATTATTTATGAACGGTAATCTCTAACATGCGTAATATTTTAGCTCGTGTATACACTGATGTAAAATACGAAATATTTCTCCTTGTGAAGTATTGCGGAATTTTTTATTGTTTGCTCTGAGTACTGTAATTTAGTAAGTGATGTTCCATTGAAAATGACGTATACATATATTAATTTATTTAGTCTATTTTATTGGGCACTACCGAATTGGCCACGCCACTCACATGATGCAATATTTTTATCGTGATATAATGTGAAAAATATGCATTATAGAAAAACACTTTGTAGATTTTTTTTTTATTTGTCCAGTGTTGAGAACCATTTTTATATACTCAATGATTAAAATTATAGGTGGAAACCATTTTAGCTAGCAGATTTTTAATATATTCTATAAACATTCTGTTCTTAATATCTCCATTAAAGTTATAAAACGCATTGGAACTTTTTTTAATGTCACATAAAAACCAGTGAAGGATAACACAATACATTATCGTATGCTACAAAAATTATTATAATAAAATAATTGATCTCAAGCGTAATGAAATGTATTACTGCGAAAATGCGCCAACTAATTAAGTAATGTTACTGAATGGAACTAAACAGATATGAACAGTATTCATAGAGTAAATGTTCGTCTCCTCATCATAACACTAACAAAGACAAACAATAAATGGCGACTGAGTGATAACTTTTTCAGCTCGCTTTCACTGACCTTGTGTAACTTTGCAATGTCCAATAACTCAGCGAGTGAAAAATTTTCCTAAGAGGAACTATAAAAGTTTGCCATAAAAATTATGTATTGTTTATTTGCTTATGTTACGTATGTTATTAGCATAAGGCGTTCAAAATAGTTACTTCGAAAGAAACCAAGTGATTGTCCTTGAATTTACGAATACGTCCAATATCTCATGTTTTATTAAATATGTAATTTATAAGAAAATTAATTACAAAAAAGGGGGGTTGTTAGAGCCAAGTGTTTTGCATATCAGCAGCACTCCATTGTTTATTCCACAACAGATTTATCAAAAGGTATTTCTCTTTCCATCTGTTTGACAACTCATATTTTATGTGCACCGCAGTTAACCAGAAATGTTCACCTTTCTATGTTTTAATAAAGTGGGTGATAAATGTTTCATTAGCATAATGCCTGTTCCGTAATTACGCGTGTCTCTCTTTCCATAATTTTCGAATTAATTCCCCCGAGATAAAGTGAACCAATCAATAAGTTCCCCAATTTCACACCATTTAATAATCACGCCCGTGGTGGTGGTTTAATCAAGTCCATGCTAACGCGGATTAGAAGGAAAAAAATTACTCTTTTGATTGCGCTTTCGTGAAATTAATATTGATGGGCTTCGAAAAAAAAAAGGGGGGGGATGTGATTCGGGAGACTTTCCTTGGCTCTCGCGAGGATATTTATATAATTTTTTTCCTCTTCCGGCGGGTGCATGAAGGAGTCGGGAGTCATGGCCTGGCGGGAGTAATGGCGCGTGTTCGCGTCCATCATTAATCATCCGTGTCTCATTGTTTCCCAGGAAATTACCGGAGAGGGTACGGAGTAAGGGTATTCGGGCGATGGAGGGGAGGGAAATCCACTTGTGAAGATCTGACCTAGCGCTCTAGGCAACTCCTGAACATGCCTTCTCCCCCCCCCCTTCCTACCCTTCTCATCCAACTCCTCAAACCATTCCATCTTCGTTGCTCATCCTTGCTATTCCGCGCGCCCCCGGGAGGAGATCGATCCTCGCGACTGGAGAGACAGGAGGTGAACTTGGAGCTTCGAACTTGGCGCGAGGGAAGAGCCAGTTTTATCGGGGGGGGGGGGGGGGGAGGATGAAAGGGAAAGAAAGCGGGTGGAGGGGAGGGGAGTTAGGTGATCTATCAGGAAGTTTTGACTGCCGCCCTGGTCTTGCGGAGTCAGCAGGCCAGGACATCGGGGGGATGGTTGTAGGGGAAGTGGTGTCCTGGGAACGCGCCGTTACTCATCCAGGACTCGCGTCCTTCCCTCGAGGACACTGGCAATAAACCCACCCGCACAGCGGCGGAACTGGATGTGGCTTTTCTCGAATTGCATTGCCTGCATGTGCAACTGGTTTTAAAAAGAAGTTCCCCGTCATTAATTCATTATCATGTTGACAGTTACTTATGTAAGTAGCTCTATAAACACTCAGAATATGAAACCAGTAATATTTATATATAACATAATGTTGTTGACCCTCAATTGGTTGACTATTAATATATTTTGTGTTTTGTGTTGCCATTATTTTTGTTCTTTTTAATACTATCTGTCGTTTAATATTTTAGCTGATAAAAACGAGAACTAGGCGATTTTTGTCGAGAAAAATATTGTGTTTCACATATGTTGATGAAGGATTTTATCGTCCTTTTTGTATCTTTTTTTTATGAAAAAAATGTTAGTGGAATTTTTTTTATCGCATTTTCGTATTTTGCGTATCTATTTTTCTCAGTAATTTATTAATTCACTTTTCATATGTTTGCATAACTATTGCATTTTTATTTGTATTTTTTTTTATTAATTTTTATTTGCAAGTTACCGGAGACAGACTAACAAGATTTTGGGTATACGTGAATACTTTGATGTATTAAAATTACAACTGGTGTTGGAAGAACATATTATTTATATTCGTAAATATTTCTCGGCATCTCTTGACTGACGAGCGAAAACTCCAGTCGTCGATTACATGACAATCTTGACTTCTACATTCAGCATAAAGACACGAAATGATTTAGACGTGTTAATTTAAGCTGTTCTCTCGAAAGTGCTTAATTAATCTCATTAATCATTAACTTATTGTATTATCCCCACTCTTCTAGGAATTCTAACTCAGTGAGAATAGTACCACACAGTGCTTCCGGTTTAACTTTAAACTTATTTAATTAAACCTAGGAATCATCACCTTTGTGTGAAGTGTAATTTTCTTTGCTTAATTTATCATTTATCATAAACGTTTTATACTTATATTAGCATAAAATAGTTTATTATAATTTAATTTTAACTTTTACTTGTATTTCAATTATGTATAATTCTATTTCATTTAAAAATTAGTATGAATCAAACAGTGAGCATTTAGTTGTGTTGGTAAGCCTATTACGAAATATCCCGCATGCTAAATATCATTAAACTAATTGCACACGAATGTGGTGCTTTATTCCTTTCTGTAGTTTCCTAAACTTGTTTAAGCTTTGTTTGCATGGGGCGGAGGTTTAACCTGAAATTAGAACTTTATCAGGGCTTCAGAAAAGATGTAAGTAACCATGGGCTGTATAAAATAACGAAGGCATGAAAGGTAATTATCCGGGTTTTGGACCTGTTTTGTTTGCCCGAGTTAATGCCTGCCCGTGTAACCGTCTTGCGGCAAGCGAAGCGTTATATTGCAAGGGCGTTAAAAGTTTACGTCATGTCAAACCATGAAAATATCTATTAAAACCGCTGAGTATATCTCTAATGGCTTTGCTAGTGGGGTGGCGAGTCTTGGAATAAACACATAAATGAAAAAAAAAAAATTATTAAGGGTTTTGGAAAGGTCCCGCTTTTTTTTTTTTTGGCTTCCCGGTACATAAACTGAAGAACAGAATCTGAGCTGCCAATGGGGTGAGATTTATTGACAACGTACATAAATTCTGCTAACTAAGATATCCAGAAATAATTAATACAGTCAATAATTTGGGATTTAAAATTGCTGAAATTTTGCAACAAATTAGTAGCACTTCTTTATATTACGATATCAGTAAGGGCCAAAGTAATTGTCTTAAAATTAGCCAAATTAACTGACATTTCTGTGTATTTAAGGGAAAAATATTTTTTTAAATAAATAATTTAAATTTTCGAAAATGAAATTTAATTAAAATAAAAAAATCTGATTAATTGTTTTGCAAATCTGAGTAATAATATATAGATAGATTTTAAAACAATTATTTACTCGCTGGTTGGTATTCATACATTATCATTCGAAAGACAGTCAACAATTTTTTATTCGGAAACTGCACATTGTATCAAATAATACTGTAAGCGAAGGTTGGTTTAATTCGAATATATCGTCAATAAAACCAACTACATGTAAATATATTAAGCGGTTCTATCTCAGATCTTTATTTTATATTTGGAAAATTAACACAAAGCAATACATTTCCGTAATATTCGAACCATCACATTTTTAAGAGAAAAAACTTGGTCCACAGTTTTATTTATTTGTACATGGTGCCAAAGTCAAAATCTTGCATTACGACTTTAAGGTGCTGCAGTATAATGGTATGCCACTTCAACAAGGCACCCTTCGGGGGGGGGGGGGGGGGCGCTACCTCACTCAAAAGTCCACAAGAATGTATTGCTTATTTATTTAATGTTTGCAAAATATATTTCTAACTTCATTTCATTGGATAACTTTCTCACTAACTTGCCCTAGCAAACATACCTGCACGTCATGCAATGTACGAGTTTATGTTCGTATCCTGTACCCACGATTCGAAATGAACTGCAGTATTTCTATTGCTGTGAATATTTACTCATTATTGTGTCAATATAGGCTGTTCACGGCAAAGTGAACACTTTTGATGCCCTAGTTAATTATTTATATCGGCCATTTTTTTTTTATCCTTCTACCACCTTTAAAATTAAATATTGCCATGTAAGTAATAAACACAATGTATATATTCCGCTGGACTTGAAAGTTATTGCCTAAGCCTGCAGTAAAATATATTCACTGACTTTTATTCCGAATGAGCGAGCTTAAAAAATAGTACCCACTTTACAGTGAATTGCCTATATTATATACATTGCGTGCTTCTAGCTTACACTTCTCCTTCTGCGAGTTTGTGAAACAATGCGGCTAAAACGATGCGTGGATTACATTTGCACAACAAAAATAATTAGTTATTTTTTAAAGCTTATGTGTATGCGTACTATTTACGCGTGTCCCAGTAGGTGTTCAAGTCTGTCAATTCCTCGTAAAGTTTAATACAAATATATTTTTGCAGAAAATCATTTACACGGGCTAATCAATCAATACGCGGGAATAACGAACTCGACAGTATAACCTCGGCTAATTCGCGAAATAATAAAGCAACGAATAATTCGTAGCGAAATTCCTGAACTTTTTCAGCGATATTCTTTAAACAACGATTACCTTGTAATTTAATTAACTGTGTTATTTAGTATGAAATGTTAAATACGGACTCTTAAAATGACAGTTGCCATTAAAAAAAACTATGATTAAAAGTTTTATATGCATTAAGTTACACACGCCTTTTCCTGTTACACTCCGTCTTCTCTCGCTCAGAAATATCTAGATTATTTACCGTCACTTGGCAATCTCATATAGAAAGCTGTTTTTGAATTCCTTTAAATACGGGTAGTAAAACGAAACCAAATTCTAAAACAGGCAATTTTTTTTTATTGCGTCCCGCAAAACATATCTTATGGTGTAAGTCGGCATTCTTAGAGAAAATTAAAACTTAAATATTATGAGTTACCTCGTTTTACCCTAGTCCATAAAACGTTCACTTAAAGTAATTATCCGTGGCATATCTTAAATTTTGTAAAAATTACAGAAATTCTTTTAATGAAAATAGAATTGCTTATTTTTAAAGATAAAAATTTACAAATCGCGGGCGTGAGTTAATTTATTCTAAGGAACCATGCAGCTCGTTATCGATCAAGACGAACTGCAGTTATTATTTACTGGGGTGTATGATAACATCTAAGGAGATGCAACGTATTGTTGCTATTATTACAAGGCTAGATTAAAAAGACAATATAATTATTTACGTTTCGTGATACCGCCTGTTGAGCAAATTCAACACGCTGGAGATAAAGGCTGCGATTGAGTCGTTTAAGGAAGGGATGTTTATCCAAATCAGATACTTATTCACTACCATTACTAATCGTCCAAGAAAAACCCTAACAAGCAGAATACGAGAGATTCAGCTAAAAGTTAAGAAAATGGGACTTAAGAAGATTGGAACTATTTTACGTTGACAGTAAACCGGTAAATAGCACAGAAGTAAAAATGAAATCTACGACAGTGATCTCTAGAGCCCTGCATAGTTCGCGTTATTATTCTGCGACAAGCTAGACGTCATTGCCCTATAGGTTGCCGGAGCACGACCAGTGACTTCGTTGGCCGACAGCTTCTATACGCGGTCACGTGACTGTGTAACTGTGTCACAGGCGATTGGTCACTCACGTCACGCCACAAATACTCTAAAATGTGCCCGTGCCAGTAGCATTGGACAATTATTTCATCTCACACGTTAATTCCAGGTTAATGAGTGAAGAGATTTGGGCGGCTCTTAACAGCGAGGTCTTGAGAGCCGATGAGGGTGATTGAATTAAATATGGAGCGTCGCCGGAATGAGGGGCGGGGAAAACGGGAGATCTCCGAGAAAACCCGCCAGCCAACGACATCGTCCGGCACGATTCCCACTTGCGAAAATCCCAGCCGGGGATCGAACCTGGTTCGCCTAGGTGGGAGGCGAGCGTGCTAATCGCTTAGCCACCATGGCCCAATTCCTGGTTAATAATTATTTTTTAATTAAAACATGAAAAGCAAGTGGTATATATTAAAATGTGCTCCAGCCATATCTTGCATGTCTGAGGCAAAAAAAAAAAAAAAAAAAAAAAAAGTTTTAGCAACATGTATAAATATTTCTGTTCTGCGAGATCATAACACTGACAATCAGACCATTACAATATGGCCACAGAATAGGTAACTAAACAGAAGACTAAATAGATCCTTAGAAAAAGTCACTGCTCTGAGAAAGGTTTCTATTTCATAAAATATTGTATCTTGTTTGTGATACATGTTCTTTAATCCTATATTATATACACACACAACTATTTCAAAAAGTACGTTTGACTAATCCAAGGAAATGCAAGATATTTTTCTTATTATTACAAGGACTCAAACTTACATTGGCGCGGGCAGTATGCAGAATTCTGCAGGTCTCTAGTGATTTCTGTCAGTATAATTTTATTACTGAGTATTCAGTTAATGAACTCTTACTTACTGGCCTAGTAGTAGAATGCCCTGAGGTTTCACTACCAGGTCAGTGCAATTCACTAGCGGCCAGTAAAAAATCACTGTTTGGTGAGTGAATACCTGCTGCTAAAGCGATCAGCAACCTTTTTTCTGATTCAAGTGGAGCGGTTTAACACTTTGTAGACTACGCTCGAGTGTAGCTCGAGCAAAGCTAACTTGAAAATCTTTTGGTGTTCAGAACAAAACTCGCACTGATATGCAGTCTTTGTTCGACTAGTGTTTAACACGACCTCACAAGAACACGGCAGCGCAATAACAATGATATTGCTGACGATACAATTTTTTTTGTTTTTTTATAACCACTCAAAGGGGCACGGTGGATTGTAAATCCTTCTATAAGATAAAGGACATTTGATTGGGTCAATATCAGCTCGGCTCTCCATTGGTTGATGACCGGCCAATAATGAATGCTATAAAGTACAAGGTAGTGTCCAGTGTGGTATGGACCAATAGGACGACGGTGAGTTCTAACACAGACACCAACAGAACCGGTGTTCTTGCAGTAGTGTATACAGGTGACTCACTTCTTACATGTCTTAAGTGCCAGTAAATGTGTGCAGACCTCACTGTGTTAACATATATGCAGTCATATTCACTGATTTCCAGCAGTTTCAACTTTCTAGACTTTAGATTGTACGAGGCCATGACGCAGCTGCCAGCATTGCTCTGTAGCAAAGCGTGATTAGGCGGTCTGACAAATAAGAAGGAATTATTAAGTAATTCGCTAAGACGGAAGTTTGTAGACTTCTTTCCTTGCAGTTAAATATTCTCAAGTCTAGCTCATGATATTTACGGAAACGTCCTTACCAAGTGCGTAGATGCAGTTGTTAAGAAATACAAGTCCCACCATGGCAAATGTCTAGATCTTTTGTTGGACTTCTATGCTCTTCATTGAAATTCCGGGTAAGTAATGAGGTTACGCGCATGCAAATTTAATTAACAATAGTATAAAAGCTACTCCCACCCTAATATAGTACTATATTTCCGGAAATTTGAAAGTAACAGTAAAAAAAAGTGTTCGCTCCAGTAAGCCATAAAATAAGCTCCACCCAAACATTGGTCCATCAGGGATTACTGGGTTGTACAGCCTGTTCACGGTAAAGTGAGACACTTTTGATATCATAGTTTTTATTCCCTATCAGCAATTTTCTAATATTTAACAAGCTTTCTAAATAAATACTGCCATGTAAGTAATACATAGAGTGTGTATTTTCCACCACAGTTTTAAGTTAACGCCTACTGCTTAATTTTTTTTTTTTTTTTACTGTTAGTCCAAATAAGATGACTTTCAAAATTGCTCACTTTACCGTAAACAGCCTATATTAGGAGTTGGCGGTGGATATTCGTTTTGCTTGGAAGTTCCCGATGGGTTCGCATGAAGTACGGGAGACCCGTTGGATATTTTAATTTCAGAAACGACGAAGTCACTGCGATCGCAAACGTTTTAATAATAACTAAAATTTTCCTTACATGAGTACTGTTTGCACAAACATAGAAACTATTATTTTTTATTAGTGTCACATCATGCATAAGAACAACGGTATTTCATTTTTTTAATTTATCAATGTTTTTAATTTATTACAATTTTTTTACACTGTTGAACTCGTAGCTTTGTTATTATTTGTTCATTATAAACTTAAACACACATAACGTTGAAACCATTAAATAGCTTGAATGCACTGTGTTCTCAAAAAAAAAAACTGTTCCAGTTCTTTTACACGTAATGTAGTTTATCTAAAATTCTTCGTAGAAGTTTGCAAAATGTTCTCCTTTGGTTTATACAACTTGAGCATGAAGATGTCTTTATTTTAACCGGCAGATGCCTCTCGGTATAAGCTGAGGTACATTGCGAAATCGTGTGTTAAGTATTATGTGTACAGCAAGTAGAACAACGTAGTTTTTAGCGGCTGCTCACATTAAGCGAGCACTTCTGAAATCAACCTTTGAAAAATGCCACTGTCTTTCCCTCAGTATATTATATGGGCGCAATGACCGGAATGCGCCCAGTAAAGTTGGTAACAACGAAGAGAAAGTTACGGAAACATTTCTGAATACCAAAACGATTACTTTTCATGACTGTATTTTTTATGCATCTAAATGCAAGATTTAGAAAATTTGTAAAATATTTACTTTTCCAATAAGTTCACAGTTTCACTTGACCAACAGACCATATGCAACGTTCGTTCTACATATGGCGGGAGAATAAGCAATGGACATGCAAGTAGATTCCAAGAGGAGGTTTCATAAGTGCTCAGTTTACCGTGAACAGCCTTTAATGAAGTTCCGCTGATAAACTACGTCTTCATTGTAACTGAAATTATTTTGTCGAAATCGCATCTTTGGAAACCTTTGTGGTTAAATTTCTGGCATGAGTTACGTAACTTCATGCGTCAACATTTGGAGCAGAAACATCACAATTCGCTGGGTTATTTTTTGTCTGCACTAAAACGAATTTTTTTTTAAATTAATTACTTTGCTCTACTAATTACGTGTGCAAATAAAAACATTGGTAGCAGAAGTAAAAATCCATTTGTTAAATATAAATCTAGTAGTAATTGTCATTATTGTACAATACTAGATTTCATTACTCCGCAATATAGGGCACGAGTACAAATAAACTAACTGACCACAAAGTAAATTATTTCATCTGTTGGACGAATACACTATGTAAAAAAAAGTAGAACTTTAAAAACTTGCTCAAGACACGCGAACTCGCTGTATGCGTCTTTGGTATAGATATTATTAATCAGTTACAAGTGAATGATTTCTAAATAATAATAATAATTTCATTAATCATTATTGGTGAATGTGTTTTTCCTTGTGTGCAGTAGTTAATGTACATATTCCAACAGAATATTTCTTAAATTGTATTCATTAAGTACGTTAACTAATTAAACTCTTTTTGGATTAAAATATTCTGAGGAAAATGTATTTCGTTTTCAAAATAATGAACTATAAACACGAGTGCTGTTAGAAAATATTTTCAGATGATATTCTTTATCCTTTTGTTAATTTCTTTACACAACGAAAATCACTATTAACTTAGTATTTCGATAATATATAATTCCAATAAGAAATAATGACATATTTAAATGGAATATACTTAACAATTTTTGTGCTAGAAAAATATATGGTCACAGAGTAAAATACAAAGCTTGCTAGCTCTGTTCAAAGGGAAATTTTACGCGTAAGGCTGTGTAACAAAGTCCACTCTAAGCCCGAATCAGCGATACCAATCAGTGAAATAACATTCACTGCAAGCCAGTTGGAAAGCTGATTCCGACTTGGAAAAACTAGCAAATGAACTAGGAACTATGGCAATGGAATTCTCGATATTCAGTGGGAAATCACAAATAAATCAGTGAAATTCAGCCAACATATTTATTGGTTATATGGAACCGATTATCAGTAGCTCAATTTAAACTGGTTTTCGCTGATTCGGCTCAGTGCTCACTGTTTCAGATTTAGAGTGTGGGTTAAATATCTGCGGAATCCACGAGTGTGACTTTAGCCGGTTCGCCTCGGAAATTCAAGATGGCTTCCGGTAGGTGGTGCGCTTAATGCACTGAAGATAATTTGAGAAACTCCAGGCAAGACCATTTACAAGTTAATTCTATCTCACCCTTTTACTGTACCTCATCCAATAAGGACTCAGCCCTACATTAACGCACGGAATAAGAACTCAAACCTGCATTAGCGCGCGGGCAGTAAAATAAATTTAAATTAAATTAAATTAAAATTAAAATTTTGATTTTAATATAAGTAAATGATGTTTCTTTTTAAATAAATTTTTATCCAGCTAACTTCTGAACTAAGAGGGGAGAATTGAACAATTATTTCATTTCACACGACTTAATATAAAAAAGCTTTAATTCCAGGTTAATAATTGTTTTTTTTTTTACTGAAACATAATAATAAGTCATTTTATTTTACACTTCGAATTTTCTTACATTTTTAGTTCGTTCACCGTCAGCCGCAGCACGGAATAATGAAAAACACAGAAACGAGACAGCTGTGTTACTCGAAAACCCAAACCACGCGTGTCACCAAAATGTAACGTCATTTGCCAATCTGTGCCCAAGAGACAAACTCACAATATGGCAGCCACGCCAATAGGAAGTATTCGACAGCACGCGATAGCCAATCAGGCGCGAGGCATGTTATCAGGGCAGAGCGTTACCATTCAACGACCGAGTGCGATTAGATGAAAGGAAGCATCGGACTATTTAATCTTCTGTTTAATTGCCTATTCTGTTACCATATCGTCATGGTCTCGATTAGACTCGACGAATGGGTGAATCTGCTTTCTGTATTACTTTCAGTAACACTGGAAGAAATATTAAAATTCAGATCTAAATATATTTGAGTTAATAGTATTTGTTTACAATGAGCATCGCCTAATATGCGGTCGTTCCAAGATATTCATTCGTTCCTATAAACTAAATAAAACAATACAAAGAAAATTTTACAAATAATATATATTTGGATGTTTGGTCGTCCTGGCGTCGACCATAAGTATGTAATACACACGAATGTTTTAAAAGTGCTATTGACTAATAGGTTTGTCTGGCGGTTACCTGGTACAGTATGTCAGTGGCATATTTTTGTTTTTACATAAAACCAAAAACAAGCTCCGAAACTCGAAGATATTATCGGCAC
The DNA here is from genome assembly GCA_029891345.1 of Dryococelus australis. Classification (NCBI taxonomy): domain Eukaryota; kingdom Metazoa; phylum Arthropoda; class Insecta; order Phasmatodea; family Phasmatidae; genus Dryococelus; species Dryococelus australis. The sequence continues at coordinate 29,688,250 of CM057008.1, forward strand.
ACATGTCGTGCGTTAGAAGCTGCATATAAAAAAAATTAATATTTCTGTTCTGCAAGCACTCTCTTTGTGTCGGGGATCGCTAAAACACAACGCACTGGTACGAAGGTATGCGTTTTGTTATAACCGGAATGAGATTGTACTGACTTCCATAAAAATCTTTACTTGCTCCAGCCACATCTTACATGTATGAACACCAACAAGATTATTTGTTTTCAGCAACAATTTATTTTACTGACCTTTCACAAACAATCAATTAGTTTGCGCCAAACGAATTACGCATTATTAAACTACTTTTTTTTTCTTAGTGGGTCGAAAGCGATGAAAGGAAACGCAGGCATAACATTTAGTAGATTATGATTCACAAATAAGATATAGTATTGAAAAAGTTTATTGAAATACAAACCTTTCAACCTTCTACTGGGAAAATAAATCATGCTCACTACACATTGTTTTACTAACTTAATACTACTATGGAGAACCCAGATGTCGACTCACTGGTTTAGACTGTACTCTCTCCGAATTTTAACCCATTTCACGAAGGAGGGGGGAAAAGGGTTTTTTTTTTAGTAATTTCCTATGAGAGAATTTTTCTGGACATAGCCGTAGTGCGAGAGTCTTCTCAGGGTAGTTCCGCCCCCACCCCCCCTCTTTCAACCAATCACTGCTACACATCTACTTAACCTTTCAACTTCACCTCTTCATCTCTCAAGACGTCGATGTTGAGGGCCGCCCAGATCTCTTCAATTTCTTCATCCGTTCATCTGGCTGAACGAAACGACAGACATTTCCCTATAGGACACCTGGCTCTTCTTGACGCTACCCTACTCTCATCCATGTTATTTACTCTGCATTAATGTGGGAACGAGTACATTTACATAGTTCTCGGTAGTGTGCTATCCTGTCTAACTTATCAATTCCAGGCTGGCGACAGAGCAAGTGACGAGAGTCAAATCCGTTGGCTGGCTAGTTGGTTCAAAGCTCGACTGTGGTATAAAATAGTACTGACTATACTATGCAATTTTCAGGGTCTGGCGTAGTTATCACCAGTTCTCTCTTTCAGCACACTACAATATTAAAATATCATGTATTCATGTAACACTGTTGTGCAAGATGGCGGACGTGGTAGGTCGGGCTGAAGTGTCCCCGATTGTCGGAAAACTTAAAAGAAGACAATCTTTACAGAGCAGAGAGAAAAGAATGGCCATTGGTGTACGCGTTGCTAAGTAGTGTCCTACGTCAAAATACCTAATAAATTCAATACAATGTTAACAACACGATAGCCAAGGGGGAGTGTATCTTAGAGCCGATAACTATGTAACCTTTGGAGACATTCCTGAGGAATGTACTCGTGGTAAAGTACACGGGTCATTTTTTGCGCGGATAATTTTCCTATAGTAGTAGTCAGTCATATAGGAATAATAAAAACATTTTTGACTTGAAAACGTTTTAAATTTGCAACCATGGTGGGAGGCAATCCAGAAAATCCGATGATAACAAAATCGAGGGATACAGTTTGGCATGGCAGCTCCGAATCTATCGTCTACATTCAAAATTCAATTACAAAAGAATATGTTCCGTTGAGTGAGGACTGCGAATAATCGCGCACGGCGAAAAAAAAAAAAAAGGGGGGGGGGCGCAATTTAGAGTTCGTTTCGCCGGGTCTCATAAATTCCGCGTAGTATAACGTTTGACTAGGAAAAACTACGACGCCCGTTTAGGTTTCAATCGACAGCTCTCGTCAAGATCAATCGATTGCGTGTAGAAGAACATTTGTCTGGCGTGGTTATGGTGAGATTGTATTAGTTTAATGTAAAAAATTAAGAAAACTTAACGCAATTTCGGTGTACACTCGTATAAAAGCCAAGTCTAAATACAGATATCGTATACGGTTGGAAAAAGAACCTCAGAAGCAATCCAGTGATATCCATAAAGCCCCATATGATCGAGTGAAGCGGTGCCGGGAACGTAAGAAATACATCAAGGCGTCCGAGAGCGTCAACGTAGACGTATTCACAGAAAAAAAATGGCCATGTCCCCAACACAGCACAAACCAATTTTTTCTTAGTATGAAAATCCTTCATGACTAACCTCACATTCGATATCGGCTTTTAAGTGTCGGCAGTTCAGAGTGATACCTGCTAATCCTGCAACTAACGTTACGGATGAATCTGGCAGTGTAACATAAGCACCAGGCGTTTGATAGATGCGTATCATCTCTAGCAGATCTCGAGTCACTAGGTATTTGTCTTTAACAAACGTTGACCAATACCTCTCAAGTGTGAAAACAGGCGAAGTAACACGAACTACCATCCTGGAATAAAGAGAGTATAAACTGATGGAAGTATATATTCCAATAAGAAACAAACAAGGCTTAATTTTTGCAAATTAAGAAGTTAATCATCACTATACCTATTGGGTGCTTACAGTTAATTGAACACTTCTGTAAACTATGTTTTTCTATTCACTTTCTTCTCGCGGTGTATCCTTTCATGACATACGAAATTCACGCTAACAAACACAAGATGAATTTAGTCGTGCGTCGATAATGGGTCGATGAGATATTGCATAAAAAAATATATCGAGCTGTAAATTCGAGTGAAGGCAACGAAATTACCAGATTTCACTGCAGTCGACCAAACCACGCTCGTATTGAAACAAACCGATTTTGTTCCCACCACAAATTCTTTAGAACTAGACAGATCAGAGTGTTCCAGATAATACAATACTTATCCATTACAAGCAAATATACATTTGACTCCACTGTGATGTTCATCATATTTACGACAACAACCATATTATTTCAACATACCCGTAACATTTCTGTGTATACAAAATACACGCAGATAATGTCGTAACAACAAAATAAAATGATCGGGGCGGATAAATTATTTTTACAAGATTTATTTGGTCCGATGGATAGAAAGCGGATATTTGGAGCAAGAGCAAAATTGCTGAGTGAAAAAAAAAAAAAATTCCTGTGTAAATAAATACTCTTCAGATAAATATGTTTTTGTTATCTGAAAAATTATATTTTTTGCATTGCGGCTTCCTCATTACGGATGGAGCCAGAATAATGTGCTCAATGTACCTTCTATTGGCCACTATTGTTTTGAAGGAGAAATGGTAGAGGAGCACGTAACTTGAGAACACAGTACGGAGTTCGTACTAACCGACACGAAAACATTCATTTAAGTGATATAAGTACTACGAAGTTAAATAAGTTTTCAATGTTATAAGTACGTACGGCGTAGCAGCGTATCTGTGTAGCGTTAACAGTATAAGTACTACGAAGTTAAATAAGTTTTCAATGTTATAAGTACGTACGGCGTAGCAGTGTATCTGTGTAGCGTTAACAGTATAAGTACTACGAAGTTAAATAAGTTTTCAATGTTATAAGTACGTACGGCGTAGCAGTGTATCTGTGTAGCGTTAACAGTATAAGTACTACGAAGTTAAATAAGTTTTCAATGTTATAAGTACGTACGGCGTAGCAGTGTATCTGTGTAGCGTTAACAGTGTAAGTACTACGAAGTTAAATAAGTTTTCAATGTTATAAGTACGTACGGCGTAGCAGTGTATCTGTGTAGCGTTAACAGTATAAGTACTACGAAGTTAAATAAGTTTTCAATGTTATAAGTACGTACGGCGTAGCAGTGTTTCTGTGTAGCGTTAACAGTATAAGTACTACGAAGTTAAATAAGTTTTCAATGTTATAAGTACGTACGGCGTAGCAGTGTATCTGTGTAGCGTTAACAGTATAAGTACTACGAAGTTAAATAAGTTTTCAATGTTATAAGTACGTACGGCGTAGCAGTGTATCTGTGTAGCGTTAACAGTATAAGTACTACGAAGTTAAATAAGTTTTCAATGTTATAAGTACGTACGGCGTAGCAGTGTATCTGTGTAGCGTTAACAGTATAAGTACTACGAAGTTAAATAAGTTTTCAATGTTATAAGTACGTACGGCGTAGCAGTGTATCTGTGTAGCGTTAACAGTATAAGTACTACGAAGTTAAATAAGTTTTCAATGTTATAAGTACGTACGGCGTAGCAGCGTATCTGTGTAGCGTTAACAGTATAAGTACTACGAAGTTAAATAAGTTTTCAATGTTATAAGTACGTACGGCGTAGCAGTGTATCTGTGTAGCGTTAACAGTATAAGTACTACGAAGTTAAATAAGTTTTCAATGTTATAAGTACGTACGGCGTAGCAGTGTATCTGTGTAGCGTTAACAGTATAAGTACTACGAAGTTAAATAAGTTTTCAATGTTATAAGTACGTACGGCGTAGCAGTGTATCTGTGTAGCGTTAACAGTATAAGTACTACGAAGTTAAATAAGTTTTCAATGTTATAAGTACGTACGGCGTAGCAGCGTATCTGTGTAGCGTTAACAGTATAATTCATTCACGGTTACTTCACACTGCTTTGAAAAACTGCTAAAGTTCTACTTCCAGGATATTCCTCCGCCTCGTGCAGCCAAATCTTAACTAATACTAGAAAATTACACTAAAGGACAACGCACCGGAATCGTGCGCACACAATTAAAATAATGTTTTGCTTTACAACCATTTCTTACTAGGCGCTATCAACAGAAGACATGTTTTCTCACTGTTTTTGTTCATATTTATTATATATGAAATATCAGAATTTATAAATAAAATATCGGTAAAACTTTAATTTAAAGGAAAATAAAATAATTTTATGTTAATAGAAGTATAGAACGCGTGTGATAAATGGAATATTTAAGAAATAACTTAAACACGTCGAACATAGGGTGATTTGTCAAAGGTTTGATTATAAAAATGTGACGAAACCGTGAATAGACTATAGAATCAGGGAATATGGTGGTGTATCCTCATCGACATCAGCGTACGGCTTTAAGTTGTGAGCGAAAAGTCGTCACCACGAACAAAGTTTTCTGTCATTCTTTACATAATGTGGCAGGGGCTGATCCTCTCGATTACGCTCACGTTATTCGCGTCGTGTCTCTAATGGATTTCAGGAACAGGTAGCGTGGCCCCTTTGTCTTGTGGCGTGGCTCTATCGTGCAGAGGGGCCGCGGTGGTTTAGTAGTTAGACTACGCGCCTTCCACCTAGGCGAACCGGGTTCTAGGCCCGGCCGGTTCATTCCGGATTCTCGCAAGTGGGAATCGTGCCAGACGATGCCGTTGGCCGGCGGAGGTTTCCTCGGGGATCTCCCGTCTCTCCAGCCCCTCCATTCCAGCGCCGCTCCGTGCTCGCCTTCCTTCACCCCCCGTCGGCTCTCAAAACCTCGATGTCGAGAGTTGCACAAATCTCTTCACTCGCCCTAGCGCGCAGATACCGACGCGTAGCATAGCTCAAAAGAAAGCAGCGGGTGGAAATAACCGGCGACGGTTTCCACGAAAGAACCTGGAGTTATGCCGTAGACCCGTGGAAGACTGATATCAGGATTGCTCAACCGGGAATCGAACTTGGGCCCTCCTGAACGTGAACCAATTTTCTTATCGCTGCGCGACCTAACTCCGTAGTCCGGAATGCGTAATAACCAAGTGTAACTACCAGGGTAATATCACTGGTGTTTCGAAATGGCGGAACTGTTATCTTAGAAGTGACGGTTGCTCTGAAGTTTGATGCTAACTTCAAACTCGCGATATTCTCGTTTCGAACTCTGGTCTCGACGTCGCAGGAGTTTCCCAGTATGGAGTCTTTATGTGGGTTACCATACGGAAAATATCGTGACCTGTACGTTTTTTTATACTCCTATATCCTTCATTCCACCGTCATTTGCTCAGTTTCGTGATGGTGTCCTCGTTTCGAATCTCGGCAGACGCCATTTTGTACGTGTCTCGCGTATAGCCATCTTTCTCAATCATCTTGAATACACAAGTTAAGCACCGATCTAGTAGAAATGAATTTTTAGACTTATCTATTTGAATTTCTTCCAGAGCATCTAGAAACAAAATTTCTATCACCGAGTTAGATTTCTATTAATTTCAACTCACGATGACCCCATAACAAGCTTGGAATAATATGCATATTTCAATATTTCATCTTGCGTACATTAAAGGAGCGGTTCACTATATGAAAAATAGTTGTCATTTAACCTGCGAGCAATTGCAATGTTTTATTGTAGTTGGCAGACAGCAAACCCAAAACGTGGCATAAAATATGTATCAGACGCGCTAGAAAATATGGCACAAAATAGTTACTATTTAAACGTATTTAAATAACGCATGGCATACTCTGTATTTCAGCAATGCATATGCTATTTACGGTGAAGTGAGCACTTGTGAAAGACCTGCTTAATGTTTTTATCCTTTCACCAAATGTAAACATTGCATTGTGGAGGGCCTAGTGTCATTTACGCGTCAGTCGACAAGTAAAATTTAATTGTTATACTGAGAGAAAATCGAACAAAATACTTATTTGTATAGAGCCAAAAAATTAATTTGTTAGCACTATCAAAATATTTTGTTGAAAAAATTAATATATATATATTTTTAAAGCAACAAAATTACTTTAGTTCATCCAACAAAGTACACATTTAAATAAAGAAAATCTCTGTGTTGGGCCAAAATAAATTAGACTGTCAACAAATAGTTTGTTGAATCAACTGTTATATTTGTTTGTCCACTCATTTGAGTGTCTCCGTTTAAAAATACAGCTCGAGAGTTTGTTTGCATTTTTTTTGTGACACCTGGTTTTGTAACACTGATCGATGCTTAGTAATCATATAAACACACTAATAAAACAAGTTCAACAGTAATAAAACAAGTTCAACAGTAATAAAACAAGTTCGACACTAATAAAACAAGTTCAACAGTAATAAAACAAGTTCAACACTAATAAAACAAGTTCAACAGTAATAAAACAAGTTCAACAGTAATAAAACAAGTTCAACAGTAATAAAACAAGTTCGACACTAATAAAACAAGTTCAACAGTAATAAAACAAGTTCAAAACTAATAAAACAAGTTCAACAGTAATAAAACAAGTTCAACAGCAATAAAACAAGTTCGACACTAATAAAACAAGTTCGACACTAATAAAACAAGTTCAACAGTAATAAAACAAGTTCAAAAGTAATAAAACAAGTTCAAAAGTAATAAAACAAGTTCAACAGTAATAAAGCAAGTTCAACAGTAAAGCTGTTAAACTTGAAACACTTGTTTGCGCATGTTGTACAGCGTTTACAGTATATGTGCGTAAATACATTAGAGCTTCATTAATAGTCACATTAGCGGGTGGCTCAGGATCTTTTATCGATCGAACTCACAACATTTTTTTTTTTGTATCGACCCAAGTTGTTCAATGCACGTGGAGCCAAACAAATCTTTAGATGCACCTACCAGATCTTTATCTCGGGCAACCAAATAAGACCAGCAAAATGATTTGGTTTCAGCATCTTGCCCATATACAAACAAATAATTTGGTTGCGCCAAACAAACTTTATTTAACTCAGCAAAGCATTTTTCTCAGTGTAGGAAACCTTCCAAAATACAAACTCGTACTACTCATGTGTACGCAGAAAAAAACATTAACATAATCTGCCATAAATTTCCACATTACACCCTCAGCTCCGAGCCAGTATGTCAGTGTGTACGGTAGTTTTTTAACGGGCACTGAATATTTTTCAAAGGTTGATTTCTTAAGTGCCCACTCTATCGTGAACTGCCTATAAAAGTAAAGCTTTGAAATAGAACATTTGTATTTATATTTATAATATTTATTTATAATATTTAGATTATTTATACTATATTATATATATATATATAGTTTGACAACGGCTGCCGTGAAAGATACCTAGTCCCGGCTAGCTTCTGCCTCTTCACATCGAAGTCTTATTGTGCATCTGTGATGTCTTCGGGCACTCCAGAGCTAATGGTAGCTACGGCATTGTCATCGACTTATTCGGGAGCGGTATCGACTTATTCGGGAGCGTTATCGACTTGTTCGGGAGCGATACCTATAACATCATTGCCTTAGTTATCTGCTTATTTAGCTCCAGCACCTATATCTCCAACAGGCCCGCCCGAGTATTTGCCTGGACCACTTTGTCGTCACTAGTGTCACTTTTTTTCGACCATATTGTATGGCAACATAGAGTATATATATAAAATACTTCATATACATATAATATGTATTATATACATTAATATACATTATATGTAATCATATTTATAACATTTATTTATAATATTTATTATAAAAAATATAATTTTACTTTGTTACTCAGACCACCGCAAACGTAACTGAAATAACAGGAAACAACTTCGCGCTGTTATTTGGCGCATATCCGGCTCTCGTCCTTGAAGGATGTATGCACCGTCAGATAACGAGATCAATATCGAGATCTTCCCCCTCGATCGGATCCTTCTCATCCCGCCCTCGGGCCATTTTACCATAATCTTACACCGCACTTAACCTTGCCATTTTTTTTTATTGCGCTTCCGCCTGCTCCCTTCGGCTATCTCCAAGGATCGATGACGGCCAGATGGCTAAGTGAAATTCGCACTAAACCCAAGTGTAAACACTCTCCAGAGATCCAGCGTAAAATATTGGAAAGGATTTGAAAGGTTATACGGCGCACGTGTCCAATATGGATCCGTGCTATTTACGATGCACAAAAAAATTTCCCGAGAATGATTAGAACAGTCCGGTATTAAATAAATAATAAATAAACAAATATCCCTACCTTTAATAGTAATTCGAAACATCTACCAATCTCCTATTTCCACTAGTAAAAATACCTAAAATGGTTTTATCTTAGGCTTGGGCCATTATTAATACATAATTGCAGGCGTGATATCAACATTAAAATATCAGGTGGTTAGTATTCGTCACTTTCTGCTTGTACTTTCAACGAGACGTAATACACATTTGCTTTGTGAAAATATACACGCTGTCCGGAAACACAGCCAGTATATTTCGGGTGTTTGATCCCTCGTCGAGAAATAGGAGGGATGTACGCAACATATGTATCCTAGCTCGATTCTGAGAGATACGAACGCCCTGAAAATCGAGTTTATAGATGCAATTTTTCGCGAAATATCAGAAATGGCGTGGAATTAATCAACGGTTATTTGAATAATGTTTAGTGCTGTGGAGATTTTCAACCTATGAAAAAAAACCGGCGTTAAGAACTTTGCCTTCCTGAAATTAGCAGCGGTGGCCTGCACTCTCTAATTGCGAACAATTTTTTTTGCCTTGTCGGGCGAACATTTCCTTGTTGCCATTTACAGTTACACGCACTTCTACTCTGTGACCATGTTAGCAGCTTTGGGTTGAAGTAGACGTTGCAAAGCCCAAAATTAGTATGAAGATAATGTCTGGATTAATCTGTACACTCTATAAATTCAATTTTCCTCTTTCATCTGCCCTTATGCAATTACGTTACTTTGAAGCAATAGTTAACTCTTAAAAATTTTTTTAGTAAAGTGGAATCCGTCACGGTGTGAATAATTTAACCAATTATAAGCTCAGAAGTGATGAAGGTACACGCATGTCAATACTAACCGCGTTACAAAAATATGAAGGGTTTTTTTTTTCTTTGTCATATCTTTGTAAAAAATAGAAGGCGTCAAATATGACAATAGTTCTGTCAAGAACCGTCTGTTGGCTATCATACCATACGGAACGAATTAATGTTCATTAAAAATTACGATTCATTCTACAAATAATAATTGCATTTCCAAACAACCAACTAAAACACACAGTAATTGCTATAGGCTATTCACGGTAAAGTGAGCACTTTTGAAAGCCAGCTCATTTGGGATAACAGTCAAGAAAAAAATATTTTTTCGAGTTCTAAACGCTAACTTCTGAGTGCGATGGAATCTGCACACTTTGTTTATTACTTACATAGCAACATTTATTTTAAAATGTGGTTAGAGGATAAAAAAATTGCTATCATCAAAAAGTAACTAGGGTCTAAAAAGTGCTCACTTTATCGTGAACAGCCTATACAACAGTTAAAGAGGAAAAAAAATCACGCCCTACTTTAATTTAGTAATACGCATAAGCCAGAACTATAACATACAAATATTTTGCGGCTTCTAAATTCTGAAACGGAAAATAAACTCATTTTCGAGGTAAAAAAAATTTCATCTTTAAAATCTGCATAGCTGGTATATTTTAAAGATACGTGGAACTGGACCCTGCAGCATCATTTATGTCTAAAAATGACATCCTGAATCAACATAAAACTTGTAAACATCGTTTGTATGAAATGCAAATGATCCGTCCATTTCTGCCTCTTCGCGTGACGAAGTAATTAAGTATAAATCGAGTTCCAGCGATCTTTTCATTCGAAGCGATTATAACTTTTATGCTGTTAAAGAAGAGGCGAATTTTGCCGCTAGGATGATCGTTCGTAAATATTAAGGCGTCAGTCCACCTGACCCACATTCTCCCGCCTAATTTAGCATACTCGTATCTATTTTAATTTTCTTCGCCTTACTGTGCTGCGCCATAAATTCGCCTGGTCCCCGTTTATTGGCCGTACGTACCTGCTTAGCGAAATGTCGTACACTTTGATTTGCTATCGTCCATTTAGTGAATTGTTATTGTATAATCCATCCACGGCTACTTCGAACTTTTCTGAAACCCTGCTTAAGGTCTACTTCCAATACATTCCTACGCTTTGTGCAACCGATGATTGCCTAATGCTAGAAAATTACTCCACAGGACATCGCACCGAATTCGTGCACACTTTCAGTTGCAACAATTTTTGCACGAGAACTATTTCATATTAGGCGCCACCAACATACATGTCTTCTCACTGTTTTCACTCATATTTATTATAAATGAAATATTATAACTTATGAATAAAATATTTGTAAAAATTTAATGTGACGAAAAATAAGATAATTTTATGTTGACAGATGTTATAACACGTTTGTGATGCATGGCATATTTAGGAAATAACTAAATGCCCGGAAATTTAGGAAATAACTGTATATATATATATATATATATATATATATATATATATATATATATATATATATATATATATATATACACACACACACACACACACACACACACACACATATCGCTTACTTTCATCAATGAGAGAAATAATCACCCACTCTAGCACACGAACTTATATTTTAATCATAGAGGTTTTCTGACTCATAGAACACTGAATTTCTCCTCGTGTCATTTCATTGATATTCTGTGTTCCGTGCTCGCGCTCTTGGTCAGATTGTCCTGATTCACTGTGGTATTTTTTCGCGCAATGCTAAACTGTTTTAATTTATTTTATCCGAAGAGCTCGTATTTAATATGAATCACTTCATTTCGCTTCTACAGGTCGTCTATTATTGCCAATCAAGTTTACACTAGACCAATACAATTAATAATACTCCCATGAATGACACTGATTAATTCCTGCAAGGCACTCCAGTACATGCTATGACACAGATTATATAAGCACATTACTAACAAAACTCTGTATCGTATAAAAGAGTTGAGCTGCATGTAATACAGCATGGTATAGGCTATTCAGGGTAAAATGAAGCCCTGTTTAAGATCTACTTGTATGCACGTAGTGTATTCTTCGGCCTTATGTGAGATGAACAATGTCATGGGCCTTATCACTTTATTCACGAGTCGGTCAAATGAAACTCTGAAATTATTAGAAAAATAAATATTTAACAAATCTGTTCATTTTTACTCTACGATTCATTAAAAATAAATAAACAGCAAGAGAAAAAAAAAAATTTAAGTTATCACAAACGGTTTCTTAAATATTTTTATTCGACTTTAAGATACGGAACTACTTCCCATCCATCGTTACCAACTTTACTGGGCACATGTCACTCATGGCTCCCATTAAAATATAAACAGGTAGTGGCAGTGACATTTTTCTAATGTTGATTTCAAAATTGCTCACTTTATCGTGAACACCCTTAAAAGCACAATGGCGCAAAGCGACAGTAATAGAAACAAGAAGAGTTCAACTCGGTTTAAATCGTTATACAGCCATTCAAAAGCCTCGAATGATGTACTACGCTGTCCAGTGGAAAACTGTGTATATTAACTTCAATTTTCATCGAGTGACTATCTTTTGTCCAGTTTGCAGCGCATCGGCAACGTAAATTTGTGGGAGATATAACTTGAAATTTGTCTTGTGTACGTTCGGCAGAAATGGATCAGGTAGTTAAGTTTTATTGAACTGGCATTAATTGCGGTGGTTTACTTACGATTTTGGAGAAATGATGCTACCAACTAAAACAACAAAAAGTTCTAAATTAGCAAAGTTCGAAAAAAACAGACAAAAGAGTGTTGAAAGTGTTGTGTTGTTGTGCTTGTGTTGTGATGAGTTCTTTCTCATCTTTATAACTGTGCTTATGAAATGCTTATATAGGCTATTCGCGGCAAAGAGAGCACTTTTTAAGGCCCTCCCAACAGACATTAACCACTGATAAATATATCTCATGGTAGCTTCAGGCATTAACTTTTGAGATTGGTGAAATGCACTCACTGTGTTTTTTGGTCAAATTGCAATGCTTGTATTAAAAAGCAGCAGGAAGATAGACATTGGGCGAAAGGAAAATTTTAGAAGGGCCTTAAAAAGTGCTCACTTTACCGTGAACATCCTATATCAATTGTGCCTTGAATTCTTTTTTTCCCCCGCGCTTGAGGCCGAGAGGCGGAGGAGTGATAAGGGCGGCGCTGCCACACACATCAAGTACGCCATCGCCTCTAATCTCAAGGCTCTGAACTGGCGTGCAGTGTTCTCGTCGCGCTGCGTGTACCTATGAGACTTTCAGCGGAGACCCTATTATTTTATTGGTGGAAAGTGTGCAGGAAAGTTACAGGGTATCTGAGAGGTTTTGTATGTATCTGATGAGTATATATCGTGGTACAACGCTTGAAGAAGCCGTTTTGGAAATTTTGGGCTATTAAAACATTGTATCCTATATAACAAGGAGACGATCTCTGTCCATCTTTAATGCTCCTAACTCCCTTGAAACTCTACAGGGCCAAGTTCGAATTTCAGCTAGATCAGTTTACGCTATCATGACTTTTGGCCCTTAAAACTGATTTTTAATTACTTATTCCTATGAAAGTTTTGTATTAACGCATAGAGATTATTGCACACACACACACACACACAACACACACACACACACACACACACACACACACATGTATATATATATATATATATATATATATATATATATATATATATATATATAAAGGTAATTTTTACTCTAAATGTATGGCTTATATAATATTATATATTTTTTCAGTCTTTGGAAGACTAATAACTGGGTGGGTTTTTTTGTGGCCGGGGGGGGGGGGTTATTTTGGGCGAAATTATGGGCCGTGGTGGGGTAGGGTGTTGAGAGTGGGTAGGGTGTTTATGTATGGATTTTTTTTTTATTCGTTGTATGATAACCGATTTTTTAAACGTGGTAACTGTTCTAGCCACGTGACAATACAAAAAAAAGTCACGGACTGGGCCCCCCCACTTGTCTATAATATACGCGACGTCTGGAAAGCACTCAACATCCCTGTTCTGATGCATGTGTTCTTTCCGTTTATCAGCACATTGAAAGCTCGTTTAATAGTTTCGCAGAAAAAATGAATTACTATAGGCTATTCGCGGTAAAGTGAGCACTTTTGAAAGCCCTCTCATTTGAAATAAGAGTCAATAAATATGTTTTACTTTAGGCCTTAGACGTAAACTTCCTAATGCAGGGGAATATAAACACTGTGTTTATTACCTAGATTGCAAAATCTATTTAAAAAGTTAGTCAAAGAATAATAAAAATTATTGAAAAGAAAGAGTATCTAGGGTCTCAAAAGTGTTCACTTTACGGTGAACAGTCTATAGCACTCTATAAACGCTATTCTAACTCAACGTAGGCGGGGGCATTAAGCTGTTTGAATTAAAGGCGCGTAGTTCGAGACAGGGTATTGTTTTTAAAGTGATAAATTCACCGCGAACCATACCATCCTTTGGACATCACATAAAATCGACACGTATATTGTGTGGCGTCGTTAAAGTTCTGGTGTAATTTCGAACAGAACGCAATTATACCGGCCCGGGTGAGAACAGTCATTCCGGCGGGAAGAAAGAGCGCCTGCACTGGTCGGACGTAGTTCGGGCGTCGTCCGCAGTGTAGCGCCACCAGTACCTATCCGAGAGTGGAAAAAGAACCGCATCGACCGAGGCGCCTTTATTACGACCGCGGCGCGGCGGCAAGAGGGTTATTAATGACGCAGGCGCTCCTACCTGCTGCGTCAAATGCATGGCAGGTTGCCTGGAAAACATGTTTTTCTTTAAACTCTTGGCGATGTCGGTAAACGTGCTCTGCCGTTCACGAGACATAATGCCGGATTCGCATAGCCCCAACACGACCCTTACAACTAAACAGCCGACGAAATGCAAGGTAGATCTGACGTGAGCCCGACAAATTCTGTCGTCCCACCAGCAATTTTGGATTAGAAAATTGCGGCACGACGCACAGAATGCACAATCTTCCAAAACTCTATTGTATGACAAGCTTACCCTACAATGGAAAATACTCAGCTTAAAAGCAAACATATTTTGAAAATGACTGTTTTTAACTCTTAAAAATAACAATTTCACCTTTGTATGGATAAGCGATAGGACTTTGTCAGCATCGTGTATTCCAAATTTCCCGTCTGCCCACCGCTTTTGAAACTAGCGTAGTTAATCAGTGCCTTCTAAATGGTTCCGGAAAATTCTACTATTTGTGTCGCGTCCGTAAACTGTCAGGGCTGTAAATTCGAGCAGTCACATTGGAAATATAAATGTTGTGTCGTGATCCCGGTTTTTGTCGTGTCGTTCTGTGTTTGTCGGGACTATGTGACTCCCGTATAAGAGTTGCCTGCGTCCAAAACTGCAGGAGAGTCAGGCACATGCCACCTTACGACCATAATTCTCAAGCAAACTGCATGATTTTATTGACAACGATGGAAATTTTTAATTGTGGCCCCAAATAACGCACCATTTAATTGTGGATTTATAAGATATCGTGCGCATTACGATATTTCACGTTTTTTTTAGATGTTACATTTTTATGAATAGTATTTTTATAATAATGCGCATCTAAAGCTGGACTCACAACAATCCGTCGCAACCATCAGTCATCCGTCCGTCAGGGCCGTTAGTCGGAAGCGATTCACAATAATCCGTCGTTCACAATTCTTCTATACGGAAAAATGTCAGTGCGACAGCTAATGTATTGATCTTCTTTTATTTAGAGGTATATTTCGTTTGGAAATAAATATTTATGAGAAAATTATTTTAGGAAAATAATTTTTTGACGTGACAAGAATTTATAATTATTTATATTTTAAATTTCTTAAATTACCGGCAAAGATAATGTATACATATGCATCACGTTGTATTTCATTTCAAAGTGTGTATTGAAGTTTGAGAAATATTTGACATATTAACGGATAGAAAAAAGTGTTGCCCTGCAATTGGTTGAAGATCACGTGACCGCCTGACGGACGGGCGACTGACGGAGGCGAAGGATATTTGTGCGTCCAGTTTTACCAACACAAAGAAAGAAAATTAGAATGGGTTCGTACGTATTACACCTTAAATAATCAAGAAAAATTCTAAACCACCATATCCCAAAGTTAAAGGCTGTTCACTATAAAGTGAGCACTTTAGAAATGAACTTTAGAAAAAAATTCACTGCCCCTGCATGCACATATTTTAATGGGCACACTGAGTGACATTCGTCCAGTAAAGTTGGTAACGATGGATGGAAAGTAATTCCGTTTTTTAACGTCGAATGAAAAGTGTTAGGTAATCAGTTGTGATAACTTGAAATAATTTATTTGGCTTTCTTTTATTTTAATGCATCGAAGTGTAAAAATGAGTAGATTTTAGAGTATTTACTTCCTTAATTTATAAAGTAAATGAGGTAGAAGTATGCAATGCAACTTAAAGCCTTGCTCAATTCCTAAGGGGGATATATCCCCTTGAATATATCATTTTAAAATCGCATTTTGGAAAATATCTTAAATAGAGAGGAATTAATCTATGACTCCCTTGATTAACGTTTAGTGTTACGATATCTTGAACGTTTGCTAAAACCTGTGTTCATCTGAATAACAAATGTGGCCACTCTCTAATTGAAAGACAAGTGTCTTGCCTTCGAGTTTTATGGAATTGTTGGTGCCGTTTTAATGAGCAGTACATCTTATTTTACAAAAAGCTTCCTCTTGCTATAAGAGCCTAGGACTGAAAGCTTTGTTTCAAAATGAACACAATAATTGCTGCAGTGACGATACAACGCCTGGAACGTAGGCAGTAGGATGTGTACACGTCGTAATGAACCAATAGTGGGTCTAATATTCTTAAGTGAACTAAAGCGGGACGTGTGTGGGAGACACTCCAAAAGTAACACAAACATGTGTTGAGCATACGTTCTAACATGCCTTGTCGCTGCAATGTGGCTTACACACCCATAAATGTCATAATGAGACATGAGGTCCCAAACAACTGCACAGTACAATAACTGTTACTGGGATCTAGATACCTGTTTCAGTACAATAGCTGTTACTGGGATCTAGATACCTGTTTCCCTTAATCACCTGTTCTCAGACCGCTGCGCATGAAATGCATATCGGCCAACTCCTCCCACGCATATATCGACGCACTGTCAACACTTCAGTCCTACACACATGTAAGACCAGCACACACCTTCTGTCTCGTTTCTCTTCGGGAATAGTCGGCCCCAATATCGGCCTCTTACGATATGTTTTCCTCAAAATTGATAGAAGTATTGCCTACGTGCCAGGCGTTGTATCACCTCTGAAAACTTTTTGAATTTTAACATTTACTGGCACTTCAGACAAATTAGAATTGAGTCACCTGTATCCACTTCTGCAAGAACACCGGTTCTGTTGGTGTCTGTGTTGGAACTCACCATCGTCCTATTGGTCCATACCACACCGGACACTACCCTGTACTTTACAGCGTTCATTATTGGTAGGTCATCAACCAATGGAGAGCCGAGATGATACTAACCCAATCAAATGTCCTTTCTCGTGCAAAATGATTTACAGTCAATCATGTCCCTTTGAGTGGCTATAAAAAAAAGAAATTCTATCGTTAGAAATATCATTTAACTGCGCTGTGGTGTTCTTAAGAGGTCATGTTTAACACTAGCAGAACAAAGACTGCACATCCATGCGAGTTTTGTTCTGAACAAAAAAGAAATTCTCAAATTAGCTTTGCATGAGCTACACCCGAGCATAGTATACAAAGTGTTAATAGGAAACAGTGGGTTCGAGGCACTTGCAACAAGGGGATATTTTCTGTTAAACAGAACGTACAAATGAATAAAATGATATTAAAATTACACAAAATTTAAAGTCAAAATATTGTATGCAATAAAATGTTGGGCAACCCTGTCAATTTAATGGTGGCGGAAGGAGGAGTTGTTCCGTAGAGAATTATAGTATAATTCCAAATAAATTATGATATTTTCCAAAAATTCAATTTATTAACTCGATTTACAAGGATGTATGTATCCTCCTTGGAAATTAAGCTAGACTATAAGTTGCACTGTGCATATATCTACCTCATTTTCCCCCGAAACACTGTGGCAGAATTTCCGAATAGCCTGTATATTACAAGTAATCATATATATATATATATATATATATATATATATAATATTACAAGTAATCCTATATATATGTGTGTAATCACAAGTGTGTTCATATATATATAAATGCTGAAAAGGAATAAGGTATTGCCAATTGCATTGTAATTTTTGTTTCATTAAAATATCACACGTCTGTCACTAAACGAAGTTTTCAGATTTTTTTTCAGGGTTTTAAAATTGCATTTAACGTATTTTAAAGCCTTGTAAATTATTGTACGGTCAGGAACGTGTATATTTGACTACATTGTACTTTTATACATAGTACTTACTGAAACCAGTGCGAAGATTAGTTTTATGTCGAGCTGGGTTATGCATATCTTGGTAATGTTAACGGAGTTATTATTCGTCTGATATTCATCCCGGATGTATCACTCATAGTATATTCGCGGTTTATTCGAACGTTTTGAATCTAACGTTTGAAAAATTAACCCATGTACGACGAGTTTTGTTCTTTCCTAATATGCTATGTATCTCGGGAGTTTAATACCTCTGGTTACATAAAATTATATTATTTTTCTTTAAATCAAGGATTTACCTACACTTTATTTATAAATTATGATATTTCATTTATAATTTGATGGGAGTGAAAACAGCGAGAAGAGAAGGTGTGTTGGTAACACCTAGTAAGAAATTGTTCGCATTAAAAATACAATATTATTACAACAGAGTGCGCACGATTTTGGTGCGTTGTCCTTCGGTGTAATCTTCTAGACTTGGGTCAGCTTCAGTTTGCACGAGGCGGAGGAATATCCTGGAAGTAGAACTTTAGCAGGGCTTCAGAAAAGTGTGAAGTAACCGTGAATTAAATGTAAATTTTTGTCCAATAGCGAAACCCTAGTGAACTTTCAAGTCTCTGAGTTACACGTAGCAGAAAAAATATACTGCGGAACCATTTAAATATCTTCGGATTTGCGTGCAGAGACTATGGAGCACTTGCCGTGCATGATATTTTAGTCCTTACAGCTTGGGGCCTTGTTGTTGTGCCTTTAACGCCACTCTGGATTTTTTTTGCGGCGCCTTTAATGTAATAGACAGAGATGTGAAAATAAAAAATTCCGTATTTATTCTTAAAAGTAGGATATCCATACGAAGTGTCCAATAATAGAGTTGTATCTGAACCTCGCTCACTAGTGTAAGTACGGACTGGAATTGTAATTTTTTTTTTTTTTTTTAAAGGAAAATATTAAGCTATGATAAACGCACTGACATTATTATTATTTCTTCATTGCAGAAAACTACCTTTAATATCTCGCCTATTTTTTTTCTTTCGAGAAACAGTGTAGTGTGAACAATTACTAAACGGAATAAGTGAAACAAAAATTACTTTTGGAAAATGGAGGAAGCAAAACTCTATTGATGCCAATAGGGAGACTGACAGTAATACTGATTAGAATATTTTACTGGCATTCTCCCTTTTAGTACAGACAAATAGTTAGAGAAATAATTACATTTAACAATTGTATTTTTTTTGGAAATTTTACTTAAATTTTTTGATTACGAAAAATTCTGATTACTTCAATATTTATTTAACCACATATTTCTCCGCTGATTCTCGTGCAATGCAGTTATTTCGCATAACTCACCCGTGTAACAAAATACTATAATTTAGCGCACGTGTGGTCAGGTTTCGGCCCTGGTTTGACAAGTGTTTTCTGTTTGCGTTTACTATGCGGCGTAATTTTTAAAATTTTTAATTGCGTAACTGATCCCATTTATTTATTTATTTATTTATTTATAATGTGAAACCAGGCCGTACTACAAACGAGTCACGCACGAGTACAATTTCGCACTAGCTCTAGCACTAACACTAGCAATTAGAGACAGCCTCCTGGTGGGGCAGTGGGTTAGAGAGGATTATTTTAAATTAACGAGGCGAATATAGATTTAAATTTTAGTTAAACCGAAATGAAACTGAATTACTGGAGAGTGTGAAATTTTACCCTGCCTTACATTTTAATTGCCTGTGACATGAAACTGGTGTTGTGAGTGGTTCACGTGAAAGGTCCGGATTAATAAATCGGTGTGAATGTGGCGTAATTAAATGTGTAAAAAGCAAAATTTATTTGCAGTCGCTAAAGTTATTCCAAAGACTAGGGTAACGTTAGGGTGGTCAGAAAATGTCTTTCATGTCAAGAAATATAAAGTTTCATTTTTATGTTATTATTTACTTTTTTTTTTTTTTTTTTTTTTTTTTTACATATTTTTACTTATATTTTTATTACTTAAAAGAATGATACGCTAAGCCTTTGTATGCGTTGACCACCGAATGCATTTACTAGAGTCACCATTCATTTACTGGGGCCACGGCAGCTGAGTGGCTAGCCTGCTCACCTCTCACCTAGGCGAACCGGGCTCAACCCCCGGCCGGGCCACCGGATTTTCGCAAGTGGGAATCGTGCAGGACGATGACATTGGTCAGCGGGTCTTATCGGGGAACTCCCCCCCCCCCCCCGCCTCACCCACCCCGGCGCCGCTCCATACTCGCCTCAATCACCCTCACCGGCTCTGAAGACCTAGCTCTTAAGAGCCGCCCAAATCTATTCACTTCACTTCACCTCTTCTTTTGCTTTCGTGCCTGGCTTAAAAATGTCATATTGGGTAGACCTGCCTGTAGCTTTGTTTCAAGCAACCACGCTAGACATTTTAACTGTTGTATGGATAATTGACAATTTAGAAATGTAAGTATAGAAGAATTTCAATTATTGTAGCTGACCGCAATTTAAAGGCGTTGGCTACGGGAAAATTTGTTATTCTATATTTGTGACACATACGTAATGTTTAACTTGTAGATATTATCAGTGATTACACTTTCCTTACACAATCTGTTTTCTATTCCAAATTTTTCGAATAAATACACGTCAGAATTGAAATTTTACACTTTTGGAAATGTGAAAATAATTAAAACTAACTTATGCACCAAAATTAGTTATTCCACGCTGAAAGACAATGCCAAGATATACTTCGAAATGTCTGTAAAATCGTACAAGAAAAAGTTTTTCGCAATTTCACAGAAACTTTCTAAATATAAGTAAATTCTTGAAATTTTTTATTAACGGCCGCCCCTGAATTTTTCCAAATTCGCTTCTGCCAAACACGCCTTAAAATTAGTTTATACAACGAGGACTATGGCTGAGTGTATATCGGACAACGGCAGTATGGCGGATTCCTTCGCATTTGAAGACAGAACTCGCATGGATACGCTTCCGTTACTTCTCAAGATTTTACGTTGGCCTCGCGTGAACACTGCGCCACATCAGTTGTAATTTTCGCGAGCAAAATATTTAAATTTCTGTTCAGTTACAATAACGCGCAGGGTGGAGTGCATAGCGTGTTACACACGACAAGTCACTTTGATCGGGACACGGCCAACTCGCCGATTGATTGGCCAGCAGATAGCCAATAATGAAACTCGTCAATATGGTAAGCACTTCCGGTGTAATTTGCACCAATAGGAAGCTGGTAAGTGGAGACGCACAGGTCAATAGATCTGGTGCTCCTGTAGTGGATTATACATACGCCTCACATCCGGATTGTCGTGTCAGCCAGGAAATATACTCAGACCTCGAAGAGTTAAGGGAAAGACCTTTCAGTTTCCCTTGTTAAATTTTCTACAAACAGTTTGATTTATTTTGTCTGTAGCTTACACAAAAAACAGTAAAATTTTGACTTTTACGTGTCGTTTCGGAAAAACAACGCGATGTAATGAAATTTATCCGAACGAAAAGTATACAACATATTATATTTATAAGTTGAGTAGTGTTGTGGTACTAATACAAAATAATACATTTTTCCGTGGCCTACGCCCTTAACTTGAACCTTGTCCGGTGTTCATTTAGCATACAATTAAGCAGCAAACTGTGGAATTTTTTACCATGTTATAACTTCTTAGTGCTTGAGAGTCTGTTGCGTGATGCTCGCTTTCAAACAAGCCAGAATCCGCGTACGAGTGTAGGCCTACTTCACATTCAATATTTCTTACAGTTTTTTTGTGAATATAATTGCAAGAAACCCGTTAAAAAATATTAATGTGTAAATTACCCCTTTTCAAAATAACAAAAACATTCCATTTCGGTTAATTTACAAAAAAAAAAATTGTCATATTTTAATAAAACAGAATAACACGTTAAAATGCATACATCACAGTAATCTCTCTGCGATTATGACCAAAATAAATTTTAGTATAAAGTTGTTTTCTTTTATGAAAACCGAAAAAATTAAGTCATCAGTTATACCACATATTTGGTTTTTTTTCGTGCTCATTTGGGGTTTGGTAAAACTGTGATCTTGAAGAATTTAAGTTAAGTCCGACACTTGCTTCCAATAAAGCGTTATCTCACCAGTTCATTTAAAGTTTTGACGGCTCTGAAAATGCGTTATAAAATGTATTAGAATTGATTACAAATTATTTTCTGGTTTTTGTGCTCATTTATGGTTTAGCGAAATTGTATCGTGTTATTATAAGTAGTAATAGAATGTTAGTTCTGCGATGGCAATTTCATTTCATATGTCTGTTGTCCTGTTTAATAATTATTCGAAAAGTATGAACTTCTGTTAATTCCACCTGATATTTAAAGCGTGCTACGCTTTATTCAGTAATGAACAGCAAATTCTGTGAAAAAAATATTTAATTTCAATATGTTGGCGTGCTTTCGGTATCTTATTAAACCTTTTAAATTTCCCGCAATGTTAAGGTGACTCCCTACAGATATATGGTGCAGAAATTCACAACAGTCGTACCTATATTTCAAGCTGTCAAGTCACACGCATCCTAAACGGGATAGAGATATTTAAGGAAAAGAAACTTTCAAAATGTATACCTTCGTCGTAAACATTTGTAGTATGAAATACTACAAATATTTCAATTCATTAGTGGATCACCGAGTTTTTTCTTCGCCACTGGTTTAAATGTTCGTGTTAGCTCCAATTAGACAGACATTAACGAGGTGTATTTCATTCCGATTTCGACTATATTCCATCTACTGTTACTTCACACTTTTCTAAAGTCCTGCTAAAGTCCTACTTCCAGGATATTCCTCCGCCTCGTGCAAACTAAGCTTAAGCAAGTATATGGAACTACACCAAAGGGACAGATCACCTCATTCATGCGCATTCACTTGAAAATATATATTATTGCAAAATACTGTTTCTACCTAGGCATTACTAACACGCATTTTTTCTCCCTTTATTTGTTAATGTTAATTATAAATTGTAAGCTATTAGCTATTAGCACGAGCGCCTCCCACCAAGGCGAACCGTGCCAGACGATGCCGCTGGTCGGCGGGTCTTCTCGAGGATCTCCCGCTTCCACCGCCCTTTCATCCCGGCGCCGCTCCTTACTCACCTCAATCACCCTTATTGGCTCTCAAAACCACGATGTTAAGAGCGGCCCAAATCTCTTCACTCACTCTTTTGTGCTGTCCATTATAAAATGTTAACAAATTCTTGTGGTTGTGTGGCTTTGTGCGCTGTATTTGAGACGTCATTAATTGAGTATTACTGTATGAAAATCATTTAGAAAGGTATAAGTGAGAAAAATATCAACGAGGTATTTTTTAATACATATTAATGGTGAACTTTTGGCGCCTGTAGAACATTGACATGTTTTTAAAAATCTTAAGGGATAAGTGGTTCCCGTCATTTTAAATGGTTTACTGTTGCTTACCAAACTGTACTTCTGATGCATCAAAACGGGAGGGAAAAAAAACGCCTCTTTCCCATTGCAATTAGTGGTGAAACAAAAATGGAGAATGCCTAGTTCAAGGCAAAGTTGGATCTCTCTGGTTGCCAAACTGCAGCTCACGAGTGTGTAGTAGACACTTCAAAGAAACTGATTTTGTCATTAGTACAACTTTAAAAAGGTTACTGCCCAATATACTACCAGCACTATTTCCTGGCTATCCTCGACTTAAACAAATTAAATCGAAATCCAGGACATCCAATACGTACGTCTGAGATTTCGCCACCTACTGAGAGAAAACGAGAGCGAACGCACTGTAACAATGAGGGTTTGTACGATTCCAATGACGCTAGTTCCGCACTGAGAGAAGTCGGAATATAGGTGCCATCTATGTCGTCATACAGAAATAAATTCACTGTCGTGAAACGGAAGTACAAGCGTATGAAACAGTCTCACGACCGACTAACTCAAACGGTCAATAGATTAAGGGGAAAAAAAATCAGAGAACTCGAAAATTAACAGGGAATCATGCAGAATTTTTGAGACTTACTTTTGTGCTTTGCAGAGGTTCCTGTAGCTTTGGAGATCACATCACTGGCGATGATTGCTGGAAGGATTGTGGAAGGAAATACTAGTTGCGAATTTTTCCTGGACCAAATTTCAGCTCCTAATTGCAACAGTCCATTGCTGTGCTTAATTAAAAGGAGATGTAAGATCGAGGAGCTCTGCGTTACCCATCAACAAGATTTGTGTATCTCCCCAGAAAAGGATTGGAATTTACTTACACTGTCTTGAGCTATTTAGGGCACGAACAGGTAGTGAAGATGCTTAAGGTGTTTCTTATGCATAAATTCGTAGAATATTTCAAGTGTTGCAGATGTGATCAAGGGAAACTCAGTAATGTAATTATTCCTAAATTTCTGAAACCTATTTTGGGCAACGAAGCACGATTAGTGATAGGCTTTAATGACACACCTTCAATAATACGCACGAAACCATTAAGCAATACAATATTAAAACTTCAAAGAAAGAAAATGTACAAGTTGCTTATTTTAGGTAAGTCATGGCTTATTATAATTTGTTTTAAAGCTTTAATTAGTTTGTGCTTGTAACTTTTTTTAAAACTTTAAATTGCTTATTATTGTAAGTACTTAACAAATATCAGGGTAGTTTTAACCTGTCTTATTTAAATGTATATGTTTAACCCAATTAAGTAACTAACATTTATTTTACGTATTTTTAATGTGTAGCGCCTATATTCTACATAGTAGTGTATAGCACAAAAGAGCACACTTAGAGGCAATTCCTTGAATTAAAAAGTCTTCTATCTCGAATGATCTCTGTCCCGGCCTTGAGATATTTCGTAGGCTACGGCCTTGTCTATATACATGTCGTTGAAAACAACACCCGATCTCTATGGCTGCCGATAGATGGCGACAGGTTTAAAATAAATAAATAAATATGTTTTTTATGAATTCATTCCTTTACATTTTTGTATAAATTAGCAGCAATATTCACACTATATACATACACTGTACGCAACATGATTTTAATTCTTTTATTGTCAAGAGTAAGGATTGAAGCAAGTTATTGTTTCTTATAACGCATTGTTACTATTTCTACTTAGTACATATTGTATGCTTTGCAGATATAGTAACTCTCCTGGCCACACTTCTTCCGACGGACGGAAAATATTTTAAGAGTCTAAAAGACTCATAAATGATTACGTTATGTCGAAGTAGAGATGATATGAACCAGCATTTCTCAGGAACCCCCATGTACTTGTTCCTGTTACCTGTTATGGGTAAACTGTATGCTAGGCCTGCGTTGTTCAAATATCTCACCTTTTTCTCGGATTAAGGCTGTTAACGAAAATGTGAACACTTTTGAAATAAACCTTAGAAAAATGTCACTGCTCCTACCTGCGTATATTTTAACGGGCGCACTGAGTGACATGCACCGAGTAAAGTTGGTAACGATGGGGGGAAAAGTAGTTTGACATTTTAACGTCAAATAAACGTGTTAGGTAACCATTGAGCTAACTTAAATTATTATTTTTCGCTTTCCTGGTTTTTTAACGCATCGAAGTGTAAAAATGACAAGAATTGTACAAAATTTACTTTTGTGATAATTTCACATGTTCACTTGACCGACGCATGAAATAAAGTGATGAGACCCATGACAATGTTAATCTTACATAAGGCGGAAAAATACACAACGGGCATACAAGTAGATTTTATGCGGACATTCAACAGTGCTCATTTTACTGTAAACAGCCTATATAGGCTTTTCACGGTAAAGTGAGCACTTTTTAAGTAAGGCCCTTAAAATTTTTTCCTTTCGTATAACCTCCATCTTCCTGCTGCTTTTAATATAAACATTGCAATGTGACCAATAATGAATACATTTTCACCACCCTCAAAATTTAATTGCCTGATGCGGCAATAAGATAAATTTATTAGTGGTTAAATAAAAAGCCTGTTGGAAGGGCCTTAAAAAGTGCTCACTTTACCGTGAACAGCCCGAACGAAGTTCACACGGCTGCCGGCTCGGTAGCAGGTCCGTTCAAGCACAATAAACGGGGAAAAATTTTGTACAACCAGGAGAACATGGCAGGCAAGGAGGTTAGGTATTTGTAGCTGGGTATCAGGAGGGTACCTCCTAATATCTAACCTCCTAGCTTGTTATGTTCTCCTTGTAGGACGAAGACAAAATCTTGTTCCGGTGTATTTTTTTTGGTGTGTGTGTGTTTTGATGGGAAGGCTTTGGTCGGAGGGGGGGGAGTAGGGGTTTTGGGTTGACGAAGAGGGAGGGGGTGTTGGCGAGAGCATATTTTAAATGATTTAGTACGCTGTTGAAGTCGTCTGCTAGTGAACGGCCATGCTGGAGACCCACACACGACTAATTTGTTTACATAGAATCTAGCCTTGCAAATGCTATATCAACTCACTAGCTGTCTGAATGTTCTTTGAATTTGTGTTATTCTTGCGTTTTGTGAAAGGCGAATTTGGTATGTAAACACGCCTTAAAATTGCTATGTTGCATACGAGCCAGACCATGCGATTTCAGAGGTGCATATTCCCGAAAGTAACAGTAGTTAGTGTATTCGTATCTACCGTGGATGCATGCGTGAAAGATATCGCACGATTATGATGTGCAGTGAGCGATATGTTATCTGCGTAAGTTTGTAAATCAACGATTGCAGCGGGTAATTTTTGCAAGTATGATTACTAACCTGCCGTGAATTTAAGTTCCAGCCTGTAGGTTGCGGACTCGTTAGAAGTACAGGCACTTTTATAAAACTGCTCTTCCAAGTAGGCAGTGATTGCCCTTATTTACTTCTTGTAAATGACATTTACAAACACAGGATTCATCAGCTGGTTCCATAGCCATCCAATTTAAAAGAAACCAATTACTTTATTTGTATCACAGTTTGCGCTAAGAAATGAACTTGTACACAACTTAATTGAGTGGTCCTGCAGTAGTCCGGGAAAATACATTTGCATGTCAACTGAAAATTTTATTGGTGACGCACGTGTCACGGAAATGAGAGTAAACAAACATGTGTAGAATTACTTGCAAAGGTGAAAATTAATACTATCTAGTACTGCTTAAATATCTTGTTTCTCATACATGACATATTTGTTTCTGGAGAATTATTTCTACACATAAAACATACGACTGCACAAAGCCGTCAGATAAGGTAAAAACAAGCAGACTAACGTTTGAGTCTCTCCAACGCCGTCGTTGCTAGGCAACGCAACCAGAAATGACGTCGACTTCAACGGTGTGTTGTCCCAATCGCTGTTTTCCGAGTTCTGCCGTCTAAATTAAAAAAATAATAATAATAATCATGTTCTTTCTGTTTTTAAGCACGAATATTATTTTATTTTAAGTCATAGCACAAATAGTGAGTATTTCAATGTAAAAAAGTGATGCTGTAGTGGAAAATGAACGTCGATAAGCATGGAAATCCTTCCTTACAAGTTATTGAGAATGTTGAAAATAACACAAAACAAATAATGTAAATGAGAAATCTGACAATGAAATTGTGCCTTCGTAATCACTGCGTCAATACCCCATTTGGGCGAGCTTGATGTCTAAAACGATTCAAATCAAGAGTATACACTTATACACAGATACTGGAATTGTCATATACTTCAAGAAAACTCGCGTATTCATAATAACGAAACACAACATATCTATGGTAATCACTCCCCAATAAACACATAAATAGTTCACTGACAAATTCAAAATTATGTACAAACACACAAGAGGTCATAAAAGAAACCAACAGTAAACAAAAATGCCTTCACATAAGGAAGTGCTTGCTCCCATTTGTAAACAACTGCTTTACTTTTTCGCAGGTTAAGCGTGCGCGCCTTTCATTTAATATTTGCCCTGCTTTCGAGAACACTCGTTCACATAGCACACTTGTCGTAGTTATGCAAATATTTTCTCTCACTATTTCACTGAGATGGGGGGGTAGTTGTACCTATTTTTAGGCCACCACTTCAAAGGATCCATATTTCAAGAACTTAATTTTTCTTCTACATGGAGCTTTACTTCAACGATGGCTTTAGATGTTGCTGTACCATTGGACTTGACAGATGCTGCTGCCTTATCAAATGTGTTGCTTACGTAGGTACTGTTCAAAAGTTGGCAGCAAGTTCCGTATGTTTTACGTGTCGTGAACCACACGCCATCCTTTTCATTGTTCTAAAGCGTAGGTGCAACATAGTGTTAAGTCAATTCATAACTGAAAGGGGCTATGGGGGTAGCTAAATAATGAGCCATGATTAGGCAAGAGCACAACAGTATAAGGTTGGGGTTTATTGAACACAATAATTGTGAGTGAAGATATGTGTGCGGCTCTTAACAGCGAGGTCTTGAGAGCCGATGAGGGCGATTGAAGTGAATATGGAGTAGCGCCGGAACGAAGGGGCGGGGGAAACGGGATATCCCCGAGAAAACCCGCCGACAAACGGCATCGTCCGGCACGATTCCCTCTTGCGAAAACCCGGTGACCCGACCGGGATTGAACCCAGTTCGCCTTGGTAGGAGGCTAGCGTTTTAATCGCTCAGTCACCGTGGCCCCAGCATAATTTTTTACCAGACTATTGGTCGGCGGAACTTATTACTTTATTACCAAGATGCTAATTAATTATAATACGTGTTATTACCGCTCGCCACTACTATTACAGTCTAATTGGAAAGTGCCCATCTTGTTCATGTTGCCGGAGGCTGATTCTAGGAGGCGGTTAACGACGGTCGGACATACCCATCTCCATACCCTTCTTGGTCCACTGCCCCGATGACAAAAGACGCCACTCCCAGTGTTACGTTGGCCTATATCGGGCGCGTTGTTTAATATTTTCGGCCCCGTTTACTGGGCGGTGGAGGGGGTTTCCGCAACTGTCTTTCGCAAGGTGTTATAGCAATCACGCGCGTGCGCTGGTTCAATGTTTGAAGGTGTGATCAGGCAGGCCGTTCAGCTAAGGCCTGATCACTTCATAACAGCATGCAAGCTGCGCTTGTAACCTCTCCACATTGTTACAACGCTGGAATGCACTTTTGGCAATAGTATTAAAGATTAGAACATTGTTTATAAATATAATTGACTTGAGGTGTTTACACACGTCTTCCAACACTTCTTATTGCATTTAATATATATTGAAATTAACCAAAGTTTATTTATTCATGAAAAATACGTACGTCTGTTGAAAAATCCATTATAAACAAACACGTTCATTACAGTTGACCATGTGATTTTGACATGGCACCATATTCCGTAAAAGCTTGTGCACGGTCTGCCATAGCGCCTCTAATATCACATATAGGCTGTCCACGGTAAAATGAGCATTTTCGAAAGCCCTGCCTAAGATATACTTATATACACGTTGCATATTCCCCCACCCTACTTTAAATTAACATTGCCATGGGCCTCGTTACTTTATTCATGCATCCGTCAAATTAAACTCTGAAATTATTAAGAAAGTAAATAGTGTACAAATCTGCTAATTTTTACACGTCGATGCATTAAATAAACAGAAAGCGAAAGAAATAATGTTAAGTTATCACAAATGGTTACCTGGCAATTTTTAATTCGGCGTTAATATAAAGAACTACGTCCCATCCATTGTTACCAACTTTACTGGGCGAATGTCGCTCAGTGCGCCCATCAAAATATATGCGTGCAGGGGCAGTGACCTTTTTCTAAGGTTAATTTAGTAAGTGCTCGCTTTATCGTTATTAACCCTAAGCACGGCACCCGTTGCAGCATTTTTCGCCTTGTAAAGGACAGATTTCATACCATGTTTAGTAATAGGACCTGCGCTATTTTTCGTGGCAGGTTCTTCACCAGCTTTTATACTTGGACAATCACACTGCAGTTTCAGAACGTACAAGGCGCTCCCCATGGCTACTACGTAAACGAGTTGATAAAGAAATAAAATATAGATGCCTCCTGCAAACGTGATAATGAAATTAGTTTAAATAACTCTACAAAATACAAAGGCAAATGATATTTGCGATCAAAACTTATTACCACTGTTGGAAATTGCATTAAATATTAACCACAAAAGAAAATTAAATACGAGAACATTTTCGTTTAGGTACCATTAAAATTAATTAAAAGCTGGACATGCCATGCAAAGTAGTAGAATCACAGCGAAGCACTTCGCGGTGTCGATTTGGACGTGAATTCAGAACTGTGTTAGTTGATATTATTTTTAATTAACTAGTACAAATAAATAGTTTACATTAAAAAATTAATAATAGCAAAGCTATTCTGAGAGATTTCTTTAGGTCAACAATACGCCTATGATGGGAACTGATGACCTAATACATTTACGTTTTTTTCTGGAGTTGATATGGTTGCGAGTACCAGTGAACAACATAAAATTGTGCCAACCTTTACGCCACTGCGCGCCTGGGATAATTGAAAGCTATTAATAACCAACTCCTTTCTTCATAGTTAACCACCATCTGTTGTATAGGCGCATGCCGATTCGGCTCGTATTTCATTGTAATTGCCACACCCTTGCCAGCTTCTAGGTTTAATTGTGTTGTGTTACATAATTTCGCCAAGAAAAGTATATTGCCGCAGTATGTTATGTACGTATAATATGACGTGCATGTTTTATGTGTTGGAGGACTCAGCCACTTGTTCCCTTAGGCCTGGAAAATTTATTCAGAAGACCACGGATCATGTTTCGGCCTTGCTTCTCGTTCCTTTTTTTCATCAGAGCATTTGACGACTATTTTGGTGTGTCCTGTTCGTAGTCTAACAACCCATTTCGGCCGCATATGCTGGTCTTCTACTCTAGGTTTCGTTTAGTAAATACTCGACATTTCTGGTTACACTGTAAAGAAAATTTCGGTACAAATTTCTTACATGTAAGGGAAGCTAATTACCTATACATGTAAGGTAATATTACCTCTTAATGGTAGAGTAAATTTACATAACAAGTGATGTACTATTCCCTAATTGTACGGGAAGAGTGCCTGACAAAAGTAGGAGGAAAATCCCATACAAGTAAGGGGAAAATTAACTATAATAAAAAAAATTAATAAATGACCCGAAATACTATTACTGTTAATTCATTATTACTTATATCCACTAACTAATAGTAACCAAAACCTCAACACTAAAATACCAAACACATTCTGGTGGGTGGGCGCGAACCAATGTCCTCTATTACGATGGGCCGATGGGCTATCCATTACACCACAACCACAGCATAACATAAACAGTGAATATAAGCGTGTTACAGGATTGTTTCTCTACCCCCACCCCCCCTTCTCACGCTGGGCTGTTGACAATGCCGAAGAGATGCAAGCGTCGTGAGGTGATTTTCCCATCCATGTATGGGATTTTCCTCTACCATGTACATGAATTTTACCTTACCTTTGAAGAAAACTATGTTTCCCCCACAAGTTTGCGAATATTGCCTTACACTTGTCAGGTAATTTTCCCAGTGCACAATCGATGCAACAAGAGCCTTACATTATACCAGGTGAATAATAGTCAGTCAGGTTTCCTGAATCCGTGATGTCATGGCAGTGCGTCAGACTTACTAGTCCCGAAGAATATTTTGGGGTCTTCCAGTGAGCGGACCGTCCGACCACGGCGAAGTTTTTTCCGAAAATACGCCGGCGGAAGGTCGGCTACGTTCGGGCGTGATCGGGCGCGTTCGGCTCGCGTGCTCGGCCCCCTCCACCAGCCTCTCACGGCGCGCTCACGCACGCCGGGGCGTCGTGTCGACGACGGGCGCCAGTGGCTCGCGGGAGGTCCCCTCGTGGACGCCGACACAGAGTGACACCCAGGAGAGGGAGAGAATAGCGCCAGTTCCCGGACCGTCGCTGCGAAGAGTCGCAAGCCGCAGACGCGGCCCGACGAGCCAAACCCCGGGCTATTGATCCGTCGACGACCTGGGTGCCACTGCAGTCGTCGGCGACGCTGTAGGAGGGGGTAGCAGACGCCGCTACCCGAGCCCACGTGGCGCGGGGGTACACGTGGCTCGTGGGGTCCACGCCCCCTACTCCTCTCTCCGAGGGACCGCAGGCCGGGACCGAGGATGATGGACACCCGCCGCGTCTCGTGACCCTTGGCACCCGCCCAGCCATGTCGTCGCCCAACGAGCTGACGGTGAACTTCGACCCCGAGGATGTGGAGGGCGGCGCGCCGACCCGCCCGGAGAGGAGGGTCTCCAGACCTCGCCTTAACATCCCCGTGCTGCGGTTGTCGTCGGCGGCGGGCAGCCCTGCCCCGCCGGGTTCCCCCGTCATCACCATCCCCATCACCCCGGTGGGGGTCGCCCCCAAGGGCCACCCGCACATGGGTATGCTCCAGCTGTACCCCACAAAGGCCGGCGCGTTCATGTTCAAGCGATTCGAGGGCTTCAAGGACTTCACGATGAACACGGCCAAGTCGGGGCTGAGCGTCGGCGAGAAGACCGCCTTCTGGCTGTACAACAAGGTGCGATCCTGGTCCAAGCGCTGGTTCACGCACATCTTCCTCTTCCTCGTCGTCCTCTCGTACAGCCTGCTGGGCGCCACCATGTTCGTCGCCGTCGAGGGCACCAACGAGGAGGCGGAGCGCGCCTTCGTGCACCGCGAGCGCTCGTCCATGCTGCAGGACCTGAGGAGGCTGGCGCTCGACCCGCAGTACGTCGACGAGGCGGAGTGGGAGGGCGCCGCCGTCAACCACATGCTCAAGTTCGAGGAGCAGCTCTACGAGGCCTTCAAGCACGGTCACACCCACGAGCACACCAAGGTGTGGAGCTTCTGGAACGCCGTCTTCTACTGCGGCACAATCTACACCACTATCGGTGAGTGTCGTCGTTGTGTGTTCAGTACTGTACGTACCCAAGCATACAGCCCTTTACCACACAGCACTTCAGCATACAGGAGTGAAATTGCATGCCGATTCAACGCACGAGGTTCTGCAATGGCAAGTGCGAAGTTCGCGGTGTAAACGGCTGTTTAACTTCTGTATACTTGAGTATTCCTTGCTTTGCTGAGTGCCCACGCTATGTGTCCACCACTCTACGTTTTTCGTTTGTAAGCCTTTTATTAATACCGGGGCCGTCCAAAGTACAATTGGTTACTATACGCTTTTTATGGCATGCGCTGTACATCCTCGAGCACCACGATTTCTAGCGAGCCCCCATTGACATGGTAATTGATGATGGCCAGCATTGTGTGTCCAGCACTGTACGTTAACTATGTGATGTATTATATACGTCATTACCTTGAATAAGTGTATTTTCCCTACCGTTACATTTCAAGTTCTGCAATGCGAGCAAATGTGTTTACCCATATCGTAGCTTATGCGGAAAGGGTGGAAAGTGCCAGCTGACAAAAGAGTTACACGCCATTTTTAATAGCCCGTAGATTCATATGCGTGTTCGGAAATTTGCATTCATAATCCATTGCGTTACGTTTACCAAGTAACCACCTTAGGTGTAATTATGTTCGCTAGCTGTGGTCCTTCTAGCTCGGCATCCATCTAAGCATGGAATGTTTACTAACACAGAAGCTAAATGGCATCGTGTTCGTCCAATGCGCGCATGCTCAGTACATGATTGGTCGTGTGCTCCTATCGAGCAGCTACGCAGTTTCGTGTAAGGTTTCCCATTGGTCCACCAGTGCTTTATAAATTAGTCTCTAACAGCTGATTGGATAACGACGTTACTCCGTGTCGCTGGTCGGCTAAGTACACGATTCCTGTTTCAAACGCCAGTTTAGCTTTTTTTACTTACATATCCCGTGATCAAAGTCAACATAAAGTGCCCGTAATTTATTTTAACTCCCAATACTCGCCTTACGTCTCTTACTATAGTTTCACATTATGGTTAGATATAATCCGGCATGAATATTGTAGTGCACTGTCGCACAACTGCAAAATCATTACACGTCAGTAGTGATGTCAATCTAAGATATATTACCTTCATTTTACTGCTAAATACTGTACATCTCGTTGAAAAAGGTGAAAACTCTTTCAGAGGGTCGACCCACCTCAAAAATATATGTTTTGCAGTTAACTATCTCAGTGAACAATTACCACTTGTCTTTTTTTGGTAATGAGTAAACTGCTGTTCTGATCATTTGTGACCTGTTCAAATACAAATGTGAGACGTGTTCTTTGTAGCACTTTCGAAACTATTTTGCTTTCCAAAATTTCAGTAAATTACAGATGGTTATAATTTTGCAGGAGAAATATGTGTGTGTGTTTCTGTTTTGCACTGAGTCTTATTAATAAAATGCATACAAATGTATTCAGTTCTTTTGAACTCAAGACAAGAACATTCCAGCAAAAAGACCAACACACACACACACACACACACGTATATATATATATATATATATATATATATATATATATATATATATATATATATATATATATAACCTATAGCAATCTGTAATTTCCTCTTGCAGTGCAAAAGAGAGAAATATATTTTTTATACGAGGGGCCAGTGTGAACAGACGTGTATAATGTATGATTTCAGTTTTCTGAAAGTTTATAAACGCATTTTCTCTGCTGCATTTAACACCAGGGATTTTATTGCAAAAATAATATGGTTACGGCACTGGCATCAACATGCAGGGCAAGTAAAAACAACGATTTCATGTGCAATGACACTTTTCGTCACGAGTCGAACAAATCCGATAATCACGTTCATTCGAGACTGAAACAAACTCGCATGCAGGATTTGGGTTTTATTGTGCAGTTCAATCTAACTGTGTGATTTAATTTAACTGTTTTGAAACTCGTCTAAATAATGGTATAACAATTTTGCTGGTGCACGTAAGGTGCGTATATCTACACGCTTTTGTTTAAGAACAAGATGCTTCCTTGGGTTAATAATATTGTCGCCTCTATGTAGGACAATGCACGAAGAGTAAAAGCCACTTTAGAAACTTATTCATGTCCTGTATATTTGCATAGTTAACACTATTGTGTAAGGTTGTCTGTAATTTTTTTTTGACAAGTAAAAGAAAATAATAAATATAAGGTTTCAGAAATAAATTTTAATTTGAGCCAGGTTTCCGCGAAAAGCAAACGACATTGACCTACGCAACATCCAGGCTGCATTACGCGGACTGCATCAGCGAACGATTGCATGCAACATTGCCACGTGCTCTCTGTGGCCTAGGTCATGGGGTGCTTCCAATAATTCGCTTCCCGTTAAAAAAAAAAAAAATTATTTCTGAAGATTTCATTTTATTTTGTTTTTCATTTATTCTTTTATCTCGGCCACCAATTTAAATAAAAATTATATTTTTTTTCTTACAAATAACCGTTACATTAGTGTAAAACTGTGAATACTGAGAATCTGCCACATTTTTATATGACGTTTTCGCTGAAATTTTTTAATAAATACGCACTGAAAGTGGTCTTAAACACATCTTGAATCGACCAAGATGTCATTAATTCCCTTAACTATACGTATAACTCATCCGCTTCAATTGTATATATTTATTATTACTCTGCTGTGTCGTACGCTTATTGATTTATCTCAACACTTATAATTCTAACGATACTATATACAAAGTTAAAAACTTTCCATTACCGATAGCCTAAGTGTTGTTTTATGGCTGCGGTTATTTTTTCGTTCGATAGTTTCCATTATAAATTTATTGTGTACCGTACAAACGTGTACACATATCTGTGTGTACAGCACCGCGAAAGTTATGACTCTTCCGATGATTTTCGCCTGTACAACACACGGACACTGTTTACAAAAATTTGCAGTATATATATATTTTTGTAAGAATATTTCTATGCTTAAGCGTGTGACGCATGGCATTTATAACTGTAGCATCGAAATGTCAACGTTTACAATCATGGTGGGCTCGCCCATAATTGAGTGCATTTGTAATTAAGTTTAGAAAAACATTTCCTACCCTAACTCCATATTGTTTACAGTACACACACACACATACATCCTGGTGTGTTTCTAATTAAGTTGGCAACGATAGGGAAGATATTTCTATGTTTGTCTTTTATGTTAAAAATACAATTTTTATGTTTGCTTTTACCGAATTTAATCTCTTCCAATTTTTTTTATGTATATCACAGTAACATTTGGTGTGCATGTGTGTGTGTGTATATAAGCCTGAATAAGGTATTCGTGTCCTTGGAAAAGTGTATCTTACAATTGGGAGAAAATTATTATATTATTTCCTAACCAGGGCTTTCAGAGTTAACTGCAACAGCCTTTTAACATTTGGATTATTTCTCATGGGTAGAAACAGCTGAAACAATAGTACAATATTGCTGTTACGTGCATAGGCAAGCAAAGAACTTAATCGAATAGGACGCGAAAAGCGGACATCCCACGTTAAGAAAGACCGCTGGCATTAATCTGAATTGAGGTTGAAAACTACTTGAGATAATTCGCCGTTGATGGGATCGATCGAATCGAGAAAACGACCTGCCGAAAATAGGTCAGGCGTACTTCTACCACGTGACGATACAAACGTGACTATAAATGCAAACTCTGCTATATCCTGCGGAAACTGTTTATTTAAAAAAAAAAAAAAAAAAATCGTATTTTTGTTTTAGCGATAAGCTGTAAATGGTTTTGACACTTCGGAAATGAAGGATCATTATAAATGCATACCTCTACGTTACTATAATTATTACTCGCAGCCTAGTTTATTTTTCTTTTTAATTTTTCAAACAATGGAGTTGAGAGAACATACACCCTAAAATGAAAAGTTTTTAACCGCACGAAAGCAGAGAATTTGACTACATATCTGTCGAAATTGCTCCACTGGAACAAGCCAAATTCTTGATTTTATTTAGTTGTTGAGTGATTTCTATTAATTCTTGTGCATTTCACTAACGTAGCTGTAAAACCTCATTGCATTTCACTCAAATCGTTAGTAGATAACTACTCATTTACTGAATAATTAATCAGGTTATTCTGCTGATTGAAATCACTGATTCATATGTAGTATGTACTCTTGGGTATATAAAACAATTTCTTGTAGGGGAGCTTGATTACAAACACACATACGTTAACACCAGAATTTCCTTTTCTGCCAACAGCAGACTCTGGAACAAGCGAGAAAGAAAATATGGCGGAAACAGAAATCATAACAGGACAAATTCAATAGTTTTGGGCGTATACGTTCCTGAGTTTGGTTCAGTTACCCGCCGTTTGCTA
This sequence comes from Dryococelus australis, assembly GCA_029891345.1. Taxonomy (NCBI): domain Eukaryota; kingdom Metazoa; phylum Arthropoda; class Insecta; order Phasmatodea; family Phasmatidae; genus Dryococelus; species Dryococelus australis. The sequence continues at coordinate 29,725,268 of CM057008.1, forward strand.
CTCCAGATTGTTCTGTTCTTAAATATTAATTTCACAGTATTTATCATTTGTGTGATTACTTAAATGTAAAATAGTTTTTGACAAATCAAGTAATAAGTTTTCAAATCCCACTGTTTTTATAATGCCATAAATATAAAATTATCCCTTTCAGGCCCGCCTTATTTTTACGGTTTCGGGTGTTGCGAACGAAATATTTTATGAGGCGTGCTGTACTTCAGTTGACACAAAACTTGTTTCGTTGTCACAACCAATGACCTGTAGGCTACAACTTCGCCTACAATAATATGAACTTGTTATGGTCCATACCAGTAGAACTGTTTGCGAATCACTTACCAACAAGTAAGATCATTGGTCATTGAGTTTCCCAGTGTGCAGTACAAACCAGAAATTGCTTACACGTGCGTAATACTCACAATTGTGTGCGCTAAGTGTGAATCGAATAAGTATCGATGATTAACGTCAAGCTGTTGTGCCACTGGCCAGGAAATAGACTGCATAGAAATAAGTAAACACGCCATAGAAGACGGGGTTCTTATCATCTTCTAGACGAGTTAGGGCCGATGACCGAAACCAAATAACATCAAAAAAGATTACTCCCTAAGGTAAAGATTACTCCCTAAGGTAAAGATTACTCCTTAAGGTAAAAGTACAGTGACTTTCAATGTAACATTGAACCCGGCTGTACAACATTCAGAATTCATTAAAACGTAGTAAACACACTACAGATATATTTTCAGAATTGTATCATATATGTTGAGTGAGAAACAAGAACGAATATTTTTTGTAGCACTATAAAATATTTTACTATACTTCAGTTAGTCGAATATTTCTATATAACGTCAATGATAAGAGTTGGTTTTTAATTAAATCTTTAGTGTCTTTCCATTATGGCTAAATCATTTTGCAATGAAACCTTCGTTAAGTAGGGTAATCATAATAATTACTGTATTACTAGTTGTACGTGAGGAAATAATGCTACTAATGTTTAAAAATATATATTTTTGACAGCTAACAAGTTTTCCATGTCCGTTCTAAAATAATGCCGACAAATTTTCTCGCTTGGTGGTTCTAGAACTAGCAGGTGGCTTGTGTTATAACCTAACTTCAATTAAGTTTATAAACACGGCAGTCACGCAATATCTAAGTGAGTGGGGAAAGCCATGATCTACCAGTTAATAAGCTGAGATTAGGACCTAACTATCTCTAAGGTACCAGTAATGAGTTTACAACTCTCACACCTTTGTAAAAAAAAGAGAAATAATAACCGAAATGAGTTTACGTAGCAGCATTAAAATGTTTAATGCACACCTTCCATAAAAATTTATATTTTGTCGTAATGAATGTATTCGAAAATAATGTTTTTAATACGTCACACTTTACGTGATATATAAAAAAATATGTTTGGAGCATATTTTTGACTGCACACTTTTAACTAGCAAATGCGCCAATAATATATGCGTTTTCAAATGTTCTTTACGTTAAACAGTAATGACTAAAGTTTGTCCATTATGTATTACTCCCCCCCCCCCCTCCTTCTGGTAACAGGAAAATAAATTGTAGATAAGTAACATTAAACCCAATTTCAAAATTGTTCTCATAAAACTAAGATAAACATATAACCTTATAAATCCAGTAATGAAGTTCGTGCAGCGTCTTAAGAAAGGGCAGTAATTTTAATCTCGGTTGCATTTCTCCAGGAAGCTTATACAAATAGATTTATATAGCCTGTGTTTATTTTTTATGATGTCTGGAATTTATTAGGTTATATTCTATTACTATAGCAATCATAAAACGAATAACAAGCAACGTTTTGTTAAATAAGTGACATTTGGGGGCTCCAATCCAGTACTCGGAGATAAGTTTCTAAGCTCGCTCACAGTTGAAGTCCTGCATCAAGGATAATTCCCAATACACAACTTCAATATTTCGTTACGAAATAATGAACATTAGAAAAACCTTGACACACCACAGACAATACTGCTCGCGAAGGAGTTGCGGGTATACGGGATCATGTCAGTCCACAAGGGCTCAGAAGAAATCATTTCGTTGAGCCTCGTTTCCTAACCTCGTGCGCAACTTTTCGAACCCCTTAGAGAGTATTTACTGTTTTTGTAATGCGTAAATACAATTAACCAAACTATTTGCGGAAAATTGAACAAATGTAACTGATATGTACTGTCATAACTCGTTTTAAGGCATGCTTTAGAAAAGTAATTTTTTTACAAAAAAAATAAAAAATATATAAGAATTCCCTTATTTTCAGAAACATTTTTTGTAACGACTTTAAAGACTATTGGAGTATCTCATGGCATTTTCTTTCAGTGGGAATTAATTCATTTCTGTACGTAACTTGGTTTTCATTATTTGTACATTTATAAAATAGCAAAATTGTGTTTTTGGGAAAACTACTGTATGCGCTGATTTTTTTTCCCACGGAAAACTAATTACTGATAATGTCTTGAAGTTGATATGTATGTAGTAAAAAAAATAATGAAATTACAAATATTTTTATCCCAACGCATTAAAAAAAAAAAAGGAACCTCGAATTCCGTGCAAATTTAAGGCATTTCCGTAAATTGCTATGTAATTAGTAAAACTAGTAAACAAGGTTTAACGAAGATTTTAAGAACGTAATTCCATTAGTTACTCTCAAGACAACTTTATTTAAATTCAAATAAGCACAATGATTTTTTTCAGAAAGACAACGAACAGCGGACATCGCACATATACACAGGGCCCAGTTGCAGGATCCCCCCCCCCCCCCCCCCAAATATCCCGAACAGCCATCCCCTCTTGCTCGGCCCGCATGTTGAACAGAACCTTTTACGATAGCTTTTCAGATCAGAGCCGCTCTACTTACAAAACGACTAAGTGTTTCCTACACCTGGGTATGGTCTCGGAGGAATGACGTAATCAAAATGAAGCAACAAACGGTGTGGAGTTTGACGGGCGCCGCGATGACGCCAAGTACAGGTACACAGTAAAAAAATTCCCGCGGTTGTTGAAAACAATTCTTTTGGAACTAGTTGCTAAAAGATCTGCTTCTAATTCTAGGGCGTAAGTATAGCATATTTACGACACGAACATACAAAATTCGTCCAGTGTTGAAACAAACATTTTACACCTGTTTGTTGAAACTCATTCTTATTTTTACACATTCCACTCTATCGTTTTGTAAAATTTAAGTCTACTTTATTGAAGTCTTATGAATATTTGCTTACACCGTTAAAATTTTCCGTATATTTACGGAATTTTTTAAGAAAATTCATATTAAATATACGGAAATGCAATCAGTAATGACGAAAAACGGAGTTAAGTGCGTAAATACAAAATACGGAATATTTACGTATTTCCTATAACTTCGGGTTTCGACCATACGAACAATGGCGAGTCTACACGAACTCTAACCAGAAAATTATTGTTTCTGCAGTAGTTAAGGTTATCCATGGCACTAAGACCTGTTCTTTCAAACATTAAAAAGTAGCAAATAGTGTATGTGGTACTTAGCAACACTTAAAATACACTAACTTTACAAGAAAATAAAAAAGTTTCTTATGTGAGTAATATAGAAATTCAAAAGTAATACCAGGTTCTTCACGTGAGAGTCGTAAGTAAGCGGTTAGGGTGGCGAGATCACAACTTTTTGACTCGGGTTCAAATCTTGCTTAAGTATAAAATATTTTAACTTTTTTTTTTTAACACAGTGAGGTCTGCACACATTTACTCACACTTAAGATGAATTAGAAGTGAGTCACCTGTATACACTACTGCAAGAACACCGGTTCTATTGGTGTCTGTGTTAGAACTCACCATCGTCCTATTGGTCCATACCACACCGGACACTACCCTGTACTTTACAGCGTTCATTATTGGCCGGGTATCAACCAATGGAGAGCAGAGCTGATATTGACCCGATAAAATGTCCTTTTTCATATAAAAGGACTTACAATCAATAACGTCTCTTTGGGTGGCTATAAAAAAAAAGAAATTATATAGTTAGCAATATCATTGTTACTGCGCTGTGGTGTTCTCGTGAGGCCACGTTGAACACTAGCCGAAAAAAGACTACACTTCCATGCGAGTTTTGTTCTAAACAACAAAGAAATATCCAAATTAGCTTTGCTCGAGCTACACTCGAGCATAGTGTATAAAGTGTTGAATATCTTTTTATACACAGTAGAACACGCACATAATGAAAATTAAAATAAAATAGTTATTAAAAATGATTTAAACTAGAAGTACAGAAAAATAACTATGGAATTAACGGAGAGGTCACGTGAATTTGACAGAAAGTCCGTTTTTTTTTTAATCAATGTGTCCGTAATTTTACGGAGAGTTTACGGAGACCTCTGTATAATTTTTTACCAGCACTTTTCCGTAAAATGAAGGAATTTTATTTTAACAATGTAGGAATCAGGTGTCCCTAGTAAGAGGATCTAAATGTTTCTCAGCATCTCAGAGCGTCATGCCGTATCTGCAAGTAAACACATGTGGCCAACTCGGCATTCCTACAACCGGTCCATCATAAACAAAGCACTTTAAAAAATACCACTTGTGTTGAGTTTACGATGGACTTAACACAAACAGAAGAAAATTTGTTTAGAATATGACTCAGAGTTTCAAAGGTTCATGACTGCAGTGTGCAGGTAGTATATGAGTCGCGTACGTTCTTGGTTCGACTTATAATATGATCAGGATACTTCATGTGTTAAATACAGGTTAAGTCTAAATAGCCAATCAGAGCACAGCGACAACTGTTCTTGGCGGGAAACTGTATTTAAATCTTTGATTTAGGTTATGCCGTATCTAGGGATAGGAAAATTTCGCGGGTTCAATGACGTGTAGGCTAGGCTCACAGTCCTGTGTACACTCGAGGCCTCAGATGTTTGTTCATTGGCTACTGGCCCAGTGTTACCTCGCATCTGGCCGTATGGGAATCGTTACTTGTTTCTTTGCAAGTTTCCTATTGACTCAGAGGCGTCTAGGGCGTGTCTAATGAACTGCAATCCAATTACGGAGGTGACTTCACTGCATACGTGTTTGGCGTCTATCTTGCCCCGAAATGCATTCGCGAAATATTCCTATCCCTTGTCATATCGTGAAATCTGATCCAGTAAATCATTCAATAAAGTGGCAGTATTCTCGCGTATTTAAATAACTGCTCCGCATTTGTTAGTTTAGGGAAGATGTTATTAAATTCGCTTTTATTTGACTTTTCTTCAGATTTATTGGCCTAGCTGCCCAATGTTAACATCGGCGTCCGCATTTATAGGACGTCGCGAGTTTTTTGAAACGATTACACAATCAGGTACCACAAAAATTAAATATTTGTGCATAATCTCTGCCCTTGACCGCTTTCCCAAGACATATAGGCTGTTTTTTTGTTTCCTACGATTCTGATTGGCTAGACTTAACATTTGCTAGATCAATAGAAAATTGGTAAACTTATTTCCCCTGTATTTATCAAGTCGTAAGTACAAATATTAATTCATCAGTATTTAATCGTAAACCAACCTTTAGGCTCTTCTGTACGGCCATTTTGGATTTTACAGCCACACGTAATAGCGAACATTTCGGCGGACCTAAGCACTGGAATCCCCATGAAGGAAAAGTTTCCCTTAAAAATTACTAATATGTGTATATATATATATATATATATATATATATATATATATATATATATATATATATATATATATATATATATATATATATATATATATATATATATATGCTGCAAGTCTTCATACTCCGGGGCACCAGTCAATACGCAAATTTACAGATTGTTGTCTTATTATTATCAAGCCAGTTCTTATTTTTATGCCCATAAAAATATAAATAATTTGCTGTAACCACAAATTTATACACTATACATTTCTGTAATACGTGAACTACACCTCCGTGTTTGCTGCCATCATTGCATTAGCTATTGTATTGTCTGTTCACGGTATAGTGAGCACTTTTGAGGCCCTTGTTACTTTTTCCTTTCAGCCATTTTTTTTAATCCTTTGAACCACGTTTTTAAAATAAATTTTGCCATGTAAGTAATAAACACGGTCTTTATATTCCACCGCAATTGGAAGTTAACGTCTAAGGAAAAAATTAAATATATTTATTGACCATTATTCCAAATGAGAGAGCTTTCAAAATTACTCACTTTACCGTGAATAGACTATAGTAGATGTCTGCTTTACACGGATTTTTCTCTAGCGTTTATTTCCTTAACCTCCAGGCAGACCCGACTCCTATATAGTTCCTCAGAGTTATTGTTTTGTTCAACAAAATACTGCTTAGTTATGTGTAGGGGACATGCAAAATTCGCGTTATTATTTGGCATCAGGCTGAACTTCACAGTACTGTATGCCCTGAAGCTGGCGTCGTTTCTCCATTGGCTGCTGCATAGATGTGAAGACACTCCCTCTTTGACTGAACCAAGCGTGATTGGGGCACATAATTGTGAAGTGTTCCTTTATTGGTGCAGAGTCACCCAGGGCGTTTCACATAAAATTACGGTCCAATGACAAACGTATTGCAAAGGGACATATGTTTCAAGTTTAACATGTCCCCAAATAATAACGCTAATTTTGCAGGTCTCTAGCTATGTGTTCAATGTCACTTACTATTTTTAAAAATAAATTGTCAAATATTTTATTTACTTTGTTAGTAATGACCTATTTATTCGTCAGCCGTGAATGGAATGTTTACGAACGTCAATACTGTAAATGTAATCGCAGGAATATTAAATACCTCCGAATCATATGTTATACTTCTGGACGTGATAATCACACTACCTCAAAACGTCTGTTTATTTCAAGCGGCGTAGTTGGGGAAAACAGTGAACTCTCTTCGAGTTTTTTTTTTTTTTACGCTTTCAAGAGACATTTTTTCTAGGCTTCAAGGATATCTTCAACTCCCTGACTTTGTAGCATTGAAAACGTGATAAATATGCCAAATCATATGAAAAATAATGTTTTTTTTTATTAAACGCGAGAATTTTAATTTTAAATATCTTACTTGCCCTCATTTTAAAAAAACTAGTTTCTAATAGTAAATATATATCTGGCCCTTTACAAATAAACACTACGTTGGCTAGATCAAACGTTTCTCTCAGTGCACGGAAGCCGCAGTGATGTCGTTGTCATACTTCTCGCTTCACGTCAAGTCGAACCGGGTTCGATTCCCTGCACGGAAGCCGCAGTGATGTCGTTGTCATACTTCTCGCTTCACGTCAAGTCGAACCGGGTTCGATTCCCTGCACGGAAGCCGCAGTGATGTCGTTGTCATACTTCTCGCTTCACGTCAAGTCGAACCGGGTTCGATTCCCTGCACGGAAGCCGCAGTGATGTCGTTGTCATACTTCTCGCTTCACGTCAAGTCGAACCGGGTTCGATTCCCTGCACGGAAGCCGCAGTGATGTCGTTGTCATACTTCTCGCTTCACGTCAAGTCGAACCGGGTTCGATTCCCTGCACGGAAGCCGCAGTGATGTCGTTGTCATACTTCTCGCTTCACGTCAAGTCGAACCGGGTTCGATTCCCTGCACGGAAGCCGCAGTGATGTCGTTGTCATACTTCTCGCTTCACGTCAAGTCGAACCGGGTTCGATTCCCGGCACGGAAGCCGCAGTGATGTCGTTGTCATACTTCTCGCTTCACGTCAAGTCGAACCGGGTTCGATTCCCTGCACGGAAGCCGCAGTGATGTCGTTGTCATACTTCTCGCTTCACGTCAAGTCGAACCGGGTTCGATTCCCTGCACGGAAGCCGCAGTGATGTCGTTGTCATACTTCTCGCTTCACGTCAAGTCGAACCGGGTTCGATTCCCTGCACGGAAGCCGCAGTGATGTCGTTGTCATACTTCTCGCTTCACGTCAAGTCGAACCGGGTTCGATTCCCTGCACGGAAGCCGCAGTGATGTCGTTGTCATACTTCTCGCTTCACGTCAAGTCGAACCGGGTTCGATTCACTGCACGGAAGCCGCAGTGATGTCGTTGTCATACTTCTCGCTTCACGTCAAGTCGAACCGGGTTCGATTCCCTGCACGGAAGCCGCAGTGATGTCGTTGTCATACTTCTCGCTTCACGTCAAGTCGAACCGGGTTCGATTCCCTGCACGGAAGCCGCAGTGATGTCGTTGTCATACTTCTCGCTTCACGTCAAGTCGAACCGGGTTCGATTCCCTGCACGGAAGCCGCAGTGATGTCGTTGTCATACTTCTCGCTTCACGTCAAGTCGAACCGGGTTCGATTCCCTGCACGGAAGCCGCAGTGATGTCGTTGTCATACTTCTCGCTTCACGTCAAGTCGAACCGGGTTCGATTCCCTGCACGGAAGCCGCAGTGATGTCGTTGTCATACTTCTCGCTTCACGTCAAGTCGAACCGGGTTCGATTCCCTGCACGGAAGCCGCAGTGATGTCGTTGTCATACTTCTCGCTTCACGTCAAGTCGAACCGGGTTCGATTCCCTGCACGGAAGCCGCAGTGATGTCGTTGTCATACTTCTCGCTTCACGTCAAGTCGAACCGGGTTCGATTCCCTGCACGGAAGCCGCAGTGATGTCGTTGTCATACTTCTCGCTTCACGTCAAGTCGAACCGGGTTCGATTCCCTGCACGGAAGCCGCAGTGATGTCGTTGTCATACTTCTCGCTTCACGTCAAGTCGAACCGGGTTCGATTCCCTGCACGGAAGCCGCAGTGATGTCGTTGTCATACTTCTCGCTTCACGTCAAGTCGAACCGGGTTCGATTCCCTGCACGGAAGCCGCAGTGATGTCGTTGTCATACTTCTCGCTTCACGTCAAGTCGAACCGGGTTCGATTCCCTGCACGGAAGCCGCAGTGATGTCGTTGTCATACTTCTCGCTTCACGTCAAGTCGAACCGGGTTCGATTCCCTGCACGGAAGCCGCAGTGATGTCGTTGTCATACTTCTCGCTTCACGTCAAGTCGAACCGGGTTCGATTCCCTGCACGGAAGCCGCAGTGATGTCGTTGTCATACTTCTCGCTTCACGTCAAGTCGAACCGGGTTCGATTCCCTGCACGGAAGCCGCAGTGATGTCGTTGTCATACTTCTCGCTTCACGTCAAGTCGAACCGGGTTCGATTCCCTGCACGGAAGCCGCAGTGATGTCGTTGTCATACTTCTCGCTTCACGTCAAGTCGAACCGGGTTCGATTCCCTGCACGGAAGCCGCAGTGATGTCGTTGTCATACTTCTCGCTTCACGTCAAGTCGAACCGGGTTCGATTCCCTGCACGGAAGCCGCAGTGATGTCGTTGTCATACTTCTCGCTTCACGTCAAGTCGAACCGGGTTCGATTCCCTGCACGGAAGCCGCAGTGATGTCGTTGTCATACTTCTCGCTTCACGTCAAGTCGAACCGGGTTCGATTCCCTGCACGGAAGCCGCAGTGATGTCGTTGTCATACTTCTCGCTTCACGTCAAGTCGAACCGGGTTCGATTCCCTGCACGGAAGCCGCAGTGATGTCGTTGTCATACTTCTCGCTTCACGTCAAGTCGAACCGGGTTCGATTCCCTGCACGGAAGCCGCAGTGATGTCGTTGTCATACTTCTCGCTTCACGTCAAGTCGAACCGGGTTCGATTCCCTGCACGGAAGCCGCAGTGATGTCGTTGTCATACTTCTCGCTTCACGTCAAGTCGAACCGGGTTCGATTCCCTGCACGGAAGCCGCAGTGATGTCGTTGTCATACTTCTCGCTTCACGTCAAGTCGAACCGGGTTCGATTCCCTGCACGGAAGCCGCAGTGATGTCGTTGTCATACTTCTCGCTTCACGTCAAGTCGAACCGGGTTCGATTCCCTGCACGGAAGCCGCAGTGATGTCGTTGTCATACTTCTCGCTTCACGTCAAGTCGAACCGGGTTCGATTCCCTGCACGGAAGCCGCAGTGATGTCGTTGTCATACTTCTCGCTTCACGTCAAGTCGAACCGGGTTCGATTCCCTGCACGGAAGCCGCAGTGATGTCGTTGTCATACTTCTCGCTTCACGTCAAGTCGAACCGGGTTCGATTCCCTGCACGGAAGCCGCAGTGATGTCGTTGTCATACTTCTCGCTTCACGTCAAGTCGAACCGGGTTCGATTCCCTGCACGGAAGCCGCAGTGATGTCGTTGTCATACTTCTCGCTTCACGTCAAGTCGAACCGGGTTCGATTCCCTGCACGGAAGCCGCAGTGATGTCGTTGTCATACTTCTCGCTTCACGTCAAGTCGAACCGGGTTCGATTCCCTGCACGGAAGCCGCAGTGATGTCGTTGTCATACTTCTCGCTTCACGTCAAGTCGAACCGGGTTCGATTCCCTGCACGGAAGCCGCAGTGATGTCGTTGTCATACTTCTCGCTTCACGTCAAGTCGAACCGGGTTCGATTCCCTGCACGGAAGCCGCAGTGATGTCGTTGTCATACTTCTCGCTTCACGTCAAGTCGAACCGGGTTCGATTCCCTGCACGGAAGCCGCAGTGATGTCGTTGTCATACTTCTCGCTTCACGTCAAGTCGAACCGGGTTCGATTCCCTGCACGGAAGCCGCAGTGATGTCGTTGTCATACTTCTCGCTTCACGTCAAGTCGAACCGGGTTCGATTCCCTGCACGGAAGCCGCAGTGATGTCGTTGTCATACTTCTCGCTTCACGTCAAGTCGAACCGGGTTCGATTCCCTGCACGGAAGCCGCAGTGATGTCGTTGTCATACTTCTCGCTTCACGTCAAGTCGAACCGGGTTCGATTCCCTGCACGGAAGCCGCAGTGATGTCGTTGTCATACTTCTCGCTTCACGTCAAGTCGAACCGGGTTCGATTCCCTGCACGGAAGCCGCAGTGATGTCGTTGTCATACTTCTCGCTTCACGTCAAGTCGAACCGGGTTCGATTCCCTGCACGGAAGCCGCAGTGATGTCGTTGTCATACTTCTCGCTTCACGTCAAGTCGAACCGGGTTCGATTCCCTGCACGGAAGCCGCAGTGATGTCGTTGTCATACTTCTCGCTTCACGTCAAGTCGAACCGGGTTCGATTCCCTGCACGGAAGCCGCAGTGATGTCGTTGTCATACTTCTCGCTTCACGTCAAGTCGAACCGGGTTCGATTCCCTGCACGGAAGCCGCAGTGATGTCGTTGTCATACTTCTCGCTTCACGTCAAGTCGAACCGGGTTCGATTCCCTGCACGGAAGCCGCAGTGATGTCGTTGTCATACTTCTCGCTTCACGTCAAGTCGAACCGGGTTCGATTCCCTGCACGGAAGCCGCAGTGATGTCGTTGTCATACTTCTCGCTTCACGTCAAGTCGAACCGGGTTCGATTCCCTGCACGGAAGCCGCAGTGATGTCGTTGTCATACTTCTCGCTTCACGTCAAGTCGAACCGGGTTCGATTCCCTGCACGGAAGCCGCAGTGATGTCGTTGTCATACTTCTCGCTTCACGTCAAGTCGAACCGGGTTCGATTCCCTGCACGGAAGCCGCAGTGATGTCGTTGTCATACTTCTCGCTTCACGTCAAGTCGAACCGGGTTCGATTCCCTGCACGGAAGCCGCAGTGATGTCGTTGTCATACTTCTCGCTTCACGTCAAGTCGAACCGGGTTCGATTCCCTGCACGGAAGCCGCAGTGATGTCGTTGTCATACTTCTCGCTTCACGTCAAGTCGAACCGGGTTCGATTCCCTGCACGGAAGCCGCAGTGATGTCGTTGTCATACTTCTCGCTTCACGTCAAGTCGAACCGGGTTCGATTCCCTGCACGGAAGCCGCAGTGATGTCGTTGTCATACTTCTCGCTTCACGTCAAGTCGAACCGGGTTCGATTCCCTGCACGGAAGCCGCAGTGATGTCGTTGTCATACTTCTCGCCTCACGTCAAGTCGAACCGGGTTCGATTCCCTGCACGGAAGCCGCAGTGATGTCGTTGTCATACTTCTCGCTTCACGTCAAGTCGAACCGGGTTCGATTCCCTGCACGGAAGCCGCAGTGATGTCGTTGTCATACTTCTCGCCTCACGTCAAGTCGAACCGGGTTCGATTCCCTGCACGGAAGCCGCAGTGATGTCGTTGTCATACTTCTCGCTTCACGTCAAGTCGAACCGGGTTCGATTCCCTGCACGGAAGCCGCAGTGATGTCGTTGTCATACTTCTCGCTTCACGTCAAGTCGAACCGGGTTCGATTCCCTGCACGGAAGCCGCAGTGATGTCGTTGTCATACTTCTCGCTTCACGTCAAGTCGAACCGGGTTCGATTCCCTGCACGGAAGCCGCAGTGATGTCGTTGTCATACTTCTCGCTTCACGTCAAGTCGAACCGGGTTCGATTCCCTGCACGGAAGCCGCAGTGATGTCGTTGTCATACTTCTCGCTTCACGTCAAGTCGAACCGGGTTCGATTCCCTGCACGGAAGCCGCAGTGATGTCGTTGTCATACTTCTCGCTTCACGTCAAGTCGAACCGGGTTCGATTCCCTGCACGGAAGCCGCAGTGATGTCGTTGTCATACTTCTCGCTTCACGTCAAGTCGAACCGGGTTCGATTCCCTGCACGGAAGCCGCAGTGATGTCGTTGTCATACTTCTCGCCTCACGTCAAGTCGAACCGGGTTCGATTCCCGGCGTCGTCACACACGGATTTTTTTTTTTTTTGCCTTTGGGATTCATGCCGGAAGTTGCCGCCGGTCGGCGGGTTTTCTCGGGGATCTCCCGTTACCCTGCGCTGCTCCACTGTCACCTCATTTAAACCTCATCGGCTCTCCCAAACCTCTTCGCTGATGCACTCTCTCTGTATGGGTGATAAAAATTTATAAAAATTTTTTAACCTTTTTGAACGCTCTTAATGGCGACTAAAGTATGTTCACGATAAAAGAAAGCACTTTTGAAATCGACCTTAGAAAAAAGTCAACGCCCCTGCCTGAACATATTTTAACGGGCGCACTGAGTGGCATGCGCACAGTAAAGTTGGTAACGATGGAGAGAAATTTGTTCAATGTATAAACGTCGAGTTTAAAGTGTTAGGCAACCATTTCTGATAACTTAACTAATTTCTTTCGTTCTCTGTTTTTTTTTTAATGCATCGAAGTGTAGAAACAAGCGGATTTGCCAAATATTTACTCTTCTAATAATTTCGCACTTTCACTTGATAGACGGATGAATGACGTGATGAGGCACATTGCAATGTTAATTTTACGTGAATTGGAGGAATAGGATATGTAATAAATGCGTACGGGGGTTGGCCCAGGGCGAGGCAACACCCTCCGAGTGACGGGCTTTCCAGCTGGGACCCGTAGGTTCCCGTCGTACCTGAGCATGACACGAAGTGAGGCCCTAGGATGGAGCGGCGCTGGAGTGCGGGAGTGCCGCCAAGGAGGCCCGCCGGCAAGCGGCATCGTCCAGCGCGATTTCCGCGTGCGGGTTGTCCGGGATCGAGCCCGGATCGCCTTGGTGGGAGGCGGGAGCGCTGGCCACTGAGCCAACCGCTACCCCTAGTGGAGGAATACACTACGTGCGTGTTAAGCAGGGCTTTCAAAAGTGCTCATTTCATCGTGAACAGCGTATGCCGAGGCAGATTCCAGCAGCGGTGTCTGTGATTGCTTCCACCCCGGACAGCCTTCTAGGAGGTCAGTTACAGATGCGTCCGGCCAGACTCTCCGCAGAGGCGTGTTCGAGAATTCCCTGGCATCGATGCATGGCTCACGAGGCGTGCTACCAACGGTCAGATGTGCAAGTTCCTAAAAATAACAACCCCCTGGCAGTAATCCGAGAAGGAAAATCAAACAGGTCAGGAGTCCGCTCGCTGTGCGACAGCGAGCAGTCATCTTTCCGGATTACAAATGGCATCTCGAAGACCTCTTCGCCCTTCCTGAAAATAGCAGTTCTGGACTGCTGCATAAACGCGTGGGCTAGTTGCACGCCGCAGTAACGCCCGCGCATGTATGTGGGGTGAGGATCGCAAACTACTACGTAATATTCGGAATCCGTGCATCGTGTCTTTAGAGCCTACTATATTTCAATACTGTTCACGGTAAAGTGAGCACTTTCAAAAGCCCAGCTAGAGATCTAATTGTAAACACATTCCGTATTCTTCCGCCTTATGTAAAATTAACATTGCCACGGGCCTGGTCACTTTATTCATGCGTCGGTCAGGTGAAACTGTAGAATTAATAGAAGAGTGAATATTTTACAAATCTGGCCCTTTTTATGCTTCGATGCACAATAAAAAACGTAAAGCGAAATAAATAATTTGAATTATCACAAATGATTACCTAGCACTTTTTATTCGACGTTCAGATATTAGAGCTACTTTCCATCCGTCATTGACAACTTTACTGGGCGCCTGTTAAAATATGCGCAGGCATGGGCAATGTCAATTTTCTAAGGTTGATTTCAAAAGTGCTCAGTTTATCGTGAACAGCATATAGGGGCAATGTCATTTCGCGAAAATATTTCGGAACAAGATACAGTCCAAAGCTCTTTGGGATCGTCCCCTTCTTTTGATTGGCTGAAACATGTTCTGATTCGTGTCAGCTGTTAACGCGTGAATCACGAAGGTTCAGTGTAGGAGTTAAGGAATCCTCAGTAGCTCTGTCAATTGCGGAAATGACACCAGCAGCCGATGGAGGTATGACAATAGCCGATGTGTATATATGGTATTGAAATCTACTGAGTGTTCTGATTTATTCGCGAAAAATCACGGGCTCTAACTGTAGTCTATTCATGGTTACATTCAACTTTTCTGAAGCTCTGCAAAAGTTCTACTTCCAGGATATTCCTCCGCCTCGTGCAAACACACCTTAGCCTTTTGAGAAGTATGCACGTATATACACGGGGCTACGTTTACATGGAAATGTCTTTCCTCTTTGAGACAAAGCTCACGCTATTATATATTTACTGTTTCCTTGGCATTTATCGGAATTTAAACAAACGATTATAGCTTGCCATCATTAAAGCTCGTACGAGCAAAACTGTTCTTTTAAATACTTCTTCAAATTAATGCAACGAATTGTAAAACCTGTTACATCTGTCGCGACACATTAATTTGTACACAGTCACCGCGCGATGTCATTGGTTGACGGAACGCCAATAACAAACGTTGCATAGTACAGTATTCGTTTCCGATGTAGCCAGGACCAATAGGACCATGGTAAGTGGAAATGCAGACACCAGCAAAACTTGTATTGCTGTAGTGGAGAATATAGGCAGCTCACTTCAACCTTGTCTTCAGTGCCTGTAAACCTGAGTAGTCCTCGAAGGTTTAACTACGTCCTAGAAAATTTCACCAAACGGACAATGCACCAAATTCATTCACTGCAAAAAAAAATTTATAGTAAACGTCCTAAACTTCAGAGAGAAACCGTGCTGATGATCTCCAAATTCCTATCATATACTTGCGAACTTTATGCTACAAGCAAATGTATGGGAATAGTGCTACATAGCAGGCAGAATGTATGGGAAAGTTTAGCATCGCTGCTATGCAAAATTGGGAAATTCCCTGCGCATTTGACTCTGTCTTGGGCAACTGCAGGAGCGTTGCCAAAAATGTATGGGAAAATTATTTACCACTCGAGCTTTTGTCACTGTACGTGTACACCGGCGTGGCAAATTTTCAAATAATTTCTAAAGCCCCTGTCAGACTGTCCAATTTTCGCCTTCAACTATATTTGACAATAAAACTTGAAGACGAAAATCAGCCATCAAATATTTTCTTCCAACAAATTTCATCAAATAATATTGAATGTGTTTGAAAATGTATCACACTGTCAATTTGTCAATATGTTTCCTGCACAATTAAAATTAATGCCTCTGAGTTTGTAATATTATTTGCAATATTCACTTAAAATAGCCTTTAATGCCCAGACAGCTTCTACATAAATTAATTATCTTCATGACTTACTTCGGTCCCAGCAACTGTTCGTAATTTTAAGTTTCTTGGGTTCCATTTTTGTCGTGCACGATTCTGATTGGCTGAGACCGTCAAACATCAAATAAATTTCAGAACCGGTCCGATTTTCAAATATTTGATGGAAACTGAAGCCATCCAACTTTCTCAGACAAAAATTGCGGCGTTTATGACGTTTCGATGACGTCATAACTGTCCAGCTTTATTTGATCAAACTTATTGGAAGCAATTTGACGGAAATATTTGACAGTGTCATTCAAGCAATTAAAGTAAGAGTCAAAGGTGTCTGCATAATTGCTTATAAAAAAATAAACCTCGTAAATTCATGCAGACGTAATTCACTTGGGGAAATTACCCAATTATAAATCAAATCGTTTAAATTTATAACCTATTTACTATTGACATAGACACTGATTGGGCGTGTTGGAGAGAGGGTGATCCAAAAACGCAAGTGAAACTAGAAAATAATTTTATTAATGTCTACCGTGTTACCGAAGTATAAAGCGAGATGACATAGTGTCTTTAACCAGTTCTTAGTTTCTTCACACTTTTTGAATCAAGCGTTTGAAAAAAACACGTTTGGTTGTTACATTAATATGCCATCTGCCATAGGCGCTTTATACGTCTGTGAACACAAAAGTATCTTATTTTTGCTTAAATTGAAACTTTACTTATATCTCGTCTACAAATTGTAATATTTCATTTCATAATTGATACGAAACGAAACAGAGAGAAAACAGGTGTGTCGGCAATTCCTAGGAAAAAAATAGTTCTCGTGCAAAATATTGCGAAATGGAATGCGGTGCGTTGTCTCTGTGGTTGAATTTTTTTTAACTCGGTTAATGCTAGTCTGCATATGAGGTGGAGGAATGGCAAAGTAGGACTTTAACAGGTCTTCAGAAAAGTTGGAAGGAGCCACTAATGTAATATACAAAAATCACAACGGAAAAGGTGGACGGAATAATTAATTTCTTGAAGTTATCGTGACCATGGCGTATTTTTCACACTGGTAGTGAGTAGGTCATTATTTGTATAGTCTGATTTTACGAGCAAACATTTCACGAAAAATCTTCTATTGCCAAATAATCGATACTCGGTGTACGAGATATTTTATACAACACTTTTAAATAATATTTACTGTGCTTACCTCAGTATAGACATAATAGAAAACCATTAAAATTATATTTTTATTTAATCCTCTATGTTTTTATTGTTGGTTTGTGATGTCATCAGCTCTGCATTTTAATGTTCATAATAAATAACTAAGTTACAATATTCCAAGCACATATACACAGCCATTTTCATGCCAGGTTCGAACATATGTGCGTGCCGATATACAAACATTCAGAGAGAAAATGTGCTGATGATCTCCGAGTTCCGATCATATACCGGCGAACTTTATGCTACACGCAAATATTCGCCATAAATTGGGACTTCCGTTAGGCCTTATTTAAATTGCGTAGGAGGGCACGGGGTGTTAAGTTGATGCATAGGAGTACGGTGATATAGGTAGTCCACTGTAAAGTGAGCACCTTTGAGATCCTAGTTACTCTTTTCCTTTCATCCCTTTTTTATTCTTTCACGACTTTTTAAAATAAATATTTCCGTTTAAGTAATAATAAATTAATGCTTATGGGGGGTGGACCCAGGGCGAGACAACACCCTCCGAGTGATGGGCTTTCCAGCTGGGATCCGTAGGTGCCCGTCATCCCTGAACATGGCGTGAAATAAGACCCCTAGGATGGAGCTAAGCTGGAATGCAAGGGAGGGGGAAGTGGGAGTACCCCGAGAAAGCCCGTCGGCGAGCGGCATCATCCAGCACGATTCCCATATGCGAAAATTCAGGAGCAAACCCGCCGGGGATCGAACCCGAATAGCCTAGTGATGTCATAGACATTACCCAAGACAACGAGAAGTGCCGCAGGGTCAAGTATACCCTACATCTACTTATAAACATATATGGCTGTAATTTCCGAACTTTGTAAGATAAAGTTGTCAGAAATATAACAAAGGCATTACCCAAGACGACGAGAATGGCCGCTCAAGTATACCCTACTTCTACTTATAAGCATATACGGGTGTAGGATAGTTTGAAGCGGGACTCGTCCCAAAACGGCGTTCACATGCACATTGCAGTCTGAGACGTTTGTTGTTTCTGGGCCATGTAAGCCGACGCAATGTCATGCCTGCCACCAGCCCATCCCACAGCAGACGGCGTCGAACCGTCGATGCAGACAGGCCCACACCCGTTCCAGTGCTCCAGTATCGAGCGAACACTGTGGACTAGGCTGTACGGTCCTAAGAATTTTAGTATGCAATACCGAATAACATTGCCACTTCTGGTTGAGTGATGCAAATATCTTGATGAGCAAGACACTGATACTGAAAATATTAGGGTCTCTGTGCTACCAGCAAAGCTACAAGAACAAATTCCCATTGTTGAAGCATACGTTTAATGGCCAACTCTTCTAATTAATCAGTGGTTTTAGATCTGAATATTATTCAACTTGATCACCAATTAATTTTAGTTGAATGTATGGTTCCAACTCACCCTCGTTTAGCAGATTGTTTACCTTCAAATTTAATCGTCTTTTCAGGCAGCGACCGTGAGGAACTCTGAATATTAATACGCTGTTTCCTGCAAAATTCATTCTCCTGCATGCTATGCTCTTCACTCACAGAACACTGATGTGGTACTGAGAACAAAAATTAAATCCCTAACTATATAACTTTGTTTTTTTTTTTTTTTTGTAATAAACACAGTATATATACTCCACTTGACTTGAAAGTTGACGTCTAAGGCTAAAAATATAAAATATATTTATTAGATATGATTCCGCATGAGAGTGCTCCAAAAAAAGTGTTCACTTTACCGTGAATAGCTTATACTGAGCATGCTTGTATTTTTATATTTGGAAGAGAGGACCTGTCTCTGTGTTAATATCAGTCTGTGGGTTTGTTTACCAATGCACCTGCAACAGAAAAAAATGTTATTCAAGGGAACTTGTTTTTGATAGTAGAAAGTAAGTGCTTTGGTTGTTTATTTATGTCATGCAAGGTCCGTGAATGAAAAATTTTTTATACTGGTTTGGATTCAGACAATATTTAGCCATTTAAAAAAATTACAGTTTTCGCAATTGTTTGTGGATTCTCTCACTGGCTGATATGTTTTGAAAAGGGATTGGTTCACTATGCTCCACTTTCTTGGAAATTATACTTTCAAAATGTTTTGTGTTGAATCAAATATTTTGATATGACACAAAGTATTCTTAAATATTTGTTTATGTGGTTAACAAAATATCTCGTTATATAATGCAATTCTGGCAAATGTAGTTTTTCTGCAGTAAATTCTAATGAGAAATCACCCTATATATCAGAGGTTTAAGGAGAGAGTGGAAATCCATCTAATGTTACATATAATTTAAATTTTTACAGCGAGAGGGCTATGAATTTTTTTCTAAACTATTAATTTTATTAATGTATATTTCCTGACATTTCACTGAGTTAAAAAATATGTGTTAGATTTAGAAACTGTTATATTTTGAGATGCCACGGCAAGAAGTTAAAATTTACTTTGATGTAAGGCGCTGAGTATTCCACGTCATTGCAGATATTACCACCAAGAAAATTAAGAAAAAAATTCCAATAAAATATTCCGAAGAACAATTTGCCCTATATTTAACTTGCCTGAAGCCACATTAATTATCCAAGCGTGTTCACGATTACAAATCCCTACAAATATCGGGCTTATGTAAAATGTGGAAACGAGAGTCCTGCGTAAACGCGCATCCACTTCTAATCAGATACTGATATTTTCTCCGAAGGCAACTTGCACTCATGGTAGCACGAACTTGCCTCAGTATGGTTCAATTCGGGACACTGTGTATTGGCTAACTCAATTTTCTTTTTTTTCTTTTTTCGCTGAGTTTTACTACCATCTAATAAGAAGGAAGAATCGTATCGCATACTTCAACATTTTCGTGTAGTTTTATATTAAACAGAAATAATTTTAAAAATAAAAAAACTACAAATGTATCACTTACCCAGGTCTGCCCTATTTACTGTAATCTATAACTAATCTTCATGTTATAGTCATATGTGCAGGACAGTCTCGATATAACTGTACGATTCTGTAAATTACATAGTTTGATGTCTTAATTCAGGATTAAGTAAATTTTATAACTCATTCTATTTGAGGAAATAGCCAAACATGCATTAACAACAAATTTCTGCCCTGAAGAGAATTTGTATCGGAAATGACATCGGTTTTAGTCAAAACTATTTCGTTTTCGCTAAAAATGTCATCAGTGGAGTATACAGTGCAAGTACAGGTTCTAATCTGCGATAAGGAATAAATGGGATCGCGTTAAAAGTTTAGTGTTAGCTTTATTGAGGATAACCCATATGACCGCCCTTCGCCAATATTATACCTGTACGGCATCAAAACGTAGCAATCGAAAAATTACCGCAGCCGTGTTAAGGACACACTGGTTCATTATATGCCAAATCGTTCCTTAAATTTTTTGTATATTTACAGCCGCAATTAACCTCGAAACGTTACGATACAAATAGCCGTGCCTTTATCTACTTCAATGGGTTGTTATAGTCAGAGCCCCGAGTATTTCTCGGATTGAGTTGGCAGCAAGCTAGGCTGGACAGCCCTCGATACACTCGCGAACATATCGTTTGCTTATTGGCTGCTGTGATCAAGCGAAGCCTCTGTACAAGACTGATAAACACTCATTCACACTACTGCTTACTCGCCATTACTAACTCACAGTTAAACGGGGCGTGTCTAACGAACTATTGTCCAATCACAACAGTACGAGAAAAGAACAAGTGATTTGAGTCTACCTCGCCTCCAAATGAATTCGCGAGAAACTCGTGGCTAGGTATAGTATATTCGCGTATTCTTCAAACTTTTTGAATCGAACCTTTGAAATATCGCCCCATGTTCGACGTGTTTGATTACTGCCTGAATATGCTATTTATCACAGACTTTTTATACTTTTTAAAAATAAAAGTATGTTACTTTTGATTGAATTGAAATTTTATCTGTAGATACCTGCAAAATTCGCGTTATTATTTGGAGACACGTTGTACTATAAAAACATGTACATTTGCAATAAGTTCTTCCATTTAACTATACTTCATTTGACAAGCCTAAAGTAACTGCGTCAATAAAGAACGCTTCAGATTTGCGTGCCCCAATCACGCGCAGTTCAGTCAGAAAGGGCGTGGCTTCACATCCATGAAGAAGCCAATGCAGAGATGACGCCGACTGCGGCATATACAATACTGTGGAGTTCAACCTGATGCCAGATGATTACGCGAATTTTGCATGTCTTTATTTATCTGTATTTTGTCTAAAAATTATAATACTTTATTTATAATAAATATGAATAAACACGAGGAGTAAACAGGTGTGTTGTCAATGCGTAGTAAGGAATAGTTGCCATACAAAATTATATTGAAATGAATGTGGACTAATATTGAACATTGTTCATTTCATATAAATTTCTAGAATTCACCAAGCTTTGTTTGCATGAAACTGAGGAATATCTTGAAAGCAGAACTTCGGCACGGCTTCAGAAAAGTTGGATGGATTTTTTTTTTGCGTGTTTCAAGTGTAAAAATATGATTTACGTAACCGAATAATTTTATAAATGGTATTGGAAACATCCGGCAATTTACACAACGAATATAACATGTCAGGTTAAAAGAGCACTATACTTTCCTGTCGATCTCACAAATATTTATTTCTTAGAGGTATGAAAACGCAATGCTAAAATGCCTGGAAACAACACAGTAGTTTTTTTTTTTTTACTATCTCCAAAAACATTCGTTTCTCGTAAATTATTATATTAGTTAAAAATCCAAAAATGTCTCCTATAGATGTAGTAACAGTATATATTTCAGAAACTAGCACCGGCATGGGAAATATTCTGAACGGAGAAGTTTATTGGGAACGCCTCTGAAAGTCTAAGTCAACGTAGCCAGGTGATATCAAATGAATAACGAATATTTGAGGCTCTGTTGCAGGGACAGATGACTGTACTACACTGAATGTGAAAGTCTGAAGTAAAGATACGTCTATTTAAAATAAAAACATCCCTTGGTTCACAAGGGGAAAAAAATTACCTTCCGGGAAGGCACCAGATAACAAACCAATAATATCATATTAAGTATGAGGCCTTTTTTTTTTTTGACGTGAATACATCTTTAAATTTGCAACCGTTGCGTGAGCCAATCCGGAAAATCCGATGATAACCAAATCGAGGGATACAGCTTGGCATTGCAGCTCCGAATCTATCGCCTACATTCAGAATTCAGTTACACCACTAGATTGCCAAAGGATCAAATAATACGTTATGTTGAGTGAGGACTGAGAAGCATCGCGTGCGGTGGGTAGGCCCCCTAGATGGGGGGGGGGGGCGCAAATTTGAGTTCGTTTTGCTGCGTCTTATAACTTCCGCGTAGGAGAGGCTATGTCGCTCATTTAAGTTTCAATCGACAGCTCTCGTCAAGATAAATCGATTGCGCGTACAAAACCATTTGTGTGGCGTGGTTATGGGGAAATTGTATGAGTTTAATGTAAGAAATTATGAAAACTTACACAATTTCGGCCTATAGGCCTACTCGTCATAAAGTCGAGTCGAAATACATCAATCGTGTACGGTTGGAAAGAGAATCTCAAAATCAATCCAGTGGTATCCATAAAACCCCGTATGATCGGATGAAGTTGTGCCGGGAACGTAAAATAAACATCAAGGAGTTCGAGCGCGTCAACGTAGACGTATTCACGCAAAACAAACGGCACAGTCAAACACAATTTAATTTTTTGTGTGAAATATGACCTACAGACCATTATCACCAACAATTTTTTTTTTTTGTCCACAACTCGTTGAAACTTTTTCGTTGGAGATAACCTTCGGCATGAAGCGCCGAAGAGATCGATACGCCCCCCCCCCCCCCCCCCACACAGAAGTTGCGTGCGATAGTGTCGAGCTGTGTGCTTGCTTACCGATTCTAACACGGATTGGTCGAGTCCACAGAGCTCTCCGCCAACCCACAATCCCTGCGACAGCGAGTCTGGGGGGGGGGGGGGGGGGCGAAATGGGGCGCCAACCCTCTCCCCTTCCCCCTTCCCAGGCCGCAGCGACCACTTCAAGTATCGATTACTCCGGCGTCGATTTTCCACGCTACGTCACAGTACACCAACCTACACTCTTAAAGTTGAAAGAACGAACGTTCTTCTAAAATTAGTGCCTTCTGAATGAAAATATTCTATATCACCTGATTCTGAATTTTTTTTAAATGTCTTGTATTCAACTTATTGAAAACAGAAAGTGTTCATATGCAATTCAGTGTATTGAATTTAATAAAATTTATATAATTACTTCAAAGTTTTGTAAGACTCTTTACTTTTCACACCTGCGGCTACATTCAGTAAACATTAAAGTAACAGCTTAAAATATTTCAGTTTAAAAATTATATTTTAGTTTGATAACTTTTTTCAAACCTCTGTAAACAATGTAATAAGCAAAAATAATTTGTAAATATAAAACCAAACATTTATTTCTAAGGTCTTACATTTACTTTGTATGAAAAAAAAAATCAATGCAAATATTTCTGTAGCATAAATATGCACAAATTACTATATTAAGACAAATTCAGTCGCTTGAAAGACAAAACGGGTGCGAAAATGACGTCCGAGTAACGTAAAGTAGCATCCGCGGATTTGTATTCAGTAGATTTGTAGGAGATTTTGAAATGAACATTGATCGTGTGAAAGGACCTTAACAAATGTTTCTGTCAAGCTTCTTGCAATAAAGTTAGTGGAAGAAGTTGGGAGGTTGTTACGTAACAGAATCGTCATGGAAGCGGCCATAATTTACTGAAAAAGTTGGACAAATCGAGTATAATATTTTATACATTGGGTCAGTTTAGCGAATTCAACCAATCAAAATCGTGCACGTTAGAATAGTTTGTTCCCGGCCCCACGAAACGTCAAACATCTGAATGTCTTTCTTTTTCTTTTTTTTTTTTTCAATTGGCAGCCATTTTCTATTTGGCCGAATATCTAACTTGCAAGAAAAATAACTTCAGAACTGGCGCTGCCAGGTCCGGGGTAAAACTGGAGCATCAGGCAAATGAACAACTATAAGCTGTTTACGGTAAAATGAGCACTTTTGAAATCCCTGCTTAAGATCTACTTGGATGCAAGTTGTGTACACCTCTGCCTTATGTAAAATTAACGTTGCCATGGTTCTCGTCATTTTATTCATGCGTCCGTCAAATGAAACGATGAAAAAATTTAGGAAGTAGGAACTTTTACATATCTGCTTACATTTACACTTCGATGCATTAAAAATACTAAAAGCGAATGGAATAATTTTAAGTTATCACAAATTATTAGCTAACACTTTTTATATGACGTTAAATATGGAACTAATTTCCAGCCATCGTTGCCAACTTTAGTGGGCGAATGTCACTCAGTGCGCCCGTTAAAATATATGCATGCAGGGGCAGTGACTTTTTTCTAAGGTTCATTTCACAAGTGCTCACTTTATCGTGAACAGCCTTTAATTCCATATACCCCCGGTATGTTGCGATCCAAGGACACTGCCAGGCGGACAGTTCGACTGGGGCGGTAAATCTTGTCAAACGACAACGAACGTGTCCCGAGGCCAGCTCAGCGAGGACAGGAGCCCCTCCTGTCTGGGTCGATCCCGACACTCAGTAATTGTAGGGACTGCGAAAGCCCAGCCTATCGAATAATTTCGCTTGATGAGTCCTCCAAACTCTAAACTGTCAATTAGAAGAACCGTCGCGGCTTAAGGGGGCCGCCTACGTGACGCGACATGCCACAGCAGCGAGCGAACGCTATAGCGGATATTGCACGATACCTGCAGCCGTACTCGGTTCGTGTGCAAGCTTCTACAAGGCCTGGTGCAAGAGTCGGTATACCAGCCGCTATACGAGCCACCGTGGAAGATTCATATTACACGACAGCACTTTGCGTACTAGCATTTGGCACCCTGGGTGGGTGCGCAGTGTGTGGTTTGTAGTAACTATGAACCCCTTCCGTAGAACTGCTAAAGGCTGTTCACGATAAAGTGAGCATTTGTGAAATCAACCTTAGAAAAAAGTTACTACATCTTCCTGCACATATTTTAACGGGCGCACTGAGTGACGTGCGCCCAGTAAAGTTGGTAACGATTGAGGGGAAAGTAGTTCCGTATCTTAACGTCGCATAAAAAGTGTTATGTAACCATTTGTGATTACTTAAATTATTTCTGTCACTTTCTGTTTTTTTTTTTTTTTTTTAATGCGTCGGAGTGTTAAAATTAGCTGATGTTTAAAACACTTACTTTTACAATAATTTTAAAGTTTATCTTGACCGACGCATGAAGAAAGCGATGAGGCCCATAGCAATGATAATTTTACTTAAGGCGGCAGAACAAACAACGTGCATGCAAATAGATCTTAAGCAGGGCTTTCAAAAGTGCTCATTTTACCGTGAACAGCCTATACCAGTTAGTAACTTGCATAGGCCTACGAAAAAAACCAGCTAGCACATATTAATATTTCTATATTACTGTTAGCGTTTTACATAAATGTATTGTTCACTAGTTTAGTTTCATTCATTTCCTTGAAAATGACGTGAAGTCATTATATCACGAGTGTGTTATTTTTAATATTGACGAAAATTACTGACCGGTTGCAAAATACTGTCTTTTCTTTACGTACCACGATATTATCATCATGTAAAATTTAAAGTTAAACAAATTCGGATCCGACGGAGTTTCAAACTCACACCCAAAAGTTACATGATTATAACGGACGACGCGATTTTACCATTGAACTACCAGTTCACACAACTGCCGAATTTATATACTGTAGATATGAGAAATAGTATGAATAAATTTTTCATGCAGTAGGTAATGTTTTAAGTATTCAGAATGGTTTCAAACAGTGATTAAAAGTTGTCGGATCCAATATTATTCTTCGCCGTTGTATTTTTAATCTATTTGAAAGAGTACGGATGTATAATCAAGATGGAGGAGTCCTTTTCAGTTTCATCATCAACTCGTTTCAAGTAGTAGCCACGGGGAGCGCCCTACGCTCTGAAACTGCAATGTGATTGGCCAGGTACGAGAGCCGGCGTGGAACCTGCCATGGAAAATAGTACAGGTCCAATGACCAAACCTGTGATGAGATCTGGCAGCGCCAGGCGAAAAATGTCATGACGGGCGCCGTACAGGCCGGTATAACGGCAGCTATGGCAGACCTTGCACAAGCATTTACGAAATCTGGTACCGTGTATTATGGCCTTAAGGGCGACACTGGCACGCACATCAAGTGCCGCATCGCTACTATGCGCGAAGCACTAAACTAGCACGCAAACTTTTTGTCGAACCGTTTTTCCTAAGGGACTTTAAGCGGTGGCCATATTATTTTACTGCCGGAAATTTTGATCCAAAGTTCAACACTGGATTGTATCTGAGTTTCACATAGATCCAGTAAGCACATTTTGATATACGGCATTCTAAATATGCTGTTTTTAACTATGTTGGAGAGCTTGGAAATAGTGGTTCTAACATGCGTAGTGTTATGAAAGCGACATTCCGTCATCGTGAAGTTTGTTATCTTTTCGTAAATGAGCACATTTGGGGCACGTGGAATAGTTTCGTAAAAAAAAAAAAGTATCTCCCAACACACTCCATTACATTTCAAGCTCCTAGTAGGCGGCCCCTTTAAGTAGACTCACTGCTACATTCTAGAATGTTCCCGCGCTGAGAGAGGCTAGGGCAATGACTAAATCATTCGTTCAACGATAACTCAAGAAATCAGAAATTAAATCCGCTGATGTACGGGAACGTGTAAGTCCTCGATAGGCTTATCTGGCGCGCGCGGTGTCTCGCTTTTGTAAATCTCCGCGCACTCCTCGGGTTAAAACTCTTCCCTAGGCACAGTGCACTTCTATTCCACATATTCTCGCTCCTAATTGGCTGTTTTCTCTAACGACATCGGCGATGTCGCCTCCGCTACGAGCCAGGCTCGTCGCGAGCGATATGAACTACGAATGGATGGTTCGGTGTGACGTCACATGGCTTCTCGTCGCGCTATCGCTAGGGATAGGAAAGTTTCGCGGGTTCAACTAGACTCCACAGCCCTGTGTACACTAGGACCTCAGATGTTCGTCCATTGGCTGCTGCCTCAGTGTTACCTAACATCTGGCTGTAAGGGATTCGCTACTCGTTTCCTTGCAAGTCTGCTATTGGCTCAGAGTCGTCCAGGGCGTGTTTAATAAACTCTGATCCAATTGGAAAGTCGAATTCACCATACATGTGTTTGACTTCTATCTTATACGGAGACGAATTCGCGAAATTTTCCTGTCCCTAGCTATCGCGAGGAGGTGCTGACGGTGTAGGCCAAGAAGGGAAGGAATCTAGCGAGCGGAGCGGTACAGCATGGTCGCGCTGCACAGGAACCGGAAGTCTATGTATGGGCAACGGCTGCGCCAACGGGAGGTTTCCTGCCTTGCTCCGTGCCCCGGACCTTCTGGCCGCACGGGTCGCAGGGTCAAAGGTCGCTGCTCCCCGGACGCTTTGTTCGGGCGAGATTACCACCAACATCCGGTAACTTCTCACGTTGAAGCCTCTAGGTATTGCGTGTCCATTCTCAGGGAGTATAGGCTGTTCACTGTAAACTGAGCACTTTCGAAACACCTTCTTACGATCTAGTTTTTTTGGATTACAATGTATACTTACACCATATGCAAATTCGACATTTTCGTGGACCTTATCATTTTTATTCATGCATCGGTCACGTAAAACTGTGGAAGCATTGGAAAGGCAAGTGTTATACGAATTTACTAATTAGTGTATTTAAAAGCACGAAAAAAATTGAAGGAAAAAAAGTTAAATATATGCCAGTTTGTTCAATGGTTGATTTAAGAAGTGCTCATTTTACTGCAAAGAGCCCTTTATTCAGTATTACATAGCCCATTTTAAGTACAGTTCTCGACTTGGCTGAACTTGGACTGGAGCCGAAAAGATGATTTAGGTTCGAGTCTCGATTGGGCTTCCGACTTTTTGTTATATTAACAGAAACTGTTTAATTTGTGTAGAGCCAAATAAATCTTTAGTTGTATCAACCAAGTCTTTGAAAAAAAAACGAAACACGAACAACAAAATAATTTGTTTTCAAAAACAAAATATTTCACTGCCCCTATATTAGCGTAAACCTGGCGCGAAAGTGGAGCGGACGTGGACCGAAATTTCTGCACGGGACTTATTTCCAGAATACGCTGCTCGTTTCATTGTTTCTTTTGTCCCTGGAGCCTTTTTCAGTTAACTAATATTAGTTTGCATGGCCTTGTGGAACCTGCATCGTCCAATTACGCCATAGTCAAATCAGGTTAACATAGAATATATTTATTGCGTGCAGCATCTGACATAACTGTGGCTTTCCTCTCCAGCCGAACAATTCGCTTCTCTTGCCCAACACTCTCTTCACCCCGCTTTACTTTCAGAAAATAAATATTCTGCTCGCCCCAGATCGATTCTAACCTCTTACGTAAACAAAATGACAGATTCAACATAGCGTCCACTATATTTTCATTTCAATCCGATTGATGTTCAGAGTGAAATTTTCAGTCCGGATTCTACACTCTCCTGTCCACCTTGGTAACTGGACTGGATTATCTCACTCCAGTAACGTTTCAATCTGAATTCCTCAATCCATTCCCGGTTCAATCTGGATTGAATTTTTATCTAAACGTACTGATAGACTGTTCACAGTAAACTAAGCATTGTACAAGCCCATGCTTAAGATCTACTTGTATGCAAATTGTGTGTACCTCAATCATATTAAAAAGGGAAAGTAAATGTATTATAAATGTGTTACGTTTTATACATGTATCGGATTACGATAATAGAAAGCAACAGAAATGATTTCAGTATGCACATGTAGTTACCTAACGCTTAGAATTCAACGTCAAGAGGAGGGACTACTTTCCCTTCGTCGTTGCCAACTTTACTGGGTTCGTGACATTCAGTGTGCAGGTTGAAATATATGCAGGTAGGGGGCAGTGACATTTTTGAAAGGTTGTGACACCCCGCTGTAGCTGATGATATTGGCCCGAGTCGTTTCCGTGCAGCCCCATGTGCGAAGCGACACTTAATGCCCTTCTCTAGATACAATATTCGACACACATTGACTGCCTGATGACAATTGTTCTACGTTTTTAATAATTACTGAGCGTAACTACAGAGAAAGTATAAATGGTGGTCATTTATGAGCCTGTCCGTTGATTTGTTTATTATTGCTGAAGCAGCTATTCACGCGGAGAATAAATTAATAATTCGTCTGTTTTATTTGAGTTTCAAGAATGATGTTTAAAAGCGGTAATTTGTATGCATACAAGATGTCATCTACGAGAGCTGGCAAGTTCTTCTAAATTTAATTTTGTGGCTAATTTCTCCAAAGCATGTTTCTTAAACTAACTGAATTCCTACAAAATCTTGTTCATACTTAATTACTTTTAACATTTGTTCCAGCTTTATTATTCCTACACTGTACAAAATTGTGGGAACATTTCCTGACTTGTGTGGGAAACAGAGTTTTCCTTACGGGCTAGGTAAAATAAGCACACTTGGCTGGAGTAAAATTCACATACATGTTAGTGGAAAATCCTATACATGGATGGGAAAATTACCTTACATGTGAATTTCCTCGTCCATTTGTAACTAATCTTAAAATTAATTCTTATTGTTTAGTTATATAAGCTGTCCAACATGACTCTTTATATGTCAGGTATAATTACCTCACTCAGGAGTAAAATTCACATATGTACATAGTGGTGGAAAATCCCATATATGGATGTGAAAATTACCTACGACGCGTGCATCTCTTCAGCACTGCCTCAGCAGCTAAGTGGAAGGGAGGGCGGAAAAAACAATACGTTAATACACTAATATTCAGTATTGTCGCCACTCTGTCGTCATGGCTTAATGGCTAGTGAATAGGATTATTGCGACAGAGGATCACGGTTCGAACCCACCCTTCAGCGAGAGTTGAGGATTTTAGAGTTTAGGACTCGGTTGCTATTGATCAGAGGATAAAAGTAATTTACGGTAGTCATGTGCCGGGAATTTTTTTAAAATATAATTGTACTATACAATATAGTTAATATTCCTTTACTTGTATGGGATTTTCTCCCACTTTCGTCAGGCACTTTTTCAGTACGATAAGGGAATAATAATTTACTTGTTATGTAAATTTACTCTACATTTAAGAGGTAATTTTATCTTATATGTAGAAGTAATTAGCTTATCTTAGATGTACGGGAATTTTACCCAATTTTTTTTTACAGTGTACTATGGTATCGCCATCCACAAATCTTAAGCAAGTCGTGCGAGTTAAAAATTATCATAGCAAAGTTCGTTCATCAGTTACCATAATAATTTAATACTCGTTACATGTACGGGGTCTTCGTGAGGTTGAACCGTCACAAGGTTGATTTCAAAATTGCTTAGTTAATTCTGAACATCCTCTAGGCCCGTGTGCCACGATGCAATGTCGTGTACAACTTCTGGCCGAAGCTGTTATAGGAGGTCTTCCATACGAGCATGTGCGCAAGCCGGTACAGAGAACCAGCCACTCCATACTTGCATGCAAGTAAACACGAATGTTTTTGTTTTTAATTTGAATTTGGGTCTGAATTTCTAGTACTGTTATCACTCACAACTTCTGCAATACTCATTAATGCATATATCCAAATTGTTTAGTCGAAATGTCTTGTTTTAAATAAACAAGGATTTTTACTGTAATTTTCACATTCTATGAATATTTCACTTTTTTTTTTTTTTTTTTTTTTTCTATTTGGTCACAGTTTGTAAGCGATTCCCTGGCAAAATTTATGCAAAAAAATAGCCTAGAGTAGACGAGGCCCTAATTCCTTGCTACCTGTTGTGGGGTAAACCTGTAGCATCAAACAATGAGCAACTAACATAGAATCGTGTACGCACAAAAATGGCATAGGAATCCGCGAGATTTACGGGTCTCTGACTCTCTGACTGGGTAAAAAATTACACCTTATAGAAAAACCTTTCACCCAAAACTGCACACAATCAATTACGAAAGCGTTCGTGAAAAATGCCAGCTTTATGCTGTATCTTCCATGAGAGCGGCAATGCGAACTTGCATGGAATTTTGCAAGTCGATTTATCAGTGGAAAAAGTGCCAGATTTCCTTCACTTGTTTATTCTGTGACATTTCCCACTGATTCGTTAGTCTTTTTTTTTTTCACTGTTTTTCTGCGCATGGTATCAATTGTGTTGCGGGATTCGCAACACATTGCTCACGAGTCATCAGATGTCATAATCACGCCCAGTTGGTTTTCAGCTCATAAAAAGCAATCTTCACGTGAATTGTCGCGCTGTAAATTCAAGCTCTCACATTTTGCCATGTCATTTGTTGCCCCTACTTTTCGTTTCTTGGTTTACTTGGTATCGTTGGGGTTGTTAAAACTAATAGCATATGTTAAAATCTTCACGACATCTGAATAACAGTATTCCATACCTACCACTCCGAATACGTACAACTGAAGATGTGTTGAAAACACTGGGTTTAAAAAAAAAAAGTATCTTCGGAGGTGGCCGGTATTGAACTCACAGACCTTTTCCGCTTAGATGTTAGACAGTTACCCTACCTTCTGCGGTACTAAGACAAGTTAGAGTTTCCAATTGGCTTTCCTCGGTAAAGCATCTATGACAATTAAGTTAACTTCACCTCGTTTTTCTAACGCCCAAATATGACACGCTCAAGCCTGGCAAGGAAGAAAGATTTCCGATACAGCTATGCACGTTTAAGATAACTGAATGTAAAAACACCACAGACGCCAGAATCAGAGGAGGAGATTAATTGCACCGGCTTCCGGACGGCAAGCGATATTCCGACAAGACATGGGCTTCACTCGGGCTTGCCTGCGAAAAGGTATCAGTGGTGTTGCCAGGACACGTGCGCATTTCTCACGGGTCATCAGATGTCATGCTCACTCCCGGTTGGTTTTCCCCTTCATAAAAGCAGTCTTCGAGTAAACTGTCCCCTCTGCAAATTCAAGCCCGCGCATCGTCGTTGCAATGCCGTCTTTGTCGTGCTGTGTCTTGTTCTTCGGAGCTATGTGAATCCAGCAGCAGTTCCATTCAAGATAATTTCAATACTTCGGCCCGTTTAGAGCAGAGGAGGAGGAATGGACGAGCTGGGAGGAATTTCAATTCACAAAAAAAAAAAAAAAAGTACTTATTTTGTGGAATCAACAAAATGGTTTGTATCTTCGTTGACAACGATTTGATAGTACCTACAGCCGATCTGATTGTTGTCCGCATGTTAACAATCGAGACGGGTTACAAGTACAGATATTTTGTTCTTACGTGCATAGGCCTGTTAAATCTCAGTAAATGACGTCAAGTGCAATGCAATAACACGTCCGCAGCACTCAAGAGTGTAAATTACTCAAAATAACATGGTGAATTGCATTCTACGTTACGTGTGAAAG
The DNA here is from genome assembly GCA_029891345.1 of Dryococelus australis. Taxonomy (NCBI): domain Eukaryota; kingdom Metazoa; phylum Arthropoda; class Insecta; order Phasmatodea; family Phasmatidae; genus Dryococelus; species Dryococelus australis. Next base: position 29,757,695 of record CM057008.1, read on the forward strand.
GACATCTCAATGGGACATCGGTAAATCACCCTGTTGAGAGCTGTCTTCAGGTACGAGACGGGCGATACATTAACGTGCCATAAAAATACAAGGTCACAGTTTAAAGTCATGTTCAAGAGAGTCGCCGACTGGAAGAGTGAAAGCCAGTTGAGAGCATTGTGCGTAGAGGTGGCATAGATAACGCAACATAACTATTTGTTACTGTCTTGTCTGCGATTTCGTCTGCAACTACGAGTATAGTTAGTAAAGCAGAACTACTCGCCTCCCTCCAAGGCTAACTGGGATCGATTCCCGGTCGGGGTCACTGCCATTTTTTTTTTCGCACGCGAGGCCCGTGTCAGGCTATGCCGCTGGTCGGCGGGTTTTCTCCGGGATCTCCCGTTTCCTCCACCCTTGCATTCCGGCGCTGCTTCATACTCACGTTCACTTCGCCCTAATCGGTCCTCAAAGACCTCGGGGTAAAGAAGCGCCAAAATATCTCCAATCCCATTCAGCAAAACATCCTGTTCCTCACACAGAACAGGAAGTTCTTACAACATAACAACTTCAGTGATATGTGGATTTTCACTGCAACAATCAGAATTGTAATAAACTAACAGAAAATCATATCGGTGGTATGTAAGTTTCTTTGCTGCTACCCTGGAGCCCGTTTACGGAAATGATCTATTGACACATTGTGACGTATCATTATGTTGACTATAATTTGCATACATATTAGCACGGAATGTTTCATTGCATAATTCACACGTTTGTTTATTCACATACTGATTTTAACGTAATAATTATCTTGTGAGATATTTATGTAATTTATTCCGTAAGTTCATTTTTATTTCTTGTTCACTATGTTTTATGCAGCAGCTATAGTATTTATTTATTTTATTGTGTCGTTAAGTGGTGATAAAATTTTTAACGTTCATCTATTTTGGTAGTGACGCATGACGTCACACTTAAGATCGCTTTTATTAATGTGTCTGATTAGTATAGGCTGTTGACTTCAAACAGCTACGCGCGTTGGATATTAACGAGGATCATCTGCCTTGGGGAAAGCATTGACATTATCGGGTCTCTGCATTCAAACCAGCGGGTGGCAAAATTCACACGCTATTGATCCGGTGAGTGCAAACTGCACAAAAAACGCGGGTACCTTGCTTGATCTACTGCAATGCTGTTGGATGCGGGCTCCAGTGTTTCGCAAAAACAGTTGTTAAACTGCCTAATTTATGAACGCCCTTGAAGGTTTGCAAAAATACTTTTGAAACATCTTGCCATGTCATTTGTTGCCCGACATTTGTTTCTGAAAATACAACATATTATCTATAATTTTTTCTTTATAATTATCACGAAATTTCTCTGACGTGAGCATTAGCATGTTTTTTTTATTGATAACAAAGAGTCATTGTTACCACAAAAAATTTGCTGTGTGGATTTCAACAGTGGGTTGTGTTCATGACAAATTTTCAATTACTTTCCTGCATAACATATCTATGAAAATGCATTTTATCTTCACCTCGTTTTTCTAACGCCCACTGGCATTTCTTGTCGGAATAACTTTTACCGTCCGGAAGCTGGTGAAATTCATGTCCTTTGGTTCTGGCAGCCTTGGGGAGTTTATATTCATTTACCTTAAATTTGAATACACGATGTCCCTTTTGAGAATCTTGTTGATTATTTAGAGATAAATACTAACCAAAATTTATAGCTATAGTAGTAAAAAATAAATATATATAAAACAGTAATATTTGAGCACAGTATTTAAATATTTTGTGTGTTTACCTGGCTCAGGATTAATAGAATCATTTTGCCCAGTTACACTTTTATTGTAAAGTAAACAAAGAGTGGAACACTTATACGAGTGTTGGTGGCCGATTATTAGAGAATATGATTTTAATTTTAAAAAATCCATTTAGTCTATATTTCAATGCTTTATTGGTAGAGACCTGAAAAATTCACGGTTTCGTTTCAGGACAAGCTAGAATTCAAAACATTGTACACTTGTATTGCTTATGCTATTGGTCCTCCCGTTCTTTTACACTTCCTGAGTAACTCAGAGCCAATAACAAACACACAATAAACCAAATCACCACCCTCCACTAATACAACGAGCAACCAATAAACAGTGGTATCCACGTGATTTTACATACGAAAATGGACTATAGCATACAGGTCATTGAACTCGCGAATTTTTCAGGTCTCTTCTATTGGCATTTTCATTTAATCGAATACTGACGGGCAAATACAACTGATTTCATGAAAATACTCTTTTTAGTGCATCTGAGTGCTTAAACTCAGTGGTTTCTGCGCTGAAAAACCACCGGATCCCGCTTTCATGTTAGCCGCATATCTTAATGAGGACACGTTTCCGCATCATTAGGTTACTCTTATACTGATCATCTGTGATTCGCGGAAAGAGATCTGAGACGCGTAACAGCTGAATCATCTGTGATGATGTGGTTTCGGTAACGTAAGGGGCAATCCGGGATAACTTTTAATGCGGTATACGACAGATAGACAGACCCCTTAGTATCGAAAGGTGCGGCTGCTTGCCTAAACGTGCGTGGTTTTATCATAAACACGTTGCAGGGATTGGGCGTGTTTATGGAGTGGTCGGTTAGGCACACACAACATATACACATTTCGTCATTAGAGTTGACATTAGAGTTTCCATACAGCTCAGAATACTTACAACTGAATATTTTCTGAAAGCATTGGGAATTGCTGCATAAGCCAAACTAAAAATACAACAAATATTTCCACGTTAACCCGACTTAAAAATATTTACGCAGCTTGAACTTAAAATGGGTTACTTACTGATCAAGTTAACTGCTCAAATACGAAGATGGTTAAATTTACATATAAATATAATGGTAAAAATTTAACTCAGTGCTTGGGCAGATCAAATAAATTCCAAGAAATGTCTCAACTTTAAACTACGAACGAACGACACTAGCTAATTATTTGATTAACTTAATATCTGAATAACAGTTATAAGGCAAATAAAATTAACTTTACTATGTAGCATAAGTAAGTGTTTGAGGATTCTAAAAACAATAGTTTAGGCTCGTTGTGAGTAAAATTTCTGGGTAGGTAAACGAATATTAAAATTTACTGTGAAAATTCTGCCAAGTTAAACGCTGCATTGTGGTACTGAATATAACTTAGCTGTGCAGTCGTGTAACCTGGTATGATTAAAAAAAAAAAAAAAAAAAAAATCCATCTTGTAGGCATTCTTCCCTGGTGATGTTTGCTGTCCATTCTTGTGAAAATCTTCCTCAATTAAGGATTACATACCTGTGGTACTTATACAACCTCTCCACTAAAATTGCACTTTTAAGCCGGTGTCGAACTAAATAATTAAAAAACATTCGGCATTCAGAGTCAATAAAATGAGACCACTATTATTTAGCCTCTTAACGAAACTGAAAATAATAAAAATAAAACAATTGCAACCAATTTTTAGCATTAGTAAGCAACATAAACAAATACTCTGCATTCTATTGCAAAAATCCAAATGAAACATCGGCTTAAATAAAGAAGATCGTAATCTGAACTCAGTAGCATAGAAAAAAAAAAGTACGTTGTACCCAGTGTGTAGCGTGGATAAAAATAACAAGAATATAAATTAAATGTGTCCATATTTGTAAACGTTCCTCATCCAGTAATGAAAGTGGGTCTGAGCGAAAGTGTTTCAAAGTACATCTTATGAAGAAACTTCTTCGTGAAAATCTGGTATCCTGTTAAAATAGGAAGAGTTGATCCAATCCTTAACGTCTTATCAGAAGAGTAATATTTTAATAAGTGGTAACTGATATCAATTGTTTATTTAATAAACAGACGAGGAAGAACAGGAATATTATAATGAAAGCTCTATGGAAATAATTTTGTAAGATCTATGTTAAGTTTTACGTGGAATATGTCCATTGGTTTTTTTGCATGTGTCTTCTATTTCTTGGTAACTTGGTTCCGTTCTTTAGTTTGTTTTCAGCAGTTGATAGAGTACGTTTAAATACTTATAGAAAGAAAGAAATTGTTAAAATAATTAAGTTTCTAAAAATTTCATCATGTCGCTTTATTTAATCAAGAATACTAGTCATTAAGTCCGTGGCAGTATTAAATTTTACGAGAAAAAAAACTCGCAAGACGAAAGAAGTAATAATGAAGGAATCTCAAAAGTTCTTATTTAACCCACAAACAGTTATAGGCCTAATATAGTTCATACAAACGGACTGCAGGCCAAATAGAAGGGAAGTGAGTTAACTACAACAAGCAAATCACATAAACAAAAAATGTCACCGTGTAAAATCCAAGGCCGTGTACGAAATGGCTTTGGTAATTTTGTGAACTTTGCGATTTCGTAACGTCCAATTCAGACGGAGTCGCTAGTCAATTGTTTAGGACTGTGCTGCTACCTATAGGACTCCAGTGTAACAAACGTAACTAATTTTTTTTTTAAATTACATGATTTAATTAATTTTGGATGATTATTAAGTAAATAGCAAACCACAGAATGTCTCACAATTTTAAGGTTTCCTTTGGAAAGGTGTAACTTTACACAAATATGTCACAGGTAATTTACTGCTGCAGCATTTTCTAATGCTGCTTTATGTATGCATTATTTGCGTATCTATATTTTCTATTAAGATATATGAATTTATATATCTAAAGTACCACACCATCCCTGAGTTTTATTTCTGCCGCTCCAAGTTGTAAACAAATAGCGATTCGGAGATTTTGTGATTTTTTGTGCTGATCCGCACATGCGGGAAACGAAATACCAAATCGCCAAATACGTCATGTCTTTTGTATACAAGATCGGGTCGCGTGACCATTTTGTCAACAAAGTCTGCCGATTCGGACACGGCCTGTGGACCTAATGATGTCAACTGTCGATGTTTTGTCACCCAGCCCTTCAAAGTATTTAACGGCTTCGTTAGTGTGGAGGAATATCGTGAAAGTGTAGCTTTACCAGGGCTTCAGAAAAGTTGGAAGTAACAATGAATGGACTATACCTTGGACTTGTGTAATTCTCGTCAAATTCTCTGCATAACCGTCTTTGTAGTTAACTTTAGAGTTAGACAGGGCCTAGGCCCCTTCTACGTACATTTTATAAAATACTGTATCGTTTGACAAATATAGCTAGCATCGTTCGCGTAATCTCCCGCAGCAAAAAAAAAAAAAAAAAGGTATTTTTTCCCCCAGGAAAGTACTAGTTAATAATCTATAAGGGCAGTGTAAATGTAATAATTTTGGTAAATATGATAAACTCTTATTTACGCAGCGTCCTGGGTACAAAGTAAAAATTTTCTGAATAAGGTCTTGAACTCTAACTATACACTGTATCGTAATAATACCACGCATCAAGTTGCAGATATATAAATGTTTAGCATCGCTACTATACAAAGTTGGGAATTTACCTAAACATTTGACTGTTTCCTGAGCAAATGTAGGAACGCTACAATGAGAGGAACGCCTAAGAGGGGAAAAGTACAATTACTGCTTTATCACTAAGCGTATACACTGGTATGGTAAATTTGCGAATAATTTCTTAGAGTGTAGAATCTCACCAGAACTTTAAAATGGAACCTGTGACGAAAAAAAAAAAAAAAAAAAAAACTGATATATCTCAGGTCGCTGTGACCGATCTCTCTTCCGACCGGAACCTTCAGCAGGTCCAAAATATCGACCGGCAGGCGACCGCCTTCATGAATGTAAAATCGAGATATGTCAGTCGCACGAGCCGTGAATAATCGACAGCTGCCGCGCACCAAAAGGAATCAATCCCCTTTCGCACATACCGCGCGAGCCTCGGGAAGTTCCCCTTAACTACGAATACAGGCTGTCTGCGAGTACACTGCATACACGCTCGATAACTTAGCGGGCAGGTAACTACACAGCCGCGTAACGGCGACCATGAATAACGCAGGTACACAATCGGTGAACACGCGTGACAATACACTGGCCTCAGTTCGGTACGACTTCATCGTCACAGAGTGAAGGCTGTAACATCACGGTAATGTTTGGTACTATTTCATATATATATATATATATATATATAAAGAGAAATATATATATGTGTGTGTGTGTGTGTGTGTGTGTGTGTGTGTGTGTGTGTGTGTGTGTGTGTGAAATAGAGAGAGAGGTCTGCGAAATTCGCGTTATTATTTGTGGACACGTTTAACTTGAAACACATGTAGCTTCTTAGCAATACGTTTGTCATTGGACAATAATAAATTTGCCAATAAATGAATGCTTCACGATCGTGTGCCCCAATCACGTGCAGTTCAGTAAAGGATGTCGTGACTTCACATCTATGCGGCAGCCAATGGTGAAACGACGCCAACTAGAATATATAGAGTGCTGTGAATGGTTAGCCTGAGGCTAAGTAATAACGCTAATTTTTGCAGGTGTGTGTTGAGAGGGGGAGTGGGGGGTTGAATTAGGAACATATTTTTGTAATGCCAAAAGCGAAATTATTTATTTTTTAAAACCCATTGGATTTTAATTTTAGACTATAGCAGAGCTAAAGAATAAAATTTTAAAGCTCCACCTTACCTAGGCTACAGATAACGGTCAGTTTAAATCACGTCTATTTACACTTTGTCCTCTGGTCACAGGTAGTGCCTGGAAAAAATATCGCTCACCTGTAATTTGACGGTTGGCTAGAATTTAAACTTGTACACTCTTGTATAACCATTAAAATTTGAGATGATATAGAAACGATTTGAACCAATTACATGCAGGGATCAACATAAGGGTCTTTGGCACATTATCGAGATAGCAGTAACACTAACTTTCGCTGTTACAGCAGCTGATAAATTTTTTAACGTTCCACGCCACAAAGTTTTGTGAGATCATTCGTACATGTTTTCGAATCCACAATTCCCCCCCAGTCTTTCCCAATTGCTAGGGATAGGACAATTTCGCGAGTTCATTCCAGAACAAGCTATATGTCCAACATGTTTACACTGAAGTCAGCTTTGCAATTGACTCGCAGTTCATTAGACACGCCCTGGAACACTCGGAACCAATAGCATACTTGTAAATAAACAAGTAGCGACTGTCATACTGCCAGGTGTGAAGTAGCACTAGCTACTCTCTGGAGCAGCAGTCAGTGAACAAACATCTGAGGTTCGAGTGTACACAGCACTGTGGAGTCTAGCCTATAACAGGTCACCGAACTCGCGGAATTTTCCTATCCCTAACAATAGCTAACGCTAACGCGGCTGGCGCATGCTGGCCAAAGTAAGAGAAAAATATACGTCTTGCGTTCATGTAGCTCAAGTAAAATACCTGATTTGTTATATACACGGCAAAGTACTAACTGCTCATCTCCTGAAAGGAAGCCAAAAGTGTAAGCACCAGGTGTTAAATTATAATAGGAATTATTAATCATAGCTGAGATAAAGTGGAGGGTTAAAAGTGAGAGCCACAGAATCCGCGAAGAAATACTTCGCGTAAAGAAAATGGAAAATTTTAGATAACAGAAGCTTTTAACTTGCGGAGTGGAGAAAGAGGAGTGGAACAATGCGCAGTCCGCTGGTATTCTATATTTTTTTTTAATTGGCGGGAGAGCGAGAACCCCGTAAGCTAAGTGCAAAGTACGTAGTTGACGAGAATTCCTCGGAGGGAAACATCAGTTTCGCTCAAAAAGCAGCTCATGGAAAATAGAAGAAAACGATGCAATTCAATTCGCGAGAAGGAAGATTGGATGTGAAAAGAGAACAAACAGTAGGCCACTGGCAATGAAACCGGCCAGGCGCACGCATTGAAGACGAGAAAAAAAAAAAAAACAAGACTTTAGAAACGTTATCTTTATTACGCAAGCATGGGGGCCGCGGTGGTGTAGCGGCTGGACTAGGTACTCCACCTCCCACATAGGCAAACCGGGTTCGATTTCGGCGGGGTCGTCCTCCGGGATTTTCGCATGCGGGAATCGTGCCGTGCATCGCCGCTGATCGGAGGGTTTTTCCGCGGGCCTGCCGTTTTTCCTCCGCTCTTTGCATTCCGGCGCTGCTCCACACTCACCTCGTTTCACCCTCCATTGGCTCTAAAGACCTTAATATTAGCAGCCGCCAAAACCACTCCACGCTTCGCTCGCTCATGATGTAAGTCTGGCATGTCAAGACGCCTAAAATCTGTTACAGGCTGTTCACTGTAAAGTGAGAAGTTTTGGAAACCAACATTTGAAAAAAAAGTCACTGCCCGTAACAATAGTCCGTTCATGGTTGCCTCCAACTTTTCTGAAGCATCCTTATGGTCTACTTTCAGAACATGCAAACAAAGCTTAAACATGTCTAGAATATTACACCAAAGGGAAAACACACACCAGCCAGTTAAATAATATTCTGCATTAGAATTACGTAATAGGTATTACCAAAACACCGGTTTTCTCGCTGGTTTTATACATATTTTTATAAATTATATAATATAATTTATAGATAAATTATATGTAAAATTGAATTTAGCCAATTATTAGATACTCTGTGTTAAAAGAAGTAATAGAAGCTTGTGGTACATGACACGCATAGGAAACAAACAAATACGTCATACATGGAATGATTTTTCGAATTTTTGAATCACAAATTTGGAAGACGCCGGTAATAGACTACATATATATATCTACTACAGAACAGACTGATGCACAGCCTCCCAGGTAATAATCTGAACAGCCGCCGTAGGGACGTAGCAAAATTGTCGTATACAACAAGCTAGATGCGGAACATATAAATATGTCATTAAACTATTGCTATGGACATGCAAATTTCGAGTCATTTCGCACCAGCAGACTAAACTCCAAGATGTTGTATTTTCGTCTGTCCTCCGCCATTGGCCGACAACTAGCGTGACACATACCAAGATTACTTCGAGCCAACCGTAAAGGCTCAAAAGTTTGTCAACCAATCTCCAGTAAAGAGATCACACGTGCTAATGACGCCTTATGAACGCAAGCAGCCAATGAAGTCACGAGTTGCGCTCAAGTAGGTACAGGGCACTGAAGTCTAGCATGTTACCAAATAATAACGCGAATTTTGCAGGTCCCTTCACATTGCTCTTGCATGTTTTTTGTTCGCTTGTCTATAGAGAGGTCAGCAGGTGTGCTGAGAAGGGCGTGGCCAAATCCATATCCACCAATAACAACAGCGAACCAGTTTATCAAGTTTATCAAGCTTATTCACGAATTTAATTGTCGAGAAAGTTTCTTTCTAATTGTGTGTTTATATATATATATATATATATATATATATATATATATATATATATATATATATATATATATATATATATGTATATATATATATATATATATATATATATATATATATATATATATATATATATATATATATGTTTCCTCTTATGTTCCTTGCTTACCTGAATTCAGAATAAAATGCAGTTTATGCATGGGCAAGCTTGAAAGAGAGCTCAAATTCAACCTGTTTTTATTTATTTCTTTTATTTTTTATTTTTCTCGCGAAAAGATTTATGTGTAAGCTGAACATCAAATTCTTACGTGCAAACTTGCCAATCTCCTTCGGTTATTGGCAACGTTTCAGTTTGAAAAGTCATTTTGTACTTGGCTGGGCCAACGAGATTGGCTGGCAGACACTGCGATATTGGTTCTGAACTAACGTGTTTTGGAGTACAGCTGGTCACGAAATTTTTTTTTCGTGAGAAACAGGCCGCCCTTTAAACAAACGGTTGCCCGTATTTTCTTACAGGCGCCTTGTTGACAGCGTTAAGTTGTGTGGGGAATAAATAAAATTATTTATATGTCTTAACGATTTGAAAGTATAATATGTTAATTTAGGTCTATTGAAGCCAGCTTTATACATATTACAGCAAGAATCTGCATGTTAATAACTAGATATATGAAGAACTCCCGGATTCATTTTGGGACAAGCTATATTTCAAAATACGTGTGTTCATATAACTTTAGTCATTGGTCCACACGGTGTTTGACACCTCCTGGAGAACGCCGGCCCAATCGTCGCCTTCCACTGAGACAGCAGACAACCATTGTGAATGTAATATGTCTTTGCATAAGAATGTAGAGTCTAGCCTGCACGTCATGGAACTAGCGAATTTTTCAGGTCCCTATTAATAACTCATTTACGTTCGTAAAAATTCCATCTTTTCGCTTGGATGAGGCACAAATCACTTCAGACGAGCCATTGTAATGATAATCTTATATTTGGCGGATGTATACAGCCTATGTGAGGTAACGCGCTAACCTTGAAACGAAGGTGCATTGTTAACTGTTCGTCTCATTTTCACATTTTTTTAAAAGAAACTCCTGGAATTCACTTAAACTCGCTGATTGGGTTATTGGTTGGATTTTTTCTCAGAATCATCTAAGACTGTTTAAAAAGCGACGATGTAATTACAAAAGAAGGAAATAAGATTGTTTTGTGATTTCCCGAAGAACGTGAGATGTCTCCGATTTAAAATAAAGCCGGGGGTAGTGGTATATGTACACATGAGGAGATGTAATCTCTTGCAAGAAAACAAGCAGTCAGGTCCAAGGATAATTGCCGAGTACTTTTAGTCCCATAATATACAAACAATGGAAGCTGGCGTCGCGTTTATATCGACGCTGATCGGCGACATGTCGCTGTGAAATGTGCTTCGTGCGTGATTGGTCCCGCCCGCACGATTTGCGGTTTACCACTGGTTCCGCTGGCGTCCAATAAGTTTGTCTCTAGGCGCCGATTGACGGGTGAATCTGCGATCACTTGAGCATGAGAGTACTTATGGCGTTCTCACGTTCTGGGTTTCTAGACTGGTCCGGTCCTCTTCCATGATAGGCTGTTCACGATAAACTGAGCACTTTGAACAGCTCTGCTTAAGATCTACTACCATGCACATTGTGTAGTCTTCCAACATAAGTAATATTAACATCGAAATCGCCTAATCCCTGTATTCGTGCGCTGGTCAAGTGAAATTATTAAATTGTCAGGAAAGCAAATATTTTACAAATTTGCCGAGTTTAATACTTATATGCTTAACAAAAGTAGAAAGCATAATAAATCATTTCAGTTCACATGTTCACCCAACACTTTGAATTCAACGTTTAAGACCTAGGACTACTTTTTCACAGTCGTCATCCAACTTTACTGAGAGCATGCCAGTAAGTGTACCTGACAAATACATGCAGGCAAGGGCAGCGACATTTTTGAAATTTTCATGTCGGCACACTTACACCAGCTTTAAAAACAAGCTAGACGTTAGTCTCCTATATCCATACTGCTGGAGGGACACCGTGTTATATTGGTCCCTATTGTCACTTAACGCCATTCTGCTGGTCAAAACGACAAAAGTCTTTCCTTATTGGTCCGATGCTAGCCAACGGACAACGGAGTGCTGAGCTTACCGTCTTCCCACCAAATGTTCTTTCTTATGTATAGGCTGTTTACGGCAAAGTGAGAACTTTTGAAAGCCCTGCTTAAGATCTACTTATATATACTTCGTATGTTCTTCCGCCTTATGTAAAATTAACACTGCCGTGGGCCTCATCACTTTATTGATCCGTCGGTCAAGTGAAAATGGGAAATTATTAGAAAATAAAAAAATTGTACAAATATGCTCATTTTCAAACTTCTATGCATTAAAAAAAACAGACAGCTAGAGAAATCATTTAAGTTATCACAAATTGTTACCTGCCTGTTTTAGGCGTTAATTTATGGAATACTTTCCCCTCCATCGTTATCATCTTTACTGGGCGCATACCCCTCATTGCCCCCTTAAAAAAAAATGCAGGTAGGGGCAGAGACATTTTTATAAGGTTGATTTCAAAAGTGCTCACTTTATCGTGAACAGTCTTTAACAGGTTGTACTTCCCATCGTGTTGATTTATGTAACTATACGAAAATTTGTCGTTCATTTACGGAGATCGTTGTAGGTGTTGTATTAGTTCATATTTAAAGTCCATTTGAAATAAGGGAATTGACACAAGTATACCCGGGCCAGTTTTGTTTTTTAAGTGGAATGAAATATTCAAACGAGTTTTGCCTGAACTACACTCGAGTATAGTCCTCAAGGCGTTAAAAAGTTGATATCAAAAGTGCTCACTTTATCGTGAACAGTTTGTATAGTCGATTTACGCAAAGCCACGACGCATGACGTAAGATACACAAGGCTGCCAACGGAATATCAAACGCCGTGAAATGTCAATAACCCGACGATCCGGCAGCATGAAGCTAGGCGGAAAATTCATACCGTATTCCCGTGAGAGGAGAAATAGCGGCGAATGTTTGCCTTATCCATAACGCGACATTTCAGTCACGTCTCTGTAAGGCTGTTAGGAAACTCGTGCATACACGAGTGAATCTACGGTGTGCACATCGAAAATGAAACCGTTGATTAAATATAAAAGATTTGCCTCACCAGTAAACACAGCCGTAATCAGTAGTCCGACTTTCATTGCTCCGGGCGGGGGGGGGGGGGGGGAGGGTGTGGCTGTGTGGTTAGAATGCTCGCTTCCCACCTAGGCGAACCGGGTTCTTCAATCCCCGGACAGGAAACTCCCGGATTTTCGCAAGTGGGGATCGTGCCGTACTACGGCGCTGGTCAGCTGGTTTTCTCTGGTATCTCCCGTTTCCCCCGCCCCTCCATACCGGCGCTTCTCCATTCCCGCCTCGTCTGACCCTACGTAGGCTCTCAAGACCTCGTTGTTAAGAATCGTGCAAATGTCTCAACTTTCACTGCTCAGAGATATCGACGAATATTCGCACCACTTTGCTATTCAGACAAACGGCTTGCTGTGTTAGTGCAACGGCGCTAATGATTTACGCCTACATCGATCTGAATGCAACGTCATTACTTTCTGTGCATAAAATTACTTTGGGAATCACAAAAAAAAAAAAGCAAGAAGTTACAGATGTAACTAAAAAGCCTACTATCCTCAACATGGGTGCAATTAATTTTTAAATAAGTTCATGTCCATTTGCGGACGACACAGATTTACAGGCACTGAAGACAAGGTTGAAGTGAGCTGCCTATGTTCTCCACTACAGCAATACAAGTTTTGTTGGTTTCTGTATTTCCACTTACCATCGTCCTATTGGTCCTGGCTACACCGGACACGAAACTTTACTACGCAAAGTTTCTTATTGGCGGGCCGTCAACCAATGATATCGCACGGTGACCGTGTACCAATTAATGTGTCGCGAAAGATGTAACAGGTTTTACAATTCATCCTGTTAATTTCAAGAAGTATTTAAATGAATAGTTTCATTCGTACGAGCTTAAAGGCTGACAAGTTATTATCATTTGGTTAGATTCCGATAAAGTCCAAAGAAACAGTAAATATATAAAAGCTGAGTTTTGTCTTAAAGAGGAAGGACATTTCCATACAAACGTAGCCTCGTGTCTGTACGTGAATACTCCTCAAATGGTTAAAATATGAGTTCTAAGGTAGGACTTGACTTGTCTTTGAAAGAAATTATAACATTAGAAATGAGACCAGAAACGTACCCTACATTAATGAGGCACTTACAAATGTACACGTGTCTTAACACTTTGTAGACTATGCTCGAGTGTGGCTCGAGCAAAGCTAGCTTGAAAATTTCTTTGTTGTTCAGAACAAAACTCGCATTGATGTGCAGTCTTTGCTCGGCTAGTTTTTAGCATGACCTCACAAGAACACGACAGAACATTAACAATGGAATTGCTAACGACAGAATTTCTTTTTTTTTATATACCCAATCAAAGGGGCGTGATTGATTGTAAACCGTTTTATACGATAAAGGACATTTGATTGGGCCAATATCAGTTCGGCTCTCCATTGGTTGATGACCGGCCAATAATGAACGCTGTAAAGTACAGGGTAGTGTCAGGTGTGGTATGGACCAATAGGACGATGGTGAGTTATAACACAGACACCAACAGAACCGGTGTTCTTGCAGTAGTGGATATAGGCGACTCACTTCTAATTTGTCTTAAGTGCCAGTAAGTGTGCGCAGACCTCAATGTGGTAACCGGGACTTGAACCCAGAAAGTGTAATACACTGTGTTATAGACGTCGGATTAAGAGCATCGACTTCGGATTTAATCAGTCCAATGTTTCGAATTATAGGGTTTACTAAACCAAAATATTTAGAGGGCCGTCATTTTGAAAATAAGTGACTGAGCCACTTTAAACTTCTAAGTTTACGTGGTCTACCGTAGCACTACATGTGTGAAGAATTTGGTGGAAATCGGTTGTTTGGTACCTGATATATGCCAAAAAAAATTCTTGACTTTCTTATTTGATGTTATCGTACAAAATATCCAAATAAGGGCTCTATATATAATGCTTCAAATGTATAATGTCTACATAGAATATTTGGTTGACTTTGGTTAAACTGTTTAATATATGTGGGAAACATCAGAATTATATATGATGTCGCCATTTTGAACACCGTTGTCTGATCCGCTGAAATCAGGAAAGTTGACATGGATTTCTGTACCATTTATGGTGTGTAAATTTTTGGTACAAATTAGTTGAAATGTTTCAGTGTAAAATTTGGTGGGAATCGGTTGATCCTCGAGGTATGGTATAAAATATCCATAGCTTTCATATGTTAAAATAGGTTACATAACTTCTTATAAATAGCCCACAAATAATAGCCACAATTTTTAAAATAAATGCCTGACCTTAAAACATTCCAGTTCGCACCACCTGCTGTAGTACTATTTGTTTGCCAAATTTAGTAAGAATCTTTCAATTGTTTTCCAAGTTATGACATTAAAACTTTATTTATTCGCTTATAGCTATCTTACAAAATGGAGGACAAAAATGCTCCGTGTGAATACAGTTGTTAGATTAAATACCTACTGCGAGCATACGAAGTTAAGTTGGAACTGATTACACAAATTTGACGATATTTAATTCTAAATAAAAATAGCTGTATGGCCCCGCATTTTGAAAATAAGTGTCTGGCATACTCGTAAAATGCAATTTTACATCATCTGCAGCAGTTCTACTTGTTTGCCAAATTTGATAGGAATTGTTCAATTGTTTCTCAACAACCTGTAAACGGACATATTACCACATTAAAAAGCTGCATTATTTTTCTTGTAGTAGCTGTTCATAAAAGTGCAGAAGTTTTACAGTGCGAAACTTAAGGAGGGGATCGCATTGGAAATGGCTTATTAAAGTCCTTGGTTTTATGTTTAAAGACTTATAAGTACGGCCGCCTGTATCTCGTGAAAATATTTCAGCACTACTTGTATTGCCAAACACTACAACTCAGATCCCCATTCGTGAATGGATGATTTTAAGTGTCATGTATCGCAGGTGTCTGCCAGCGAATCATGGGGTGACAGTGTCAGAGTTGTCTCATTCTGATTGGCTCATTCAGGTAAGGAACTGTCTCCCGACAAATACACTTGGCCAAAACACCAAGGAAAACTGCACGTATGTCATAGGACATTAGAGTCTATAGCATTCGCGTACATCTCTTCGAGAATAACAGGTGGACCTACGTATAAGGGGACGGCTTACAAATTAACATATGACATAACGTATAATACGGCGGGATTTACAACAACCCGTCGCGTCCGTCCGTCCGTCAGCCATCCGTCAACCACGTGACCAACAGCCAATCAGAGGTAGACATTAATTCTATTCGCCCGTCAAACCTTGGCAAGCTTTAAATTTTGACGAACGAACGGATTAAACATACAGCCTTCTAAATTTGCACGTTTTGTTACTCGATCATCCCGAGTTCTTTACAAGGTTGCGTAGTGTAAGCAATGCTTGGTTTTGGTTGTCATTTGTTTTCGATATGTTTGTTTATGTAACTGTAAAAAGAAGTTAAGTTATATTTTTCCTGAAGATTAATTGATAATGGCTAGGGAACCCGAATTGCGAGAGAAGATTTCCGCGCATGCTAGACTTCAATACGGCCATACCAGCTGTCTTATTTTGCTTATTGGCGGCGTGTGTTTCTGAGAAGACGTTTTCTTACTTGACTGGCCAATCAGAATTAGGTCACTCCACCCCTGTACATCTGTGATACGCGGACAGACACGTAACACCTAGATCATCCAATCGCTGGCGTCTATCTGAGCTAAAGTGTTATGAAGAGCAACTGGTCGTAAAACCTTTTCACGATATTCGGGTGCTACTAATAATGACGTTTGGAAACACGAGCTCCTTTTGTGCAATAGTGAAAATAATAAAATCGCGCTTTGTATGCTATCGACTAATTTCCGTTATGTACGTGTATGTGCATTTCCGGTACTTAAACAACACAATACCGCCAAAAAATTTCTCTTTTTATGAAGGATTTTTTTTCCTATTTGTAAACAAATTTGTTTTCATTAGATTGCAGCAATGAAGTCACGACGGACGTACAAAGTTTGGTTGTAAACCGCTCGACTGGGAGACGGACGAACGTATGACGGATGGTCGTATGACGGACGGACGCGAAGGGGCTATTGTAAATCCTGCCTAACACCCATGCTTAGAGACATGGAAAATTCTCGTTGTTATTTGAGGACATTTTATACTTTGAACACTTTTCCTTCGGGAAAAGTTTCTCATTGGCCCATTCTTTATTAGTTACACCCCGGGTAACGCTGCACCAATAAATGAACACTTCTCAGTCGGTTGCCCCAATCAGGTGCAATTCACTTGGAATGGGAGTGACATCTAAGCAGCAGCCAATGGAGAAACGACGCCGGCTCGAGTGTATAGAGTACTGTGAATTTTAGCTTAACGAAATAACGCGAATTTCGCAGGTCCCTACACATGAACTCGGAACCTCCCGCGCCAAAGATTGGCTTGCGCACCGACCGATTGCGTCGTGGGTGGTCGGCGAGGGTAGGATTCGGTGTTTCGGAAATATTTCGGATATGTTTCGAAATGTTTTCTGTGGAATCGCGAAGTTTCCCGAAGCCGTGTTTCTGAATGCCACGTGGAACATAAACGAGCGATCATTAGGGACAGGTGTTTTTTTGCGAATATATTTTTGGCTATGGTAGACTTCAATATCCTACGCCCACAACCAGAACTTACTTTGGTTATTGGTAGGGATAAGAAAAATTCGCGAGTTCAATGACCTGTTGGCTAGATTCCACAGTCCTGCGTGTGCCCGGACCTCAGATCTTTGTCCATCGGCTGCCGACATAGAGTAGCCAATGTTATTCCACACCTGGTGGCATGGCACTAGCTTCTTGTTTCCTTGCAAGTCTGCCATTGGTTCAGAGTCGTCCAGGGCGTGTCTAATAAACTGTTATCCAGTTACAAATGTGACTTCAGTGCACACGTGTTTGGCGCCTATTTTGTCCTCAAATGAATTCGCGAAATTTTTCTATCCCTAGTTATTATTTTAATGGGCCAATCGTAATGAAGTACTCCGACACTGAACGTCCATCATTCGCGGACAGTCACTTGGAGCACGTGACATTTAAAATCATCCAACCACCGAAGTGCATAGGAACTAAAGTGTTTTGGAGTACATACGGTCCAAAAATACCTGTCCGTAGCGATAATTTGTTTTCGGGTGCCGTTATTACGATCGCGCCCCGTCGCTCGGTCTCCGGGGTGGGAAAAGAGCGAGCGGGTTTAAGTAGTATGGCCGGAGCAAACACATATCTCCGTCTGCTTTATAAATACTCGCCGAGATAGTGCCAAGTTAACTTTCTATCTTCTCAGACAAACACAACGAGGTTATTTCGGCGCCGCGCGAGGATGCTGCCGCCCAACGGGCTGCGTCATCCGTAGTGGTTCTCCCAGCGGCGCCCGCAGTCCACGCGTCAACAAGGGCGACTGTCGCGTGGTAATACCAGGGAGCCGCGACTCTATACGCAGGGGGCGGCGGAACTTCGCGAGAAGACGTCGAGACAAGTTACGTTTCGTAACACTGTAGGGTTATCCTATCCTGATCGGCAGAATTACTTTTCGACGCGCGTTAACCGTCTGCACACGAATCACGTGGGGGCCGTGCCGATGTTGCTGGATTCTGAATGGCCCAGTTAAATGTGGGAACGCCTTCTCAAGCAGACAAGCAACCAATCGTACTCCAGAACACTTTTGTTCATATGCATTTACGTATGCAGTTGTCTGCCCGGGAATCATGGACTCTGAGTATCGGGGTACGTTATAACAATTGGTCTAGTCAAATAATAACATGTATTTTCACGTAGACACGCTGCCAAAACCAAAGGAAGTTGTGGTTCTGGACGTAGGATATTTAAGTCTAGCATGAGCGTAAATATTATCGCGAAATACACCTGTCCCTATCTATATATAGTATAGGACAGTGATATTTCGCGAAAAATTTTCGTGACATGATACAGTTGAAAGCACTGTGCAGTCGTCCATCTTTGTTGAATGGCTGAAAACATGTTCTGGTTTTTGTTAACTGTTAGTGCACGAATACAGGGTCCTGAGTGGCTCGGTAAAATGCGGAAATGACACCAGCAGCCAATGGAGGCACAACAGCCGATATGTGTATACGGTGCTGAAGTCAGATTTTTTTTCGCGAAATATCACGGGCCCTCTCTATAGTCTATTCACGCGTTACTTCAAATTGTTATGAAGCCCTGCTCAAGTTCTACTTATAGGATATTCCTCCTCCCCGTGCAAACAAATCTTAACCAAGTAAATCACATTACACCAAAGGACAACGCACTATATTCGTGAGCATTCAGTGTAGTAACATTTTGCATAAGAACTCTCTCTTACTAGGCTGTACCAACACACCTATTTTATCCCAGTTTTTAGACATATTGATTATTAATTAAATGTTATAATTTATGGACAGAATATAAGTAAAAGTTAAATTTAACCAAAAATAAGGAACATTTACGTTAACAGAATTATAAAAGCGCTTGTGATACGTACAATAATTATGAAACAATCAAACACATCATTCACGGGGTGATTTTTCAAAGGTTTGATAGAAAAAATGTGAAAAAACCGCGAACAGGCTATACAGACGGGATCAGATCACTTATATATATATATATATATATATATATATATATATATATATATATATATATATATATATATATATATATAGAGAGAGAGAGAGAGAGAGAGAGAGAGAGAGAGCAGCCAGCGTAATGCCAATGTAGAGAATTAAAATTTTCGTGCGAGGAAATTACTGAATTCTATATTTGCTATAATCTTCGAAAGAGTTTTATTTTATTCGAGTGCTTAATTCAAAATCAAGGTGAAATACTTAGGAAGACTGAATTTGAAAGATATTTCCGAATAATGTGGTTATTGTGGCAGCATTGCAGCAGTTAACTACGTTGAACACAAAGCACGATACGATGAGAAATGCGTTCGAAGGGAAAGTGTTCTGTACCATACTACGGATGTACATATAGGAATGAACCTACGCACCACTTTAATAAAAAAAATTTATAAAAAACAGTCTACACACGATAAAAAACTGATAAGGTTACCAGAAAATATTTTATACAAGAAAAGTGACTTTTACTTTACATTAACCCTTTAAGAACGCACAAATTTACAGGCACTGAAGACAAGGTTGATGTGAGCTGTCCATATTTTCCAATACATAGGGACCTGCAGTTTCGCGGATTTTTTTTTTTGCGTCAAGCTAAAATTCACAGTACTGTATATACTGGAGCCGGCGTCGTTTCTTCATTGGCTGCTGCCTTGACGTTAAGTCACTCCCTTTCTGAGTGAACTGCACGTGATTGGGGCACACGGTTGTGGAGCGTTCATTTATTGGCACAGAGTTACCAGGGGCGTGTCAAATAATGACAAACGTATTGCAAAGGAAAAGCGTTTTAGGTTTAACATGTCCTCAAATAATAAGCAAATTTTGCAGGTCTCTACCAATACAGCAATATCAATCGTGTTGGTGAATGTATTTCTACTTACCATCGCCCTATTGGACCTGGCTACACCGGGACTCGCTTACTGTACTCTGCAACGTTCATTATTGGCTAGCTGTTGGCCAATGGAGTCGCGTGTCGACTGTGTACCAATTAATGCATCGCGACAGATGTAACAGGTTTTATGATCCACCGTGTTCATTTGAGGAAATATTAGAAGCAACAGTTTTATTCTTGCGAACTGAAACGTTGACTAGTTATAATTATTTACTTAGGTTTCAATAAAGTACCAGCGAAACAGTAAAGCTATAAAAGGGTTCGTTTTGTTTTCAAAAGCAAAAAAACTTTACACAAAAACTTATCCCCGAGTATAAATGTACATACCTCTCAGAGGGTTAAGTATGGCCAACATTCGTAACAAACGCGTACTCCGAGTATAACTTCTCGAAAACTAGGCTATACCGTGGTTGGGTCTGCGTTTAGTTTCATGTTTATTACTGGCCGAAAGTCATCGTCGAGTTATCAAGTACGTCTCCGACAAATTACAAAATAATACCAAGTTACGAGTTTTTGAAATATGTTTCGGCCCTAAGTGGGGCCGAATTTTTAGGACTTCGCATTTTTTTTTCTACATGCTGTATACGGTTACCTGTAAAACAATTAGTTAAATTCTTGACTATCAAATGGGAGTTGTGAATTTACAATATGAGACACGGCATAACGGCTCTTGTTTTTGGTGACAATATTCCACGTCAAGTTATCTAGGGAACCCGAAATTCGCGAAAATAATTCCGCTCATGCTAGATTTCAATACCCTACGAGCGTGCCAGCAGTTTCCTTTGGCTTATTGACGGCGTGTGTCTGTGGGAAAACATTTTCGTAGCTGACTGACCAATCAGAAGTAAGTTACTCCGATACTGTACGTCTCTGATTCGTGGGAAGGCACTTAAAACGGGTAACATCTAGATCACCCAATCACGAAAGCGGATCTGAGCTAAAGTGTTGTGAAATACAACTGGTCGTGAAGGCTTTTCGCGAAATTCGGGTGTCCTTACAAATCATTTTGATATACTTAAATTGTTACGCGTTTAGTAACGAAGTAGCTCAAATATTATAGGACAAGTCACGTGGGAAATTATCTTCTTACAAAGAGATGTGGTCAGTAACCAAAGAAATGAAAAGAATTAGGTGTACACAAATTCACATTATTTTTTTGGCAGCACGCTGATATCCACCGTCCTATACATATTTGAGGCGGAGCTTTTTTTTTTTTTTTTTTTTTCAGCAATGAGTAAACGTTTTACCTATTTTGATTGTATGATAGTGCTCCAACATCTCGTTAGACGTTTCCTATTCGCCCAAAGGAGTACATGGTGTGTCCGGACAAGCTATAATCCAATGACAAACGCAGTAAAAAAGGTCAAATGTTTGAAATCTACTCTGTTTTGAAATAATAACGCTAACTTTGCACGTGTCTACAAATAGATCTATGAAACCGCACACAGAACTGTCTGGTGTCATTCAGTAGATGAATATGTACAGAAACTATCATTTAGCGTTGTAACTCTGCGATATGTTGTGTGCCATGAAAGAATGCGTGCTTCGTCTGTGTTATTGGCGGGGACCTGAAAAATTCGCGGATTCATTTCGGGACAAGCTAGAATTCAAAACACGTGTGTTTACAAAACTCCAGCCTCTGTGTCCACACGGTGCTTGACACCTCCTGGAGAACGCTGGCCCAATCGTCGCCTTCCGCTGTGACTGCAGACAACCAACGTGCAGGTTAATATCGGCATTTTAGTACACAAGAATGCAAAGTCTAGCGTGCATGTAATTGAACTTGCGGATTTTTCAGGTCTCTAATTATTCGACGTTTGCTGATCCGACTTACCTCCAGGAAACTGAACCAATAGTTAGGGATGCGAATATTTCGCGAGTTCATTCCAGGACAAGGTAGATGTCAAACATGTGTACACTGAAGTTGAGTTTGCAATTGGATCGTAGTTTATTAGACACACCCCAGTACGACTCTGAGCCAATAGCAGACTTGTAGGTGTGTAGTAACACTGGCTACTCTCTGGGGCAGCAGCCAATGAACAAACATCTAAGGCTCGAGTGTACACAGGACTGTGGAGTCTAGCCTGCAGGTCATTTAACTCGCGAAATTTTCCTATCCCTACCAATAGTAAACATCTAGCAATGGGTAGCTTTATTCCTAATGGCAGAGTCTGCCTGTAGCATCAGTCAATGAACAAATGACGAATTTGTGAAATTCTTAGGTTTATATTCGTATAAAATTGCATTCTTAGTTTCAAGATCGTGTAGAAAAATATTAACATATAAGTATAGTAGTTACACTTTAATGAGTGGTGTATTTGTCATACGTATATGTACTATACATACAAATTAATACATTTTACAGTATTTTCTTATAGAGTATAGTAATTTTCATACACGTCCGTGCAGTATTTTTGGTAAAATCAAGTGCATTTATAAATAACGTCGTATTTATGTTTCTTCCTTTGAACGGATCTTCACAAAATATGAAGCAATATTTGTGATGAAATTCGGACTTTCATCAAAGATACAAGCGATGTACATACAACAATTTAAAACAAATTTCACGTTATTTATCTATCTTTATTCCATAGTCTCCACAATATTTACTAGTATTGCTACCATCAGTTCATTACTGCGGCATTTTAATAGTATATTACGTTGCATAAAATTCGAATGTTACCTGTATAGGGCTAAATTACATTGTAACATTTCCAATTAGCTTTCAAATTTGGATTTTTATGAAACAGAACATTGTTAGAAATCATTTACTATTAAAAATTGTACGCCTTAATGTTCTAGAACATAAATTACCAGAATGGTGTCTCTTTTATTCAGTTGTTTTTCGAAAAACAATACGTAGGTATAGATATGTATAGCCCGTTCGAAGTTCCTTCACACTTTTTTTAAAACCTTCGATATCACTCCGTGTATGACGTCATTGGTTTTTACTAAATATGTCATGTATCACAAGCGTTCTAGACTTGTTTTTACATACAAAGTGCCTTATTTTCGGTTAAATTGAACTCATATTTTGTCTATAAATTATAATATTTTATTTACAGTTAGTTTAAACAAAAATCAGCGAATACGTATGTGTGTTCGTAATGCCTAATACGTAATAGTTCTTGTGAAAAATATTATTAAAGTGAGTGCGCACAAATACGGTGCGTTATACCTTTGGCATAATCTTCTGTAACTGGCTTAGCTGTGTTCGCGTGAGGCGGAGTAATACTCTGGAAGTAGAGCTTCAGCAGGGCTTCAGAGCTGAGGTGAGTTGGGAGATTTGGGCAGCTCTTATCAACGAGGTCTTGAGAAGCGAAGGGGGGGGGGTGAAACGAAGTGAGAATGGAGCAGCTCCGGAATGAAAGGGCAGGGGAAACGGAGATCCCCTAGAAGACCAGCCGACCAGCGGCATCGCCTAGCACGATTTTCACTCGTGAAAGTTCGGGAGTGACCCGGCCGGGGATTGAACCCAGTTCGTCTGGGTGGGAGGCGAGCAGGCTTACCCTTAGCCACCGCGGCTCCAGCAGGGCTTTAGGAAAGGAAAGTTTGAAGTAGACGTCGAAGTATTATAATAAGTAACAAGTAGGAATGTAATAGGTAGATACACGGAAATTTCGCTATTTAATTTAAGTTGAGCTTGAGGACAAGCTAGACTTCAAACACGTATACGTTTTACTTTGTCTCAAATGGATGGCATTTTGTAAGACACCCCCTCAACGAATTTTAACCAGTAACTGAGCTGCAAGAAAACTAGGGCCGAATACCGTACTACCTGGCCTGCGATGAAACTGGAGTCTCAGCTAATTAATAACTACCTGAAGCTCGAGTACACAAAGGACTCTGGATTCTAGCTTGTTGCCAAATGAATCCGCGAAATTTCCTGGTCTCTAGAACTAAGTTTAGACCTGCAAAATTTGCGTTACTATTTGAGAATATGTTACAATTCAAACACTTTTCCTTTGCGATAAGTTTGTCGTCGGACCAGTCTTTATTTGACACGCTCCTGGTAACTCTCAGCCAATGAATGGACGCTCTACTACCGTATGCCCCAATCACATGCAGTTCACTCAGAAAGGGAGTGACTTAACGTCAAGGCAGCAGTCAATGGAGAAACGACGCCGGCTCGAGTATGTACAGTAATGTGAGTTTTAGCGGGTCGCTAAAAAAAATAACACGAATTTTATAGGTCTTTAGTAATAAACGGTCCTTCCGAACAGCAAACACGTGTATAGAGCGCCTGGCAGAATTCCCTATGGCAATATTTGACGAAAGGCGCAATACTAAGTTGCTACGGGCTTTTCTCAAAATGCAAGGGCTTACTGATTAAGCTCGGGATACACGTGCAAGATGTTTTTCTGTATGCTTGGCTGTTCTTTGCCATGGCAGCTTGCGAACCGTCTGTAATGACGCAGCTATATCTCGAAACGGCAGAATGTTTGTCGTGCGCCAAGTAAAATATTGGCGTCAATTTCACAAGTGATTTAACGCACTTGACGAAATATCAACAACACATTTCTTGGTACAGTAAAAGGGGAACAGAGAGTTAATGAGTTTTAAAATTAAGGACACTAAATTTTGAAATAAATTTAAACTCTTTACGAAACGTCTTGATGATGGGTTGAGATAATATTTAAACATTGATCTAGTTAAACATTAATGTCACAAAGCACAATTCGAACAACTACTAATATAATTCAAATCCTTTAATTAAAAATATTCTAGTCATCTCCGACGTGTAACGCATGAAGTACATGGCTGCAAGTATTATTGGATGATATTGTAATTCATTCAATAATAAAGGAAAACGGAATGCAAAGATTAAATTATTAAACGTGTCGACGTAATTGGCTCAATTAGAAGAAATAGATGTTTATACAGCATTTGCTCAAATTTTTAAATTAAGGTCAGTAAACTATACCCCACAGTTCTCTTCAAACATGTTACATTGTCTAGTGATTTTTTACTCGTTGCTACACTGAAATTCAAATGAATTTTTTCTTCTATTTTGCGAGGTTACAATTCGCTTGAAGACTTGATTGGTGTGTTACAGAAACCGTAGTCTGGCAGTCAAAATAAAGTTGACATATTTTAGGTTTAGCCCACCATAAAACTACCCTTCCGTATTACTGTTTGATGACCCTGCGATGTAGATAATCCAAACCGAAATAATTCACTGCAGATTGCTGTTTCGGGTTTCTTGTAACGGCGTTCCGAGGAATGATCTTGTCGTAATCGTAATAAATGTAAGAAATACATATTCACGTGAAGAAGAAAAAAAGCATTATGCAACACAAAGAGCTTACCATTATAGAGGCGAAAGAGCCCGGAGCTCTAGCCGCACTTGCCAGCAAAATGGCGTCAGAGGCAAGTGAAGGCTGTTCACGATAAAGTGAGCACTTTTGAAAACAACCTTATAAAAAAGTCGCTGTCCCTGCATGCATGTATTATAATGGGCGGGGAAAGTAGTTCAATATCTTAACGTCAAATAAAAAGAGTTAATTAACAATATGTGATAACTTAAATTATTTCTATCAGTTTCTGTTTTTTTTTTTTTATGGAGCCGTAGCGTAAGAAAAGGAAATGTTTAAAATATATACTTTTCTAATCATTTGTCAGTTTCACTTGACCGACGCATGAAGAAGGCGATGAGGCCCATGGCAATGACAAAGGCGGAAGAACACACACGTACATACAAGTAGATTTTAAGCAGGACTTTCCAAAGAGCTCATTTAACTTTGAACAGCCTATAACTAGAGATGATTGTTTATAGCGGTAAAAGTTGACTGTTTGCTAGGATTCAAAGTACGGTACACATGTCCTACAGTTTTCTTTCCTCAGTGGCTGTCATGCATGTATGGAGCCACTACCCCCCCATTTCATTGAACCAATGAATATTCTGATACTACAAGGCAGAACGTCTGTGAATGGTCTGCGAACAATTTAGCCGAGTCGAAACCTTGTTCACCCAGTCATGAAAGAAAATACTATTTAGAATGTTATAGAAGATATGTTGACTCGAAAAATTTTCGCGATTTTCCATCATCTCTGGCTATAACTAGGGACAGGAAAATTTCGCGATTTCATTGAGCTGTAGGCTAGACTCCACAGTCCTGTGCTCATTCGAGCCTCAGATGTTTGTTCATTGGTTGCTGCTCCAGAGAGTAGCCAGTGTTACGTCACGCCTGACAGTACGGCACTCGCTACTTGTTTCCTTGCAAGTCTGCTATTGGTTCAGTGTCCTCCAAGGACGTGTCTAATGAACTTCGATCCAATTGCAAAGCTGACTTCAATATACACATGTTGGTCCTGAAATGAAATCCTATCCCTACCTGTAACATACCGGAACACTGTTAGCCGATTAGTAGAGACCTACAAGAATTTCGCGAGTTCAATGACCTCTTAACTGTACTCTATAGTCTTATGTGCAGATATGCCTATGTCAAGTACTATGGTCATCTTTAGTGGAAGGCTGCGGCGAGCGAGAACTGGCGACATTGCACGCGAGGATCAGAGTCTGGCTTCCGCAACGTGGAGCGAAATGGCTTACAACGGACGCGCAGCTTATTCAAAGTGTGTAAGGGAATGCGAGGCATTGCGAAAATGTCAAATACTTGTGTTGTGCCTGGGTTTCCAAATTAACTACAGAACAAGCATCGAACTAGAAGGCTATGCACATTGTTTTATAATACCTAACGAACCGGACCGGCGCACAGAAAGGATTCGTGCTATCCCGCGGGAAGACTGGACCCCTGAGAGCAGCTCAGAGGTATGTATCAAACATTTCCACCATAGTGATTTAGATTCTGTGGGAAAATACAAAGACAAAAGTGGAATTTGGTGCGAATATAGAAGGGAAAAGCCAATTTCGAAGAATGGCGTAATTCCGCGTATATTTCCAAACTTGCCATCCGGCGAAACGCAAATTGCCAGAGGAAAGACGGGAATAAATTGCAGAAAAGAGGAAGAAAGAGGAACCAGAGAATGAAAACAGCGAGCCGAAGAAGAGAACAAAATCAAAGGCTTCACTTCATTCTCAGAAAGACTCAATTTTTATGTGAACCTTTCACACCGGAATATTTTCCACAAGTCCTGTTGCTTGCTATACAAAGTAGATTTTGACTCTGCACTGAAAACCAGTTGTAGAATAAAAGCGGGAAACAAGTTCTCCAGAATTAATTTATTAGTTAATGGTCTCAGCTGGAGGATGTAATTGAATTTTGTGATACCGTTGAGAAAATGAAAAATTACTAAATTTTTATTCACCGCATTACTGCAACTGTCAAAACCTGATTAATGTTATTGAACATGCTGAAACTTAAATGGTTAAAGATACATATCTGTTGAAGACATTATGCCACATTAACGATCAGTTTTCACCTGTTTTCATGAAGAAACCTAAGTATAGTATAGAATCAATATAAAATGCTTTTATTATTTACATGCGGTCTGTTAAGTGCTACCATGCAAGTAGACAAAATCATATTTTATTGTTGCCACATCCCAGGCTTTTGCAGAAACCATCAGCCAAAACAATTGTCGCTTTTATTGTCAGTTCTTGTTTTGGAAGTTTCAAGGAAGTAATTATACTTGTTCCTGTAAAACAATTAAATTGATTGTATTTAGCTTGGACAACAAGAAATGTAATTAAGCATGTTATAAGCTGTGGTTTGAAATTGCTTTGTGTTGTTAGTGATAACAATAGAATAAATCGTGTCATGTTTAGTGATTTGACGAAAAAATCGACGTCGAAATATTTTTTTCAATGTTGAAGGAAACCCATTTAAAATATCTGTTCAGTACTATAGGGTGCGTGTGTTCAAGAATATAAAAAATAACTGGTCAAATCCTAAAGACAGTGCGATAACAATTTGTAGTTCCAATTTGGAATGATCTCAAAAGTTGTAAAAAAAATACCCGCATATACTCTGAAAATGTAGATTTTAACAAGATGACGCAGGCTAAGGTTTCAGACATTAGAAATGTATTTCAGTGTGAATATGATATGCTTGTGAAGTCAGTTCCAAAATTAAGCTACAAAACTCTGTTTCCGAATAATTTGGAAAGGCAGTAAGAAAGCCCAGTTGTAAATATTTTTTAACGAAACGACTGTTTCTTCTTTATAAAAATAGGTCACGTGGGGACTGGTTTTTTTTGTTGAAATAGTTTGTATGTGATGGTCTATAGTTAACATTTAACGCCCACTAACACACATACTTAAAAGAAACGTTCTTGTAAAATCTTTGGAAAGTTTGTTGGACGAGAGGTTAATTTTTTTGGACAATTTTCTTGCGATGGCTCGATAAATGGAAAACGTTAAACAACGGAAAAACAGTGACAACATGTTTAACTGCTGGTACCCACGATATTTTATATCACTGTACATATGTTCTTACAGAAATCATAAAGTATATTCTACGGAATATAAAAGTTTAGTACGTCATGAGATGGAAGGTTCTAACACATAATTTAGAGTCAATGTTTGATCAGTATCGCCAACTAGCTGGCGGAAAATATAAAATGTCAGTTACGCAAGTACTAGAAGCTGAGAAAAAAAAACTAGAGTAAAAAGTGTTCTAGGTTTCAAGTCATCGAGGTACGGAGAAGTACCTGTCACAACAAATGAGTACACAGCCAATAACAATATTGTCATAAATGATCAATATAGTGTCTAAAAATGAACAAAATTATTTAGAAAATGTAAAGTTAGACATATATTTGTGGTTACATATCGTTAGGGATAGGGAAATTTCGCGAGTTCAATTACCCGTGGGTTAGACTCCGCAGTCCTGTGTACACTCAAGACTCAGATGTTTATTCATTGCCTGCTGCAAGTGTTACTTCACACCTGGCAGTATGGAACTCGCTAACAGTTTCCTTGCAAATCTGCTATTGGTTCAGAGCCGTCCAGGGCGTGTCTAATGAACTGCGATCCAATTGCAAAGCTGACTTCAGTGTACACATGTTGGACGTCTAACTTGTCCTGAAATGAACTCGTGAAATTGTCCTATCCCTATATTTCGTTTAAGTTGTATGCTAAGGAACAATTGATCTTTCCTTGTTAATAATGAAGGCTGTTCAGATGAGTATTTCCAAAGGGCAATAGGGATGGTCTCAGTGTACCGTCAGACGTTGTGTTAGGTG
The DNA here is from genome assembly GCA_029891345.1 of Dryococelus australis. Lineage (NCBI taxonomy): Eukaryota > Metazoa > Arthropoda > Insecta > Phasmatodea > Phasmatidae > Dryococelus > Dryococelus australis. The sequence goes on from CM057008.1 coordinate 29,786,699, forward strand.
CTGGAAAACATGTTGTTGGACTAGTACACACACTTGTTCGGGATTCTTGTGAATCATTATTTCTGTCTGACTCATCAAAGTTGTGTTGTTCACAGTTCAAGCAGAATGGCTTTTCACTTGGACTGGAGCTTATTTAATGAATTCCAATATGTTTGTCAGTGTGGCCAAGACAGGGAACGAATAGTAGATAAAATGACTACCGCGATGACAAACATTCTTTTAAATAATTATAGCAATAAGAGAACATATTCACCTGTTTCTACGAAAATTATCACAGGAAATTGACTATTAGTTCGTAGCTTTGGTTGTGTAAACTTGCAAATGTAACTTTCAAACTGCATTGCATGACTAATATAATCTATTGATTGTTCAGTTTTGCAAGCCTGTAAACATGTAAGTAATGTACATTGTGAATAAGATTTATAATGTATTAATTTAAAGTATTTTAAACATTGTAGTTTTTTAATATGTAGGGGCCTAGTAGTAGAATATATTGTGTATTTGAATTTTTTATTTGTACTTTTTAATAATAATTTATTTTACCTTCCAAAGAGATGTATTGATAGTTTTATCGAATTTACCGTTTGAACTTAAGTTTACTAACACGATATATTCAAGACTGTTATTTAAAGTTTGAATATATTTCGGCATTTTAAAAGGCTTGAAAGCGCTGTATTTAAAAAAAAAAAAAAGTATGTGCAGAGATAACATCAATATGTTTTAAAGAAAATTTCTCACTGGTTCGCAAATGCACCCCAATACTGAAATGGCGATACACTGATAATTAATTATTTTTTATTAAATCGTGGATCTGTAAACGTATCTTTTCCAGGGCAAGCGCTTGATTTCTCAAGACAAAAATAACACTTGCATTGTAAGCAGAACAATACACTGTGCTACAGCTGGGCGGAATTGGTAAAAGAAAACCATAGGCGGAAGGCAGCGCGCAAGCGCGAGTAACCTGTTCCTTGTAGAAGAAGGATTTACAGCGTTGCCACTTCCCTTGTAGAAGAAGGATTTACAGCGTTGCCACTTCGAAGGCCGCGGCCTTTCACTAAAGACGGCTATGCAAGTGCACATAGGTAGAGACCTGCAAAAATTCGCGTTATTATTTGGTCACAAGCTAGACTTCAATGCCCTGTATCTACTTGAGCGCAACTCGTGACTACTTCATTGGCTGTTTGCTTTCATAAGGCGCCACTGGCACGTGTCACCGCTCTACTGGAGCCTTTACGGTTGGCTCAAAGCGACCTTGGTATGTGTCACACAAGTTGTCGGCCAATGGCGGATGTCAGACGAAAATACGACATCTTGGAGTTTAGTCTGCTGGTGCGAAATAACGCGAAATTTGCATGTCCCTGCGTGTAGGTGAGAATTATGGTTTAGCTGAGGTCTCTAAGATACAGGACGAACCTGTAACGTCTTGATGTGCGTTTTTTATGAGTAATTATGTAAATGTTAGTTTGGAATACAAGACATACCCCAGTTTCCCTACCAATAGAAAGAAAGTTCATTAATATACTATATCAAGAGACCTGAAAAATTCGCGAGTTCAATGACCTGTAGGCTATACTCTATTGTCGTATGTAAAAATCAAGCAATATCACTTTTCATTGGTTGCTTGTCTGCATTTTATTGTTTGTTTATTATTGGCTCAGAGTTGTCCAGGAGGTGTACACTAACGGGTGGACCAATTCCATAAGAAATACAAACGTATGAGGTATTGAATTCAAGCTTGTCCTGAAATGAAACCGCGAAGCCTTCAAGTCTCTAACAATATCTAAACAAATACTTTGAAATACAGCTACATATGTTGCGTGGTGCATGAAGCATTGATTAAAACGTGAATAAAATACGTTTTACCAAACGGTGCTCAACACAAGTGTAAGTGAAATAAAGAATATTAAAGTAGATTTATGAATCAGAGAGTAACTTTTACAAAAGATAATATGATTTCAGATGGAAGGAAATGTTCTGGTGAGAACTGAAACTTATGGAACCAAATCAATGTCTACTGTACATTTGAGCCACTGAATGAATTATAAAAGGTAATAGCCGGATTACGATCTAAACTACTATTAACTAAGCGTGGAGCTTTAAAAGAGAAATCTCGGCACCTTCTGTGCTGTATTCACGCCGTGAAAAACGTTTTTTAAATTCTAGAGAGTATATGGATACAAATATAATGTGGATGTAAAAGAAAATTAAAATTTAGAAAAAGTCGACAGTACAAACGGCAAACAATTTCAGATGTTTAAATTAACAAAGGCGACTGTAAGGAAACCGTACCTCTGAAAGTTGAAAGCACAAAATACTTCTCTGATTGGTAGAGACCTGAAAAATTCACGGTTTCATTCCAGGGCAAGATTGAATTTCAAACCTCATACGTTTGTATTGCTTATGCTATTGGTAGAGACGTGAAAAATTCGCGTTATTATTTGGGGACAAGCTTAACTTCAAACACGCGTACCTTTGCAATATGTTTGTCATTGGATCATACTTAATCTGTCACGCCCTGGCTAACTCTGTGCCAATGAACGAACACTTCACAACTGTGTGCCCCAATCACGTGCAGTTCTATCAGAAGGGCGTGTCTTCACATCTGTGCAGCAGCCAATGGAGAAAGGACGCCAACTCGAGTATATGTAGTGCTGTGAAGTTTAGCCTGATGCCAAATATTAACGCGAGTTTTGCAGGTCCCTGCCCATTTCAGGAAATTTTATCCTTGCCCATCTTCTATTCAAGTAGAAATCTTATTCTACTTCTTAAATCGCATGCAATTATGCAATTCTTTTCTGTCGAGGGGTTTTTACGGTGCCTATACAAGTTTTTCCCCCTCCTTTGTAGTTCAGATAAAGTTAGCATGGGAGGTAAACTTGGCCCCAATCGTGGCCAAGTTTGCCCAATCCCAGTAAAGCCGCGAGAATGGGCCCTTGTAGTTAGAACCCTCCGCTGCATGTCTAGGCGTGAGGGGCTGAGCCCTGAGACGTACTTAGGACCCATCCCTACCCTGGACCTCCGACTCTCTTTTCAGTTTCAAGGTAGGTTGGAAAAAAATTAATAATTGTCATGACTGCCAGGAAATATACTCAGACCTCAAGAGAGTTAACACTTTGTAGATTATGCTCGAGTGTAGCTCTAGCAAAGTTAATTTCAAAATTTCTTTGTCGTTTAGAACAAAACTTACATGGACATGCAGTCTTTGTACGGCTAGCGTTTAACATAACCTCACAAGAACACCACAGCACAGTAACCATGACATTTCTAAAGATATAATTTATTTTTATAGCCATTCAAAGGGACATGATTGATTGTAAATCTTTTTATACTCTAAAGGACATTCGATTGGGTCGATATAAGCTCGGCTCTCTATTCGTTGATGACCAGCCAATAATGAATGCTGTAAAGTACAGGGTAGTGATCGGTGTGGTATGGACCAATAAGAAGACGGTGAGTTCTTACGCAGACACCAACAGAACCGTTGTTCTTGCAGTAATGGATGTAGTTGACACTTCAGATTTGTCTTAAAGTGCCAATAAATGTTTGCAGACTTAAATGTGTTAAGAGACCTTCTCACTCAAGCTCTAAAAATGCGACTTTAACGATTTTCTTTTCTGTTTGAATATACTTATTAATGATTATGAGAAAAACAATCCTCACAGGCTTATATGATTTGTTTCTATATTTTCTAGCAAAAAGTCGCATTTCCAGGACATTTATGCACTAAGGCACGCGTAAATGCGCAAACGACGAACGTAAATAAATTTTTCTGGACTACCAAATCATTCAGGGCGCCGTCTGGTTGAAGGTATTTTACAATTCCGAGGCCTAGAAGCGTGAAGACTAAGGGCGACCTAAGTACGCGCATAACATGCCTCATCGCCTCTATGCGCGAGGCACTGGGCTAATGTGCCGTTCTCTCGTCGCCTCGCTTCTTGAGCTGAGTTGAGATGAGAGATTTGGGCAGCTCTTAACAACGCGGTCTCGAGAGCCGATGAGGGTGAAGTGCGATGAGAATGGACCAGCGCCGGAATGTGAGAGCCGGCGAATCTGGAGATCCCCGAGACGACCCGCCCACCAGCTGCATCGTCCGGCACGATTCCCACCTGCGGAAATCTGGGAGTGACCCGGCGGGGGATTGAACGTAGGTGTGAGGCGAGCAGTCTAACCGTGCAACCGCCGCGGCCCCTTTTCCACATTTGAGAAAACATAATTTCCGGTGGTAGATGTCTTGTTTGGTCGTCAAGGTCTCTGCAGTCCAGCCTAGCCAATACTTTCGTAGTTTTAGGGCCATCATAACTCGCGTCTTTCTGCCTCAGAGGACGTGACTGGCTGGCTTGTTTCTCTATAAAAGTAGTTAATCCTTTTACAAGTGTCCTTCAACACACAATGCACAATATAGGTATGTAACATGCAGTACTGACAAATTGTTCTAGAATTATACATATAAAATTACATGCAAATATACACCATAAAAAGTTTTTTTTGGGAATAACGAGGCATTACTAGAAACATGCAAAATTCGCTTTATTATTTGGGGGCACGTTAAACTTTAAACATGGGTACCTTTGTAACACGTAGAGACATGCGAAATTCGCGTTATTATTTGGCATCAGGCTGAACTTTGCAGTACTATATATACCGTAGCCGGCGTCGTTTTTCCCATTGGCAGCTTCATAGATCTGAAACCACGCCCTTTCTGACTGAACTGCGCGTGATTGTAGGGCACTAACATGAATTGTTCTTCTATTGGAGCAGATTTTCCAGGGGCGTGTCAAATAAAGACTCGTCCAACGACAGACGTATTGAAAATGGAAAGTGTTTTAAGTTTAACATATCCTCAAATAATACCGCGAATTTTGCAGGTCTGTAGAATACGTATGTCATTGGACCGTATCTGACACACCCTGGGTAACGTTGCGTCAATAGTTGAAGACTCCACAGTCATGCGCACCAACAACGTGCTGTGAAGTTCAGCCTGATGCCAAATGATAACGCGAATTTTGCATGTGTATAGGCATTAATAGAGACCTGAAGAATTCGCGGATTCATTTTGGGACAAGATATAATTCAAAACACGTGTGTTTACATGACTTTAACTATTGGTTCGTACGGTGCTTGACACCTCCTGGAGAACCCCGGCCCAATCGTCGGCTTCCTCTGTGACAGCAGGCAACCAATGCGCAGATTATGTCGGTTTATTTCTACATAAGAGTGTAGAGTCTAGCCTGCAGATCATTGAACTCGCGAATTTTTCAGGTCTCTAGGCATTACGAATAGTGAGGTTTTATACCACGTATGAGAGTTAACTCTCTTAAGGTTAAAAAATAAACATTATTATGGAAAACTATCCCTTCATTTACTCATTTGCAGACTAAAGCATGCAGACTTTGCTATACGCGTGTAGGCCAAAAAAAAATTCATTGTACCTAAAGAAAGTTTACCACGAAATTTACTATTTATATAATTAATTAGCTCACAATTTTGATAGAGATTCTATGAGTGGCGGAAGTCTTAAGTTAAGATTAAATTTTCCCATTTAATTAATACAATTTTGTATGTATGTGTGTGTGTGTGTGTGTATATATATATATATATATATATATATATAGAGAGAGAGAGAGAGAGAGAGAGATAGAGAGAGAAACAGAAATAAATAAAGAGAAAGGGGAGGGGGCTATGTCTTTCACAACAAACTATATACTACATTCATCAGTGCAAAAACAGTGGCTAATTTCTATGACTCACGATTACTGTCCTTCACATGTATACAATTAAAAATAAAATGAGTCCCAATAACAAAAATCATCCTGTCCGATGCTCTAGATCTGTCATAGTATAGGTAGCCTATTCACAGTATCTTCTTTCTTAATTAAACCTTTGGATAATTACCCCATGCATGACGTGTTTCTTTGTTCACTAAATGTGTCGAATATAAAAAGAGTTTTATATTTCTGTTAACATTAAAATATTGTTACGCGCTGTTGCCCGGCGCTGTGGCTGTGGTGGTGGACTCCTTCACCCCTCCCCTACTAGGGGTTTCCTCCTGAACCCCCTTTCTGGGCAAAACCCGTGAATAATGGAAAGCGGGCTGTCGTGCTGCTCGGCGCCTTGCATGTGTCACGGCCCCTCTCCCCTTCTGGAGGTTTCGACGGGTCTGGCGACGACGCCAGAATATTCTAGTGAGAATGGCTGGCGCCTCGGCCCTCCGCGACGCATCACGGGTGCTGGGGAAGATGCTAGGTTGCGGCCTAAGACACTATATACACTGCCGCAACCCAGCGGCAGGCAGTCTTTGACGGAGGCCGTCTGGCCGAGTGTGCGCGAACTAAGTAAAGTGTGGACGATGACATGAGATTGCGGGACGACGGCGGGCGTGGTGTTCGTGGCCTGAATGGACGAGAGGGTGTGAAACCGACGAGTGAAGCTTACTGTGCATGAGGGCGCTTGGATGACTCTAGAAATGTGCGACTCACGGGACATGGACTGAACTGAGGTGGGACCGAATAGAAGGATTTTATTGTAAATATTCTAATTATCAATTTTGACACATATTTTATAGAATATTTGAATAGGTTAATACACTGTATATTGGGAATGATCCTTAATTATTTTATTTAATTGATTTTTTGTGGTAATTTTAAATTGTATGAAATTGTAGTAATTAGTTGTGTACAGTAAGTGCTATCAATTTATTGTGAGATTTTGAGTTCAGAGAATTTTCCTGTAGTTAGTGTAGATAATATAAGGAAATTATAATTAATTATTTTATTTAATTAAGACCTCCATTCCTTAACGAACTTGGTATAGCCCAATTAATTTGTCGAGAGAGAAACTGTAACAGTATGTTATGTTTCGTTAGATTGAACTTTTACTTATATTTTATCCGCAAACTATACAATTTATTTTTTAATCAATATGAATCAAACTGAGAGAAATTAGGTGTGTTGGTAATATTAAGTAAGAAGCAGTTCTTATGCAAAATATTATTAAACTAAGAGCTCTCAAATGCGGTGTATTGTCCCCTTTGGTGTAATATTCTAGACCTGATTAAGCTTTGTCAGAATTAAGCCGAGGAGTTGGTCTGAAAGTAGAACATTATGAGGGCCTTATAAGAGTTGGAAATAACCATGAATTGAATGTACAACCAAAGGCATCTGGTTTGGATCCAGGGGGGTGGGAGTTACTAGCCCCCCCCCCCTGGTGGAGGTGTTGATGTTCTATTGGTAGAGATGATGATTTATAGCCGAAAAGTTGACTGTTTGCTAGGATTCAATGTACTGTAAACATATCAGACAGTTTTCTTTCGTTATTGGCTGTCATGCATGTTTAAAACTACTACCCCATTTCACTGGGCGAATGGGGATTCTGATACTACAAGGCGAGAACGTTCATGATAGGTCTACAAACAACTTAGCTGTGTCAAAAACTGGTTCATCCGACCAGAAAAGAGAAAACTAGTTTGAGTTTTATAGATGATATGTTGGATTTAAAAAATTTCGCGATTTTCCGTCATCTCTAGCTATTGGGCATTTCCCTCCCGTGCCACCGCCCGGCACCTGAAACAAAGAGGTGAAGAGGAAAGAAAGAGGTGGTTGATTTCGATGCTTACTTTCGTGTGGACGGTCTGTGACTACTTTGTGTTAACTGCGATGAACGTCGCAGGTGAGGCCTAAGTGCTTGACCTTTCCACCCAGTGAGAGGTGACGCCAAGGCAAGTCTGTCGCCTGGACGGCGGCCCAGGAATCTTCCTGCCTGCATTCCTCCGCACCGCCTCACTAACACTACCCACACACGTGGAGGGGAGACGTAGCCCCCGGCTAACGAGCTACGACTGACTGATAGCTCCTCCCCCAGGACGACCCACTCTCATTGGCCCGGACCGTCGAGTCACAGGGCGCAGTGATACCAATTTAGCGCCCCCTCCTTCCCCCCCCCCCCTCACAAGCTAAATCTCGCTTTTTCAACGTTCGACTTACCAACATGAATATTCTTATCCCGCCTAGTGAGGAATCTATCTTTTCTTCAGCAGTGTGAGATAAAACCACCTGGTGGATTTCTTTCCCCTCTCTTCTGAGGATGCAGAGATAACCACCGATGATTGTGAGTGAGTGAAGAGATTTGGGCGGCTCTTAACAACGAGGTCTTGAGAGCCTATGAGGGTGATTGAATTGAATATGGAGCAGCGCCGGAATGAAGGGGTGGGGGAAATGGAAGATCCCAGAGCAAACCCAACGACCAATAGCATCGTCCGGCATGATTCCCACTTGCGAAAATCCGGGAGTGACCAGTCCGGTGATTGAGCGCTGTTTGCCTTGGTGGGAAGTGAGCATTCTAACTGCACAGCCATCATGTCCCCGGATGATTCACACACAGGATACTACTTTTTAAAGAAGTTAATTATTATTATTATTATTGGTGTGTCCCAAGGAGTTGACAGCTCATAGTCAGGGACTATAGAAAAACGATATCATGGCGGATTGTACAATTATGTACAAACTGTGGAACATTGCAAGTGAAAAACATAAATATTTTCAGCTAGGCCTTCATATAAATTTCTCTATTTATTGGTGTTATAATTGCGTGGTATTTGAATAGTGAGATTATACCTGAATTTACTGCAATTGCTTGATTAAAAATAGTTTTGTACACTCTAAATAGGAATCGGTTATTTTTTTTACTGATTGTCAGTTGAAACTGCTCCATCCGGAATCTGTAGAAAAAATATCACTAATTCATCAGTTAAAATAAATCTACTAATTCAAGCAGTAGAAAACTACCGTTAGCAATATCATAGTTACTACGCTGTGGTGTTCTTGTGAGGTCGTGTTAAACACTAGCCGAACAAAGACTGCACATCCACGAGAGTTTCCTTCTGAACAACAAAGAAATTCTCAAATTAGCTTTGCTCGAGCTGCACTTGAGCGTAGTCTATAAAGTGTTAAGGCTATTGACTGGTTTGAAAAAAAGAAAAAAAGAAAAAGAAAAACGAAAAATCGGTCCAGGGAAAGAAATGTTAAAGAAATTCTTTTTTTTTTTTTTTTTTAAAGCCAATTTCGAAGATATTAATTTTAAAGAATATCTAAGTGTGCGCTATTATATTCTCAATCTCTATCGCGGCAATATAATCAATTTGTTTTTAACACTTCGTAGACTATGCTCGAGTGTAGCTCGTGCAAAGTTAATTTGGATATTTCTTTGTTGTTCAGAACAAAACTAGCATGGTTGCGTAGTCTTTGTTCTGCTAGTGTTAAACATGACCTCACAAGAACACCACAGCGCAGTTACAATGATATTTCTAACGATATAATTTCTTTTGTTATAGCATCTCAAAGGGACATGATTGATTGTAAATAATTTTATACGAGAAAGAATAAGTGATTGGATTAGTTTCATCTCGGCTCTTCATTGGTTGATGACCGGCCAATAATGAACGGTGTAAAGTACAGGGTAGTGTCCGGTGTGGTATGGACCAATAGGACGATGGTGAGTTCTAACACAGACAAAAACAGAACCTGTGTTCTTGCAGTAGTGGATATAGGTGACTCACTTCTAATATGTCTCAAGTGTCAGTAAATGTGTGCAGACCTCATTGTGTTAAGTAAATTTTTATTTAATCGTTAGCCTAAGAGGTATGATTTTTGTAGTCAACATGCTATAAATTCATCGACGGGGTTTTTGTCGGGGATCTCCCGTTTACCCCCGCCCTTGCATTCCGGCGCTGCTGCATACTCACCTCACTTCACCATCATCGGCTCTCTAGAGTCCACTCGAGTATACAGAGGTGAAGCACTTGGTCATTCCGCGAACTCCAATCGCACACGCCATAAAAATGACGTCGCTTGTCAACAACCGTGAAGGAACGCCAATCGCCAGCCAACAGTGAACCTTTCGCAGAACCCAATAGCCAATCAATAGATACCTGCCAAAATCACGTTAATTTTTTTGCGTCAAGCTAAAATTCACAGTGCTGTATACACTCGAGCCGGCGTCGTTTCTCCATTGGCTTCTGCCTTGACGTTACGTCACTCTCTTTGTGTATGAACTGCACGTGATTGGGGCACACGGTTGTGGAGCGTTCATTTATTGGCGCAGAGTTACCAGGGGTGTGTAAAATAAACACAAGTCCAATGACAAATCGTGTTGCAAAGGAAATGTGTGTTTAAATTTAACACGTCCTCAAATAATAACGCTATATTTTTTTAGGTCTCTGCCAACTAAACACAAGGAAGTTGATTATTTTGATTTTATTCTGTCACGAAACATTTCAAATATTTACAGTACTCAAAAATAGAAAAATGTAAATTAAGATATGTTGAAAAAAAATAAAAATGACGTTCGTACGACAAGCTATGCCAATACTCGGATCAAAGAAAGTTAATCGCTTTAATATTAAAATTTTGCGAATTTTATTTTATATTTACGGACATTTTTCTACACTTGAATGCTTTTACTATTGAGCTCAACTGAAAACTAAAAAATGTGTTTTAAGTAATTATTTTACTCTAACTTAATAATTGATCGCTTAAATCACGTGTAATTTATTTCAAGCGTTACTTTCTAGATTTCTTAATATGATACCAAATATTCGCATAGTAAAGGAAAACTGTCATGTACCTATGAATCGATATGGGATTCGATTATCGAACATAAAACACTTTAATGTGTTTAAAACTGATCTAAATACACACTGAAAAGCCAAAGCGATGGAGACGTGCATGAGAACATAATATTTACCCAGGTGGCTTAGCACTCATAATAAACACGAAAAAATAATCGAGGTGCAACGATAATACCAACATTTAATAACAGCCCCCTTACAATAATACAATTATATTATAATGTGAGACGATATTAAACGCAGTTCGTCAACACTTCTATAGTTTATCTCGACCTGCGTCTAAGTTGTATTTGCTCAACCTCGAGGCCCTTGTAACATACAACACAACACGAAATACAAAGCGACAGAATAATTAACCTAGTTCTCTAATTATGCCAACTAACTAACTTCTGTTGCGTGCTTGCTACAGGTCGCGTTGTGTTCGTTGCTTCAGTGTAGTGCGCTTCTGGACAATATCGACCCATTTCAGCCCCCTCGTATCACCGGAGCAAATCCAACGACCTAGATTTTGATCCGTCAAAGTTCTGTACAACTGAAGTTCACAGTCTTTGGTGCTAATTAATTTCTGTCGTTACTTTAACACATTGGGGTATGCATACATTTACTGCCACAGACAAATTATAAGTGGGTCACCTACTATATCCACTACTGCAAGAACACCGGTTCTGTTGGTGTCTCTGTAAGAATTCACCATCGTCCTATTGGTCCGTACCACGCCGGACATTTACCTTGTACCTTACAGAATGCATTATTTGCTGTTCACCAACCAATGGAGAGCCGAGCTGATATTGACCCAATCAAGTTTCCTTTATCGTATAAAAGTATTTAAAATCAATCGTGTCCCTTTGTGCGGCTATACGGAAAATAAGTAGTATCGTTGGTAATATCATTATTACTGCGCTGTTCTTTTATTTGTGAGATCGTGTTAAATACTACTAGCCGAACAAAGAATGCACATCCATGCGTGTTTTGTTCTGAACAACAAAGATATATCCAAGTTAGCTTTGCTCGAGCTACACTAGAGCCTAGTCTACAAAATGTTAAGGAACCAACGACAGTACAAAAAAACTCTCTCATAGCGCACTGCCAAATCACAGAGTGGACGAGAATACAGACATTTGGGCGGCTCTTAACATTGAGGTCTTGAGAGCCGATGAGGGCGTAGCGAGATGAGTATGGCGCAGCTCCGGGATGAAGGGGTGGGTGAAACGGGAGATCCCCGAGAAAACCCGCCGACCAGCGGCATCGTCCGGCACGATTCCCACGTGTGAAAAGCCCGGGGGACGACATATGTGGGAATCAACCAGGTTCGCCTAGGGGGAAGGCGAGTAAGCTAACCACTACACCACCGCGGCTCCAAGAATACAGACGTGAGACAGTCACGAGCTCCAGCTGCACGAGCCAGCAAAATGGCGTCACTCACCGGCAACATGGCGGATGGCCTGGTAACCTTGCCAGCTAGCAGCCCAGCCAATGGCGTATTTTTGCAGCAGGCAGTAACGAATCAGTGACACGAGCACCTTTCCCAGATCCTTGCGCAGCCAATCAGAGAATGAGTACGTCCACGTCAAAGGAACCGACACGCTGTTTTGCCTGTGAGTAATTATCGTCTGCATTCACATGTAATTTATTATCGTCTGCGTTCACATGTGATTTACTATCGTGTGCGTTCAGATGTTTTTTTTCTAGCGAAATTGGCTTTACTTCGTATGATTACAGTGTTTGTAGACTACTCAGTAATAGTTTTCGTCAGACATGCAAAATACATTTTCTGTTAAAAATACAATTTGTTATTATAAACAGTATACTTCAGAGAAGTTTTTCTATTGGTTTGGTTTTTATAGGTGATATAATTACAAAATGAGGACGAAATTGCGATATGCCGTGTCAGGGATATAAGTATAATTTTAATACATATCCGAGAGGTATTTGACCATGAAATACTACATCATTAGAATGTTTACCATATCTATTGAACTATGATAGAACTTAAAACAGCAGAGGGGGTATGAGTTTCTATTTACAGCTCTATGTATGTATGAGCCCTCAACACACATACCTATTTCACATTACCCATTTAGTATTTCTCTTAGGGTACATTTACCTTGCCAACTGCATAGTATTCCGTAATGAAGTTAATGTATCAGACACTGAAAATAAAACGTCCATGTTAGTGGACTGCACTGGGTTTATTGCCTCAGAATAGGTAATTAGATATAGAAGCGTACGGGCGTTCCTATTCTTGTGGTGTTAGCATAATCACTCGTTGTCTGCCTGTGCTATTTTCTGTAGCAGTATTATGTGTTACTGTCTGCAACACGCTGGTAAACATTGATTTTGGAATCACATGACGCAGAGGTGGTATTCGATAAATTCCCGCGGGTGATGCTTTTGCAGATATAGCTTCGCGAAATACCATTGCTGATAATAAGCATAAATTACTGCACTCGCCTCTTGAATTTTTTTGGGATTGAAGACAGAACAGGAAATCAAACTCACCCACTCAGATATTCCTCAGCGGAATATATATTTGCGGATTTTTTGTGGGCAAAAGCTACAAAAAGCGACATTACTGTACATTGAGTTCACAAACGGCTTAATCACAGAACAGGAGTGAAATGAGGTGGCAGTTACTCTAATAAGAGTGTGATTTACAATAGCGCGAACAGACCTTAATTCGACGGCCTGCCTGAGTACGCAAAATTCGCGTTATTATTGGGGACACGTTAAACTTAAAGCACTCGTATCTTTGCAATAAGTCTGTCCTTGGACCATACTGTGTCTGACACGCCCTGGATAAAGCTGCACCAATCATTGAACACTTCAGAGTTGTGCCCCCCTCCCCCCCCCCAATTCTGGTGCTTTCATTTAGAAAGGGCGTGGCTTGACAGCGACGCAGCAGCCAACGGAGAAACGGCGCCGGCTCTGGTGCATACAGTAGTGTGAAGTGCAGCCTGGTGCCAAATAATAACGCGAATTTTGCATGTCTCTGGCCATCACTCATGAGCAGTAATCAGGACAGCCAGTTGCCGCAACAGGGACTCGCATTTGCCAAAACCCCAGTAAGCAGGAACCCTTCCTACCAGCCAGGGAATCAGGCCATGTTGCGCGCTATGTCACGCCGATATGAGGACAATGGAGTGCGGCGGCGGGAGTATTTCTCCACTTGACGTCGGCAGAGAAGGAAGTCACTAGAAGCCCCAGATGTGCCGACCACCGAATCTTGTCGTACTTCATCAGACTTCGGACACTTCTCAAGGTGGCACAATCACAATATAATGACGTAGCTCTCAGTGTGGTAATTTATGTAGTAACTTAACAATGCTCCCCTGACCTTACATTAATACACGTACCCTCCAAATGTTTAATTTTATAGCTAGAGATAGGGAAATTTCGCGAGTTCAATGACCTGTTGGCTAGACTCCACAGTAGTGTGTACACTCGAGCCTCAAGACGTTTGTTCATTGGCTGCTGCCTCGTAGAGTAGCCAGTGTTACTCCACACTTGGCAGTATGGCACTCACTACTTGTTTCATTGCAAGTCTGCTATTGGCTCAGAGTCGTCCAGGGTGGGTCTGATGAACTGTGATCCAATTGCAAAGATGACTTTGATGTAAACGTGTTTCAAACCTAGCTTGTCCAGAAATTAATTTGCGAATCAGACTATATATAGCCATATATAGTCTGCTTATTTATATTTATTTACTTCACAAATTTTCGAACTTCGATTTTTCCACCTGATTTAGAAGTAACGTTACCCAAGTCTCGCGAAATAGACATCGCACCGCATTCGTGCGCACTCGGTGTAACAATGTTTTGCATGAGAACTATTTATTACTAGGAGTTACCAACACATCTGTTTTCGCACTGTTTTCATTACTAATTATGATAAATTAAATATTATAATTTATTGATCAGACATAATCGAGATTTCAATTTTTAAAAATTACGTATTTTAATGTTAACACAAGTATAAAACGCTTTTGACACATGGAATAATTAGGAAACAACCGAACACGTCATATGTGGGGTGATATTTCAAAGTTTTTATTCAACAAGTGTGGAGTAACTGCGAACAGACTACGAGCAAGCAGCCGCATCTACTCCATCCTCCCCTTAACCCTCTCAATAAAAATGGCCGGAGTCATCAAATTTCCCTCCCACGGAATTTCTCCCAGGAGTTTTATCGGATACGACGGCCGGGTCTAATGGTCCCACGGCTGCCGTGGGAAAAATGGGGTCTGGAATTGCCTGCGCCGATAAGGGTGGTCTTGGTGGAAGGGTAGAGAGAGAGAGAGAGAGAGAGAGAGGGAAAAGTTGAAGAGTCACTTCTTCCGATCTCCTCGCAGATGGAATTCTAATTTTAACTCCATGCCTGCGGAGCAGGGGCGATCTGCAAGTCGTTTCAACGGCGATCTATGGACCAATCATTCATTTCCTTCAGCACCGCGCGCCACCGCGGGAGTTCTCGTTGCAAATGCGAAGCGTTTCCTAGTTCCGTGGATGTCACTCAATAGATGAGAAAAACGCTAATGAAACCGAAGTGCGTGTGTCGCCGAGTCAAGCATCGCACCAGCAACATGAAAGATCGTTGGCCTCGGAAAAATATGTTATTTTATATTTGTAGGCATTTATCTCTGACTATCTTTCCCACAGGACAAATATTTTCAGGTCGCATGGTTTTTTTTTTTTTTTTTTTTGCCGAATGACACGTCAAAATCGTAACTCGAGACCCGTTAATTTCGCTGATTCGTATGAGTACATCTTGAACTCCAACCACGTGTACATGTGAGTATCTGTTCCTGTTGGAACACAGTTTATTATACTCACCCCGAATCACGTTCAACCAATAACGTACCTGCTAATAAAGCAAAGACCAAATCACGTGCTACCTGTTCTGGAGTTAACACATTCTGGACTACGCTCGAGCTGAGTTCGAGCAAAGCCAGTTTAAAAATTTCTTCGTCCTTGGAAATAAAACTCGCCTGGGTGTACAGCCATTGTGTCGCTAGTATTTGACAGGATCTTGCAAGAATAATACAACTCAGCAGCTACAGTTTTCCTCTAGAAAATTAATTTTTTTTTTTTTTGTTAGTCCCTGAGACACGATTGACTGTAAACCTTTTACACAGTAAGCGACATTTGACTGGAGCGTATCAGCTCTGCTACCCCAGTGGCTGATGACCAGCCAATGATGACCGTCGTAGAGCACAGTAAGCACGTCCAGTGTAGTGTGGACCAATAGAAGAGTGGTAAGTGGGGATACAGAAACCAACAGAATAGACATTCCTGCTGTGGTGTAAATATGTGCAGTCCTGAATGTGTTAAACTGGAGTAACAGCCCAATGAACAACTTAAATGCGCTGGAATGCACAAAGGCTTCTGGTTTATAACTTGTTGCAGAATGAACCCGCGAAATTTCCGAGTCCCTAACCATAAGTTTATGTTTTAGAAAGGTACAAATAATGAAAACTATCTTACGTATAGAAATAAGATAATTCGCACTGCAAGGAGATGCCAAGAACTATTTCAAGATGTCCATGAAATTGATTTTTTTTATAATTTTAATAAAATTGCGAAAAAAAGAGAATTCGTACTAATTTTTTATATTTGGCCGCCCCTGAATTTTCAGAAACTAACTTTTGCTAAACATACCTAAAAATGAATTGAAAAAATATTTTTCAGATACCCTTTTTAAATTTTCTGCAAAAAGTTCGGTTCATTTTATTCGTGCACCACAAAAATAGTAAAATTTTGACTTTGGCGTGTCTATTGCAAAATCCATGCAATATAAAAATATTTGATCTGACGATGAGGTAGTCATAGATATTACTTACAAGTTGAACAAGTTATAGTTAAAATATAAAATAGCACATTTTCCCGTGGCCAACGACCTTGTAACGTTAACACTTTGAGATCGCCACACTTTTACAAGCTTTAAAGATAAGCTAGACATTGAACTCCTAAACCCATACCGCTGCAGGGACACCGAGTTATATTGGTCCCTATTGTCACCTAACGGCATTCTACTGGTCAAAACAATACCAGTAATTCCTGATTGGCCGGATGCCAACCAATGGTGTGCCGAATTTACCATATTCCAACCAAATGTTCTTTCGTATGTAACAGGATGTACACCCCATATTGTTGATTTCCGAAACTATTCATAAATGTCGTTCATTTCCGAAGATCGTTGTTGATGTTGTATTAGTTCATATTCAATATCGTTATGAAATAGGGAATTGATAAGTATACCCGGACCAGTTTTGTTTTTTTATTCAAACAAGTTCGGCCCCCGAACTACGCTCGAGTATAGACCTCGAGGTGCTAATTCGCTAGACAATACCTAGGAACAAAATATGACAGGAGGAGATGGTAGAGCCAAAATGTGATATTTCACCCTGTTACGCTGAGGAAAACGTTTTGTGGAATCAAAAAAAAATTTGTTTCGCGCAACCAAAATTAATTGTTTACATTGCGTATTCATACTCCGTATGTAAAATTAACATTTGCATGCTCGTGATCGCTTTGTTCATACACATGTCAAGTGAAACTTTAAAACTATCATACAAGTAAATGGTTTACCGATTCGCTAATTCCTCCACTTACATGCATTGCAAAAATAAAAATAAAATAAATACTTTCCTCTTTAAAATTTTTTTACCAAAGCTTTTAATTCAACTTCCAGACATGAAACTGAGTCCCCTTTGTCGTTACCAACTTTACGAATGAAGAGCGAAGAGATTTGGACGGCTCTTAACATCGAGGTCTTGAGAGCCGATGAGGGTGATTGAGGTGAGGATGGGGAGGGGGAACGGGAAATCCCCGAGAAAAAAACCCGCAGACTAACGGCCATCGTCCGGCACGATTCCCACACGTGAAAATCCGGGAGTGATCCAGCTGGGGATTGATCCCGGATCGCCTCGGAGAGAGGCGAGCAGGCTAACCGCTCAACCACCGCGGCTCCACCAACTTTATGAGGCACATACCGTGCTGTTCTTTTTATGATAAGTGAAGATAGGCACACTGGTATTTTTCAAATGTTTATTTCAAAAGTGGTTGATGAACCACGAAGAAAATTAGGGTATTTATTAACACTGGCAAGGTTTAAAAATTTCTTTTACTGTGCATCATGAAAAGAAAAGATTATCGGGTCAATCACGGGATTAATTGGTAGAAAGATATGATTACGAGCAGTGGCAACATAATGACTGGGTAGAATTTGATTGCCTATTACATAACACGGGGGGGGGGGGGGAGAATCCATTTTCATTAGCTCACGTGAAGCTTGGATCATTACTAAGCTCCTCTTTTCGTGCAACGTGGTTGCGAAGGGTGGGATTTTACACCACGCACCAGATTACACATGACATTTAAGAGGAGAGTAAATGAATTCCGCACGACTCCATCGGCTGGCGAAATTGATTACCCCCCTCCCCCCTTCCCCCCTTCCCCTGCCCAGGCAGCCGGAAAACTAACGACTTTCGGTCACGATCACAGAATATTTGCATTCTGCTACCGCAATAACGAAGTAGAGATATTCATGTATGCGGTGATTATTAATAGCTGGAACGGTTTAGCGGGAGTGGTCACAGTTCTCTACAAGTCAGGGAACGCAAAGCGGACAGCCGGGATCCGAATTTCCGGGTAAAAAAAAAAAAAATATTGTCTTGAACACAGTATTTTTTATAAAATTCTTTTCTCGGTATAACACAATGTAAAGCTTCAGTAGGCCTGCGTGATATACGTGTTGTTACTAAGCTAACAGGGTCTGCGGTTGCTGAGCGATTGACAAGCTCGCCGCACCACCAAGGCGAACCGGGTTCGATACCCGGCCGGGTCACCGGATTCTCGCAAGTGGGGATCGTGCCGGACGATGCCGCTGGTCCGCGGGATTTCCTCGGGGGTCTCCCGTTTACCCATGCATTCGCGTTCCGACGCTGCTTCGTAACTCGCTTCACCCTCGCCGGCTGTCGAAACCTCGATGTTAATAGCTACCCAAGTCTCTCCTTTCTACCAGCAGCTTCGGCCAGTTGTAAAAGACGTTTCACGATAACTTCGTGTAGCCAAGTCGAATATGGTAGTATGTTAATAAATTACAGCGTGGTGCAAATGTATCAGGGAATTTCTCTCTCTCTCCCCCCCCCCCCCCCCCCCCACTGTCGCCTGGGTCACTAGTTTCGCAACGTTGCCGCCATCACGCGATAGGGACTTGTCACGTAGTTTAGGGAACTGCCTTTTCCGTACCATGACCTGGTAGCACATTGAACTTGCCAGCTCTGCACGCACTACAGAGAGCTTTGTGTTTGCCGCTAACACTGCTGAAAAGCAAGCCATAATAAATTTTTTAAACAGTTCATAATTAACGAAGCATTTGGAATACTTCAGCGATGTTTCGCGCGGATACTCGGCTGGCTGATGTGGAGACCTTAAAAATTCGCGTTAATATTTGGGGACACGTTCAACTTTTAAAACTAAACGTAGCTTTGCAATGCGTTTGTCGTCGGACAGTAATTAATCTGACACGCCCATCGTGGCCCTGCGCCGATAAATAAACACTTCACAATCGGGTTCCCCAAATCTCGTGCTGTTTAGCCAGAAAGGGCGTGACTTCACATACATGCAGCAGCCAATGGAGACAGGATGCCAACTCGAGTGTTTATATATAGTGCTGTGAAGTTTAGCTTGAAGCCAAATAATAACGCTAATTTTGTAGGTCCCTGCTGATAGGCCACAATATTGTATGCTCGTGTCTGTAAGAACTATTTCTTACTAAGCATTGCCAACACGTCTGTTTTACCCCTGTATTTATTCGTATTAGTTAGTAACACTTTGAAGACTATACTCGAGTATAGTTCGAGCAAAACTTGTTCGAATAATTCATTCCACATAAAAAAACCCAAACCTATCCGGTTATACTTACATCAATTCCCTACGTCATAAGGATTTTTAATCGCCACTAATACAACATCAATAACTAACTCCGTAAATGAACGACATATTTTTGTATTTGTTACAGAAATCAACACGATGGGATGTACATCCTGTTACGTACTAAAGAACATTTGGTTGGAAAACGGTAAACTCGGCACTCCATTGGTTCGCAGTCGGTCAATATGGAAATACTGGTGCCGTTTTGACCAGTAGAATGGCGTTAAGTGACAATGGGGACAAATAGAACACGGGAGTCCCAGCAGTGGTATGGATGTAGGAGACTAACGTCTAGCTTGTCTTTAAAGTTGCCAAAAGTGCGCCAATCTCAAAGTGTTAATGAAATGTTGTATTTTATATACAAAATATAACTAAAAATTCAATTTAATGAAAACAGGGTACTTTTATATAAACACATTTATAAAACGCTTGTAGTACGTGGTATATTTAGCAAACAAGCAAACACTTCTTAGATAGGGCGATTTTTCAATGTTCTGATTCAAAAAGTGTGATGAAAACGTGAATAGACTATATTATGCTGAAGCATTCCTGATGTTGATGTAGGTCAGTAGTGGACGACGCCTCGATCACAGCTCACTCGCCCTTCACTTTTCCCAGTAGACGTTTCCACTTCGACCCACCTGAGGGTCGGATCCATTCCAGCGGGGCGGCGTTCGAAGGGGGTGGAGGGAATTTGGATTAAGGGCGGCAGGCGAGGGAAAGGGTGGATTCGATTATCTCGCCTCGGAGCCTCGAAGAGGGGAGGGCGAGCGTGATTGGTCAGCCGCCCGGATATGCAGGCGATAGCGGCGCAGCTTCGTGTTACTGCGCTCGGCACGCCCATCGGACGCAGAACGGGTGACCTCGACAGAAGCGGAACTGCAGTGCGCGGGCCCCCGTGTTTCGATTGTTCGCTCTTTTGCGCGAGTACACAACGTTGACCTACCTCAGAGCAACACAGGCGTCAAAGTCACATGGTCAACAGTGATGAACGTGTTTGTTTAAATCTTAATTTTCAAAACAGACTCACTTCAATATGAATAAAATACTTTCACCAATTTGTATTTAATCTCACTTGCATTACAAATTGGTTAGAGGAAGCATACAAACATCTCAAAACACTTGTTAAGAGGACTGTGCAGATCAAGAAGGGAGGGAGCGATACGGGCGACACTAACACGGACGTCTAGTGCCTCGTCGCTCCTACGAGCAAGGTGTGCAGTGTTTCCGTCCTAACGTTTTACTGTGTAAACTAGAGATGTAACTGCGGGGTTTTATTACACGCGATGAAAGAACACAGATCAAACTACTTGAGTATAATCGTACTTTTCTCTTACCGCTTAAATAAACTTCGCAGGAAAGCTTTAAAAATGCGATATTTGACCACTTTCACGATTTCTTTTCTCCATTAATACACCTAAAAGGATAAAAGTAAAAATCTATCGACATAGGCAATAGTTTTTTTAATTATTTCTGGCAAAACTTCGTATTCCCAGAAGGTTTATGTACTGAGACACCCGTTTAGGAGCAAACAACTATTTCACTGAAAACGTTTCAGTGTTTATAACCTCAAACCCAGTCCACGCCGTTTCCACCAGACGTGTTGGCAGAAAAGCATTTCAATGTTGGGACACGGAGATTGGTTGTGCGCAGCCAGCGAGATCGGTCTACCTCGTCTTTAGTCTATGGTTAGACAAGACAGACTATACTTCAAAACACTTGTGCTTTTGTATTGTGCTTATCATCGGACTACAGTTTGTCCGAACACACCTTGGACGACTTTGGACCAATAGAAAATCACTACCGAGAGGTTGGTCCAATCACGCGCAATCAAGTAAGATGTAAAATGGGTCCTCACTGCTGCAGAAGCCAATTAGCAATTGGGACAGTCTCTAACATGTGGAGACCTGTAAAGTTCGCGTTATGTTTTTGCGCCAAGCTAAAATTCACAGTACTGTATATACTCGAGCCGTTGGCTGCTGCCTTGACGATAAGTCACTCCCTTTCTGAGTGAACTGCATGTGATATTGGGGCACACGATTATGGATCGTTCATTTATTGGCACAGAGTTACCAGGGGCGTGTCAATTTAAGACTGGTCCATTGACTAATGTATGGCAAAGAAAAAGTGTTTCAAGTTTAACATGTCGTCAAATAATAACGCGAATTTTGCAGGTCTCTACTAATATGTAGGGGGCAGTGAAATTTCGCGGAACGATTTAAAGACAGTTTATAGGCCTATTTCAAATCACTGTATGGTCATTTACCTATCTTGATTTGCTGAATTACTTATTGTCTCGTGTTAATTGTTTGCACACGAATCACGTAGGAGCCGCGCCGAAGTTGCCGAATTCTGAGTGGCCCGGGCAAATATGAAAACGCCTTCTCATGCAGACAGCAACCAATGTCAATGGGGAAACTGCTTATTGGGTGCTTATTGTTTTGAAGTCTACTGCGTACTCATATTATTTCGCGGGAAATCACTAGCTCAATGTATAGAACGATGAATTATAGTATGCCGCCTGAAAATAACGAGAGTTCTGCATGTCCCTTTCTGTAGTGACGACGACTCCAGCTAAATGGAGTCGCGCCCTACAAAAGCGACCAGCGCGGGGAAAATGGATTTTCTGAGCCAACAAACGGTATGTCTGCGAATGGCAAAGTAAATGCACGTCGCAGGGGGAAAAAAATATTTACGCCCTAAAATTGAAACAGAACTATTCGAAACGAACTAATTTAACTGCAGATCTGTTGGAACCCCTGCACTTAAATCAGTAAGCTTCAACTGTTAATATTAGTTACTGGTATTTATTAATAAAACACTGATTTCTACTGAGCACTTTTGAAAGCCCTGTCATATGGAACAATAGTCAATAAATATATTTTATTTTAGCCTTAGACGTTAACTCCAGAGTGCGGGGGAATAAACACACTGTGTTTATTACTTACATGACAATATTTATTCAAAACGGTGGTTACAGGACAAAAAAATGGCTGAAAGAAAAAAAAGTAACTAGAGCGTCAGAAATGCTCACTTTACCGTGAACAGGCTATACTCTTAAATATTTTGCTTTTACTCGGAACTATTCACGGCACACATATACACCGCAGTTTGCCACAAAATTATTTTAACAGAATGCGTATTAAAATCTGGTCGTAATTTTTTTCCGATCTGAAAATAAGTCAGTCGCATCAATGTTGGCATCTACATATAGTAGGATGGACCCCCGATTTTTTTTTTTTTAAATAGTAGTTTGCGCGAATACGCGTATCTCGGTAAAAAAATGTTCTGCAAATACGACTTTCTGTCAGAAAAGATATTTAAAAAAAAAGTATATCTATGCCCCTATTTTTTACTTTTGTCATATTTAATTTATTCTTGGAGGAAAAAGACCAAGAAAATGGTCGAATATCGCATTTTGAAAGCTTGCCAATGCAGTTTCCTTAAGCGGCAAGAGAAATGGACAAAGATACGGGCGTAGTTTAATCCGTGGTTTTTCATCGCTCGTAATAAACCCCCACTGTTTGAGATCTAATATTTGCACAGTTACGGCGGAAACACTGCACGCCTTGCGCGTAGGTGCGATAAGGCACTAGGCGTGCGTGTTAGCGTCGCCCGTATCGCCCCCCCTCGCTTCTACACCTTGGACGCGGGGATGAATTTACAAGCGCAGTGCACGTGTGAGTGTGGTATATGCGCTGCCACTTGTGTGTGTTTTTTTTTCAATACATACAATTGATATGGTAAATGTAGGGAGTTCATAGTTTTACGTTCAAACACGGATGTAAGCGTTTGAAATATTTTCTTTGAGTTATATTTCTGAAAAATGTGTTTTGAAATTAAAATCAGAACTGTTAACTTCTGTGGTGTCCGATTCACATGCAGTGATTCCCACAGTAAAAGGTCAAGAGTATTTGTTCATAAAATTCAGAGAGATTTTTTTTTTTTCCAGTTTATTTCACGCATGATGCAGGCGATAAAACGCTTTGCCGCATGTTACAGAGGGGGGGGGGGAATTTAAACAGGTTATACAATCAGCAGATATCGTCCACGCCAGTCTTTATAAAAAAAATTGTTATACTCAATAGTGATATTTAGTGTGTATGATATGTAAAGGTCTTTCGAGATCCTGGCAAGCATTAATGAAACTACTACATCTCACCCACGCAAATGTTGTTTTCAGTGGTCGAGAAATTTCCCTTTTAGTGTAAGCCAAGTTGCGCTCGGGCGTAGTGTCCTAAGTGTTAGGCAAGTTAAACATTTACACAACCACTTGCTCGAATACCAAAGGTCCTGAAGAAACTTCACGTCTGCTATAAACACGTCCTTGCTAATCATTTTACGACCTAAGCTGTGCCTTGGAAGACAGATTACGCGGCATTCTCTTTAGCGTTGAAATGATTCGTCACTAGGAGTTCGTGTATTCGACGTACATTATGTTGGGATGACAAGCTGTGCAACTCTCCACGTTAACAAACGAAGAATGGTTCTTGCTGTCTGCGTTCCGTTATTAAAATGTAAAATCATATAAATATAGGATACAACGAATGTGGGACACCACAAATACGCACTTGTACTAATTTTCGTTGCTTTGAAATTACACAGTGTAACGCCACCGTAAATTAGAAATAATTAATATGTGAAGGTACTATTATAGTCGATTCAGGGTTACTTCAAACTTTACTGTAGCCGAGCTAAAGTACTACTTCCAGGATATTCCTCCGCCTCGTTCAAACGAAGCTCAACTGTCTAGAAAATTACACTACATTTACAGCGCACCGCATTCGTGCGCACTCAGTTTTCAATAAGAATACTTTCTTTACAAGGAATTTCTAACACGCCTCTGTTTTCTCATTGCTTATATTTATGGACCCGCAAAATTTGCGTTATTTGCTGGCAGCACGCTAAAATCCACCTAAAATCCATATATATATATATATATATATATATATATATATATATATATATATATATATATATATATATATATATATATGGAGCCGGGGAAATTTGTTTATTGGTTTCTTCAGCAATGAGGGAACGTTTTACCTGTTGACTTGGTTGTGCGTTATTGGGCCAGTCTCTAGTTAAGAGGTTTTCTATTGGTTCAAAGGTGTACATGTGGTGTGTCCGGACAAACTATAATCCATTGACAAACGCTGTACCAAAGCACACATGTTTGGAATCTGCTCTGCTTTGAAACAATTACGTGAATTTTGCACGTCTCTAATTAAATTATAATTTATAGATAAAATATAAGTTTGAAATTTCACATGAACAAAAAATTAGATACTTTTACATTAACATAAGTATAGAACGCTTGTGATACTTGGCATATTTCGGAGATAACAAGACACGTCAATAATGGGGTGATTTTTAAGAGATTAGATTTTAAAAAGTGTGTTAAGAAACCGCGAATAGACAATACCGGAATAGTGGTGATGATATTGTCTAACAACTTAGAAGAGTACGTAGCATATTTAAGGATCCCGTTTCATTAGATAAAACTGAGACAGGCTATATTATGCGATACATTTACCGCAGTTATAATAACTGTGTTTTGAAGTTTCCACGTTCGAGTCCAAGCCTTAGCGTTCAAGAGAAGCTAAGGTGTTAATTAAATAGCTACTTGCAATTATATACAGTTTAAGGAAATGTATAGTATTATGTTTTTCCCATGCTAATTAGACGCAATTTAATTATGTATGGTAAAAAAAAGTCTTTCGTGTCGCATCTTGGACATGAAGTTCTATGCGCCACACTCGTAGGGAGAAACTACTTCGTTGCTGGAAATTTTTCTGGGGTCCAAATTTTCACAAAACGAGACAACTGGAATCTGGCACGGGCATATATGGGTTACGTCGGTTGGTGGTAATAGCGTCTGGCGAATACATGCAATACGAGCTGGCGTTTATCCAGACAATTTTACAGTTGACCCAACCGCCAGTAAACCGTCTTTCACTCTTCCAGTCGCACCAATTGTGGAATTCGGTATCTTCTCTGTCGGCGTGCAGATGGCAGAGGTACATTCTTCATTCCCGTTTCCAACGATTGTTACCGGAATAATGTGCTGTGTGAGAGGGATCCGCGGTTTAAACGAAACAACAGCACCACATGACTTTTCACGAACCGTCCTTCATATAGGACTTAAAAAGGATTGGTAACAAACCCCCCCCCCCCCCCCCCGCCAACTCGACATTGTCGCGCCAGCAAAAAACATTACCAGTTTCGTATCCGCTTTTTTTTATATCCTGGATAGGTACACTGCACGGCAGGATGTCAATTTTATTTTCAGCGGACTGTTGAAGAGAACCACAAACTCTATCAAGAGTTGTCACAAAGCATAGAATTGCATGATACACTCTGTGCCGAAACTATGGGCGATGTTTTTGTTAACATCGGCTCCGGCGCTATGTCACATTTAACTATTGGCTATTCGCGGTAAAATGAGCACTTTCGAAAGCGCTGCTTAAGATCTACTTGTATGCCTTATGCCGGTGTAATATTAACATTGTCACGGGCCTTGTCGCTTTATTCATGCGTCTGTCAGTGAAACTGGGAAATTATTATAAAAGTGGATATTTAACAAATCTGCTCAATTCGATACATTTAAAAAAAAAAAACCGAAAGCGAAAAAATATATATATAATTTATGACAAACGATTACCCAACACTTATTATTCAACGCTAAGACACGGGACTTCTTCCTATCCATCGTTATACCAACTTTACTGGGCGCATGTCACTCAGGGCGCCCGTTATGACATATGCGGGTAGGGGGCAGTGACATTTTTCTAAGGTTGATTTCAAATGTGCTCACTTTACCCTGAACAGCATTTATTTCGAGTATCGGTCTGCCCTCTTATCATAAGTCCATTATTTATCCACGTGAAATACACATCTCACAGGATTACTAGCTTGTGGATATAAGGTCGTCGCGGTCATCTGTACAGTGAGAAATTATCGAAATGTGTGAGCCCGGGGGGGGGGGGGGTAGTGTTTCCCATTCAACATCCGAACACTACAATTTGCCAGATTATAATAGTGGTGAAACAACCATGCAATGTTTTGTTCTCTAATCACCATTTAAATAGTTGTATGCAAATCACAGTTACAATCGTAGTTATGACGAAGTCAATTAATGTAATTTTACTTGTATTAAACCAGTAACTAATATGTCACTAGTTATTACCTTTACAGATATTTTCCCGGAATATTTAACCCGAATTCAAAATACGGAAACTCAAATGAGCCCTAAAGTGGGTAGACTTCGTTAAATGAAGTCCAGTGGAGATGGCGAAATATCGGAATTTTCGTTTATTCTTTTTTGTAATACTTTGGCCTTACTGTAGCAACTGAGCCACATTTGCAGAAATTTTAAGTTAATTCAACCTTGCCAAGAAAGAACGGCTCCAAAAGTGCGCAATCCCCTTAACAGGAAAACTATGCTTTCAATACGTCAGCAGCTCGAGAACGTTACGACTTATACGGTTTATCACATAGGTCATTGAACCCGAAAATTCCCCCGTAGAAGACTGAAGACAGTTTCATATTTGGCCATCTGAAATCTGATCGGATGTCGTGCTTTCCTTTATACGTGGACCGGGAATGAATACCTAATAGACTGCTACATGCGTCACAAATAATTCTCCCTCTCGGTTTGGCATCTTAGGATGTGGCGATTCGACTGTCTGTCGTTTGAACCATCGGCTCAAAACGCTGCAAGGAGTCGCAGAAAGAGTAGATGCTGATTAATAATAAATAACGCCGTTCGCTAATTCAACACCTGATAAATTTACTTGCTAGTCGACAGTGTATTCAATACGGAATCTTTTACAGCACGCGATAACCAACTAAACACGAGGCCTGTTTCAGACCCTCTAGCAGCTACACTCTAAAAAATTGTCAACAAAATTCTTTGCATAACTTCAAACAGTTTTCTTGTAAAATATGCGAAACTTACAATTGTAACACGAGAAATGATAGCCTTGTATTAAAACTTACGTTAATGATAAGTTCACAGTAAATTATTATTTTTTTCTTCTATAACACAAAAGAGGTGAATTAATAACAGAGAATAACTAAAAAATATATTTAAAAATACAATTTTCGAAGAAAATAAACGAACCGCACGGGTAATATATCCAACAGCTCTTGTATTACTAGCTCGCAGACTTAATCACAAGACCAAAATGACTTACGATCTTAACACTTATTTATACCTTAGATACCTGAAGAATACAAGGGAAGTTACTTGATTAATAAGAATACATTTATTTCATTTTAATAGTTCTGTGTAACTAGGAATCATTTACATTTAATAAATATTACGGTCACGTTTTATAGAAATTGTCGTTTTATTATGTTTATTTGAGTTGTTTTAAGTGTTTTACGTTATTAATACGTGATTTTCATTTCTAATACATACATGTACATTTATTTTTGCACACAGCTACACTTTACATAACACATGGAATTTGTGCAAACAGGTATAAACGGTTTCACGTTGTTGAGTGCTCGCCATTTTACTAAAGCTCTTAAACACGTGTCAGTATATTAGACAAAAAATCCTGAAGTTCATTACAAATACACCCCTTGTACTTTTACAAACTTGTCGTTTTATAGGAGAAATATTTGTACTATTACAAGCATTTGTAAAATTAAAAACAATTTCTCAGCAAAAATTACAAATATTTTTTTTACAGTCTACAGGCGAATTGGTACATGCACATTTCACTTCCGTGAACTAGCTATTGTGTAAGCATACCGTGTGGAAACGTTAACAATGACCGCGGGAAAATTTTCGCTAGCGATTCCTAGAAAAGTGGGCCATAGTTCATTTCCCCGCTACAGTAATGTCTTCAGTTGAAGCGAAACCGTCACAAGAAATGCACTTTGAACACTCAGGATGACATAGTGGACGAGAATAATTTATATGCCACGTGCTACCATTTCCTATTACTAAGGGACCTGCAAAATTCGCGTTGTTATTTGAGGACGTGTTAAACTTGAAATACTTCTCCTTTGCAATTGCAATACGTTTGTCATAGGACCAGTCTTTATTCGACACGCCCCTGGTAACTCATGCGCCAATAAATGAACGCTCCCCAACCGTGTGCTCCAGTCACGTGCAGTTCACTCAGAAAGGGAGTGACTTAACGTCAAGGCAGCAGCCAACGGAGAAACGACGCCGGCTCGAGTATACACAGTACTGTGAATTTTAACTTGACGCAAAAAAAAAATAACGCGAATTTTGCAGGTGTCTACCTATTACGTGCACTCTACGAAATAGTTCGGAAATTTACCACACCAGAGTTTAGAAATGTTACGGAAACTGTTGTGATGAATTTTTATTCTTGTACACGCGTGGTAGTGCTCGTTAACAGGCATATAAAACAGCCACGTGAGTACTTGTCATTACGAAATCCACATAGAAGCCGTGCTAAACTCTTCCGTATTTGTGTACTAACGTATGGTACACATAGGTTAAAAACTTCCATTAAATTTTAGGAAATTTACCAGAAAAATTTCTTACATTGATGTACCAACCCCGGCAGGTTATTCCTGACGGAAATATATATACGCTTTTCCCCAAAGGCATTATTGAGGTAGCTATGCACCCTCCAAATATCAATTTTTGAAATTATTTTTTATATTAATATAAGGAACTATTTGCTATTAAGGAAAAAAAACCACGAAAAGTGTTTTGCGCGAACGGAGATATACACCTGGGAAAATGCGTTTGGTAATATAATATCCGGATTTCCCTTCATCTGGGAAATAAGGGTGCCGATTCGTAATTAAACACAGGGTGGAAAACTAGGGTTTTCTGATGAAGGGGTATGATATTACGAACTGAATATTTAAAGATTTTAATATATGTGTTCCACAAAACATAATTCACTTATTTGTTGCTTAATCGCAAGTAATTTCTGATATTTATAACGAAAATAATTTCAGAACTCGATGTTTGGGGACGCATCGCTCCCTTAATAATCACTTTAGGGAAAAGAGGTTCATATATTTTCATCTCATTTTTACGTTAGTAATAACGAGGGGCAGTGGTTATTGGCAGCGTGAGAAGACATGTTCTTATTTAACTGGGCCAATCGTAATAAAGTACTCCCATACTGTAATAAAGTACACCCGTACTGATTGTCCAAGATTCTCGGATAGACATATGAGGCACGTAACGTTTAAAAATCATCCAACCACGAAAGTGCATATGAACTAAAGCGTTTTAGAGTACAAGTGGCCTTGAAATCTTTTACGCGAAAAACACCTGTCCCTATTGATAACCTGGCGGAGTTTGTCGCCGATGTTTGGTATCACGTTGTATATATCGGGTTGCCAGAGTTCTTGGAGGACGTAAAGCTCGCCCTCAGAATACGAACGTGACTACAACACAATAGGGCTTTTTTTGTTCGTTTCACAAGAACTACGAGCGATCACCAGAGACATGCAAAATCCGGGTTATTATTTGTCATCAGGCTGAACTTCGCAGTACTGCCTATACCGGAGCCGTCGTCATTTCTCCATTGGCTGCTTCACATAGGCGAAGCCACGCCCTTTCGGACTGAACTGCAAGTGATTGGGGCACATGGTTGTGTAAGCGTTCATTTATTGGCGCGGAGTTACCACGGGCGTGTCAAATAAAGACTGGTCCAATGACAAACGTATAGCAAAGGTAAAGTGTTTTAAGTTTAAAATGTCCTCAATTAATAACGCGAATTTTGCAGGTCTCTAAGCATAACCTACTATAATTTAATTGGACAAGGGTATTTTGAGTATTTGCTAAGTAGCTGTTGGTGCTTAGGCCTGTAAGGACGGATTTGTAATTCTGGCTAGTGCCATCTCTACAGACATACAAAATCCGCGTTATTATTTGGCATCAGGCTGAACTTTGCAGTACTGTATATACCGGAGCCGGCGTCGTTTTTCCATTGGCTGCTTCATAGATCTGAAACCACGCCCTTTCTGACTGAACTGCACGTGATTGCTGCACACTATAATAAATGGTTCATTTATTGGTGCAGACTTTCCAAGGGCGTGTCAAATAAAGACTCGTGCAACGACAAACGTGTTGCAAATGAAAAGTGTTTTTAAGTTCAACATGTTCTCAAATAATAACGCGAATTTTGCAGGTCTCTAGCCATCGCCAAAGAAACAGGCGTGTGGAGTTCAATATATGCTAACACAACGTTTAATTAGAAAACGTAATAATGTAATTAATACA
This sequence comes from Dryococelus australis, assembly GCA_029891345.1. NCBI lineage: Eukaryota > Metazoa > Arthropoda > Insecta > Phasmatodea > Phasmatidae > Dryococelus > Dryococelus australis. Next base: position 29,817,486 of record CM057008.1, read on the forward strand.
TATACACAAAACAGGGCAGATAATTAATCCCTTTTCTCAGTGGCAGAACTTTGAGAGCAGCAAAGCAATAATTAAGTGGAATGGGGAACGTTGCTATGCCGTACAACAAAGTTCGTCGATAATTACAAACCCCATTAAATTACACAAACCTCAGTTTGACGTTAACTTTACCGACGCAATCAGACTGCCTTCATCACAACACCTCACCAACATAAGCCATTACCTACACGAAATGTGCTGTTACCTAAAAAATGCTAAGAGTTGGAGAGATGCAGCAAGAACGGTTTTTTTAATCACTTGTAGCTCATGTGTCATATTCAGTCAACTTTATTTATGAAATAGTGTTTTATATGTGAATATGCGGGGGCGATACCTGTTACTTAAATGATAGGGATGTGTACTACGTAAACACCCAAACTTTATTAATATATTTTGAGTATTTGTAAACATAAGGTCTTTGTTCGAAATCTATTACTTTTGATAAAAACTCACAGAATCTACTTTCACACTCACCTTTCAGGGGTTCTACAGCCCTGAATATTTTAGAAAGACCTTTTGTGCCCTGTACTAAACTTTCTATTTTTCGATGAGGACTAACTTGCCTGATTTTTTATACATATTTCTGTAGGGATCGCAAAATTCGAGTTATTTTCTGGTAGCACGCTAAAATCCACCATCCTTTACATATTTGAGTCGGTGCCATTTGTTTATTGGCTTCTTCAGCAATGAGTAATAGTTTTACCTGTTGACTTGGTTGTACGTTATTGGGCCACTCTCTCGTTAGACAATCCCAGTACGAAAGCACAAATGTTTGAAATCTACTCTGTCTCGAAATAATAATGCGAATTCTGCACGTCCCTGGCTATCTGCTTACGATACACGGGCGCTTAGTGTAAGTGGTTTATTTAAAGACTGAACTTTTTTCTCACGCAGACAATTAGCCAAAAAAAAACAAACAAACAAACAAACAAACGCTATCAGGTAAAGTACATTCACGGTTACTTCGAAATTTCCTGAAGCTCTGCTTAAGTTCATGTTTCAAGATATTCCTCAACCTTGTGCCAACGATGCTTAACCAAGCCTAGGATATAGGCCTGTTACACCAGAGGGACAACGCATTGCATTCGTGGGCACTCGCTTTAGTAATATTTTGCATAAGAACTATTTAGTGTACATCAAAAACAAAGAGTATGGTATTCAGTAAAGGAAGGAAACCGGCAAATATTATTATAGGACAAGTTAATATCAACCAAGTAAGAGCATTCAAATATTTAGGAAGTACGATACCTGAGCATTTGAAATGTCATCAGGAGGTGAAGACTCGTATTGCGGTAGCGAAGGAAGCGTTCAATAGGAAGAGGAGATTGCTATGTGGAATACTAGATAAAGCACCGAGGAAAATACTTGGCAAGTGTTTAGTATGGAGTGTGGCATTCTTTGAAGCAGATACGTGGACACTGAGACGCGAGGACGAAGAAAGGCTAGAAGCGTTTGAGAAGTGGATGTGGTGGAGAATAGAGAGGATAAGCTGGGTGGAAAGAGTGAGTAATGAAGAAGTGCTGGAAAGAGTTGATGAGAGGAGAAAACTGCTGAAAGTCATAAGAGAAAGGAAGAAGAACTGGATGGGAAACTCGTTGAGACGGGAGTGCTTGCTAACAGACGCTATGAAAGGAATAGTTTGAGGAAAAAGATTGAAAGGAAGTAGAAGATACAAGTTAATAGATCACATCAAGGGAAGCGGAAAGTATATGAACCTGAAGAGGTTGGCAGAAGACAGGAGAGCATCGAGAAATACAACGTGAAAACCTGCCTCTGTGCAGAAGACAAATGATGATGAACTATTTATTACTAGGCATGACTAGTGACCTGAAAAATTCACAAGTTCAGTGGCCTGCCGTCTAGACTCTTCAATCGTGCGTAGAAATATGCTGATATTATCTGCGCATTGGTTGTCTGCTGTCAGAGTGGAAAGCAGCGATTGGGTTAGCGTCCTCCGGGAAGAGTCAAACACCGTGTGGACCAATGACTAAAGTTATATACATAAGTGTTTTGAATTCTAGCTTGTCCCAAAATGAACCCGCGAATTCTTCAGGTATCCACGTATTACCAACACGCCTATTTTTTTTCCCGCTTGCCCTGGAAATATAGTACTTGTTTCGTCTGCATTTCAGAAGGCTCGGAGACAAACTTACTGGACGCCAGCCAGATACAGAAAAAGGGAGCCACTCAGAGAAGGACAGAAGGCCCGTTCCACGGAATTGACTTAAGATGAGTAGGGACACCGGATTTACGCGAAAAGACTTCCACAAGTGATAGATTTCAATTACCAATCAGCCTGTCATCAGTTTGCCTTTGCATATTCATAGAGACCCGAAAATTTCGCGGATTCATATGAGGACAAGTTAAACTTCAAGCATGTGTACATGGGAGTGTTTGCTTCTATTGGCACACAGTTTATTAGAAAAACCCCGAATCACGTTCAACCAATGACGAACCTAGCTAACAAAACAAAGGCCCAATCGAGTGCTACCTGGTCTTGCGTTAAACTGGAGTAACAGCCATGAACAAATTAAATGCGTTGGAATACACAAAGGATCATGGTGTCTATCTTGTTGAAGAACGAATCCGCGAAATTCCTGGGCCTCTACTTATTCGCCATGTGGCTTTGTCAGGATACATTTTCTTACTGGAATGGCCATTGAGAATTAAGTTGCTCCAATGCCGTTTACCTGTTATTCGCGGGCGGACACTTTAAGACCCGTAACTGGAGACCTCCAAAATTCGCGTTATTATTTGGGGACACGTTAGACTTTAAACACATGTACCTTTGCAATACGTTTGCACATTGGACCATACTTTATTTGACACTCCCTGGGTAACTCTGAGCCAGTAAATGAACACTTCTCAATTGTGTAGTCCTATGACGTGCAGTCCAGTCAAAAAATGCGTCACTTCTCATCCATCCAGCAGCCAATGAAGACCCGACGCCTGCTCAAGTATATACAGCAATGTTAAGTTTATCTGATTCAAGCTAATAACACGAATTTTGCGGGTCTCTGCCCATAACACCTAAAACATCATTTACGAAAGTGAGCATTAGCTAAATTGTTATGAAATACAACTGGTCATGAAACTTATTCGCGAAAATCGGATGTCCCTAGAAATGTGGTTTACCTGTTATCGTCTCCTGCGCATGTACCCAATTATCACTTACCACGCACCAATCCAACAGTGAAAGTTACGTGGTCAACAGCGTTGCAAGTGTTTTTTTTTTTATATCTTAAAGACTTTGAAGTCTGCGCACATTTGCTGGCATTCAGAACTAGTTAGGAGTGACTCACCTGTCACAAGCATTTAAGGATCAAAGGTTTTATTGGTTTTAGTGTTTCCCAATTCACAACCATCCTACTGGTTCACGTGGCCTCGGGCACGTCTACTGTACCTACACAACAACGTTCCTTATTGGTTGATCGTCGGCCAATGGGATGGCAAGTTTGATTTTGCCCCAGTAAACTGTCCTTCACTGAGTAAAAGAGTTTGCAGTCAAACGCGTCCTTTTGAGTCGGTATATGAAACTTTTGTTGTTTAGTCCGGAAAATAATTATTGCTGGGCAAAAATGTTGTTGTAGGCTTTGGTTACGTATAAGTGGAATAAAGAATTTACAAGTTTTGTTTAGAAACGAAAAAAAATAAATATATTTAAATGATTTTGCAAGGGCTAGACTCGGGCGTAGTCCTCGAAGTGGTCATGTTCAAAATAAAGACATGTTATGTGAATAAAATAGGCCTTCTTTAACCAATTCGAATGTAATACTTTTGGATCAAAGACTGGTTAGAGGAAGTATACAAACCATATCAAAGCTCCTGTTAACATAAACAGTGATCTGAACTCAATATACACGTTGCTTGTTTTAAAGTCGTATTGGTATAAAACGGTTCCAATGTTGGAACATGGCGTGGCTATAAGGACGCTTGCAAACTTAAAACACGTGTAGCTTTGCAATACGTTTGTGATTGAACAGTAGGTTATTTGACACGCCATTGGTGGCTCGGCGCCAACAAATGAACACTTCACAGTTGTGTGCCCCAATCACGTGCAGTTCAGTCAGAAAGGGCGTGGCTTCACATCCATGTGGTGGCCAATGGAGAAACTACGTCGGCTCGAGTATACAAAACACTGTGAAGTCTAGCCTGATGCCGAATAACAACGCGAATTTTGCGGGTCTCTACCAATATATCTTCTACGTTACACAGCAAGACAGCGAAAATTTCAGGAATACAAGGCGGAACACGCATGTATTGCAAACTCCAGTCACCCACGACGAAAATAGCCCCACTGGCCAATAACGTGGTGGAAATTCGCCGACCAATCAGCGCCTTGGAACCAACTTGCTAGACAGTAGCCAGACCAATAGGAAATCTTCCGCAGGACGTGGTAGCCAATCAGATACAATACCCGTTTCCAGCCTCGCGTGAAGAGGAAATTTCCACCCAAGTTTGATGGGAATAGATAGAGAATTCTCTTAAGTATAGTGAATAATCAAATTTTTTTTTAAGGCTGTTCATGATAAAGTGAGCACTTTAGAAACCAACCATAGAAAAATTTCACAGCTCCTATATGCATATGTTTTAACGGGCGCACCCAGAAAAATTGGTAACGATGGAGGGAAAGTAATTCCATGTCCTAACGCCGAATTAAAAGTGTAAGGTAACTATTCGTAATAACTCAAATTATTTCTTTCGCTTTCGCCTTTTTCCAATGCACATTAAGTGTAAGAATTAGTATATGTGTGAAATATATACTTTTCTAATAATTTCATACTTTCATTTAACCGACGCATGAATAAATTGATGAGGTATATTGCAGTGTTAATTTTACATAAGGCGGAATAATACACAACGTGCGTGCAAGTAGATCTTAAGCAGAGCTTTCAAAAGTGCTCAATTTACCGTGAACAGCCTATATGCAGCTCTGCATTTTAAGAGGATGGTACCCATTACATCTATGATTTTTCTTACAAATATCCATAACAAAAATTTGCGACCTGACAAAAAAATCAAAGTTAGACATGACATAGAGGACTACTTATATGATTTTTTTAAAATTTGTGTGGTTTCAATTATACCTGTATCTTCCCATGTGCGACTGGCATTATTAAATAATTAGGTAATAGTACATTACGGCTACAGATGCGAAACTAATCATGTAAAAAAAAATAAGTATTTCAAATAACTGACAAGATGTTCCTAATGCCTTTGCGACGCCAGCGCTCGCGGCGTCGGCTGGAAATATGTATTGACTCCAAAAATTTAGTTATGAATAGGGGTAGTGAAATTTCGCGAAATGATTTCAAGACACTTATATTAAAAAACCTACTCAAAAACAGAGACAGCACGTGGATCAAGACGGAAAATGAAGACCTATACAGAAATACTGAAAAAATTACCAACACAATGAGAAAAAGTGGACTGAAATTTTATGGACACCTAAAAAGAATGAATGAGAATAGACTCACCAAGAAAATATTCAACTGCATCGCAAAATTGAAATGCACAGCAGGATGGATGGTAGAGACCTGGAAAGATGCAGAAGAAGTTGGGATAACGGAAGAATTGTTCAACAACAGAGAGAACATTAGGAGCGGATGATGTTCTCTCTGTTGCAATATTTCCGGAGGACCGACCGAAACCAAGAACCAAGAGAGTGTGGGCTGAAGAACAGAGACGAGCAGTTGGAGGAAAAAATGAGGAAGTTCTGGGAAGGAAGAAAGACGACGGACCAGAAGTCTTGAGTTCACTGTGGTCCATAGATGGGCAAATTTGTATTTAAAAAAAAAAAGGCTGTAAGGTCGTATACCTATCTCGATTGGCTGGGTTACTCTTTCACACGTGTTAACTGTCTGCACACGAATCACGTAGGAGCCGTGCTGTTGTTAGAGAATTCTGAGTGGCTCGGTCAGATATGAATACACCTGCTCAAGCAGACAGCAACCAATGGCAATAGTATTAGTCTACCGTGTACTCATATTTTTTTCGTGCAAAGTCACTAACTCTAGTATGAAGACGGCAATAGCGAACGATTGAAGCTATTGCCTGGATTACATAGTGCACATAGTAAGTTCTCCAGTACACAAAGTCTAGTTTTATTCGGTTTAAAGGTTCCTAGGATATGGCATGTAACACAGTGTCTAACAAGACAGCAATTCTTAAAAATTATTGCTTTATAGACATTGAAATTTCTTTGTTTCAGGTAGACTACTGTAGTACTAATTATATTGCACATGTCTTGTGACTCTTTTCGGCTGTTCGCGGTATATTACATCGAAGTTTATTTCAAGCACCGGACAGAATACCCAACTAATAAGAATTTTTAAATTCTTGAAACTAGTACTATTTGCAAAGGCAGTTTGGCTCAGATGAGTATAATGGTTTGGAGGCTACGACTTTCAAACTTAAAATATTAACAATGCTGCTATTTAATAAAACACGTAAGATAATTCAAAATTATTTTATTTATTCAGTCTTATTTCTGTGTTAAATTTGACAAAAAAACTTGATTATTTCCTGGGATGTGGTCTATAAACTTTACTCTTTCTGTTCGATCCGGTTATCATTACGGTAGACGAACTATGGTACGAATTCCTCAAATGTGTAATGACATGGTGTACTGTGAACATACCAAACTTTGTCTGAATCGGCTGATGGCTGCTGAGTTATAAAACGCATCGCCCTCATGAAAGCTCGAACTGCTACAATTTCAAAAATAAACACCCGGCATGATAACGACATAAGTTGATTGTCGTTACCAAGAACAATGGCTAGAGGCCTGCAAGACTCGCGTTATTTTTTTGCGTCAAGCTAAAATTCACAGTACTGTATATACTCGAGCAGGGGTCGTTTCTCCATTGGCTGTTGCCTTGACGTTAAGTCACGCCCTTTCTGAGTGAACTGCGCGTGATTGGGGCAAACGGTTGAGAAGCGTTCATTTATTGTCGCAGAGTTACCAGGGGCGTGTCAAATAAACACTGGTCCAATGTCAAATGTATTGCATAAGAAAAGTGTTTTAAGTTTAACAAGTCCTCAAATAAAAACGCGAATTTTGCATTTCTCTAACAATGGCTAATAAAGTTAGGTGAATTTCAGTGCACGGGTTCAAAATATTTCTAAGGATGAGACACAGAGAAACTCGGGAGGGTGATCACATAAATCTATCATTTATTCATAAAACAGGCTGAAAACAATATCTACATTAAATGTATGTGTTATGTTAAAACATTAAGAGTGTTGGCCACGAAAAAAATGTATTATTTAATTTAATTTTTGTAACAAATTGCAGGCAATATCTGCGACTAGTTTTCCGTCTGATAAATTTATCTTATATCCCATGGTTTTTACAAAATGACATGTTAATGTTAAAAAATTTTACCGCATTCGTAAGGTATAAATAAAATAATCCAAACTGTTTGCAGGAAATTAAACAAGGGCAACCAACAGATGGTGTCTTAATTCGTTTTAAGGCATGCTTAGGAGAATTATTTCACAAAACTTTAAGGGTAGCCACAAATAAAAAAATGTGCAAGCATTTTTTTATCTCCAGCATTTTTCTAATGAAAATGTAAAAACATTTTCGTTTACAATTTAATGGATGTCTTGAAGTAACTCTTGGCGCCTTCTTCCTATGTGCATTAACTCGTATCGGTATGAAAGTTAGTTTTTAATTATGTTAAAAAAAAAAAAATTGTGGCACAGGCATGTATTTACGGGGAAATTATGCTCTCATGTTTTTTTTTTTTTTTTTTGCGAGAGAAAGGAAGTACAGATAATGCCTAAAGCTTGAACAATATATGGTATAAAGAGTGACGCCTTATTTTTTTTCTCCTCGCGAAAAGATTTCAGGACAAGTTGTGTTCCAAAACACTTTAGAATCACTTTGGTGATTGCATCATTTGAACTGACACGCGTCTTATGTGTCTGGCCGCGAATCACGGGCGGTCAGCTATCAGAGAAACTTCGAATTGTCTCACTCAAGTAACAGACCCTCTACGCACAAAGACAAACGGCCAATGCAATAGCCAAAGGACTGCAATTGTGCACATAGGAACTTTTCGCGGAAAAAAGGTGACCCTTGGTATAAATATAAATTAAGAATTTTTTTTCTTGGCGAATGCTATTAAAACGAACTTCCTTTTAACGTTATCACGAAATACGTAGCAATACGTAGTAATGGTTAACGAAAAATATGGTAAACGTCTGAGTGATAATAATCTACTCCAAATTTTTCGACCCATTTCTTTCCAGAAAATAATAATAAATTTTTCTATATACGCCACTATCTACTATAATTTTTCATCTTGATGCATGAGGTTACAGGCTGGGTTGATAATAATCTCTCGGAACTGGCACGAGCTTAACGCGACAGCAAATTTCGCACGACTGCCGTGGACTTAACGAACGGGGGAAATTCTAGCAGTTTCGGCACGTTTCCAATGCCCCCGTGTCACGCAAGACGTCGAGTCGTGGCTGGACAGACGGCATGAAAAAACTCTCGGCGTTATATGAGATCCGCATGCAATCCGAGTGGACCGACACTTTGATGTCGGCACACATTCACCGGCTTCAAAGACCAGCTAGACGTTAGTCACCTGTATCCATACCGCTGCAGGAACACCGTGTTCTATTGGTCTCTGATTGTCACATTCTACTGGTCAAAACGACACCAGTCTTTCCGTATTGGCCGGCTGCCAACCAACGGAGTGCCGAGTTCGCCGTCGTCCAACCAGATGTTCTTTCGTATGTGACAGGTGTACATCACATCGTGTTGATTTCCGTACTTATACGAAAATTTGTCTTTTAATTTACGAAGATCGTCGTTGATTTGGCATTAGTTCCTATTCAAAACCCTTATGAAATAGGGAATTGATGTTAAGTTCGCCCAGACCAGTTTTGTTTATTAAGTGGAATGAAATATTCAAACAAGTTTTGCCCGAACTACACTCGAGTACAGTCCTGGAGCTATATCTGCGTTCCGGGCTCAAAGCAATGCCTCTACGCACGAGGCTCTGAACTGGCGTGCAGTTTTATTTCGTCCCGTTGCGTGCACCTATGCGACTTTTAAGGTGGAGAACCTGTAATTTTATCGGTAGAAAAATGCGTGGCTAGTTTCAGTGCAGGCTCCTATAATCCATTCACGGTTACTTCGTACTTTTCTGAAGCCCTGCCTAAGTTCTACTTCCTGGATATTCCTCCGCGTTTTGCACCGAGAGCTTAACTAACACTAGAAAATTACAGCAAAGGACAACGCACCGAATTCGTGCGCACTCAGTTGTAATAATATTTTGCGCGAGAACTATTTCTTACTAGGAGCTACCAACACTCATGTTTTCTCACTGTTTTTATTAATATTTATTATTCTAATTTATAAATAAAAAATTTGTAAAACTTTAATTTAACGATAAATAAGTTCATTTTATTCTAACAGAAGTATAACAAGTTTGTGATACAAGGAATATCATGGAACTAACTAAACAAGTCATGGGATGATTTTTCAAAGGTTTGATTTTGAAACGTGTGAAGAAACCGCTCATAGACTATATGATAGGTTTTGCTCGTAACCAGGCGGTACGTTTGAAGATACAGCAAGTTTGGAAAAGTTCGTTATAACGAGGTTGCAGCACTTGAAAAAAGAAACCGTAATATTTATAGCGCGCTTAGTATCTTGAACGTGTCATCCCGTCCCCGACTAGATGGGTTCTTTTCGCAGGTTACAGAGCGACATATTTGACAAGTGTAAATCTTTGGGTTCGTATTCTGTTAGTCGTGGCTTCGATTCCTGGTCTCGCCATCGTGATAACGGCACTCCGTGGTTTCCCGAAGTTACTCCAAGCGAATGCTGGTATGGTTCCTTACTGTAAGCCATGACGCGCAGAAAATTTATTTAATTCTATATATATATATATACACAGAATTAGTATGTATTCCCTTGGACAATTCAAAAAACATTTCACAAAGAAATACATGACAATTATTGGTACTGATGTCAAATGAACACTAACGAGATATCAATATCAGGTGGATAATTGTACACGACACCTCAAAAACACATAACAAAATATCACCAACACAACAACATAACTACATTAATATTGACAACATGAAACTGACACCAATACAACACACAACACAGACACCAACACAACATAACACGCACACATCAAACGAACAACACCATATCTCTGTCTTCGCTTAGGGAAGACATTAGGGTGGGATGAGGTGTCCAAGGTTAGGATACAGAGGCACCAATTTTAACATTTGACTTCTATTTTATAAATTAACTTAGTATTTTATCTTTTAGAATATAACAAAATGCATCATTTAGCCTTCTGTAATTTTAAATATAATTACTATAAATTTGATTTTTCAACGAATTTTATATTTCGATAAGTATTTGTTTAAAATTTCTTAATTTTAATAATTGCGACCAGTAATAGCCTTCAGCCAGGAACTGGTGACATTTTAATCTGTTCTACTCTATTCTGTTCTGCAAATGCCATGGCCGATTACTTCCCCATAACTTCTTCTTTGAGCAACTTGCTTCATCTCTATTGACCTCCCTGTCGACGAGACCTTAAGACCAACCTTCTTCCTTCAACCATCAACCAACGTACCTTCTTCCCGAAATTTTCGTAGTTAAATATACCGGGGACATGTTGAATTGCATCCTTCTGAAAAAAAAAAACAACTCGTATTTTAAAAATGCTCCGATGCAGTTCAATCGCCAGGTAGAGAATTACCTTTACGGTTCCGCTTATACGTTAGAGGAATATTATTCGTACAAGAGACAAATTCTATGAAGTGCTAAGGAAAACATTGACGGATTAATGTAATGGTTGCCGACAGAAAACGTTTCTCAAACATTTTTCATGGCATACTAGACTTCAAACACGTATACATTTAAGTCACTTCTGCAATTCGATCCAAGTATATCAGACACTCACTATAACTACAAGGACCACAACCCATACTATATGCTGTTCACGGTAAAATGAACACTTTCGAAAGCCCTGCTTAAGATCTACTTGTTCGCACGTTGTGTATTCCTCCGCCTTATTTGCCATGGGCCTCATCACTTTATTCATGCGTCGGTCAGTTGAAACTGTGCAATTATAAGAAAAGAAAATATGTTTAAAATCTGGTCAGTTTCACACTTCGATGTATTAAAAAACACAATTGTTATGAAACGCTTATTATTCGACATTAATTTATGGAACTGTTTTCCATGGGCCATTACCAACTTGACTGGGCGCATGTCAGTCAGTGCGCCCGTTAAAACACAATGGCGGCAGGGGTTGAGATTTTTTTCTAGGTTTGGTTTCAAAAGTGCTCACTTTATCGTGAACAGTACTTTACCCGGTCTGCATGTGACGTGGATCCTTTATGCACATGTTTTGATGGGCAAAATTGTTTACCGGCCGCTCCCCATGTGTATTGCAAATTTACAACTCCCATGTGGAGTAAAGTCTTCTTGAGTTGCCAATACGGGATTTTCTGAAGCCGCTCGTAAACAGTACGGACACGAAGAATGACCGCTGTCTGCAGCAGTAGAGAGCCATATGACGTTTCGTGTTATACTGCTCATAAACTAATACCTCTCTCTCTCTCTCTCTCTCTCATTCTCTCCTTCCCTTCTTTCCCTTTCCAACCCATCCACTACTTCCTAGTATTTGTTTTACCTCTTCAGTGCGCCGTAAAAAAATTGTTATACGAGCTGCCGAAGAGCGATCCGAACACGTTCCTATAGCCTCTGAGTGCTTTGATGTGCGGCAGGCGGGGCACAGATAAGGCGTCTGTACAGATGCGGATTTGTGGCACTTGTCGTGAGCTGCAAGTCGCAAATGACAACCTAGACTCTAAGAAATTATTCGTAAATTTACCATACACGTGTATAAGCCTAGTGAGAGAGCGGGAATGGTAATTCAGTCGCCTATACATTCATTGTAGCATTCCTACATTTGCTCAGGAAACAGTCAAATGCATAGGGAAGTTCCCAACTTTGTAAAGTAGTGATGTTAAACATTTCTATATCTGCAGCTTGATGTGTGGTATTATTACCACACAGTGTAAAAGTTAGAAACTTCCATTCCAGTTTAGGAAGTTAACCAGAATTTTTTACATTGTAGCGACGTAATCTCTCTATAAGCTGTTCACGGTAAAATGAGCACTTTTGAAAGCCCTGCTTAAGATCTACATAAAGCGAAAGAAATAATATAAGTTATGACAAATGGTTACCTCGCACGTTTTATTTGACGTTAAGAAATGGAACTACTTTCCATCCATCGTTTCCAACTTTGCAGTGGGCGCATGTCACCCAGTGCGCCCGTTAGAATATATTCAGGCAGACAGCGATTTTTTGGTAAGGTTATTTCAAAAGTGCTCACTTTAAAGTGAACAGCCTTTGCCAACATTGCAAAACGTAATTCGCCAAGCAGTGCTTTAACGGCTTTGCTTTAGGGGATGATTTATAATGTGAGTGGGGCACAGGTTCAATAGAAACCTAAAAACCTCACTGATCGGCGCATTTAATGGCCTGCTGCCTCGTAGTGCAGAATTCCGCTATATAGAATATGATGGGCAGCGTCACGTCACATAACATCTTGGAATAATTATAAATTTTGCAACTAATAAAAACACTCTTAAAATTAATGGGGTGGACCACTTCGCACACACCCTTGAATAATTAAAATAATTATGTACTAGCAGGCGGACCTTGTCGACATTCACCCATCGGAGTAAAATACTCACTGTGTTTGGTTGCGGCTTGTGCCGCGTACTGTCCAATACGCACGAACATTTGCACACGTTGATTTTGAGGTTTAGAAAACTCCGATGCGACTGCAAACTCTTATATAACTCACCTGTAATGTTCTCTCCGGCTTCAGGTCACAAAAAAAAAAAAAAAAAAAAAAAAAAACCTTAGAAAAAAACCTGGGGTGCCGAGAAAATTACTGTTAAATGTCCGTGCATATTTTCACGATGCGGCAGCAACCAGACCTGGCAGAGAAGTGTGTAGCGGACTGGTGTTTCAGCGATTCGTCACTGGAGAGCAGCACCGTCTACGGCAAACACTGAGAACTGCCTGCCCGGTGTGTGTGCCGTCCAAATCAGTTTGACGTCCGGCAACTTGGTCAAGAGGCCGGAAGTTTGACGACATACTGCAATATTATTGGCGTCTGATATTTCAATTAGTTAGACCCCCCTAAGGGAAATAGCTGTCCGCTGCGTCGGTTGATCATATTTGGTAACCTCAACCGCCGTTGGTTGTGATCAGCTTGATCCCTCCCAGGAGTAATTGATAGCCCCAACGATTTCTTGGGAATTCAGGTTTTTGAGGAGAAATTAATTTGATTGGTAGCGCAGGAGGGCGGACCTGTGTATTTAAGGCCTGTGCACTCTGCCGTCGGGGTCAGTTCAGCGGCCTCGAGGGGGCAAGCTTCTACCAGAGATAAGTAGCATTCTTATTTGATACACACATGTAGGCTCTTAAAGCTAATACGTCCCATAAGTCACTTTTACTTTATGCGAGGGCCATGCTGGCCGAAATCTTATAAGTATTTTTAAAGTTTTACGAAATGTTGGCCTTTTAGCAGAAAATTCGATACCCTTCTGTAACCAAGGGTTTTGTAAACTTGTAAGGAGAATGGTGACCATGTCGTAACCAGGAAGTTAGCTTGATGTAACCACTTGTAATCATTTGCAACCGTAACCACTCGTAACCATTTGTGACTGAAACCACTTGAGAACCACTTGTAAATTTGTAACCAAAGGCAATAATTATGGTCTTAGCCTTTTGTAACCCAGTAGGCGACATGCGAGACTCTGTGTATTTATGACTGGTGAATGTTTTTAAGAGAAAACATTAAGAAGTTTAGGGCTTTTGCAAAAATCACATTTACTCTCGGGAGTTAAGGCTGGCATTGCTTAGCAGTTGCTCCCATCCACTTGTGATCGCGAGTAGATATGCAGTAAACAGTGAGGTTACCAGGCTCATTTTGTAATGACCAGGAATGTGTTACCAAGATGGTTAGTTCGTGGTGTAGGAACGAAACATTATCTAGTAATATCAAGAGTAAATGTAGGTGCGAGAGAAATAAAGCCGCCATTTGGTAACGATGGTTATTTGGGGTCACTTGCCCAATACATTTTGTGAAAGCCTTTTGTTCTTACTCATTAAAATGGCCAGTAAAGGGTATAAACATAAACTGAATGAAAAATTTGCTGAATAACAGTGAATGTATTTGGTACCTGAGTATCTGGTTGCATTTTACTCATATTTTGGCAACCTGTCTTTTATGTAAATGTTTTAGAAAATTAGTGGGAGACGAAAATGATGTTTACTTTTCAAAATGTAATGTAAGAATAATAACAAATGGAAGTTTTTTCACCTGTAAGAAAAAAATGTAGGAATTGAACTAAACAAAATATAATAAAAATAAAGAATATTACCATGCTTCTTTGTTTATGTTACAAACTGTTTATAACAATCATGCGCCCTTACACTGTATATAAAAAAATGTTTTTTGCATGGTTTTTGCTATTTGTTGTGTTTTGATGATTTTGCTAGGTATTATGAAAATTCTGCCTTGCTACGCCCTTGGTTTAGGATGCAGTAAGGTCAGGAGTATTTCAATTGATGACTTCTCAATTTTTATCTGAGTATCTCGATAAAAATTCAATGCATTCTTCTATTAAAGTTTCGGAAGTATATGGCTCTGGTATATATGTTTCCAATTTAATGTGTCAATTTTTTTATTTAATTCATTTTTGTTTTTAAAAAAATAAAAAAATAATTTTAAATTGTTATCGGAAGTCCCCTTGGCGTTGTTCCTAACGTGTGAGAATTACCATTCCCGAGTATTCTGGAATGTTTTCGTTTCATGTTGAAATATATTTGAAATAACTTAAGCAGCTTTGTGAAAAAGAAGCGCTTTTCAAATGCAATGAAATTTGGTTCAGACGCCACGAAGGGGGTGGTTTTAAATGTATCATTACCGCTAGTAAAATGCGCATTGTAGAAACTGCCACTAACCGGGTGGTTATGTGCATGGAAGTTCCACCGTGTGATTATTTTTACAACCAGTAAAGCCCCGTTATTAAAATAGTTTTGACGAGTCCGGGATAAGGGTACGAGGAACAGGCGCCAGGCGCCAACCGGCCATTATGTTCTGACGTCACCCGACCGCCATCTTGGATCCAGGTGACCTTGAAACATCGCAGAGGACAAGAATCAGTCCATCTCATCTTTGTCGTATGGAAATAAGGACTGGGCACACTCTCCTCGCTGTTTACAGTACTGGGTATAAATATCCTTCATCGAAACGTCTACATTATTGTGGACATGCTGAGCGAACGGGTTAAAGATATGAGTAACAGCCACAGCAACTACAGAATTCCTACGAAGTTAGTGTGAGTGTTTGGTAGTGAAATCCGCTTTCATACCACTGAATGAGGTAAAAACAATCTTATTACGCAAAAAAAATTAGTGAGCTAGTGATGGCAGGGCAGTTAAAATTTCGATGGTAGATTAGACTTCAAGAACATATGCACGTTATTAGTAGGGGTGGGGGCGTCCTAATTCACTTGTAATTAATCTGATTAGCAAATTTATATCAAATTGCTTGACTTAATTAATCCGATAGTTATTCCGTTTATAATTGGATTAAGCTAATCTTAATCTGATAAGATTAATGGAATGAAATTTGATTGATTGATTCATTAAAAGTAAATTAGGACGGCCCCGCCTCTACTACTCACGTGTGTTCCTTCCATTTGGACTGCTCATCAACCTGCAGTAAACCCGTATAAGTGTCGCGATCATATCACATGCAGACAAGATGAAAAAAGTACCCAATCCTCCGGGTAACAGCTAATTAGTGAACAGTTGTCACCCGATGTTATTAAATCGTTATGGTCAATTCCATACAAGACATGGGACGAGGGCGCAGCTGAACAATAATAGATGATTTGGTAGAGCTCAACTGTGAATGATGGGGTTTATTGACATCATGAACATACAATATCAAATTACTTTATTATTACTCGGGGTAATTTATAAGGAATTCGTTATTCTATTTTAACCTATTATGATTGCATACCACACGCCACTACTACGACAAATTAACTGGCATGATCCCACCTTAATCATTGTTCCGGAGGGTGTTTCTACGATGCAGTTATCAAATGCCGGACATGCCCATCTCTGTAATCTTCTCTTGGCGATGGCCTAATGAGGAAAGACGCCGCGCCCAGGGTGACGTTGGCCTATATCGGCGCGTTGTTTGACATATTCGGCCCCTATCACTGGCCGTTGGAGGTAGTTTTTGCTCCTGGATTTTGCAATATATACTTGCAATCCCGCTCATGTCCTGGTTTAATGTTAAGCCCTTAGAGGAGTATGCACGTAGGCTATATACTCGGGAATACGTTTGTGTGTAATTTTTTATTTTTTTTGTTTTTGTAGACAAAACTATCACTTTTATAATTTTACTGTTTCGATGTACTGTATTGGAATATAAGTGAAAAATTAAAACTAGTTAACGTTTCAGTTCGTGAGAATAAGTTATTTTTAACACATTCTGGACTACGCTCGAGCAGAGTTCGAGCACCGCCAGTTTTAAAATGTCTTCATCCTTGAAAATAAAACTCGCCTGGGTATAGAGCCATTGTTCCGGCAGTGTTTAAAAGGATCTTAAAAGAACAATAACACCCAACAGCTATAGGTTTTCTGCAAAAATATAAATTTTTCCATGCCCTTATAAAAATACAAGATTGACTGTAAACATTTTACACAGCAAGCTATATTTATTGGAGCATATCTACTCTTCGACCCCAGTGGCTGATTATCAGCCAATGATTAACGTCGTAGAACACAGTAAGCACGCCCAGTGTGGTGTGGACCAATAGAATAGTGGCAAGTGGGGATACAGAAACCAGTAGAATAGACATTTCTGTTGTGGTGTATACAGGTGGTTCACTTGTAGCTTGCCTTCAATTGTAGTAGAAATGTGCAGTCCTGAATGTGTTAATAATTTCTCAAATGACCACAATGGATTGTGAAACCTATTACATCTGTCGCGATACATTAATTGGTACAGAATCAACACGCGACTCCATTGGCCAATAATAAATGTTGCACAACACATTAGGCGATTCCCGGTGTGGCCAGTTCCAGTAGGGCGATGGTAAGTAGAAATACATTCTCCAGTACAACTGATATTGTTGTACTGGAGAATATAGACAGCTCACGTCAACCCTGTTTTCGGTGCCTGTAAATTTGCGCCTTGTTAAAGGGCTAAAGGTGTGATCAGGCAGGCCGTCCAACCTAAGGCCTGATCGCATCATGGCAGAGAGCAAGTAAGAGGATTGATCTAACATTTCTTGGAGACAGGGGCGTTGCACGTGTGATCGTGTAGCCAGAAGTAACTCGGGCGTCGAAGACCGTGACCCTACAGCCGCCGCTATGTTTAGAGTCCTCGGAAAGGGGCGGTGGGAAATATTATTTATATCGGTGCCTCCGGTTCACCCCAATGTGCGTGCCAGATGAGAGGGCTGATTCACGGTCCAGCGTGTGTCATCATGCCGCTTTCCGACCGTGTGATCTAGCCCATCTTCCCCCTCTCTCTACGTCCCTGGTTCTGGAGTTCCGACCCGGCAGTATATTCACCCCAAGTTACCCCTCGGATGGGATGCACCGCATAAAGAAAGTTCTAGACTGCAGCTCGAAGGTTACAAGCAAATAGAAGAAAGCTTTCTGGAGAGATCGCGATCAACGTTCCTCCAAAATCAGAGATTTATTTTTTTTGGTCAACTCATATTTACACTGCAAAAGAGAAATCAATAATCTCCCTAAAGAGTAATGGAAGTTTTCAACCTATACGGAAAAATTAGAATTTCTGAAATCAAACACCAAAAATATGACTTCTCGTAACCACAATCATGGAAGGACAGTTCTTGACACTTATTTACTAACGTTCGTGAGTTGTGACTCATATTGCCTTTAATTGTACGTTCAATACATCTTTAAAATTGAATAAGTGTTTAAAATAGAAGTGGTATGAAATGCGAGTCCAAAAAGAAGATAATCGTGGCTGTTAAGATCGGAGCTATTAGTAGAGACTGTAAAAATTCGCGAGTTCAATAATCTGTAAGCTAAACTGTAAGCTAGTCTTATGCACAAATATGCCGATATCAACTGCACATTGGTCGTCTGCTGTTACGGAGAATGGCGACGATTGGGCCAGCGTTTTCTAGGAGGTGTCAAACACCGTGTGAACCAATCGTTAAAGTCATATAAACACACCTGTTTTGAATTCCAGCTTGTCCCAAAATTATTCCGCGAATTCTCCAGGTCTCTAGTTATTAGTAATCGGTCATGTCATCGTGGTTAAACTTTTTACAATACTTCTTTGTAAACAATTATATTTACCATTTTGTTAGATAGCACCGTTTTACTATTGGTTTGTTTCTAAGAAACTGTGAACTATATATTTAATAATTTATATTTGTAGTACTTTTACGAAATTTAGAACTAATACGACAATTTAATAATTTTTTTTTGCTCAATGCAAACTATAAAACCCCATTTCACCCTTTTAGAGGTTGAAATTTTACAAATCCCTAGTTAGTGGCTGCCTTCAATACATTATGAATGTGTTTTCAAAATGTCATGTTTCAGGACCAATGGTTGCGGCTGGCCGTTTATGTCTGTTTTCCCTTCTATACATACTGATTTAGTACATGGGGTAGCCTCAGAGCGCTGCTGTCGAAGTAGTAAAGGGAATATTTAAAGGAGGTAAGAATTAACGAACTTCTTACATCCATGTGTAATACCACGGCCATGCCATATACTATTGTCGATAACGGCCTATTGCTTTTCTTAAGCTTCCAAATTGCAATTAATATAATGTACCAAAACACAAACAATTTAAAGATATGCTAAAATAATTTTAATAAATACTTTTTTTTAATAAATACTGCAATCTTCCCCATACTTTACATGCAACTAGCATTAGTTAAATAGCAACACATTCTGTGTTATTTTTAGAACTAAACCGGTCAATGATGGTGGCAGCTTTCCACGCCAGTGTCAAGACCTCTCCTTCTAAGATCGTGCCCATAGCTACACGTGCAGCCCATTCGCCGTTACGTCACGCGCCTCGTGCAAACAAAGCCTAACTAAGACTGGAATATTGCACCCAAGGGGCAATGCGCCGCACTCGGTGTAGTAATATTTCACTCATGAAAACTATTTCTTACTAGGCTTTGCCAACATGCCTATTTCCTCCCTCCCCCCTGTTTTTCCCCCATATTGATCGTAAATGAAATATTACAATATATAGGCACAATATTTTTTGAACACAAGTGTAAAACGCTGGTGAAACATGGACTTTTTTTTAGGAAACAGTGAAACGTGTCAAACGAGGGGTAGTTCTTCAAAGGTTTGATTCAAAACGTGTGACGAAACCGCGGATATAAAGTACTATATAATACTTACTGTACGAACTTGTCCACCAGGCTCGCCAATTAACCTGGAAGTGGGTTAATGAAAATATTCCTAAGACTTTACGTTGTGTTTAGTGTAATAATTAAATCTAGTGCTACTGGACTATGAGTTTACTGATTTACGCATGTGAGAGTACGAGTTAATATATTATCAACACATTTAACGCTTCGAGAAAGATGCGCGTATATACTCGTGGCTACCTTCAAATAGAAATGTTTTTTTTTTCTAATGAAGACAAAACTAGCACATTTACAGTTTACCGTGTCGCTGGACTTCATCGCAATCTAAGTAAAATTTACATCATCTCAACATTTCAGTTTATAAAAATAAAACTGTTGTTTACAATAATTCTTCGAATGGATTGTAAAACGTGTTATATTTGTCGCGACACGTGAACTGTGATCCCATTGCAAAAATGACTGTTGTACACGTGTTTCAAGTCTACCTTGTTTTGAAATTAATTCACGAAATTCTCCTATCTCTAGCTACAATCTTAAAACACTATTTCAATAACAGCTACTAAATAAAATGAAATGTTATGGAAATATGTTTTCCGATCGCTCGAAGTGTTACTGAATAGATGTGATAAAATAACGACATATTCCTCACTATTACAGATAGAGGCATGTCGTAAAACACCAGTAGAGGTGGAACGTGATGGCAGATTTCGCCCACGTCGACACAGCCCATAAGTTTAGAAACGTCGCAGATTCAAAAAAAAAATTTTCACAGAAGAAGGTCCATTAAGAATTGCGTTAAAATTTCATTAGGAAATTATTCTTCAAATCACGACAGAGTGGCTGTAAAAATCTTTTACTTGTTAAGGATAAACACCGGCATAATTCCACGGCGTCTTTACAAGTTCCTGAGAAAGTGTTCACAGTTGCCTTAAGCAGAAAGAAAGTTCACCCGAAAAAAAATATTTATATATAAAGTCCCCCCACAGACCCAGTGGCGTTGCGCAAACACGCTCAAAGTTTCCTGCAACCAGCGGGTGGGGGGGGGGGGGAAAGACTAGAAGATTTAAATGAAAATAAATTATCTCCACTCTTGGAAGTTTGTGATGCGAGAATTCCCGAGGCTAGTGAAGCAGAGAAGTTGCCGAGATGAAAATATATTCCAAGAAGGGGAAGTTTCTTTTTAATTTTTTTTTTTGCACTTCGGAAGCCAGTTCTTGAGAGGTATTAAAGAACAAAGGAACGCACAAAACAAGCAGTTAATTCCAGTCGAATGCCACAGTTCGCTCTGCGAAGTAATTTACGTGCAAATGGCAGGCGCAAATGACGTCTCGAGGGGCGGGGCGGCCGCCTGTTCCTTGAAGATGGGAACTCTCGCTAGTATAGAAAACTTTAATACTTTGTAGATTATGCGTGAGTGTAGCTCGAGCAATGCTAATTTGATAATTTCTTTGTTGTTCAGAACGAAACTCGCATGGATGTGCAGTCCTTGTTCGAGTGCTTAACCCTTTGAGGAGTATGCACGTATATTCTCGTGGCTAGGTTTATATCGAAATTTATTTGTTTTTGAATACAAAGCTCACATATTTATTTATTTGTATTTTTTTATATATCGGAATCTAAGTAAAAAATGACATCTAGTCAACATTTCAGATTGTAAGAATAAAACTGTTCTTTTAAATAATTTATCAAATGAACACAGCGGATTGTAAAACTTGTTACTTGTATGGCGATACATTAATTGGTACACAGCCAACGCGTGACTTCATTGGTCGACGGCCAGCAAATAATAAACGTTACAGAGTACAGTAGGCGTGTCCGGTGTAGCCAGGACCAATAGGACAATGCTAAGTGGTAATACAGAGACCAAAAAATATATATATATATATATATATATATATATATATTCTTGTGGTGTGGAATATAGGCAGCTCACTTCAAACTTGTCCTCAGTACTAGTAAATTTGTGCCGTCCTCTAAGGGCTGACAAAACCTCATAAGAACACGACAGCGCAGTAACATCGATATTGCTCTCAATATAATTTCTTTTCTTTATAGACTGTGAAAGGAACATGATTGATTGCAAATCCTTTAATACGATAAAAGGCATTTCAGTGGGTCAATATCAGCTCTGTTCTCCAATTGCTTAATGACCGGCCAATAATGAACGCTGTAAACAACAGGGTAGTGTCCGGTGTGGTATGGACCAAGGGGACGACGGCGAGTTCGAACACAGACGCCAACAGATCCGGTGTTCTTGCAGTATAGGATACAGGTGACTCACTTCTAATTTGTCTTAAGTGCCAGTAAATGTGTGCAGACCTCAGTGTGTTAAGCGCGTTTCACTTCACAACGATAATCTAGCATAATCAGGGGTTCCTTTCTGAAAAGCTAGAATGGTGCTGGTAAATCTCGTATAGACTGTTCACTTTTGTAATTCCTGCTTAACATCTATATAGTTCTCTGCTTGTAAGCTAAGATCTACTTATCTGTCCGTTTATTTCCGCTATACATTAACATTGGTTTAAATCCTATTAAATAATTCATGTGTCGATGCAGCAAAATTGTTAAAAACACACATTTGAAAATAAGGGACCGATTTGTACTTTTTCATGCATAAATCCAACGTGCATAATATAAAAATATAAAAAAGATCCACAATTTTGTATCGTTGAAATTTTAGTCAAAAGGTTGTCTATGCGTCTATGTCAACTATCAAGGTCCTGTTCTAGCCAGTCTTCCGCTAAAATACATACAACAAAGGACAATACCTTTTTTTTTTTCAAAGGTTGGTATGAAAAATCGAGCTGAAGTGTCACGAACCAGCTACAACATAATTTGTAGGGACCTGCAAAATTCGAGTTATTTTCTGGCAATCCGCTAATATACACCGTCCTATACATATTTGAGTAGGTGCAATTTGTTTATTGGCTCTCTTCAGCCATTATAAAACGTTATACCTGTTGACGTAGTTGCACGTTAGTAGGACAGCCTCTCGTTAGAGGTTTCCTATTGGTAGAGAATCCGCGCATTTTTCATGCCTCTAGTAATACCTAGTAAGTTAGCATTCATGGAGAGTGATTTTTAAATGTGCGCGCGCAGGAATGCGGTGCGCTGTCCCTTGAGAGTAGTTTTTTTTTTTTTTTGTTAGCACGAGGCGGAGGAATATCCTGAAGAAAATAGAACTTTAGCAGGACCTCAGAAAAGTTCGAAATAACCGCGAATGGATATTAAAAATTGCGCATGCCAGAGTGACGACTCTTTTTACCACTTTGAAGACTACGCCCGCCTGTAGCTCGTGCATAACAAGTACATGAATATTTGTTTGCCCATAAAACACAAAAATGACGTGGTTATAGTCACTTGGTTCCCTTATATCTATCACGATATAACCACAATAAAACTTAGCATTAAAGATAATTTTCGCATATAGAAAGAATAATTTTCGTACAGTTTCTGCAATGAACACGATGGACTGCAGACACCGTCTCGTTACGAAAGACAGTTTGGTTGGTAGACTGCCAACTCCGAACTCTGTTGCCTGACCTACGACCAATAACGTACGCCTGGTGCAGTTTTGGCCAATAGAGTACGGCGTCCTTACTGTGGTGTAAGCAATCGACTCATTTCTAGTTTCTCTTTAACGCTGGTAAAAGTTTGCCGACTTCAAAGTGTTAAGACGAATGCAAAGAATTCAAGTTCATAATAAATACCTAAAGTAAATAAATAATGATTCTATAATGGGAAAGCGAATAAGGCGTGATTCTGGTGACGGGACTATTCTTTCGAGCGCACAGACTCGTAATGCCGTTGTTATCAAGGATCACGTGCTCAGTTGCTTCCGAAAATCCAAAAAAAAAAAAAATTTGCACATTCTATAAATTACCCTTAGTAGAAAAATATAGTCCATTCACGGTTTCGATAGATGTTTAAACACAAACGTTTGAAAAATCACCCCATGTATTACTATTGAGTTATTTCCTAAATTTTCCATGTATAGAGACCTGCAAAATTCGCGTTATTATTTGAGGACGTGTTAAACCTAAAACACTTTTCCTTTGCGATATGTTTGTCATTGGACCAGTCTTTATTTGACACGCCCCTGGTAACTCTGCGCCAGTAAATGAACGCTCCACAACCGTGTGCCCCAATCACGCGCAGTTCCCTTACAAAGGGAGTGACTTAACGTCAAGGCAGCAGCCAATGGGGAAACGACGCTGGCTCGAGTATATACAGTACTGCGAGTTTTAGCTTGACGCAAAAAAAAATAACGCAAAAATTGCAGGTCCCTAGCCATGAATCAAGCGTTTTATAAGCTGTTCGCAGCAAAATGAGCACTTTTGAAAGCCCTGCTTTGGATCTGCTTGCGTGTACTTTGTGTATTCTTCTGCCTTATGTAAAATTAACATTGCCATGGCCATTATTACTTTACTCAAGCGTCGTTCAAGTAAAACGGCGAAATTGTTACGTTAGTAAATATTACACAAATCTGCTCATTTCCACACTTCGATACATTAAAAAAAAAACAGAAGGGCGAAAGAAATAATCTAAGTTATCACAAATGGTTACCTAACTCATTTTATTTGACGTTAAGATATGGGACTATTTTCCATCCATCGTTACCAACTTTACTGGGAAAATGTCCCCCAGTGTGCCCATTAAAATATATGAATTCAGGGGTAGTGACATTTTTTCTGAGGTTAATTTCAAAAGTGCTTACTTTATCGTGAACAGCCTTTATACCTCTGTAAACTGGGACGTCTCTTATTTTTCGTTAAATTTAAGTTTAATCTATGTTTTATTTACACATTATAATATTTATTTTGTAAAAAACATGAATAAAAACTATGAGAAAAGGTCTCTGTTGGTAGCGCCGTGTAATAAATAGTTCTCATGCAAAATAATATTACAACTGAGTGCGCGGGAAAACAGCGGGTTGTCCTCTGGTGTTAATTTCTAGACTTAGTAAAGCTTAGCTTTCACCAGGCGGAGGAATATCCTGGAAGAAGAACTTTAGCAGGGCTTTAGAAAAGTGTGGAGTAACCGTGAATTGATTGTGTAGAAGAGACCTGAAAAATTCGCGAGTTCAATAACCTGTAGGCTATACTCTATTTTCGTAGGTAAAATCATGCAAATATCACTGTTCATTGGTTTCTTGGTGTATTAGAGGAGGACAGTAATTTGGTCTGCATTTTACTGTGTGTTTATTATTGGCTCAGTGTTGACCGGGTGGACCAATAGCTTAAGCAATAAAAACCTAAGAAGTTTCGAATTCTAGTTTGTCCCGAAATGAAACCGCTAATTATTCAGGTCTTTAATTACAGGTAATTTCGTCTCATGAAATGTCATGCAACTAACCCAACCAAATTGTGTCTGGTAAATATAATCACTTGGCGTCCAAACGAACATATATTCAATCACATGACGCGTTCTGATATGTGATGTCCGACGAGAGTTGTCCGGATCCATTTATCTTTTGCCGCGCGTTTCTCATCGATTCGGTAAATAGTGTGTTCTACTTTGATAAGCCTTTGCGTGAATTTACGACGTACGTAATTCCCCCCCCCCCCCCCATGTCAACCGTGTATACTCAACTGGGAGACACTATTGTAAGTCAGTATTACTGTCAACACACCTGCATCACGTTAAATTACCCGCAGAGTACACAGTTTAATATGAAACTCTTTGACGTCATTAAATAGTACTAACCGCAGTCAACTTTTATTTTTATTAATACGTAGGACTATTATGTCAAAGTCTCGGTTTATTCTCTCTATTTCATTAATCTGGATTTAGTTATTTGTTCACTCGATAGTCACGTGATTGTTGGAGACCTAAAAAATTCGCGAGTTCGATGACCTGCAGTCTTATGTACAAGTGAGCAGATATCAACTGCACATTGGTTGTCTGCTGTCGGCGAGGACGGCGACGATTGGGCCAGCTTTCTCCAGGAGGTGTCAAACACCGTGTAAACCAATAGCTAAAGTTATATAAATAAATGTGTTTTGAATTCTAGCTTGCCGCAAAATGAATCCGTGAATTCTTCAGGTCTCTAGTAATTGCATAGTCGAGAAAAAAGGTTAAATATTATCAATTGATTTCTATATTTACTTAAGTGTATGCCTTATGGAACGGAAATATAGATACCCATAGAAAAGCACCATAAAATGTCGTTATTTAAAGAACGGGACTATTGGCAAAGAGCAGCAAGATATTTAGAAAAAAAAAAAAAGGAACTAGTGTTTAGAAGAATTATGGGAGTTAAAACACGGTAGTTGATATCATTGAAAAGATATATTACAGTGGTACGGACTTGTTAGGGGAATACGCTCCAAAAGATTACCGAAGGCTGCGATGGAATGGGAGATAAAGGGCGAATGGCCAAGAAAGAGAAAGACCCCTAACACGATGGACCGCCTGTGCAAGTAAAATGATAGTGCGACTACATCTACATCCATAAGACAGATGGCGGCGAATGATCTATCAATTGGATAATGCTGAAGGCTGAAATTACCTGTATGTGTTACTATTATTTGTTATCGTTAATTCTTGTTTGTGTTATGTTTAATGTTTCTGTAACGTGCAATTTATATTTATATTAGACTGGTTTGTTTGGTTGGAGAAGACCTTAACGGTGAGAAGTTCAATGAAACATAAAAATAATAATATTGTAAGTTCTAACAGCAAGGTACAAAAAGTAATAAAACTAGACTCGAAACAAATACTCATAATATACTGGAGAAGCTATAAGTATTACTTCATTATATCAGTATTTCGAAAAGTTAGTATTGCTAGTGAAAACACCCTCACTTACTCGTTTCACTAAACGTTTACAATGGCGAATCGTTTTATAACAATTCGAGTTAAGAGTAATAAATCGAGCTAAGAAGTTTATTGTTGGGTTTGCGTGTTGATAGTTCTGTCAGTCCCAGACATTTTCGAGTCTGCAACAAATGGATGATTTATTATATTCGGCTAGGTATTTAAAAGGGTCGAAACTCTCAGTGATTTTCACAGCTAACCCTTTGAGAAGTATACACGTATATACCCGGGGATACGTTTATAAGGAAGTTTATTTGCTCTTGAAGACAAAGCTCGCACTTTTATAGTTTTAGTATCTCGCTAGGCTTAGGAATCTAAGTAAAAAATGACAACTAGTCAACATTTCAGTTTCTACGAATAAATCTGTTCTTTAAAATAACTTTTCAAACGAACACGGTGGATTGTAAAACTTGTTACTCCTATCGCGATACATTAATTACTACACAGCCAACGTGTGACTTCATTAGTCGACGACCAGCCAATAATAAACACGTAGCGAGCACGGCAGAGCAAGTAGGGTCGTGTACAGACCATGAAATAATAAATACAGAGACCAACCAAAATTATATTACTGTTGTGAGAACATAGGCAGCTAACTTCAAACTTGTACTCAGCGCTAGTAAATTTGTGGCGTCCTCATAGGGTTGAGTCACCTAAAATCTCTCCACTTCGATCCTTTGTGTACTCGGCTACTCTTCCATTCCGACGTGCTTCAAGGAACGAGTGACTTTTTCAGTTAGGTTCACTTAAGTACTCAGTGGTGTCAGCTAGGACTGTCCGATATCATAGAAATTTAATATCTATATTTTTCCAAACAGTTACTCGGTATTGCCGGTATACCGAATTCATCGATAATACGGATATGATCGATAATACAGAGATAATCGATAGTACAGAAATAATCCATCATATCGAAATAATCGATAGTACCGAAACTGTCGATAACACCGAAATAATATATAATACATAAGTAATCGATAATACCGAACCAATCAATAATACCGAAAATTTCGATAATACCGAACATTTCGGTAATATCAAAACATCGATATACCGATTATTCATATCCATAATTATCGATATATCAATATTTCGAACAGCCCTAGTGTCACTTTCCCAGCTAGTTGCAAAATGAGTCTCCGAAACGTTGTCCTGGATGAACGTAGGAGTAAAGTGCGTCCGTCTGTGGACGTTGGCAACCGTAGCGGGACTGTCGAGGAGTGATTGATGGCTCCGACGGTCGGGGGACACCGAAGGTGTACGTCGCTGGACCTGGTCGCCGGCTTGGCAACCGCGGGGTCCCCGCGACATTTATAGCGCGAACTCACATTCTCGCTCCTTGCCAACAGCGTCTTCATGCCGACGGGCATGCGGCGTCTGCCTAGGCGGCGCCGACACCTCCGCACAGAGTAACTAACCGTGACAGAAGCGGAGTGTCTATGGGCCGCGGTGGATGCTCGCCTCCCAACTACGGGTTCAATCCCCGGCCGGGTAGCTCCCGGACCTTCGCAAGTGGGAATCGTTCTGGCCGATGCCGCCGGTTGGCGGGTTTCCTCGGGGATCTCCCGTTTCTCCCCGCCCCTTGCATTCCGGGCGTTGTTCCCTAACAACCTCGCTTCGCCCTCATCGTATCTCAAGACCTCGATTTGAAGAGCCGCCCAGACCCCTACAACTCCACTTTGCTTCTCACGAAAAGATCTGAGCACACGTTATATTTCAATGCTGTACGCATATACTAACAGTTACTGACACCTTATTGGCTGCTGTATTCATGAAAGAAAGTTTCTCTCACTCAGCAAGCCACTCAAGACTACGGTAACTTTGGGAGGGACTCTCTGTGATTCGTGGTTAGATAGCAAACAAGTGCCATGGCATAAAACACCCAGTTAGTGTTGAAATTATACAAGGTCTCGAAATATTTAGGCAAAATATTTCATTGGAACGCTAGTTTAAGAGCAAATATAAGTAAGACTACGTTTTTTCCCCGCGAAAAGATTTCAGGAAAACTTGTACTCCAAAACACTAGAGCTCTGATTCACTTTCGTTGATGGATTATTTTAAACTGTCACTCATTGCAGGTGTCTTCCAGCGAATAACGGACACCCAATGTCGGAGTTACCTAATTCTGATTGGTCCAGTCAGGGAAGGAACTGTCTTCCGATAAAGACACGTTGCCAATACCAAAGAAGAACTTCACGCTTACCATAGGACATTGGAGTCTAGCCTTCGCGAGAACCTTTTCGCGAAAAACCCCAGGCGGCCTTAGGTACAAGCTGTTCGCGTTTGGTTGAGCACTTTTGAAATCAGCTTTTGAAAATGTCACTGCCCTTACCTGTGTATACTTTAACTCTTTGTAGATCATGCTCGAGTGTAGCTCGAGCAAAGCTAATTGGAAAATTTCTTGGTTGTTCACAGCAAAACTCGCCCGGATATGCAGTCTTTGTTCGGCTAGTGTTTAACATGACCTCATAAGAACACCATAGCGCAGTAACAATTACATTGCTGACGATAGAATTTATTTATTTTTTATCGCCACTCAATGGGACATGATTGATTATAAATCCTTTTACACGAATAAAGGACATTTGATTGTGTCAATATCAGCTCGGCTCTCCATTGGTTGATGACCAGCCAATAATGAACGCTGTAAAGTACAGGGTAGTGTCCGGTGTGGTATGGACCAATAAGATGATGGCGAGTTCTAATACAGACACCAATAAAACCGGTGTTCTTGCAGAAGTGGATATAGGCGACTCACTTTTATTTCGTCTTAACACTTTGAAGTCCGGGCACGTTTGCAGACATTCGAGACAAGCTAGAAGCTAGCCACGTATATCCTCCATTGCAGGGATTTATTTTCTGCTGATCTCTATTTTTCCACTGATCACTATCCTCCTGTTCTAAAAACACACTGCACAGCCGTTGTGTACTACATAACGTTTGGAATTTGCCCGGTGTCTGCCAATGGAGTGCCGAGTTCACAGTGATATAATTAAAATTTGTTTATATTTGACATCATATACAGTCCATCGTGTTCATTCCCATAACCATACAGAAATTTAGTATTGTATTCATGTTGGTGAGAGGAAATTTTCTTGTGAAACAATGGTAAAAACTAGAAAATCAATGGAACTATATCCGCGTGGTTCTTGTCTTCAGGTATAGAGATATTTCCAGATTTGCTTTGCCCGGGCGAAGCTCGGGTATAGTCATCAAGGTTGAGAGTGGCAGTAAATGTCTGCAGGCTCACTGTGCTCAATGGCACACTGAATAGCGTGTGCCCCGTAAAATTAGCAACGAAGTAAAGAAGTCACGTGTCCCAAAGTCGAGTTAAAAGTAATACGTAAACAATTGTGAATACTGATATTATATATTTTGCTTTGTGCTTTCTTTAATGCATATCAGTGGAAGTATTAGTAAGTTAGTAAAATATTAACGCGGAAATTTCTTGAACCAACATATTTTCGATAACACTGTAGTTGGTTTATCCTTCTATGATTGGATGAACAAGGTTTGCAAAATTCTTTGCAGGCAAATCACAAACGTTCGGCTTTAGTGTGTCGCAATCCTCATTTGCCCAGTTAAATGGGATTGTTGCTTCATACATGCATGTATGTAGGAATTATGTACAGTTCGTTGAATCCTATCAAACAGTCAACTTCTACTGCGATAATCTATCATCTCTGCTAATAGTTTTAGAGTTTCGCTCTACCGACGTGCGAATAAAGTGATCAGTAGAGCTAGTGGCTTTTCGCGAAAAAATATGAGTACACGGTAGACTTCAATACTATAAGCACCGACGAGCAGTTTGTCTATTGCCATTGGTTGCTGTCTGCTTGAGCAAGTGTTTTCATATCTGACCGGGCCACTGATAATTCACTAACATCAGCACGGCTCCTAAGTGATTCATGTGCAGACAGTTAACACGTGTAAAAGAGTAACTCAGCCAATCCAGATATGTATAAGACCTTACAGGGTTTTGTGATATAACTTGTATTAAATCTTTTCGCGAAATTTCACTACCCCTAGTGATGAGGCACACGCCGATGTCAGTTATACATACGATAGAAGAATACACAACGGGAGTACAAGTAGATCTTACGCAGGGATTTTAAAAGTGCTCAGTTTGCCGTTAAAATCATATATAGTCAATTGTACATTTTATGATAGGAACACAGTGGTTTTGATAGGACCTGGGTATCTATTGAGCCAATAATAAACATAGCATATAATTGAGTCGTATCAGGTATAACCAAGCCCCTCGCTATGGCAGCAGTCAAACAAAAAGATATTGTGGTTCTAGTGTGTGGGTTGGTTCATTTCCTGTATTTTCTTTAAAACTTAATGCTATTTGCTTATGCTTTGTGAAACAGAAGTGGAAATTTCGTGAACTGCGCGAAAAATCACACGAAAAAGAAATAATTTCGTTTAGTGGTTCCTTATTTTTTTTCCACAACAACGTCAAATAGTTGTCTTTCGGCGGGTTGTTAAACATTCAGTGAAAATAAAAGAAACAGGTAGCGTGTGATTTTAATTTAAACCATGCCAGATTATAAACTGCTTTTTAAATACAAAATTTGCTGTTCGAATACCGGGTTAGGCATGAACGTATGCGAATTACACATAGGTAAATTTGGGTTGTATTAGTTTGTAAAACATTTCCAACCCCCTTCACCTCCCCCTCAAAAAAATTCCTCGACTAGTCTTTCGGCGTATAACAAATTACACCGATAAACCAATAAACCTATAAAATAATAGCACATAACACGCTGTCTTAGATTATATCAGATAACCAGCGCATAAACACATAATAAAAATTACTCTCGCAGATATAATTGTAATCCTTTCCCTATACATTGGAATAGTTAAAATACACAATTTATTTACACTGTGAACGTAATCAATGTTGTTTGCAGTTGAATATATTATAAGTTTCCTCTTAATGATAACTAGAGGCCTGCAAAATTCGCGTTATCATTTGGCGACACACTAAGCTCTAAGACGATATGTTCTTTTGACTATTACCATTGGCAGACAAATTGTTGAGTCGAGAGATTTGGGAGGCTCTTAGCAGCGAGGTCTTGAGAGCTGAAGACGGATTGTTAACCTCGTACCAAGGATGCCTTTAGCCAATAGTCAAAGCTCAGAGGTTCAGCAACCAACATGCAGTAAAACGCTTACACAGGCGTGCGACTGCCCCCAAGGCGAACCGGGTTCAATCCCCAACTGGGTCTCCCCCGGATTTCTGCAAGTGGGAATCGTGCCGGACGATATTGCTGGTCCTGCGGATTTTCTCGGGGATTTCCAGTTTCCCCCGCCCTTGCATTCTGGCATTGCTCCATTCTCACAATATTTCGCCCTCACCGTCTCTCAAGAGCACGTTGCTAATAGTAGCCAAACTCCATCAACTCAAATCAACTCATCGCAACTCAACGGGCATATGACACCGTATAAATGCCAGCAGACAATCAAACGACGAATTGGGCTCAAGCAGATACAGGGAATTGAAGTCCAGCATGCTATTAAATAATAACGCGAATTTTGCAGTTCGCTAATGATAACTACACATAGTGATAAAGAAATTAAATCCACGTTACAGTTCGGTGACAGAGTGAGGCAGATAAATATTGACATCGTTTCTTGGAAGGGGTGTACAGCCGTTAACACGACCCGTCGTGAAGGACGAAACGAACTGTAAACGAGTGTCGCTAGAATGCCAGGTCTTCGGGTAGCCAAGTCGAACAGAAAGTGGCCCTTGATGAAAGCAAGCGCGCGGTGGATATGCAAACTCGTTTTCAAGTTTACGTAGCATGCCGCCAAGTCGTAACAAGCAAAACATCTTAATACGTTTGCAGCGTAGGTCGTAGACAACACGTGGTTAAAGGCCGTTCACGATAAAGTGAGCACTTTTGAAATCAACCCTAGAAAAATGTCATTGCTCCTGCGTGCACTCATTTTCACTGGCGCACTAAGTGACACGCGCTCAGTAAAGTTGGTAACGATGGAGGGGAAACAGTTCCGTGCCTTAAGGTCGAATTAAACGTGTCAGGTAACCATTTGTTATAACTAAGATTATTTCGTTCGCTTTCTGATTTTTTTTTAATGCACCTAAGTGTAAAAATTAGCAGATCTATAAAATATTTACTTTTACAATTATTTCACAGTTTCACCTGACCGACGCATGAATAAAGTGATGAGTTCCATGCCAGTGTGAATTTAGCATAATGCGGAATAATACACAACGTGCATACAAGTAAATCTGAAGCAGAGCATTCAAAAGTGCTCAGTTTATACCGTGAACAGCGTATACATGAATGGTTCTTGGTATGCTATCTGCTAGGGAACAATGAATTCGCAGTACACGTTAGATTCATTTCAACAAATATGAGCCACACTTATACTACAGTTAAAGTTGGAATGTTAAATAAGGTTTAAGCCATAAATTCATACGGGTGAACTTAGAAACCACAAGATAAACCTGTTTCTAATAGTGAAGTGGAGCTTCTGGTAAGTATCGATCTTCTCTGTTCTCCACACACACACATTACTTGGTCTTGTTTGAGTTCGTGCTTTCCAGGAGTTCCGCAGTTCTGTTAACTAAATTGGCGATTGGGTTCAAACCAGCCGGCTCCTGGCAGTAAGTGTTTGGTATTAGAAGAGTACGCTCGAGTGTTTGGTATTAGAAGAGTACGCTCGAATGGTCGAATGCGCCCTTGATATGTTGTTTAGTTGAATACCGCCTAGTCGTTGTTTCCTTGTCGTCTAGTGTTCATTTACATCTCTTTGTAACTTGCTGCTAAGACGTATTATTAATATTTAAAAAAAAAATTATTAACTACAGATTTACTTTGCAGAACTCCTGAACACGTAATAGACTGGTTTAAGTTTTTAATTTACGTAAGGCCGAAAAAGTAAAAATAATTTATTAATCTTTATTACAATTACATATGCAACGAAAACTATATGGGTAAAATATTGTGGACTTGAAAAAATCTATTTAGATATGCTCTATTCCCCGAAAGTCCTCCTTCTCAAGTATTTACTCTGGAAAGTAAACAACAGCGAAGCAAAAATAATTACAACAGGGAAGGAATATAATTCCCTCAATAACTAATCAGCGGATGCTATAATCAATTTCTTACATTACAATCATACGAGACTTTGAAAATGGGTCATAAGTAGACACCTGCAAAATTCGCGTTATTATTTGAGGACATGTTAAACTTAAAACCCCTTTCCTTTGCAATACGTTTGTCATTGGACCAGTCTTTATTTGATGCTGCGTACATGTGAAGCCTGGCCATTTCTGGCCGAATGCGCGTGATTGGGGCACACAGTTAGGAAGTGTTAATTTATTGGCGCAGAGTTACCCAGGGC
Source organism: Dryococelus australis (assembly GCA_029891345.1). Lineage (NCBI taxonomy): Eukaryota > Metazoa > Arthropoda > Insecta > Phasmatodea > Phasmatidae > Dryococelus > Dryococelus australis. Next base: position 29,851,197 of record CM057008.1, read on the forward strand.
GTGTCAGATTACATATAGACCAATGACAAACGTATTGCAAATGTACACGTGTTTAAATTGTAACGTGCCCCCCCCCCCCCAAAGAATAACGCGAAACATGCAGGTCTCTAGTCTTGTTTTTTTTTCTTTTTTGCGAAAAGATTTCAGGACAAGTTGTGTTCCAGAAAACTTCAGTTCAAAACCACTTTCGTGTTTGGATCATTTGAACTTTTTAGTCGCCTTATCCGCCTGCCCGCGAATCACGGACTGTCAGTGTCGGAGAAACGTGAATCTGATTGGTTCAATCATTCAACAGACTCTTTCCAAGAAAAGGCAAGCGGCCAGTAGCCAAACGAAGGCTGCATGTGAGCTTATGGGATATCGAAGTTTAGCCTCCGCGTAAATTTTTTTTCGCGAAAAAATAGGTGGCCCTAGTCATACGCGACAAGGGACATTTATTTACTTACAAAATATGGCATATACAGACGATTTAAAGGAGAGCTTGTATTCTCACACGACATGGTATGCTCGCGTAGCGGGAGTATTTAAAAACCTTGCGTGCTGAACTTTCTAGCCTTGGTTCTGTGTCTGTAGACCACAGCTTATTTTTAGTTATTTTCAAGGCCGCGCGGATCAATGAAGCTCATGTTGCTTTCTGTTACGTCAAACGGCGCCATTAAACCGTCTTAAGGTTACGTAAGAAACATCGATCCTTCAAATTTTCACATTATTATGCTTAATATGTTTCATACGCTCTACGGGTAACTTATTACGAAAGAGCTTCATAAGCGAAGTGTGGGTGTGGATACAAATAACACAAAGAGGAAATATTTTGTTATTTTGAATCAAAGATGTAGAAAATGAATACGCCAATAAATTACGTGTTTATATATAAGTAAAGACGTGCAGAATTCGCGTTATTATTTGAGGACACGTTAAACTTAAAACCCCTTTCCTTTGCAATACGTTTGTCATTGGACCAGTCTTTATTTGACAAGCCCCTAGTAAACCTGCGCCAATAAACGAACGCTCGAAAACCGTGTGATCCAATCCCGTGCAGTTCACTCAGAAAGGGAGTGACTTAACGTCAAGGCAGCAGCCAATGGAGAACCGACGCCAGCTCGAGTATATACATTAGTGTGGATTTTAGCTTGACACAAGATAATAACGCTAATTTTGCAGGTCTCTATATGTAAGTGAATAAACACTAACACAGATATAATGCATGATCAGTTTTGCTGTTATCCACCGCAAAATCAAGACAAGAAACATTTATCAGGTGTCTGCTTTCTAATAATCTACTCAGTCACGGCTTCCCATAACAAAGTGTATATATTTTTTCATCCATTCGTCTTCCTAGTGACACAAACAGTGTACAAAGTGTTGCATGCTTGGAATTATAGGCTATTAACACATTGAGGTCTGCACACATTTACTGGCACTTAAGGCAAATTAGAAGTGAGTCACCTATATCCACTACTGCAATAACACCGGTTCTGTTGATTGCTGTGTTATAACTCACCATCGTCCTATTGGTCCATACCACACCGGACACTACCCTGTACTTTACAGCGTCCATTATTGGCCGGTCATCAAAAAATGGAGAGCATAGCTGATCTTGACCCAGTAAAATTTACTTAATAGTGTAAAAGGATTTGCAATCAATCATGTCCTTTTTGAGTGACTATTTAAAAAAATCAATTCTATCGTTAGCAATATCATTGTTACTGCGCTGCCGTGTTCTTGTGAGGTTTTGCTAAACACTAGCAGAACAAAGACTGCACATCCATGCGAGTTTCGTTCTGAACGACAAAGTAATTTTCAAATCAACTTTTCTCGAGCTAAACTCGATCATAGTCTACAAAGTGTTAAGGGTAAGTTTAGGAATTTTTCAACCCCTCTCATTTTGAACAATAGTTAATAAATATATGTTATTGTAACCTTACGCGTTAACTTTCGAGTCCGGTGAAATACATTCACTGTGTTTATTATTTGTATTCCATTATTTATTTTAAAAATTAGTGGAATAATTAACAATTGCAGATGGAAAGAAAGCATCTAGAGCCTCAAAAGTCCTGGCAGAAGCTGTTCACAGTATGAATAGTCCTTGAGCATAATAACCCTGAACGGGAAATTTGATTAACTTAACGTACTTTAGCATCTGGGACGAGGAGCGAGTGTTCGGGCATGCAGATACACTCTAAGAAATTATTTGTAAATTTACCATATCAGTGTATACGTACAGTGGCAGAGAGTGTGTGGTAAAAAAATTTCCCATTCGTCTTTGGCAACGTTCGTACAGTTGCCCAGGAAAGAGTCGAATTCGTAAGGAATTTCCCTACATCGTGCAGCAGCGATGCTAAATATCCCCATATTTTCAGCCTTATACGTAGTGCTATTAACATACATTTTATAGGTTAAAAACTTTCATCGCGGTTTAGGAAGTTTATCGGAAATTCTTTGCGGTGTAGCTACGGAGATCACGGAAGCCAACGTGGCGGGAGAAAAATTTCTGTGAAACGGAGAAGAAATTAGTTGGGCGTGATTTTCAACGATATCTCTCCGTGTCGGTACTTAGCCTGCTGATAACGAACAACGGTCCTTTGGGGGGGGGGGCGGCGGTTTATAGAGCGTACCGTATAGCTGTTGGACGTAATGACCATGGCCGGACGGAAAAGAAAAAAAACACGATTTTGTTTAGTCTTGCTTGTTGTTACAGAAATAAAGGAAAGTCATTCAATTAATAAACTGCTCAGTTAAAATTCTTGGCTGGAATTATATGTGTAGAATTTCCGAATTCTGTAGATTCAAAAGTTTACAATCGGTAAATCTGCAGGAATTTATCACGTACAAGAACTCTTAAACTTTGTGGAGAGTGATATGACGTTTGTGTGTTTGCGAAAATCACTATCACCGACGCAGATGCAGCGATTGTCCATTTTAAATATAAAAACAAACTAAATAAACTTAAATCCAAAAATTTTTTTAACATCATTAAATAAAACTTTAAAAAACTAGAAAGAGTACAACCATTTTTTTACTATGAGGTACACTCACCGGCTTTCGCGACGCAAAGCTGGGCTGCCGATATTTGAACGTGTTGGCCACTTGCGGTTAACTAGTAAATACGCGAAGTAAACGTAAAAAAATAGAGCAATGCAGTAATGCGAACAGCAATGAATATTTCGTATACAGGGTGAATCAGCTCTGCGACAAACGGTGAGAGGACGTTCCTTGCCAGATTTCAGTTACAAAATGTCTGATAACGAACGCCAGGAAACCACTCCTAAGGGGAGGAAACCCTTGTGGATATGGGGTTGTAATTATGAACTTGATTTAAATTACACTGAAACCATGTGATATTAAGAGATGAATTTCAGCAGGCATGCTAAACGATTCAGTCACTGTAACATGCAAGTACCCATGTTGACGTACCGCATGCCCTACATAGTAAAATGGGGGTTGCCACCACAGTTAATAAAGGGTCGTCGTACTTCGTTATGTAAATTATGATCACGGCCTATGAATTATCATTGCAAGACGTAAAAACAAGTTCTCTTGATAAGGAAACTTCCGACGAATGGTTTGCGAGAAAACCGACCACTAAGATATGAAATGCCACATAATGCTTATGAGGCATTTAATAACTTGGAGGTCTGTTTCCTCGCACACCATTCGTCAGAGATTTTCTTGCCAAGAGGACTTTTTTTACATCTTGCAATAGTAATTCATAAGCCGTGGTCATAATTTACGTAACGATATACGAAGACCCTTTTTTTTCACTTTTTGAAGGGGGGGGGGGGGGCAACCGCCATAGGGTATGCGGTAGGTTAACATGAATACTTGCATGTTACAGTGACTGAATTGTTTGGCACGAATACATAAATGCATCCCTTAATATCTCATAGTATCAGTGTAATTAAATAAAGTTCATAATTGCAACCCCATGTTCACAAGGGTTTCCTGCCCTTAGGAGTGGTTGGCAGCTGGCCAATACGAAAAAAACTGGTGTCGTTTTTACCATGGCATTAAGTGTCAATATGCACCAATAGAACTCAGTGTCCCTGCAGCGGTATTGATATATCCGACTAACGTCTAGCTTGTCTTTAATACTGGTAAAAGTGTGCCGACCTCGAAGTGTTAATTATGTCCTAATTATGCCATGTACCTATCACAAGTGGTATATACCTCTTTTAACTTGAATCTTATTTTTCATTAAATTGAAGTTTTCCGTGTATATTATTGTAAACGACAATACTGAGAATACATGTATGTTGGCAGCGCCTGGTGAGAAATAGTTCTCATGCATATCATTACAACTGAGCGCGCACGAATTTAGTGCGTTGTCCCGTGGTGTGATTTTATAGACTTAGTTAGGCTTAGTTTGCATGAGGTGGATGAATACCCTGAAAGTAAAATTTTAGCAGGGCTTCAGAAAAGTGTGAATTAACCGTGAATGGAGTATACCTATGTAATATTGACAGTAATTTAACAACTTTAAAATAATCGCTTCTTATGATTACATAAATACTCTACTTCACATTGCCCGGTAGGCCATTGTTTTAGGCGAGTAATGTTGAAATGTATGTCCGCTGAAGAAGGCATTATTTGTGTTATACATATTGCAAAACGAATTTTCATATTAATAACACAATAATTGCACAGTTTCACTTGGATTGCGCATGAATAAAGCGGCAAGGCTCATGCCATGACAATGTTAAATTTCCATACCGCAAAAATATATCAAAATGAGAAGTAAAAATAATTTAATTGTAAAAAACCTTTTAAAATCAAGCTATAATTTATAAAGGAACTAAAAGGATAAAAAATATATATAAGTAGTTACAGAATTTGTATAACTTGTAAGACGTGGTCGAACAGCCGTAATAAATTTTACTACAAATTAGTATTTTTTGTATAAATTTATAGTTAGTATATGAGAGCTTGGCGCAATATAGAAAGTATGCCTCACTTTCGTAAGCGTAGTGAGCACATATCTTGCCTAAGGCTCTTAACTACAGTATTCGCGCCAAGCTTTTATATACTAGATATAAATAGATTTAAAAAAATTTAATATGTAGTAAAGTTTATTACGGCTATTCGACCATATTTTACAAGTTATACAAATTTCTTAACTACTCCTATAATTATTTTTTAATATTTTTAGGTCATTTATAAATAAAATATTGGTTTTAAAATATTTTTATAGTTATTTTATTTTTCATCTTTTAGTCTCGCCTTATTTTTTATCATAGAGGTTGACTATGTATAGATTCTCAGACTCGTCTTTCATTGGTATCGCTTGCGATCAGGCGAGTTTCAGTGCACTCATTTCACGGAAAGTTGAACCGGCGTGCAGAATATTCATTATTTGGCAACATGCTAGACTTCAATGTCCTGTACCTACTTGAGCGCAACTCGTGACGACTGCATTGGCTGCTTGCGTTCATAAGGCGTCATTAACACGTGTGACCGCTTCGCTGGTGATTGGTTGACTAACTGTCGAGCCTTTACGGTTGGCTCGAAGCAACCTTGGTATGTGTCACACGAGTTGTTGTCGGCCAATGGCGGAAGTCAGACGAAAATACACCATCCTGGAGTTTACTCTGCTGGTGCGAAATAACGCGAGATTTCCATGTCGATATTCGTTATTCATCTTACACATTATGTGTATGTCCATTTATGATACGTTTCAATACGAGCTCACGCAGATCGGAATCTTCAAATGGCATTTCACATACACACACACACGCGCTCGCGGTGGATCATTTTACGGCCATGGATGGTCTTTCATCCATACGACAATGTGTAACCAGCAATTGACAACTTGTCCAATAAATACATCGTGATTGCTAGTGATCCGGTGGGCGCCGGACAGACACCTCACAGACACCTACCGTACATGCAAACAAGTGAAGTTAAATAAAAACTGGTAAAAATATCTTCTTAAGTAGGGCTTCCGAAAGTGCTCAATTAGCTGTGAACAGCGCATGTTATTATTTTAATGGGCAAAGATTCAGTTATGTTATTTTACTTGAGGTACATCCCAGTTATTTTCTTGACATATTCTCTTATCAATCGGGCCTTACAAAGAAAGTTCCCATACCTGTTGAAGTTGATTTAGCTTCATGTCTAACATTTGCGTGTATTTTAAAAGCGAACGAGGGTTAAGGGTTGCTTTCCTTTATTAGAATGCAACAGAATAATAGGGCACCTGTTAAATTTTTGTGCTGGTCCACTCCACACTACCGTACGGCTGCACGCGGAGGTGACACGCCATTCTCGCCCTTGCTGCTCGCTCGCTCGCTTCCGAACCTCCGACACGCGAAGTCGACTCACGTAGCCGAGTCACGTCACAGATCATACTCGATAGCTGTGCTCTATTTTTCATTACTGTGAAAAAGGACGTAAAAATGTGGAGCTAGAATGCAGTGGCTATCAGCGTTGACCGAAAGCATAGAAGTAAGTTAACGGTTAATCAGAAAGCTGATCATAATTCTAGGATTTTTGTTGTTAGAATTCGCTGTACAAAAATTACACAGAATTTTATTTTTCGTTGCTGTTACTTTGTCCTGTAATTTGTACTACACTTAATATAAAGAGAAATCGTCAATATTGTGGCGAAAAAATAATAATTTTATTAAAAAAAAAACAGATTGATTGAATACAATAGTTGCATTTAATATTACAGTTGGGGGTTTTCTGTACGAATATTCATTGAGTAAATCTCTTTAAGCCTCACGAGAATAGGCTTAAGAATGTGTGAGTAAAATAGTACGTAGAAAAAAATTATTTCGTGATGTTGCAACTCATAGACACTTTAGGTGGAGAGGGGAGCTATATCAGTTTTATGCCAAAGTGTATACTTCCAAAAAGTAAGGCTAGGTTTCTAGGACGACTGCGAGATGCTGTTTACATAAAAATCATTTAAGTCGCCCGCAGAGTATAGAAACTTGCGTAAATGTCACGGAAATTGCTGTAAAGGCATAGCGCACAAAGTAATCAGCCGTGACCGAAAACCAGTTGTTACGAAATAAAATGGTTACAGGTAGAGGTCCGTGAATTTTGCGAATCCATTCGGTGCAGGATAAATTTCAAACACGTGTACATAAAGTATTACTGCAATGATTGGGCTACAGTTGTTCATGACATGTCCTAGACGACTTTGAACTTCTTTTAAAATTTTTTTTATCCTTTTATTGTGCACGCGAGAAGCTCCAGGCCTTTTTGAAGGACAGCATAGGGAACCGCGCCGTCATTCGTCTGAATTAGGAGTTGATAAATTCCCTTTGAAGACCCCCCCCCCCCTCCCCAAAGGGTGTATCACTTCCGTGATCGAACTCACATCCTCCCGAATGCGTGTCAGGCACAGTATGGCCAAACGCGATTGGTGAACTATCATAATCTATTTCTGTGTAAGAAATAAAAGTCTATCACCAAGGCTGTGGCCAATCAATAAATGATTGTGTTGGTGGAATTCAAATAAAATCACGCAACTCAAACGGTGAGTGAGTCGTGTCTCCGTTAGCGTATTTTGTGCAGGCGCCGTATGTATTTTTCTACCGCCTTGATTGGTTGTGCTATGAAGGTTGGCTGACTGTGATGTTTATTTTATTTGTGTTTTTGAAACTCTCTAGTAACTTATCGTGTTTTCAATGTAAAGAGTATTTACTCACACGCCTCAGTTGGTTATTCTAATGATTAATGATTGGTTTAGACTTTAACGTTGATTTTCTTCTGGGATTTGGGTTTTGCAAGGATTGCTACTAAAGGTCGGAAATTTACTGTAATTTAAGTAATGTAAAATTGGAATAAATTTTATTATTTGACGTCCAGTGTTAATTTTGGATGTGGTAACTACACGTCTTCCGAAGATTGTTGTGATGATAATACACGGACATCGACATAAGCACTAACTGAGAACTTATTGCTGGTGAATAAATATTTACTTACGCCTTAGAGTTACGTGCAGATAAACAAATAATATATCAGTTTGGTAATTTAAGACAGCCAGTAAAATTGGTGCGATCCATCACAGGGCATTCAAACTACGATATTCTTGTAATGTTCAAGCCAAATCTTTCGAGGGAAAAAAAAATTCCGATGCGTTTCGTGATCCATTCGTAATGATACGAAAAATCGATAAATAGAGACCTGCAAAATTTGCGTTATTGTTATAGAGAACACGTTAAAATTCAAAACGTTATTTTTGCTTTACCTTTATCATTGGACCATACGTTATCTGACACGCCCTGGGTAACTCTTCGCCAATAAATGAACACTTCGCAGTTGCGTGGCCCAATCACGTGCAGTTCAGTCAGAAAGGGAGCGAATAAACAGCTATGCAGCACTCAATGGAGAAACGGCATCGGCTCTAGTGCATACAGTATTGCGAATTTTATCCTGATGCCAAATAATAACGCGGATTTCGAATGCCCCTACCGATAACGCCCAAGCTGAACGGTGAAGTCACGTGGAGGTGAAATGTTTCAGTAGGTCTGCAGTTTGCCGAACAGATAAAAAGTTTCGACGAAAGCAAGGGCTGTGGTATAAGTATATGCTAAAAGAGGAACTGACGAAAGACAGCGAAACGGGACTTCTTCGTATGAAGAAAACAGAATGAGTTGTTTGGAAGAACAGAATCGCCTGAAGAAGTAGAAAGGAAGAGACTTAGGATAAACAAATTAAAATAACAATAATAATAATAATAATAATAATTGGAATGATGGAATGAACATGTAGCTGACGCAAATACGCAGATATTTACAGGTTTAATTTAGTGTTGAAGAAACTTGAGGAAATATGGCTCGCAGGCATTTTGAAGTTACTATATATATATATATTATATATATATATATATATATATATATATATATATATATATATATATATATATATATATATATATATGACGTTAGTATTTTCCCCTCCGCACTGAGAGAAAATCGAACAAAATATTTATTTGTATAGGGCCAAATATCCAAATATATATTAGGTAGCCCTAACGAAATATATTTTTGAGCAAACAGAATTTAAAAAGCAAGAAAATTACTTTTGTTCGTCTAGCAAAATACGTGTTTCGATAAACAAAATCTCTGTTTTGGGCAAGAAAATTTACTGTCAACTAAATATGTTGTTGAATCAACTGTATATATTTGTTTGGCCACTCATTTGACTGCCTTCGTTCGAAAATACGGCTCGAGAGTTAGTTTGTCTTTTTTTTGTGACAATTAGGGTTTGTTAGTGCATGCTTAACAATCGCATAAACACATCAATAAAACAATGCAACAAGAAACTGAAAAGTAAAGCTGTAAAACTTTAAATATTTGTTTGCATACGTTGCCCAATATTTGTAGTATATATTTTTGAAAGCTTTCCGGTGTCATAAAATGTCGCATTAGCTTACTACAAATTAAGCTAAGCTCGGACGAACTTTTAAAAATTGTTTTATATCGACCCAGAATGTTTAATGTACGTGTAGCCAATCAAATCTGTAGTTGCACCAACCCGATCTTACAGTTTGGGGCAACCAAATGACAGCAACAAAATAATTTGGTTTCAGCAACAAAATATTACGTTTCCCCTTTACAAACAAATAATTTGGTTGCGCCAAACAATTCTTGCTTGACTCATCAAAACCTTTTTCTCAGTGTGCGATACATTGAAATTTATGTTTGTACTTTATCAAGGCGGTATATCGTATCGGACTGTTCGCGCGCAAAGAAACGACTCGACCGTGTCGCTTCTATCTTCTCGCTTTTCGAGGACGCGAGGAGGAAAAGGGCCGTTGCGGGTTGCATAGCCCGGCGCGACGCAGGCGCGCGCGTATAACCAGCCAGTTGGAACGACTTGGCACTCGAAAGAAACTTCCCGTTGCGTGCGCCATTGGTTTCTATTGTTACTTCGTGCTAACTGACACGTTACCTGTCGCAGACCTAAATAAAGGACCGGGGACAGCCACCTCTCCCCTGCTTCCCATCCCTCTTCCGAGAAGAACACTGTCGCGTGCGGAACCTCCGTAAACAAATTCACCTGTCTCATCGAGACCTTTCCTGCTTGTTGGGACCACAAATTACATGCAGTTCGAATGGCGATGTAAAGAGCACACTCGCCGATCCAGGCCGTGTGCGAGCCACACTCCAGGAGAGGGAGTTGTCGAGGTCCGGCCCAGCAACAGCCGATCTACGTCAGAGGAGAAGATTACGGTATAAATAGGGCTGCAAACCGCCCGGTTCCCCCCCCCCCTTTTTTTAGCAATACAGTTCAATATCGGCAGCTTCGGGCAGGTCGTTGAAGATCAGGAGACGCATCCAGAGGTGACGTCGACGCGAGGCGCCGCTTGTCGCACGTCTGCTGGTCCTGATTCCTATCCAGGCCGCTATCATGCACGTCAGGAGACGTTCTTGCACCGCCTCATCTCCACTACACGGCATCGGGATGTAATAAGAAATAAGAGTGGGCTGAATCCAAAAATTCATTTCAATACTCTAAGCCCGAATCAGTGATGTCGATCAGTGAAATGACATTTACTGAACACCAAGAAAATGAACTGGGAAAAAGTGACTCACGGCAGTGGAATTCTCGACATTCAGTAAAAATCACAAATAAATCAGCTCAATTCAGCCATCACATTAATTAGTTATCTGGCGCTGAATATCAGTCGCTCAGCTTTCACTGGTTATCGCTGATTTGGCCCAACGCTTCACTGTGTAAACCATATCTGTAACTGTGGTGTCTAATTACACGCGAGGAAAGTACACAGATCAAACTACCTGCGTATAATCGTACTATTATCTTGCCGCTTAAAGAAACTTCACAGGCAAGCTTTAAATAATGCTATAATTGACCACTTTCATTAATTTTTTCTCCGTTGATACACTTAATATGATAAAAGTAAAAATATAGCGACATAGTCAATAGTTTTTTTTTTGTCCTTTCTGCCAAATGTTCGTATTTCCAGGACAAGTTTTTTTTTTCCGAGACACGCGTTTACGTGCAAACAACAGTTTCACAGAAAACGTTTCAGTACATAGGACCCTTAGAGTTTAAATAAAGCAACTGCCAATGGAGCACTGCACCCGACTATACAACATGAACTCGTAAAAATTTAGTACAGACACCATAACAATTGTCAGAAAAAATGCGATTTATGGTGTGCATGAAAGAAGAATGTATATACTTTGCAACATTATAAAATAACTTACTAAAATATACTTTTTAAATGAAAAAGATTATCGATTAAAATAGTCTGTATTTTTAACTCAATTTAAGCGCATTTCCATTCTGGATGCTTCGGAATGCAGAATTTGCAAGAAAATCTTCTTCAAGAAATATCTTCATATTGTTTACTGTGATCATGTGTAATAAAATCATAGTAATAATTTATCATATCAATTATATAATTAACGTTATTTACGTGAGTTTCAGACAAAAATATATGTGACAAATATACGCACGTAAGAATAATTATAAAAGTTATTCTCCTAAATTATTATTACATTTTTCTTGCACACGAGCATAGTGACGAAGATTTTCTTGCAAATTCAGATTTCTGAAGCATCCAGAATGTAAATGTGCTAAAATTTGGTTAAAAATACACACTATTTTAATCGATTATTATTTTAGAATTTAAAGACTATATTTAAGTAAATTATTTTATAATGTTGCAAAATATATACATTCTTCTTTCATATACAGCTTAAATCGCACTTTTCTGACAATTTTTATGGTATCTGTACTAAATTTTTATGAGTTCTTCACGTTGTATAGTCGGGTGCAGTGCTTCATATGCAGTTGTTTCACTTCAGCCTTAACAAGCGACGTCCCTCTGAGCGAGTGTTGTGAAGCGTGGGCTTTGTCCCGCGACCAGTGTAATCCTCCGCCAAGCGCGAGCGAACACCCCAGGCGGGAGATGGAAAGCGAACAGCTGTGGAACAACGCCACCCTTGTCCCCGTAGCAAGGGGTCCGTTCTCCACACCGCTTATGGAAAAGGGGGGACGGGGCGGGGTCTGCACACACACACACACTCTGGCAACGCGGTGCGATGCTGCACGAATCACCTTACACAGAGGGGCGTTGTGACGTGCAGCTTTGTCTATTCGCGGTTTCTTCGCGCTTTCGAATCGAAACTTTTCGGAATGCAGGGGCTCACTGCGTCCTGCAACCAGGACGACGTGAGAAACTCATGAAACACACACACACGCACACACACACAATGGAAACAGTTTTTGTACTTGAAAACTATTTCATTACAAATAATGCAATCATCCACAACATTTCTGCTACAAAATTTCATTTTTGGCTATTCAGTGAAGCTACTTTTATAGATTGCAAATCAAGACCAGAAAGAAAAAAAAAAACAATGTTAAAACAGCCCTTAAAACATCGTGACACAGAATGAAGATTTTCACTTTGCGTAAGGCTGATAATCGCAACTTTTGGTGTGATAAAAGCGTTTACTCTTCTTAAGTCCCTCATGACACAGCATGAAGAATTAACTTTCCTATTAATTCACTTGTATGGGCACTGCCCAAAAACATTTGTTAAAATGGTATAAAATTCTAACAATTGCCGTTTATTACAGATTCATTTGTTTTCTTTTACACTAGCGTTTGATATAGTCGTGTAAGAGATAATTCTCATTTTAAGCGTAATGTTAAGTATTCCTTGTACTTCCTATACGTATATGGTTACTTCTTTTAAGAACAAAGCAAAACTAGAAAAGAATTGATTTTTTACGTAAATGTTCCAATACATGACTGATTACCAACCTACACCAAGGCTGAAAACGCATTTTCTTGACATGAATTTGGTTACAAAACTAAGGCTGAAGCAAAACCATTATTAAATTTAACAGCCTTTTGTTACTAATTTTTATTAAATTGAACAGCCACATCCAATTATTTGTCTAGGCCTACCAGGATAATGTCTACCAGTTGCATGGACAGGCAATAAAGTCCATTTTTTTCTACTTTTAACCTCAATATAGTCCCTACAACATAATGAGAAATACTTAGCTGAAGAAGTGTCTGGAAACCATCAGCCGAGTCTCTGCGGATCAGTCGGCTGCTGGGTTACTTTATAATACAATTTTTGTTGGGGAAACCACCCCACTACATTAGGGACAAACAGTCAAAATTTTTTTGACCAATGGTGTGCCTCTGGGCCTTCCAGAAGTCGTTGATTTCCCAGAAGTAGGTACATGTGGCGCTATCTACACTATCTACCCAAAAGTAATTGGGCACCTGTCCACAATGTTTGCTCGGTGGTTGTCACCCCGTTAGAATCTCGTAGCGCCACCTCTTGTTTCTATAACAGCAGCCACCCTGTCTGGCATGATCTCTACGAGTGTTTGCAGGACATCCACGGGGATTCGTCACCATTCCTCTTGCAACCATCCCATGAGTTGAGCAATGGATTTTGGCCGCGCCTGACGAGCCCTCGCCCGGCGATCCAATTAGTCCCAAAGATGTTCTATATGGTTGAGGTCGAGGCTCTGGGCGGGCCAGTCCAATCGGCGAACATTGTTGTCGGCGTACCACTGCATACCAGCCCTTGAAACATGGCACCGGGCATTGTCATCCTGGAAGTAAAACGGGTCCATTCCGTAAAAATTCCACAATGTCGGGAGCATTTCATTATCCAGAATGTTACAATAGATCTCTGTGTTCATGCTACCAAGGACAAACACCAGCGGTCCTACGCCGAAGGCCGTGAAACACGAGTCAACAGACGTACTGAATTACCTGTCTTCGCGGGTGCCCAATTACTTTTTGGTAGATAGTGTATTGCGCACATTACACGCTTTTACACACCCCTGCCGCTACACTAGCGCCCAAGGTGGCAAGTCAATGAACCATGTTTTCCGAGACGCTCAGATTAACAGCTGACTTTACTGCATGATGGCCTGCCGCAGCTCGGACCCCGATGAACAACACGAAGACATATACTGTTCCTTAAGGTAAAAAATGTCTATTTTTACTACGCAGCACAGTAGCACACGAGTCTTTTGCTTATTTATAATTCTAGGAAATATTAATTTCGTTGGCTACTGCGTCGTGCAGTGTAGGTAAGGCGAGCAGGTGATCAGGCTAGCACACGGGACGTCAGTTGTAGCGCCGCTCGGAGTTAAGTTTGGGGCATAGTTGGTAATTTCCCGCAGTACACGAGACTCACAGTCTCAGATAAATCACCCCACGTATGGCGCGTTTAGCTATTTCCTAAGTATTCCATGTATCACAGCCGTTTTATACCTCTCTTAACATACGGACATCTTATTTTTCGTTGAATTGAAATTTTACCTGTGATTGTAATATATCATATATAATAAATGCAATCAAAAACAGTGAGAAGACGTGTGTGTTGATAGCGCCTAGTAAGGAATAGTTCTCATGCAAAATATCAATACAAATGAGCACTCACGGATTCTGTGCGTTGTCCTTTGGTGTAGCTTTGTAGACTCAGTTGAGCTTAATTTGTATGAGGCGGAGGAATATCCTGGGAGGAGTAGAACTTTAGCAGGGCTTTAGAAAAGTGTGGAGTAACCGTTAGTAGACTAATTTGCGATTAATATAAACGTCGGAAAAACGTTTAAAAGGCTGCAAGGGCCCTGTCCCAGAAAAATTGTAAGTCTCGTAATTAGGTGTGAGGAGCAATAAAGTTAGCCACTTGTTACAATTTAGTTTCATAAAATTATTAAGTAAAAAAGTATTTAGCACAAAAGCGGTGCTAATGATAGCTTCTACAGAAGAGCGTTTCGTCAAAGTCCAAAACTTATATTTGAAATCAGATTGTCATCTTGTCATCACTTTATTTTGTCATTCCCGACAGTGTGATAAGAAGGCCGCCGTGACGGAGCGGTTATACTGCTCGCCTTCCACCAAATGCGAACCGGGTTCAATCCCCCGGCCGGGTCACTCCCGGATGTTCGCAAGTGGGAATTCGTGCCGGACAATTCCGCTGTTCGGCGGAGTTTTCTCGGGGATCTCCCGTTCCCCCCCCCCCCCAACGACGCCCTTGCAGTTGAGCCCGTTACAAGACGTGGAAAAAGGAATAAAAACAAATGCGTAACCCTGGAAGTAGAATTATCACTCCACAGAATTAATTGCTTTTGCTCCACGTGAGATGCCACGTCTTCAATGCTGCGAAAATTCCTTCTCCTCCAAAATCTCACTCGCCATATCCACCAACGTGCCACTAAGTCTGTACAATAGTAATGTTCACGTCACGAGGGATTTTATTTTTTTCTATCGTTCACATAATTCTCCTGAGACTTTCGCAGTGTACCTTCGTAATACTGGAGACATTTTGTATTGGAGAATTACTTTGCATAAATATAACGTCGTTACAGGCTGCTGTTTTCAGTGTTTGTCACGTGAATATTACTTACGTATTCATGTAAAAATATTGCTAAGAATTCAGGTGAAGGGGTTAAAAACGTATCTAGCTGCTTCCTAACAGCGTGGCATGACCTTATGGGTTTCAAAAGCATTTTATATATAGGCTATGCACGGTAAAGTGAACACTTTTTAAGGCTCTCCAATAGGCATTAATCTTTAAAAAATGTATTTTATGGCAGCTTCAGACGTCAATATTCGAGAGTGGTGTAATGTATACACTATGTTTATTGGCCAAACGGCAATGTTTATATTATAATAGTGACGGAAATATAGAAACTATCAAAAAGGAAAAAATTAGCAGGGCTTTAAAAACTGCTCACTTTACCGAGAATAGACTATAGTGGAGTTACCGCAAACCTATAGAGGTACAATCAAACGACAAACAATTGAAGGTCGTTAGACAAACAGACATTTGACATACTTTCCATTTACCGTAAAACCTTACAAGAAAATAAACTAAAATTTTGCAGGGTTGGTTGCAGTGCGGGGTTCTGTAAAGTTGTCACCTCCCCCCCCCCCCCCCACCTTTTCCCAGTCAAGATCCATTCTGATCCAACATTTACGCGTTGCACAGAGCAAGACGTAAACGCGAGTACTGAGAAATTCCCATGGCTACAGGTCTCAACTGCCGGCATGAATTACCAAGCCGTCGTCCATTACACTTCGATCCTGAAGCGTTTGGATGTTGGTCACGTCAACAACTTCTGGCCGATGGTGAACGAATATTGACACGTTCGCTACAGGAATTCCAGGCAATCCGAGCGCCGCGTAGCACAATGCGCAATGTGTTTAGTCCATTCACGGTAAAGTGAGCACTTTTTGAAGCCCTCTCATTTGGAATGACAGTCGATAAATATATTTTACTGTAGCCTCATACGTTAACTTTCGATTCCGGTGAAATACATTCACTGCGTTTATTAATTATTTGGCAATATTTATTTTAGAAAGTAGTTGAAGAAGAAAATGGCTGATAGGGAAAAAGGAAATAGGGTTTCAAAAGTGCTAATGTTACCGTGAACAGCCTATAACAAAATATACTATACTGAAGTGAGGTAAATATTTAAGATTGCCAAAAAACTCATTGTTTTAAAAATTGTAATAATCATCATTAAAGCAACATAAAAATGATATTAAGCACTATTTTCTCCCATATATAATTTTAGATCAGATTGTATTCGCATCGTGGCATGTAAAAATCACAATTTTAGGGTTTTTGTGACGTACAAACAAATAAAAGAAACAAATCAACAGGCAATTTAACAAGGGCCACTGGAAGATGCCATAAAGGATTTTAAGGTATCCTTAGAAAAAATTGTTTTACAAATTATGGTAGGCTACTACGAATAAAATTATGCCGAAACTTCCTTAATTTGAGCGATTTTAAAACAATTGCGAAACTATTCAATACCATGATTTTAAAGATTTCTTGAACCAACTAACTATGTGATTTATGTGTGAGTATGGAGCAGCGCCGGAATGGAGAGGGGAGGAAATGGGAGATCTCCGAGGAAACCCACTGATCAACGGTATCGTCCGGCACGATTCCCACGTGCGAAAATCCGGTGACTTGCTATTGGCGATGATCAATCAGTTAACAGAAGAAGTTGAAGGAGTTCCCGTAAAATATCATGTTTGACTGGAGTGTACCTACGAAAAGTTTCAACCTTTGGTTGAAGAAATCAGCCGCCGGGCATTCAAGACTGCAAATGAAACATTGTACAACGTTTATAACATCTAAGAGGCTCTAAAGGCCTTGAAAGAATAATTTTGTCCAGAATAAGAAGAAGAAAAATATATGGCTAAGGGTTCTCGGTGGATCCTTGCTAGCATAGACTGTCTTGAGCTGCATATAAGCAGATTATAATAATTACATAAAAAGTGAGCATGTTGCTGGAAAGACACTGCATTTTTTTTTTATGTTTGTAGTCTGATGTACGTAAAAAATATATGTTTTCAATTAATAAACAAAAGCGTTTTATTTCTCGTTAGTGTTGATGTATGTACCGATGTAGCAGTCTTGGAAATAAGCTGTTGAAGTGTTAGAAATTTGGCCCCGAAACATGGTTGGTGTGGGGGGGGGGGGGGGAGGAGCGAATGCTGAGTCCAGCTTGGCCAAGATATGCTTCAGTGCAGTATACAGCGAAGAGAGGTCCTACATAAATGTCTACATGCCCGGTCCTGCTCAAATATCCCACACTTATTTTTATAGTAAACACAATTTAAAGAAATTGGAAGATATTAATGGTTAAGGACCAGATCATATATTATAATTAGAGACCTCCAAAATTCGCGTTAATTTTTTTTGGGTGCAGCTAAAATTCACAGTGCTGTATATAATGAAGCCAGCGTCGTTTCTCCATTGGCTGCTGCCTTGACGTTAAGTCACGCCCTTTCTGAGTGAACTGCACGCGATTGGGGCACACGTTTGTGGAGCGTTCATTTATTGGCACAGAGTTACCAGGGGCGTGTCAAATAAAGACTGGTCCAACGACAAACGTATTGCAAAGGGAAAGTGTTTTAAGTTTAACATGTCTTCAAATAATAACGCGAATTTTGCAGGTCTCTAGTTATAATCAATGATTGCAGAAGTGGCGTAATCCAATACGGTTGGTAGGGGGGACCGAGTAATCAACATGCTACTAAATAGAGATGGAATGGTACAGCGTGAATAAAATATAATATGATGGCCTGTAACTAAACACAGGGTGGCAATTCCTATTTTGCTGTTGAAGGGGATGATGATATTACCAACCGCATTTTTGCAGGTGAAAAATCTCCGTTCTACAAAAACACTTCACCGATTTGTTGTTTTATCTCAAGTAGTTCCTGATATTTTAACTGGATATCATTTTATAATTCTACTTTTGGGGAGCGCATATCTGCCTTGACAATCACATAATGGAAACGTGGTACCCACATTTTAGCTTTATATTTTCGTCAGTAATAACCTGCCGAAATTTTCCTGTGATTTATATTAACACCTTGGGTACTATACTCGAGTGTAGTTCGGACAAAACTTGTTTGAATATTTCGTTCTACTTAAAAAACAAAACTGATCTGGGTATACTTGTGACAGTTCCTTGTTTCATAAGGATTTTAAATAGGAGCTTATACAACATCAACAACGATCTTCATAAATGAACGACGAATTTTTGTGTAGTTACGGAAATCAACTCGATTGGATGTACATCCTGTTACATACGAAAGAACCTTTGGTTGTAAAACGGTAAACTCGGCACTCCATTGGTTGGCATCCGGCCAATACGTAAAGGCCGGTGTCGTTTCGACCAGTAGTAGAATGATGCTAAGTGACAATATGGGCCAATAGAACACGGTGACCCTGCAGCCGCATGGATATAGGTGGCTAGCGTCTAGCTTGTCTTCAGAGCGGGTGGAAGTGTGCCGACCTCAAAGCGTTTTAAATCAAAAATAATGAATGACGCGATGCTTCCGCGACGTCACCGCAGCAGGTCAGTCCTCCCAGGGACGCCGCAGGCTCGGAGCCAATAAACAAACTGGGATAAATGCAGCGCAGTGTCGCGCGAGGTCGCCTTGGCCAGGCGTCCGGTGAGGGCTGCGGCTTGTGACGTCACCTCCTACTCCCGCCCTCCTCGTCGACGGGATAGTATCTTCACACACGTAACCGCGCGGGACGGCTAATTCTGATCCCGGGCGCGGCGACCTGCGATCGACCACGCGGTACCCTGGGGAGGGTGCGAAGGGCGCGATCTTCCGGATTACACGTCACAATTCGCCATGGTTCAACACATTCAGGACTGCACGTATTTATTCCTATAGGCTGTTCACGGTCAAGTGAGCACTTTTTAAGGCCCTTTCAATAGTCATTAACTACTAATTAATATATCATATTGCAGCCCCAGACGTTAACGTTTATGAGTGGTAAAATAAATACGCTGTGTTTATTAGTTACATGGACATGTTATATTAAAAAGTGACAGAACGATAGACATTAGATGAAAAGAAAAATTAATCAGGGCCTTAAAAGGTGCTCATTTTACTATGAATCGCCTATAGCAGGCCAGTGCTACTTCGTTAGCATGATATTTAGGACTTTGAATCGATCTTGGGAAGGAAAGGAGGACAGCCCATAGAAAAAAAAGAAGGAAAAATGATTTTTTTTTTTTATAATTTGTTTTATTATTGCGGCACTTGATATAGTTCTATCCATTAAACCACTGCGGCCCCACTTGAAATAACTCTAGCTACTGAGCTGCTAAGACTTTTTGGAAACGAGAAATTACGGAACATTTTATAACAATGCTTTTTTTTATGCCGTAATAATAAATCGTAATAACAGTTTAATCCAATACCTATGTAGTACATCCTTGATCATCATTTCTTCCGGAACCGTTTGAGGTATCTCGGTGAAACAAAGACTAAGTTTGTCCTGTGGTTATTATCTATAGACTGTGTCAATTTGATGCTAATACGTCGAGTGGTTGTTGAGTTAAGTCCGGTTGGACGGACAGACCGACAGACAGACATGAAAAAATTTTACATTAGATATGGCTTAGTTATCAATTATTCTATATGAAAAAATAATTAAAAGTTTAAAATTCAAAAATCGCAGACAGACGCTTCTATTTTATTTTGTAGTATAGATAATTAAAGACAAGTCAGCAGTGAATCACCTGTATACACCACTGCAAAATGTCTATTCCATTGGTTTTCTGTATCTTCACTTATCACTCTTCTATTGGTCCACACCACACTGGGCGTGCTTATTGTGCTCTACAACGTACATCATTGGCTGGTCATCAGCCACTGAGGTCACAGAGCTGATACGCTCCAATCAAATGTCGCTTACTGTATAAAAGGTTTACAGTTGATCGTGTGCTTTTATCAAGGCATAGCAAAAAAAATACATTTTCTGCAGGAAAACTATAGCTGCTAGGTTGTATTGTTCTTGTAAGATCCTGTTAAATACTAGCGGAACAATGGCTTTATAACCCAGCGAGTTTTATTTTCAAGGACGAAGAAATTTTTAAACTGGCGTTGCTCGAACTCAGCTCGATCGTAGTCCAGAATGTGTTATACATCATCGGCTTCTTCCTTGAGGTGTGGAAAGCGCGCGCGCGCGAGTGTGTGTGTGTATGTTAGAGAGTATCTTGTACGCAGGTGTCACCGTGCTCTGAATATGCCATCACCCAGACGTACAGTCATGTACACCACAAATGAGCGCACTCGTGTAGGTAAAAATACGAGTGATTGAATGACTGATAAATGTTGTTCATGTTAAAATGAACAGTGATTACATAAATGTCCAATATAAATGCGAACAGTAAATAAGCCAGCATGTCAGTGTGACAATACACCCTTCTGCACAGAAATGAACGTAAAGGAGCAAGAAGTGGAAACGGAACAAATATAAAAATTTAGGTAAGTGTAGGTAGGGAAAGTCATCAAAACCACAAACGTGAAAAAGTAAATAATGCATGAAATGACAGGATAAAGGGAACACGACAGCGGAATAATACAAATTAAACGAAGGGATATGAAATTAACGAAAAGGGGGGGAAAAAATGTGTTTAAAAAAGGCCTTGGGGAGGAAAACGGGAATGGTATCCGCATAACCATATGTGCAAAATGTTGTGAGAAAAGTAAAAAGTGATTAAAGTTTTGAAACAGGGGTAGATTTTTTTCAGAGTTCTGTTCGGGTTTCGTTTGCGGGCTTGCCTACTCGCGGGAGGTCAGGGGCCACGCGCCCAGTGGGGTTGGCCATCGGCTGCGTGAATAAACAAACTAGGATTAAAAAAAAAAAAAAAAAAAGGGCACAAAGCACTAAACAAAATGAATGTAGAGCAAACTAATATTTGTTCGGGATTATTTATTTAGAATTTCGTGAAAACATAAAAACACATTTACAAACTAGAATTGGAGTCACGATGCCACGACGAAACCGACACGACGAAATCAGAGTAGCGGCCAGTGAAAAGCGAGGTCACTGTGACGTCAGCTCGACAAAATCGTAGCCCCGACAGCCCGACAAAAGAAGATATTATTTCTATTTTCCATCGTGTCGAACTCGTCGGTGTGCACATAAAATGTAAATACGTACAACATTAGAAAACAAAATTTAGTGCGTATTTCTCTACCGTAGAAAATAATTAACTAACTCGCCAACAAAATAACGTTCCGGTTTGCTTCTAAATACTTTTTATCTCACGCAAAACTACAAATATTGTCAAAAGCAAAATAATAATTTACTTTATTGCTAGTTTTAAAAAGTAAATATGTGATATTATGAGGATAACTGACAGTTTTAGAATTTTTCCAACCGCCAACTAACATACTTGTAGGGCAGATTTCGTCGGGGTATTGTGAACACCGAATAAAATTTAATATTATATTGCATCGATATCTGACGTCACATCAGTCTGTCGGGCTATCGTGACTCAGGCTTTAGGGTGAACTAAAATACTACAACACTTTGTTCACGATTTTAAATTAAAGAACGCTTGTAAAATTTATTGAACAGATTTATGACACGACCACAGAATAGTTGCGTACACAGAGGCGAAATAGCGTGGCGTTTTCTTTGAAGGGGGCGTACCTCCTCTATGATTGGCTGCGAGAGGCCCTGGGGAGAGGACTTGGGTTTCATTGGCCGCTGCGCGCAGCAAAAAAAAAAAATTGGGCTTGGCTGTGTTGGGGGACACGGCCGTTTTTTTGGCGTGAATACGTCTACGTTGATGCGCTCGGACGCCTTGGCGTTTATTTTACGTTCCCGGATTGGATGTTCTTTCCAACCGTATACGATTTCTGTATTTTGACTTGGCTTTTTGACGAGCATAGGCCGACATTGTGTTAATTTTTCTTAATTTTTTTACACTAAACTCATCCAATTTCAGCATAACCACCCCACACAAGTGTTTTTATAAACGAAGTCGATTGATCATGACGAGACCTGTCGATTGAAACTTACACGAGCGTCGTAGTTTCTCCCAATCAGAAGATATACTGCGGGGAAGTTATGAGACGCGGCGAAACGAACTCAAAATTAACCCCCCCCCCCCCCCCAAACACCTCCACACGCGATGCTTTGCGGTCAGTCCTCTCTCAACGTAACATATTTTTTGATCCTTTGGCAATCGAGTGGCGTAATCGAATTTTTAATGTAGACGACAAATTCAGAACCGCAATGCCATACTGTAAACCCCGATTTGGTTATCCTCGGATCTTCTGGATTGCCTCCCACTAAGGTCGCAAATTTAAAGACGTATTCACGTCAAAAAGTTTCCTACCAGCCGGGATGCCGAGTGACAAGTAAGTCACCAGGCGCTTATTAGCAAACGGCTCTTCAACAACTTTCTGGCGGGTGACGCCATTTTCCTGGCGCGTACTGCTGCAGTCCGCGGAAATAAGCGCCTGTTTCACGTGCGTATTTTTATCCACTCGGCAACGAAGTCGCGTACCAGGAAACGGCGTTGGTTGCCGACAAACACGCCACCTTCTCTCTGATTTACAACGCTGGCTTCCTTCCTCGAAGTGTGGGACGTGTATATGTGTGTGTGTGTGTGTGTGTGTGTTTGGGGGAGGATCTGGTCCACAGATGTCACCACGTTCTGACTATGTCATCTCCAAGATGTCCGCATCTGTGCCTTCCTCAAAACCCCGTCGGAAGGCTGGCTGGTTTGGAGATCGTGGAACATGTTCTCCAGGAAAACTATACCAGAATAAGGATGCACGTAAATGCTTAGCAGACCACCCTAGCCATGCTGTTTTAACTATGATATCTTACTTGGCGCACTTACGAAAAATATACCCGATTAAGAACACATGAGACGAGTTCACCAGACTACCCTAGAATCACTTATAATGATATTATAAAGAGGTAATGTGAGTTCGTTTATTTGTTTATATGTCTCGGGTAATCTCGGAAACTGCAAGCCCGATTCTTATAAGCATCTCACTATTTGATAGCTACATTCTTCGAAATGGACATAAGTTATGTTTAATATTTAAAAAATCCGTAAAAAATTACAGTATCTGTAAACCAAAACAATTGCGTTTGAAGACAAACAACCTAAGAGTACAAAAATTATATTACATGGAACATTAATAGAACAAGTTCTGTATTTTAGAAATGAAGGGTGTTATATTTCTTATGATAAAATAATAGATCTAGAAAAATAAAGCTAAATACCTTCAGAAAGATCTGCGGAACAATTAACAGGCAATTTAAATAATAACACAAGAAAAGACACAAGAGTGAAACTTTTTAATGCTATTTCGGTGCCAGTTCTTAATTACGTAAATTAAGCTAGAGTAGCAACTGGGAAAAGTTAAGTAAAAAATTGAATCTGCAGAAATGAAATCAGGGTCGTCACCATTTTACACAAGAAACACAATACCGATGTACGGAAAGTCCTTGAAGTAGAACCGTTTCTTGACAAGCTGAAGAAAACCAACAATAAGTGGTATGTACGTCTAAGAGATAGGCCAGAAACACAATACCGATGTACGGAAAGTCCTTGAAGTAGAACCGTTTCTTGACAAGCTAAAGAAAACCAACAATAAGTGGTATGTACGTCTAAGAGATAGGCCAGAAACACAATACCGATGTACGGAAAGTCCTTGAAGTAGAACCGTTTCTTGACAAGCTAAAGAAAACCAACAATAAGTGGTATGTACGTCTAAGAGATAGGCCAGAAACACAATACCGATGTACGGAAAGTCCTTGAAGTAGAACCGTTTCTTGACAAGCTGAAGAAAACCAACAATAAGTGGTATGTACGTCTAAGAGATAGGCCAGAAACACAATACCTATGTACGGAAAGTCCTTGAAGTAGAACCGTTTCTTGACAAGCTGAAGAAAACCAACAATAAGTGGTATGTACGTCTAAGAGATAGGCCAGAAACACAATACCGATGTACGGAAAGTCCTTGAAGTAGAACCGTTTCTTGACAAGCTAAAGAAAACCAACAATAAGTGGTATGTACGTCTAAGAGATAGGCCAGAAACACAATACCGATGTACGGAAAGTCCTTGAAGTAGAACCGTTTCTTGACAAGCTGAAGAAAACCAACAATAAGTGGTATGTACGTCTAAGAGATAGGCCAGAAACACAATACCGATGTACGGAAAGTCCTTGAAGTAGAACCGTTTCTTGACAAGCTGAAGAAAACCAACAATAAGTGGTATGTACGTCTAAGAGATAGGCCAGAAACACAATACCGATGTACGGAAAGTCCTTGAAGTAGAACCGTTTCTTGACAAGCTGAAGAAAACCAACAATAAGTGGTATGTACGTCTAAGAGATAGGCCAGAAACACAATACCGATGTACGGAAAGTCCTTGAAGTAGAACCGTTTCTTGACAAGCTGAAGAAAACCAACAATAAGTGGTATGTACGTCTAAGAGATAGGCCAGAAACACAATACCGATGTACGGAAAGTCCTTGAAGTAGAACCGTTTCTTGACAAGCTAAAGAAAACCAACAATAAGTGGTATGTACGTCTAAGAGATAGGCCAGAAACACAATACCGATGTACGGAAAGTCCTTGAAGTAGAACCGTTTCTTGACAAGCTGAAGAAAACCAACAATAAGTGGTATGTACGTCTAAGAGATAGGCCAGAAACACAATACCGATGTACGGAAAGTCCTTGAAGTAGGACCGTTTCTTGACAAGCTGAAGAAAACCAACAATAAGTGGTATGTACGTCTACGAGATAGGCCAGAAAGAAAACTACCTGCTTTATCAATGGGACACCGACCGAGAGAAAAACGATATGTAGCAAAAAAAAAAAACCCGAGCGAAATGGGCCCCGCAACAAGCTTGAGATACCTAATCCATGGAAGAAGAATACGTTTCATAAATATCTATTGTCAGGTAACATGGAGCACAAACTTATTTTTATTAATCGCGTTATAAGACAGAGCTTCATACTAATAGCTGCAGAGTTCCGATATATATATATATATAATTATTATAAAACCTAAAATGATTTATATATCTATAACTGAAAGAGTCAAAAGGAATGTACATAAGTAATAATGTTTTTCCATGATAATTAAAAAAAGTGTAACTGCAATATTTATCGTTTAAAACATTACATTAGATTTATAGATACCTACCCTCAGAAACCGCTCGTAAAATTTGCTGTAAATTTATCGCTGGAGTTAAAAGTTACATTTTAATTTTTCTTGTGGTTGGGAAATTTTGGGTCTTGGTCTATTTTGAAGCATCTTTTGTGTTCTTATTACATCGTCTTCACTGCATTTTATTTTTAGTTTCTCACTTACGTTTCATGCTGATTTGGCGAGGAAATATTACCGTTGGTAATTAGCGCCCATGTTACGCAAGACGAAATTTATGGTATACACCTAATTTTTCTAGTTCACTATTATGAGTAGGTGTAATCCATTCACCGTGAATGTATTACACTTCGCACTTTTCTGAAGCCCTGCTGAAGTTCTACTTCCAGGATATTCCTCCGCCTCGTGCTAACTAAGCTTAACCAAGTCTAGAAAGTTACACCAAAGGACAACGCACCAAATTCGTGCGCACTCAGATGTAATAATATTTTGCATGAGAACTATTTCTTACTAGGCGCTACCAACACACATGTTTTCTCACTGATTTTATCCAAATTTATTATAAATTGAATCTTGGTAAAGCTTTGGTTTAACTTAATATAAGACATTTTTATTTTATCGGAGGTATAAAACGTTCGTTGTGTATGATCTAGGAAATAACTAAACACCTTATACATATGGTAAGTTTTGAAAAGTTTGATTCAAAAAGTGAGAAGAAACCGCGAATAAACTACATCGTCGTTTTTCTAGTCATTTCGTGCATAACCGCAAGGTGTTAACTTTAACTTAAGCAAGAAGTAATCTCAAATAGCGAAACTGACTCCGATGGTGAAAACTGTAAGATATTTCCTCCTGGAAATCAGTTGTTGTGCCACACTCAGTATTTTCGAGACAGAACTTCGCTTAATCACAATGTTGTCTACTGATCAAGTCATTCATTCCCAGTAAACACGACTTGTTCGCCAGACGGCAGTAAATCATTAACTGACTTTCATTAGAAGTACTTCACTGACAGATATCGCTGATTTTGGTCATGTTTAGACTATGTACAATTTTAGCTCATTCCGAACAAATTACGCGATTGCTGACACTTACGGGGACTGTAAAGTTTACCCTACACGTTATTGAGCCCAACAATTCTTGCACTGGACAGTCGCGTTTCTGAATTCTTACCGAAATATCTTATTCTTGTTTGTTGCGGACACTCTGAATTTTTAACACAAAATCTTGCACTGCGGAGAAACGATTTCCTGCATAGATTTAAAAAAGTTTCAATAATTCATAAATACATTTTTATGAATTATGCACTACCTTAAACATATAAATTTACTAGTTTAAGAATAATTTTTTTTTCTTATTTTCAAAATAGGTAAAACTTATATAATGCTATGAGGAACAGCTGTAAAAATATCTCACAGATAATGGAACAGGATGTCTGCTGTTTCACAAAAGGCATTGAAGTCCTGAAAAATTGATGAATCATAAACCTGTTCATTAAGATCGTCAAAAATATGTATAAAAATTGTATCACTTTTGTTAGAACCCAGGAAAGGTTTCCCCTTTCAAACATGGATACGAATTGTCAATTTTTCCGAAGCTCAGTGCCCATAGAATACTTGCTAGTCATTGAACTATTATGTTTTTAAGTATGCTAATAAGAGCCACCGGTTCAAATTGTAGATATGTTACAAGTGATTAATTTCATAATTTATAATCTATCAGACGCCGTATGCTAGCAGTAAGTAATTTCTCGAAAAAGCAATTCCTTGAATTCACACATGTCATGTATGCACACCGTCTCCAGTACTCCAGCCACACGTTCCAAAAAGACATCATCACTTCCCAGTAAAGTTATGAAACGTCATTTACCACTCGGCACATGAAGGCTTATTCCTTCACACACATATCACAGCATGCAGTGGACTTTCAGATACGGAATACATTTTCAGAGTTTCCAATTACGAACGCGAACTCTTGTACCAACGGAATCGCCGCCCTATTTCGTTCCTGCAAGCCTAACTATTCTGGTTATGTGTGAATTACGTTAAAAATCGTCAGGATGTGTGAGCTAAGGATCTAGCACCATTCTCCCAGTAAACAGCGTGTTGATCACAATTAGGATTGTAAACAAAGACATGCACCGCATATACTCTTAGTAAAAGTTCCATGAAATTGCAAGGATATAGAGGCGAAATTTATGAGAGCCTCCTGTAAGGTTACTAACCACTTCATTTTTGCAGTAATAAGCTTCCCGTAAACTTTTTTTGTCATCTTGGTTTATAAAGTGATGTTAAAAAATTTTGTTGTTATATATATATATATATATATATATATATATATATATATATATATATATATATATATATATATATATATATATACATATATATATATATATATATATATATATATATATATATATATATATATATATATATATATATATATATATATATATATATATATATATATGTGTGTGTGTGTGTGTGTGTGTGTGTGTGTGTGTGTGTTGTACATTCGTGGGTGGGTTTAATGAACACAATAAATAAAAAAATTATATCCCTGTGGATATTTAAACACGACGAAACAAGCTTATTCGCACAATGCCCTATTCACTGTCTAAAAAAATTACACACATAACACTGTGGAAACCGAATATCTAAACTGACTGGCGTACGCATATTTTCGATTTCGTACACTGCCGGATTATCTGAAGGGTTGTCTTGCAGGCGGTCAAAGCAAGCTTTTGATATTTCTAACACTTTGTAGACTAATTTTGAAATGTCTTTGATGTTCAGAATAAAACTGCTGTTTCCGGTGTGGTATGGACCAATAGGACGATGGTGAGTTCTAACACAGGCACCAACAGAACCGGTGTTCTTGCAGTAGTGGATATAGGAGACTCATTTCTAATTTCTTTAAAGTGCCAGTAAATATGTGTAGACCTCGCTGTGATAAGGTATATAATAGTTATAAGAAAAATTAATACGCGATTTGAAACAGCGACAACCATATTCTTAATCCAGCAGCGAGATATGTTCCGCGTAGCCTCGGCGACACATTAAGTTACAGGATTAACGTAAATATTCTCTATTATATGTACATATGTATGAGGCATCAGTTCGTTTGTCGGAACTACGAACTACGTTTCCGTGTTACATCCATACGTATTCATAAACGAGTCTGTACATTTAGGGATATTTTCAAAAGTGGGTGTGTCACAAATAATCATTAGTAGGGGCCTGCAAAATTCGAGTTCTTTTCTTTACTTCAGGGTAAAATTCACAGTAGTGTATATACTCGAGCTGGCGTCGTTTCTCCATTGGTTGCTGCCTTGACGTCAAGTCACTCCCTGCACGTGATTGGGACACACGGTCGTGGAGCGTTCGTTTATTGGCTCAGAGTTACCAGGGGCACGTCAAATGAAGAATGGTCCAACGACAAAAAGTATTGCAAAGGAAAAGTGTTTCAAGTTTAACTTGTCCTCAAATAATAACGCGAATTTCGCATGCCTCTAATCATTAGTGGCCTGGGCGTTACGGAGATAGCGTGTTTGTGTTCAACTATGGTTGGTTGGTTTTAAGTTCTTGATGACAAGAGTAAGAGGCTATGACAATAAACAGTCAAATTCACTTCTAACCATTTTAGCGCCGAAGAAACAAATAGTGTTTACAGAGCTTCAGAATTTGTGGCAAGACGTCAGAATCTGAAAGGGTTGCAAGAATCACCAGCGGAAATAGTATCGACAACATAGCCAGTCAAAAACATCTCCCGCTTTAGCTGGCGAATTGTGTGCGGCGAGATTTAAAAACAAATACCGATAGATTATTGGCAATTAACAGGCACTTATAAGAAGATGTTTATTATATAAGTTTACTCCATGTTTAAACTGCCGGAAGAACCCAAATACAGTCATAACACCATTCTTTTCCCATTCCCGCTGCGAGTGCATTTGAAAGATACCTTCATGCTGGCTCATTCAAAGTGCGTGAAGAGATTTGGGGGGGGGGGGGGGCTCTCTTAACATTCAGGCCTTGAGAACCGATGAGGGTAAAGCGAGATGAGTATGGAGCGGCACCGGAATGAACTGGCGGGGGAAACGGGAGATCCCCGAGAAAACCCCCGCCGTCCCGCAGGATTCCCACTTGTAGAAATCCGGGAGCGACCCCGCCGGGAATCGAATTCGACTGCGGTTCTGTCGATCTGACGTCACGGTGACCGCGCTTTTCATTAGCCGCTACTCTGATTTCGTCGTGTCGGGTTCGTCGTGGTATTGTGACTCCAGCTTTAGTGTGTATAGTCCTCGTTACAAGCGCCTGGGAGGCGAGTAGTGAAAAACACTACCCCATTCGAGGAGTATCCTACCAACATGTTAATGTTGTAATATGTTAAGCATCACGCACTTCTATATGGATGAACAGCATACAGTGCATTTGTTGCCGCTTTAGTTGAAAGTCGTATTCCTTGCCTGCCTGATGGCTGTATGCCTTATTTTAAACAGTCGGCAATTATGCTATAGTCACTAAATCGTGCACGAAAATGTTGTGCAATTGAGTAAGAAAAAATTCTGTCATTCGTCACAGAAAGTCTCTGAGCTCTTTTAACAACTGCCTTCTCTTAAACGAAAAATTTAGTCTACACTACAAAATTACGTCTTTTTAGTATTAATATCTGCAGATTTTTTTCAGTTCGTTTATTATGATGTAGCCATAGATGAATACGAACTTCCAAAATATATATTTTTTTATCTGCTATAGTTAATATAATTTGCCGTTTAATATCCATGCAACTCACCGACCTCTCGAGGAGCAGTCGGTTATTGCGACGCCGGTCTGGCGTGGGGGATGTTCTGGGTTCGAATCCTCGCTAAGGCGGGCAAGGGTGTTAGTTTAAGCTGGCCTTTAAGTTAGTGTATAAGCCGTCCCCTGATAGGCCTTCATGTATAAACCGGAAGGGGGGCGTTGATAAGCATTTTCCAATTCCAATTCAATGCAAGTTTGTGCCCACTTCTTCTGTAGATGTAAGTAAAGTAAATTACTTCCGCATAATGTGTAACAGCGTTATTTTTAAAACACAAATTTGACTAAATTTACTTCACATTTTTTAAAATATCTGCTGTATACTAGTAATTTTTTTTTTTTTTCGTTTAAAACACTGAGGTCTCCACACATTTATTGGCGATTTAGACACATTTTAAGCGAGTCAGCTATATCCAGAACTGCAAGAATACCGATTCTGTTGGTGAGTGTGTTAGAACTCACCATCGTCCTATTGGTCCATACCACACCGGACACTATCCTGTACTTTATAGCGTTCATTATTGGCCTGTCGTCAACCAATGGAGAGCCGAGCTGATATTGACCCACTGGAATGTCCTTTATCGTAGAAAAGGATTTGCAATCAATCATGTCCCCATTAGTGGCTTTAAAAATGCTATCGTTAGCAACAGTCCCTATCATTGTTATTGCGCTGTCGTGTTCTTGTAAGGTCATGTTAAACACTAGCGGAATAAAGGCTGCAAATTTATACGAGTTTTGCTCTGAACAAAAAAGAAATTTTTCAATTTGCTTTGCTCGAGATACACTCAAGCATGGTCTACAAAGTGTTAAAGATTTTTTTGATATTGTTTTAGAGTGTAATAAAAGTAATTTTTGAAATGTAAGTACGGAATTG
The DNA here is from genome assembly GCA_029891345.1 of Dryococelus australis. Taxonomy (NCBI): domain Eukaryota; kingdom Metazoa; phylum Arthropoda; class Insecta; order Phasmatodea; family Phasmatidae; genus Dryococelus; species Dryococelus australis. The sequence continues at coordinate 29,882,309 of CM057008.1, forward strand.
AATATGCGGCCAATATACGCATCATTTTTATTTGCTTACTAAGCATATTCTACACGGCAGACGACACTACACAATGCATTATCATAAGAGTCCTGAAAAATTCTCGAGTTCAATGACCTGCAGGCTAGACTCTACAGTCTTATGTACAAATATGCAGATATCAACTGCACATTGGTTGTCTGCTGTCACAGAGAACGGCTACGATTGGGCCATAGCGTTCTCCAGGAGGTGTCAAATACCGTGTGAAACCAATGGCTAAAGTTATGTGAACACAGGTGTTTGAATTCCAGCTTGTCCCAGAATAATTCTGCGAAGTCTTCATGTCTCTGATTATCAGTAAATACGGTCGTATGTTGTGAAAATATGTTGTGCCTACGTGTGTTTCAAACGCTGTATCATCTTTCTGTGTTTATGAATAGCTGATATATTTTGCACACGACTCTGAATTCTGCCGACGATTACCAGGTTTTCCGGGAAAAAAAAAAAAAACTGAATTTTCATTGGCCAAGTCAAAAGGGAGATTAACTTCGCACATACACCAATCTAATGACGTAAATAAACCGTAGCGTACATACACAGCACAGCAAGTGATCAACTTCGCCATGATAAACTATCTCTCTCGAACGGGCTGAAAATATGCAGTATTCTAACATACAGACATCTACAAAGATTATGCATTAATAAAACAAAAAAGGGGCGAACAGTAGAAAAAAATACACTCATCTGATGACTGTTCAACGGTAATTACATTTCTTTGTAATAGAAATACCCACCTGCATCATGATTTCTTTTTTAAGCTACCGAGAAAATAACTTCGAATGTCTCCAGAACACACGTGATTAATGGACTGTCACCTTGTACGATGTTCAATTCTATTTCAGCTGCCTCTTTCAACTGTGAGTTTGTTGTGGGGGCTGTTCTTGCTTAAACAAGCGGCAATACACGCATCGATATAAAGTCACTGTTATAATCAGTGAAAGCAAAGAAAAAAAAAAGAGAAGGTGCTGATTCTTATCAGAACGGTCGTCACTTCCCGTACGGAATAAAAGCGATTTTTTTTCTTTGAAGTCCTTGTCCACGAAAAATTCTACATTTGTACTGTAGTATGTTAACTTAACTATGAATGGTTTTCACTCCCAAAAAATTATTTTCTATCCCATAGTTTTTGAATAAATACATGCCTAAGTAAAAATTTTGCTGTTTTAGGAATGCATGAATAATGAAAATTAGTTGACATGCAGAAACGAGATAATTCACACTGGAAAAAAAAAAAAAAAACCTCAATGCATAAAATTGTGCCAAGAAATTTTTGTTGAAAATGTCCAAAATTTGTTGAAATGAAGGAAATTCTTGCATTTGTCTGTATTTTATTTATGGGCCTCTGAATTGTTGTAAAATAGTTTTGCTAAACCTGCCTTAAAACGAATTAAGACAAGGCCTTTCAGTTGCCCTTGATAAATTTGTTGAGAATAGTTTGGTTTATTTTATTTCAACATTAAGATAATAATAAATTTATGACTTTGGCATTTCATTATTCAAAAATCATGCGATATAAAAAAAAATTATGCGAGAAAAAATAGTCTCAGGTAAAATCTACAAGTTAAACAGTACGGGAAATTACTTTTGTGATCTGAGTGTATCACTTTTTTGTTTCATAGGAATTATCGAAGAATAAACATCGTCCTCAACTAGTGTTTTATGATTTTTATATCTCGCAGAGAAACCTTGTACTGCTAACGCCAGTAAAATCGTGCCACTGGCCAACAACATGTCGGGATGCTGTAGGCCAATCAGCAGCTGGTAGCGTACTTGCCGTCTGGTAGCGCAGAACGCAGTGGCCAATCAGACGCAAGATCCAACCCCCCCCCCCCCGGACCCTTCCGGAGACTCGTACGACAAACCAGCAAATGGGCACGCCCGTATCGCAATAACTGCAATACATCTGTATGCGTTCCTATTCTGTGCATAGACTAAATATGAGGTAGGCCGATCTCTCTGACTGCGCACAACCAATCTCCGTGTCCCAACATGGAACTACTTTTCTGCCAACACGTCTAGCAAAATCGACATGGTTTGGATTTTAGGTTAGATAATTTATTTGTAAACAAATTATTTGAGATATACGTATACTTCGTATAATCAATGTGTAATGTAATTTGGTTAAATTGTAACTGGTGAAAGTATTTCATTAATATAATAACACTTGTCATTTAAAAATTAAGATGTAAACAAAACAAGTTCATCACCGTTGACCATGTGACTTTGACAGTTGTGTTCCTTTGCAGTAGAGATGGGCGAACGGTTCACGAACCGATCGAACGAACCGACTCGCGCAGCAGAACTAGCAAGAACCGGTTCCCGAAAAAAGAACCGCGGTTCGGCGGTTCACTGACACAAATAGCTCTGTTACTCTCAAACCATCCTCTAGCTAGGTTCGCGGTTCTATCGGCTCGCGGTTCGCAGCTCTTTTTCGCTCACTTCTTTTCTGTCTCCCGGTTCAGCTCCCGTTCTGCTCTTTTTCACGGTTTTTTCTATCTCTCTCTTTCTCTCTCTCTCTCTCTTTCTCTCTCTCCCCCCCCCCCCCCTCCAACGACCTGAACTAATGCGGACAATAACAGCACACATTTCCCGCGGGAAGGCTCTGTAGCTAATTGGTTTTGCCTGCAATTGTTTCGCACTTCGTTCACTAACGCGGGTCCATAAACATTTGTGCATATCCATTTGTACGTACCCATTAACCCATTATTGTGCAGTTTTTAACACAGATTTATTACATAATTTTATATTGTTTCCAATCTCACAGTATACTTTGTGATATTTAATTTTAACAGTCGCGTTTGTTCCACTCGGGAGATTTTATTTCGGGTTACGAGACACAGTATCGTGCTTTCATATTACAACATGCAAGATCGTTAGTATAGAAGTAATATTTCATTATAAATTTAAAGAACTCCAGTACTTTAAGAACAAAGTGTTTATAAATCCATAAATGTCCCAAAAATGTTGTTTTGTGTGAAGTATTATAATTACAGCACACGGTAATGTCTAGGACGTATTTATTAGTGCTGATATTGACAAAATTCGCTGATTCAAAAGTGTATTTTAATCCCCAATGACTATTTTCTAAGTAATATAGCTTATACGAGCCATACAAAAGAGCCGGTTCATTGCAGGGAGTGAATCGGTTCTGAACCGCTCCTCTAAATGAACCATCTTGCCAGTGACTACTTTGGGGTAGTTCAATGTCGGGTACATTCGCAGAAGACTGAATAAGCGCGTTCTACCTCATATTTAGTCTGTGATTCTGCGGCAAGACTTGGTCACTTATTAGAGGGTTGCATTCGGTGATCGGTGACGCAGCTGGGTGTTCCCGGTGACTACGGCGGGAGCGTGGGAGCTACTATCCAGGCTGACCCCTTCCCCCCACGTCCCCCCCCCCACACCCCACCGACGATAACAAACGCCCGAAGGCGTCACGCGATGTGTTAGGTTTTTATCTGTAGCGAGCTGTGCCCCGAACCCTCCCCACCATTTCTGACCGCTGGCCCCGATTATCAACCTTCGCGTGAGCAACGGCAGGTTTAACCCTTCTGGGGTTACCCACCCCTTTCCCGCCCTTCTTCGACGGAAAGATCGGAGCAGGGGTTCCTACACCAACTCCCACTAGGCACGTCTATTATAGATAGGGATAGGAAAATTTCGCGAGTTCGATGACCTGTTGGGTAGACTCCACAGTCGTGTATACACTCGAGCCTCAGACGTTTGTTCATTGGCTGCTGCCTCGTGGAGTAGCCAGTGGTGCTCCACACTTGGCAGTATGGCACTCACTACTTGTTTCCTTGCAAGTCTGCTATTGGCTCGGAGTGTCGTCCAGGGTGTGTCTGATGAACTCTGATCAAATTGCGAAAATTACTTTGGTGTACACGTGTTTCAAATCTAGCTTGTCCAGAAATTAACTCGCGAAATTTTCCTATCCCTAATTATAGGCTGCCAGGGGATGTACTCGCGGAATCCGAGGGCTAAGCCATCATCGGTGAAGCAGGCAACCGTACGAATTTGCATTTATTGTACATACCATGTCGTCTGGGAACTCTGGCACGTGCTCACTCGCACATCCCGTCCTGTAGTTGCAATGGGAATGTTAAGACTTAAAAAATTAAGACGTACGATGTGATTCTTAGACCTAATACTCAAGACATAAGACTTAGGGGTACCCAAAAATCGGGTATATGAACTTATGTACTATAATTATGGTACATCCGAACCCAACTTTTATGGTATACACGAACGTTAATCATAGGGCATAAAAAAACCCTTCCCCCACACCTGAAGTGGTTGTGCAAGGGGGTCGGCAACAACAACTCGCCCCTTTCCCCATGGGGCACTATAAATCCCCCCCCCCCCAGTCCAATTTCCTTCCCCTCTCTCCGTTTGGGCGTGAAGTGTTAGATGCCGCAAACTTTCGTTCTTTATTAACAGTATATAGATTCGCGGTAAAGTGAGCACTTTTTGAAGCCATCTCATTTAGAATTATATATATATATATATATATATATATATATATATATATATATATATATATATATATATATATATATATATATATATATATATATATATATATATATATATCCTTTTATTGTAGACTTAGGCGTTAACTTTCAAGTCCGGTGAAATATATACACTGAGTTTATTACGTGGCAATATTTATTTTAATAAGTGGTGGAAGGATAAAAAATGGCTGATAGAAAAAAAAGTAACCAGAGCCTCAGAAGTGCTCACATTACCGTGAACAGCCTATACAAACGGTGCACGGTTAACAAAGAGATTTTGATGCCAACTTTTGAAAAATTTCACTTCCACTACTGGCATATATTTTAACGGTCGGTTTGAGTTGCACGCGTCCTGTAAAGTTGGTAACAGCGGAGAGAAAGTAGTTCCTTGTTTCAACGTTGAATTAAAAGTGTAAGGGACACATTTGTGACTGCTGAAATAATTTGTGCTGCTTCCTGTTGTTTTTTTTAAACCCATATAAAAGGAGAAATGTGGGGGTTTCTTAACGTTGCGACGAGGGTGAAGCGAGGTGAGTACGGAAGAGCGTCGGAATGTAAGGGCGAGGGGGAATAGGATATCCCCGAGAAACCCCGCAAACAAGCGGCATCACACGGCACGATTCCTGCGTGTGACAATCGAGAGCAACCCCGGTGGGAATCGAACCCGGTTTGCCTGCGTGGAAGACGAGTAATCTGGCCACTGAATCACAGCGACACTCCTTAGGAAATTAGTAAAATATTTACTTTTATAGTAATTTCTCAGTTTGGCTTGACCGACGCTTGAATAAAGTGATCAATCCCGTGGCAATATTAACCCTTTAAGAAGGCACAAATATACATTCATCGAAGATAAGGTTGACGTGAGCTGTCTATATTCTCCAATCAGCAATACCAGTTGTGCTGGTGAATGTATATCTACTTACCATCGTCCTATTGGACCTGGCTACATCGGGACTCGCTTACTGTACTCTGCGACGTTTATTATTGGCTAGCTGTTGGTCAATGTAGTCGCGTGTTGCCTGTGTACCAATTAATGTATCGCAACACATGTAACAGGTTTTACAATCCATCGCGTTCATCCGAGAAATTATTTAAAATAGCTTTCTTGTTCTTTCGAACTGAAACATTAACAAGTTATAATTTTTCAGTAAGATTTCAATTAAGTACAGAGTATCAGTGAAACTATAAAAGTGTTAGTTTTGTCTTCAAAACGAAACACACACACACACACACACACAAATATATATATATATATATATATATATATATATATATATATATATATATATATATATATATATATATATATATATAAACATATCCCCGAGTATATAAGCCTCAAAGAGTTATTTGTAGAGACAGGTGTTTTTCGCGAAAATATTTCAAGACCAGTTGTACTCCAAAACACTTGTTCATATGCACTTTCGTTGGATGATTTTAAATGCCACGTGTCTCAAGTTTCTGTCCGTGAATCATGGACTCTTAAGTATTGGGGTACTTTATTACTAGAGACCTGCAAAATTCGCGTTATTATTTGGAGACACGTTGAACTTTAAACACATGTACCTTTGCAATAAGTTTTTCATTGGACTATACTTTATTTGACACGTGTTGGGAAACTCTGCACCAATAAATGATCACTTCACCGTTGTGCGCCCCAATCACGTGCAGTTCAGTCAGAAAGGGCGTGGCTTCCCATCTACGAAACGGGCAATGGAGAAATGACGCCGGCTCTGGACTAGACAGTACTGTGAAGTTCAGCCTGATGCCAAATAATAAAATAATATCGCGAATTTCGCATGTCTCTACGTATTACGATTGGTCCAGTCAAATAAGAACATGTCTTTTCACGTAGACACGTGGTCAATAACCACAGGAAGTTGTGGCTGTGGACGTCGGATATTGAAGTCTAGCATGGCCGTGAATATTTCCGCGAAATACACCTGTGCCTGGTTGCTTGTAGGGATAGGAAAATTTCGCGAGTTCAATGACCTGTAGGCTAGACTCCACAGTCCTGAGTGCACTCGAGCCTCAGATGTTTGTTCATTGGCTGCTGCTCCAGGGAGTAGCCAATGTTACTTCGCACCTGGCAGTATATCACTCGCTACTTCTTTCCTCGCAAGTCTGCTATTGGTGAGTCGCCCAGGATGTGTCTGATGAACTGCGAATCCGACTGCAAAGCTGACTTCAGCGTACACGTGTTGGACGCCTAGCTTGTCCTGAAATGAACGCGAGAAATTTTCCTATCCCTAGTTATTTATAGTACGTACGGTGGGAGAATACGCAACGTACATATAAGCAGATCTTAAGCAGGGCTACCGAAATCGCTCTATTTTTTTTATGGCGAACGTCCTGTATACAACCTTTCCAGCGCTGGCTCCGGTCGAACACCCCTTGCGGGCCCCAGCCTGGAACTCGAGACTGTCCATGGTCACGCGTTTACGTGTCTGACTCGCATTAGAAGTCGCAGGTTCGATCCTTGGCCTTGGCCACAGAGCTGTTGATTTTCTCACTCACACTCACAGTCGTCGCCCGTTAGGTCAGGAGAACACGATTCGCTTACAGACGTTAAGTGGGAGTGTAATTACGTTCTGTTCTCTGTCGAGCGCTTTTCAAAGCGCTGCTTGCGGCCTACTATTTTGCGTGTTCGTATCCTTCCGACGCGTGTAAAATTAACATCCGAACGAACCCGAACACTTTGTTAACGCGTCCATGAAGTTTAACTGCGAAATTTTTTACTAATAAGCTAATTTAATCAGTCATGTCTAAAAGGCCGTGACACCTGGCGAGAATGCATTTTAGAAATTAACGTATCATTCCTTTCAGTTACTTATCCACACTAAGTGTCACAGAAAAGACTTAGTAGCATGGAAGTGTGCAACATGGTACAAGTATACTCCTGATACCCAGAACACATTAGGTCCAAAAACGGGCATGGGGCCTTTTAGAAATGACTGATTCAATTATCAATCTGGGTTTGCGTGAAACGAACATAAATCGAGTTGAAATAAATACGGTGAACTAAAATTACACTGTGAAATTTTTCTGGTGAGCTTCCTAAACTGCAAAGGAAGTTTTTAATCTGTACACTGTATGGTAATAATACCACACAACAAGCTGCAAATATAGGAATGTTTAGCAGCGCTACTTTACAAAGTCGGGAATTTCCTTACGCATTTGACTGTTTCCTGAACGAATGTAGAAGAAACGCTACAATGAATGTAATGGGAAACTATTACCATTCCTGCTTTATCACTAAGTGTATACACTGGTATGGTGAGTTTCAGAATAATTCCTTAGAGTGTAAATTTGATTATAACACGTTCAGTACAATGTTAAGAAAATTAATTTCAGTTTCTTATAAATTCTTCTGACACTGAACCATGTATTATGTAAGTTACAAAAGGTAATTGCGGCACACAAACACAAATTTTAAAGGTTCCAAAAGCTCTATAAATATTCATCGTATGTATTACATTGTTGTCACGTCTAGAGGAAACAAACATTTATTAATAAAAAAAAGTTCTTCGCCTCTGTACATAGACGAGACTTAGGCCTAACCTGCTCTTCGTTGCTCATGGTTGTCACCACGGCGGCTATAATTACAAGTGTGTGCGACAATAACATTCACGGATTTTGAAACGTTGAATAATTCATTATTATCTATGTGCGAGTTACAGAGTGTTTCGTGAATGTTTCCGCATACGAAAATGATTTTCGTGACAGCATTTAGCTATTTTCTGGTTCCTGACACTATTATTTTCAAATTTTGTTTATTCGCCACAATAAAAACGATTGATTTCTTTCACATTGGGAAACTCAGTATCACCATCTCGAGTTTATATTTTCAGTAAAAAACACAAGAAACTTTACAAAACTTAAAAAAATATTATTTAAATTAATAAATAAGTACATAAAAAACGTATTTTATGGGAGACTTTAAAAGTGGAAGAAAATCGAGGCGGCAATGTGATTACTTCACGTTTAATGGACTCTTAGATAAACGCAGTGTCGGCTCTTAAAAGACAAATGTGAACAGGGCTTAAGATCGTACAATTGGCGTACGAAACGAAATTTTGGATCGTAGATCGTACACCACACAAAACTATGGCACTTGTACTGTCAGAATCGTACGGTTGACAACGCTGACGCTAAAGAAAAAATGTCAGTATCGAACAAATTAAAATGGTTTGAAGTAGAAAATCTGTTTGGATATTTGTCTGTTGCTAGAAAAATTGACTAGTTAAGGAGATAAAAAAGAACTTATTATGATATAGTTGAGAAAAAGATATTAAACATCAATGGTAAGGTTGCATAATTCCAATTTGGTAGAAGCGGGCAGTAGGCTGCAGCCCCTGAGTGGACAGAAGGTTACTTTGCTATTCATTGCTATTTTTTTTAAATATACGATAATAAATAAATAAATGAAAGTTTCATTGATAGTGATAGTTCGGGTATAAATATTTTAATGAAATTAACTGAAAAGTTACGAATAGGATCTACCTGATAACTAAAGTTGTTGATATTTAGCAGTTTGCCTGTTAACAGAGAAATATCAATATCTGCTTATAAATATAACGAGTCCTGTTAACTGTAAAGATAAAAATATATTATTTTAATTTCATTAAACATTGACACTTTTGCACACGAACTGGGTGTACGATCAGAACGAAGATTCAAATAAGGAGAGTATTCCCGGTAAAGGGAAGGCGGATCGTGCTAAACAGTGCTATTACTGTTTGCAGAGACAGTCTATGATTGTTTGTGTTAAATGCTTGAGTCAATGTTATTTCAGTAACGAACGATTTCAGTAACACTGCACGCAAAGGGTCACACGCGGAGAGAGAGAGAGAGAGAGAGAGAGAGAGAGAGAGAGAGAGAGAGAGAGAGAGGGCAGATGCCCTGCGGGGTTTACGCGATACCAACCCAAGCGCGCCATTTGTCACAACTCGGTTCCCCGCCGGCCACAAACAAACAAACAAAACAACACGCTCCACGAAGACCACGAGCGTGCCATTGACGCTAACACGTACGCTGTCGGGATGCGGGAAGGGGCAAAGTTCACACGGAGGTCACAAGACGAGGACGATTTTTAAAAAAAACCTAGCACCCTGTTTAGAACTGCCTCTGTTACTTACAGCTTTAATAGATAAACAAGAACGATTTTTTTTTGCAAAAAACAGTTAGAATATATTTAACTTTATTGTGGTTTTTCCATCTTTGCCTTCTTTGCCTTTTCCATACTTTTCGACATATTTTCCGTTATCCATTATTTCCCGATACTTTCGGACTCTCTGATTCCTAGAACTTCACGAGTCCTTCCCTCATTTTTATCCATTTTTCATTTATACATTCTTTCATCTCTGCCTCTTTAGCATTTTTTCCATAAACCTGTATTCCAACTCCGAAGCCTTACTTGCCTCCTCGAGTGTCTCTAAGTTTAATCTTTCACTTTCTTTACTTCTCTCCACTTTCTTCAGCTTTACTTGTGTTTCTCCGACTAAGAGATTGTGATCTGAATTTATGTCTGCTCCTGGGTAAGCTTTGACATTCTTCTGGCAGTTCCTATACCTTTTTTGTATCAGGATGCAGTCCAGCTGGCAAAAGAAGAAAGTATAGCATAGAAATAGAAAGAGTGGATGGCACATTAGCCAAAGAACCACGCGAGGTGTAGACTAGATAGCAAGAATATATAGAATGCCTGTATAAGGCGGATCAAAGACCAAGTGAAAGTATGATTGAAGAGAAGGCACAGGTGCCAGAAGATAGAAAGGGGTGCGGCATCTTGGAAGCAGAAGTAGAAAAGGCACTGAAGGAGATGAAGAATCGAAAGGCGTGTGGAATCGACAATTTGCCAGCAGAAGTCTTGAAGAGTTTAGGAAACAGGGGAAGGAGGGAGATAGTCTACCTATGTAATGAGATATAACATAAAGGGGAATGGCCGGATGACTTCCTCGCAACGGTAATGATACCAATTAAAAAATAAAGGAATACCAATAAATATGAAGAACATAGGACAATAAGTCTAATTTCTCATGCAGCTAAAATACTGCTAAGAGTGTTGAATAGAAGGCTATATGGGAATTTAGATAGATGGATTGGAGAGGAACAGCTTGGATTTAGAAGTGGAAAAGTAACAAGAGATGCTATAAGCCTGTTAAGAATCATAGGGTAAAGATATGTTGAGAAAGGTAGAGAAATTTATGCTGTCTTTATTGACTTGGAAAAAGCTTTCGACAGAGTACAATGTAACAAGCTGATGGACATGTTGAATAGGAAAGGAGTAGATTGGAAGGAGAGAAGACTAGTACAGAATCTATATTTACAACAGAAAGTAAGAATAAAGATTGGAACTGAAATATCGGGAGAAAGCAGCATTGGGAGGGGCGTTAGACAGAGGCTGTTGCCTTTCTCCCTTGTTGTACAATTTATACTTGGAGAAGGTTATTGGGAAATGCTTAGATGGAAAAAGAGGAGTGTGTATTGGCAGAAAGAGAATAGAATGTATAAGATTTGCCGAAGATATGGTTTTTATTAGCAGAAAATGAAAGAACTATAACAAAAATGCTAAAAGATCTGAATGAAACTTGTGAGGAGTCTGGAATGAGAATCAATACTTAAAAAACAAAGAGTATGGTATTCAGTAAAGGAAGGAAACCGGCCAATATTAAGATAGGACAAGTTAATATAATCCAAGTAAGAGCATTCAAATATCTAGGAAGCACGATAACTGAGGATTTGAAATGTCATAGGAGGTGAAGACTCTTATTGCGGTAGCGAAGAAAGCGTTCAATAGGAAGAGGAGATTGCTATGCGGAAAACTAGATAAAGCACTGAGGAAAATACTTGGCAAGTGTTTAGTATGGAGTGTGGCATTCTTTGAAGCAGATACGTGGACACTGAGACGTGAGGACAAAAAAAGGCTAGAAGCGTTTGAGAAGTGGATGTGGTGGAAAATAGAGAGGATAAGCTGGGTGGAAAGAGTGAGTAATGAAGAAGTGCTGGAAAGAGTTGATGAGAGGAGAAAACTGCTGAAGGTCATAAGAGAAAGGAAGAAGAACTGGATGGGACACTTGCTGAGACGGGAGTGCTTGCTAACAGACGTTATGGAAGGAATAGTTAGTGGGAAAAGATTGAAACGAAAGAGAAGATACAAGATGATAGATGACATCAAGGGAAGCGGAAAGTATATGGACCTGAAGAGGTTGGCAGAAGACAGGAGAGCATGGAGAGATACCACGTGAAAACCTGCCTCTGGGCAGAACACCAATGATGAGGACGACAGTTTTTCCACGTTTTTTTAATTAGTCTTAATGAAATCACCTAATGTCTACAATATCGCGTTTCTATTAGCACATATTTAGCAACCATCGTGTGTTCGAATCCAAGGGGTGAGTGATATCTATGTTTACAATTTTTATAAATATATTTTGAGGGTTCATTCAGTAAACGAGCCTTAATCTGTCTTGGCTCGCAGGCAAAAACGAAAACTTACATCGAAACGCGGTGGTAAAAAAAGATAGGCCTAGTTGTTTCACTGCATTTTGATAGCTACATGGTTTGATGCTCCTGATGTATCTGTGGAGAATTTTGACAAATAAAATAAATATTATAAACTCTTAAAATATTAATCTACCTTTTTTAAAAATTACTTATTACTTAGGCACACATAAATATGACTTTTCAAGGTACCATGATTTACTTTAAAATAATTCGATACACTTTATAAGTTACTGCTCGTAAAATCTGGGGGAAAAGTGTGTTTTGTAGAATTATTTTTCTTTGATCTTATCACACTCGCTTTTAAATTCACTGTTATGCAACAAACTTGGTGAATCATTTATGAATCATTACTATTATTAAATATAAACTACGGCAACATGAGGTTTATAATCGTATATTTTTGTATGGTTTCATTGGCAAAACAAATGTAAAAAAAATTTCATACACTGCGTTAAATTAATCAATCCCTCACTTAAATTTTCGTTCTCTGCGGTAACCTGTCGGTAGATCACAATCTCTAGTTTTCACGCAAATATGACGCACTTGTAAACAGCTGGTCCTACGCTTAGAACCAATAATTTCTCAGTGATTTGCTGACTTACACTCTACTGCCAAGTTCGTTCAGCACTCGAAACGCTTGTATGACATCCACTGTATCGTAACGTCTGTGCTATTTGACTCATTCCTTGGTTAACACGTTGAGGTCTGCATACATTTACTGGCACTCAAGACAAATTCGAAGTGGGTCACCTACATCCGCTACTGCAAGAACACGGGTTCTGATGGTGTCTGTGTTAGAATTCACCGTCGTCCTATTGGTCCATACAACACCAGACACTACCTTGTACTTTATAGAGTTCACTATTTGCCGGTCACCAACTAATGGAGAGCCGAGCTGATATTGACCCACCCAAATGTCCTTTATCGTATGAAAGGATTTACAATTAATAATGCCCCTTTGAGTGGCTATAAAGAATTCTATCGTTAGAAATGTAATTGTTACTGCGCTGTGGTGTTCTTGTGAGGTCATGTTAAACACTAGCCGAACAATGACTACACATCCATGCGAGTTTTGTTCTTAACCACAAAGCAATTCTTAAATAAGTCTACAAAGTGTTAACTAACACACTGACCAGACACAACTGGCAGTAACTGAGCACTGGGTGCGCTGTGCTTTAGTTTTTCCCTCCCGTTATGCTCTCCGTATACGAAATTGAAAAAAAAATGACCAAGTAATCCTCGAAGACGACATCTCACATTTATTCCCAGTCAGCTACGTCGCTGTCAGCTTTGTACATCCGATCACCAACCGAGGCGCAGAATTATGCAGCGGTCACGCCACAGAGTAAATGATGATACAGAGTTGAGATGGCCACTCTTCCCGTGAACTACAGCCGTACGCGCCACAAAAACGACGCCAAAATCACTGCCCGGCAAACTTATTTGTCGGCCATTATCTATTTCAGCCAATAGGTAGGGGTAGGAAAATTTCGCGAGTTCAATGACCTATAGGCTAGACTCCACAGTCCTATGTACTCTCGAGCCTCAAATGTTTGTTCATTAACTGCTGCTCCAGAGAGTAGCCAGTGTTACTCCACACCTGGCAGTATGGCACTCGCTACTTGTTCCCTTGCAAGTCCTGCTAATGGTCCAGAGTTGTCCAGGGTGTGTCTAATAAACTCCGATCCATTTGCAAAGCTGACTTCAGTGTACAAATGTTGGACGTCTGGTTTATCCTTAAATGAACTCACGAAATTTTACCTATCCCTACCAATAGGACACATTTCGCAGCTCGCGGCAGCCAATCAGACACAAGGCACAACCAGATAATAGGCACGCCTACGTACACGTGACTGCAAACGTCGTTTCGTATCTGTGTATTTATTTACTGTGTGATCGAACCAACACTATTCCCACCTTAGTCTCCGTACACCGGTTATTTCACAGCCGCGATTTTCGCATGTGGGTAACATGGCAGACGTTGTCGTCGGGCAGGTGATTGTTTCCTCCCACCACAAAATTCCATCGCTGCTTCGCCATCACCAACTATCTTCACAGCTATTGGCGCTTAATATCTCAGCTTTTAAAGGGCCCCGAAATTTCTCGAACTCACTCACACTTCCCAACACTGCCCCATTCAACAGCCGTCAAGGAATAGAAATTAAAGTCTATATCAGGGGTTGTGGAAGTATTGTTGCGATTAACCCCACGCAAAACTGGTCGAATATGTAAAAAAACTTTCCATTTTTTTTTATTTATCACGTTGTAGACTATGTACTAGTGTAGCTCTAGCAAAACTAATTTGAAAATTTCTTTGTTGTTCAGAACAAAACGCGCATGGATGTGCAGTCTTTGTTCGGCTAATGTTTAGCATGACCTCACAAGAACACCACAGCGCAGTAACAATGATATTGCTAACGATAGAATTGTTTTTATATCCACTAAAAAGGACATGATTGATTGCAAATCTTTTTATACGATAAAGGACATTTGATTGGGTTAATATCAGCTCGGCTCTTCATTGGTGTATGAGCGGCCAATAATGGACGCTGTAAAGTACAGGGTAGTGTCCGGTGTGGTATAGACCAATAGTGAGTTCTAACACAGACACCAAGAACCTGTGTTCTTGCAGTAGTGGATATAGGTGACTCACTTCTCATTTGTCGCAAGTGCCAGTAAATGTGCGCAGACATCAATGTGTTAAATAACCTAGCTCTACCCCGCGGCTTTGACCTTTAGAAATTTGCACTTTCTGCGCTTGGCCACGTGTAAGTAATCATTTTTATAATCATATTAGCAATGGTTTATTCCGCTAGGAACTGGGGATGACAACTTGAACTCAATTAAAATTTTGCCGTGGCTAGGCCCTCCCGGAATTAAACATTTTAATAGATAATATGTTTTTCAGATAGAAATTAAAACATAATTCATGAAAGTAATGCATGAAAGAATATTTTTCCAATTTCCAGTCACTTTGAGAGCTGAAATTTGATAAATAAAAGAGGTTTTACAACATTTTGTATCTAGTATATATTGAGAAAACAGACGGACAGCGATATCGTCGTTTATGAGCGACAGTGGAGATTCGTTGAAAAATATTTTGCCCCTTTTCACTACCTTAAGCGTTAATTTCGAAGAAAGAATCAGGCTTTAAGTATATATTTATGTAGTATTTTGAAGATTGTAATATCATGAACAAATAGAGATTGAAGATTCCACCACTACCCTAAGTAGCCGAATTTTAAAAAAATATATGTTCGTATTGAATACCTACATACCAAGGGGAGACCCGTCCATAAACATTCGTGTTTGTAGGTCAGTCAACGATGACGCGTAATCTTGTGTGTTAATATGCAAAGTGGTAACACACTAAACATTTCTGGCATTTCTTGATGGCTTTACTCGAGTGTAGTTCGGGCAAAACTTGTTTTAATACTTGATTCCACTTTAAAAAAACAAAACTGGTCCGGGTATACTTGTATCAAATCCCTAATTAATAAGGATTTTCAATAGAAACTTATACAAGGATCTCCATAAATAAACGGCAAATTTTTGTATAATTACGGAAATAAACGCAATGGGATATTTTAAAGATTTGTAAAGAAAAGGTAACTGTTCTTTTTTAGTTTGTATACAGTAGATCTGAAGACCTTTAATGTAAAATTAATTTTGGGACTCATTCCTTAGACGGACATTAGTTTCCCCCTGCCCTGAGCTAGATTTCTGCTGTATAGAGTGAGGAGATGTTCGGGAAATTATTAAGATTAAACATTTTAGCTCCTTCCCATAATATTTCCTAGCATTCGTGCATACTTCCTAAATTACTACCGCTTATAAAAGATTTTCTCATTCGCATGATTATATTTTACGGTTTCTTAATTAGTACAATTCTCCTCCTCCTCTTCTTTTTAACTCAGTTAAACCGGCCAGTCGGTAAATGTCTGTACACAGATTTGACTAGTGTCATTAAAAACCGCATCACAAACGCCATGCAATACCAGCTGAGGCGTGTTTTGAATTACAGTGATTATCCGGTCTAAATAGGAGTATCTTGCCTATCCCAAACCTCGTTAATAATTACAGACATTGACGTTGATATTTATTACCTCGATACGTCTCTCTACCGAGACTGGTCATCTGGCAGTGTATTACTCATGGTAATTTTTTTGCAGGCTGGTTCTTAGAAGGGTTTGTATTGTCAGCGGTGTGGTGCCCGGTGATTTTCTTCGAAAGTGATTTCATAAGCAAGAAACAGTGCCGCTTGTTCAGCTGTTTGTTTACACATATGTTTTTCCTTCGCGTCACGCGAGTCCGGGAGTAGATTCGCGTGGACGCATTAAGCTGGCTCCACAATAGTGCGATGCGTAGCATTGCGATGGTTTGCGACGAGCTATACAGGATGTAAACGACAAGTGTTTACAACTGTACACAACATTGTACAGGGCTCCGAGGCGAGCGATTTGATGTAGTGCACTTGTGGTCCGGAGGGTCGGGAAATTACTGCAAAAGCGCTTGGCAAATGTGTACTAAGAGACACGTGCAGCGAGCCGCTGTGGGCCCGGCCTTAATCGACCTGCTGGTCAGCTGAAGCTAGTTTGTACAGAGGTCAAATCGGGCCTTTGCTTTTGTTTGAAACACATGTTGCAATTACACACTTTATTTCCTGATTTTCTGTAACTTGTCTGTAGTATTGTGGCAATACAACGTGTGTTTCAAACAAAAGCTATTACTAAAGGTTTCCTGCCCGATTTGACGTCTGCACAAACCGGCTTGAGCTGACCAGCAGGCCGATTAAAGCCGGGACCACAGAAGCAAGCTGTACGCGTTTTAGTACACATTTGTCAAGCGATTTAAGGCTATTTCCGACCCTCTGGACCACGGCCACAAGTGCCCTACATCAAATTGCTCGTCTCGGAGCCCTGTACACGGTTGTGTACAGTTGTAATCACTTATCGTTTACACCCTATACTTGCTGTTTCACAATTATGCAATGATCTCTCGGTGACGGACGCCGTCTTATATGGTGCTGCTATCTAGTTTAAGGGTGGCGATTACATTTTCAGACCTCATGAATGTAACAAAATATACGCATAAAAAGTTGAAACTGTATGTTTTAGCGGATAGAAGATAAAAACAGGGTAGTATAAACGCGATGTGTGACAAAAATAGCGGGAACGAGACATAATAACACGAAGGATAATTATTTTGGTGTTACTAAAATAATTTTTATTTCATTGTCCATGTCTATAGGAAGCCTTGTCTTATATTTTGCACACCCACGCGGCAATAATAAAAATAATACAAATACGAAATCGTCGGCGTAAACGCGATCGTCGTTTAAAAAAAAAAAAAAAAAAAAAAAAGTTTATTATCCTTGTAAACAAACACTTCTTCGTCTTCTTCTCCGTCGCAGGCTGTGACGTCGACAATCGCAACTCAAGAATTTCGCCCAACGCACTCGACGCCGACGCTCTGCGACGGAAACTGCTTCATCCTGATTGGCTACCGCTCATCGCAACGCATCGCATCGCATCGCATCGCACTGCTGTGGAACCAGCTTTAGTGGTCAGCGCAGAAAAACGCCCAATAGCCGGAAACATCAACCAAACTGCGAGCTGTGACCGTCGATTTTTTTTTTTTTTTTACAACTGGAAACGAACGCTTGTTACGTGTTTACCAGAGCACGTTTTGTTTTCATCTCGTCTCGCACAGAGCTGTTCCGTGTGTCCCGTGTGTCGCCATCTGCTGCAGGCGATGTTGTGGCTTCGGTAGGAATCGAGAAGTTGGAAAGTTTAAAGCTGCAAAATCCACATCGGCGTTGTCCACCGCGGATTAAAAGTTTATTAGCAATAAGCGCGCATGAATTATCGTCCCCGTTGTAGCACGAAGAAATGCTAAAGCCTGTTCAAGATATAGTGAGCACTTATGAGATCAGCCTTATAAAAACTACACTGTTCATGCCTGCATAAATTTATTTAACAGGCGCACGAGTAAAGTAGACAACGATGTATGGAAAGTAGTTTCATATCTTAATGTCGAATAAAAAGTGTCTGCTAACTATTTGTGATAGAATAAATTATTTATTATGCTTTCTGAGTTTTTTTTTAACGCATCCAAGTACAAAAAATGAGCGTATATGTAAAATATTCACTTCTATAATTATTTCAAGTTTCACTTGACCGAAGTATGAATAAAGGGACGATCCCCATGACAATGTTAATTTTGCATAAGGCGGTAAATTTACAAAGTGCTTAAAAGTAGATTTTAGGCAGGGCTTTCGAAAGTGCTCATTTTACCGTGAACAGCCTGTAGTTAAATGTGGAAACGCAGGTGAAGTGTGAATGACTCCGGCATGGAATTTTTTTTCACCGCCACTCGTCTGCCGCTGATTCTGTCCGCCAGAACATCGCGAGAAGGCCTCCGCAGCTGTTCTAACGCACATCCGCGAGCACATGTAAATGAACTTTTTTTCGTTGCCAGGAAAAAAATTGCCGTGTTGTGGAAAATAAAATTTATTCTTATGATAGGTGTTTACCCAGCCGTAAAGTCAGTTTACAGGAATTAAAGTACGGCTTTAAATATTTGCTGTATTTAACATCAGATAACTGCAAATTACCTGTAATATGGCGGGTGCCGAGTTTGCCTTGAAAAGAAAAGCAATTTTATTTTAACTTACTTTCCATTTAAAAGAACGTCATATAATTTTGCCGTCACCTGTGTTTGGCTGTGAGTTTGTAGTTGTGTTCTCTAGACCATAAGGCTTTCGTTCAAACGATGACTTAGGATACTTATATATATATATATAATTTTACTTTAATTAATTAATTAATTAAAATTAAAATTTATTTTAGGCACTTTATTAACACCAAGTAACTTACAAAAATGAAATTGAATAAAACATATTTTTTTTTCGCACAGAAAATTAAATTGTTTTTTTTTTTTTTTTTTTTCATACATTTTAAGATATGTAAAACATTTATATTATTTGTAGTAAATCTACATTTTAGTGACTGATCAATTAGTGTGTGCAATTCATGACACAAATTTTGTTCTGAAGTCGCATACGAAATATAGCCAATTATTTATTTCACAGTATCCGTTATGTTGCATCAACTCGAAAAAAAATTTTCTCACACAGAAGTTGTATTTTGTACATTTCCGTAACATTTTTTTTTTTAATGATTTCCAATCAAGTTAACATGTGATCAGTTCCGATGACAGCTAATATTTAACAGCGTGAGTCAATATTTTCTTTACAAAATTATTATTTTTCAGTAATTTAATGTTTCTTTCATATATTTCAGTTTCGGACAAAATCGGAAACGAATTCATAACCTCAGCCATAAATTGCATTACTAGCAATAATTATTCTCTTCTGATAAAAAAAAATTACTCGTAGGAAGAGTTTAAATAATACATATTATATTACTTGCGTGAAATTAGTCTTGTAGACAAAAGATTATTTAACTTAATTCAGGTACGTATTTACGACAGGATGGTTTGTATCAATTGAAAATTACCATTGAAATACTACTTATTTTTCTGTTGTGTTAAGTAAAAACTGTTTTAATTGCAGTATTAGTAAGCAATTAATTAATATGCAACGCGATTTTAAACGTAAATGTGACTTTCTTGAACAGTATTAATGATGTTTAGCATTCAAAAACCATTCACAATACCAGCTGTGATATTTGTAATTCTAATCAAATGCGATGAAAGAGTAGTGCACTTATTATACCAGTCGCATTAATGTACCAAAAAGAAAATTTCGTTCTACGAAAGTTACAGATAATTCAATAATTTTGTAATGGAAACGAGCTCTTCAAACCCATGTTTTATAAAACTGATATTTTAATGATATTTGTAAAATTCTGAAAAAACGCAGAAAATTTGACATAACCACCTCAGATGGTAAGAAAGTAGGTTAATTAGCAATTTCAATAATTTTCTTCTTCTATCCCGCGAACCATAAACGTAATTAGAGGTGGTTTGGAGATAGAACGCCTGATATAATTATGTAATTAAAACTCGGCGCATAGGGAAGATTTTCTTTCCCCAACAAGAGTGGTTCGGTATATTTGTTTTTTTTTTTTTTTTTTTTTTTTTTTTTCCGTGACCCGGAGAATGAGAAAACTAAGAGAGTGTAAGAAAACCACGTTACGCAGAAGTGAGTTAGCTAACCTGATAATCTGCACGGGAAGGCAGAAGGTTCATAATGGGCGACTGTGACGTCAATGGAAAGCCTGGTGTATGAACCCGTCTACTGTGTTATCCGAAGTTGAGTTCTAAGATACGAATATGCTGATCGAAACAGATGACCTCTCGCAATGGCCTTCAACTTGAACTTTTGTGCCGAATTGTGATAAAAATGTTATAAAAATAATGATTAGCGGGCAGATACCAAAGCAATAAAAAGGTAAACATTGAACATGAACAAAATTGTAACGTAAATTAATTATTTAATTCGACGTCTATGTGTCGTTTAATATTTAGAAAAATTACGCAATGAAAGTTTTAGGTGAAACGTATATATACATTTCAAAAAGCTATAAAAATTCATAAATTATAAGTTAGTTTGAAGAAAAAAAAAACATATAAATGTAAGACACTGAAATGTACATTTTATTTGTCTGCTAAATAAAGTGCTTGATAAGAAACAATAACGAAAGTAAAGTTTGTTTGTATACACGGTACTATCTAGTGGCTATTATGTACATGTACATTCGCGTACGTAAATGTGACGTTATTGTCGTTTAGCCAGGAATACGTCGACGTCCACGAGCAGGGTTTTAGGGTTCCACCTAGGTAGAGGTTTGCTTGTTTCAATGCAGCAGGAAATCGACGGAACGACAAGGGCTACTTTTGCCTTGTAATTTAAAGCGGAATCGACTCTGCGTGCAGTTCGTCGAAGTAGAGCGCAGGGCTATCGTCGTATAAAGTCCATTCGCAGTTTCTTCACACGTTTGGAATCAAAACTTTGAAAAATCACCCCATCTATGGCATCTTTAGTTATTTTCCAAATATGCCATGTATCACAAGAGTTTATACCTCTGTTAATATAGAAGTTTATTTTACACTAATTCGAATTTTTGCCAATATTTTATTTATGAATTAAAATATTTTAATTATGATAAATATGTATTAAACATGTATGATGGTAGCACCTAGTTAGAAGTAGTTCTCATAACTGAGTGCGCACGAATTCGGTGCGTTGTCCTTTGGCGTAATTTTCTAGACATATTTAATCTTGGTTTACAAGTGGCGGATGAATATCCTGGAAGCAGATCTTAAACAGGGCTTCATAAAAATGTGGAGTAACCGCGAATGGCTTATACAGCGAAAAGATGTATTTTAACGCTTAACCGGTTTTTTTTTCCGTGAGGAAAGCTGTGGAAAATTTAATTGTCCTTGTCTAGAGAGGTCCGCACGTATCTGGTTAGAAAGTTATATACGTCAGTCGGAAGAATACGTTCAACAGTCTAGCTTTTTTAAAATTGCGAATTTCAAACTTCCTGCAATTGGGTTCTAGTGCCAGAAGCTACCACGTCGTTATTATTTATTGTCAACTGTAAGACACCGCCCTACTGTTGGTAATGCAATGATATGTAAAATATAAGGTATTAAATTTGGTTCGACCGAAAAGAATTACGGTAGAACGTTTATCCTAGAAGTTGGCAAAATTTTTATTTAAGATTTCACTTTCTTAGTTTTTCATATTGTTATCATAAAACCTGTATACTACAGCTGACATGTTTAGAATTCATTCGCATGTCAAGCGCTTACGAGGATCACGTTTGAGGAACAGATTCTAGACGTTGACACAAAGATCCGGGATTAAAGGGCGGGGGAAACGGGAGAACCCCGAGAAAACTGGCAGACCAACGAGCACGGTTCCCACATGCGAAAATCCGGAGTGACCCGGCCGGGGATTGAACCTGGATCGCTTAGGCGAGCACGCTAACCGCTCAGCCACTGTCCCCCTCCCCTGCCCCCAGGTATAATATGGCAATGGTTTTAGCGGTTTCTGACCCACTGGGGAGCAAAAGTCAATTTGTAAAAGTGGTAATTAAGGCCATCTCTGCGAAACTTGGTCAAAATCTGTCGAACGGTCTACGATTGTAAAGAAAAAATAATAATATTTACATAATTACCTGCAGTTATACATAACAAACTTTGACACGTATAATAATTATACATGTTATTATCACTAGTGATTTATTCAATTGTTAGTTTAGTCATAAATAGTAAAATAAACCATTCATCGATGGCGTGATGCGACCTTCTATGTCGACCTACATCACGCGCATATCCCGAAGGGGAAAGCCTTATTAATATATATTAACACTTGGAGGATAGGCAGTTAGTATGCACAGCGATCTATACGGGTGCATAACTTACAGGCGACGAGATCATGTTTAGCAAATTTCGGGCCGCATGTTCCAAAGGACGAAGATGGGAAGAGGCCCGAGGAAGCAAGAATCAAGTTGAAGGTAAAGAAGTGTACAAAACCGGAGTTACCTCGCGGGGAGCGACGAAGGCAGCTTTGTTAGTTAACAGGTGTGTTTGAGGACTAACAATGGGGGGCCCTGTTTCTGGTTCTTTTAACTGCGATCAGAGAGTTTGAAATCCGTGCTTTATTCGAAAATAAACGCAATACCAAAATATACTTATGCACGAAAAGAAAAAAAAATTAATACACCCGACATTTGAGTAGTAATTTTAACTCTATGGATATATTGCCTCGAGCGTATTCCTTCGCGTACATGATAAATAAATTTTTTTAAATTCATGATACACTCCACGGGCAAAAACTAGAACCAGTTCGTACAACATATTTCCCACTTTATGCTTGGTTATCGCTTGTACAACTGGCTAACATAAAGTTTTATCCTCACATTATACTTCGTGAAATAGGCCTATTGTACGGTATTCGTAAATACTCGACAGACAAATATAAGTCTTCTCTTTCACAACACCAAAACGAAAGGATATTTTTAGTTTTGCGTAGGGGTTGTTTTGAATTTTTTTTTTTTTTCACTTCCACCTCGAGTCTCAGACATTTATGTTAAAGCTGATAGTATATTGGACTTAAAGGCTGTGCACGATAAAGTGAGCACTTTTGAAATCAACCTTGGAAAAAAGTCACCGCCCCTACCTGCATATATTTTATTGCGCACACTGGGTGACATGCGCCCGGTAAAGTTGGCAACGATCGATGGGAAGTAGTTCCATATGTTAACGTCGAATAAAAAAGGGTTGGGTAACCGTTTGTGAAACTTTGAATTATTTCTTATGTTTTCTGCTTTTTTTTTAGCGTCTCTCTGTGTAAAAATGAGCAGATTTGTGAAATATTTACTTGTCTAATAATTTAACAGTTTCACTTGACCGACGCGATGGATAGAGTAATGAGGCCCATGGTAATGTTAATTTAACATACGGTGGCGGAATACACAACGTCCACATAAGTAGATCTTTAGCAGGTCTTTCAAAAGTGCTAATTTTACCGTGAACAGCCCATACACATTTTGACTTTTCTTTCGGTATGCAGATATTGGTTCTTGACGAATACCCAGGTTATTTCATGAGCTCGATCTCTGACTTCAGATTGATACGTGCAAACTTTGGCTGACTTTAGCCAATTTTCTTCACTTTTGATAAGTTGCAATTTCCCGGCCAGGGCCTACTGAGATTAGGATGTAGTTTTTTTTTTTTTGTTGACTGAACATAGCAACAATTTCTCCCTTTAGCATGAACGACGCAATAACTCAGATTCGAATATAATTTAAAAAAAACCATATTGCAGTTATTTTAATTAACTCGAAAACTATATCGCAGTTGTACAGCATTACACTACAGCTAGATTCAACTAGTGAAATGAACATGAACTAAAGAAAATAAGAGGGTTTCGGTCCTTGAGTCTTGCCTGCATGCCTGAATATATTCCAGACATGTTGGCCGCATCACCATACGACTGGACTCTGCAGTTATCAAATGGCTTTATTTTCCAACGCCTAAGTTGGCTAATTTTTCGATACGTTCATTGCCGCTGTTCTCTGTAAGCACCGTTCTACATTATCGTAGGTAGCCCCTGAGAAATTCTAATTCTTAACAGATACCGTTTCCTAATAGGTCTCCACATGCGTGCTACTTTACTTCATTGGATGCACAAATTATGAAAATAGTTTCAATTCAACGGGTTGAAACATTATATATTTTCGGGATTATGTTTACTGTTAGTCATAGACATTTTCAAATATATATATATATATATGTTTAAAGAGTACTTGCTTTTGTTGTCAAGTCATTTAATATTACTCCAAATTAAGCTTTCTCATATAAATTAACAGTAAAATCTTTGGTTATTTAAATAGTTTATTGACATAGAGATAATGTGAAAATATTTTCATTTGTTTCTAGACGATATTGAGTATTAATATATTTTTTTATTTTTTATTTATTCTCTAGAGGGTGGACGGCGTTAAATTTTACTAAACAAAAGTAATAAATAAAAAATGATCCTGGTTGTCTCTCGTCTGGTCATTGCTGATTGGTCGAGGGATATGTTACGGTCAGTAAACAGGCAAACGGAGGACAAGAGACAACATAAGTATGGCAGGTGTAACATGGAACTAATTTTTTCTTGAGAACGATTCTCGCCATTTTCAAGGGTGGACGTGGATATTATAGGAATAAAATTTTAAGGATGTAGTAAGTAATAAAGTAGAATCTAATATTTAATATAATTATTGCAAAACGTTTTTAAACTTTCAATGACTATTAATGGAACTTAAATAATATTGAATTTATTGTATTTGAGGAGGAAGATTAACTTGTCAAATGTTGTCGGAGAAGAAGAAGAACACATAAGTAAAGTATTTTATAAGATTTGAATTGCGACTCTATAATTTCTACTGAAAGGATACAATGGTAGTTTTAAACTGAAATTTAACAGGGTGTACGAAAGAGAAAGTTGATAATAATGAACTTGAAAGGATTTCGACAAGGCTATAGATAGGAAAGAATTTTGCACCGATTTGCACTGATACGGAGTTGATTTTGACAGTTCTGATTTTATTGTGTACACTGAGCGTCAGCCTAATCAAATGTCATCCATTCCGACCCTGACTCGAATGTGGGGAACAACTTGCCCACATTTACTTTTCTACAACCTTTTCGCGGCAAAGTGAGCGCTTTCGAAATCAAAATTCACGTTATTGTTTGGGAACGCATTTAACTTGAAACACTCGTAGCTTTGCAATACGTTTTTCATAGGACAATAATTAATTTGACACGCCCTTGGTGACACTGCGCCAATAAATCAATTGTTTTTCCATGAGGGTTGTTCAACTAACATACATAGTTTTTGGTTCAAAATTTTTGCAAATACTTCATAAGAATATCTGGGTCTTATATACTGTATTGAATATAGGTATTATCATCGAGTCAGAGCCGTATATCTGGATCAAGGAATTAGAAATTGACGTCTTTTTCAGTTATATTTAGATGTTTAATTATTATATATGCTATATTTCCCCCATGCATATAGTTTTCGATATCAGCTATAGATTTGTCCCAATTATATTTGTGCTCTTCTTTAATTAATTTCCTTTATTTCTTACAACAAATTTCATATGCTTCTAGTGCTTCCGGTGTCATAGATGATAACCATGTCAAGTATTTAATTTATTCTCCTTTATAGCATCTTCTTTCTCCTCATTCCAGGTCTATAATTTATTTTTCTTCGCTGTATTCGTTTTCCTAATTCCTCAAAGGCAGGTTTTTCTATTATTTCTTTAAAACCAAACCCTTCCTGTTTTAAATGGTTACTGATTGATCTATTGTCTATGTTTATTTATATTCTTCTAGCGTATAACAGTTTAGTTGATTCCTCCTTCAGTAGATGACATTTTCAATTTAATTATTCGGGATTTTTAACTACAGTTCTTTGTTTACGCCATTTTGTTTTCAGGTCCAGTTCCCCTCTTAGCAGGTAGTGATCTGACCCAGCATCGCGTCCTCTGAGTACTCTTATCTCATAGTTAAGCCAGCTTCTCATGTGCTATGATGTCATCTGTTATTGGTCTTAATCTTCTTGCAGACCATATATATCTATGCATTTCCTTGTGTTTAAAGAGTGTATTTTAAATTATTGCATTGTTGTAACTAACAAAGTCTCTTAAAAATTTTCTATTTTTATTTCATATTGATTCTTCATTTGTTCCTACAATATATTTTATGGGTGCATTTCCTAATCGATAATTAGCGTTCCGACGTGCTATTCAATAGTTTTTTCATTTACCCTGTTTAATTCTAGCTGTAGTTCACTGTAGAATGTCATTGAATCTTCTTTTGTACCCTCTTCTGGAGCATAGATAATTATAACGGTTACGTATCCCCTTTTTATTTAAAAACGGCAGATGATTGTTCGTTTATTTTGGTAGTTATTAAATTGTATTCTTCTTTCTATTTTTGGCATACTATTATGGCTGTTCGTGCAGAGGCAAATTGTTCAATTGGTAGTCTACTACAAATCATTGCGTAATCATATATGTCGCAGCTTCCTTTTTGCTTCTTTTTTGTTTCAGTTAGTCCAGAGCTGTCTATTTCTTTATCTTTGAGTTATATAAATGATCATGTTTATTTTTGGGTTAGTCCACGTATACTCTAGATTGATACATTTACATGTTCTGACATTGCAAATCGTTTATCCTTGTTTCGTTCAGTCTTCGTCGTCTTTGTAGAATCCGACCGTTTTAATTTACTTATCAACGCATACATTTTAATTATAACTGTTTCTAACAAAAAAAAAATATTCAACTCAACTTTCTCAGGGAATACAGTGGCGTAAAGAAAAAATAATTTATAAATTTTTTGTGATATGTAAGTTTTAATGTAAAAATTAATAAAAAAATATTATACACAAAAATAGCAAGATTTTTTTAAAGTGCAAATATATCTCAAGAAATGTCACATAAATTTTTTTTTACCGGTTGTAATTAAAATTGATGCACAGAAATGTAATTCGTTTTAACTTTGACTCCCCATTTAAAATCAAAGGACGCAGACTTAAGAGACGGCGTCCTTAAAAGAGAATCACCGAAGATTGGAAGGTACGTATGTCCCGGTTTAAAAATAAGCGGTGGAGAACTTCATCACCTACTGCCTCGTCTTCTCTCTTGTCGACACTTCGTAAACAAAGAGGACTGCGTTAGCCGAGGCAGGCACTTGTTGTTTAAGGGTTCGTGCTCGATAAGCTTGGCTGCGGTACAAGGCAGACAAGCGATTAACGGCTGACACCAGCAGGGTTTTCGAGTCGACAGCACTGGGCCGTGAGACGCCCTTCCAGAAATAGACGTCCAGCGTCCCGACGACCGAGTGCAGTGTTAGGCCTGCGCGAAATGTCGGGGAACGGCCCGGAAGCAGGGCGACGCAATACTACATGGTTAAACGGACCTGGACCAAATTTGGCAAGACTTGAAAGCCGGCGAGGGCGGAGTGGGGCAAGTCCGGAGCAGCGCCGGAATATGAAGGGGCGGGGGGGAAGGAAAACTGCTGGAGATCTCCGAGAAAACCCGCCGAACCAGCGGCATCGTCCAGAACGATTCCACATACATAAATCAGGGAGCGACTCTGGTAGAAGTCGAACCCGGTTCGCTTAGGTGGTGGCGAGCGCCAATACAGTATTTGGAGTTGAGCACTGAAGGGCTTCCCCGCCAAATTCGGTACTGTAACGTTTTTTTACTGGGATGACTACTATAACACAAGAGTATACACAAGACAATCTCTGGGGCTAATCCTCTTAACGTTACTGTACTCTGGGGGTATGACTCAAGATTGTACAATGACACAAGACAATTACAAAAACTACTAATTATTTTATTACTCCTCATACAATAAACTATCTCAAACACTTAAACAAACAATAATGAATGATTACTAGATTTGAAATATCTCAACAAATGATAGTGATTAAAAACTGGACTCTTCCAAGCTACAATTACGTTAACAAATATTAGGCTCTTAATATGGGACCTCTATGGTTCGCTACGTGTAATATCGTTTCCGGATCTATCCTGCACCCATAACCCAATATCTCCTAACTATTGGTAATTAGAGACCCCGAGCCGGAGCTCCTCCGCCTCGTGTTGTGGTGTGATTGGCCGATATGGCCACGTCTCTCCAAGACGTCAGTATCTCGGCTCGCCCTGCAGTGTTGCCCTCGAATGGTTCAAGCCCAGACCTCCCTCCGGCGTCGAGGTGCCCTCGAAGTGGCACCGCCAGTAGGGGTCAAAGAGTGAGGGCGTCGTCAGCCCCCAGAGGCCTTACGTACGTTGCGACTGGCCGACATACAGGGACACTTACTGCTGCCCTCACCTCAAGTGCGCCAGGACAGCGCTGTCATCTAGTCCCGTGCCCGCAACAGTGCGTATCCTCCAACGGCGAAGAAGTGAGATACCCCGGCCCCGAATATGAGGTTCTGGTTTCGGGTACGTTCCGGAGACAATTTTGACCTGCGTGTTATTTTAAGTTAGGCAATATTACAGGATGTCTTTTGTTAACTGAGTATAATCCACTCACGGTTAGTTCACACTTTTCTGAAGCCCTGCTGAAGTTCTGCTCCCAGGATATTCCTCTGCCTCGTACAACCGAAGCTTAACCGAGTCTAAAAAATTACTCCGAAGGACAACGCACTGAATTCGTGCGCACTCACTTGTAATAAGATTTTACACGAGAACTATTTCATACTAGGTGCTAACAGCTCACATCTATTCTCACTGTATTTATTCGTATCTATTAGAAATGAAACATCATCATTTATAAATAAAGTATATGGTTAATCTTCAATTTAACGAGAAATAATACACCTTTTTGTTAACAGAGTTATAAAACGTTTGGAATATATTGCATATTTTGGAAATATCTAAACACGTGATACATAGGGTGATTTCTAATAGGTTCGATTTTTAAAAATGCGAAGAAACCGCGAACAGATTATATACTAACTAGATCGATTACGTTCGTCAAAATGATTTAAGAAGACGTACAATTGAATCCAAAGTGAAGGGACCTATATGCATTGACGACACCGGAGAGCAAAGGAAATGCATTACTTTACATTTTTACCAAACACTTTTCCACATGAGACAGCGCACGGGAAGTAATTTACAAGGAATGAAAATCATGTTACATTGTTTTTGCTTAATCACGTGTAAAAATCACTCTTTGAATCTTTCTGAAAGAAAGAAAAACGAGAACTGACACAAACATCAAATAATAAAACCTATAAAATATCTGCAATCACACAGGAGAATTTACAAAATTTTTAAAAAATATTTTGGATATAACAAACAGTTTAATTGTTTTTCTGACGTTCCTTGAAATTGCGCCAAAGATATCTCAAAATGAATGCAGGCAATAATTTTTTTCAGTTCCTCTTGTTCCATATACGTAAATATTTTGTCTTATTTTGTTCGTGTTTTCTAGAATACTGTGAAGTTATGATTTTGAGACTTCATCGTGAAGGAACTGTGAAACCTAAACTCCATTTTAAAATCACTCTTCCCCCATGCAACGCACTTAAACTGTAAAGTGAGTACTTTTGAGGCCCTAGTTATTTTCCTATCAGCCACTTTTTATCCTTCTACCACTTTTAAAAATAAATATTGTAAATAAATAAACACTTTATTCGAAAGTTAACGTCTGAGGCTACAATAAAATGTATTTAATGGCTATTATTATGGATGAGAGGGCTTCAAAAAGGGTTCACTTTACTGTGTATGGACTACGGGGGCGGTTTTGGTCCATCTGTTTTCGCAGGCTGTGGACCACAATGCTCTTTTTTTTTTCTTTTGGGCATGAATATGAATGGAAGGGGGGTGGATGCTAGACAAGCTACGAGCTAAAACCTCCAACCACAAATGAGATGAGCTAACTAGTAGGTTTCTTCAACACCGACAAACTGCCCGGCTGTAGTCGAGGGAGTTTAAAGAGAAAAACGAGTGACCCGTAAATAATAAAAGTCCGCTCCCAGCAAAAACAAAAGGAAACACTTTTTCTCTCTTGGGCACGGCGAAAATAGTTTGGCACCAAGCCGGGAAACGCCCTTACAAGCGAACAAACAGGCGTAAATGCTGTATTTCTATAACGTTACGTCGAATAGAAAGTTTTAAGTAACTATTTGCGATAGCTTGAATTATTTATTTTGCTTTCTGTTTTATATAGTGAATCAAATTGTGAAATGACAAGTTTTATAACATATTTACTTTCCTAATAATTTCACAGTTTTACTTGACCGGGGCATGAATAAAGTGATGAGTCCCATTTCAATGTTAATCTTACATAAGGCGGAAGAATACGCAATGTGCATACAAATATATCCTAAGCAAGGCTTTCGAAAGTGCTCATTTTACGGTAAACAGCCTCTACTTGAAGTTACGTAAAGTGGGAATTTCAGCCGGGAATCTACTTTCTTATTGTGTTTCAATTTATTGTCATTGAATGTTTTGCTTATAGTCTATTTATTCGCTGAATCTTTAATTTTTTTTTAAATCACGTATATTAAAAATTACCTCATGCATGCAACACGTTTGGTTATTTCTTTAATATATCACTAACACAAGCGTTTAATATTTCTGTTATCTTAAAAACACTTTATTTTAGGTTAAATTGGACTTTCACTATATTGTATCTATAAATTATAATATTTCATTTATCATTAGTAGGAATAAAACAGGGAGAAAATAGGTATGTTGGTATTGCCTACTAATAAAGAGTTCTCGTGGAAAATATTATTAAATTAACTGCACACAAATACGGTGTGTTACCCATTTGGCGTAATTTTCTCTAGACTGGTTAAACTTTGTTTGCATGAGGTGGAGGGATAGCCTGGAAGCAGAACTTTACCAGGGCTTCAGAAAAGTTTGAAGTTGCCATGCATGGGTTATATGCGCTGTCAAAGAAAATCTTTACTTCTTGGTTCAAAACAAAATAGCAAGGGAATTTTGTAACGTGAATATTATATATCACTGCCACATATTTATACGTAAATCTGTTTTATGATCAGTATGTAGTTTTTAAGTGTCTGCGAGGTGAAAAAATATTGAGGAAGGTAAGTTTTGCAAGGCGATCGGGCGGGTTGATTCGGCGGTTTCGTGCCTCATTCTCAAGTGACCGGCAAGTATTTCCGGTACAATTTTCCATCGTTATTCCAGGTGAATGCAGGTGAAATTTCATGGTATCTCCCATCCCCGATTTCTCCCTCTTCGTATAAAGCCTTTATAACCCGCGAGGAGCATTAAAATTATAAATTAAATTCCAAGTATGTGTAGATCACGGGCTAAACACACAATGCTCAAAGGTCAGTCGCTAAGGATTTCCCTTTGGGAGTAAATAACATTTGCAACAATTCAGGGTTATTTTATGAGTTCAATTTTCTTCAGAGTTTTTGCAGAGAAATATTCGTTGATTATACCATTGCTTACCTTTTCGAGAGTCCATAGTCAAGTTATAATTTTTTTTTTTGCTTGGTTCCCTTTTTCAGACCACCGTCCACATGAACTGAGTTTAATGTAAAAAAAATCCCATGTACTGAATTGATAATATATATGCTCTGTAAAGAGACAACGTGAAATGGTTATGAAGATCCTACGCAAATATAACGGCACGTGAATGAACGAAACACAATTCAATTTCAGTGTTCACAAAATTAAACAGATCTTACACTATTAATAGGGTGGTAATACAGGTACAGGTATCTTATTATTTGTTGAAACCCTATTAATTATTTTAAGTTGTTCACGCAAATGTTTGGAAAAAATTCGACAGTTTTACAGGAACGTGTTCCGTAATATGAAAAAGAAGATAATCGATATGAGTAATGAGCTTGGTTTCGTCTACATAGATGCAAGTTATTTCGATGATGTTCTTAAAAGCTTGGAAGGTAGGTAGGACTTGAACTCTCGTTCACTAAGATATAAATGATGGAACCAGATACATATACAAACCAAGCGAGACGAATATAAATACACACCTGCCTTACCCAGGACTGGAACACAGAATACATCGTAACATAAGGTGGCGTACAATAAATTGCATCATGGCGGTACGGTTCGGAACATTAACCTCAGTTGTAAGCAGTCTAATGTTCACTTACCTGAAATATATACAGGATAATCGTTTTGAGAAGAAAAAAAATTGTAAGTCACTAAAATCATGTAAGTTTTCAGGGCCTACCGTAGCATTATACGTGTACAGAATTTGGTGAGAATCGGTTGATTTCTCCCCGAGATATGACGTGAAAGCGTCATAATCTGATGTGTTGCTATCGTCAAAAATTACGGTAAAAAGGTTATTTCAATAATTTAGTACATTCTACACTGCCACCATATAAAGTTTGATCGAAATTGTTTAGGACATATCACACATTGACATAAAATATTTGCAAGGCTGTTATTTTGAAAATATGTGACTTCTCTATTACGCCATATAAATTTACATGGACTACAAAAGTATAACTTGTGGCCTGAATTTGGTAGAAATCAGAAAGGAGTTTGCCGATTTAGTAACATAAAAAGCTTCATTTTTCATTTGGTTCTATTATCATAAAAAGTGTCTGTGTTAGCTTATATGATGCTTGTAGAGATACTGCAAGCATACAACGTTAGGTTGAAACTGTTTACATAGTTTCGTAGAAATGACATTCAATACAGAAGGTCTATAACACTTGTTTTGGAATCTTCTTAAAACATGTCACTTAACACGGCTTACCTACTTGTTTGCCGAATTCGGCAGGAATCGGTTTATTATTTCCCGAAACACGAAACAGAAATGTTACATTTCCATGCAGCGCTAGCTTACAAATTGGGGCGGACGACAGAACGTCTGCGTACGGAAATTTCATGTTAGTAACGCATAGAGTAAGGGAAATTTCGCGTTTGAAACGACCTGCTGGCTAGACTCCGCTGTCCTATGCATTTTAGAATCTCAACTTGGCTGCTGCCCCGGTTTGTAGCGAAGTCTGCCCCAGGCGAGGCGGCACGGTATTGGGCCCTCGTTTCCTTGCAGGTCTGTTATTGGCTCAGAGTTCAACTGCATGGACGTGTCTACTAAGCTATCATCCAATTCCAAACATAACAGAAATTTACACGTGGTAGACTCTAGTCTGTCCTAAAATGAATTCGCAAAATTTTCCAGTCCCTA
Organism: Dryococelus australis; assembly: GCA_029891345.1. Taxonomy (NCBI): domain Eukaryota; kingdom Metazoa; phylum Arthropoda; class Insecta; order Phasmatodea; family Phasmatidae; genus Dryococelus; species Dryococelus australis. Next base: position 29,915,563 of record CM057008.1, read on the forward strand.
TTAATAGATACTGCCAGCATACAAAGTTAAATTGAAATTGGCTGTTCGGTTTCGTAGATATAGCTAACAAACTAGTGTGTCTTTTATATGGCTGGTATTTTTAAAAACATAAGTGTCTGGCGTATTTAGATCCTATCTTTTTACATGGCCTACCCCAGTGTTACTTGTTAAAAAAAAAATTGGTAGGAATAAGTTGATTGTTTCTCAATTGATATTAAATATTAATTTTTAATATTTCCTGCTATGTTACAAAATGGTAGAAAAAATAGAGCGCGTATTGCCATATTTGAGGATTTTAACAGGCGCTTCCAGCATGCAAAGTTTGGTCTCAACTCTGCAAAATGTTGTGATGGATATATCATATAAACCTAAAATATTTTCATAGCCGTTATTTCGAAAATAAGTGTACTATTGATTTAATAGTTCAACCTCAGTATGGCCTACTATAGTATAACTAAAATGCCAAAATTGGCCGCAAATCAGTCAATAAGTTTCCAAGACATAATGTGTAGTGCTGTCTTTCAAAGTCGCGGGCCAGTAACAATTTCCTTACTAAAGTCAATGCCAGGTACGTTACGAACTGCCAGCGTACTGAACTTAGTTTAATTCGGTTTAATAGTTCTCCAGATATCAAATAGCGTCGTAAATATTTAAAAAAGGCCGCGACTTTGAAACAAAGTGCTCTGCTTAGTCGAAAATTGTATAAGTCTGATGTCTGCTAAGCACCATGCGTGTGCCAAGTTTAGTGAAATTTGATTCACTGTTTCGAAAGTCAATTTGCTAAGGGGGGGGGGGGGGGGGGGGGGGGAGGAGCCACGTTCAGGCAGACATTCGCATGGTTTCTTAACCTAACCTCTGTCTTTCTAAGGAAAACAAGCCAACAATGGAACTAAATTCTCCATACATATAAAACTAGCTTTCCTGTGCTACTTGGTGCACATGGCATTTAGGATTTGGAATCGCTTTTTGGGAAGGAAAGGAGGACAGCCCATGGACAAAAAAGAAAGGAGAAATAGTGGAACTATTTTTTTTTTTTTTACAATGTTTCCTTCTATGCAGTAATCCTAAGAAAATCTTAATCCAGTACCGATGAACGCTCATCATATTTCCGGAACCGTTTGAGACATCTCGATGAAACAAAGACTAAGTCGGTCCTGGGTTATTGTTTATATACTCTGTAAATTTGATGTCAATAAGTTCAGTGGTTTTTGAGTTAAATCAGGTCGGACAGACAGACAGACACGGAAAAAAAAAAAATTAACATTAGATATGGCTTAGTAATCAATTATACTATACGAAAAAAATAACTAAACGTGGAAAATTCGAAAATCACAGACACTTCTATTTTATTTAGTTGTATTGATATGAAACCATCCCGTTAGCATGTTGCTTCGGTTCGGGTTTCTGGGATGAAAAATGCCGAAGTTTCACGAAGCGTTTCCCCCCCCCCCCCCCCCCGGGGAAGTTGTAGTTCCTGCAGCAGTTTACATATTCACTCTGCATATACCTGCACCTTCAAAAGCTTAATTGTTGCAAAAAGCGCCTGTGTCAAACTCAATCACTTCAAACACTGCAACTTTATCGGAAACTGAGAAGTTGACTTTACACTACCAGTTATTTGTGAGCATCTTGGAGGCAATGGGCTTGAGAAATAGGCAAGAGCAATGTTTTTTTTTTGCTTGTGTTAAAATCGCACTTTTTACTATAAAAAATATATAGCAATTTTACACTCCGTAAACCACGTACATAAATTTAATTTTTCTTGTGATTCCATTTTCAAAATGTACTAGCAAATAAGCACATTTAAAAAAATGATTTCGTAAATTTATCAAAAAATCCGTAACATTTACGGAGTTCCTTAATTACACAAAAATTCCCGAACAAAATTTTTACCTTTTTTTCCCTGTAATATTATTGACATTAAAAAAATATATATACATGCAAAATTAGCGTTATCATTTGACGTCAGGCTGGACTTCATAGTACTGTACGTACCGGAGCCAGCGTCGTTTTACCATTGGCTGCTCCACAGACGTCAAGCCACGCCCTTTCCAACTTAACTGCACATGATTGGGGCACACAATTTAGAAGTATCCAATGATTGGCGCAGCGTCACCCAGGACGTCTCAGGTACAGTATGGTCCAATGACAGACGTATTACAAAAGGTACGCGTGTTTAAAGTTTAACGTGTCCCCAAATAATAACGAGCATTTTTTAGGTCTATATATATATCTAAAGTTTCTTACGGGTTTCCTATACTGCGCTGCAAGAATTTTTGTTAAGTTCACAAACACTCATGGCAAATTTTCAATCCGATATTAAGAGTCGTAAGTTTACTACTGGCCTCTCTTAATACTAAGCGGGGCATCCCTCGTAAAAGCGATGATTTCATTTTGTGTTCTTACAACTGCATATAAGATCCCATGAATGAGGAAGACATGCCATTCGTGCTCCCTTGTGTGTGGAAGTAAGCAACCCGAAGGTTGGTCGGAACCAAGGACACGGCGAGGGAAATGGAGTGCCACGTCGTGACCAAGGCAAATAGGCAGGATGATACCACGATGGTTTCCCATTGCCTTCCGCGGGATTGCTGAGATGAAGCGAGATGAGAATGAAGCAGCGCAGATACGCAAGGACGAGTGAGCGAAGAGATTTGGAAGCCTATTGGCATCGAGGTCTTGAGAGCCGATGAGGGTGATTGAGGTGAGTGTGGAGAGGTGCCGGAATGAAAGGGCGGGGGAAGCGGCATCATCAGGCACGATTCCCACATGCGAAAATCCGGAGTGACCCGGCCGGAGATGGAACTCGGATCGCCTTGGTGGGAGGCGAGCTGGCTAACCACTAAGCCACTGTGTCCCTCCCCCCCCCCCCGGAATGCAAGGCATTCATAAAGATATCATGACTTTTTTTTTACGGAAAAAACTGCTGGAACATGGAATGTTAAAATCTACCCTAATATCGCGATTTTTGCGGAAAATTCGATAGTCATACTACCGAAGCTTAGAGAAAACACTAAATTGTAATGTTCTGCAAAAAAATCTTTTGCTAACACAGTGGTTTTTACTAGGTGGGTATTTTTTTTTTACATGTCGCGCCGGTTTATGAATACGCATCGCCGCTTCAGAAAAAAATGTACTTTTTACAGACGAACTACATAGTCAGCTAGCCTATGACAAAATTACGAACCTCTTGTCGATTTAATGTTCATACAATTATTAAAAAGAAGTAATAATGCATGAACCAATTTAAAAGTTTTAACAAAATGGTTTCAATCTAAACTAAAATTATGCCATAATCCTTTTGAATATCAGTTTTATTTGCAACAAAATACAGTTCACAATTTTAAATATTTTTCTGGGTCTGTATGGAGGCACACTGTCTGGCATGCAACCTAAGTTGGCAAATATGAGCGGGTTAAATGGGAGAACCCCGAGATAACCCGCTGACCACCAGGCCCATGGCAATGTTAATTTTACATATGGCAGTTGAGCAGGGCTTTCAAAAGTGCTCACTTTACTGCGAACAGCATTAAATATTGTTTTGTTGTTATTTATGGTAGCTTGTTTCCATTTAAGTTCCTTTATTTGTGCTGTGAACTGGACACAGCTCATTTGAATTGGCCCAGGAAAGCCAATTAAGAGAGAGAAATGTTTAAATCGAAGTAAATTCCTCTGGAGCCATTTTTGCGTTCGATAGGCGGCGAGCAATCCTACGCGAAGAGCCACGCGCTGTGAAATAGAATTCGCACCACTGCGTGCTGAGTTATTCCTTTCGATTAGGGAGGTCGATCCCTCTAGAAGGATGGAGGTCACACCTGGAAATCGATTACCAGTCGAGCGCGCGGCGTCCCTACGGGACTGGACTAGGCGTGTACAAAGTGGGCGCCAGTATCAGGGGGAAGTAAGAGAGGGGTTGCCACCCTATCGAAGTAGTTTGGTTTGTCATGGGCTCTTCACGGGGAAATGAACAATTTGAAAGTCCTGGTTAAGATCTACTTGTAAGCACATTGTGTATTATTCCGCCTAATGTAAAATTAACATTGCCATGGACCTCATCACTTCATCCATGCGTCGGTCAAGTGAAACTGAAATTATTAGACAAGTAAATATTTTACAAATCTGCTCATTTTTACACTGCGGCTCATTAAAGATATAAACAGAAAGTGAAAGAAATAATTTAGGTTAATTCAAATGGTTACGTACCACTGTTTAATCGACTTTAATATATGGAACTACTTTCCATCCTTCGTTACCAACTTTACCGGGCGCATGTCACTCAGTGATCCCGTTAAGATATATGCAGGTAGGGGCAGTGATTTTTTTCTAAGGTTTATTTCAAAAGTGTTCACTTTATCGTGAACGGCTTTTACATTAAAATATATTTGAGGGTTCAACCTGTGTCACTTTAATTAAATGACAAGCGGCTTTATTAACTATTTGAGAAGTATGCACGTATATACCCGGGGCTACGTTTATACACAAATATATTTGCTCTTCAAGGCAAATTTCCAACTTTCATTGTTTTACTGTTTCGTAGATCTTTACCGGAATCTACGTAATCAGTTGCATCTAAGTAGTCAACACTTCAATACTATATAATAAAAAAACTTTTTTTTTTATATGTATATAAATTTTCTGATGAACACGGTGAATTGCAAAACCTGTTACATCTGTTGCGATTCATTAATTGGTACATAGTCAAAGCGCGACTTCATTGGCTGATGGCCAGCCAATAATAAACGTTGCAGAGAACAGTAAGCGTGCACGGTGGAGTCAGGACCAATGAGACGATGGTTAGCGGAAATGCAGTCTCCAACGCAATTTGTATGTCTGAAATGGAGAATACAGGCAGTTCACTTAAAACTTATCTCCAGTTTCAGTGAATTTGTGCTGACCCAAACGATGAAATGAACTCACACTCATATATGTTCAGCAACGAGTTGCTGGTACAAATAAAATACTTTTTCAAGTAAATAGTTCCATCAGAACAGAATGTTATTGATGATATCAGCAATTTTATATGTAGTTCACATGAAGAACCCTTATGCTGGATTGAAAACTATACAAGTCATAACCATTTATACGCATACCAGAACCGCTACTAAATTAATAATCTCAATTTGATTCTACTCAATTTCTCTCTGAGTCACTGAAGATAGCAGTTCATGTAATACAAGGATTATAATTGAACATTAAAATATATCAATATAATAAGAAAACCACAATACTTTCGCTGTTGTTTGTTTTCCGGAAGATATTTTGCGTTATTGCCAAATTCACAAACACTCTTTAGTATTTTATTTATTATTTTTTTCATCTTCTAATATCCCTATTACTTGATTATGTTCAATTTAACACTTTTAAAATTAATATTCAACAATTTTTTGTGTGAAAGCGTCTGTAGTTCAACACAACTAGCTGGAATAATTACAGTTAAGTTTCAACACTTGAAAGATTTCTTGATGTGATAACTTCTTAAAGAAAGTTTTATTATGTTTGAATTTACTGCCCATGCAACCAGCTGCTTTTATTTTTATACATATTGACGTAAGTGTTGGTGTCATAGTGATATTTTTATATTTTTAATTTTCCACAGATTTATTTTATCAACGCCTCAATACTTTGCATTAGTTTTAATGACAATGGTATTTTTGTTTGTAGGCGTGGAAGGCTATACAACGAACACAAAGACTGAGTTTGCAGCTTTTGAATATGCAAGTGTCTTGCAATGTACTGCCATGGTTGGGGAAAGCTAATATCAAGTGATCTGACAACAGCCATATTTCTTTTTTTTTTTTTTTGCAACGCATCTTTGTTAATTGCAATAACAGTGTAAAAAATTGAAGTAAAATTTATTTACATATAAGGTTAAAATCACCTCTAAAATGTAGGGTAAAATTACACACCCTAATCATACGAAAAAGCACCTGATAAAGTTTAGGAAATTCCCATACATATAAGGGAATATAAAGTATATAATATAATAATGTTATTTTTTTTTTTAATTTGGAAGTATTAGTACTGTTTATTTCATTATTGCCTATAAATCCTCAGACGAATAGTAACCGAAATCACAACTCTAAATTTTCGACACTTACCTGTGTCCAGGCACGAACAACCACTTTTATCTCGCATTAAGGACTGATATGCACAGTTTTCAGCTGTCGTTTACATATTCCAACAGTCATTAAGCAAAACTTAAGTATAAAAAATTTTATTCGAACGCTTCTCAACCCCATGTACAATTTATGATAACGAATAGCATTTAAGGTACATTCAACGTCCGAAGATTAGTTTACATTGATTTTATTTCTCGGTCTACTCAGTATTATTCAAGTGAAAACGACTAAAGGAGCGTTTACAAAAGAATATTCGTAAATAAATGATCTGGTATAGGAAATCTTTAACCGAGTAAAACATAGTACATTTTTATGTGTCGAAAGTGGAGGTCTCACAACGGGAAGACTGCAACCCAATTCATTTACTAGTGCGCAGAGGCTATGAGCCATCCAACATGCGTGTCCCGTTCGCCCTTAGCGCCACAGCCTTCATAAGTAGGGACATGCAAATTTCGCATTATTTCGCACCGGCAGACAACTTGTGTGACACACACCGAAGTTGCTTCGAGCCAACCGTAAAGGTTCAACAGTTAGTCAACCAATGTTCAGTAAAGCGGTCGGGCGTGTTAATGACGCCTTATAAACGCAAGCAGCCAATGAAGTCACGAGTTGCGCTCAAGTAGGTACAGGGTATTGAAGTCTTAGCATGTTATCAAATAATCATGCGAATGTTGCATGTCTCCATTCATAAGCTTCTTCTCGACACGCAATATACATACTGACATGCGGTACCATTAGTAGGTTAATCTTAAGGCTCCATGAAAAGAACACGCACTTCAGACGAGGGCTGTTGAGAACTCCAAATTGACTAAAAAAAAAAAAACTGTTTTTTTCATAGTGTTGTATTTCAAAATATTCGCGTCAGAAAGATACAAGACGACTCAAGGGCTTTGCATTGAACTTTCTTACAGACATTCCACCAATAAGATAATAGGGTCACCACTGAAAGTCCCATAGGTGCACGCAGAGCGACGAGAACACTGCGCGCCAGTTCAGGGGCTGTAGCGCTCTTGATGTGCGTGATAGTGTCGCCTTTATAATTTCCGCGCTTCTCAGCCTAGGCAGGTAGGCGGGGTCCTTAATGACGTTACGTTATCTGATTGCGCGTCAGAGTAATGATGCGTTGACGGCCGACTAACCGACCCCTCAAGACATGGTGTCTTGTGGCGGGTGTGGCTTGCCATGGACTTTGATGGGTGGGGAATTGATGTCGGTCGGTGGTTGTGGAAAAAGGGAGGGGAGGGGGGAGACTCGCCGATGGGGCAGGGAACCCTTGTGTGTGGTTTCCTAAAGTCTCTTCCAATACCGCCAATCCCCCTTAACTCGGCAAGGCCTCATCCCCGACGTCATCAGCCTGCGGGGTTGGTTGTGGTTATCAGCCGGGAAAAGGGGAGGGGGGTGTTCGGCGGATAGCATACGGAGGATGCGCAGTCAGATTGCTGATGCGATTATTCCTCCACCCCCCGAGTCACGTCTCGCCCTTCATCTACACTCCAGTGTCAAGTGTTGCTACACTGAGGATTGATCTTGCTGCCGCGGCGGTTTAAACAGTTAGCTACACTGAGAGAAAGATTCAGTCGCAGGTATCACATCTAAAACACGTTGAAAATAGAGAGCTTAAGTTGTTCATCAAGAACACTCCACACATAGTAAATCTGAGATGGCTGTCAAAAGAGATTCCGCGCGTCCTTACAGAATGCTAAACACGAGGCTTATTGACTTTTGACTCTTCCACATACCCTTTAGCCCTAAATGTAATGTAATGTAATGTAAAGGGTTTTTCAACGTCCCCCGATCTTATGCTTGAAAGCAAGGGACGGCTTACAGACTAACTTATAACTAGCGACCTGCAAAATTCGCGTAATTATCTGGCATCAGGTTAAACTTCACAGTGCTTTGTATACCCGAGCCGGAGTACTTTCTCCATTTACTACTGCATGGATGTAAAGTCACTCCCTTTCCGACTGAACTGCAAGGGATTGGGGCACACAATTGTGAAGTGTTCATTTATTGATTGAGGGTTACTCGGGGCGTGTCACATAACCTACTGTCCAATCAAAAACGTATTGCAAAGCTACATGTATATTAAGTCTACTGTCCCCTTAAATAATAACGCGAACTTTGCAGGTCTGTACTTATAACCTAAATTAAACTAACCCCCATGCCTTGCCCGGAATTCGAACCCAGAGCCTCTCGCACCCCAGATCTGTGGCGCACTGATCGATTGCACCACGGGATATCGGCTTTTGCCCTAGAATTTGCTAACAAATTATAAGGAAAACTGTCTAAATCAGTGAAGAAAAAAATTATGTGCACATTGTCGGTGCACATTTGCTAACACTCCGCAAGTGAGAAGTCTGTACTCAATACTGCAGAAATTTTGTCTAATTCGTCCAAGGTACAATGAGAAGTCTCACTGTTCCGTAGAACCCTCGTGATTGGCCGCATATCGGCTAGCATTCTGGCGATGGGACTTGGTCCCAGAATCCTTTCATTTACAACAGTATTTATGGTGTAACATTTTACGTGTGTTATTATCAAAATCAGATCCTGATATAAGCACGTATCAGCACATCCTCAGTAAGGATGTAATGTTAAAATATTCACATACTGTGATTCTTTTCGACTTAGAGATTTAAGCTTCCAAACTCTATCAGAGGAACTTAAAAGCAATGCTCTTTCTTGCATTCGAAGTCTCTTGGTTTGATTGTTTCAAGTGACAAAAGAGATCGACTTTTTTTTTTTAAGAAGGAAGAAAAAATAACACCCTGAGGTTTTATCCTGCTTAGACCTTTAAGTACAATCAATCAAAATTATTTTAACCTATGTTCTGTCATATAACAAGCCAATTGGTTCGATAATTTCTAGCGACAAAATAACGTTCGATGTTACACGTAAGAAATTTTCCACTTCGCTATTGGCTGCAAACTGCATGTTCCTATACTTTTTAAAGCTCATTCCCCGGTATGCACGCTGCTTGAAAAATTTCCGTGTAAAATTACGGAAGCGTCTTGATGAAATGTTATTCAGGAATATTTGTTTGTACAATTACGGACCATTCTGATTATATGATGCGGGTGTTCAACAATGGATGAAATGGTAGTTAAAAATTGTAATATGCTGTTTTGGAGTGGGATTTAAACACCAGATAGAAGAATTAATGTGTATTTACTCTCAACTCTCGACTCACACAATTCCGTAACAATTCTGAAATTTAACACTTTATAGTATATTCGAGGTTCCTTCCCTTTCAATGAAACCTTTAAAAAGAACAACATGATTTCCTAAATATACGATGTGTCACAAACGTTTAATATTTGTGTTAGCATGAAATTTCCTTACTTTTGGATGAATTGAACTGTAACTTATATTTCGCCTATAAATTACAATATTTCACGTATATTTACTATGATTAAAGGCAAATAAAAAATAGCTGTATTGGTGATACCTGGTAAAAATAGTTCTTATGCACGAATTCGGTGCGCGGTCCCTTTGGTGTAATTTTCTAGGGACTTGGTTAAGATTGACAGGATGAGGCGGAGGAATATCCGGGAGGCAGAACTTTGGCCTCAGAAAAGTTGGAAGCAATCGTGACTAGACTATACTATTCTAGAGCGATACAATGTAATTTTTTCTCAGTTACAAGAAGTGCTGCTAAATGTTGAATTGGCTCACTCTACTTTTTTTATTCTTGAAAGAATAGTTCTAGGTGAAATAAATATCCTAGCTGACCCAAAAAAGCGAATTATTATTATTGTTATTTTATGCTACGGCTGCAAAGAAAGCTTCGTGTAGCTTCGGCGTTGTTCGTTCCCGAAATACGAAGCTACTGGAAATACGGGGAACTTCCGAAATATATAGTGTTATGAAGTGATCAGGCCTTAGGTGGACGACATGCCTGACACACCTTCAAACATCGATCCAGGGCTAGAGCGTGGTTGCAGTAATCCCTTACGAAAGGCAGTTGCAGAAACCCCCTCCACCGGCCAGTAAAGGGGCCCATAATGTTAAACAACGCTCCCGATATAGGCCAACGTAACACTGGGAGAGGCGTCTTTTGTCATCGGGCCATAGGAACAAGAAGACACTGAAGATGGGTATGTCCGGCCGTCGTTAACCGCCTCATATAATCATCCTCCGGTAACATGGACAAGGTGGGGACTTTCCAATAGTAGCGACATGTGGTAAATAATCTTAACATAATTAATTATCATCTTGTTATTCTATTTAAGCTCCTCCGATCAATAGTCAATAAAAAGTTATTGTATAATCTTTATGATATATAATCCCCATATTATACTTTTGTGCTCTACCTAATCATTACCCATTATTTAGCTAAGCCCATAGCCCCTTTCAGGTATGAACTGGCCAACAAATCATTTTATAGCAATATGTATTTAATTATATTCCTCATTATATCATTGCGAAGCCCATTTACATATACATATATAAATGTACACTATCATAATCAGTGACCACTTTTAATTTACGCCGCCCTGAAATCGCACTCATATTTATTCTCGTGAAAACCATCATAACGCATTAAGGAAAGAAAACGCAAAACGCGCTTTTTCTAATACGCTTGTTTTGGTGTTTATTTACCAAGACATTTATATTTATCGATAGTGATCAGGAGCGAATTCGATTCGCCCACTGAACATATCGAAAACTTTGCTGGTATATGTGACACCACGATTATAAACAATGCTTAGCTGCCCCATATTTTACCGCAATTTGGAAAAATGTTATATATATACATATGCAAATGGTATGGAACTTAATCTGCAATTCCTGCCTAATTATGTGCGTAGATATGATTACTACGAGAACCAAGTCAAAATGTAGCCCAGTTCATCTTGTTAAGATGCATCTAGTAACACATTGAGTTCTGAACATCTTTACTGGCACTTAAGAGATATTAGAAGTGAGTCTCGTATATCCACACGATGGCCTAGCGGTTAACCCACTCGCCTCCCACCTCGACGATCCGGGTTCAATCCCCAGCTGTGTCACTCCGGATTATTGCATGTGAGAATCGTGAGGGACGATGCCGTTGACTAGCAGGTTTTCTCGGGGATCTCCCGTTTCTCCCGCCTTTTCATTCCGGCGCTGCTCCATAATCATATCAATCACCCTCAACGGCTCTCAGACCTCGATGTTAAGAGCCGTCCAAATCTCTTCTCTCACTCATATATCCACTACTACAAAACCACGAGTTCTGTTGGTGTCTGTATTAGAACTCACCATCGTCCTATTGGTCCATATCACACCGGACACTACCCTGTATTTTACAGCGTTCCTTATTGGCCGGTCGTCAACCAATGGAGAGCCGAGGTGATATTAACCCACTCAAATGTCCCTTTGGGTGGCTATAAAAAAAAAAAGGAAATTCTGTCCTTAGCAATATCATTTTTACTGCACTGTAGTGGTCTTGTGAGGGCATGTTGAAGACTCGCCGGACAAAGCTGCACATCCATGCGAGTTTTGTTCTGGATAACAACGATAGCTTTGCTCGAGCAACACTCGAGTAAAGTCTACAAAAGTGTTAAACTTCAAGGGAGAAATCGTGGAACGTGAAAACCACACGTCAGTCCTGACTTTCAGTACCCTCCATCCTGAGTGGTTCGCTAGCGAGGATCCAGGATTCAGGATGTAAATAACACCTCGCCTCGGTAGTCGAGAACACGTTCGCTTCGGAAATAACCTCCCGAGCGCGCGAGTACTGGAAATTCTCGCCTCTTGGCAACCGACCCCCTGGCGAGTTGGACAAAGAACTCCCGTCCGCCCCTGCCACCACTTCATTTATCTATTCTTCTTCCCCCCCCCCCCTGGATGCATTCCTGCGTGCCACTCACCGTCGAGGGAACTAAAGTTCCTGAGGCTGGAACCTCACCTGTCCATCGTTCTGGCGACGCGAGGACGTGTCGAGCAGTGGCGCGACCAGGTGTTTTGCCTGGGAGGGGCCCAACCTGCGATATATTTTTTTTTACAAGGATCGTAAATACGTAGAAACATACTTAACACATTCAGGACTGCACATATTTACTACAATTAAAGTCAAGCTAGAAGTGAATCACCTGTATACACCACTGCAGGAATGTCTATTCTATTATTTTCTGTATCCCCAATTACCACTCTTCTATTGGTCCACACCACACTGGGAGTGCTTACTGTGCTCTACGACGTTCGTCATTGGCTGGTCATCAGCCACTGGGGTTGCAGAGCTGATATGCTCCAACCAAATGTCACATACGGTGTAAGAGGTTTGCAGTCAATCGTGTCCATTTATCAGGGCATAGCAAAAAAATATATTTTCTGCAGAAAAACTATAGGTGCTGCGTTGTATTGTTCTTGTGAGATCCTGTTAAATACTAGTGGAACAATGGCTCTATAATCCTGCGAGTTTTATTTTCAAGGACGAAGCAATTTTTAAACACGTGTTGCTCGAACTCATCTCGAGCGTAGTCCAGAACGTGTTAACCCTTTGAGGAGTATGCACGTATATACTCGGGGCTAAGTTTACATGGAAATTAATTTACTCTTGAAGACAAAGCTCAAACTTTTATACTTTTACTATTTCGCTAGACTTTATTGGAATCTAAGTAAAAAATTACAACTAATCAATATTTCAGTATGTAAGAATAAAACATTTCTTATTGATATTTTTCAAACGAGCACGATGGATTATAAACCTTGTTACTTCTATATTAATTGGTAGACATCCAACGCGTGATTTCATTGGTCGACGGCCAGCCAATAATAAACGTTGCAGAGTGCAGTAGGCGTGTCCGGTGCAACCAGGACCAATAGGACAATGGTAAGTGGAAATACAGACCAACCAAAATTACATTGCTGTGGTGTGGAATATAGGCAGCTCACTTCAAACTTGTCCCCAGGGCTGGAGAATTAGTGCCACCCTCAAAGGGTTAAATCATAAAATCAACAGAGTCATTCTGCTTACTTTCAGAAAAGTTCTCTTGTAAAGTGCTCTCAACCTAGGCGAAACGTGTTCGATTCCCGACGATATCGCTGCCAAATTTTCGCACGTGGGATTCGTTCCGGATGATGCCGCTGGCAGGTGGTATTTTCTCGGGGATCTCCAAGTATCCTCCGTCATTTCATTCCAGTAGTGCTCCATACACACCTCGCTTCACCCTCATCGGCTCTCAACACCTCGATGTTAAAACATTGAGGTCTGCGCACATTTACTCGCACTTAAAACAAATTAGAAGTGAGTCACTTATCTCCACTACTGCAATAACACCGGCTCTGTTGGTGTCTGTGTTAGAACTCACCATCGTCCTATTGGTCCATACCACACCGGACACTACCCTGTACTTTACAGCGTTCATTACTGGCCGGTCATCAACCAATGGAGAGCCGAGCTGATATTGACCCAATCAAAGGTCCTTTACCGTATAAAAGGATTTACAATCAATCATGTCCCTTTGGGTGGCTATAAAAATATTATATCGTTAGAAATGTCATTGTTATTGTGCTGTGGTGTTCTTGTTAGGTTATGTTAAACACTTGCCGAACAAATACTGCACGTCCAGGGGAGTTTTGTTCTAAACGACAAAGAAATTTTGAAATTAGCTTTGCTCGAGCTACACTCGGGCATAGTCTACAAGGTGTTAATAGCAGCCCACATCTCTCCAGCTCACTATCTCCACCTTCTTCCGATGCACCTGGTATCGAACTGGCGCTCTCCAGGCGTGAGAGACTAGAGCTTACCTAGAGCCAACCGTGGAATTTAGAGGGGGTGGCCTACAACAAGGCAATTTTCTCTTGCGGCAATCAGATTTTAATTGGGCGTTAAGGGTAAGGATTGTTAGGGAAAACAGCCCCTTATAACAATTGACTTTTTCGCGGCCCACTAGTAGGTGGTCGAAGTGTGTTTTGTTTGAAGCTTTGAAGGTTCGTTCACGAAGAGCGGCGTGAGACGTAATTGAAGGAGAAAGGGAGACTAGAATAATTGCCGGTTGTAAACATGGGCTGCTGGCGCCCCGATGCTCGTAAAAAAAAAAAAAATCAGATCGTACTCGGCACCCCGGGGGGGGGGGGGGTGTTAAGGCGTGCCATAAAACTGAGTGTTGCTACGTCATACACTCATCTCCCACCATCCATACCTATTACAACCGCCATTCCTGCTATAGTGCATTAACGGCGTCTTACAATTTTTCTGAAGCCTTGCTAAAGTTCTACTTCCAAGCCTATCCATCTGCCTCGTGCAAACAAATCTTAACCGAGTCTATAAAAATACATCGAAGGAGCAACACGCCGCATTATTGCGCACTCAGTTGCGTAATTTTTGCACAAGAACTATTTCTTACCAGGCGTTACCAACATACCCATTCTCTACCTGTTTTTATTCACATTATTATTATTATATATCATAATTTATGTTATATATAATATATAATATATTTTATATATTTAATGGTTAGTTTAACTGAAAATAACGTACTTTTTTGTTACCACATGTATAAAACGCTTGTGATACATGGCATATTTAGGAAACAACCAAACACGTCATACATAGGGTAGTTATTCAAAGGTTTGTTTCAGAAAGTGTGGAGAAACCGTGAATAGGTTACAGGCAATCGGCGCGGCTTATATGTTGCAGGTGAAATATTAAATCATGTGTTTTGTAACACTTTAAATATTTTGCTAGAAAATACTTATTTAATTGTTTAATAATAGCTGTTATAAAATACGGCACCTTTTTAAATTGAAAAATGAGCTTACTTAGATTCCGGATGTTCCAGAAAGCACATTAAAAAAAATAAAAAAACTACTGAGCATGGTTATTATATTAAATAACTCTCGCTGTAAAATTCTAGTAATAATGCAAATATTTAAAGTTTTTTATGCACATCCAAGTTAACTAAGTAAATGATCGTTTGTTTTATAACGGAGATGAATATTCATAATTTTAAAAATTGCAAAAAAAATAAATATATATATATATTTACGTTATCAGCTATATTTTTTAAAAATCCAACCATAGTAATTATTGAGATTACTCTACTTGATGAAGGTTATCTTGCAAAACGTGCTTTATGAAGATCTCACAATGGAAATACACTTAAATTTTAATTAAAAACGGTTTGTTAGTAAATGATTTTTAACATTTAAATAGGTAAATTTTTGCATAATATTTCACACTGTTGCCAAATATATGCGACGCAAGTCGTCCTTTTCTGAAAATTTTGGCGAAGGGTGTACACGGTGTACTGCGTACTGCGTACTGCGTGCTACCTAGTGGCCACTAAACCTTCTGCTGGGATTTCAAGAACTGTAACGTAACTCCATTACAGTCAGAAAAATATATTTCAGGACGTATAGTTGTATCAGCTGAGCACGTCAGAAAAATTCCAAGTATTCTTCAAACACACCAAAACGTTCGGAGGATCTAGGCAGAAGTTTCAGGTTGTGTAATGAAGTCACAGACCCCCCCCCCCCCCCCCTTTTCAAACTGTTTCTCTGATACTGCGCAAGATATTATAATACGAACGATAAAACAAATATTTAGTGGTAAGCAATCACATTATCAGCCTAATAGAAATGCATGCGTGTAAATATTATAAGTTTACAGGAATAAAAATACTGGGCAGAACATCACAGGCCTCTACAGCTCAAGACAAGAAATTATTATCGACAAATATCGTCCCGTAGAACCACTTGATCAGCTTACAATCTGGGTAGCTTCATCTCAGCGACAACCAGTTTTTTTTTTTTTTCGTTTGAGTTACACGAAAACGTACCTTACTTTGGATAAAATTTTCAAACATTTTAACTACTGAAATTAATTTCCTACATAATTTTTTCTGACTTACATTTCGAGTGTGAAAACTTTTCCATGTAATGTGTTCTGAAATAAATATAACATAAATATGATAGAAATGTAACTTTTGTTAATATATGTAACATTATATATATAAAACATATAGCAAACACACGAATTCCTACAGAAATTATATTCGGTAACGAGCCTTTGGTATGAATAGGGCAGTATTGTAACGTTCGTATATACGTTAAATTTATAAGCAGTTTCCACCTACGCTGTCATACTCTATTAGGAACTACGTAAAACTATTTGACGGGCAGTGGGTAAACTTTCAAATGAACTCTGCGATGGGCAAGATGATTTCAGGCAATTTATTCCAGTTACGAAAATTACGTTACTTACACTGGAAATATTCCAAGCATTTGTAACCACCAGCCCAAAAATAGTTCCCGACCACTGACGCAATGAGAGTCTAATTTCGAGAGACTCTCTTCTGTCAAACGTATCGTAGTGTTATTTTTGTAACTGGCAACTTCAAAAATACGACAGTGGTAATGGAGAACAGTTTAATATTATCATTTCAATTTTACATTACGCTGTTATGCTGCACAGTAAAAATCGATTTGGATAGTTGGGTTGATTTCGTTAGCCTCCACTGTAAAAAAAAAATTCAAATTTCGAACCACCGCCAAACTTAAATAATGGAAAAATAATTTCCTTACATTTATTCCCTTAATATGAAACTGGTTTCTTAGAGATCAAACGAAAGCTGTAAACTTTTTAAATGGAAGAAACAAATTTCTAGTTACCTGGATGATCAAAACTTTTAACACTTTGCAGACTATGCTCAAGTGTAGCTCGAGCAAAGCTAATTTGAAAATGTCATTGTTGTGCATAACAAAACTCGCACGGATATACAGACTTTGTTCGGCTAGTGTTTAACACATGATATCACAAGAACACCACAGCGCAGTAACAATGATATTGCTAACGAAATAATTTTTTATAGCCACTCAAAAAGACATGGTTGAGTGTAAAGCCTTCTGTACGATATAGGACATTTGACTGGGTCAATATCAGCTCGGCTCTCCATTGGTTGATGACCGGCCAATAACGAACGCTGTAAATTACAGGGTAGTGTCCGGTATGGTATGGACCAATAGGACGATGGTGAGTTCTAACACAGACACCAACAGAACCGGTATTCTTGCAGTAGTGGATATAGGTGACTCGCTTAAAATGTGTCTTAAGTGCCATTAAATGTGTGCAGACCTCAATGTGTTAAGAGTAAAGTAAATCACTTACAGCGTACAATATAAAAAAATTCAGTGTTGTGCTCAGAAAGCGATGAAATAGTGTGTTTGGTGATAGGGAGCTATTAAAACCCGATTATTATTAAACTTTTAACGAACAGTCTATCAGAGATTGTTCGTGGTTAATGGAGGACTATTGAAAATCTTGTTTAAGATATACTTTTATAGACGTAGTGTATTCTTCCGCCGTATATAAAATTTGCATCGCCATGGGCCTGATCACTTTAATCATGCGTCGGTCGAACGAAACTGTGAAACTATAAGAAAAGTAATTATTTTACAGATGTGCCAATTGTTATACATATGGAAATTTGAACTATAGGAAGCAAAAGGGAATTATTTCAGTATTCGCAAATGTTAAAGTAACGGTTTTACTTCAGCGTATAACGTGGAGTTACATTCAATTCGTCGTTGCCAACTGTTCTGGGCGCTCGCCACCCAAAGAAGCCTTTTAAATACATGCAGGTCGGGGCATTCACAATTTCCAAGGTTTGACTTCGAAAGTGCTCAATAAATCGTGACTATCCTATAACCAGGGACACTTGTTTTTCACGAAAAGCTTTCAGGACAAGTCGTGTTCCGACGCACTCTAGTTTAGAACAACGTTCGCGATTGGATCATTTGAATTGTTACGCGTTCTTATCTGTCTGCCTGCGAATCACGGACGGCCTGTGCTCTGGAGAAACTTAGTTCCGATTGGCTCCCTCGCGTAACAGACTGTCTTTACACGAAGACAAGCGGCCAATAGTCAACTGGAGACAACAAGTGAGCGCATAGGATATTGGAGTCTAGCCTCCATGTAAATCTTAACGCGAAAAACAGGTGGCCCTACGAATAACCGTCATTCAGCCCACATATTAAATAAAACATGTCGTTAGTGCTGGCAGTTATATCCTACTCTTAATTCGTATACTTAAAAATATGCCACCACAAGGTTTACTCTTCTAAACTTATGAAACACTATATGCGAATATTGCAGGGGTGCTGTTACTTGAAGATTTTTTTTCATACGAATTTTTAAGAGTCAGGCTAGAATGCATTTATTTTTATATTTTCGCTACACCTGATTTGTAAATGTTGTATTTTAATCGGCAGTAAATAGATAATTAATCTAATGATAATATGGTAACCACTCGCCAAGTGTAACGAGGAATTCTAAGTAGTGAAATAAAATAACTTTTTCACTGCTGTATGTTGCGTATTTCCACCGTAACTGTGTGGCAGCTACAGTGAACTGCTCACTTATCTCCCAATTCATGCAAATTTTCAAAGCTAGTTTAACAAAGCAGCCTAAAAATTTAAGTTATCTGCAATTTTCAGCTAAATATTTTTTGCCCTGCTGCATTATAAAAATATGTATAATGGGCAGTGTCGGGTGTTTTCCGCGAGGATATTTATGGTCATGATAGACTTCAATATCCTACGCTCACAACCACGTCCTTTGGTTATTGGCCGCGTGTCGACGTGAGAAGGCATGTTCTTGTTTGACTAGGCCAATAGAAATAAAGTACTCCGGTACTGAACGTCTGTGATTCGCGGACAGACAATTGAGGCACGTGACATTTTTATATCAGCCAACCACGAAAGTGCATATGAACTAAAGTGTTTTGGAGTACAGCTGGTCTTGAAAACTTTTCGTGGGGAAAAAAAAAAAAAACCGTCCCTAGTAATGGGTCCAGTATAAGACAAGCAAACATGCCGTAACACATGAAGGTCTGCACACATTTACTGTCACTTAAGACAAATTATAAGTGAGTCACCTATATCCACTACTGCGAGAACACCGGTTCTGTTGGTGTCTGTGTTAGAACTCGCCATCGTCCTAGTGGTCCATACCACACCAGACACTACCCTGTACTTTACAGCGTCCATTATTGGCCGGTCATCAACCAGTGAAGAGCCGAGGTGATATTGACCCAATCAAATGTCCTTTATCATACAGAAGGATTTACAATCAATCATGTCCCTTTAGGTGGCCATTAAAAAATATTCTGTCGTTAACAATATGATTGTTACCATGCTGTGATGTTCTTGTGAGGTCGTGTTAAACACAAGCCGAACAAAGCAAAGAATGCACATCCATGCGAATTTTGTTCTGAACAACAAAGAAATTATTTAATTAGCTTTGCTCGAGCTACACTCGAGCATAGTCTACAAAGGGTTAACTGCACCTTGAAGACAAAAATTAGTTATTTAATTGAATTATTGCCATATGTATTAATATTTTCTTTAATATACAGAACACTCCTATTAAAAAAACTCTTAAAGCCAGTTATGTGTCATACTACTGAAGTTGTTTGTTTAGATAGATGTACTTAGTATACTTCGGGATTATATAACTCATAAAATAACTGAATGAAGGTTCATAAGTACCCATACCTGCGTTTTAAAGTCCTACACCATGCAAGGTTTTACATCCTATTACACTTCGATGTTTAAATTTCTTGTTGCCTTCCATTGCATTTAATTACAAGCTAATCCTCAACAAAACTATATTTTCCGGTCTTGGTCTCATAACAAAATTCTCTTATTGAACAAATCGGATATTTTCACAGGCTAACGTAGCGTGTCATCGTACATGGATTTCATTGCACACAACCACGAGAGTCACTTCATAGATTTAAAAAAAAAAAAAATTCACCGAGCGGAGTTAACCGAGAAAAGAATGGCTTGCCATCCCGATAAGCACATGAAAGTCATTTTGTAGTGTGGTAGAGTAATTCGCAAAATTTGCAAACATTTTACACGCAGCTGGTCGCTAGTATCAATAATTTACCACGTCTCCGTAATGTGTTACACTGTACCTGCAAAAAATATTTTTCCTACTATTTTTTTTAATGACTGGTTACTTAAGAGATGTTTAGCGGGGGGTTTTCTAACTGTAGCAGCGATAAAATCTTCGTGTTTTCTCTGCAATACTCGTGGCTTACGGAGAAGGTTTCGAACTACACATTTACGAAGGTTAGTTGAGTGTTCCACTATTATAAACTCTTATTTTTCGTATGATAAATCATTACATTTACACGGGTTGTAAATTAGTAGAGACCTGCAAAATTCGCGTTATTATTAGGGGACACACTAAACTCTAACCACGCGTACCTTTGCAATACGTCTTGTCATTGGACCATGCAGTATCTGACACGCCCTTGGGTAACACTGCTCAAATATTTGAACACTTCACAGTTCTGAGCCCCAATCACGTGCGGTTCATTTAGAAAGGTTGTGGCTAGATATCCAAGCAACAGCCAATGGGAAAACGACGCCGGCTCCGGTACATACAGTACTGTGAAGAGCAGCCTGATGCCAAATAATGACGCGAATTTTGCATGTGTCTATAAATTAGTTTTATCCGTGTTAATTGAAATTTGCAGGCAATTATAATAAAATAACTAAAAGACAAGAATTGACAACCGTAAAAAATGATTTTTGTCCGTTTTGTGAGCAGATATGTAATATCCCGGGCCGCAATGTAAAACAAAGCGAAAAATAAAAGGGGGAATTATTTTCCAATGCAAAGTACTGCCAGCGTAGAGATTTTTTTTAAATATTGGCATACTAAAATTAATATTTATGTACCTACCTACTTGAAAACAAGCGTATGATTTACGTACTTATAAAATGTATGTTTAAAATGGCATACCATGTAACTATATGAACAACACATTTCACGGTAATCGGTTGAGTATTTCGAGGAATATAATATAAGAGTTGCGTACTGATTCTAACAAGATGTTTTCTCTCAGTATTGTATTGTATTGTATTGTAAAGGGCTTTTTAACGTCCCCTGGTTTTATGCTTGAAAGCTTACCAGGGGACGGTCTTTCTCTCAGTATTGTATTGTATTGTAAAGGGCTTTTTAACGTCCCCTGGTTTTATGCTTGAAAGCTTACCAGGGGACGGTTTTTCTCTCAGTATTGTATTGTATTGTAAAGGGCTTTTTAACGTCCCCTGGTTTTATGCTTGAAAGCTTACCAGGGGACGGTTTTTCTTTCAGTATTGGCGGTATTACTATGAGGAATATTTTGGTATTTTATATTTTCGATGTTAGAAAATACATTTTTTTACATGTTACTAACAATATTCATTACGTGGAAGAGAAAGATCGCCCTAATAAATGCTCTTCAGGTTGAAGTGAGCGACCTTAGAAAAAATTCACTGCTCATAGCTGCCCATATTTTGACGTGCACACTGAGTGATAGGCGCTCAGTTAAGTTGGTAACGCTGGAGAGAATGTAGTTCCGTGTCCTAACTCCGAATTAAAAGTTTTAGGTAGTAATTTGTAATAACTTAACATATTTATCCACTTTCCGTATTTATTTAATGCAACCAAGTGTAAAAAATTAGCAGGTATGTAAAATATTTCATTTTCATATAATTTCAGTTTCACTTGACTGACGCATGAATAAAGTGATTAGACCAATGGCAATGTTAATTTCACATGACGCGAAAAAAATACACGACGTGCATATAAGTAGATCCTAAGCAGGACTTGCAAAAGTGGCTCAGTTTGCCAAAAACCGCTTATAACTACATATCTGCTAAAAGATACACTGGCTTTCATGGTAGCATTTAAGTTAGCAGAGAATTTATCTAAATAGTTATAAGACTTCAGGTTGTACTGAAAGTGAAATGTGTAAATAAATTTATGGATGCTGACGTTTTGAGTTTCTTGTTTCATGCACATAATAGCTCGGTTCTCCGCATTATTAAAACATTTCTTTCTCCGAAAATTCTACGTTTTGACTTGGGTGACGGACGAGTAAAGTTAGACTGTTCATGGTAATGTGAGTTTTACATAAGGGGTGAACTCCCGCAATTTGGGGGGGGGGGTTGACACATTTTGACTCTCCTCCCCCCTCAGTCAGACTTGGCTACTGCTCCGTCGCCCGGCGGTTCGGGGGAATGATTGACAGCCTATATCTGGCTGACGTTACAAACCTTCCTCACCCCTCGCCGGAGCCACCGACCTTGAGAGAATGAGCAGGAATATTCTGGTAATCATGTCCATCAGCGCAACGCGGCATTTGCAGAAGTATCTGGGCCAGGACCGACGACGCTATAAATACCACCTCAACTGAAGGTTCTAGAGTCTTTGTGGTAGCCATCTGCCTGAAGTGCGTTAATCAAGAGAAACCTAGTATGCCGTCGGACATCAGTGGAGAGGACGGAACACGGCAGAGGGTGCCGGACAACGACAGACGAGTGTTGTGGTGGGGATGGACGAGAGCACTCCGTAACCAGCGAGTGATGGTGGTCTGTCGGGGCACGCTAGAACATTCCAGACTGATGGAGAGTGGACTGGATCAGGGTGGGACAGTATGAATGTGTGATACGGACATTATTGCAAATATGGTAACTGTCAAACATGAACGTATGTTGTATAAAACAATTCAGTATGTTTTTAAACATTGTCTATTGGGATTGATTATAATAATATGAACTCATTAATTGTGAATTTATTGATTAAATTGGTTAATTGTAAATAACAACTGATTGCCATTCGTCAGATATTAAGTAGAGAGTGTTTTATTTTTAGTGGCTGTAAATAAATTAGGAAAATATTATTTACTCTTTTATTTGATTAATACATTCATCCCGTAATGAAATTATAGCAATACGAAACAAGAAGAGAAGTAAGTTACACTGAAAAAAAAATTTTGTGACTGCCATACATTTTTTTTTTCAGTGTACATATTTCCTAAGCATGGGTTTCAAAAGTGCTGAGTTATACGTGAAGGACCTATATCAGTGATATTGAATATCAGTACAAAAAGGACGAACCTCCATGGCTTGCACGGTGCCTGAACCCGGATACTGCACAGCCATACTCACGGGCTGGACGCCGATGATTGATGCGGGGCGGGGGGGGGGGGGTGTGAAACGCATCTGGAAAGTAGTCCAGCCTCTCCTATCATTGTTTTTTCGTGGCGCTAATGATCGTGCCCCTTTGACATCCTCTAGAAAAACCGGCCTCTTCCCACACACACGGGGGCGGAGCCCCCTAATGAGATCATTAGTCCACCTGACCGCCGCTGTGTCCATTGGGAGGGGCGGGAGGCGCTTGCACGAAAATAAATCTGGTGGGAAAGGGGGCTAAGACACGCGACCAATGGGGTTTGTAGGATCTCACCAACTCTGCGGCATTTTTCCATCCGTAACACCCCCGACATCTCCAGAAACATCTGCCACGGGACGCTGAGGGGCCGCGGTGAGGTAGAGGTCAGACCACTCGCACTCCCGACTTGGGTGAACCGGGTTCAATTCCCGGCGGGGTCGCTCCCTGATTTTCGCAGGAGGGGAATCGCGCCGGACGATGCAGCTGGCAGTCCTTTGGTTGATGAACAGGCCAATAATGAACTCTGTAAAGTATAGGGTAATGTCCGGTGTCGTATGGACCAATATGAAGATGGTGAGATCTAACACAGGCACCAACAGAACTGGTGTTCTTACAGTAGTGGATATAGGAGACACTTCTAATTCGTTTTATGTGCCAGTAATTGTGCGCAGACCTCAATGTGTTAATGGGACAACATTGGAAACTCTTCTTACTTTATTTTTGTATCCTCCCGCCATGAGTAGCCTACAAATAAAATGGCACGCTATAATCGAAATAACCATAATCAAGCCAATGGCCTAAAAATGTTCTTAATATTTTCTTTGGAACGGTTCGAGTCTTAGTGCCATGGTAGGAATTTTCAAAAATTTGGTTACTTCTCCCTTGTCTACTTTTTTTTTTTAATCACAAATTTTCATTACTTTGCAGCTGATATTATTCCAAAAAAGGCTGCTGAACTATTGTGATGACAATGCAAGTTTATTATAATCATTACTATATAGTAAAAAATATTATGTTTGTGACTTGTTAACTTTGCAGTAATTAATATATTTTTTTTTAATTCATGCACTGCAGTAATGAATGCGTTTTTACAGCTAAAGGAAACGTTTGCACGCGAAAATGCAGGAAAAATTAGGCCTATCACAAGTTGACCAGCTAATACGAGGAAAAAGTCATAATAACTCACAAAGTTCCCATTTGGGATTGAATTCTTATCGGCAAACAAACAAAAAAATCCGTTTTTAATAGGCGATGTTACTAAACTGTAACAACTCCCAAATTTAAATCACGCATGTAGTATTGGCTTCGGGAAATGAAGGTAAATAATGAGATAGTGGTGCTAGGTTAGTGACATCGTGGTAGGAAATATAACTGCAAATATCAGAGCATCATTTATGAAGTTACCACTACATCGTTTAGCGACAGAGTCCAACTCTTTCTGGTTCACTTGGTACTTCTCACTGCATTTACTACGTAAACTGGGGACGTGAAATAGTTTGCGGCCTGCTTCCATAAACACGTCATCAAGTAAGGACGAAACTAACGTTTCAAATGAATGCGTGGACAGACTGGAGTGAAAGAGCGGAGTGGACAGATCTGGGCGGCTCTCAGCATCGGAGGTCTTGAGAGCTGGCGAGGGTGAAGCGAGGCGAGTACGAAGCGGCGTCGGAATGCGCGGCGAGGGGCCCGGGGAAACTGGAGATCCCCGAGAAAACCCGCCGACCAACAGCATCGTCCGGCGCTGTTCCCACATGCGAAAGTTCGGTGTGACCCGGCCGGGATCGAACCCGATTCGGCTTGGAGGGAGGCGAGCAGGCTAACCGCTCACCCACCGTGCACCCTGTATTCTTCGAAGGTCGTGTTTCCCCCCCCCCCCTGAAATGAATAAACTTTAATGAAGGATTGACAAAACAGTTATTCATTTTGTCGTAGCTTCATGTTATTTTCGAACGTATTAGAGGAATTAGAGTGAAATTTAACAGTCCTGCAAGTTTCGTGCACTATGTCTATTAACGGGATGGCTATTTTCTAAATGTTCCCTTTGCACGTCATATTAGCATCTCTATCTCACCACCAAAATGACCGTGTAATGTGGAAGTGGGTCTGTGAAACCCTTCACGTAACCTTAAATGGAATATCGCACTTACCAGACCACGCTTGTAATTATAGTCCATTCAAGGTTTCTTCGGCCTCCTTGAATCAAACCTTTGAAAAATATCCCCATGTATGACGTGATTAGTAATTTCCTAAATACAGCCTGTATCTCAAGCGTTTTATACTTGTGCTCATAAAAGTTATTTTTTTTTTTGCCTGTTAAATTGAAATGTTATTAATACGTTATCTACAAATTATAATGATTCGCTGATAAATAAATTGAATAAAAAACAGGGGGGAAACAGGTATGTTGGTAGCGTCTAGTGAGAAACAGTTCTTATACAAAATATCATTACAACTGAGTGCGCACGAATGTGGCGCGTTGTCCCTCTGGAGTAATTCTCCAGACTTGTTAACTTAGTTTGCACGAGGTGGAGGAATATCCTGGAAGTAGAACATTAGCAGGGCTTCGTAAAAGGCTGAAGTAGCCGTGAATGGATTACATCTGTAAACGCCGTGGTAATCTCAGGTCATTCAAAGACTTTACGCTAAACCACAGAATCCACATAAGGCCGTCGGAAAAAAAATACATTTTATGAAATTTTCCTGAACACTGTTTAACTTTTTGACATTAACGATAATATCAGTCTTAAAAATTACGCTTTTTTGAGATTCGCATTTTTTTTGGATAGTTACACGTCAGATAATTTTAACTTATTCATTTATACAAACGCTACAATTTGTATAGAAAAATATGTCATCAACTACCTCTAGGTATCTACGTAATAAAGCAGAGGCATTTCATCTTACGTTTATAAAAAAAATTACCGTTAGATAATTTTTGCATTTTTTTGTGTGCTAGCATGTACAAAATCATATTATAACAAGGCCTTTCAACTCCCTCTTTTTTTCGGTAAGTTTTAATTTTAGTTTATTCCTATAACACGAAACGGTTATTAAATAGGAATATTTTTCTTTTAATTTCTGGTGTTAATATTATGTGCGATGTCTTGGCGTTGAACACGAATTTAAAAAAAAAAAAAAAAAAAAAAAAAAAAAAAAAAAAAAAAAAAAAAAAAAAAAAAAAAAAAAAAGTAGTTAACTACAGAATTGTTTATTAGCCAACACCATTAAATAATTAAACCAAACGCGTTATGTACAGTATCATACCTGACGATATGTTGAATCTTGTAAGTGATATGCTAATGACTTAAGTATTTAAGTAAAGCATGGTTCATTATAGAAGCTAGAGTTATATCGAAATGTTACTTCATTCCTACTATGTTGAAATGCGGCAAATTTTTCTTGTTACTGCTTTATACTTATTGACCAATCGTGAAACGGCTTACTTAATATAATCCTTATATTTCAAAACGACCCACAAATCCAGAGGCTTATATAAGCGTCTACTTCGGAATGTTGAAGGACTACTGCATCTTGGGGAATGCCCACATTAGAGGGGTCAGATTACTTGATGTCCAATGTCGGAAGATTAGTTTTTACTTGTGACTTTCACGTAACTCGAAGCGCAGGAATCGATTTCGCTTCAAGTGCTGGCACGAAAGAAAGTTTACACAGCGTCCGGTTGCCTGCAAACATGTTCTTCTGCAAGCGTCAGATCAAAGCGCGCCCCGATCTCTGACAGGACTGCAGGACAACCGACGATGCAGGGAGAGTAAACAACTCCCCTCGCAGCAAAGTGTGCTTGCGCTAGCTACACAGAGCCTGTTCGACACGCGCGTAGACACAGGACCGTCCCTGATTGGCGCGACCTGCCAGGGCGCGACCTCCACTCGTACTAAGGTCTTGTCCAGGCCGTAGACTAAATATGAGGCAGACCGATCTCGCTGGCAGCGCACAAATTAACAAAAAAAAAAAAAAATGCATAAACTGTTCGGTTATTTGCCAAATATGCCATGTATCAGAAGCGCTTTCTACATCTGTTAACATAAAAGAATCCTATTTATAGTTCAATTGAATTTTTACCTACATTTTATTTATAAACTATAATGTTACATTTGCAATCAATATAAATAAAAACAGCGAGAAAACATTTGTGTTGGTAGCGCCTAGTAAGAAATAATTCTCATGCATTACAACTAAGTGCGCACGAATTCGGTGCTCTGCCCTTAGGCGTTATTTTCTAGACTTGGTTAAGCTTAGTTTGCACGAGGCGGAGGAATATCCTGGAAGTAGAACTTCAGCAGGGCTTCAAAAAAAAGTGTGGAGTAACCGTGAATGAATGGATTGTTGTCTCCGTGTCCCAACATTGAACTGCTTTTCTTCCAGCACGATCAGCTAAAAGGGAATGGGATTGATTTTATGTTAGAACATCGACTAGTAAGCAAATGCTTTGAGATGTCTGTGTATTTTTTTTCTCTTGCCAATTTGTAATTTAGTTCGATTAAGATGCGAGTTGGCGAAAGTATTATGTTCATGTAAAAGTGCTTGTCTTTCGATACTTGAGCAACAAACAAACGCGTTCATGGCGGTTGACGATGTGGATTTTTATAGCTGTGCTCATTTTGGGCAGGTCAATTTTGGGTTCATGCGCAGAAGACGAGTAATCGGTCTACCTCATCTTTAGCCTACTGTTCAGGTGTGTCATAAGGCTCAAATTACCTGATGCTTGGTACAGTTTATTAAATCATTATAAAGGGTTTATCATGTACTCGTTATCTAAAACGACGTGGACAACATAATACGACCTACGCCTTAACGTGAATATTAAGAGAGGGTCACGCCTTTAAAAATTTTGAATAAAATTTAGTTATTTGAAAAATGTCAGGAACTATGTTAGATTTTAAAAAAAATCAAGAATTCTGTTAGTCTGATTCGATATATGCAATCTGTGAGCAGTTAGCTGGAAGTTACATCTCCCGTCATTAGCTTTGATAACTGAAGGACATCCTACGGCCTAATAATGGGATAATCGTTTGTAAAATAATCTATTATTCGATTATTTAATTATAATCGATTCATTGATTACTTTAAAACAATTCGATTATTCGCGATTTTCAACTGTTAATACTTAAACGAAACTAAACATTGCAGTCACCTACATGTTTCACATTTATTAAAATATACAATATAATTTTGGAACAATAAATTTTCAAAACGAAAAAATTTTGGTGAGAAAAGTTTCAAACGAATTTATAGAAATATACAGTATTTGCGATCAATTTTTATGAATGGATTAGGACAAGACAATCGTATATCGATTATTTATTCGATTATAAAAATATTCGTAATCGATTCTTTCAAGTTACAAGATTATGCGATTATCCTATCTCTACAGCATTTTTTCTCTCTAGACCGTTCGCCTGAGAATGTTGAACCAAAGGAAGATTTTGTATTCCTTCAGCCCATTCAGACCCAGTGTGCACAATTGTGCACTACGCACGTGTAGGAAATTTTTGGTCTGTTCTGCACAATGCGGAGCTCAAATGACCAGTGATCTTACTTTTGGGTAAGTGATTCGCAACCCGTCGTACTTGGTCTAGGTCGTAATTTATCCATGTAACTGTAGCTGAATATATAGCTCGCAGCTCATCGGTTGTGAGAACGAAACAAATGTGTCGACTTAAGCACAGCACGCCTTATAAATATTTTTTTTTCTTTGTAATACCTGAAACCCTAAATTAAAGGAGTTCTGGAAGGGTCGATGCACGCACGTTTATTGCGTCATAACAATAGATAAACACCCACTCGTCACAAACTTTTGTTAATTAATAACATGGCGCCTCTTAATCTCCTGACGACAGACGATGTCATTAACTGCCAAATTTTTCCTACCTTATTTTCTGTGATGAATCTTGCAACAGAGTTTGTACTTGGAAGTTCAGGATAATCCTGTATATAGGCTATCCACGCTACAGTAAGCACTTTTTAAGGCCCTGCTAAATTTTTTTCTATAAAATTAATTTCTACCTTCCCGCTACTTTTTAATGTAAACATTGCAAAATGACCAATAAACACAATGTATACATTTCAGCACTCACGAAGGTTAACGTCTGAAACTGCAATAAAATATATTTATTAAGTGTTAATGCCTATAGGTGGGCCTTAAAAGTGCTCACTTTAACGTTAACAGCCTATAACAGTTTTATTTAAGAAATAAACATTTGTCTAAGAATGTTTAAAACCATTACTATTATTATCCTAGTGCTGCCTTGGCCACGATAATCTTCCAATGAGCGTGTAAAAAAAATTCTTTTTTCCTGAAATCACATTCAGCCCCGATGATACGAATTTCCAGAACAAAAAAAAACTGAAATAGAATCACAATTGGTACGACGTTGCAGAATTGTACGCAATAGCTGCAATTGTGGAAATGAAAGGAGAAGGATTATTGCGATATTATTAATTTCAATATCAGTCGAAGGTAGCCTACATAATTATCGTATATTATTAGCAAATACAATACTCTGAAATTCTTAATCAAATCATAGTTTTTAGTGTTTGCTAGTTTCAGAAAAAAATTAGCAATATCCCCACCGCCACCCGAGATAACTCCACAAAAATTTTGGCTTCAGCAAGAAACTCGAAATTCCTGTCTCGCGGTGAGATAGTTTATTAACATGTAACATAATTTGTGTACGTGGAGTTTGTAAACTGGGAAGCGAGCAGAGATTTTGAAATTTTGCCTGCATTCCATGTAACTCACTCAGATACCGGGGAGAAGATTAGCCGTGCTGTGTTAAGAATTTACATAAACAAGTAAGTACTTACGGAAATTTATAATAAATATACGGAAACGCTGTCAGTGGTAAATAAAAAATGGAACTAAATGGAAATGATCTTCCCTGTCACAGTTAAGATATTCACACCAATAACATTTAATATTTCAGATAGCAAAAAGTTACATAATTCACCTGTAACAGATGTCGGCAGCTCTTAAAACGCGTATAACTGTAAATAGTGAGAGTTTACAAAAAGTTGCATAATTCACCTGTAACAGATGTCGGCAGCTCTTAAAACGCGTATAACTGTAAATAGTGAGAGTTTACAAAAAGTTACATAATTCACCTGTAACAGATGTCGGCAGCTCTTAAAACGCGTATAATTGTAAATAGTGAAAGTTTACAAAAAGTTACATAATTCACCTGTAACAGATGTCGGCAGCTCTTAAAAAGCGTATAACTGTAAATAGTGAGAGTTTACAAAAAAAAAATGGTCACGTATGTAGATCCGACATCTTTAATCTAGCTCAAAAAACATACGCGCGCACAACCTCCTGCTGTTTCGTAAACATCACGAAAATTATTTTAATTGTACTAAATTCCGGAAAAAATTAAATTTAGCAATTTTTCATAATGTTTTGGAAGTCCCGCAGTTTTTGTTATGAAATACGTAAAGTATATATAACATTATCGCGATTTAAGGATAATTTTTATAGTATTTTTCCGTGAATTTTTTAATTTAGAAATATTTGTACATTTTCACGTGGAGAAACTATAATAAATATTTTAACAATCTTGTGAGAGCAAATTATCTGTCCTGAGTTATTAAATTGTTAGTGTAGCTTAAATACAACAGTTTTTCTGTATCACTTAGCGCGGTGCAACAGTTATCGATTATCTTACTATTATAATAAATGCAGTCGTAAATTGCGGGTATTTTTTTTATATCGCCTATGAAAATGTAACGCTTGACAGTAACAAGTTAAAATAGCACAGCCATCCTGGACATATCAGGTTTTTAACTCATGCAAATGATATTCCGTCATTATCAACATACAGCATGAAACACCAGTATAATGTTATGTATTCATTTTATTTAGATTTATATAGTTTTTTCTTTGAAAGCTAGGCCAATAAATATATGGCGTAAAGCACTCTGGTGAGGCGAGACTGACTAGTTATTATGTATTGGGGGATAGGAAAATTTCGCGAGTTCAATGACCTGTAGGTGGGCTAGACTCCTTAGTCCTCTCCATACTGGAGCCTCAGATGTGTGTTCATTGGCAGTTGCCCCACACATGGCAGTTATGGGATTCGCAAGGGGTTTCCTTGCAAGTCTGCTATTGGCTCTGAGGCGTCCAGGGCGGGTCTAATAAACTGTGAACCAACTGCGAAGGTGACTTCACTGTATAAGTGTTTGACGTCTATTTCGTTCCCAAATGAATTCGCGAAATTTTCCTATCCCTATATATAGCTCTTGGACTCGGAATATTTACTGTCGAAACCTCGACGTGGTAAATCGAGGTGACGTCAGCGATGAAAGTACGTCGTAAAGCAACGACGAGGAGTACTGAAATATATCAAATCCACCATCTGTTTGCGGTCCCAGTCCCATTTGTTTAACCATCTGTACGGTTGGTAAAAAAAATAAAATAAAACAGCGTGTTTGTTCTCTCGTCATCTCTCATACGAACGCAAATATCACAGTACATATTAAAGCATGTAAGCTGGCGTCAAGCTTGCGTTTAGCTTGAATTTGCCCACGCCGAGCAAGCGTGTTTCCAGCTTGATTCAAGCCAAACATCCAATGACTGGCACAGACTTTCCAACAGAAAGTTTGCAGCGGGCTCAAATTACGCTTGCATTGCTAGCTAAGGAAAGCTTGTTGCAAGATCTACTAATGAGTCTTGTTATACGCTGTTCACGTTAAAATGAACACTTTTGAAATCCCCGATTAAGATCTACTTGTATACACGTTGTGTGTTTCTCCACCTTATGTACAATTAACTTTCATATACTAGCCTCATCACTTTATTCAAGCGTCAGACAAATGAGACTGTGAAATTAATAATAAACTGAATACTTTACAAATCTGCTCATTTTTACACTTCGATGCATTAAAAAAAATTAATTTCAAATTATCACAAATGGTTACATAACATATATTATTCGACGTTAAGATATGGAACTACTTTCCATCCATAGTTACCAAGTTTACTGGGCGAATGTCACAAAGTGCGCCAGTTAAAACCTATGCATGCAGAGGCGGTGACTTTTTTCTACGGGTAGTTTCTAATGTCCTCACTTTATCGTGAACATCCTGTACAAGATCGACACAAGGAGACCCAGTCAGCTTGATTCAAACTTAATTCGAGATTACTCGCTAGCAAGCCGGCAAGTTCGAATCGAGCTTGAACCAAGCAAACTACTTTCCACGCTCGATTAGCAAAACTTGCTGCAACCATGCCCTGAAAAACTGCTAGAATAATAATTCAAGTCACCTGCAAGCCTGTAATTGGTAAGTGTGTCCCATTCATGAGAAATCTGGCTTGAATCGTGTTTTAATCACAATTTATATGACACTAGCCACTCGCCCTGGCTTCGCGCGGGCGAGATTTACAAATATGGCGTCGTTTAAAAAATGGTTACTGTGGGTCATCCTTATAAGATAAACATATTCTGTCGCGGACTTTTCTGTACAAATTTTTTTGAGATCTAATATTCTGTAGCACATTAGTTTGGTGTAAATGTAATGGTTTAGTCAGCGTAAGCAATGTAAGCGCAAGAAAAGCGGCTTTTTCCGACTTTATTTTTCTACTGCCCTAAGAGGAAATACTAATGTATTATACACACAAACCGTCCTCCAGAATTTCTCCAAACGATGGAGAAAACCTCATCAAAATCCATCAAGTAGTTAAAAAGCCATAGTCGAATACACAGAGACACGTGGCCGGGCGATTTTGTTTTATACGATGTATAGATGCCTTCTCGGCAAGACAAGATCAAGTGAAACGGCCAGCTTGCCGCAAGATTAAATGCTATCTACGTGACTATGGGCAGAGACCTGAATAAATCGCGAGTTCAATGACCTGCAGGATATAGCCTACAGTCTTACGCACAAATATGCCGAAGTCAACTGTGCATTGGTTGTCTGCTGTCACAGTGGAAGGCGGTGATTGGGCCAGCGTTCTCCAGGAGGAGTCAAACACCGGGTGGTCCAATAGCTGAAGTTATATAAACACACGTGTTTTGAATTCCAGCGGGTCTCGAAACGAGTCCGCGAATTCTTCAGGTCTCTACTCTAGTTATGGGGGTTCCCCACTGCTTCACCCAGCCTTCGCCGTTGCCAGGACGACGGGTAAACGCACGGGGAAGCAGGTATAATTATATCCGCGATGCTGTCTTGTTTCAGCAGAAACAGGGCCACTCGCTGTCCCGACCCGTGACGGCAGTTGACACGTCTCCAAATCCGCGTTATTTAAGATGACGCAGTCGCGTGGAAGGCGCGGTCCAGCGGCGCACCTGCAAAGTTTAATTTCGTTGACGGCGGAGAATCTACCACCAGAATGGCTCGTCGAAGGGGCAGGCGCCCGCTAGTTCCACGGATCGGTGACGCGGGCGCTGACTCCAAGTCGAGGTCGCGCTTGATCGCCACGAGTTCTTGGTCTGATTTGTTTCGGGCGTGCACGCAAACACTCTTCTCAGAGGAAAGAGGTATAGACGTATAGCGCGCGCCACATATCTGCGAATATGGATGACCGTTACAAACAGTCCTGCTGTCGGCCAATATCTCTAAAGTCCATTCACTTTTCTGAGGCTCTGCTAAAGTTTCGCTTACAGGATATCCCTCCGCTTCATGCTAATTGCACCATAGGGACGACGCACTGTTCGGGCGTACTCAATGTAATAATATTTTGCGTAAGAACTATTTCCTTTTTATACACATATGTTTGAAATGAAACATTATAATTTTAAAATAAAATATTGGTTAAACTTCAATTCAACGAAAATTAAGATACTTTTATGTTAACAGAGGAATAAAGCGCTCGTGATACATGGTATATTTAGAAAATAACTAAACACGTAATGAATTGGGTGATTTTTTGAAGGTTTGATTTTAAAAGTGTGAAGAAACTTCAAATAGGTTTATAAATGACTTCACGTACTCCAGTCATACACTGCCTTGAATTAAGTCTTTCAGAAACTTATCCACATTGCAGGCAGTGTCGTTCCACGGCTACTTGTTAGATCCTAGAAACACCCAAACCTTTGTGTTTAAGTATTCATGCTAAGAGCTCTATGCGTACTGTATTAATTTTGAAAGCAGTTAGCGTCATAAAAAGTGACAAGAAGAATTTTTCACCTCTCCCACCACGACGAGAAAGGAAAGAGCTAGGTTGCAGTCAAGAATTTTGTTTGCACTATAAAAGGCAACAGCGTGTAAATTCTGGGTAAAAGAGTCAAGGCATCTTCGCCGAGGAGCCATAAAGGTGAACTTGCTTACCTGCTCCTTGCGGGTATCGACCTTACGACTTCCCGACGCCCACAAGAACGAGCTTCTAAGGCAGCTTTCAAGAGGATGGCCTTAAGCTGACTGCCCGCGGCAAAATAGCAAGCAATATCAGTGAGGGACGTCGCGACGCCAGGATGGAGGCTCATGGGAGATGCCGCGGGCTTATGGCCGCCTACGGGTATAGAAATCGTGTCTCTCGTCGGGCGATGTCAGCGGTCACGTATGCCAGGCCTCCCGAGGGAACAAGCTTTTTCTGCTTTCTGGCACAGAGCGTCCTGTGGACCGGGATCATTTAATTTCCTCCCTCGGGGCCGCGCGGTAGTGCAGACACGGCGAGATAAAATAACAACTTCCTTTTGTAGGCGTTTGAGGTAACTCCCCCCACCCCCGCCCCGACGACGATCTGCTCCTTATGTGAAGCTGCTTTCACGCGACACCGAAAATGTATCTCGCACGAAGCCCCCACGTGAGCAATCTCATGCAACATTAAAGGCTGTTCATGATAAAGTGAGCACCTTATAAATGAACCTTGGGAAAAAAAGTCTCTGCCCCTGCATGCATGTACTATAATCGGCGCACTGAGTGACATTCGCCTAGTAAAGTTGGTAACGATGGACGGTAAGTAGTTCCATATGCTAACGTCGAATAAAAAGTGTTAGGTAACTATTTATTTCGCTTTTGTTTTTTTTAATGCTTCGAAGTGTTAAAAATTAGCAGATTTGTAAAGTATTTACTTTTATTTAATAATTTCAGAATTCCATTTGACCGATGCATGAATAAAGTGACAAGCCCCATGGAAATGTTAATTTTACATGAGGCGGGGAATCACGCAACGTGTATACAAGTAGATCTAATGCAGGGCTTTCGAAAGTGCGCATTTTACCGTGAACAGCCTGTATCAAGAAAATCCCACGACGAACGAGTTCACAGATCAAAATCTTAGAATTGAGTTGAGTTGAGAGATTTGGGCGGCTCTTAACAACGACGTCTTGAGAGCCGATGAGGGTGAAATGAAGTGAGAATGGAGCAGCGCCGGAATACAAGGCAGGGGGAAACAGGAGATCCCCGAGAAAACCCGCCGACCAGCGGCATCGTCCGGCACGATATCCACTCGCGAAAATCCGGGAGAGACCATGTTGGGATTCATACCCGGTTCACCTTGGTGGGAGGCGAGCAGGCTAACCGCTCAGCCACCGCGACCCCATTGGCATAACGTAGGTTTAGTGATACCTCACTTATCAAAATTGATAACCGAAATATTTCCAAACAAAAATCGCTTGAAATTAGTTCAAATTGGTGAGAATCAATAACGATTTTTTTCCCCCAGAATCTTCAGAAATTTTTATTTGTGCGATGTTACCCCCCATTCGAACCAACCGTCTGCTGAATTTCCTGAACAAGTTTTGTAATTGTCGTCAATTTACCTCTGCCCCAGGGAGAAACGATTTAACCATCTGATTATTCTAGCTTTCCGGCAACCCAAAGTTAATGTTCCGTAAGCAACAATAAATAATTTGATTTTTTTTCTTTAATACTTTTATGGATGATGTATTAGTCTAGTACCGAATCGGTTAACTTATAATTCGTAATCCGCTACATTCTGAATCGGGATCAGTTAATATGTATCAAATGCCAGTGAAACTCCTCCACCCGAAATATATAGGTGGTTAAACACTATCCTATTTCTTCAGTTTAAAGAATTTCACTACTTCAAAAAGTAGTACAGAAGTTATTTAAACTTGTCTAATAAATATGCACCAGGAATGTAAAAAATAGGTGCATTCCGATCTGAAATAAATTAAGTAAAGCCTTTTCACGGTAAAATGAGCACTTTTGAGGCCCTGGTTACTTTTTCCTTTCAGCCATTTACTATCTCTTAATGTTTTAAAATAAATATTGCCATGTAAGTAATAAACACAGTGTGTATATTCCACCACACTCGGAAGTTGACGTCTAAGGCTAAAATAAAATATATTTATTACCTAATATTCCAAACTAGGGGGCTTTCAAAAGGTCTCACTTTACCGTGAATAGCCTATACAATTATTTTGTAGCTAAACAAAAATATTAGCTAAAGATAATCGCAGTGGTTATGATCGTGCCTCCGGTCAGAATATAGAACACACTCCAAATTCCATAATCAATCTTCTTACCAACTCATCTACTTTGTCGCTATACAAAGTATTCTCGTATTTTGCATAGTATACACGAACATAATGCCAAACAGTATTAAGTTTCGTGTTCAGAAAATGCTGCATGCTTCCGAAATATATTTTCATTTTCTGCATACTTAAATGTATTTGCAGGGTTAAAATCTAATCTTTGTTAAATTTACTGAAAATTATATGCTCTATAATTTAAATATAGTGGTTTGATTTAACGAGTTTATTGTTGTTCTCTGGTATCCGCAGATTGAGTCTCTTAAAAACAATAATTTCATTGCGTAATATCGTGTTGCGTTGTAAAATTGGTGATACCAGAGAACAGCGATAGAGTCAATAGTTGAAAGTTCTATAAGTTATTTAAATTTTTAAGCAGTGAGTCTGAGCTGAATTTAACTTTGAATTTGGCAAATAGGTATATGTAATAAGGTTATGTAAATATTTCGAAAGCATGAAGTATTTAGACATCACCTTATTATTGTTTGGCATTATACATATGGATAGGAAAACTTCGCGAGTTCAATTCAGGACAAGCTAGACGTCAAACACGTGTACACTGAAGTCACATTTGCAATTGGATAGCAGTTCTTTATACACACCCTGGACAACTCTGAGCCAATAGCAGACTTGCAATGAAACAAGTAGCAAAGTGCCATACTGCCAGGTGTGGAGTAACACTGGCTACTCACTGGACCAGCAGCCAATGAACAAACATCTGAGGATAGAGTGAACACAGGACTGTGGATTCTAGCCTACAGGTCATTGAACTCGCGAAATTTTCCTATCCCTAATTATACGGGATGACGTTTATTTTATTCACTACAGCCCGTAATGCATAACGCACGGTGTATGTCCCACGGGTTGGATCATGTTACTATGGAATGCCATCGCAACGTTCGTTTGCATGATACATGACACGTCACACTACGACACTACAACAAGAACAGTAGGAACTGCACAGGAATTAGTTACACATGCGTTGAAGCTTATCGTCGAAACTCAAAGAAATGTTCAAAATGGCCTCCATCAGCAGGAACACATGCAGCAACCCACGGTCGCGCGGAATAAAGAATAATACATGTAATTTCCAATATTATGATAACATACATATTCATTTACATATTCGGCACACATTAAGGATTATAAACAACTTCTACATATCCATGTATTTTCATATTGCCACAAATACCTGTTAATTTCCTGTACAAGTAAATTTGATCTCCACAATTGAACTTTATTTTCTTGCCCGAATACATTACTGGATTTCCAGAAGAACTTATTATAGCTATACTAATGGCAACCCCTTCATTAACTGGAAATGTTTTAAAACAAATTATGTCTCAACAGTCAATTTTACTGATGTTTTTTGGAGCAGTGTCTTTTTGAATTATTTGCACGTCTAAAGAAACAGAACTCTAAAAATCCATAACCAGCTTTTGCAGTAATACCTTGCAATCCAAATTTAAATATTAATAACGGTAACATATAACTTTCTTCAATGTCCGCAATCCTTACAGTCCTTTCAGTATCATCTTTGTTCACGTCCTTTTCAATAGTATGAATATTACGAAACACCTTCATTCCCATGCAAGGGGATTGTAGGGACAATACACCCTCGCGGTGCATTGTGGTTGTAATTAAGTATGCCTTTGTTTTCAGACACTCTGTGGAAGGTTGTTCAGGCTGTGTCAAGACGTACGTTGACAGATTTCGTAAAAGTGGAAGTTCTTTTTTTCCCCCAAGGAGGTGTTGTTATTGAAAAGGACGTGAACAAAGATGGCACTGAACGGACTGTAAGAATTGTGGACATTGAAGAAAGTTATATGTTACTGTTATAATTATTTAGATAACTGGCAGCCCCATGCAAGCCCCCTCCCCCTCCCTCCGAGGAGCCACGATTTGAATCCACTAGACTTTTATTTGTGGGGATATTTAAAGGCACTTGTGTATGCAACCCCAGTGGAGATGTCGGCACCCTTCATAATCGTATTGTGGCGGGTTGCGAAACAATCAGGAATTTTCAGGGTCGCGCGGAATAAAGAATAATACATGAAATTTCCAGTATAAGAAAACCAATATAGTATACACAGTACGCTATGTATTACGAGCCGGAAAGAAGAAACGAAGCGTTTGCGGACCTATGCTCACATAATATTTTTTCATCCTCCCGATGTGTAGAATGTTTCCCCGAAGTATTGACATGCGATATTGCAACAACCTGTATACTTGTATACACATACTGTGAAGATACGCTATCACAGATATATTTCTAAAGTTCTTTTTTGTTTATATTTTTCTCTGTTTTGTTATCTTTTAATGTTAATATTTTGTTGATAATAATTTATTGTTCTTTTACTAGCAATGCTTCTATTTTCATTATTTTTTGAATTTATGAACTGTATAAATTGTGAAACTAAACTTAATAGTATATTCTTTAGTTAAAATAAAGTACACGTTGAAAAGAAACAGACAAAAGCAGATTGCTAATTTCTCTAATACAATTTCTGTGGGTGTTTGACAAGAAAAAGGCAATCTGTATAGAATAATTCTATTTTTAGTGTTACTTTTGTATTCTGTAAAAAAAACTTATAAAAGGAATCATTACTGAGTACAGAATATGGACGTTTTGGACACAAATTTACAGGATTTTGCTGATCTGTAATGCGGAGTTGTTATATTTAGTATAATATACAGCGGGTGCTTTAAGAAGAGGGTGGAAGGTATATAAATTTAACTTATTCGTGCATTGAAGAGATGAAACATTTCCAACTGCGTATGAGTCGAGGGAGTACCTCCATCTTAGTCAGCAAATGAAAGGTAGATGTGTTGCACTGCGATGTACCCCGAATTCTTCGGTCTGATTATTATTCACAACTGCTTTAAACATTTCACGAATTTTGGAAAATGTTAATGATAGTTATAACATTGCTCATTTGAGAAAATGAAGAGCATATAATTTTCTGTGTTCTAATTTTCTGAACTTTATATTAAAGGGCAGCTGACAAAACCCAGTGGCCTATAAGAGAGCTGATACTCTTCCGAAACTATGAACTAGCAGAACGTACATATAATTTTCTTTCGAAAAGAATCATATGCTGAAACCAATTTCTTAATTCATTTTCTTGAATTTTCGCTATTTGAGAAATGCTTTATATGGCGGCGATGTGAAGTGGTTAATGATAAATATTGTCTTCTTGTTGATAAAACGGGATATCGATCCTGTAACTTTGAGTAAACTTGGGCCAGTGTCTTTCAAAAACTAACATTGCTTGATCCTCAATGAATGATTCATGAAGTGCTATGGAAAGTAATCATATGCTTCTGGATTACTAGTTTTATAATAATTATTATTATTATAAAATTAGTAAGGGTATTTTGGAGTGATTTTAATAACTTAAAATTTCCTACTAATTGCTGTATTGGTTCAGCGGTGTTATTATGTTTCTCTACCTGAAGGAATCTGAATGGATTAGCTATCCAATTTGATTGAAAAAGTTGCATGTGTAGATTTTTATGTGTCTTTTTCAGCTGATGCGAGATCGTTGCTAAATAGATAAGACCATTCCGGTAGTGAAATTCCATTAGTTAGTAGTTTTCTATGTATATATATAATTTATCCTATGTCTATGACTCATGTCATTGATAATGATCCAAAGTTACGGGTTTAATTCACTTATTACTCGTATATTCATGGCCCATGCACATATTATTTTATTAAAATTTTAAACACTCGCTCCTTATGAAAATTATTAAGATTACAATTATTTATATACTCCCTTCCTCTTATAATACAAAGTAAGAAAATGCTTTACAAAGTGGCAAAGTTGAGAAGTTGGCAAAAAGAATGACAATAAATAACTGATGTTTTGCTTTCTGAATTAGTGGATTTATTTCAATCGGGGATAGCGTCTTTTTTTCTCTCTACATATTCCGAATGGAACAGCTTCAACTTGCAATCAGTAAATATTAACTGATTCCGACTTAGGGTGTAACTTCGTACGGATCGCTAGTTTCTTCTGAAGATGTTTCTCGACGTAATGAAGGATTTCTGTCATTTTTGGAAGAGTTTCAGTAGAATGCAGGACGCCCAAGGGCTACGAAAAGTTTCGCAGGGCCCTACTTATCGAAACATAAAGTCAAGAACAGAATCTTAGCTACGTAATCTATTTGACACATTGACGTCTGCACACATTTACTGGCACTTACGACAAATTAGAAGTGCGTCACCTATATCCGCTACGGCAAGGACACCGGTTCTGTTGGTGTCTGTGTTAGAACTCGCCATCATCATATTAGTCCATACAACACCGGGAACTACTCTGTAATTTACAGAGTTCGTTATTGGTCGGTCATCAACCAATGGAGAGCCGAACTGATATTGACCCACTCAAATGTCCTTTATCGTATAAAAGTATTTATAATCAATAATGTCTCTTTGAGTGACTATAAAAAATTCTATCGCTAGTAATATCATTGTTACTGTTCTGTGGTGTTCTTGTGAGGTCATGTTAAACACTAGTTGAAAAAAGACTGCACATCCATGCGAGTTTTGTTCCGAACAACAAATAAATTCCCAAATTAGCTTTGCTCGAGCTACACTCGAGCATTGTCCACAAAGTGTTAAACGCGGGAAAACGCACTGGCAGTATGTTTGACTAATACCCTATGTCCTATACACAGGGATATGCGAATTTCGCGTTATTTCGTACCAGCAGGCTGAACTCCAAGATGTAGTATTTTCGTGTGACCTCCGTCATTGGCCGACAACTTGTGTGACACGTACCAAGATAGCTTTGAGCCAACCGTAAAAGCTCAACAGTTAGTCAACCAATCTCCAGTAAATCGATCACTCGTGTTAGTGACGCTTTATGAACGCAAACAGGTAAATAAGTCACGAGTTGCGCTCAAGTATATACAGGGCATTGAAGTCTAGCATGTTACCGAATAATAACGCGAAATTTGCAGGTCTCTACCTATACAGCAATAGTAAAAACAGTATTTTTTTTTTTCAATTTTAAAACTGCCAACATTTTATAAAACAAAATATATTGATACTGGGTCTGGCATAAAAACCTCCCACACGTTGAAGAGCAATAAGGAAAAATAAACGATAAATAGTAGGCGCAGGTTTGCTACACATTATCATATGACACACAATGCAGTTTTGTAAAGGAGGCGAACCTCCCGCATTTGACCTAAATTTTGCAATAACTAGAGATAATGGAAAAACCGCGAAAATTTTTTGAGCCAAGATATATTCTGTTACACTCTTGCTAGTTTATTCTTTCATGATTGGATGCACAAGGTTTTGACTCACCTAAGTCGTTTGCAGACCATTCACGAACGTTCTGCTTTATAGTATCAGAAACCTTATTGGCTCAGTGAAATGGGGTAGTAGCTTCATGCATGCGTGACAGCCAATAAGGAAAGAAAACTGTCGGACATGTGTATAGTATGTTGAATCCTAGCAAATCAAAGTCAATTTTTCTCTCGATGAAACATCGTTTCTATCGCCCAAACGTTCTGCTGTTAAAACATGCATCTTCTTTGGAAATATCGGATCGAAGGGTCAGGAGAATTTTTCAGGAAGATTTGACATTTCACCAGTGCAAACATATGCTTCAACTGAACGAAACTTTGGGGAGGGGGGGGACAGAACCACTTGACGTGAGTTGGTCCTTGGGAATGTGTCTCACATCTTTTGCTGGTTTCAAACGACGAAGCACTCTTCCCCTTGAATGTACTTCCGTTATTGGGCTTAAATGAACCGATGCAAGCTTCATGAAAGACCCCTACACACATCACATTTCACTGTGCGATGCGCCATTGGCAATTTGTGTGTTATTGGCAGGGACCTGCAAAAATCCGCGTTATTCTGTGCCTGCAGGCTAAACTCCAAAGGTGTTGTATGCTCGTTTGACGTAAGCCATTGGAAAAAGCGACTTGTGTGGCATGCCCCAAGGTCACTTTTAGCCAACAGTAAAGGCTTGATGGGTGCGCACCTAACCCCCCAGTAGAGAGTTCACGTAGGTAAATGACGCCTCTAGCTAGAGCCTCCGAGTATTTCGCGGATTGAGTTGGCAGCAAGCTAGACTGGACAGCCTTCTATACACGCGAGACATTATCGTTTTCTTAATGTTGCTGTGATGAAATGAGAGCTCTGTACAGGCCCTTCAAAAATTAACTCACAAAACTGCTTCCTTATTATTACTGGCTCAAAGTTAAACGGGGCATGTCTAAAGAACTGTCGTCCAATCACAACAGTAGGAGAAAATAACAAATGTTTTGAGTCTACCTCGTCTCCGAACGAATTCATGAAATACTCGTGGCTCTACTTAATAGCTGCCAGTAGCTAATAAAGGCATGAATTGCTCTAGTGTAGGTAAAGGTTAGTGAACTCTAGTTAATGGGCCTTTATTTCTTGAGGAAGCGAAGACTGCTGGGCAAGTGCAGATGCCGCGCACATTTCTCGGACGACAACTCGCACAACTTGCCATTCCTGGATGTGTGGTTTCAACAGGATGGCGCCGCCGATATCATATAGCGCGGGTATTCACGGCTACTTTGAGAGAGAACCGTTTCTCTCTTGATCTAGTTACGTGGCGACATTAGTCGGCCCGCACGGTCGCCATATCTGAGTCGTTGGGATTTCTTTCTCCGGGGCGGAACCCGCCAAGAAATTGCCAACATTACAAATCAACTCACCCAGGGCATGAGGGAACACTGCTGAACACATCTGAGTATGTTCATCAGGACTGACGGCCATCGTGTTGACGTGATTTAAAATACCTAGTGCAAATAAACTGCATTGTGTATCAAGCAATATTTTGTAAATAATGTTTGCCTACAATTGATATTGCTGTTATAAACATCAACACAAAAAACTTCACATTTCCAAAACGATTATTTTTTTCGCACGTATTGAGTTTGGTGGTTTTTTTGAAAATTAATATTAGAAAAAACAATCAAAACATTTGTATTCGAAAACTATGACTTGTATTGCCTATTATCGTGATTTTGTTAATTAAAATAGATAGCTATTAAAACAAATCCCGTCGAAACATATTAAGTAGCTCATATTCAGGTTTTTATATTTTATTTCAGAAAATCTCCTGGCTGCAGAGCGACTTCACAGACCGTGAGAGCTAATTGTATGTTTATTCCTACAGTAAAAAGATTTTGTCTTTGCGCGTATATGCGTATATCATCAGTACACAAATTTTCTGGGTAAACATTTTTTTTTCAGAAAGAGGTAAATAAATATAAAAAAAATAGAAAACTGCAGTTCCACTTTTTACTTTTATCTTATTTAATATTTCAAATATAATAGTGGAAAGTGTTAAAAATAACATTTTTAATGCTCCCCTGCGCCATTTTATTAAAGGAAATTTGAAAGTTACTAAGTGGCATTTGTGATTTAATTGTCTTAAATCACGCGTAATAAAGTCCAACCTCTGTATATCAAATTTGCGAGAAATTCACCTTCTCAGAGATACACATTGCAGCCTTAAGGTTGAAGTAAAGTATAGGCAGTTGCTTAATTTCAACCTTAAGTCTGAGACGAACCCGACACATCTCCGACACGACGAAACTTGTGCGGCAGCCAATGAAAAGCAAGGTCACCGTGACGTCAGCCCGACAAGATTGCATCCCCGGCAGCCCGATAAAAGTAGATTCTATTTCTACTTCCCGTCGAGTCGTTCTCGTCGAAGCGAGCAAAAAATCTTAATTTATCATTATGATAAAAATTTCCTGTGTATTTCTCTACTGTAGTGATTAATAAACTAACTTGCCGCCAAATAACGTTACATTTTTTTTTTTAAATACTTTTTTTCGCTTGTATAAATTGAAATAGTGTCGAAAGCAAAATAATCATTCGCTTTATAGTGAGTTTTAAAAAGTAAAAAATGCCTATTATAAGGATAACTTGCCGTTTTAAGATTTTCCAAAAGCCAACGATCACACTTGACGGCCCGATTTCATCGTGGTATAGTGAACACTGAATAAAATATAATGTTAAATTCCGTAGAGCTATGGCATCGTGTAGACAGTTGAGAAATATTTTATAGGCGGTTCACCGGCAACTCAAAACTTTTGAAATTCGCCTTTGAAAAGTGCCACTGCCCCTGCTTGCATATATTTTAACCGACCGACTGGCTCGCGAGCACCCAGTAAAATTGGCAACGACGGCGAGAAAATAGTTTTGTGTATTAACGATGAAATAAAAGTCACAGGTAAAAATTTATGACTACTGAAATTATTTATTCTGGTTTCTGATTTTTAAACGTA
This sequence comes from Dryococelus australis, assembly GCA_029891345.1. Taxonomy (NCBI): domain Eukaryota; kingdom Metazoa; phylum Arthropoda; class Insecta; order Phasmatodea; family Phasmatidae; genus Dryococelus; species Dryococelus australis. Next base: position 29,960,361 of record CM057008.1, read on the forward strand.
TACAAGTGTTATTAAAATTAGCAACTTTCTTTTCTAATAATTTCAAGGTTTCACATGACCGACGCGTTTTTGAAGCGATCAGGAGTATGAAATGTTAATTTTCCTTTTGGTGGAAGAATACACATCGTGCGTACAAGTGGATCGTTAGGAGGACTATAGGATGTTCAGGGTAAAATTAGCACTTTTGAAAACCCTGCTTAGTATCTACTTGAATGCACGTTGTGTATACTACTGCCTTATGTAAAATTCACATTGCCATTTCCTTATCCCTTTATTCATGCGTCAGTCAAATTAAACTATGAAATTACTAGAAAAAGTATACATTTTATAAATCTGCTCATTTTTACACTCTGTTGCATTAAAAACAGAAAACGAAATAAATAATTTAAATGATCACAAATTGTTACCCAACACTTTTTATTCGACGTTAAGTTACGAAACTACTTTCTATCTATAGTTACCAATTTTACCGGGCGCATGTCACTTAGGGCGCCCGTTGAAGTATATGCAGGCATGGGCAGTGGCTTTGCTAACGCTGATTTCAAAAGTGCTCACTTTATCGTGAACTACCTTTAGTTTAAGGGAACCAGCACTGCTGTATGTGTTGCACTCTGTCGTTAGCCGGCAGAAGCTCGGCGCTTACCTGCAGCAGGGTCTATATTCGGCGCAGGAAGAGAGAGAAAGAGATATGCGACGGTAGGAGTCGCCGCGTAGCGGGCGTCGCGCGGACTGAAGGGGCGTCGCAGCTTCCCCGCGGCGCCGCGGGGCGATGCGGACTATCGACCGGTCGACCAGTGTGAAGGGGGGGGGGGGGTTGGGTTTGGGGGGTCGCCCGCGTACCAGTACCCGAGAGCGCGTCTCCCTGGCGGTCGGATCAAAGAGAGGAAGCGATGCCCGAGCAGGAGGATCAGCAGCCGCAGCAGCAGGAGGAGGAGAAGGAGGAGGAGGCGAAGACGCCGGAGCAGGTCCTCGCTGCTGGCGGGGTGTCCCGTCGACGTCGAGGCGGCACCAGCACCGACGGCAAGAGACGAAGTCCGTCCGGACAGCGTCGGCGAGTCGTCACGCCGGTCCCCCCGGCCGACGACGACGGCACCGGCGAGGCCCCGCCGCCCGTCGTCAAGCCGCAGAGGAGGACGACCAAGGAGAAGACGGTGACGAAGAAGAGGAGCCACTCGTCGCCGGGCGACGGCCGTCAGTCGCTCGTGACGACGACCACGACGACGTCGGTGGAGGTGGTACAGGCGGGCGACACCGGGGTCATCCGGGAGATCAAGGAGAGCATCAGGCAGCTCGAGGAGCAGGGGGACGACAAGAAGAAGGAGGTCGAAGAACCCGGCGTCGAGGTCTCCAAACCACACCTGGAGGAGGCGAAAACACCCCTGGAACACCTGGGGGAGGTGAAGAAACCCCTGGAACAGCTGGAGGAGGTGAAAAAACCTCTGGAACCCACTGAGGCACCCGCACCACAACCTCCGGCCCCGAAGCCACCCGCGGAGCCCGTGTGGTGGCCCTTCTTCAAGGACTGCCTCTCGGAGTGGCGGCGCCTGGTCGCCGACCGTCCCGAAGACTACCGGAAGCTGGTCCTCCTCCGTAACCGCTGCGCCGCGTCCTTCCTGCTGATGGTCGTCGTCCTCGGCTTCGGCGGGCTGGCGTTCCGCTTCGTCGAGGGCAGCTTCGAGACATTCTACAAGTGTGGCGTGAAGCGCGTGAAGCGAGGGCTGATCGACGACCTGTGGCAGGGCAACCACTACCTTCCCGAGGACGAGTGGAGGTCCCAGGCCAGGAAGAAGCTGCGAGAGTTCGAGGAGCAGCTACACGCAGCCCACGAGGCCGGGGTGCATTCCTACAGCGGCCAGAGGTCCTGGAGCTTCCTCAACTCCGTCGTCTACTGTCTGACTGTCGTTACGACCATTGGTGAGGCTACCCACGTTAACCCTTCGAGGAGTATGCACGTATATACTAGGAGCTACATTTATATGGAAATATATTTGCCCTTGAAGACAAAACTCACACTTTTACAGTTTTACTATTTCGCTGGACTTGATCGGAATCTAAATAAGAAAATTACTACTAGTCAACAACTTAGTTTGTAAGAATAAAACTGTTTTTTTTTTTATATAATTATTCACACGAACACGATGGACCGTAAAACATGTTACTTCTATCGCGATACATTAATTGATACACAGCCAACGCGTGATATTATTGGTCGACGGCCAACCAATAATAAACGTGGCAGAGCACAGTAGGCGTGTCCGGTGTAGCCGGGACCAATAGGACAATGGTAAGTGGAAATACAGAGACCAACAAGAATAATATTGCTGTAGTGTAGAATATAAGGAATTCACTTCAAACTTGTCCCCCAGGGCTGGTAAATTATTCCCATCCTCAAAGGGTTAAGGTGGCCGCCTGGTCGAAAAGGCGACTGAGACACGCGCATCAGCACTCTCATCGCCTCTACGGCGCAGAGCATTCAACTGGCGTGCAGTCTCGCCATCGATAACGCAACCTCTATGGGACTTTCAGAGGAAACCCTACCATTTCCTGACGTGATGATCAAACAAAACGTCTGACACACGCCCCTATTCCTTTTTTTTTTTTTTTTTTAATGTGTTGTACCGGAATGTTCATACCGGAAAACGACAGCAAAAACACGCGTTCGAGTCGTTTTCACTATCACGAAAAAACATGCTTTAGAAAGAAATGGAGGAACTGAAAAACGTTGGACGTTTTCTGCTGGAGCTCTGCAGACCATTCGGTGGCCTACCCAGGCGACCACCTCTTAACAGGACGGTCACATCCCTCAGACCATACTGTCGCTTTGTAAGATGAAACACTATTCAAGTTCTACTTGTATGCACGTCGTGTATTCTTCCACCTTTTTCATGTGCCTGGTCACTTTATTTATGCATCGGTCAAATGAAACTGTGCAATTATTATAAAAGTAAATGTTTTACATATTTGCTAGTGCACTGGCGTGCACAAAAAAAAAAAACTGAAAGTGAAATTGACAATTTCAATATCCAGCAATTTCATTCCAACGTTAGGAAATTGAACTTTTTCCACCCTGTCGTTACCAACTTTACGTTAACGTATGACAGCAAGAGTGCCGGTTGAAATACATGCAGGTGGAGTCAGTGACATTTTTCAAAGGTTGATTTCAAAAGGGCTCATTTAATTCGGAACAGCCTTTAAAATATTTCACATGTCCCGAAACATACCCCAGACGAGTACGAAACAGAACTCTCAAGGTAACGAGCATGCTATACGTGTTACTTTGAAGCCCTTCAACATCTTTAAAGATGGCCTTTCCAGACTGCGGTATATAAGAACATACCGCCCGGAATAGAACGAAACTGCGATAGAGGCTTACATTGAACTTTGATAAAGGCTGTTCACAATAAAGTGAGCACTTTTAAAATAAACCTTAGGAAAATTTCACTGCCCTTGCCTGCATAAATATTTTTACGGAATCTCTAAGTGACATCTATCCAGTAAAGTTGGTAACGATCGATGGAAAGTAGTTCCAAATCCTAACGTTGAATAAAAAGTGTTAGGTAACGATTTGTGATAATGAAAATGGTTTCTCTAGATTTCTGTTTGTTTTACTGCATCGAAGTGAAAATATGAGCAGATTTATAAAAAAAAAAAAAATTTTTTATAACTTCACAGTTTCACTTGACCGACGCATGAATAAAGTGATGAGGTCCATGGTAATGTTAATTTTACATAAGGCGTAAGAACACACAACGTGTGTACAAGTATATCTTATGCAGATCTTTTTCAAAAGTGCTCGTCCTGCCGTGAACAGCCTATACAAACTTTACACAAATAAATTTAAATGATCATCGCTTAATGTTCCATAGGTACACGCATCACAACAAGAACACTGCACGCGTGTTTAGAACCTTGCGCTTAGAGGCGATGGTGCTCTTGATGAGCGTGGCAATGTGACCCTTATCGTTCCCGCGCTTCTGAGCCTCCGATGTGAAAATAGCTCGAGGTTGGTGACCACATTAAGTTAGTCGCGCACTCTCCCTTCCTTTCGGGATGTTCCTAAGTTGCAGTAGGAATGATTTTCTTCCTCTTAAGTAGTTTACCATAGCAATTCCCGGTATAGACTGTTCATGGTAACTTCACACTTTTCTAATCAAACATTTGTAAAATCACCCCATGTTTGACGTGTTTGGTTGTTTCATAGTTTCATAAACAAGTAACATATTACAAGTCTTTATACTTCTGTTAACGTGAAAGTATCTTATTTTCGGTTAATTAAACTTTTAGTTATAGTTTGTTCATAAGTTTTGATATTTAATTTATAATTAACACTAGTAAAACAGAGAGAAATTATGTGTGTTGGTAATATCTACTTAGACATAGTTCTCACGCAAAATATTATCAATCTGGATGCTCACAAATGTGCCGCGTGGTCCCTTTTGTGTAATTTTGTAGACCTGTTTGACCTTTGTTTGCATGAGGCGTAGGAATAACATGAAAATGGATCCTAGCGGGGGTTCAGAAAAGTTGGATGTACCCGTAAATAGACTATAAGTGCCGGCTGAGATAGCGAATTCTCGCTCTTGCATTACATGTTTTAACCTACGGTTTCTTGCTGACGCTTTCAGGAGGAAAATTTTTTAATGATTGCCATATATTCTATTAGCTATTCAGAACATACGTAAAGTTTGAACATTAACGTGTGCTCTTTCTCAAATTAGAGTATTTCAAACTGAAAATAATGTACATATTACGTTATTTATGGCGTAGTTTTAAATTAGTATTTAGGAGGTTGTGTATGTGCTGTAGGATAAATTAAACGGTATCGATTTACAACCCGATACAGTACATTGTGACGTCATACAAGTAGTCCCGATGACGTCACAAATGTTTTCCCGGTTCCAGAGTTCCGTCCCCCCCCCCCCTCCTTCCTTTTAACTACAGGAACTGCGTCAGATCGTTAGTGGGTGTGAAAAAAAAGGGGGGTGGAGGAAGGAGTTAGAACAGGGGAAAATTTACAAAACTCTGGGGTTATGGTACCTCACAATTCAGATGAGCGGATGTGCTCTAATGTAATACATATTTCCGATTTCTTCTACCCCCCCCCCCCCAAGTGCAATCGAATAAATGGTACTTAAGTTATCTCATATAAATGAAATTTACCGTCACTGAAGAACGCTTATTTCCCATTGCAAATAATTTTGTTGTTGCACCCTTCATTTAAACTGCAGTAAAGTCGTTTTCCTAGATATGTTTCTCAAAGAAACCTTTTCAGTTTTGACAGTAGTATATACAGTAAAAAGGATTGCTCTTACTTTACAGCTTCACGTTCATCCTCGGTCAGTTTCTCGTACGCGTATCACAGTGGCGTGTGGTGAAATGTTGCAAGGTGAGCTGGCATGAGCTGTGTGCCGTACCCTGTTGCTTGCTATTTTACACTTCCGCCAATAAAACACAGCTCGGCAGCTGACGCCACAGGACTCGCGTAATGGGTCCCTGGCTGCTCGCTTGTGAGTGGTCGGAATACATTCAGGTTTCCCTAGAGCTGCACGATGGTTACTGGCGCCTGCTGCGTGCACCGAGAATGTACAGTAGTGAACAAGCACCAGCTTACCTTGAAACACTTCACCACACCCCACTGGTTATCATTATGTATTATCCTCCATTATTAATCTTCCCATTTCTTAGTTGACAGTACAAAAAAAATCCTCACCCTTCATTAAAATATAAGTTTATGTTATTCATTTTCCACAAATTACTACATCTTAGCTTGCGATTCACTTCAACAGATGATAAAGGTTTTAAATACACATTTCTGTTTTTCCCTTATTATATGACTTTATTAAATGAAATCAATAAACTTAATTTTGAATGAGAAGCAGCCTATTCACTTTCTTGTTCATAAAATAAAGATTGCGACCAAGATGCATGCATAAAAGGATAAAGATTAATGTGACAACCATTCGCCCATTTTTGCCAGGACTACATAAGGCCCTGTCATCGCTTTCAGTGCAGCTATCAATAACAAAAAGTCAAAGAATTTAAAACCATGTGTAAAAGGATAAGAGGGGGGATGGGGATCATACAACGGCAGAAGTGCCATTTTTTTTCTCTGTATTTTGTAGCATTTCCCTACCGTTGTAACATAAAATAAGTTTGTGAGATGCACGAAAATGTTATCTAATATTTTTTTATATTTTATATTGTTTGTTTTGGTTCAACTCCCCCCCCCCATAACAACCAGGTTACCAGAATGGCTTCCCTTTAAATAATTGTGGAGGAATGGCCGCCCATATTGACATATAAAAGCGACACTACTCTACAATGAAGCTGTACAGGAATTTTTTTCAAAGGAATAAAGTTATTTTATAAACACGCTTTGTAGCCATACGATTTATGGAACAAACAATATAAGTTCACTAATACACCCTATGCACGGTCACTTCACGTTTTTGTGTATAGAGCATTTGAAAAATCACCCTAAATACAAGGAGTTGGGTGATTTCCTAGATGTCAAGTGTCACAAGCGATCTATACTTGTGTTAACATTAAAGCATATTATTATTGTTAAATTGCACTTTTACTTATGTACTATCTATAAATTAGAATATATAATTTTTGATTAATATAAATAAAAAGAGAGAGAATATAGGTGAGTTTACTACGCCTAATAAAAAATAGTTCTCATAAAAGATATTTTTAAAGCTAATGCACACTCCGGTGTAATTTTTAGACTTAGGCAAACTTTGTTTGCGTGAAAGTAGACCTTGAACAGGGCTTCAGAAAAGTCGTAAGTTACAATGAACTAACTGTAGCTAGAGAATTGAAGCATTCGCGGATTCATTTCGGGACAAGCTGGAGTTCAAAACACGTATATTTATATATAACTTTAACCATTGGTCCACCTCCTGGAGAACGCTGTCCCAATCGTTGCCTTCCACAGTGACAGCAGACAACCAATGTGCTGTTAACATCGGCATATCTGTATATAAGACTACAGAGTCTTACGTGGGTTTTTCAGGCCTTTAACTATAGCTAGGCATACACACACGTGTAATGTTTATTTAGTGCTATCAGAAATATCAAACATTTTTTTTGCAGTCAAGGCAATCACAAGCAAAGTGATTTTGTTAGGGGGAAAAAATCAGTCCTTGGTTGTTTTACTTGCACTGAACTTCAAAAGTTGATTCAGAATGCTCTTCGAATTAAAAATTAACTTGCAATGTCACAGAAATTGTTTTGTTCTGAGATATGATATAAGGTACTTTGACTCGCTTCTGTCTCACCTCTCTCCTTTCCCAGCCAAGGACCTTGAAGTTAAATGTAACGAACTTCCACACGTGGGTCCCGCATGAGGCATGAGGAGAGGATAGTGGCGATAATCGGAGCCGACTAGCATACACGAGTGACAGGCCTTGAGCTCATTACAGCCCAAAGAATGGATCAGCTGAGACGAGATAGGGCTGGAACAGCAGCGGGAATAAAGACGGGGGGGAGGGAACTGCAGAACGCCGAGAAAACCCTCACACTACGGAAGTGCCCCCCCCCCCCCATGAGAAAAACTCTGTCCGCAGATTGTCCCGCATGACGGAATCAGAGATCGAACTAGAGACCTCAGAACTGCGAAGCCAGTGACTATCCCACCGAAGCAACCGTGGGTTTGAAAATGAAATCACGTTTCCAAAATTCTTAGAGACATGATTTTCCTTTCAAACCCCATGCTAGACTTCAATAACCTACGCCCACAACTACAACTTCCTTTGGTTATTGACAACGTGTCTACGTGAGAAAACGCATGTATTTTTTGACTGGGCCAATAGAAATAAAGTACTCCGATACTGAACGTCCATGATTCGCGGATAGCTACTTGAGGCACGTGACATTTCAAATCATCCAAACAGGAAGGTGCATATGAACTAAAGTGTTTTGGTGTACAACTGGTCTTGAAATCTTTCGCGAAAAAAACACCTGACCTTACACAGAAAAAAAAAAGGTTTTGTTGAATAAAACAAGATTTGTTTGTTGCAACCAAATTATTTGTCCGTATAGGGACAATGAAATATTTTGTGCTGGAACCAAGTTATTTCTTTTTTGCCTTCATTTGGTTGCCCCAAACTGTTAGATTTGGTAGGTGAAACTAAATACTTGTTTGGCTACACGTACATTGAACAGTTTGGGCCGATATAAAAAAAATATTTACAAGTTCGACCTAATTTAGAACATAGATCACCTGCGTCCGAGCGCTACGCCTTAGTAATCTCAGCTAGTGTGACAACTTATAACACCGGAAAGCATTTGCATATACACATAGATACACTCTAAATATTAATCAACTGTGCAAACTTATATTTCAAGTTTTACATATTTACTTGTCAGTTTCATGTTGCACTGTTTTATTAATGTTTCTACGCGATTATTAATCATCAATAGATGCACTAACAAACACGGTTACAATCCCAATTGTCACAAAAATACAAACAAACACTCGAGCGGTATTTTCGAACGAAGGTAGTCAAATGAGTAGCCAAACAAATATATACAGTTGACTCAACAAAATATTTAGTTCACAGTCTAACATTTTTGGCCCAACACAGAGATTTTAAGCATATAGTTTGTTAGAAGAACAAAAGTAATTTTGTTGATTTTCAAATGTTGTTTGCTCAACAATATACTTTGTTAGGGCAACTAAATATATATTTGGCCCTCTACAAACAAATATCGTGTTCGATTTTATCTTAGTGTATCTATTACTAGGGACATGCAAAATTCGCGTTATTATTTGGCATCAGGCTAAAATTCACAATACTGTATGCACTAGAGCCGATGTCGTTTCTCGATTGGGAGCTGCAGAATTGTGGATTCGCTCCCTTCCTGACTGAACTGCGCGTGATTGGGCCACACAACTGTGAAGCGTTCATTTATTAGCGCAGAGTTACCCAGGGCGTGTCAGATAAAGTGTAGTCCAATGACAAAGGTATAGCAAAGGTAACCTGTTCGAAGTTAAAGTGTTCTCGAATAATAGCGCGGATTTCTCAGGTCTCTACCTATAGCTAATGTAGGTCCACGGGACATATGTGCCGGGTCGCTGGGCTACCTCGCAGCGGGCTGGCCTCTGTAGCCATGGCCTGCAACAGAGCCTCACCGCGAACTTGGGGACTTTGCCCGTATAAATAGCCGCAGCCGTCGCCCCAAGGCACCTGTTGCCTTCCTTCCGCGTGGGCCTGCGAGCTGAAGCCAGGGAGACGGCAATTTCCCTCGAATCAATCCGATGACGGGCTTCGTCTATCTCCTCTAGAGTCCAGTTCACATCATTCGACACTTCAAGGTGGATCCACATCTACAGACATTCGAGACAAGTTACCGGGTTACTTCACACTTTTCTGAAGCCCTGTTTAGGTTCTACTTCAGGTGCATTCCTCTGGCTCCTGTAATCAGAGTCTACGCTCTAAATTCTAATCAGTGGGGAACCACTGATTCGCAGTGAATTTCTACTACTCGAATCAGTGAAAATGGCTCCACTTATTATCAGTGGAAAATCACCGATTGTTCCAGTGAAACAATTTCACTGATTGAGTTAGTGACGTGAAATTATTTCACTAGTTGAATAAGTGACGGCCAACTGCAGTGGCGAAATAAATATGGTTTAGTGCATTCGTTGTTATTTCACTTGATACACGTTGTTTAACGGGCATTTTTGCGCGCTGTTTAACTGATCCATCAGTCAAAATAAACCACTGAGTAAACAGTGAAAAAAAAAGACCAATTTATCAGTGGAAAATGTCACTGAATCAATAAGTGAAGGAAATCCGGCATTTTCTCACTGATTCATCAGTTAAATTCACTGAAGTGACTGTTGAATCAGTCTTACTGATTCAGTTTAAGAGAGTAGAAAATTACACCAGAGAGACAACGCGCTACATTAGTGCGCACTCGTAATAATGTTTTGCATAATAACTATTTATTACTAGGCTTTACCAACACACCAATTTTATCCCTGCTGAAAGAACTGTTGAAGTCACATATTTAAACAGCGAAGCCTGGCACTTAGTTTTTCAACAAAACTTCACATTTTATCTAAGTATTCATAGAATAAAACAAGAGTCGCCAGGCCGCGTGTGTCTTGTGTATTCGACTAAGGCTTCTAAACTACTTGATGGATTTTGATGAGGTTTTCACCATCACTTAGAGAATTTCATGAGGACGGTTTAAATACATAAAACATTAATATTTAATGTAAGGACAGTAAAGAAATGTCGACGTTTTATAATCAAGTCGGGAAAAGCCGCTTTTCGGGCGCTTACATGACTTACGCTGACTAAATCGTAAGAGATAGACCATATTAGTGTACTACAGAATTGTAGATCTCAAATAGGTCTATCAAATGTCCCCAACAGTATATGTTTATCTTTTAAGGACGACCCACAGAAACCATTTTTTGTCTTTTAGGGGTTCACTTACGAAGACTTTGTGAATAACACAGTATTAATCCTATGTTAGCTACCTAAGTATTCAGTGTATATACTTGCTGTAAACGTAAACCCGATATAGGGGGAAAAATCGCACCCGAGCGAGGCCAGGGCGGGTCGCTAGTTTAAAATAAATCCGTGAATCCAGCGAATTATAGTTGCACATAAATTTAGTCGAGGGAAGCGCTTTAGAATTTCAATGCAGGTATCTGTGCAAACACCGTGTTTAATGTAGCCCCAAGCCAACGGTTTTCTAGCGTCAAACGAGTCATTAATGATTTGGCTCACGGAAAGTTAATTACTACGCATATGACATGCGTTCTCTACATAATCCCCCGTGTATTATTGTCCGCCGGCTGCCAAATCAGCTTTAATAAAAGACTCTCGAGAACATCCATGTGATACAGTGTTTGTCTAAATACAAGGTTCACAACCGACTCTCAAACATTACTTCAAGCGATATATTATAAACCAAAAACCTTCCTAATCAGCCATGAACGAAATGCCGAATATCGCAATAATCACAGGAAATAAAATAGTTTCAATGAGGAAAGGAATTTCAAAGATTTTCCTCGTTCAAGTCTGGAGTGAATACTGCTGAAATTCTACGAAATTATATACACAGGATTTTTTCTTTCTTTCTTTCTTTCTTTCTTTCTTTCTTTCTTTCTTTACCTCAAGGTGTTGTTACATCGATATAGAAGAAAAACATTTAAGATGACCGTAATAGTTATAGATGTGTTTAAGGCTCCCTCCTATACATTGAGCGTTTTCTGTGTTCGAGGCCGCACTGTAAAAAAAAATATCTCCTTCATTTTACAGAAAAGTGATGGTAAAATTTTTATCCAGACGTGTCGGTAAACTCTCCGTGAAATTACGGACACATTGATTTTCAGAAACGGACTTCCCGTAAATTTCACGGAAACTCTCCGTTAATTTCAAGTGAGTTTTCTGTACTTTCCGTTTAAAACCAAAAGAGATTATGGAAATTTCCTTAATTTTTGTTCTGTGGGTGTTCTACCGCATATAAAACATTATATTAAAAAAGTTAAAATATTTTGTACTTAGGCGAGGTTTGAACCCGAGTCAGAAAATTATCACTTTGTATGAAAAATATAAAAGCAAAAATTCAGTTTCTATTAAATTTAGTGTATTTTTAGTGTTGCCAAATGTTACAGACGCATGATGATGATTTTTAATGTTTGAAATAATGGGTCATAGTCCCTTGGATAACCTTAACTGCCGCAGAAACGATAATTTTCTTGTTACAGTGGCGAAGAAAGCTTCGCGTAGAATCGGCATTGTTCGTCCACGTAACTCGAAGCCAAAGGGAATACAGAGACTTTCCGTATTTTGTATTTACGGACTTAACTCCGTTTTTCGTCATTACGGATTGCCTTTCCGTATGTACACTGTACATTTCCGAAAAAACATCCCGTACATATACGGAAAGTTTTTAACAGTGCGCTTCACCAGAAGCGGCGGCGATCCGGGTTCGATTCCCGGTGGATATGCTCCCGGATTTTCGCACGTGGGAATCGTGCCGGACGATGCCGCTCGTCGGCGAGTTTTGCCGGGGATCTTCCGGTGCTGCTCAATACTCACCTTGCTTCACCCTCATCAGCTCTCAAGACCTCGATTATAACAGCCGAACATATCTCTTCGCTCCCTCATATCTAATATTAATGTGTGGAATTATTTTAAAGGTATTACCTTATAAAGTATTGTCTCGCACGGCTTTCCTGATTATATCCTATTCACGATTTCTTCACACTTTTTGAATCAAACCTTTGAAAAATCACTCCATGTATGTCGTGTTTTGTTTTTTCCTAAACATTCCATGTATCACACGCGTTCTATACTTATGTTAGGGTAAAAGTATTTTATTTTTTCTTAAATCAATGTTTTACCAATATTTTATTTATAAATTATAATATTTCATTTATAGTAAATATGAATAAGAACAGTGAGGAAACACGTGTGTTGGTAGCGCTTAGTAGGAAATAGTTCTTATGCGAAATATTATTGCAGTTGACTTCGCTCGAATTCGGTGCGTTGCCCTTTGGTGTAATTTTCTGAAGGCTGTTCATGGTAAAATTAGCACTTTTGAAAGCCATGCTTAAGATCTACTTATATGCACATTGCGTATTCTTTCGCCTTATGTGAAATTGACATTGTCAAGGGCCTCATAACTTTATTCATATGCTGATCAGGTGAAATTGTGCAATTATTAGAAAAATAAATATGTTACAAATCTGATTAATTTTTACTCTTCGATCCACGCAAAAAATACAGAAAGCGAAAAGAATAATTAAAGTTATTCTAAATAGTTACCTAACACTTTATATTCGACTTTAAGTTATGGAACTACTTTCCACCCACTATTACTACCTTTACTGGGCGCATGTCACTCAGTGCGCCCGTTAAAATATATGCAGGTAAGGGTAGTGACTTTTTTCTAAGGTTGATTTCAAAAGTGCTCTTTTTATAGCGAACAGCCTTTAGTATTTGTTAAGCTTCGTTTGCATGAGGTGGAGGAATGACCTGGAAGCAGAACTTTGGCAGGGCTTCAGAAAAGTGGGAAGTAACTATGAATGCATTATATCCACAAGGTTTGCTAAGTGGACAAAACACATCCCGGATTTGGCCATCACGTATGTAAAACCGTCTTCGAGGAAAACCAGAATTTCGTTAATTTACAGTTATGGACACAAATGTTTTTTTTTTTTTTAATTGTGTTGGGCGGAAGAGCCGTCCTAGATCTCGGGTGCGGATGGCGAGCCAGCGAAAGAGCGATCCGCTTGGCGCCAGCGGGTTAAACAACCTCCATAAACCTTCCACCCCCCCCCCCCCAAACTGAAATTTTTTTTTTTTTCTGTTCGCCGGTGGCGCAGTGCAGTGGGGTTACGGTGCCGGGTCGATACCAGGACAGCGGACCTCGCAATCTGCAAACAACCCCCTCCCGACCCGCAACCCCTTTACGACTCCACCCCACTGCGCATGTTCCCGGGTTTGTCTCTGCAACCATCGACGGAACTCCCATGTGCTATGAGCTCTTCCCGCGCCGAGAGACCTGGATGTATTCAAAGTACTCGGTGCATAGCGATAGGATAAATGCTTGTAAAATAATAGATCATTCGATTGTTTAATTGTAATCGATTCATCGATTATTTTGAAACAATTCGACTATCCACGATTTTCAGCTGTTTGTACTTAAGCAAAACAAAACGTTGCAAATACCTACATGCTTCACATTTATAAAACATATAAAATACAATTTCGAAACAACAACTTTTTAAAATGGAGAAATTATTAAAAATAAACAGAAAATTTTTTGGTGAGAACAGTTTTAAACAGATTTATAGAAATATACAGTATTAGCTGTCAATTTCTATGTATGGATAATAACAAGATAATCGATTATTTTTACCAATTATTTTTCGATTAAAAAATAAACGTAATGGAATAATACCTATAATTATGCGATTATGTCATGGAAAACGTTTGCTAGACAAGACTTCGTAAAAAAATTTGGAATTTTGTAATTGTTTGTAATTTACAAGACAATTGAATATCTGGATACTACGTGATCGTGTTATTATCCACGGCCATTACAAAATCTGCCATTGTCATAAAATATCTTCTCTTGAGATATCTGGGGTTTCCAACCATATCTGTCATTGAATTTTTTTGTCACTGAAACATGACAATGCACGACATATGAAAATTAACAATTCGGTTTGACAAACGTTTCTTTGCTGAATCCTACCGTTTTCTGTTGTTGTTTTTTTTTTAATTTCGCGCGTAAAAAATATTAACGGTGCAAATAAATATCTGTAAGTATATAGGACAGTATGCTCAATGTGTCCTCGTTGACGTGTATTCTATAGCATCTAGCGCATTGATTGTTGCCAACTTGCAGATATTCTGACTCCTTCTTGATAAATTTTATAAAATTTTTGGAATATTTTCAACTTGCAATTTTTGTTTTTTGTAAAATTACATGAATATTTAACCGATCTTTAAACTAAATTATATTTATCCCCGCAGTTCAGGTAGCTTCAGTATTTTATTTGACGTGACAATAAAGAAAAGTAGATAAGAGTAGGTATTAACTTTTTTTTGAGTGAAATACATATAATAGAAAACAAGTAAACCTTTACTATACATATATATACACACACACATGTGAAAAATTCGCGCTATTATTTTAGGACATTTTAAACTTAAAACATTTTTCCCTAGCAATACGTTTGTCATTGGAACAATCTTTATTTGACACGCTCATGGTAACTCTGCGCCAATAAATGGACGCTCCACCACAGTTTTCCCCAATCACGTGCAGTTCACTCAGAAAGGGAGTGACTTAACGTCAAGGCAGCAGCCAATGGAGAAACGACACCGGCTCGAGTATATTCAGTACCGTGAATTTTAGCTTGACGAAAAAAAAAAAATTTACGCGAACTTTGCAGGTGTGCACCTACAGATATGACACTTAAATTGTTTATGTCGATAGCTATATGCAGATGTTCCCAATTACCGAAGATAGCTGTCACATTTCTGAATGCACGCCCTTTCGCCCAACATCGCTAAGTTCAGAAATATGGGAAATATGGGTATCATAGTTGTAGGTGGACCTTGGAATTAAATGAGAATATGTGTCACAATAATTCTCAAGAGGTAGCGCCCTCTGAGCGTTGATGTCCGTCTTGCGAAAGCAGTACAGTAAATGCTGCATGTCCACACGACACCTCGACCAACCGCTGATGAACATTTCGCAACTGTGTGATAACACTCAAGAGCTCCTCGTCGCTGCGGAATGGAACTTCGTAACAGGTTCATTATCGGCAATTACTTCGTGTTAGCTTCCAACTCCCGGATGTCAGCTGACCGCGATAAGTAAGTGCGGAAGAGCGGAACTGAAGTACCTGGCCGCCTGTCGCTTGCTTGCTCAGGGTTCTGGCGAGACAAACGAATGTATCTCCTGTTCCAGAATCTCTCGTCCACGACCTAGTATATTGAAACTCGCATTGCTTTCAGTTCCATATCCTGCTACTATCCTCATTGGTAGAGACTGAAAATATAACTCGAATCTACTACTATATGGCTATCGGGGCTGTACTTTTTTCCGGAATGACGTCATGGTTTCTTTACTTGTAATTAGCTGCTATAGTATATTCGTAGCTAATTGACACTTTTTGAATCGAACAATCAGAAAATAACCCCACGTATGATGTACTTCGTTGTTTCCTAAATATGTTGTGTATCTCAAGCGTTTTATACTTGGGTTAAAAAAGAAGTGACTTCTTTCAGTTAAAGTAAACTTTTACTTATATTTTATTTAGAAAATGTAGTATTCCATTTATAATTTATATGAATAAATACAGAGATAAAATAGTTGTGTTGGTAATTAATAGTATACGCTATTAACGGTAAAGTGAGCACTTTTGAGGCCATAGTTACGTTTTCCTTTCGGCTATATTTTATCCTTTAACGACTTTTTAAAATAAATATTGTTATTCAAGTAATAAACAAAGTGTATATATTCTACCGCACTGGGAAGTTAATGTCTAAGGATAAAATAAAATATAATAAAATATATTGATTGACTATTGTTCCAAATGAGAGGGCTTTCAAAAGTGCTCACTTTACCGTGAACAGACTATAAGAAATAATTCTCATGCAAAATATCAATACAGTGAGTGCACACGAATGCGGTGCGTTGTCTCTTGGGTGTGATTTTCTCTACTCGGTTAAGCTTTGTTTGCACGAGGCAGAGGAACATCCTGGAAGTAGAACCTCAGCAGGGATTCAGAATACCTTTTTTAAGTAACCGCGAAAGGACTATACCCAGATTTAGTCGTGTCGTGTCGTGAGTGAGTGAAGATATTTGGGTGGCTCTTAAAAATCGACGTCTCGACAAACCGATGAGGATGAAACGAGGTGAGTATGGAGCAGCTCCAGAATGTGAGGGTGGAGGTAAACGGGAGATCACCGAGAAAATACTCCGACGGGAGGCATCGCTAGGCGAGATTCGCACATGCGAAAATCCCGGGAGCGAACTCGCCGGGAATCGAAGCCGGTTCGCCTCGGTGGGAGGCGAGCAGTACGACAACTGATTCGTCGGGGTGTTGTGACTCCAGCAATTAATCTTTTCTTTTTTTTCCTGGCGAGCCCTCAAATCCCGCTACGCCAGCGCGAGTACCTTAACAGTTCTGTGTGCCCTCCGGCATACTTGTTAGTATCTAAGACGGTTGGAGAATGGGATGCGCGTCTTAGGGCAAGCCCTTTACGCCTTAGGTCGGGTTTAGTCATTATAATGGGCGCATGCATCGCGACTATAGCAGGGTTGTCTGGTGCCATGGCTGCGATTGTAGCCGTGGACACACCCCGAAAGAAGAAGGATCTAGTAAGGGGTATAGGAAACCAGGCAAAGCGGAGAGGGCCTGGAGAAAACTATGCGACAGTCGCGGAGGGTGAATGTAAATCCTTTATTGGATTAGGGCTGGAGAAAGTAGGGTGGTGTTAGTTCGCGAAGACAAACTTTGTGAGGTTAACGAGGGTGATATTAAATGTGTCGATCCGCAGGTGGGATGTGTCCAAGGTCGTACCGCAGTAGCACGGCCCTGGAGGTGGGGGGCAGAACTGTTCCACCCGCCCGCAGATGCCAGTCATTTCTCTGGAAGCAGAAGAAAAAAAAAGTATTAGTTTCCAGGCATAACAAATAGGAGTAATTAGGAAGAGGAAAGGGGTGACTCCAGCACAATGGTAGCTTTCCCCGGTAGCTGGTTGTTCCCGCTGCAGTCTGTGTGCATGGTTCGTGCGATGGGGCCGGGAGAGAGGGGGGAGAGAGACTGTTTGGCTGCTGCTCCCCATGGACCAGAAATAGATCTGCTGGCTGGCTTCCCTGCTCCTCGAGAACACATGTACCTACTGCTGAGTCCACGCTGGCCGGGGGAACGTGTGGCGTACCACAGACCCACCGGAAGAATGCATTTCTATAGGATATTCACAGTAAAATGAGCACTTTTGAAACCCTGCTTAAAATCTACTTGTCTGCACGCTGTGTATTCTTCCGCCTAATGCAAGATTAACATTTTTATGGGCCTCATCATTTTATTCATGCGTCGGTCAAGTAAAACTGTGAAATTTATAAGAAGTAAATATAGTGCAAATCTGTTCATATTTACACTTCTATGAATTATAAAAAGCAATAAGCGAAATAAATAATTTACATTATCAAAAATGGTCACCTAGCACTTTTTATGCGACGTTAAGATAAGCAACTACTTCCCATCCATCGTTTCCAACTTTACTGGCCGCATGTCACTCAATGCGCTCGTTAAAATATATGCAGGGAGGTGCAGTGACTTTTTTCTAAGGTTGATTTCAAAAGGGCTTACTTTATCGTGAACAGCCTTTACGAGTGTGTGACGAGGGTGATCGAGGTGAGAACGGAGCAGCTCCGGGAATGATAGACCAGGGAAAAACGGGAGATCCCCGGGAAAACCCCGCCGACCAGTGGTATCGTCCGCCACGATTCCCACATGCGAGATTCAGAGAGCGACCCCCGCCGGGAATCGAACCCTGTTCGCCTTGCTGGGAGGCGAGCTGGCTAACCGCTCAGTCACCGCGGCCCCCTGCATTTCTACGACCAGCGAGCCATTTGCCTGTGGGGAAAATAAACATTTTACTGCACTGAATTCGCTTGATTCCATAACTGCCATAACTTTCGACATAATTTAATTTATTTGTGTGTTTAGTTCAAAGTGAAGGTGAAATACTTTGTAAGTACAACTTTTAACGATATTATTTAATAATTTTTCGATTGTGGCAGCACTGCATCAAGAACTCGTATTTGAGCACGAAGCTGGCTCGTTAAAACACAGAGCATAACGTCGTATGATAATGTGTTTGTTCATCGTAGTCGAGAATTTGCTCGTTCGTGAAAAAAATGCGAGTTTAAGAAAAAATGTTCTGCGACATGCTACGGTTTACAGATGGGTGTGCACCTACGTTACCATTTTAATAAAAAGTGAAAAAGAACTTATAGACAAAAAAAACCCGCCAGTGTTACCTGAGAATGTTTTCCAGTAAACGTAACCCCCTTATTTATATCTAACATCAGAAACAGATGCAAAAAATTCATACTCCACGTATGACTTCTCGAAAATTGTACTTTTCATTAGAAGTTTCCTTGTCAATATTTTAAATTTTTCTTTAAAAGTATTTAGTTTTAAGTTTTACGATTGCTTGTAAATGGCCGCACAATTACCGGACTCCCGATGAATATAAGAGCGCTTGTTGTAACGTTCAGATTCGACACTTTATGTTCCTTGCCTCGAAATTGTTTTATTTGTTTATAAGGGCTCGTATTTTAAAAACTAACACGTAACCAAACTCGTTCGTCACTGTCGACCATGTGACTTTGACAGTTGCGTTGGTTTCGTAGGTCAATGCTTGGTATAGACTTTTCGCAGTAAAATGAGCACTTTTGAAAGCCCTGCTTAAGATCTACTTGTAATGCACTTTGTGTATTATTCCGCCTTGTTTGAAATTAATATTGCCATGAACCTCGTCAGTTTATTCATGCCTCGGTCAAGTAAAACTGTGAAATTGTTAAGTGAGTAAATATTATACAAATATGCTTATTTTTAGTCTTCGATCCATTAAATAATAAACTGAAAGGGAAGAACAAATTTACATTATGGCAAATGGTTACCTAACACTTTTTATTCGGCGTTAAGATATGGAAGTTTTTCCATTCATCGTTACCAACTTTACTGAGCAAATGTCACTCAGTGCGACCATTAAAATATATGCATTCAGGGGCAGTGACTTTTTCCTAAGGTTAATTTCAAATGTGCTCACTTTATCGTGAACAGCCTTTATAGGCTTTTCAGGATAAAGTGAGCACATTTGAGGTTCCTATTATTACTCATCCTTTGAGCCATTTTTAAAATCCTTAACAACGTTTTAAAATAAATATTGCTATGTGTGTAATAAACACAGTGTGTACATTCCACAGCACACAGAAGTCAACGTCTGCGGCTAAAATTAAATACATTTATTGACTATTATCCCAAATGAGAGGGCTTTAACAAGTGCTCGTTTTACCATGAATAGCCTGTACATGCGCCGAAGACGTAGGCTCGTTCCACCTTGTCTGGTGTATGGTCACTATGATATCGCCAAACGACGCGATATTGTAATCAAACATGTGATACAATTTTTTTTAGTGGTTGGCCAGAAATAAACCTGTGTGAAGTTTTCAAACCCTATCATACTAAAAGGTATGAATTATAACAGTGGAGAATAGTTGTCTAATCTGTGTGCCATAGGTTGGTGATTCCAAGCAGACTGCATAGTGCGTTATTGGCAGACTTGCGTATGAGACATGTGGGGATGGTAAAGGCAAAAAGCTTGAAGTGATCTTATTTTTGGTGGCCATCATTTGATCGAGAAATTGAACAAACAATTAGAAACTGTAATGCACGTAGACAGTACCAACAAGGCAAACCCTCCAAAAGCAGAATTGAGTCCCTGGGCGTGGCCATCAGGACCCAATCTACGGCTACATGACGATTTTCGTGGCCCAATTCACGGAACAAAGTTTTTGGTAATTTTGGGGTGCTTCATCTATGGCTGCTTAGTTCTCTGGAAGAACATACACCGAGATTTCCGTCCAAAAGCCGTCCATCGACAACAAGCACACGAAAGCCAACTTCACGAAGATTTCGTTCTCTCTCCCAGCTCCTCGTTCGAACAAAATATCCTTAAACCCATGGCCTGATAATGAATCGAGGACCGAAAGCGACTAACCATAAAACCAGCTAATGAGGATTACACAGATAGGCTTATAACTTGTTAATTGAGCCCTTTTAAAATCAACCTTGGAAGAATAAATGTTTCTTAATGCATATATTTTAACACACCCACTGAATTATGTGCCCCTGGTAAAGTTTACACCGATGTTGTAAATCTAACCTCACATGTCATTGCCGCAAAAATAACATAATTTTAAGGAAAACATATACGCTTTCCACATATATACATAAACCATAAAATACAACATTCGCAATACGTCTTTGAAATACTATACAACGAATGAGATGTTAATATTATTTTTATAACGCACTGAGATGTATTTGTATTGTAACCATCAACATCACAATCATTTCTTGGTCTTCAGAAAACTTGTTATAAAATAATCTTGAATGTATTTGAAAACGTCACGCGCTGTGAAATTTTAATTACTCTAAAGAATTAGTCAGAATTTTTACTTAAAAATTATTTCGGAAGTGCGATGCTGTTGTGTTTCCATACCATCCATTACAGGAGAAAATTTAACGAATGTTAGATTTAAATTTTATTTATCAGAGATGTTTCCAGCGTAATACAAGTTAATGCCTTTTAGTTATTAATTTAATGCAATTTTAATTAAAAATATCATTCATGGTAATTCAGCTTCTATATAAATAACCATCTTCATAAACCTATTTCGTTTCCAGTGGTTGCTCATCATTTTAAAAGTAATGTGACGTCGGAAACGGCCGTTTTTCCTCGCACGATTCTGATTGGCTGATCGCGTCAAACATCAAAATAACTTTAGAAACTGTCCAATATTCAAATTCTTTTAAAATTTTAAACTAGGGCCACCCAGCTTTTCCAGACGAAAATGGCGGTGTTTATTACGTGTCGGCGATGTCACGACTGTACAACTATGTTTGACCAAACTGAAGATGGACTCACAACCATCCGCCGCACCTGTCAGTCAGTCGCCCCCGTCCGTCAGTCAGTCATCCGTCGATCCTTCTGTCCGGCAACATTTCAGCGTGACAACTTAACATCGCGATCTTTCTTTCGTAGAAGGTATATTTTGGTTGGAAATATATTTTCAAGAGAGAAACTTTTTGGCGAAATTATTTTTTTTTACGTGATGGAAATTTACACTGAATTATTGTTTACGTTTTAAATTCCTGAACTTACCACCAAGGTAAATAAACACATATCCACCGCCTTGCATTTTCTTTCAAAGTGCGTATTCGCGTCTGCGGGATGTCGTCAGAAGGCGGTGGCCCATCCGTCCGTCCGTCGAAAGTTAAAAGTTTGAGATGTATTTCACGGATGGACAGATAGAAAAAAGTTGCCCTACTATTGGTTGAGGATCACGTGACCGTCTGACGGACGGGCTGTTTGAGAGACTAGCTTTGCTGGACGCAGTTTGACTTCCTATATTTTCAGAGTATTTTATGATTATGTGGTATTACATCAAATAGCAATCTGATGAAGGTATAAAAAAAAAGGAAAATTAATTTACAAAAAAAATATTAAATACCCAATTTATGTGAATTTTTATTTATATGTTTTGCTATACAAATTTTGAAATTTTGTATAATAAGTATGTTCGGCTACAGTTTAAGTCATTATAACAAGATATAGAAATTCCATGTAAATTTTTTTTAATGGTTCGAGCATTTATTTATTTAAAGTTTAAAAAAAAACTTTAATTTAAAAATAGTCAGAAGTTAAATCCTAATTGTAGACGAACAAAATGTCAGACTTCCAAGAAATTTTTTCGTGCTGTTCCTAAGTCTTCAAGAAATACTTCCGCAAAAATCAAACATTGTTCTCGTATCAATTTTTAAAATTTGTTTTGCTCAAAATTTAAGGTTAAAACGCTTACAATTATTTTTAAAAAGTAAATAAAATATATTTTTGAAATTATACTTATTGATATTATTCTACAAAAACCATTTTAAAAAAACCAGAAAAATGTTGGGCTCTTGAACAGCCTTAACCAGAAGCTAAAACACCTAAGATTTACGCATGACGCATGGATTGGAGCCGCGGTGAGACAGTGGTTAGACTACTAGCCACCTACCCTGGCGAACAGGGTTCGATTCCCGGAGTTGCCGTTACCGGGATTTTCGTATGTGGGAATCGTGCCGGACGATGCCGCTGGTAGGTGAGTTTTTTCGGGGATCTCGCGCTTCCCCCATCCTTTGGTTTCCGTTGCTGCTCCATACTCACATCGCTTCACCCTCATAGGCTCTCAAGACCTCGTTAAGGTACGTCCAAATCTCTCCGCTGAACCCATGGGCCTGCATGAGAAATGAAACCTAACCATTTTCTTAGTGCAAAAGGTCATGTATAGGCTGTTCACGGTAAATTGAGCACTTTTGAAGCCGTCTCATTTGAATTAATTGTCAATAAATATATTTCATTGTAGCCTTAGCAGACGTTTTTCAAGTCAGGTGAAATATATAAACTGTTATTATTACTTACATGGCAATATTTATCAAAAAAGTTGATGGAGGAATAGTGCATGTATAATAGGATAAATGTAACAAAGGCCTCAAAAGTGCTCTCTTTATCATGAATCGCATATACTCTAATACACACTACCTCTTATGCACAGCTGTAAATTAATATATTTCACTCAAAATATAAAACAGTGAGAATTGAGTGAAATCAGTGAAAACAGTGAGAATTGAGCAACTGGTAATCAGGGCCAGATAACTAATTAATATGATTGCGATTTTCACTGATTTATTTGTGATTGCCACTAACTGCCGAGAGTTCCATGGCCATAAGTCCCTTGTTCCTAGTTTAATTTGCTTGGTTTGCCAGTCGGAAGTAGCTTAACAACTGACATTCAGTGAATGTTACTTCACTGATTCATTTCGCTGATTCGTCTAGAGTTTTGTAAAACATGGCGATCAATAATACTTGTTCCAATGACCTATGTTCTATGGTTACTGTTATGCTTTTAGTCGAGAACCAATCTTTAATTTTAAGCAATGGCGGATGGATACAGAACGAGCAGAAGTGGATACTAACCACAGCCTATGAGCAGAATAAATAAATGAAACATTAAATTGGATCTTCTATAATTTGTAATTTTTGTTTCGTATTCACTACGACTTAAAAACAGTGAAAACTGCATTTGTTGGCAAAGGGCTAGTAATAAATAGTGCCCAGTTAAATATTGTTTTGACCAATATATTTGTATGTTATTTGTACATTTTGGCGGGAAAATATTTCATTTTTACAGATAAAAATATCAGCGCAATCTAAGGTGCGTAGGCCATAGAGACATGGCGTTTTATTTTTCGAGGAAAAAAGTTAAATAGCTGGAACAAAGCTTGTCACTCTCTCTCACTCTCTTTCTGTAAGTTTAGCACCATTAATAGTAGCGGAAAAATAAAACATGTTTTCAATTTTATTGCATTTCATACCTATTATAGCAAATATATTTATTATCGAATTTATAATTTACAACAGAAACGCGATTTTAATGTTTGAATACTTTTATAGTATATTTAGATGTGATGGCGGGACGGTTACAAATCCGAAGTTGGCATAAATTCGGCGACATGGCGTGTTGCTATTGGCTGAACGAAGTGTTAATTTTTCTTCCTGCGAAATATTGTTAAAATTACCACAAGTTAGTACGCGTTGTGTTTGTGAACCTACATAGACAAGTAACAATGTTGCGATAAATCTGTTCCCCCCCCCCCCCCCCACTGCAGGATTGAATATACTGTAACGTGTGTGTGTGGTGACCGCAGCGTGTGAAATGCCGGCAGGTTATGGACACATCACGCCGTCGACGAACACTGGTCGGGCCATCACCATCGTGTATGCCATCTTCGGCATCCCCATGTTCCTCATCCTGCTGGCGGACTTCGGCAAGCTCTTCACGCGAGGGATCAAGTTCCTGTGGGCGCTGGTGCGCCGCGTGTACTACACAGGCAGCTGCAGGAATGTGCGGCGAACGGCGCCCGTGCAGGTCAGTGCAGACGCAGAGCTCTGGCATCTACGCCATCTACGACATTTCACGTAACTCCCCGGATCGTCAGTTACTACTAGAGACCTCTACAGTCTTGCGTGCAAATATGCTTGTGTCAACTGCAGATTGGTTGTCTGCTGTCACAGAGGACGGCGGCTATTGGGCCGGCGTTCTCCAGGAGGTGTCAGACACCGTGTGGACCAATGGCTAAAGTCATATAAACACACGTGTTTTGAATTCTAGCTTGTCCCAGTATGAATCCGCGAATTCTTCAGGTCTCTGGTATACATTATAATATTGTAAATTAGATCTCCTCATAAATTAATTTTACTCATGCTTCTTCAACAGTATTATAAATCTATCATTTATTCCTTTTCAACATAATAAAATTAATATTCCTTATTATTCAATTATCATTTCTTTGTATTACAAAAACATCTTTCAGCAACATTAATATATATTCAATCTTTAAAACTTTTATATTATACGACACACGTCCATCGTTGGAGGTGGCGAGAATTTTTCTAAAGAAAAAAATTTGTTTTATTTTGTTGTCCCTTGTCCTCCGATTGGTTATCGTCTGACCATGACACGTCACTCCGCCAGTCAGCAAAGGCGAGATGAGAGACAACCAGGATAATTTTATTTAGTACTTTTGTTTAATAAACATGCAATGTCGACTACGCTCTAGGGAAGAAATGAAAAACGACAAACAAAATAATACTGAACACTATCTAGAAATAAATGAAAATTACATACACGTGATCTCTATGTTAATAAACTATTAAACTAATCAAAGACTACACAGTTAACTCATATAATAGAGCGTAATTCGGAATAATAACAAATGAATGAACAACATAAGCAACTACTATATTGTAATCATATATACTGAAAATGTATATTACTCACATAACCCCGAAAATGTGCAACGTTACGACTGTCCATCCACAGAATCTACACAACTTTTCCAATCGAACATTTTAAAAATCACCCCACCTAAATACGCCACGCATCAAAAGCATTTTATACTGCTGTTAATTGCTGTTCATGATAAGGCAAGTCCTTTTGAAACCAACCCTAGAAAAATGTCACTGCTCCAACCTCCATATATATATATATTTAAACGGGCGTACTGAGTAATATGCGGGCAGTAAAGTTGGCAAAGCAGTTTCGTTTCTTAACGTCGAATTAAAACTGTCAGGGTTAACAACGGTGATAACATAAATTATTTCTTTTGCACTCCGTTTTTTTTTTAAATTGCATCTAAGTGTGTTATACTTAGCAGAGTTGTAAAGTAGCAACTATTCTAATAATTTAATAGTTTCGCTCGGCCGACATACGAATAAAGTGACGCGGCCCGTGGCAATGTTAACCTTACGTAAGGAGGAAGGATAAACAACGTGCATACATGTAGATCTCAAGCGAGGCTTTCATAAGTGTTAAGTTTACCACGAACTGCCTATAACACAAACACTTTCCTGAAGTCCTGCTGAAGTTCTACTCCCAGGAAATTCCTCCGCTCAATGCCCAACAAAGCTAACCAGGTCTAAAAAAAAAAACTACACCAAAGGGATAGCACGCCGCACATTTGCGCACTCGGTGTAATCATATTGTGCATAAGAACTATATCTTACTAGGCATTACCAACATACCGATTTTCTCCCTGTCATTGTTCACATTGATTACAACTGAAAATGTAGAATACAATGGAAAGTTCAGATTTAACCAAAAATTAGGCACTTTCGTGTTAACACCGGTGTAAAACGTCTTGATACACGGCATGTTTAGGAAACAACAAAACGAATCGAACATAAGGTGATTTTCCAAAAGCTTCTTTAAAAAAAAGTGTAAAGAAACCACGAATAGACTATATATTATTCATGCCGTAGAGACCTGCGAAAATCCCGGTATTTTTTTTTGCGTCAAGCTGAATTTCACAGTACTGTATATATTCCAGCCGGCGTCGTTTCTCCATTGGCTGCTGCCTTGACGTTAAGTCACTCCCTTTCTGGGCGAACTGCACGTGATTGGGGGACACGGCTGTGGATCGTTCGTTTATTGGCGCAGAGTTACCAGGGGCGTGCCAAATAAAGACTGGTCCAGTGACAAACGTATTGCAAAGGAAAAGCGTTTTTTTTTTCCCGCGAATTTTGCAGGTCTCTATTTATGCATTGTCGTGAATCACCTGATATGGTATAGTGATAGATGCTGTCTCCTTTAGTGCCTTATTGCCCTCGTGCCTAAACCACGGCAGATATCGAGGTTGTTGGCTCCCGTAATAATATACATATATACATATCTACATGAGTATATACTGGTTAATCATTCAGATAATATAAAACATGCCGACACGAAGACAGTTATAAGTGACGATGCTTGCCTCAAAAACGTTTGAAAGCTTTTATGCTAGAGTTGTAAGTTTTTCGGAATATCACGATCTGAAAAGCCTTCTATATCTTTCATATTCAAATGTGTTTGAGGATGGGAAGATTCCAATCGTTTTCGGAAGAGATCTGAGAGAACCTACTGTACGTGGATGTATATAGAAGTAACTTTTACCACATGTGAATATTCCAGTGCACAGAGTAGTGGGTTGCATGGAACTCCAATCCGATTTATAGGACGTGGTCGTCAAATGAATTTGTTAATCGCAATACCGTAACTAGGCAGTGTATTAGAGGGAAAAAAGAGGGAGGGGGGGAGTGCCACCGGGGATGTGTGTGGGGCATGAAACACCCCTCAGGTGGGCTAGTAGTTTCAGGGTCATGCCCGACTCGCCATAACCATTCTACCCGCATCGTTGTTGGAGTACGTGACGCCAATGAAGGGCTGCAACGCAATGCTATAAACAGCACACAGTCACTCACGCGATGTCAGAGTACAACTGATACAGGCAGGTCTGGGCACTTCCGAGGGGTAACTGTACGGTGGCGCCTGCGACTATCGCCTTTACATACAATACGTATATCCCATGAACTTTGGCATGCCGGTGTATAGTTTCTATAGCATATGTTTTTTTTTAATTTGTAAGGTGTTCCTTGATATAAGATAAACGTACATTCTGTGTCAAGCATACTGCTGTTACATAAATTTGGCTTCAATAAATATACACATTGTAGATCCCACGTGTTATATAAAAGCAAAACATTTCTTATGAAAATAAGATGTTATCAGTAATCAGTTTTCATTGCCTATCCTTGTAATAATGAAGCACCAACTTTGGTGGGAATCTGTTGGTTATTTCCCTAAATATGACAAAAGTCGCGCTATATTACAAAAGAGACCTTGCGTTGAAAACATCTAATGGTTGTAATACAGGCTGCTGCCAGCACACGAAGTCTGGTTGAAAGTTGTTACGTGGGTTCGAAGATCTTACATAGTAATCAAAAGTGTCTATATATAGTTTATTCGTGGTTTCTTCGCACTTTATGAATCAATCTTTGAAATATCACCCCAAATATGACGTGTTTAGTTATTTCTTAAAAAACGCTTTTTATCGCAAGCATTTTATAACTCTGTTAACATTAAAGTAGCTTATTTTTCGTTGAATTGAAGTTATGCCTGTATGTTATGTATAAATAATATTATTTCATTTATAGTAAGTATGGATTTAAACAGGGGGAAAACATGTGTGTTGGTAGCGCCTAGTGAGAAATAGTTCTCATGCACAGCATCATTACCACAGAGTGCGCACGAATTCGGTGCACTGCCCTTTGGTGTAATTTTCTAGTCTTAGTTAACCTGGGTTTGCACGAGGCGGAGGAATATCTTGAAGTAGAACTTCAGCAGGGCTTCAGAAAAGTGTGAAGAAACCGTGGATCGATTATATTAGAAATTTGAGTGGGTGGAACTTACGGTAGGAAAATGGATAAATCCAATGTAGTGGTCAGCCGTAATCAATAGTACTAGTGATGATATCGATAGCGGAACTCCGCGCCTAAGGTAACCGAAGAATCCGAAACATTCTCTCAAGTGGTCAAGCAAAAACTGACGCAATTATAAGTACACGCCAGTACTTGAAACGTCCACCGGCAGCAGAGACTGAGAACCCAGTATCTTTTTGACAAAACAATGACTGTGTATATGATGGGCAATGGGAAACAGTTCAGAAGGTCTGCTGGAAACCAGCTAATTCTGTGCCATCTGTATCAGGGACTATTCTTCTCAGAAAAAATAAATCGACTGAAACTTAAAAGATTTGACACGTCGTTGTTGCTGCGACAAAACAAATCGTTGTTTGATTCATTCAAGTTTCAAGCAGAATAAATAGTTTATATTTTTTTATGAGTTGTCTCTCACACTAACAAATCTGGGGAAATTCTTTATGTGCTTGTTCCTATAGAATATTGTTTATTGTTTTCCAAGTAGTCCTAAACAAATCGTGTGTCATTTATTCTTTTAGATGGTATTCACATACAAAAACAAGCATTTGAATGAAAATTGTTTTTCATTTCCACTGAAATAAAAGGTTATACTCTAGCTAAAATTCTTTGTTTATTTTAACACAACGTAATTTTCGATAGCGCTATCGATATATACACATATCGATATATATAGTTTCTGCTATCCATATATAGATTTATCTACTTGCGATATTATCGATAGTGTCTGTAAAACTATCGGATGGTATCGATAGTTTTCGCTATCGGTTGTATCCGACTACACACACGTGGTTGTGACTGATCTCCCTTAATATTTATTTTTCAAAAAGAAGGTCGAATTCCAGAATGGTTGTCCCGCCTTGCAGGAGGTGATGAAGGGCGTCCAGCTGGTGTACGACTTCGCGACCTTCCAGCGGCGCCCCAGCCAGATGAAGACGGACGAGAAGGAGGAAGAGGAAGGCGACGATGAGCACCGCGAGGCGCAGGTGCCCCTCCAGTCGCAGCCCAACACGCCGCACCTGTCCGTCGACGGGCTCGAACCGGGCACCCCGGCGCCCAGCAACTTCGAGATCGACGACGAGTTCAACCTGCCCATCTCCGTCGCCATCGTCATCCTCCTCATATACATCTTCGTCGGAGCCACCATCTACTTCCTCTGGGAGACGTGGGGCTTCTTCGAGGCGTTCTACTTCGTCTTCATCTCCATGTCGACCATAGGCTTTGGCGACTTCGTGCCGGAGGTCAGTCGAGAAAAACTATCGATATTATTTATAATTATTGGTTGTATATAAAAGTATCGTTTTACGAAACGATCTGTTGAAAAAAATCGATATTCTTTGTTTTTAAAGACTTGACATGTGTAAAAATGCTTGAAATATTAACCTACACATTGAGGACAGTATGCATGGTGCAAGCAACTAAAGTAAACATGGTAATTTTTAAATTCAATCTTTGTATTCAAAACTATGAATTAAAAGGGCATTTTTTTTCGATGCCTGGGAGAAAAATATATCGATAAAATATTGTTGAAATATATCGACTATTTATATCGATATATCGTTTATATAATATTGTCATTTCGGTATATCGAAATTTTTCAATACCCCTACAGTTTGCTACAGTTCTTATTCTTATGGCCACATACCTCATTTAGTATTCCAACAAAATGCACAGATTCCACCTCAGGTTCTTAATACAAAAGGTGTGAATACGCATGTCATGTGATATGTAACAGCGTTGTCAGGAGTGGATCTAGAATTTCAGTTTTGTAGAAGGGCGGGGGAGGACTTTCCTCCCATTGTGGAAGTACAGGTCTTGACTTTCGGTCCGTCCCGTCATAGTTATAGGAAATGAATGAATGAATTAAATAAAAAATGGAATGTTAAATCATTCTGATATCGATTCCTGTCAGTTTTAAAACATGTACTACATGACCATGCCAATTTGATGGTTATTATTTTGGTGGGAGGGGGGTTTCTATGACTCCTTTGGATCCCCTATCCCCCTCATCTCTCGATCCGCTCCTGAATGTTGTAATTTTTTTTTTGTGAGAAACAGAACTTTTATATGCTAAAAGCTTAAAATTCTCAAATATGACCTCAATGATAAATTAAGAATGATATCCTAATATTTGATCAATTCTCATAGACATTAATGATATGTACATTCAATATAGTAGTGTGGTTTGACGCACACTAAGCTCTGTTTCTAACATTAACATATTTGCTCGTTTTTCATGCTACTTTTCTCGAATGATAGTTGACCAGTGTAAGTAGAGACCTACTGACCTATCTTATGTTTCCATGATAAACTAGAATGCTTGAGCACTTGTTTATAGGCCTGTGCGAAGGTCGTAATCTTATTGCTACGGGAAAAATGCTAAACCTATTATTTTTTTCTAAACTATCGCAATTCCGGTATCAATTTGGCCAACTTTCGCGATTTTATGTGGTAAGTCCTTTGTTGCTCAAAGAAAGTGCAATTGCCAGAAAAAAACATATGTTTAGTTGTTGATGTTATTATGTAATTCGTAGCTCCCATAATATTAATAACTCAGAATGAACTAAACGGTTAAATCACACAGACGATTCCAGCATTGTATACGGGATGACTATACTGTAATTGAAAAATATAGTGATGTATAGCGCAGTAAATGGGTATACCAATTCCAACGCTATCAAGTTGATGATATTATTTTGTTAATATTAAAATAATCACTTTGACATATTTACTGATTTTGTGATTTACAGCCATGGTTTTTAATAAAAAAATACCCATGGTAAAATCCAAAAAACATTGGTTCTATTAACTATTGCTATATATGTACTGGCCTTCAAATATATTGTCAATTTCTTACTCCATAAAAAAACATTAAGTATTTCAAAATCTGTTTTTGAATATATGTATATTTCAAGGCCTTTCCGTAGCCTGTTAAACTTTATCATGAGATATGACTGAATACTGCTACGATCTCCAAGACATAATTTAACACGCACAACTTCGAGATTATCAGCTCACATAACGAGTACTTTTGTGTCATCGCCAACCTGAATATTCGCACAGGCCTAATTAATTATGTTTAATTGCACGGGCTGAGCACATCTGAAATATTTGTGAACAGAATAATTTATAACAAAGACACGTTTCCAATCATCTGGCTTGGACAGTCACAAGGCTTTCCAAGTGCCCATAGGAATTCTCCACAAGGATAGTAAAATAATTAATTGCAACCTCTTAATAGTATTAATGTGCAAGGCTCACTGCAAGGGCTGACCAAATTTTCCTTGCACGTGTACTTAACGTTTGGCTGGCACAATTATAAAAGTTGTAAGTGCTCTGATAATAAAATCAGGTAAACATACAACTATATAATAACTCAATTTTTTTATAACACCATATTTTATTTTAATATGTCGACGTTTCATTGCCTTAGAGACATTGTGGGTGAATTAATACATTATCCTACGTTTGTTGGAAAAATACATGGCGATGGATTCCCACAGAATTTTTTTTTTTTTTTTTTTAAGTGTACCGCGACATTGTCAACAAGCCTTTACAAATATGTTGTTCATATTCTGACTGCAAGCAAAATTGGGTCTTCTTGTGAAATTTCTGCTCAGTAGATGGATTTCATTTTCATATACATTTTTATTACGGATTGTTGCATCAAATTTAACATGCGCGCTTTGAGATTTAGATTTATTTTGTAAAAGGCAAAATATTAATTCCTATTCAGCATGGATGCTTCTATACTTTGCATTGCATCTATTTTTTTTTTTTACTTAAATGGCATCCAAATTCGTGTAAAATGACGTTCTACAATATCTGGCATTACCACGCGTACAAAATTTCCATATTATTTACATAAATTAAGAGCGGAAAAGGGGAAGTGTAAAACAACTGTTTATGTGAAAAAAGTTTGTAGTTATGCTGTTACACAAATGGTTTAATATGTTTGCATTCCCTGTCACAAAAAAAAACTCTCTTGAGAATAAAAAAAAAAAAAAAAACAGTTACAGTGTAAACGTACACATTTTCTTTGGAGTTCGAACCACATTATATTCCCTTAACTGGGGTTACAACTTTCAGAAATAATTTAATGATTTTTAAAAATAGATTCCCATAATAACCCACCATTGTAGAATTTGTAAAAAATATGTCATTCATTAACAAAATCAACAAAATATCTTCACTGAGCTGCGATAAAATACTGCTTTTGTGTTGTAGTTTGTTATGTTTCACCGTATGTAGTTTTAATACTTATTCCACGCCTTTTATGTGTATGACGTGTGCCATCGTATTGTCAGCATATTACATTCAGTATGGTGCACAGTTGTTCAACAACCATATAGTAAATCCTATATCCGCCGCAGTCCTCAAACTCTCTTGAATATAAAATTACACATCTAGCTCTGAACACACGCACGCACTGTATTTTACACGAAAGAATGCCTAACCTAACAGCTGGACAATTTTTTACAATGATCATACTTTTATTTCGCTGGCTGCCGCATTTGAAATTGTAGACGTATGTTAGGTATTTTAAGAATTTTTTTCCACTACATTAGCTTATTAATGTAGTGCTTAATAGCAGTCAGCGCTGCTTGTAAGCTTTGTGTATGAGCCTTAAGATTATCACGGATAGCTTGTAAATAGTATTGTCACAGTATGTACATTCTGCAAATCGATAAATCTAATTGACGTCTTTAATTTCTTGACGTCTGTGTAAAAATTGTTCTTGCTAAGCATTACCGCATGTTCAATTTTGCTCGAAATATCTCACTTCAAGTGGTTTTTTTAATTTTAATTTTTGTAAATACTAATGTAGATATTTTGTAGTAACAAATAGACGAAGGAGATCAGGAACGGTGACTTTCATCAAATGTGACTTCACGTGAAACTGGTGGTATCGAACTGGTAATAAAGAACTACTTTGTTAAAATTGACAAATAGCTACGAATGAAGAAAACATGGAGCCGAGTTTATGCCCACATTCCACGTTTCGTCGATCGTAACACCATTCAGTTTGTAAATTATGCGCTCGAAAAGGTGGAGTATACCGTGTACGAATTCGTATACCGTGAACCAATTCGGTGGTCGTGGGGAGGGTTCCGTCCTCTTTCGTGAGCGTAGTTCGGATGTGCAGGAATGATTGCGAAGGCAGGGTGTAGATATCTTGATGCTCAATGCTGTATCGGGATTCGAACCTCACGCCCGAGGGCGTATAGACCAGTCCTTCACCTGGGGAACATTCAAACCTTTCAACCTTTCGTTTGCTTGCGTTTCTGTCTTCGGTGCAATTATAGGCTGTTCGCGGTAAAATGAGCACTTTTCAAAGCCCTGCTTCGGATCTCCTTGTATACACGTTGTGTATTCCCCCGCCTTAGGTAAAATTAACATTGCCATGGGCCTCATCACTTTATTCATGCTTCAGTCAAATGAAACGCTGTAATTATTAAGAAAGTAAATACGTTACGAATCTGCTAATTTTCACACTTCGGTGCATTAAAAAACATAGGGCGAAAGAAATAATCTTAAGATATCATAAATGATTACCTTACACTTTTTATTCGACGTTAGGATATGGAACTACTGTCCATCCATCGTTACCAACTTTACTGGGCGAATGTCACTTAGTGCGCCCATTAAAATATATGCATTCAGGGGCAGAGACTTTTTTATAAGGTTCATTTGTAAAGTGCTCACTTTATCGTGAACAGCCTTTATCATGTTTGTTTTTCTTTTCGTCCTACGCTCAGTTCTATTCAACTATAATTTATTAATTCGTCGTAGGAATGTGTCTAAGGGAATAAATAACACGTGGCAGCGTGAGGTGGAAATAATTTGGTGCTAAGCGGAGGGAACCGCAGTTCTGCAGTGGTTAGACTACCAGCTTCCTACCAAGGCGAACCGGGTTCGGTTCCCGACGGGGTCGCGTGCGCAACTGGTCGGCGGGTTTCCTCGGGGGTTTCCAGTTCCCCCCGCCCTTGCATTCCGGGCGCTGCGCCATACTCACCTCGCCTCGATGTTAAGAGCCGCCCAGACATCTTCTCTATCCACTCTTAACACTCCGCTAAGCGGAGTTATCTGCCATATAGACAGTATGAAAAAAAAAAAAAAAGGAGAGAAAACGGAAGACAAAATTGCATTGCCCTGAGAAAACGACTGCATCACCGTAAGGCCACTGCCTTGTCCAAACGAAAACGAACACCTTCCGAAAAATTCCTGGCGACAGTGGAGATAGTCTCGATCCTTGGATCTTTGTAGTGAGGCTACCTGCGAGATATCCTGTGCCGCAGTGCTGAGAGAATTGAACAGAAAAATAAAAAAAATATTATTCCGATCTATGCAAAATATTTTTCAGCTTGTTGATATTAAATATGTCACTTCCAGAAGGGAAAAAAAGAACATTGGAATAAACGGTTTACAGTCACGGGCCAGAGTAAACATTTTCAACTATACTGTAACACACATATCTAATACACCAAAAAATTTTCAGTAATAAATAAAATAAAGGTGAAAGTTATTGTCCGATTCATTCTGACACACACTGTGAAAGAATTATTGTATAAATATTTAGGAACAACAGCAACTCAAAAATATTTTTAAAAAATCTCCAAAAAAAATTTTTTTAATCATTCAAAATATTTTTTTTTTGTGGGTAGACTGATATACAGAGATAGCTCATAATATATTCTCACGTAAATGATCTCAATCTCGCAGGTGCTACTCGTAATTTCATGACTCTCGTCTCAGCGGGGAGCTAGCTCAAGTATCGTGACAATGGTGAATGCGCCATGACGAAATCATGACCGCTGAAGTCCAGTTCTTACGAAAGACTAACAGCTCCTCAACGACCGTTACGATTCCGCAGTGTAGTACTCGAAAATTGCGGCGGTTCCAGTTTTGTGAACCGAGAATTTGTTTGGGACCACGTGGTTCGCAGCCAACTCTTATCATAAGGTCCCGTTGTTTCGAAATTGTACCAGAAATAAAAGCCAGGAAACTACAGTATGAAGAATAAAGCAATTCGAATTAGCATATTTGTGGGCAAATGTACGTTCAAAAAATACAGTTTATGCCCAAAACAGCTATCTCACAATAATACGAAAAATATGGTACGATATTTAGCCTCACATGACCGTAATTACGAGGAAATAGCATAACTATTGCAAGGGTAATTGCTGAAGACACATTAAATTTAATTGGAATCTATCACACAATCACACTACCTTGTCATTAGTTCTTAGAGACAAACTTATACGTTAAACGAATAATGCCTATTATTATGTGAACATGAAAAAGTTTTTTCTAATATATATACCCACACTGCAGAATACTTCGGCCCATTTCTCAAAGCGCTTAAAAGATTTTATGAAACGGTCGTCTTAAAAACATTTGTTAAATATTTATAATTGTTTCTTTTGAGACTAGCTTACAATGCGAGAGCATCTGAGTTAAAGTTCAGGTCAACAGACGTTTGTAAGTGCGTTTTTAGGTACGAGTTTATATTCAGTTTAATTGGTAAGTTATCGCCCTTTTTTCGACTTCCCAGAAAAACCAAAAATTTGGATAAATAAAACTCAAATGAATTTTTTTTTCGGGATTTGGTCTGCACATTGGCAGTATATTTTGTAAGAGTGGCACCACTGGCTACATAATTACCACGCTGACTTCCCACGACGACGATCCGGGATCGTCGACCAAGGAAAATGTGGCGGACGTTGTCAATGGATTGGTGGGGTTTTCTCAAAGTTATCCCATTTCCTCCACTACCGGATTCCGTCGCTTCTCCACCTGCACTTCGCTTCACCTCATTGTACCGGTTTGCCTGAAACGGCAGTTGCGTGCCTCGGGTAAAGGCCGACAGCTATATCTATCACCTCACCTCATTCATTATGATCCTCACTTTAAGGAGCGAAAACGTGAGGATTTTTTTATTTTTTGCATGTAGTAAGCTCACTCAGAGTAAGCGCATACTAATAAGTGGGGACTTTGGAAGATCAAAGGACTTATTTCCCTTTCGATAAAGTTTTTAAGTAGTGCGGGGCACATGAATTGATGATAAACTTACTAACTGAAATACTAAAAAAAAAAATTTGGGAGCCAGGGCTGAACAATTGAGAAATAGCTGCTGCCAACTTCTGGGACAATATTTTACTAGAGTAATGCATTCTTTAGGCGTGATGTCCTTGCTAAGTAAACAAATGTAAATATTTACTGCTTAAGAAATTCTCGACAGGAATGCATTACTGTGGGAAGCCATTTGTTCACAAATTTGACGAAAATTACTATAGGCAATTCACGGTAAATTGAGCACCTTTGAATGTCCTGCTTAAGGCAGGGTCACGTAATAATGAATTTTAAGTTAGGTTTAGCAAAATTTGTTTTACAAATAATTCTGAGACTGCTACAATATAAATAGAACGCGAAATAAGCGGCATGAAGGGAACACTGCAGGCGAGTTCACAACCTTGCGGGTAGAGGCGATATCGTTTTATATGCGCCGGCCAGCGTCGACCGTAACGATTCAGTCCTGCTTAAGAACTATTTGTGTGTGCATTGTGTATTCTTCCGTCTTATATAAAGCTTACATTAGCACAGGTTTAATCACTTTGTTCACGTGTCTCGTCAAGTGAAACTTACAAGTTTGCTCATTCTAACACTTGCATACAATAAAAAGAACAGTTTATAGTATTCACAAATGTTAGCTATCGCTTGTAATTCAACGTTAAGACGTGGAACTACACTATCGATCAAAAAGTAACTGGGCACCTGTCCACAATGTTGCTCTGTGGTTGTCACCCCGTTAGAATCTCGTAGCGCCACCTCTTGCGGCTATAACAGCAGCCACCCTGTCTGGCATGCTCTCTACGAGTGTTTGCAGGACATCCACGGGGATTCGTCGCCATTCCTCTTGCAACCATCCCATGAGTTGAGCAATGGATTGTGGCCGCGTCTGACGAGCCCTCGCCCGGCGATCCAATTCGTCCCAAACATGTTCTATAGGGTTGAGGTCGGGGCTCTGGGCGGGCCAGTCCAATCGGCGAACATTGCTGTCGGCGTACCACTGCATAGTAGCCCTTGAAACATGGCACCTGGCATTGTCATCCTGGAAGTAACACGGGTCCATTCCGTAAAAACGCCACGATGTTGGGAGCATTTCATTATCCAGAATGTTACAGTAGGCCTCTGTGTTCATGCTACCACGGACAAACACCAGCGGTCCTACGCCGAAGGCCGTGAAACACAAGTCAACTGACGTACTGAATTACCTGTCTTCACGGGTGCCCAATTACTTTTTGGTAGGTAGCGTATTTTATCCCCGTCGTTACCAACTTGATTGAATCGAGACACTCTGTGTGCCCTTTGAAATACAAGTAGATAGCGGCAGTGACATTTTTCAAAGGTTTATTTTGAAAAGTGCTCGTTTCACCGTGAACAGCCTATACTTTCGTAAGCCCTTTCTTAAGTTTTTAATACTGGATTCCGGGTGTCTGTAAATTTCAATTAACCTGTTCAGAATTAATTTACGGCCCCGCGCTGTCTTAACTATCGACTACTCGGAAGGCTGGCTTGAACTTCATGTAACATAATTAAGCACCACTGGTGTACTGCCCCGCCCTCATAGCTCAGGGGAAGGGTGGCCGACCTGTAGTCGGAGTGGCAGCGGGTTCGCGCCCCGGCGCCTCCGACCTGGCGGATGCTCAGCCTCGACTGCCGCACTGGGAATTCGTCAATAAGTCAGTCTCACTAGAGCTTCGTCAGTCAAAAATGTCACAACAAAGTCAAATGAAGGTTAAGAAAAAAAAATGGTATCATGCAAGATTCCCATTCTTGCGACCCGGGTTCGAATCCCTGGCGGTGCAAGTAGAGCCTTATTTTTTTTTACCAATGTGTTAGTTGTCATATAATTTTATATTTCCATAACATAGTAATTAAAATAAAATAACAATTAATTTTGAAAGTTTCTGACATAATAAGTGCCGCGGCAAACTATTAACTCCCTCGCTGCCTACATTACTTCCAGTCTCACAACGAATATCCTGTTACAAATAGCGATTATTTTCAAACAGAACAAGTTGTTGCTGTGTTGGGAATAATAGTCTCGAATGAGGTGGATTCACGACCATCCGTCGCGTTCGTCAATCGCACGTCACTCAGGCTGTCACGTGAGGGAAATTTTTTTTTTCTATCCGCCAATCCGTCAGATATTTCTCGAACTTTAACTTTCGACGGACGGAAGGATGAGCAACCGTCTTCTGGCGACATTCTGTAGACGCGAATAGGCGCTTTGAAATAAAATCCAAGGCCGTGGATATGTGTTGATTTATCTCGGTGATAAAATTCAAGAATTTGAAACGTAAACAATAATTCAGTATAAATATTTATCACGTAAATAAATTATTTCCTCGAAATATTTCTCTTTTGAAAATCTATTTCCAACCAAAATATACCTTCTAGGAATGAAATATCGCGATGTTAAGGGGGCGTGGGACATAAATTAACACCAAATACGTAAATTGATGTTTACTGATTTTTGAAAGCCAACATAAAAAAAAAGTAAAAATGGCAATCCTAGAAAACAGGTTCTGCCAACTTAACGACCAAGTATTTTGCAGTATTACTGTATCAACTTAGCATAATGTCTTGCGCCACGAAAACACGCAAGAATTGACGGCGTCAGAAATATCTCGGCAGAATAACGTCACTCAGGTAAAATATTTTCTCTCGTAGTTAGTGAAAACTATTCTGTATGGTTGCTCTTTCTTTGTTTTTTCTATTGGCTTCCATAAAATTTGCAAAATACGATAAACCTCAGTGGCATTAATTTATGTCCCATGCCCTCTTAAGTTGTCACCCTGAAGTTTTGCCGGAAAGAAGGATCGACGGATGACGGATTGTTGTGAGTGGCTTTCCAACTGACGGACGACAAAAAATACAGACGGATGACTGACGGACGGACGGGGGCGACTGACGGTTGCGACGGATGGTTGTGTGCCCAGCTTTATTGAGCTGTTTTTTTTTCTCTCTGAATTTTGTTCCCAGCATCCGATGTACATGATGGCATCCATTGTCTACCTGGTGTTCGGCTTGGCGCTCACCTCGATGTGCATCAACGTTGTGCAGGTCAGTTTACGCACCCAGCGTACGAGTAATCTTAAGTGATTTACACACTTAGGCAGTGAGCATTAAGCAGTAAGCAGTAGGCTCCCAAAATTCAACAGACACATTAATGATGTTACTGATTAAGTTCTATCAATATAAATGCACCTTGGTTAAAAAATATATGTTTGTTTAATCGCAGGTATATGTTTATTTTTGACTGTTTTTTCGAAGTAGGTAAGTATAAATTAAAACTGTAATACATAATTTGAAAAAATATATATATATTTATTTATTTGTTATACTTTCAAAATATTCCCACAGCTGTAAGAATTCGCAACTCCCTTGTGTTGGGCTAGGTTTGAACCAACGCTTTCGGAAATTTCGTGTAAACCCATTTAAGTTGCAGTTGACCATAGCATACGTTACATAAAAAAAGTTACCAGCAATTGACGATTTTTTGGAGCCGAAAAAATTGCTGCGTGGCTCCCCTCCCCAAAACTTCTTTCTCCCAAATCCATCACCAGTCATCAAGTTAGAAGTAAGTTGACAGCCAGTATATTTTAAATCATGTAACATTTCGTTGAGTCGAGAGTCATTCAGGGAGTACATTTTCCAAAAAAAATGTGCGAGCACCGACAGCAGAGTTTCCGATTTTGCGATTCAGTACGAAGCCTGCTAGACGCTTTCTTTACTTAGATGCGTTCCTAAAATTATTAAAAAAATATATACGACCACTGTATGCCAGGATCTCTTTTACAATCCGTGCATAATTTGGCTTCACTGGGCGTTAACGTGGAGCGTGAGCATTTGGCTTATCATTCTGCATGAGGCAGCAGTATAACCCTGATTTTGAAGAATATGTTTGAATAATTATGGGTAGAGACCTGAATAATACTCGGATTAATTTTGGGAAAGGCTAGAATTCAAAACATGTACACCAAGAAAACGGTTTTGTTGAATCAAACAAGGTTTGTTTGGTGCAACCAAATTATTTGTTTGTATAGGGGGCAATGAAATATTTTGTTGCTGAAACTAAATTATTTTGTTGTTCTCATTTGGTTGCCCCAAACTGTAAGATTTGGTTGGTGCAACTAACGAGTTGTTTGGCTACACGTACATTAAACAGTTTGGGCCAATATAAATTTTTATTTACCAGTTCAACCGAGTTACGAATCGAGATCACCTGCGTCTGAGCGCTCTGCCTTAGTAACCTCGGCTAACGTGACGACTAGTAAAAGAGGAAAGCTTTTAAATATATATATTTCAAAAATAGGGCAACGTATGCAAACAAAAGATTTCAAGTTTTACAGCTTTACTTGTCAGTTTCTTGTTGCATTGTTTTATTAATGTGTTTATACGATTATTAAGAATCAATAGATGCACTAACAAACACCGTTACTATTGTAATCGTCACAACACTCGAGCTGTTTTTTCAAACGAAGGCTGTAAAATTAGTGGCCAAACAAATATATACAGTTGATTCAACAAAATACTTAGTTGACAGTCTAATTTTTTTTTTGGCCCAACACAGAGATTTTGTTTATTGAAACATATATTTTGCTGGACGAACAATAGCAATTTTGTTGCTTTTCAAATTTTGTTTGTTCAACAATATATTTGTTGGGGCAACTAAATATGCATTTAACAGTATACAAACAAATACTTCGTTGGATTTTCGTTTAGTGCGTGTTTATACAACATCAGCCACTGGTCCATACTGTTTTTGACATCTGTGAATGCACCCCTAGTCTGAAATTGTGCCACTAAAACCTAGAGTGAAAATTAAAACAAAAAAAGTGAGTGTAAAATACATTTCAATCTTGAACTCTTTTATTAGTATCTGTGACCAAGGTGACTACAGTCAGGTTCTAACCATGAGGTTCAAATCCCGGTTGATCCATGAATATGTGTGTCTCGTTCCCAGATGGTAGCACCCTCTCCTGCCAGCGTACTGGCTTACATAACACACTGAGGGAAAAATATGGCTGAAGGAACCAAATTCCTGTACCAATATCTCATCTAGACTGTTCAAAAAGGAGCACCTCCTTTTTGAACGCACAGAGGATGAATCAGATTGAATGTTGGTAACATCTAAATATTGTTAACATATATAGTAATACTAATATACCTGTATGTTGCTGTCTTCCCTGTGCCTATATCTGCAACCATGAAAATAGTCCTTCAGCAGGGCATTCAGTTTCTCCTACAGAACTGATAGTTCCTTCAACGGAACAACTTCAGCAATATTTGGATTTTCCCCGTAACGAACAGAACTGCAATAAACTAACACAATATTCTGTTGCTGGTACAGGAGTTTTATTGCTGCTACCACTCAAACATACTACAGAACTGTTTTGTTGTCAATTCTCTGCTCAATTTTTTTTCAGTGCTGGTCAAAGTTTTTGAAATGTTTTTTTTTTTTTTTTTTTTGTTTCCTCTCGGGGCTGGTGGGTCCTACAGGAGAAACTGTCGGACAGCTTCCGGCAGGCGAGCGCCAAGATCGGCCGCACCATCGGGCTGCAAGTCGCCGACGAGGATGGCAACGTGACGCCCATCCAGGTGGAGCTTCCGGTCGAGGGCATTACCCGCTCCGAGAGCCTCAACCTGCAGGTCAACACGTCCCTTTTGCAACCACCGCCCAAGTCGCTGTCGACGTGAAGACACTGACGCCGAACACGCACGCGCACACTTTCCAGTAAAGACCTTTGTTGTTTTTTGACGTGAAACCTTTGACCCGACGATGATTGGTCCGCCTCATGTCCTGAGCCACAAAGGAAAAGGATACCATCCGCCAAAGTCCCAGTCGACGTGAAGGACCTTCCACGGAATACGCAGTTCAGTAAAGACCCTGTAGCTATTCACTTCAAGCCTCTAGGCACGGCAATGATTGGTCAACCTCATTTATCGAGTCACAGAGGATAAGAACAGCATCCACCCAAGCCCTAGTCGACATGAAGGTTTTCTCACCGAACACAAGTTCAGCAAAAACTTTGTAGTTCATAGTGTGACCTCTTGGCATGAATGTGATTGGTCCACTTCATGTATCGAGTCATAAAGGAAAAGAGACCATCCACGTAAGTCCCAGTGATAAGAAAGCCTTCTAGCTTAACACAGTAAAAAAGAGACTTTGTGTTTCTTCACAGTGAAATCTCTTGGTATGACGATGACAGGTCCACCTTGTGTCTCGATCAGCGAAAGAAAATACCACCATCAGCCCAACTCACACTCGACGTGAAGGCCCTTCTGCCGAACATGCACATGCTTTCCAGCAAAGACTTATTTGTTCTTGACATGAAACCCATTGATATTATGATGGGTACATCCCGTATCTTGAGTAGCAAAGAAAAAGAAGACCCTCCGCCCAAACTCCCAGTCGACATGAAAGACCTTCCGCCAGACACACAGACCAGCTAAGATTCTGTAGTTATTTATGTAAACCCTCTTGACATGACAATGACATGTCAACCTCATGCATCGAGTCCCAAAGGGGAAGAAGACCATCCGCCCAAGTCTCAGTCTATGTGAATGCCCTTTCTCCAGACACACAATTCAGCAAAGACTTTGTAGTTCTGATGTGAAATCTCTTAGCCCGGCCATGACAGGTCCACCTCGTGGCCTGACTCGCAAAGGAAATGACCATCCACCCAACTCCAAATCGACACGAAGGACCTTCTGCCGAACGCACAGTCCATCGAGGACTCTATTTCTTGGCATGAACCTGCTTCGCATGATGGTGACCTGTCAACCTCGTGCATACAATTCCAAAGGGGCGGTCCCTCCATCCAAGTCCAAGTCGACGTGAAGGCCCTTCCACCGAACACACATGCTTTCCAGAAAAAACTTTGTAGTTCTTGACGCGAAACCTATTGGCATAACGATGACTGGTCAACCTTGTGCATCGAGTCGCGAAATAAATGAAGATAATCCACCCAACTACCAGGCGCTGTGAAGGCCCTCTCGCTGAACACGCGGTTCAGCGAAGACTTAATAGTTCTTGATGTAAAACCTCTCGGTACGACGATGACCAGTCCACCTCATGTATCGAGTCATAAACAAAATGACTATCCACCCAAGTCCCAGTCAATTTGAAGACCCTTCAACCAAACAAACACACATTTTCCTACAAAGACTTTGTTGTTCTTCACATGAAATCTCTTGGAACTACAATAACCTGTCCACCTCATGTAATGAGTAGCAAAGGGAAAGACCATCCATGACTCTTTGTTGTATACACATACATTACAAATTCTGCAATTAAATATTTTATCCTGAAGTTAGGTGAAATTTGGAACTAAATTTATATCGCCTGGGAGTATGGCGAATGATATGAGACAATCACTCAGGCATAAGGTCCTTCCCGACCTATAATTACCATGAAGCAGCCTGGATGACTTGTGAGGTGAAATGAGGTGAGGATGGACCATCGCTGGATAGAAGACAAACTGGAAGAGAAGCACCCTGATATAACCTGTGTCTGCTTCCTTTCTTATGACAAGACTTTCCGTCCGATTAATTTCACTCAGTATACGTTCAGAGGAAAATTTATTTCCAGAGAGTCAAACTTAAATATAATTTATTGTAGACCAATATATGTATTTTTGACTAGTTGTCAAACTAGTGACACATATTCTGAATGTTTGTTCAAGTTTCGTCCTTGTATGTATTATTTTCAAAATATGTAAATGATTCCTTAAAACGTTAAAATTTGAAGATACACTTCTACAGAATGTTATCAGTGGAAAATTAAGATTACATTTTTTTTTTTTCATATGTAATGCTGCTGAACACTTGAACAATTTCTTAATTTTTTAGTAACTTTCAACGGAACTTTTGTGCAATTGTTTACCTAGCTGCCTTCGCCGTCATTTCGGATCAGTCTTACAAGTGGAGACAAATAATACAGCAAAAATAAATTCTTGAATTGTTACTTCTTTTTAATATTAAAGGCAAGACTTCCACTCTGCTTGTGTATTGCTCGTTTAAGTTAAATTATTCAGCAAGTGATATGTAAGTAGAACTTTTTTCGCCGTAAATCTAATGCGTTATTTGCTAGGTCTCCGGAATGTTCAAAAGATATGACGTTTTCAATATGCTCATACAAGTGTTCAGTAACTTTGAAAAAGACCATGAATCATTTGAGTGCCAGGAATCAATTTAATTACTCGAGCCACTACTATTGAGCATGATCCTTGTGTTAGATGTGGCAAAAGTAGCACGATGATATTCCGCTATATAAGTTACTGTAAGTCCAGTCTTGTAACTTTTTCAGATTTCTTTTATTTTCCTGTTTTGAAAATCGGCATATGCAAGTTTTCCAACTCGTGAGAAGTCTTTAAGTTCGTCGTCCTGTTGGAAAATTTTTCATCAGAAATGATATTTGTCCTTTAATTGGGAAAATTTCCTCGAACAATACGTTTTCAAGCATAGTTTAATAATGTTACACCATGTTTGTTACAACACTTTCATTTTCGCTGCAGATTACTTCCCTTTCGTCAGTGCCGC
The DNA here is from genome assembly GCA_029891345.1 of Dryococelus australis. Lineage (NCBI taxonomy): Eukaryota > Metazoa > Arthropoda > Insecta > Phasmatodea > Phasmatidae > Dryococelus > Dryococelus australis. Next base: position 30,005,114 of record CM057008.1, read on the forward strand.
AGTATTGACGTGGAAAAAGCCTAGAAATTACTCACCGTATTTGGAATGTATAAAAGGTTCTCAAAGCTTGTAATTTAAGTTTCAAGCGCATAAGTAGAAACACAGTTCGTTAAGACATTTCTTTTGATTTCATGTTGTTTACAGTTGACGATTATCTATTTATTTTACAGCAAGTTGATTTCGATAGCCGTTTATATCCAAATGCAAATTTCCTGAAGCAAAAACATCCTACAGTTAAAAAACAATTATTCGCTGTGCACACTTGACAATGTTTGTATTTTTAATTTCATAAACTTCAGCTAATGCTGCTGATAAATTCTTAAACGAAATTCTGAATTCAAAGCCGAAAATAATATCAAGTTTTGAGTTAGAAATTTTCCTTATATTTTTGGCAATGCAAAATTGAGAATTGAAATTATTTTCTAATCTGCTGTCAGTAAGGAAAAGGTATGCAAGGAATGTTATAAGGAAGGCCTACACATAAGTATTTTTATCGCATTGTATTATAGTTATGACAGTATACTTATATTTAAATTATTGTGAGAATGCAATTTTGAAATTTAAAAAAAAATACAAAGTTTATTTTGTGCACTTATAAGTTTCCGGTATTATTTATAGCATAACACGTTTCGTTCTGGTGATTTCAGACTTCCTTATGCGGCTATGAGTCTATAAATACATATTCGATCGCGGTTCCTAACGAAAATATTTGTAAATGCGCCAAAACATTTTAAAAATATTCACAAGTGTTTGTATTTGTTTCAGATTATTATTTTATTGACAGCGGCGCAATACAAACTTTTTCATATTAAAATTATATTGCGTGTCTGGCTTCATTTTATTCCACCAACATAGTAAGTGACAACTAATCCACGTGTTTTGACGAAACACTGTGCGTATTGTTGATAAGTTCAGAAGCTTAACTTCAAAGACACGTAATAGAATTAACCGCGAACAAATTAAACGACTTGTAAACGGTACTGATTATGGTAGCTGAACAATTTAGACACACGTTAAGGCTTCTAATCGCCAAATTTTGTATGTTAAGGAAATATTTATGAACCTCGCCACAAGAGTGTGCACATGAATAAATGGATTACAATCACATTAAAGATACCTCGGTTATGTCACAGCTCAAACAGGAAGTACGCAATTATGCAGATAAATGGTGTGGCTAGTTTTAAAATGTCGTAAAAGTGATGGACTATGTAATATATTGCAAGTATGAAGGGAATGGCTGGTTAGTATGTCCAGAATAAGGGGTACTGTAAGAAATTATAGATAAACATCATTTAGATTTACATTTCTAACCAAGTTTATGTGCTAATACATTTAATCGATCTGAAAGAGTTCATAAGTAAGTGATAAAACATATGCTTCATTTCTGTTCTCTGACGAAGAGGAAAAAAAATATTAAATTATATGAAGCGTTCTTGAAGGGGTGACTTTGTGTATATAATAAAGGAATATAATATTTAAAATCTGCACATGATGAAGTGACGAAGGAACATATTGTACAGTAATATTGATATGTATTTGTGTAAAATCTAAGATACTATATTTCTTGACAAGTGTCAGGTTGACAATTTTAAAGTCTATGTTTTTCGTTATCGGAGTATACATACAGTTTTGCTCAAAGGTGTGATCTCGACTATAGTTCTCGCATATTTTCTGCTGCGAAGTTAATTTTTTTAAAGAAATATATGCACAAATGTTGATAGGCCTACTGCTAATCAAAAATGCTGTGTCTTATACTATGTATAAATGTTTATGCTGAGAGAATGAAAATTTTCAGTGGTAATAAATGCGTGTGTTTTGTATTTTGCAGCTCTAAATAGTGTTATTGTTTTTGTTTACAATGGCAGTGTGTTTGTGCGGAACAGTTGCCAGTTCTGATGCATACATGAGTTTCACAAGATATATATATATATATATATATATATATTATATATATATATATATATATATATATATATATATATATAATTCCTGCATGTTTATAACAATTTATCTGTGATAATTTATTTACTCGTAATGTAATTCAATGATTATACTTCACTGTTGGTTGGCGCTTTTCGAAGATTTCACAATTTATCGTGCGATGAACTGTTGCACAATATAAGTATAAGGACTTTATTCAAGTTGTAAAGTCAGAGTTTGTTAAGCAACCTTTCTCATCAAGGTTTACCACAGCAAGCTTAAAGTAGTTCTTGTAAATTTTACTTGGCCTGTTCTAATGCCTAGAAAAAAAAGCTACCACTGGCTATATCGTCCATAATCTCGATAGTATAAAAAATGTCAACAAGGTAATTTGCTTGTAAGGGGTTATATAAATTAAGGATTGTCAAATTTTGCATTTAAACTATTAGTGTATACATTTCTCATTCCGCATTTTCACTACTTTTAACTTACTAGTGATGATTTTATTTTGATGGCGTTTTGCTCTTCTCTCTATCATATGTGATTCGGAAATATATTTCATTAATTTATTTACTAGGTAACATCTGTAACTGAAATAATTTATTAACCTTTGGCATACACTGACAGTAGCTATAAAATATGTTAGTAGCATAAGTTTTTACAAATCTTGTTGACATTTCTAAATGATAAGGTATTTTCTGTATAAAAACGTGCTTTCTCTAAACACAAGCCACCGTTGTTAAAACTGGTTTTTAAAAGGCTGAAATAGGTGCTGAATTGCTTTAAAAATGTATGCAGGGAGCTTTAACTTTAGTTGTGGTGTGAAATAAATTTAATACTCTGTACTTCGACTTTTCATTTTCCACCCTGCGATCCTTTCCCTAAACTGACCTTGCTAACAAAAATTTTTTTTTTAAAAACCGCAATTTGTTTACTTTATTCAAACATAGATAGCCAAATGTACACTCTTAATCAAAATCAGCAAATACAATTCATGAAATAAACCTACACAGGTAAGAAATATTATACACGGAAATATAGTTTTCTTCTAGAGTTTCAAACTCTTTATATATATATATATATATATATATATATGAAAGGCCATTTTTAACTAATTTACGGTATTTAGTGGGAAAAAAAAAAAAAAAAAAAAAAAGTAGCTCTTGACAGGACAATCGCAAAACGTATGTAGTTTACACAGATCCAAATTGCAAATTCGTGTAAAACACTATTTCTGAAATGCTACCCTTAACGAGGGTAACTAATATATTACACAAGAACTGCGAAGCTTAGAAATAACTTCCCTTATCGTACGATATTGAGGTTCAGAATAATGCTGTTAGCTGTTGACTAGAGCGTAGTCACGAGAACGAAGTTTGTAATATTTAATACAAAATGTTTTATTCATAGTCTCTCATTTACATTCTAGAAACAATAATTAACTTAATTTTTATAGTGCTTTATGATAATTTTGTCGTAAAAGTAAAAAATAATATACCTGTATATTCATGGTTTCTTCTTGAACTTTATGATTGTCTCGAGATCACTTCACATTATTATGCGTCGTCCTTTCTTTGGCCTTTTTTATAAAGTATTATTTACGTTGCATGACTGAGAATGTGTCTGACTGTTGATTTATACAGCATTCCATTTTCTTCTTAAGAGGGTTTTATTTTACTATCCATGTTAAAACTCCACATAAGCAAGAAACTGTTCTCTTTAATTATGTCATCTGTTCTTGAACTCCTTGTTTTATATCTCGATTACTGTTCGGATATATTCCTTACGTTTCACATCTTCCTATAATTTTAATCATTATTGCAATTTTACATTTTATTCCGAGTTTTAATGTTTTTTAAATATATTTTTCCGACAACACTTCCATTTTCAATTTTTTTTTGCAATGCTACTGAACCTGAAAATCATTCGGTAGGTCCTCTTCACTTTTAGCCATTATTACATTATGTGGCTTACAGTTGCAGATATAGTCTGTTCACGGTACATTGAGCACTTTTGAAGCCCTAGTTACTTTTCCTAAAAGCTGTTCCCGATAAAGTGAGCACTTTTGAAATAAACCTTATATAAAAGTCACTACTCCTTCCTGCGTATATTTTAACGGGCGCACTGAGTGACATGCGCCCAGTAAAGTTGGTAACGATGAAGGAAAAGTAGTTCCATAACTTAACGTTGAATAAAAGTGTTAGGTAACAATTTGTGATAATTTAAATTATTTCTTTGGCCTCCTGTTTTTTTAATGCATCAAATAGTAGAAATTACTAAATTTGTAAAATATTTAATTTTATAATTATTTTACAATTTCACTTGTAAGACGTATGAATAAAGTGATGAGGCCCGCAGCAATGTTAATTTTACATATAAGACGGAAGAATACACAACGTGCATATAAGTAGATATTAAGAAGGGCTATTGAAAGTGCTTGTTTTATCGTCAACAGACTATATCAGCAATTATTTTATTATAAGGGTAAAGTACATGCTAAAGTAAATTAGTTACAATTCATTCAGTATTTAAATAGATCATGTCCATTGGTTAGTGAGTAAGAAAATAGGACCACGCAAAAAAAAAACCCTACAAAACACGAGGAGAAAACATTGTCAGCCAAAATAAAATCATAAAACAAAGAACGGAGAACTGGTGGACTGCAGATACTTGATTTAATGCAACTATAATTCATTAGGCCACACTTTTGATAACAAATTATATGCAGTCATATCAGACTTATTTTAAATCTTTGTCGATCTGCTATCGGACGGAGGAAACGTAAAATTTATTGTAATTTTTTTATGTATTTAAAGTTAGCCTGCAAAATTTGTCTGAAAATAACTTTATATAATCTTTCTTTCCCGGGTGGCAGTTTTGATAATGAGAAATCATTATAACAGTTTGGAGCATTTCTCAAGGATTAATATTTAAAATATTTGGCATGATGTTAATCGTTTTTTTTTGTAAGAATTACCCTTGCAAACTTACTTTGCTTTGACGTGTGACTGGTTGTCTGAAAACATGAAGATGGTTGAGGGCAGGGTATTTAGAAGAACTACTCTTTGGAAACAAATCGTAAGTATTTTAGTACCTAAGTAATCTGTGTTTTATTAGCATCCCAAGAGACTTACCTTAAGCTCACTTACGGGGTGATTTAGAAAGTGGCCAGCCGAAGTCAGAGCACGGGCCAGCCTAACTGTTAACTAAAATGCGAATGTGTCTTGCAATTCATTTGCATTAGGTGGCCAAAAATAGTGTCCGCAGTTCCAGCGCACGTGAAATGAGATTCCTTGCGACATTGAATGCGTGGGACTCTGATGCGTTTGCTAGCACAATTAAAATACTGCTTCTTCTTACATGCAGTGATATATGGGCTGGGTAGCTATTTTCAGTAACTGAAATTGTGTTATTATTCTTGTAAGTTTCATTGCTTGTTTCTGGCCTCGGCCAGTGAAAGCAGGCGGAATTATCCCGTTATTTTTCTTTTGCACGTGTATTCAGGGACTATTTCGTCAGCAATTTAAAAAAAAAATTAAATTATAAGTGAATACTTCTGGCACTGTTGAATGTTCACGCGGGTTAAATGTTTCTAATCAATTTTACTTTACAAAATTTTAGGCCAGCAGCGTTCAACGTTATTACCAAAATTGTAAACATAACTTTCTCAGTAAATTTCGCACGGGGAAAATTTCCCTGTATTGTGACACTCTTCGAACGATTGTCTAGTATATGATAAAACACTAGCATTACAATTATTTTTGTGTCTCATTACTCTTGAGCCTATAGTGCCATACATCTTATATGGGGATCAAGATCAAATCCTAAGCACAAAACAACTGGTATTTGTATAGAGTTGAAATAGTGTGGCGCAGTTATTTTGCGGACCAGTGACGTATAACAATGAGGTGCGTTAAACCCAAAGGAAATAAAGTAGTTTTGTGTTCAATAAACAACTAATGAATGCTGCAGTTTGTTGAGTCGGTCAGTACTTACTTTACAGCAATTCTGTGAAAAATAAAAATTAATTAATTAAATCTGATTTCATACAGAATGTTAGTGCGAGATAGAATAAACGAAGAGGGACTGGGACGAAACTCATTCACGTGGAAACCACTTTTACTAAGGAAAAATATTTCATTTAAATTAAGTTAATAAATACTATTTCAAAAATTGATACTGCAAATGTTAAAATTTGTTATTAATTTATTATTATATATATATATTCCCCACTATAAGGAAAGAATCACGACGTATGATCCATTGACAAGGCACAAAAACATTCTGTATATACTGAACCAAAACTTAATTTTCTTAGAATACATGATGGCGTTAAGCTGTAATTTTTAACAGCATGAATACAAAAAAATATCAAAAATATAACATCCCAAATATACAAATATACGTAACTTTTGATATGAGCACCTTAAATAAGCTCTATTTTTTATCTGGCAGTAAAGGATTACAAAAAGTTTTCGCTCCAATAAAAATTGCAATTTCAATTTATGGTTCAGATTACGATTTTGAATTTCCAGTGGCATTTACAGTGTTTAAGATGGAGAGTTAAAAATTCACTTGTAAAAAAAAAAAAGCTTACCGGAATTTATTAATATGTTTGTGGTGCCCGAGTGGCCTAGGGCTAAGCACAAACACTCAATAAGACATAAAAAGTTTCAATTTACAGTTTAATTACAAATGAGCTCACTGAAATGACTACACATGACATTTATGAGATACTTTTACTTACTTGGCGATGTCGAGAGAGCTTACAAAGAGGGGGGGGGGTAGAGTATACTTGCTATCTTGTATTTACATATTTTCCTCATTAACTTAATTTTCGGAGTCAATATTTAAAAAACCAAGCTAGTCACGACACAGGGAACATTTTAACATTTATTTCTCAATACCACTTATTTTTCTTACATGATTAGTGTCACATCTGTAACGGTAACCAGACATGATCTAATTATTTAATAATGTCAGTCCCACATGGGAAAATACAGGTATATCTGAAACCCTACAAATTAAAAAAAAAATCGTTAAGTAGTCGTCCATGTCATGTCTAGTTTTGATTTTTTATTTCTGGCCATATATTTTCATTACGAATATTTGTAAGAAAATTCGAAGATAGAGTGGATACTACCCCACTTAATAATATAAAACATGCTAGCACGTTGTAGCGAACATGCTAGTGGGTTCATGGAGGCACCTTAGTAAAGCATCCAGTTGTGAACCCGGCGTTACTAATCCAAATATACCACAACTAGCGTCCCGAGCAAGCATGCAGATTAAGGAGGTCCGTTTACAAAACAAAAGTCGAGGCGCGGCCCGTGGTCGTTGCTACATCGGCCACCGGCGAGGGAAGAACGCGGCATGAGGGGGGTGTGCTCCCCATTTTACATCACCGGGGACGCTACCTCCCTCAGCGCGGGGGTGGATCGATCCCTTGTGAGTGACCTTGGCCACCCAGACGGTTATCATTTAAGTGGTGCAGGAAAGGAGATGCGCCGTTTACCGTACTGCTATGTGCAGCCTCCGGACTCAAGAACGAGTGGGAATGTTCTAATTAGGAACCAACCAGGGGTGGTTATGGAGCTTAATTAATATAATAAGCTGTAGGCTCCCGGATTGAATAACTAACTAGAGTCATGTAAATTGTAGTGAATATGTTTTAGTAACTTCATTAAACCCCAGCTGTGATAGTACAATGTTTAACGTTATTCTCTAGCTAGTAATTCAACCCCAGCTGTGATAGTACAATGTTTAACGTTATTCACTAGCTAGTAATTCAACCCCAGCTGTGATAGTGCAATGTTTAACGTTATTCTCTAGCTGTAATTCAACCCCAGCTGTGATTGTACAATGTTTAACGTTATTCTCTAGCTAGTAATTCAACCCTAGCTGTGATATTACAATGTTTAACGTTATTCTCCAGCTAGTAATTCAACCTCCGAAACACCTAACCTTTAGTGCTATCACCTCTACCTCTGACTATCCACCCACGTAACACCATGTACAAGCATGGGACGCCTAAGGTATATATGTCCGTCACACGGACATAAGACCCCTGGCCACACAAGTCTGTCGCAAAGTGAAACCACTCCATAAAGTCGCAGTGGTGAAGAAGTGAAGTCTCATGCGCAGTTCAGTGGAGTCTCTGGCATCCTCTGACGAAGTATCGCCCCTCTAGGCTGGGCGAGGCATAATATAACGACTTGAATGTAGAGAAAAAGAGGGGGGGGGGGGGGTAAGTCTCCCTTCCAGTAAGAGTGCGAGGCCAGGTCACCAGCCAAAGAACAGGTTCTTTGCACCCGGCCCCAAAGTGTGATATTGAAATCATGTGACTGGAAAATAGGAGCGTGATACAGCGCGTGATTCAGGAGTCATGCGACGGGAATATTGTGGAAAAACAGGACTTACTTGCTGTCAGAAAGTGGCTTTGATCACAATCACGCGGCGAAGAAATCACCGCAGTCAGTATCAGAATGGATACAGATTCCTGCTGCGGGAACCGCAGCGAAGAATAACTTGTAAAATATTCTCTCTCTCCTCTCGAGTTTTACTAAAGACAGATGGTTAATTAAAAAAGGGGGGAGTGTTGCTGGCACAGCTGTATGCATTTTGACAATTTATTTATTTATAAGTTTTTGTTTAGCACTTTATTTGAAGTTACAGAAATACATAAGAATATTTCACTTAATTTAAAAAATATGTAACGGGAAAAGTAGGTACATGTCGTAGGAGTTTCGTTTCGCCTACGAAAGGGGAAGTTAATACAATCAGCCCGAAAATCGCCGCAAGTTGTGTTAAGGGTAAGATGAACAAGCACTTAAGTGGTTGAGCTGCCACTCGCAACTATTTCGTCGCCTTGATTAGGAATAGCCATAACTAGTCGTGGTGTATGATTTGCATCTATATGAAGATAATACATTTTGTTGGTCGTTCTAAGTTGAAATGAACAAGCGAAGTGTTTGCACCTTTCCAAAGGCTGTTCGCGATAAAGTGAGCACTTTTTAAATCAACCTTAGAAAAAAAATTGCTGCCCCTGTCTGCATATATTTGAATGGGTGCACCGAGTGACATGCACCCAGTAAAGTTGGTAACGATGGTGGATGGATTGTAGTTCCATATCTTAACGTCGAATAAAAAGTGTAAGGTAACCTTTTGTGATAACTTAAATTATTTAATCTATTGAATTTAAAAAATATACAGATTTGTAAAATAATTATTTTCTTATTATTTTACACTTTCACTTGACCGACGCATGAATAAAGTGATGAGACCCATGGCAATGATTATTTTACATAATACCGAATGACACACAACGTGAATACAATTACATCTTAAGAAGGGCTTTCAAAAGTGCTCATTTTACTAGCCTATAGAAAACAAGACGCACTGCTTCTATAATTCATTACTATTTAACGTTAGCTCAACTCTATGAAGTTATATCAATTCGAAACTCGTTGTTCTCTCCACTCGTCTCATCAGTTGAAGGCAAAATTGTAAATGAAACGAGTTCCGCGGGAAGCTAGAACGAGAGAACTGGGAATCGTCACGTTGTGTACCCATTTTGTGGAGCTCTCATACAAAAGCAAGCGGAACCTCGCAGGGTATATCGTTACATGCGAGACGGACTCAAATTATGCAAGTCTTTAGTCATCCGCAAAAGACCATAACGGGATGCGTTAGTACAATCGTTTCTACATAAGCATACGAATGGTGTTTCGAGCCATTTGGAAAAAATAGGCGACCTTTAGCGAAACGTATTATTACAAACCATAGTCAAGTGTTCACTAGTATTGTGCTATAGTGGTGTAGTGGTTAGACCACTCGCCTCCCTCCGAGCTGAACATGGTTCGATTTCCGGCCGGGTCGCTCCCGGATTTTCGCACGTGGGAATCGTGGCGGGTGATGCCGCTGGTCGGCGGGTTTTCTCGGAGATCTCCCGTTTCCTCCGCCCTTGCATTCCGGCGCTGCTCCATTCTCACTACGGCTGTTCAAAATATCTATACAATTTATCGAACGACATGTAACTTTAAAAAATATCGATGTATCGATGTTTAGATACTGTCGAAATTTATGGTACTATAGAAATTTTTGGTATTATCGAAATTTTCGGTATTGTCGAAATGTTCGGTACTACCGCAATGTTCGATATTAACGATAATTACGGTTGTGTCGATCATTTCGGTACTATAGAGAATTTCGGCGGTATCGTTATATCGAAAATACCGAGTAATTGTTAGGAAATATATCTATAATAAAATTGTACGATATCGAACAGCCCTAATTCTCACCTCATTTCATCCTCATCGGCTCTCAATACCTCGTTGTTAAGAGCCACCCACGTGTAAAATTAACAATGTCATGGCCTCCTCAGAATGCACCATCCAAGTGAAACTGTGGGATTGTTAGGAATCACTAATGTATGAATTTGTACTCTTTGTGTATAATACAAGATATGCTTGATTTATTGGGTATACAGTTTAACATTACAATCGCAATAAGATGTCACGTCTCAGAACTGCCAATTGAACTGGAAGCACTGAACAGTGTACACTAAACCATGTATGCAGTTATTAAAGTGACTTTTTCGAAAGGTGTATTTCAATAGTTCTATCTCTACCTTGAATAGCCTTTAGCAACGCGTTGGTACCGAGGCCGTGGCCCAATTACCTTCAAGTATATGCATTCCCATACTTCGCCCCACTTGTGACGTCACTAAGTATATACTAGCGCCATCCCAATTCCTAGTACACTACACACAGCGTCTGTACTTGCCAAGTATACGAAGTTGCGTACTTGCTGGGTGAATTTGCGAACTTGCGGCGGCCACCATGTTTGTTTGCATACGTCACGTACATAACCTGTGATGGGAACTTTTTTGTGGTTCAACTTAACCGCCGTCTTATTGCTCTACGAATCCATAATGGAACTAGTGTAAAAACTTAAGCGTTTTTGCCCAAAATTTAAGTAACAAAATTTTTTTTATATAATTAGACAAGCACCCAGGCAAATCGCTGCCTTTCGGGATCCGGGACCCCCTCCCCCCACCCCCCCCCCCAAATTTCCAAGTCCAAGTTAACCTATCTATTCCTGTAGTAATGCTCACCTGGCAATGGTTTCTAGAAATATTTTCCTTATTGAAATGTAATCACTAATCAATGAAAACCTACCAATCTATATAGTAGATAGAGTACGAATAGAAATTACTATTAGAATCATTTTGGAAACTAAATTATTAAATGTTCCTCTCGATCCCTCTCAAATAATACATCACGTATCAATACAAACAATAATATTCCGTGTATTGATGTCGAACTGCCCACACAGACATCAATAATACAGATATACACAAGAACAAGTAAATTGAATAAACACTTACACTATATAACACCTACATAAACAACAGTACACTGACACCAACACAACACTGACACAGACATCAAACATACGACGGACACTTCACAAAACGACAACAACCGTTGGCCCCTCTGTCTCCGGAGAGGATGGCGGGGTAAAAGCTCAAGGGTGGAGGCTGAGGAATTTTATGTCTCGACTATTTTCTAAATTTATTTACAATTCAAGTAACTGAGACCAGTTGTGGCCTTCGGCTGGGTACTGGCGCCATTTTAATATGTTCTGTTCTGTTCTACTAAGCAACGAGTGTGCAACGTTGTGTCTGCGTTTATAATAAATAATCTACCTGTTACACATGACAAATACATTATTGTTAAGAGACCTGAAAAATTCTCGAGTTTAATGACCTAAAGGCTAAACTCTACAATCTCATGCACAAATATGTCGATGTCAAATGCACATCGGTTGTCTCCAGGAGGTGTCAAACGCTGTGTGGACCAATGGCTGAAGCTATATAAGCTCATGTGTTTTGAATTCTAGCTTGCCCCAAAATGTATCCGCAAAATTAGCCAGGTTTCCAATTGTTTTTTTGTTTGTTTTTTTTTTTTTTTTTTTTTTTTTTCGCGACAACGCCATATACATAAACGCATCCAACGACAACCAACATAGAACACAAAATGTCTATTTACAGTAAAAACCATAGAGTTGTTAGCTCAGGATGACAAAACATGGGTTTACTTTCTAGTAGACACATCGTCACATGGTATGCGAGCAGCAATAGGGGATGCCGAAGGGCAATTCATCCCCGAAGATCCAGCCTCATTAAATACAGACTTTGCAGGCTTCTCAAATAATTCTGAAATACTTACTGAAGAATTAGAAGTGCTGTGGAGAAGCCTGCAGACGGGTTCCCACTCGTCAACTTCTGGGTCGAGATGACCACGAGATTTCATCTGGAGTAACGATAACCCGACGAACCCGACACGACAGCCTCGACACGACGAAATCTGAGTAGCAGCCGATGAAAAACGAGGTCACGCTGACGTCAGTCCGACCAAATCGCATCCCCGACCGCCCGACAAATGTAGATTCTATTTCTACTTTCCACCGTGTCGGACTTGTCGGGGTGCGAGGAAAAAAAAAAAAAAAAAAAGTAAATACAACATTAGGAACCAAATTTCCGTACGTATTTCCCTACTGTAGTAAATAACACACTAACAACTTCCCGCCAAAATATCGTTCCGGTTTGATTCTAAATACTTTTTATCTCTCGCATAAATTCAAATATTTTCAAAAGATAAATAATCTTTCACTTTATCGCGAGTTTTAAAAATGTTAATAATGGATATTGAAAGGTTAACTTGCCGTTTTAGAGTTTTCCAACAGCCTACTGACATACTTGTCGGGCAGATTTCGTTGGTGTATTGTGAAACGTGAATAAAATTTAATACGATATATCGTCGTCGTTTCGTGTTCTTCGAGCTATTGTGACCCGCGCTTTAGTATAAAACAGGTGGTCGAAGTCCTGAGCAGCCACATTTCGCCCGGCTCTCTGAACTTGCAGAGTGCCCGAAAGAGGGCAGAGAACCTTCGCTGCATAACCAAGGAAGACTTCGATGCCTCGCACAATGTAATGCGTGAAGAGAGCTGGGCGGGCTCTTAACATCGAGGCCTCGAGAGCCGATGAGGGTGATCGAGGGTGAGTATGGAGTAGCGCAGGAATTAAATGGCGGGGGGGGGGGGGGACGGGAGATCCCCGGGAAGGCCTCGCCGACCAACGGCATCGTCCGGCACGATTCCCACTTGCGAAAATCCGGCAGTGACCCGGCCAGGGATCGAACCCGGATCGCCTTGCCACCGTGGTCCCTGCACAATGCAATGTCGTGTCTGAAAGAGCCCTTGAATTCGATACTGATTCGGGTTTCGAGGAGTGGCCTCCCACCACACATGCTGTCTGGTTTTAGTAGCCGCAAGGTGACTATTTGATATTAATTGCTATTTTATTTTAATGCCTGGTCATTAATAATAATAAAATTTCCATTCTAAGTGATAGTTGCCAAATGTAAATTAAAATATCATAAATTTGTTGAATTTTAAAAAAACTTACATGGTAATTCAATTCATTTTTTTTTATTTGCAGTTCGAGCTGTATTTGACTAGTCACAAAACTAGTGACATTGGCTGTCCTCATTTGTCACTCCCAAAAAGCCCATGTCTCCTCAACTATAGACTCTTGACTATAAACTGAGCAATTTTTAAGGACCTTCTAAATTTTTTCTTTCATCCAATTTTTATCTTCCTGCTGATTTTTAACGTAAACATAGCAATGTGACAAATAAAAACAGTGTCTACATTTCACCACTCTCAAAAGTTGGCTCCTAAGGCTGCAAAAAGATATATCTGTTAGTGGTTAATGCGTGTTGTGAGAGCCTTAAAAAGTGCTCACTTTGCCGTGAATAGCCTATACAATGATACACCATGTGATGTGTCTGAAAGAGCCCTCAAATTCGATATTGATTCGGTCATTGTAGTTTGTGTCATCCTGTGGGCTTTACAGACTTGGGTGCCAGACCACTTATTAAAATTACTGTTTTACTGAGCAACAGATGCAGTAAACCAGGAAAACTCCCACACGAAACGTCAAGGAGCCAGGTGCAGCTAGCCTACTTTAAAAACCTTGAAATAACAAGGACTGTCTGCAAAGCAACTAAGAAAAAAATACGGTTTGGCTGTGTTGGGGACACGGCAGTTTGTTTTGCGTGAATACGTCTACGTTGACGCGCTCGGACGCCTTGATGTTTATTTTACTTTCCCGGCACCGTTTCTCTCGATCGTATGGGATTTTATGGCTATCACTGGATCACTTTTGAGATGCTCTTTCCAACCGTATACGATTTCTGTATTTCGATTTGGCTTCTTCTTTTTTTTTTTTGAACGAGTATAGGCCGAAATTGTGTTAAGTTTTCTTGATTTTTTATATAAAACGCATACAATTTCACCATTACCAAGGCACATAAATGGTTTTATACACGCAATCTATTTATCTTGACTAAAGCTTTCGATTGAAACCTAAACGAGCGTCGTAGCTTCTCCTAGTCAAAAGTTATACTACGCGGAAATTATGAGACGGGGTGAAACGAACTCAAAATTACAGCGCCTCCCCCCCCCCCTCCCCATCAATCTACCCCCTCACACGCGCGATGCTTCGCAGTCCTCACTCAACGTAACATATTCCTTGATCCTTTGGCAATCGAGTGGTGTAACTGAATTTTAAATGTAGACGATAAATTCAAGGCTGTAATGCCGAACTGTATCACTCAATTTTATCATCGGATTTTCTGGATTGCCTTCCACTATGGTTGCAAATTAAAAGACGTATTCACGCCAAAATTCGTTTTGCAACACGTGAGTGGCTGATGCAGTCGCCAGTTATTACATTTCATGCAAATCACAACTCTGCCATTAAATCTTTCATAACATTTCAAACAATTATCCAAATCGTCAGTTGCTACCTTCAAGTATAAGTCGTAATACTACAATAAAAAAAAACTTCTCAAAATGTTATTTTACTCGTGCTTTTTCTTCTTCAATAAAATTATTCATCTATCACTCTGTATCTTCTCAAACACAATAAAATTAATATTCATTTTTCTTCAATTAGTATTTATTTATCTTTCAAAACTCATTGCAGCAATCTTATTAAATCATAAGTCATTAAAACTTTCATATTATACAACACACGCCCATTGTTGCAAATCGTGAGAGATGTTTCTACAGGAAAACGTTGTCCTCCGTCAATAGCTGTAAGCATTGTTACATTTCAGTTGAATCACAAAGTCGAAATTTAAAATATCATTCTTTCAAAATATCTTGCAGCAATGGATTTCACTGGGATCGGCAGCTCACGGGACCCAGTTCGTCGGAAATTGGTATCCTGAAGATCAGTTGGCGGTTTCAATAAGTTAAGAAGCCTTCTGGCCTATAATTTCGAAAATCCAGAAGTATGTGACGGGATTCCCGGAATACACCCCTCCTATGATTTGATTAGAGAACCCCATACTTTTCGTTTAGAGTCCTCTTTTTTCCTCCGTACTGTAAACAAGAATAGTTTACGTAGGTTTATGAATAGAGTAACCAGTTTTTCACGGCAATATTTATACGCAGGCTCGACTTTAATTGCCTACGCGCACACATTTGTCTAAATATATTTAGTTGCCCTAACAAAATATACCGTTGAGCAAATAAAACTTGAAAAGCAACAAAATTACTTTTCTACGTCTAGCAAAATATATGTTTGAATAAACGAAATCTCTGTGTTGGGCAGAAAAAAAAAAAAAAAAAAAAATTAGTCTGTCCACTAAATATTTTGTTGAATCAACTGTGTATATATGTTTGAGCACCCCATTTGATTGCCCTCGAAAATACAGCTCATGAGTTTGTTTGTATTTTTTTGTGACAATTAGGATAGTAACCGTGTTTCTTAGAGCATCTATCGATGCTTAATATTTGTATGAACACATTAATAAAACAATTTAACAGGAAACTGACATGTAAAGACGTAAAACTTGAAATATTTGTCTGCACCCGTTGCCCAGAATTTGGAGTAGATCTGTTTGAAAACATCCCAGAGTTATCAGTTGTGACTTTAGCAGATGTTGCTCAGGCGTACCGCGTGGTCGCACATGTTCTAGGTTCGACACTCGGTCAAACTTAGCAACTTCTTTTGTATCATTCCAAACTGTTTAATGCACATGGAGCCAAATAAATTTTTAGTTCCACCAACCAAATCCAACAAAATAATTTGGTTTTAGCAACAAACGAAACTTCATTGATTCAACAGAACCTTTTTCTCAGTCCACATTTGCAAATTTCCTTCGTCTGTTGGCAGCGTGCCTTTGTGAGAAAACGTCTTCCCCCTGACTAAGCCAATCAGAAAACAAGTTTCTCCGACAGCGAGTTCCTGATTCGCTACCAGGTACCTAACTCACGTGACAGGGGAATTCAGCCAACCACTGCAGCGGTCCCGAACTGAAGTGCTTCGAGAATAACGAGTCGTGGAATCATTTCGCGAAAAACAGGCGGCACCTGGCTGTGAAGCACGTCTGCTCGTTTTGCTTCCCAAACACCAACACTTATTTCAGAGGTTCTCTTCCGTTCGGATAGCCTCAGCATACACCCACCTTTATCATAGAGTGGCGGATCTGTTCGTTTCACGTGCGCTTCCCGACATTAGCGCGCACCGGTGCAGATCACCGCGCCCACGCGTCTGAGAGATAATGCACGTTTGTTTCCCCGGCTGCTTGCAGACCCTCCCTCCCCTCCCCCCCCCCCCAACGCCCATTCTAGTGAGCGAAGAGATCTGGGCTGCTCTTAACCCATTCAGACCCAGTGCACACATCTGTGAACGTTTCTCACAGGTAGGTAATGTTTGGTCTGTCCTGCACTCTGAGATGCTCAATGACCAATTATCTTACCTGTAGGCAAATGATTAGCGGATTCCCTTTGAGACAAGAGAGAATTCAAATACACGTGGTGTATTTATATAATGCCAGCCATTGGTCCTCGCTGTTTATGACACGTCCTGGAGAACGGAGACCCAATCGTCGCCTTCCACTGTGTCAGCAGACAACCAAGGGGCAGTTGATGTCGGTATTTTTGTACATAAGACTGTAGAGTCTAGCCTGCAGGTCATTGAACTCGCGAATTGTTCGGGTCTGTGGTCATAATTGGTTCATATTACTGTAGCCAAACTTATAGCCTACAGCTCATTGGCTGAGACAACGAAACATCTCTTGTGTCGACTTAAGTACAACACGCATCATAGGATTTTTTGTTTGCAACACCTGAAAAAGTAAATTAAAGTGGGTATGAAAGGGTTAAGGAGAATAGTGTTTGAAAGCAGTATATTTACACGATTTTATATGTAAGTCGTTTTCCAAAGGGTTTATCGAATTTTTTTGTTCGACGAGACGTAAATAATAATTTTCAACGCCTTTTAAGTTGTTAGATTTTTACTGCCTTCATTGTTCTTGGAGCACAGATGGAAGAAAAGAAAGATTTTTTTTTTTTTTTTTTTTTTTTTTTTTACCTTCAAACAGAGCTCCGAAAATAACGAACGCAGAGAATGTTTAACCACTCATTAAAGTGTTCAAAAGTAATATTTACGCCTTGTCGAATCAAAAAGTTCGAAAAATCCTGTGCAAAATAAATTGCGACGAAAAATCATATAAATATACGTTTTTTTTCGTACACACTATGCCGCTTAACAGCGAGGTCTTGACAGCCGATGAGGGTGATTGAGGTGAGAATGGAGCATTGTCAGAAAGAATTGCGGGTGATGGGGAAAAAAAGGGGGAGGAGTGATCCGCGAGCACGGAGTAATTCTCTTATCAGAGTGTCTGAGGCCAAAGTTTTGCAGTGCAAGGCCATCAGCAAATACGAAAAAAAAAAAAAATGTTTGTGGCACGACAGGAGGGGAAATAAGGAGGAGGGGATAACAGCTCGCTATCGCAGTGAGGGCCACAGTGATGCCAACCCAGTGGATTCCCCACCAGATTTGGCAGATTTTAATTCCTACCTAGTGAGCAAAATTGTTAACTATTGATTAATAAATACTCTGGTGGATTTTTTCTCACTATCTGCCGAATGTGATTAGTGGTTTTCTAGAAAGTAAAATATATAACTCGTTGGACTGTCCAAATATTGAATGAAAATGGGTGTTTGGTGAAGTGGTAAATATTATAACATATTTATTTAACGGCTATTCAAGAACTGGTAGCATTGCATCACGGCGTGTGTGCTCATTTATGTTTACATTGTCCTTGTTGTTTGTATCCTGAAAACTTTGTAAATTTTACTATACAAAAAAATTAGCAAAAAAAAGTGCATTGACACTTCGGGCACTATTCCCGAGTCCATCTCGGACGATATTGGTACGAGAAGAAACTCACAATAATATACTTCCGTTATTGCACTAATTTTTACATTCACCGAACATAAACACTGCAGCACATGAGTTGTAATGTTCGTGAATAAAACATTAATTTTTTTATTCAGTTGCGGAAATGAACACGACGGACTGTATACCGCGTTGCAAATGTCACATCAATGTTGATCGGGACGCTAATCTTCTTACAAGGAGCCAGCCAGCAATGTAACCGATAAGAGTCGTACGAACGTGTGTCACGATTTTTGACCTGTAGGAAAAACACATACCAGTAGAACTGGTTTTGCTGCAGTGGAGCGTACACGCGACTCACTTATAAAATAAAGGCTGTTCACGATAAAGTGAGCACTTTTGAAATCAACGTTTCGAAAAATGTCACGGCCCCCACCTGCATATATTTTAACTGGCGCACTGCTCGACATGAGCCCAGTAATGTTGGTAACGATGGATGGAAAGTAGTTCCATATCTAAACCTATAATAAAAAGTGTTAGGTAATCATTTGTGGTAACTTACGTTATTTCTTTCGCTTTGTGTTTTTTTTTAAATGCACCGAAATGTAAAAATCAGCAGATTTGTAAATTATATTCTTTTCTAATAATTTCACACTGTCACTTGATAGACGCATGAATATAGTGACGAGGCCCATGGCAATGTTAACTTTACATAAAGCGGAAGAGTACACAACGTGCATACAAATAGGTCTCAATGTAGGTATTGTTATGCAAAGGATGATTGAAAGTAGTTTTTCGTAGTTTTGTGGATTCTGGTGGATGGTTGTCTTGCGCGGTCTGGTGTAATGCTTTGCCACTAAATGTTGGCCGCACTGGGTATGAGTGGTCGTGGGAGGGATTACGAGAAGTGGGGGGGGGGGAAGGGGGGTAAGTAAAACGCCACTCCCGTCCCCAATTCCAACCACTTCGAGAATTCCAGCGGGAGATTCACCTACTCCGACAAGAAGTACGTGTCTCGTTGTTGATACGAAGGCTCGAACATCCCCGTGCGCCATGACGAGCCGGTTCCACGAGGACACGCCCGTGCAGATGTCGGAGATCGGCGCCATGAGGGACTCCTTCCTCCAGAACACGTCCGACAAGAAGATAGAGCTCCTCGCAGGAGGTGAGCGGCACAGGTCCTTCCTCGCTACGAGAGGGGGCAGGCGTCCTTCCTTCCACCAGAGAGGCGCCCAAACACCTCTATGGTTACTGCCGCCATCAAGTTAACCCCTTCTGACCCACTTTAATATGCGGCTTCAGGCGTTTGCAAACAAAATATTTCATGATGCGTGCTGTACTTCAGTCGACACAACACTTGCTTCGTGGTCACAACCAATGAGCTGTAGTTTAATTGTTCGGCTACAGTCGTATGAACCAATTATGACCTAGACCTGTAAAAAGACTGGCGAATCATTCACCCACATGCAAAATCATTGATCATTGAGTTTCGCAGTGTGCAGTACAGACCAAAAATTACCTACACGTGCGTAATGTACTGAATTATGTACACTGGGTCTGAATGGGTTAAGAATAAATAAAGCTCCCGCCCCCTCTCTACTAGTCTTTCCAGCTCTATTAACTAAGAGCATGTTTTCCGAACACTCTGTCTCCTGTAGCATTCTATTTAATTCAATTTATTTCAATGGATGCAATAATTTTTGAAATTATTACTTCTCTGTCGCAGGAGTTTTTACGTCTCTCTTGGTGGTTTTTCCCTTGCTCTTCGTAGTTAAGACTAGCCCTAAGCACACTTAGGAAGGTAGTCATGGCCCCAAAGTGGAGGCCATGGCTGCCCAATCCTTATTTGTCGCGATGCGTGTCTCCTTGCATGATTTTCCTTCCTGTTAGATGTAAGTGGTTAGCCTTGAGACGCAATAAAATCCCGCTCTACCTTCGGGCCTTGACTTCACATAACAGTGGCTCAGCCCAGGCGTCCCTGGAGTCCACCCCCCTCCCTGAATGTGCGAAACAACACCCAACTTTTCTGAAGCCCTGCTGATGTTTTACTTCCAGAATATTCCTCCGCCTTGCGCAAACAAAGTTAAACTATTACTAGTAAATTACACCAAATAGATAATGCGCCGATTTTGTGCGCACTCTGTGTAATAATATTTTCCATATGAACAATTTCGGACTAGGCATTACCAACAAACCTATTTTATCCCTATTTTTATTCAGTTTAATTATAAATAAAATATGATCATTTAAAGGTAAAATATAGGACAAAGTTCAATTTACCCAGAAATAAGGTATTTTTATGTTATCACGGGTAGGTGTTAATTATAAATAGAATATTATCATTTATATATAAAAAAGTTATATTTATGTTATTAAAAGTAGGTGTAAAACGCTTGTGGTACTCGAAATATTTAGCAAACAACCAATCACGTCGTACGTGGGGTGATTTTTAAAGGTTTGATTCATAGAGGGAGAAGATGTCGGAAATAGACGATAACTTTATCCAGCCGTACGTGTAGTGCGGAAGATCGGCAGTAGTGGCGTAACCAGAAATGCCTCAAGGGATGGTGGCTCAAAAGAAGGGGGTAGGGGGTAGATTTACACTGACTGAAGTGAAGGGAGGAAGGGCTACTAGGACAAATTCTTGGAGAAAATTAACTCAGAGTATAATGTAACGTCCTATAGTGAACAGCAATTGCATATTTGTACCACCAAAAAAAAAAAAAGGGGGATTATTAATAAATTCAATACTGATTGTTGACATCCTAACGGTAAAAAAAAGGGGTGGTTACAACCCTCAAATCCCCTCCCATCTATCCTTGCGCAGTAAAGTTTGTGCCCTTTTACGATCTCTGTGCTCTCTGATCTCATACGCCCTTCCCGCTCGCGGGCAGAGGTTTGGTCCTGTTACGTTGTTTCTGAAGTTTAATGGAAACGGTGTGGTGAAACTGAATTCGAATTTTGATTGGATCTCCAATGCCTGCAATGACTACGGGGGGGGGGGGGGGGAACGAAGAACACGTTGTTGTTCTTCGTTTTTGGATACTTCTTTCGTAGTCATTGTAGGCAATGGAGATCCAATCTAAATTCTAATTCAGTTTCTGATCCTGTTATAGCCAGTGTTGCCACATCAGCCACTTCAAAATCGACAAATCCCGCAAAAGTCTATTCCACGCGCCACTCTAACTGTAATGCAGTTACGGAGTGGACGAGTACACACGAACTAAAATAGGTGAGTGAAGAGACTTCTGCGGCTCGTAACAGCGAGGTCTTGAGAGCAGATGAGGGTGATTGAAGTGAATATGGAGCGGTGTCGGAATGATTTGGCGGGGGGGGGGGGAGATCCCCGAGAAAACCTGCCGACCCAACGGCATCGTTCGGCACGATTCCCACTTGCGAAAATCCGGAGTGACCCAGCCGGGGATTGGACCCCGGTTCGCCTTGGTGGGAGGCGAGCAGGCTAGCCGCTCGGCCACCGCGGGCCACTACGAAAATAAGGCGGCGGTTCCCTTTGATGTGGGCGCACCCTTTGTCTGATTGGCTGCGCGAGGCTGTGGGAATGGGCGTTGTGTGAGTCTGATTGGCGACAGCGTGCCGCGGAGGACTCCTTTATTGGCTGGGTTGCTGCCTCCCTTCACGCTGATTGGAGAGCGATGTCCGGCATGTTGGTGGCCAGTGACGCCATTTTGTGGACGCGTGCTGCTGGAGTTCGCGATATAAGCAGCTCTTTACCCTGTGTATTCTTATCTAAAAGCTGTTCACGATAAAGTGAGCACTTTTGAAATCAACCTTAGAAAAAAGTCACTGACCCTACCTGAATGTATTTTATCTGGCGCAATGAGTGAAATGAGTCCAGTAAAGTTGCTAACGATGGAGGGGAATGTAGTTCCATATATTAACGTCTAACAAAAAGAGTTCGATGATCATTTCGGTTAAATTAAATTATTTTTCTCGCTTTCTGTAATTTTTAATCCACTGTAGTGTAAAAATGAGCAGATTTATACAGTATTTAGTTTTCTAATAATTTCACAGTTCCACTTGAGGGACGCATGAATGAAGTGATGAGACCCATGTCAGTGTTAATTTCACATGAGGCGGAAGAACACACAGCGGTTATAGAAGTAAATCTTAAGCAGGGCTTTCAAAAGTGCTCATTTTCCCGTAAACAGCCTATATAGGCAGGGACAGGTGTTTTTCGCGAAAATATTTACGGCCATGCTAGATTTCAATATCCTACGGCCACAACCACAACTTGCTGTGGTTATTGGCCGAGTGTATATGTGAGAATACTTTTTGTTCAACTGGACTAATCGTAATAAGATACTCCGATACTGAGAGTCCATGATTAGCGGACAGACACTTGAGACACATGACATTTAAAATCATCCAACCACGAAAGTGCATATGAACAAAAGTGTTTTACAGTACAACTGATCTTGGAAACTTTTCGCGAAAAACACCTGTCTATATATAGGCCATTCACGGAAAAGTGTGCACTTTTGAAAGCCCCCCCTCATTTGGAATAATAGACAGTAAATATATTTCATTTTAGCATTAGGCGTTAACTTCCGAATGCGGTGGAATATCAAAGTGTGTTTATTACTTAGATGACAATATATAATTTAAAATTTTGGTTCAAGGATAAAAATGGCTGAAAGGAAAAAGTAACTAGGGCTTTAAAAGTACTCACTTTACCGTGAACAGCCTATACTCTGTGATTCAACGTCGCATATGATTATGCACGAATATGTGTAGTGTTATAAAACTTTATACAGACACTTACATAAATGTCTGCAGTCAACGCGAAATTTTCTGAGAATTTTATTTTGTCCCTTTATGAACGTAGTTCGAGCTTGTTACCAACATTGTACGATTTACGAAGAAACTTTCTCAAATCAAAAGTTCTGAGACTGCAAGGACAGATCGATTGTTGAATTTCCTTCATACAGGCTGTTCACGGTAAAATGAGCGTTTTGGAAAGCCCTGCTTGATATATAATCGTATGCACGTTGCGTGTTCTTCCGCCATATGTAAAACTAACTTTGCCGTGGGCCTCATCACTTTGTTCGTGCGTCGGTCAAGTGAAACTGTAAAATTATTATAAAAATAAATATTTTAAAAATCTGTTCATTGTTACACGTGATGCATTAAAATAACAGACAGCGAAATAAAATTTTTTCGCGTTATCACAAATGGTTACCTAACACTTTTTATTCGACGGTAATACATGGAACTACTTTCCATCCATCGTTACCAACTTTACTGGGTCATGTCACTCAGTGCGCCCGTTAAAATATATGCGGGTAAGTGCAGTGACTTTTTTTCGAAGGTTGATTTTAAAAAAAAGCTCACTTTATCGTGAACAGCCTTTACCAAAAGGTACCATGCGTACGTTTCGCGAGAAAGTAATTCACCCCGCCGTAGGTGTAAATTCCACACATCCACGCAGTCATTCGTTTCACAGGGGGAAAAAAAAAACCCACACCGACAGGAATTCACGCATTTTGTGGAATTCCACACAGTTTGGCAAGACTGGTTATATCTATAGAGTATTTTACGTGGAGCGGATGTGAGTACACCTGTGGCAACAGTGGTGGGGTCGTGGGAGGGGGGGGGGGGTGGTAAGATGTAGCTAAGAGATTTGGGCGGCTCTTAACAACAAGGTCTAGAGAGGCGATGAGGGTGAAATAAGGCGAGACTGGAGCAGCGCCTGAATGCAAGGGCGGGGGGAATGGGATATCCCCGAGAAAACCCGCCGACCAGCGGCATCGTCCAGCACTATTCCTGCTTGCGAGGGGTCGTTTGCGGTATATAACGATGAACGTATGATCTTTGTTTGTGTCTCGGAGTATGCGGTATAACGATGAACGTATGATCTTTGTTTGTATCTCGGAATTTGTAAGGCCCGTGGCAGCATATCTGATGTTATCTAATGTCTGGAATGCTTTCCCGATAACAGTTGTTGGGAAATGTGTTTGCAGGCGAGTTAGGTAAACAACCCACATGCCCTCCGCTATGTTAATATCCGCGAACACGAACATGCAAGAGCGCTTAGTTGAAGGCTGTGCACGATAAAGTGAGCACTTTAGAAATAACTCACTGCCTTTGCATGCATATATTTTAATGGGTGCACTGAGTGACATTCGCCCAGTAAAGTTGGTAACGATGAACGGAAAGTAGTTCCATATTTTAACGTCGAATAAAAAGTGATAGCTAACCATTTGTGATAACTTAACATTATTTATTTCGCTTTCTGTTTTTTTTTTTTTTTTTTTTTAATACATCGAAGTGTAAAAACTCCACAGTTTCATTTGACCGAAGTATAAATAAAGTGATGAGGCCCATGGCAATGTTAATTTTGCATTAGGCGGAGGAATACACAACGTGTACACAAGTAGATCTTAAGCAGGGGTTACAAAAGTGCTCATGTTACCGTGAATAGCATATAGTAAACATTCTTAGGTTAAATTTTTAAATTTTCCCCTCTCTTTTCTTGGGGAAAAATCGCCGGGTCTTGGTTTTAATAGCTTGGCCAAGAACCAAGACCATTGGGCGTCCCAAATATAAAATCACGCAAAGCGTTGACATGTCCTCCTTTGAATGATTTTTTGACGTGACAAATATTGTTTACGTCTACTAATATTTTTGACGTTATTAACTTTTGTGCAACAAAACTTTCTCATGTCCGCGTTGTCAGCATTCACTCGCTTGATCACTTATAAAAATTTAATACTATTTGTCTGTCTCAGTGAAGTCAGCAGAAGTTCCTTTCATTCATATCAGTAGGCCTATGTAGCGATGAGTGTACATCTACCCCTTTCACGGGCTATTTTATCGGAGCAATATCAAAAATTTTCGTCTTGGCATCTGAGTAAGAATAATTAAAGAATGTAATAATTCGCACTAGAAAACACAATTTTCACGTTATTATCTGTACTAATATTGTCTAGAGGTAATGCTAGCTTATTTGCTTATATGTCTTGGGTATTCTTGGAAACTACACGGCCGATTATTATAATTCTTTCATTGTTAGAGATCTACATTCTTCCAGATGGACACAGAATATGTATAATATACAAAAAAAATCCTTGAGAAATTTCCTCATTTGTAAACCAATTCGGAGAAAAATTAGCTACTTGGCTGCTTTCTAAGCATGCTCTTCCAAAACCATTAAGATGAGCTTAAACAATGTTAGAAGAAATGGTGTAAAAATTCGTAAGTAGTAGCAAGCAGTCGCAGATAGTCGTAAGTAGTAGGAGGTATTCGCAAGTAGTCGCAGGTAGTCGTAAGTAGTCGCAGGTAGTCACGGGTAGTAGCAAGTAGTCGCAGGTAGTCGTAAATAGTCGCAGGTAGTCACGGGTAGTAGCAAGTAGTCGTAAATAGTCACAGGTTATTCAGACCTGAAATACATTTCTTTTTGCGCACAGCTACACTTTAAGTCACCCCTAGTTTTTGCACAAACAGCTATGTACGGTTTTACGTTGTTGAGTATCCGCCATTTTGCTTGAACCCATGGATACCGATCAGTATAGTACAAATATTTCTTTACGTCTATTATAGGCTGTTCACGGTAAAGTGAGCACTTTTGAAGACCCTAATAAATTTTTATTTTCATCCAATGTCCATCTTCCTGCTGTTTTTTTTTTTAAATATAAATATTGCAATGTGGCCAATAAACACAGGCTGCAGTAAGATATATTTATTCGCGACAAACGTATGTTGGGAGGGCCTTAAAAAGTGCTCACTTTATCGTGAACGGCCTATACAAGCACGGCTCTTGTAGTTTTACAAGCGAGAAAATTTTACAAGAGAAATCTTTATACTGTTACAAACAGATGTAAAATTACAAACAACTCCTCAGTAAAAATTACAAAATTTCTTTAGTGCGTGCGTTGTGGTTCAGGTACCAACTGGAGGCGGCGGAATAACTGGATTTTGGAACGCAATTTTCGTTCATCTGGCAAGCAAGACGAGGCACAAAAAGACAAAAAAGCTGCTCCGAGATAGACACGAATCAGTTACGACGACACGAATAAAGATACGAGGCTGCCCGGTTCTGATAACGAGGAAGCTGTTGATCCGCTTCAATGTGCAACAGCTCGCCGAGATAACTTCACTGGCTTGTGAAATCACACTCAACTCTCAGCGCCAGAGGTCGTGTCACTCGAGATCCTTAGTGCTTTCGTAACGGGAGTGTTGCCAACCTGGTGATTTCCTCGCCAGATCTGGTGATTCGCACTGAGAGAAAAATCGAACAAGATATCTGCTTGTATAGGGCCAAATAGATATTTAGTTGCCCTAACAAAACATATTGTTCAGTAAACAAAATTTGAAATGCAACAAAATTACTTTTGTTCGTCTAACTAAATTTATTTTCGAATAAACAAAATCTGCGTGTTGGGCCAAAAAAAAAAAATGCTATTAACTAAATGTTTTGTTGAATCAACTGTATAATACATTTGTTTGGCCACTAATTTGACTGCCTTCGTTCGAAAATACAGCTCGAGAGTTTGTTTGTAGTATTTGTGACAATTAGGATAGTAACCGTGTTTGTTAGTGAATCTATTGATGCTTAACAATCGTGTGAACACGTCAATAAAGCAAAATTTCCTCAAGAAACTGGCAAGTAAGGCTGTAAAACTTGAAATATTTGCTTGCACACGTTGCCCAATATTTGTAATATATATATATATATATATATATATATATATATATAAGCATTCCGGCGTCATCAGTTGTCACATTAGCTGAAATTGGTAAGGTGTAGCGCTCGGACGCTGGTGATCTAGGTTCGAAACTCTGTAGAACTCCAAAATGTGGGATTCTGTTAAACATTTTACGTAGTTCTATCAGATTGTCTATAATAATTTCTCGGTTAGTCACGTTCAAAGAGTGTACGCATTAATTTGGGACGCGTGGTATTTATTTATACTTTAGGTAATGAGCAGCGAATCGTGGCCTCGTATACTATTTTTGTATTGGTAATTTTGTATACCTTTCGCATCAAAGTTTGTAGTGTAACATTGCACAAATTTAATTTCACATAATCTAAAACAAGATTTATAAAAATTTAAATTTTACCTTAAAATTTATAAATTAAACTAAAAAAGTAAACCTTAATAACCAATAATATTAACTAATATATATTATGTAACCGCGTATGCTGGGACAAACATTTACAATAATGAAAAGAAAATCAAAATCAAAATAACTTTAATAATCAATACTAAATATTGCAATAAAATATATCAAAGAAGAACTTAACATATATATATATATATATATATATATATATATATTACATAAAATATATACAATAGTCAGAATAAAATTAACATCTTAAAACCAAGAATTAAATATCTGAACTAATTTTTACTAACAAATACTTAGTCTCAATTATGATTTAGTATAACAAAAATCTAAGTGAGACTAAGTAAATACTATATTCTGTATAGTATCTAGTATTTCTAACTCAACCAAACTACTAAAAATACTAGAACTATAAGAAAATTGTATAGTTTACAACGCAACAAATTAAAATACCCTTAATAAATTATATCAACATCTTTAAATTTAATAATAAACCATTGTACTATTTATTAATAACTTATTCATATTAATTATATATGTAATGGTATACAATAACAATTCAATATAATATAGGAAATTACCGATGAAAATGATTAATTATAATTAAATACTCACTGTAATAGGTACCTAACTATATAATACTACCTTACTTTTTATTTATTTTTCATTTAAATGAAAAATGTAAGGTATTTTATGTATATAAGATTTTATACACAATATATCTATATTATATCAATTTAGTGTTATCAAATATTTAAATATAAATTATTTATAAAATATTCTTAATTACTGTTATTAATATTATAATATGTAAAATTTCTTAGCACATATAAATGAACATTTCTGTGTTAATACGCAGAGAGAGACATCTACATATTATAGTAATGACGCTTGGAATACGGGACATCAAACAGGCCAACAGCAATTCTGATTTCAAATAATTTGACATCCACAGTGGAGAAGGGGAAGAAGCTATGAATAATCAATCCGAGTAAAACCTTGGTTTAAAAAACATAGCTGTCAAATTTTTTTTTAAAAGAATTTTTAGAGCAAGGAGGGGGGGGGGGGTGTTGATGGAAAAGCCCAAAAAAGACCTTGTTTTTAAAATCTCTATTTTCTTTTTAGTGGACCAATAAACTAATTTTCGTAAAATCCTTACGTGTTGACCTGTTCAAGCCCAAATTTAGCAATACAAACTACAGTATTTTAAACATTTGACAAGTGATTTTATCAAAAATACTGCACTAACAATTTGTCTTGCAAAAAATTCGGATTTTTCTTCCAGTTTCTCAAGACACATACCATTAACATATGTCATTTCCTTAAATGATATCAGATTGGAAATATAAAGCTTCATCCAGGATTAAAAACGACAGTTATAAGAAAATTGACCCTACGTCCGCTCTCATTTTACCTTTCTTTATACACCTAAACGAATAAGAAAATGGATGTGAAATTATATTTTATATATGGCCACAACCTATGGCCGGAACAATACCCATATTGGAAAAAGTTGATGGGGGAAACGGGAGTACTCTGAGAAAACTCGCAGGGCGGTAGCAACGTCCACCACTCTCGAGCCAAGATCATTGTGGCTGGAAGTCAGTGAGCTACTGCTAGCGCTGTGTTTTAGACGTAAGCAAATGAATACTTACAATGCTGTAATGCCCACGGACCCAGTGTGCATCTAGTGTAGTATTGGGAGAGTGTGTGATGCACAGCTTACAGACACCACGACGGCCTTCCGTGGGTTCCCCCAGCGGTGCGCGAGGCCGAGATGGAGCTGCACCGAGAGGACCCAGGAGATCACCAATACATGTACTCCCTGGGCGACAACGCATACCGGAGGCACGCGAGCCAGCTTGTGCTCGGGGCAGACTCGCCGGCACTCCTGGAGGGCAGGGTAAGTCGCGCCGCCAGTACGTGCACTCAGCTCCATCCCCACCAGGGCTCGCGGGGTAATATAAGTCGCGCCGTGAGTACACTTTGAATTCCTTGCAAGAACGCGTGATTGGGGCAAAGTAATGTGAACAGCCATTCGAAAACGTGCAGCACGTGGCATGGTGGTTTCATTTGAGGGGGTGTACCCCCACTGTCTTATTGGCTGTGCTGGTGTCTGGGAACGGACTTGAACCTGATTGGCTATTGCCGGCTCCAGGCGCGGATTTTTGGAACTGGAGTTCCCGCAGAGTTGCACAGTGTTTGTATGTGCAGATGATGGCTTGATCATAATATCTGGAAGAGCCCGAAGAGAACTGGAGATAAAGGCAGCTGATATGATGGGAAAGGTTAAGCAATAGGCGGAAAAATATCAAACTAATGTTCTCCATCGCAAAATCAAAGACTATGCTGCTTGAAGGGAAATTAGGCAGGCCATCTACAACTGTGCGCTTTGGCGGGGAATCTGTGCAGTATGTGAATGAGATGACATATTTAGCTGAAACATATTGAACATATAATAACTATAGTCTATTCACGGTAAAGGGAGCACTTTTTGAAGCCCTCTAATTTGGGATAATGGTAAAAAAAAAATTTAATGTAGACCTATACGTTAACTTTCGAGTCCGGTGAGTGTATATACACTGTGTTATTTATTCAAAAATTTGGTGGAGTGAAAAATTTCTAATAGTAATATCTAACTAGGGCTTCAGAAGTGCTCACTTGACCATTTACGGCCTATGCCGTTTTATTGGCCTGTCCATGAAATATTAAGTAAATCGGCAACACTAACTAACACGGGGCTGTAAATTTTGCTGCCAACTTCAAGGTTGGCGTGAACTTTGAACTACAGCTTCGGAACACGAAAGTGCACATTTGTTGATAACGTGTGTAATTGGGAAATAGATGGCGTAGCGCTGCTTTAAAAACACTCGTGTGTTTTCCATTTAGAAATGTATCTAGACAAAGAGATTCACAGGAAACGCCAAAGTTCAAAAATCGAAGATAACATTCTCATAGGTAGTTTATAATTATGTAATCTTGGAGACCAGATGCCGAACAGTAATCTGCTCTTATCGGGCACCTGAAATGTTTGAAGTCTCACGAAAAATTAATTCAAGCCCTTGAAATTACCTCTATACAAAGATAAAACAAACTAAAAAGGAAATGAAATATCGATATACAAACGAGTAATTTCTGGAAACGCTTTCATTATCACGAATCAACAACGACCTACTAAAATTTTTGCTACAGAAATCACGGAAGAAATTATTGTTTAGATAGTTATTTAGTTTTAAATACCCTGTTATAACACGCAATAATTCTTTTGCTCTCGGAATTATGCTCCTATAGAACTTTACAAATCAGCCTACATAGTAGGGGCCTACATATGTTCCCTATGTGCCCTTTTAGTAAGCCAAGCTTATTTTTACACATGTAATTGTTCCCCCAAATATCAACCTTCATGCACGCCAATGTGTGGAGGAATGGCGGAATGGGGAAGGAGTGAAATAGAAAAACGCGAGAGATACATCACAGAATGTGATTGTTTACCTCACTGCTTGAGCGAAAAATTGCTGAAAGGAAATATTCTTAATACGTCGGAGCCTGGAAAGTGGAAACGATGTTCCCATAAACCCTGCTCCATCCTAAGGACACTCGACATGAAACTGAAGAACACTGGCGATTTCTCGTTGTATGTTTATCATACAAATAAGTCGGAAATTCGATGAAAGGAAGTCTGGAGTGATCCCTCAGAGAACACATGCCTTTGAAGGAGAGTCTGAACTACCACACTCTAAATTGGAATCAGTGGGAAACCGCAGATTCGCAGTGTGAAAATGGCTCCACTTAGAATGAGTGGAAAACCACTGATTGTTCCAGAGAAAAAATTTCACTGATTGAATAAGTGACGACCGACTTCAGTGGGGAATTAAATATTGTGTTCATTGAATTTAGCCAGATAATAACGTGAAATAAACGCATTTAAGATAGTTTACTATTTATATTGCGCGAATTACCGTGATTTTAAACATTTAATAATGTTCTGGAGGCGGCCGGCGTTGAACTCACATACATTTAGACTCTAGACAATTACCTTACCATCTACGCTACCATGCCAACTTCAATACCGTGACGATAACATATTTTATAATTACGCCTCGAAATCGTGAAGACTTAAAATGTATGCCCTTGCTATTGGCTTTTTTGGTTTAATTGGTACCGTTATGATTGTTGAAACGTATAGCAGGCCTAATTATATACGAGCGCACTCTCTTCATCACATTACATGCAGTTTAAATCTTCAAACAGAGCGCTTCGATGATTACATGAAAAAGAAATGAAAGACGTGATAACGGAACTAAAGGCTGTGTGTTCCTATTACCTCAAAAGACGAAACACATTTTAGAAAGTATTTTGTATTGGTTTTATTAGTTTGTTGTTATTTCATTTGGTAAACTTAGTCCAACGGCCATTTTACACGCTGTTTAACTGGTCCATCAGTAAAAAAAATAAACCACTGAGTGAAAAAAAAAAAAAAAAAAAAAAAAAAAAACTCATGTATCAGTGGTAAATGTCACTGAATCATTAAGTGAAGGAATTCTGGCATTTTTTCACTTATTTATCTGTTAAATTCCCTAAAGTGACTGTTGAATCAGTCAGACACGTTTGACTGATCGAAACAGTGAAATCTTCACTGATTCAGATCTCGAGTGCAGTGCATTAGAAACACCGCGCGTCTGGTTGGTGTACTATTTAACAGGGTTCAGTAACTCGGAGTGATAAACGCCATAAAACAAGGGCACGCATCCGCCTGCGAAGTATAACGTCACCGTTCCGACACACGACGATCTTCAGATACACTGGCGTCTCGACATAAGTACACTCGGAGTTGATGTTTACGGGATTAAAGTTCATCTGCAGTGTACACAAATTTATCAAGAAAACTCTTACCTTATGCGTGCATCGTTTACGACTCCTTGAAAAATATACCAAATCCCACTGTCACACGCTGATGTCTTTTTACGACCTAACAGCTCGGAGGTGAAATATAAGAACCAGCATTACGCAGATAGAAAACACCATCCTTGCTGTAAACAACGTGAATGTTTTAAGAATATATCGTTAAGGCAATGGGTGAAGCCACAATTCACACTGAACCGAACTCATTTAATTTCGTCGCTCTTGGGAAAATCCTGGTTTAGGTATTTCGGGTATAACTCTGTTGCTATGCGTTATATAATATCTACGTTTTTAAACCAAAATAACGAAAGCACACGTAATTTTTTTTTTTTCCTTACAAGATCACATACTTCCAATGAGTCAGGGGTAATTTTTTTAAAGTATTACGAATGTTTAAAATTCTATTTTAGGATCCAGTTTAGACGGAAATGCCTGTTTCAGGCTGCTCTACATAAAAAGTTTATAAGCAGTAACGAGCAATCCATAACGTACGAATGGATTTACTCATGCTACAGATTTTCCAACTATAAAGTATCAAGGGCCTACAAGGTTTAAAATGTAATTGCAACTTCGCGGTAGGAATTTTGACTCACGGGAAGAGGTGATACGGCTTTGGATACGCTATTTATCGCTTTTCTTAGCGCCCCAGTCATTTTGTGTATTTTCACAATAACAAACCTCCGACCTGCGAAAATAAAAACATCCTCGTAAGCTAGAGAAAAAAAACAGCGTATTTTGGAAATGTTTGGTATGCTTGTAGAGTTGAAACGCCCCACGATGTATGCGAATATCATCGAACATCCATTGATAGAGTTTATTCATGATACAATAAGGAGCTAACATGCATGACTTTTGGTTTGAAGTGCTCCCTAAGGGGGATATATAATTTTCAAATTGGAGCTGGAAATTGAGTTCGTTGCAGATGTTACGGAAAATATCTAAGGCACTGTGTACAACCAAATGAAATATGTTATCCTATGGCAACACCTATGTCTGTCATTGAATAGTTTTCAGGCGGGTAGTTACTTTACATTAAATTATTACGACGCTGGTATATAACTGATTTTCTTCGACAGATTGTTAATAACTGTGGAACGATTTTTAAAAAAGTATTCAATTTGTTTTGGAAAGCTACTGTTTTAGAGCAATTCGTACAAAATTTATTGAGGAAGAATTAGCATGTGTACAAGTTAGCTGTACAGAACGGGATCGAGCTTGCGTGTGGGCGTTGTACTCTATAGGTTGTTTTCAAACTCTCTACCGAAATTGAAAGTACGTAATTTGTGAACAGAGGGAAAAGCAATTTCCCAGGAAAACTGCATCCGGAAAGATGATCGCGTATTACGAAATTGTAATAAACTATGGGACAGCAACGCTAGGAATATGCAGTTATCAGTACGCACGTAAAAAGTAGTTGCCTATCAACGGGCGTAGGAATTAAACGCCAGTTGATTCACGGTATGGTGAGCACTTTTTAAGGCCCTGCTAAATTTTTCCTTTGAACCGATTTTTGTCTTTCTGCAACTTTTTCATATGAACATTATCATGTGACTAATAAACACAGTGCATACATTTCACCAAACTCAAAAGTTAACGTCCAAGGCTGCAATAAAACATATTTATTAGTGATTTGGGAGGGGGCCTTAAAAAATGCTCACTTTACCGTGAACAGCCTATACGTACCAACACCTTCGTACTTCCCCGCTGTTGCTTCGTCGTTATAGTGTACGATGAACTTTCCTGATATAACTGTACTAACATTTCGTGTCACTTCCACGAAACAGCTACAGCGCATTCAGTTTCAGCAGAATCTCTCCAAGTTAATCTCATTTTATGCTTCTTTCGGTTACCAACCTGCAGGTGCATAATTTATTAAATAATCGCATATGTGCATTCCTCGAAAACAGAGGAAGTTTGTAGAAACAGCAACATCCTTAACTTTGTCAAGGAAATCAAATTACCCGTATTTGAAAATTAACCATGCTTCCGTATCAAAAATGTAATCCAAATTTAGAGTGCCAAGCCCAGATAATTGAACGAAATAATTTTATACCATTGGCATTATCAATAGTTGTAGATTTTTGTAATACTGTACGTACGGTTTCTATGTCAACTCGATTTGAGTAATAGTGCTACATGTTCTTCACATAATAATTATTGGTTACAACATATACGTCTTGCGTTTCATTTATCTGCTGTATACTATCGACCAAAAAGTAATTGGGCACCCGTGAAGATAGGTAATTCAGTACGTAAGTTGACTTGTGTTTCACGGCCTTCGGCGTAGGACCGCTGGTGTTTGTCCGTGGTGCATTAACACAGAGGCCTATTGTAACATTCTGGATAATGAAATGCTCCCAACATTGTGCCGTTTTTACGGAATGGACCCGTGTTACGTCCAGGATGACAATGCCAGGTGCCATGTTTGAAAGGCTGCTATGCAGTGGTACGCCGACAACAATGTTCGCCGATTGGACTGGCCCGCCCAGAGACCTGACTTTAATACTATAGAACATCTTTGGGACGAATTGGATCGCCGGGTGAGGGCTCGTTAGGCGCGGCCAAAATCCATTGCTCAACTCATGGAATGGTTGCAAGAGGAATGGCGACGAATCCCCGTGGATGTCCTGCAAACACTCGTAGAGAGCATGCCAGACAGGGTGGCTGCTGTTATAGCTGCAAGAGGTGGCCCTACGAGATTCTAACGGGGTGACAACCACAGAGCAACATTGTGGACATTTGTTGCCCAATTACTTTTTAGTCGATAGTGTATATTGATGCATTTCTGAGTCTCTGTTCAATTCAAAATACTTATCTCGACACCCCCTTGCGTTCCCCAAAATATCTGTGCTCATTTCAAAAGCTCTCTGTATGTTGTAACTGGTGGTAATTTTTTATTCAGGAGTATATAATTTAACATGGCTCAGGTACAATCGTTCTAGGGAACATGAATATACGCAAGGCTGATAATGATGCGTTACGAGGAATATAGGCTGTTCACGGTAAAATTAACACTTTCGAAAACCCTGCTTAAGTTCTACTTGTATGCACGTTGTGTATTCTTCCACCTTATGTAAGATTAACATTGCCATGCGCCTCATCACTTTATTCATGCGTTGGCCAAGTGAAAATCTGGAATTATTAGAAAACTAAATATTTTACAAATCTGCTAATTTTTTTACTTCGGTGCATTAAAAAAAACAGAATGCGAAACAAATAATTTAAGTTATCATAAATGGTTTCCTAACACTTTTTATTCGACGTTAAGATATGGAACTATTTCCCATAAATCGTTGCCAACTTTACTGGGCGAATGTAACTCGGTGCGTCCGTTAAAACATATGCAGGCAGGGGCAGTGACTTTTTTTCTAAGGTTCATTTCTAAAGTGGTCACGTTATCATGAACAGCCTTTACCTACTGATGTGCTTTTTGCAGGTGGTGTGCTGCCAGTCCTTTGGAGGGGGCTGTGCCCTCAGCATGGGAGCGAGGTACCTCTCCCAGATTCTCAAGTACACGACTGTCTACTTCTCTTCGCCCACGTGGTGTGAGTACACACACACACACACGCGTATATTGTGCTCACCCTGCGAGGAAAACAGATGCGCGAGTGAACGCCTGCTGGAAACATAAGCTATGACTTCTTTCAGAGTGGGATGGACCCCCATGTTGTTTTTTTTTGCGAAGTAGCTGTTTACGCGAATACGCGTATCTCGGAAAATAAATGTTCTGCAAATATGACTTACTGTCAGAAAAAATAACAGAAAAAAAAAGCTATTATCTATGACGCTATTTTATTTTACTTTTGTCATATTAAGTGAATTCTTAGAGAAAAAAAATTGTCAAATATTGTCAAATATCGCATTTTTAAAGCCTGCCTTTGCAGTTTCCTTAAGCGGCAGAGAAAAGTACAAAAATATACGGACGTAGTTTAATCTGTGGGCTTTCTTCGCTTGTAATAAAACCCCTGTGTTACAGATCTAATTTGCACAGTACAGCGTCACGACGGAAACACTGCACGCCTTGCGCCTAGGAGCGATGAGGCACTAGAAGTGCGTGTTAGTCTCGCCCGTATCGCTCCCTCCCTTCTTGACCTTGGACGCGGGGTTCCTACAGAGGTCCATCCCACTATTAAAAAGTCAGCACTTTTCAGTCCAACGAAGTCACATGGAGTTGTAATATTTATTATAGTCTATTCGCGATTTCTTCACACATTTTAAACCAAACTTTCGGAAAATTATCCCATGAATAATGTGCTTGGTTGTGTCCTAAACATTCAATTTAACACCAGTGTTTTATACTTGCGTTAACATAAAACTTTACATTAAACTTTTACCTATAATTTATTTATAAATTATTATTTTTCATTTATAATTAATTTGAATTAAACTAGGGATAAAACATATGCGTTTGTAATACCTAGTAAGAAATAGTTCCCATGCAAAATATTATTGCGCAGAGAGCGGACGAACACGATGTACTGTCCCGTTGGTGTAATTTCCTAGAGCCTGGTTACAATCTTTGTTTGCACAAGGTGGAGGAATATCCTGGAAGTAGAACTTTAGCAAGACTTCAGAAAAGTGTGAAGCAATCGCGAATGGACTATATATTATAATTTCTTATGTGTACTCAGAATCAATGTGGTACTTTCTGGAGAGTTATAGGGTGCTCACTGCGAACTGAACACTTTTGAAAGACCTGCTAGGCATCTGATTGTATGTACATTGTGGGTTCTTCCACCATATGGAAAATTAACACTTTCTTGGGACTGATCACTTTATATTATTAGAAAAAGTAAATATTTTACAAATTTGCTCATTCCTACACCTGTAAGCATCAAAAAATAGAAATTAAAAAATAATAATTTCAGTATTCACAAATGTTAACCTAAAACTTCTAATTTGACGCTTATATGTGAAACTACTCTCTCTCCGTCGTTGCCAACCTAACTGGGCAACATTCCAGCCCGTCTGCCCGCTAAAATATACACAGGCAAGGGCGGTGGCATTTTTCAAATGCTGATTT
The DNA here is from genome assembly GCA_029891345.1 of Dryococelus australis. Lineage (NCBI taxonomy): Eukaryota > Metazoa > Arthropoda > Insecta > Phasmatodea > Phasmatidae > Dryococelus > Dryococelus australis. The sequence continues at coordinate 30,042,310 of CM057008.1, forward strand.
TCAAAAGTGCTCACTTTACCGTGAACAGACTTTACCTCACATGCGTAGGATGTGTTACGTTTTCTAATCGGAGCTGTCTCGGAATTTTGTTCTGTGAATATCTCAGGCAATCCCAACCTTACATGCGGTGCAATAACGCAAACATCAAAGTTACAAAAGTGGGTATTTTACAGCAAAGAGCGTATAATATGTAAATTAGTTGAAATTATAAAATCATTAGAAACTGGATATTTTACTACTACCCCCAATTTTATTGAAACGGGAATTAATCCGGAAAATCTAGTAACATTGATAACCAATCAAACACTACGAATTTTTTTTAAATTTACTAAGATGATAATATTAAAACAACACACGTTTATTTAGCAGCGGCTAGTGGAGCAGCGGCTAGCGCACTCGCCTCCAACCACGGCGATCCGGGCCCGATCCCCGGCGGGCCCGCTCCCGGATTCCCGCACGCGGGGAATCGATCCGGACGATGCCGCCTGCCGGCGGGCCTTCTCGGGGGAACTCCCATTTCCCCCCGCCCTTGCATTCCAGCGTCGCTCCATCCCAGGGCCACCATTTCATGTCACGTTCAGGGATGACGGGCACACTACGGGTTCCAGTTGGAAATCCCGTCACTCGGAGGGTGTTGCTTCGCCCTGGGTCAACCCCCCCCCCCTCCCCGCACGCATTTATTTATACTGGACTGAAAAATAAAATGGTTTTCGCGAAATGTTATGCTAGCTCTATCGTAACGGGAACTCGTATCCCACAACGATTCCCGACGGCCTCGCACCAGAATTTTCGCACGTATGAAACATGGCGGATGTTGCGCGTGGGTTTTTCTGGGTGTTCACTACCCCCCCCCCCCTCCCCCTCGCTAAGCAGTGTTTCGTCGCAGCTACATCTCCACCTCGTTTCACCATAAAAAAACGCTGGAGATTTCAGCTGTCGAAGCGTCGGCCAAATCGTACCCTCCGCCCGAACTATCGATAGTTACGAAAGTGCGTTATCGTTTGTATAGGCTATTCACGGTAAGATGAGCACTTATGAAAGCCCTGCTTAAGATGTACTTGTATGGCACGTTGTATATTATTCCGCCTTATGTTATATGAACATCGCCAATGGCCTCGTCACTTTGTTCATGCGCCGGTCAAGTGAAACTGAGAAATTATCAGGAAAGTAAATATCTTACAAATCTGCTCATTTTTACACTTCGATGCATTTATTGAAGAAGAAAAAAACAGAAAGTATAAGAAAAAATAATTTAAGCTATCACAAATATATACCTAACACATTTCTTTGACGTTAATATGTGGAACTACTTTCTACCGATCGTTACCAACTTTACCGGGCGCATGTCACGCAGTGCGCCCGTTAAAATATATACCGGTTGGAGCAGTGATATTTTTCTAAGGTTGATTTCAAAAGTGCTCACTTTATTGTGAACAACCTTTAATTACTAACAATTTTACGTCCTCCAAGTTATTATATATTTTTTTATAAAATACCGTGCCTAAATTTTTGTATTTTCTGGTGATTACAAATTGTTAGTGATAGTGAAGAACGAGCGCATGTATTTTTTAACCATTTACAGTTTCGGTGTCGAAATGTTTTTATGAAACATGCCCTGACAAAATTTTCTGTATTTTGTAGGGACCATCAAATCATATGTTGATGAAACAGTTAATGAATATGAAATGTAGTAATTTAAAGATATTTTGCTGATATACACCCTACCGGAATATTTCAATATATTTTAGACATAATATTTTAGGCCCTAATATGGACAGAAAACAACCAAATACAAATCTATGAATTAAAGCCTCATTAGAAGTGTGATTTTACATAATGTTTCCTATAACTATACGGTGTCGTTTGTTCAACATATTGGTCACTGGTAATTTTCATGTGTGGATGAGGACATAGAACGTGTGAAAAGCAGAAAATAAGCAGACCTTTACAAAATTTCCTAATCACATAAGAAACAATTTCTACTAGATATACGTATTTGTTTTTTTACTGCTGAAGAATTTCTAGACTATTACAAATAGCCTAGTAGTCCCATGATAGTATGCATCTAAAATCATTATCATGTAGTATATCTTTCGTGTGTTATGTTTTATTTTGTGTATTCATGCAAACGATTTGATATTGGGTATTTTGTTATGCGAATGCAAAATAATTCAGTAATGTATGCTCTACGTGTAATTTTGACCAGTGTAGTATGTTCCGATGAGTAGAACAGACATGAGTAGAAAAGGCATCCGAAGTAGACGACCTTAGTATCCACTTTTTGTATTTGCCCTTGCGGATCGCCATTCTGTATCACGTAGCATGTAGGGAATCAGCCCTCCTTTGCGTTACTCCGTATCAAAATACACTATCTACCAAAAAGTAATTGGGCACCTGTCCACAATGTTTGCTCGGTGGTTGTCACCCCGTTAGAATCTCGTAGGGCCACCTCTTGTGGCTATAACAGCAGCCACCCTGTCTGGCATGATCTCTACGAGTGTTTGCAGGACATCCACGGGGATTCGTCACCATTCCTCTTGCAACCATCCCATGAGTTGAGCAATGGATTTTGGCCGCGCCTGACGAGCCCTCGCCCGGCGATCCAATTAGTCCCAAAGATGTTCTATATGGTTGAGGTCGGGGCTCTGGGCGGGCCAGTCCAATCGGCGAACATTGTTGTCGGCGTACCACTGCATAGTAGCCCTTGAAATATGGCACCTGGCATTGTCGTCCTGGAAGTAACACGGGTCCATTCCGTAAAAACGCCACAATGTTGGGAGCATTTAATTATCCAGAATGTTACAATAGGCCTCTGTGTTCATGCACCACGGACAAACACCAGCGGTCCTACGCCGAAGGCCGTGAAACACGAGTCAACTGACGTACTGAATTACCTCTCTTCGCGGGTGCCCAATTACTTTTTTGTAGATAGTGTATGCGACGTTGATACGCAGCGGGGTTGATCGCCAGTTGTCGGTTATTCGCCGTCGCATCAAAGGAATGATATGGGTAGGGATGAGTCACTGTGGGGAATGGCTGCCCGAGCTCCGTTGCGTGTCATCGTTGCAGTCTCTGTTCACATGTCATTTGGAAAGGTTGTGTTGTAACAAACAACGTGGTGGGATCGGGAAATATTCATTTCATTCATACAAAGTTACATCCTTGTAAAATATTTATACAATCCTCCGACGTGATGAAACCTCAAATCAGCCAATAAACTTGTACCACAATAATGTTCCCGACTACTGAGCACTTTCGACATCCACCAACGTAGCGAGTTTCATTTTTTTTTTTTAACCAGACTGTATTAAAATATATGCCGCGGCAGCAATTTGCTGTGGTGTGGTCATGGCTGATATTCAGAGACGGATCGATTCCGGCGTGTCGTAGACCCGTTGCATGATACGCGCTTCATGATACGGTGTGATGATACGAGCAAAAAAAAAAAAACCAGCTTTGCGTTTCAACGTTGCGTATCAGTGAATGATACTCAACGGTGATACGAAACAACTGGATACCTGGCTTTAGGGGAAGGGAGCGACACGCCTCCGGCACACTCTCACGTAGTCAGTGACTATAAGGGCGACCTAGCCAAATTTCCTATACTGGGTAAGACCCCTTCCCAGGTTAATCTTGAGCCGTATCTACGTTCGGCAGTTCCAGTGGACATGTCCGAAGCTAGGCGTGAAGTGACGTCACATTGACGCGGTCCGAATGTGGTCAACAAATGCATTTTCCGAAGTGAGCTTTCAGAATCCGACACTAGATCGCATTAAATTCTGCGTGTTATTTGTGGTTGCGTAGTGACGTTTAAATTTACTGTACTATTGTTTATTAAAGTTTACTAAATGGCTGAGTCGGATATTTATTTATAATAAACACTTTAACGTTTTTATTTCAAGTAAGTTCGCCAATTTACATTCAAATTAAAATTTTAAACTTACATTTTAAAAGTTTTAGCTTTCAAATAAAATTGTTGAGACCGAAAGAAGACATCCCTAATTATTAATTACCATTTCATCATATTTGTTTTGAGAAAGCCCACCTAGCACATCTATTGTTTACATTCATAACGTAAACGTTTCACGAATGGGCGTGAAAGTATTTGAAGTCTTCTTCTTTCTCCATCAGCTCAGGACACAACTTCGGACAAAAGTTCAGTTTTCCGATTGCTTCAACTTGGGACACAGGTTGGTTGACTTGGGCGCGTGCTCTACTCCGATGGCTTGTGAAAACAAACCCGCCGTGTAGTTTCCTGCCGTGTGAAACGTTGTGTGAGAGGACTCGAGCCAGGGGCCTCACTACATAGGGCTTTCGCTGGTCTTATCGAGCCCTAACAATTCCGTGTGTACCAACATAGAAAAGCCATTCAATTGTAAAATAATTTATTCATCGGATTGGCGATCAAGCGGAGTTATCTTTTTTTTTTTTTTTTTTTTTTTTTTTTTAAGATCAAATCAACTTTAATCGCACACGCGTTGAGCATTCGATGAAGTTGTTTACAAGCTTCGTACGTGAATTGAATTGAATTCCAGTCATCATTTTTTTGAAATGGGGGAAAATCAAAAAGAAATGTGTGACAAGACGTTGTGTTCCTTGCTGTGAAAATCCGAAGCCAAACACACTAGTGAAATACTTCACATTTGCCAGAAAGGTAAGTTTCTAACCCAATTTTGTTTGTTTTCACTAGTATCTAGGTTTGGGCTGTCTGTGTGGTTACGAAATTTAAATTATTTTCTATAATAACACATACTTTGCCTAGGTACTTGTCTCTTTTATTCAAATACTGCAGCTAACTGTCAAAACAAACAAAATTGGTTTTGAAACTTAACTTTTTGGATTGCTGGTAATCTCGGATAAAACTACCGCCCTGCAGAGCAAAAAAAATAAAAATAAATAAAACAACAGAAAAATACAAGCCAATTTAATTACCGTACGTCAGTTTGGTAATTGTTAATGTTACAAAAATCCTTATCATGACCTCTTAAATTATATTTTATCAATTTAATGTTATAAAATAGCCACGACAAAATAATGATTTATTGGTTTTCAAGTTGGTCACAAGAGAAGCGTTAGTGCCTAGGGACAAAGTAAAGAGATTCAGCCTGGGAGTGAAATATCTTTTTCCTTTCCATATTCTTTGACTGGGTGGGACTGTTGCAGTTAACCACGCGCCCATCTTCATGACGAGCGGGTTTAAGGACGTGAGGTACTACCGCTACTGGAGCGACTCCAGGAGGAACCTGGACTTCGACGGGATGATCCAGGACCTGCGGGAGGCGCCCCAGGACGCCGTGGTGGTGCTGCAGGGATGCGCGCACAACCCGACCGGCATGGACCTCAGCCAGGAGCAGTGGCGCCTTGTCGCAGACGTCGTGCAGGTTAGGTCACTCACCCCCCGTCCCTTCTGGCGTTTTTTTTCTGCTCGGCAGCGCACGTGACGATCGTTCGCGAGCAAGTGAGCACTTTCGAAATCAACCTTCGGAAAAAGGGGGACGCGGTGGCCGAGCTGTTATGCCGGAATCACGCAGCCCCGACTCGCACGACACGACGGCCAACAGCCAGTGAAATACAAGGTAGATCGTCGTAAGCCCGACCGATTTAGTCTCGTCCGAGCAGCAATTTCGGATTAGAAATGATTTCTGTGTGTCGTGCGACATGACGTACAGAATGTACAACTTTGTATAATGACATTGTATTGCAAGATTTCCCTACAGCAGTAAATACGCAGCTTAAAAGAAAAATAAATTGAAATTGACTGTATCTAATTCTTAAAAATAATAATTTTACCTTTGTTTGCATTAGCGATACCAATTGGTACCATTATGTATTGCAAATTTCCCTCTTGTTCACCGCCTTTGAACCTAACGTAGCCTATCAGCGTCTTCTAAATAGTTAAGTTAAATACTGAGAGCGTAGTGTCTGTCGTGCTGTCAATTCAAGTAGTCACATTAAAATGTGCTGTGGTTGCGTTTTTGGTCGTGTCGTGCTGTGTTGGTCGGGGTATGTGATTCCAACGTTAGCCTGCTCGCCTCCCAGCAAGGCGATCCGGGCTCATTCCCCGGCCGGGTTACTCCGGATTTTCTCATGTGGGAATCGCGCCGGACGATGCCGTTGGTTGGCGGGTTTCTCGATGATCTCCCGTTTCCCCCGCCTTTTCATTCCGGCGCTACTCCATACTCACCTCGATCACCCTCATCGGCTCTCAAGACCTCGATCCAGTGGTCTCAGTGGCGGAAAACTCGTCAGCAGTGCGAGAAATGAAAAATAATGGCGTCCGCCACATCCGAATATTTTGTTGTCAAGTCGCTACAGCAACGAGTGTCTTTCTATGATAAGGAGAACATGTAAAAATTATAGGCCTACGACGTACAGTGTGATTCAGCTGAAAATATTTTAATCATGAGACGTCCTTTAACTACCTACGCATCCTCCGCAGATGACAACGATGTTTACCCTCGCCCTTTCCGGTCGTCTGCTGCTGCAGATATCGCCTGTCATCCTCCATATTGGTGGTGTCAGAAGTAAATGTAACCTCCAACCTAGATGCCAGAACAACTTTCGCTAGTATTGTACTGTAAAGGGTTTTTTATCGTCCCCCAGTTTTATGCTTGAAAGCTTGTCAGGGGGAGGATTTACAGACTAACTTATAACCTAACTTAAATTAACACCCATGTCTTGCCCGGGATTACGAACCCAGACCCTCCCTCGCCACAAATGGGCGGCGCGCCAACCGACTGCGCCACGGGATTTCCGCACATTTCGCTAGTGATTCATCGGCAGCATCAGTAAATGAATGAACGCTCCAGTAATCTCAGCAGCTGGCAGTAAAAAGTGGAATGCATATTCGTTATTCGTTATTAAACCGAACCATGCAAGCACTGACGATTGTCCAGGAAGTAGGGGAGTCCCATTGCACAGTCGAAAGTTCTCGTAGATGCGTACTGATAACCTCGTGAGCAATGAATTGGTATGCTCAACCAGCGCAGAGCATACTTTGCTAATGCATCATTTTGATCTTACAATAAAGTCCTACTCTGGTGCGATGGCGTCCTGCCATACTATGCTTTAAAACCTGAATCAGTGAGAATTTCACTGGTTCAATAAGTCAAACGTATGTGGACTGATTCAACAGTCACTTCAGTGAATTTGACTGATGAATCAGTGAAAAAAAAAGTCAGATTTCCTTCACTTATTGATTCAATGACATTTTCCACTGATCCGTCAGTAATTTTGTTCTTTGTTTACTCAGTGGTTTGTTTTTGACTGATGGATCAGTTAAACAGCATTTTATGAGATAATATGAACACTCAGACTTTCATTCCGTTTTTAGATATTTCATTTCGTTTCCATGTAATCGTCACAGAGCTCTGTTTGAAGGTTTAAAATGCATATAATGTGATTAAGAGAGTGCACTCATATATATACTATTCGTTTTAGAAATTCGAACGGTACCAATTAAATAAAAGAACGAAAAGGAACAGCCTACAATTTAAATCTTCACGATTTCGCGGTGAATTAATAAGTCAGATATTTTTCTCTCTTAGTTCCAACTTGGAATGGTAGCGCAGATGGCCTTAAAGCGAAGTGAAAAGGGCGTGTGAGTTCAATCACGGCCACCTGCAAAAACTTCAATTACAGTAAATTGCACAATATGAATAGTAAACTATCGTAAAAATGTTTATTCCACGTAATTATTTGGCTACATTCAATTTAAAAAAAAAACAATATTTAATTCGCTACTGCAGTCGGCCGTCACTTATTCAATCAGTGAAATTGTTTCACGTCACTAATTCGATCAATGAAATTGTTTTCACTGAAAACAATCAGTGGTTATCCATTGATTCTAAGTGAAGCCATTTCCACGGATTCGAGTAGTCGAACTTCACTGCGAATCAGTGGTTTCCCACTGATTCGAATTTAAGACCAAACAAGCAGAAGCACGTATGGTCCGTCAGCCAGCGGAATCTCTCCGAGTAGGAGGTTGTGGCGGTCCATAACTGAAAAGAGGCTTTCCTTCCGATCTTCTCCAGTACACTGTAAAAAAAAAATTTTCTGGTAAACTTGCTAAACTGTAGTTGAAGTTTTTAACCTATACGCTGTACGTAAATAGTACTACGTGTCAGGCTGAAAACATGGGAATGTTTAGCATCGCTACTTTACAAAGTTGAGAACTACCCTGTGCATTCGACTCTCTCCTGAACAACTGTAGGGAACGTTAACATGCATGTATTGGAAAATAATTTATTATCCCCGCTTTGTCACTGTACATATACACTGATATGGTAAATTTACAAATAATTTCTTATAGTTAGAGATGATGGTTTATCGCGGGGAAAGTTGACTGTTTGCTAGGATTCAACGTGCTGTACACATGTCCGATAGTGTGCTTTCTCTATTGGCTGTAATTCATGTATGAAGCTACTGCTCCATTTCACTGGGCCAATTAGGATTCAGATACTATCACGCGGAACGTTCGTGATTTGGTCTGCAAACACAACTTAGCCGAGTCAAAATCTTGTTCATCCATTAGAGTGTTTCAGAAGACATGTTGTCTTAAAAAATCTTTTCTTTTTCGCGATTTTCCATCGTCGCCTACGTATAGCGTATCGGAACATGAACACACTGGCCTTGTACCCGTCGCTCTCGAGAAGCGAGAGGTGTTCGTGGGTGTCATGGTCCTTCTTCTCGTTGCAGGAGAGGAAGCTGCTGCCGTTCATCGACAACGCCTACCAGGGCTTCGCCTCGGGCGACCTGGACGCGGACGTGTGGCAGGTGAGGTACTTCGTGCAGTGCGGCATCGAGCTCCTCTACGCCCAGTCCTTCTCCAAGAACATGGGCCTGTACGGTGAGCATCGCCAACTTCGAGAATGCGCAGTCGACAGAAGGGCATCGATAGCTATCGAACCCACCAACGTGACTTTCCGGTTCCCATCCCCGGTGGATTCGAGTCGGGATATTTTTTTTTTTTTTTCGCCTGGAAGAAAATTTGTCTCACGTTTCCGAAGACTAGTGAATTTTTTGACGTGAATACGTCTTTGAATTTACAACCATTTACAATCCAGAAAATCCGCTGGTAAACAGTTTGGCATTGAAGCTACGAATTCAATTACACCACTCGATTGCCAAAGGACCAAAGAGAACGTTACGTTGAGTGAGGACTGCGAAGCATCGCCGGTGATCGAGGGAGGAGGGGGGGAGGGCACCGCAATCTCGAGTTCGTTTTTCGCCGCGTCTCATAACTTCCGCGTGGTATAACTTTTGACTAGGCGAAGCTACGGCGCTCGTTTCAGTTTCAATCGACAGCTCTCGTCAAGATCAATCGATTGAGCGTGTAAAAACATTTGCGTGGCGTGGTTATGGTGAAATTGTATGCGTTCAATATGGAAAATTAAGAAAACTTAACAGAATTTCGACCTATACTCGTCAAAAAGCCAAGTCGAAATACAGGAATCGTATACGGTTGGAAAGAGCATCTCAAAAGCAATCCAGCGATACCCATAAAACCCCATATGATCTTCTTCTACACTTCATGGATTAGGTCACTGCCTGTTCCGGCTTCATATTTTCTTCCATATTCTTCTTGGTCGACCAACATCCCTCTTGCCTCTCGTAAGATCTCTCTCATCCATTCGTGTGATATGTTCCTTCCATTCTTGTATATACTGATCAATTTTATCATTAAGTCTATATATATATATATATATATATATATATATATATATATATATATATATATATATATATATTCAATTCCCGCCTTATGCCCTCATTTTTTCAATCGATCCAACCTTGTACATCCTGACTCCCCTCGAAAATTTCATTTCAGTGGCTTGTTTTTTTTTTTTTTTTTAGACCTCTCTTTGAGAGTGGAGATCCAGTTTTCACAGCCATAAGTACGAACGGGTACTGCCATTGTTTGGTAGAATTTTAGCATAGTATCTTTCATTGCCTTATTTTTTAATGTCCTTTGTATTGTCCCGCATATATATCCAAATTTATGTAATTTGTTGTCAATGTCATGATTTCTATCATAGCTAATGTCGCAACCTAAATAGTTGAAATGCGAAACCTGTTCTATGGGTAAATCATCTATACATATTTTTGTCCTAACTGTATTTGTTCCTTTGAATGCCATAACCTTTGTCTTCTTCTTTGAAATTTCTATATTGTTATTCTTACCCAACTGATTTAAATGGTGTAGAGATCTTGTAAGGTTGTTTTCATTGTCCTGTATTATAAGTTGATCATCTCCAAACAGTAATGTATTGACGTATCTATTACGATTTATCTTATTTCTTGAAGTTATTATCGACATCCAGTCATTTAAGATACTAGTCATATAGATACTAAATGAAGTAGTGGATAAGCTACAACCTTGTTTCAAGCCTTGACTTGTTTCCGTTGATTGAGAATGATGGGAATGTAATTTCATGCATACCTTTTTTCCTCTATATAGGCTTCTAATGACTGTTATTAGATGAGGAGGGTAGTCTTTCTGCTTCATTATAGTCCACATTGTGTATCTGTCAACTCTATGGAATGCTTTTTCAAAGTCAATAAACGCGATATAAGACTCAAGATTAAATTCCCGATTTCAATTATCTGTTTCAAAATAAAAACATTGTGTGTACAAGATCGTCCCAAAACAACGAATATTTTATTTTCGGATACGATCTGGGTCAGAGAAATGAGTGGGTTTCGGCCATGGAGGTATTAGTCCACGGAGTGGAGGCCGAGACACGAAAGTGAAGCCGAAAATGAAAGACAAGGACAGGGCTAGTAGTGGCAAAAAGGTGCATGTTTTACATTGCTTACTGTGTAACTTTTGCCACTCATAATATGGCGGCTGACGTAAACAATCGGTCTGCGCATGCGCAGATGAAAGAAGTCAGACAAGGCATCGGCTCAAGGATGGAAACTGTACTATAATTATAGTATTTGTACTACAATATTGAGCTTCATACGATGCACTATAGCAAATCCATTATAGCACCCAAAATACTATAATTTTAACGGAACAATACTATAATTTAACTATTTGTACTATACATTTTTTAATTTGGTTTGTGCTACAATTATCCTGCACAATGTTAGACACACTAGAATGTAGTGAGTTTTTTTTTTTTTTAATCAGCAAATGCTCTCTGCAATAGAGGTTTCGTGAACTCTTACAGTGAAATTTGCATGTAACTGCTGCATTTATATCTTTTAAAAAGAGGTATTTCTCCTAGTTCATTTTTTTTAAAGTTAGATAGGTAGTTGGTTGTGAACATTGGCAGCATGTAACCCGAAGAGAACCTTGTGTGAGAGATATTTTATGATTAAAATTTTTTTTTACATTTATAGTAATACTTTTTATGTATTCTTGTAAACAAACTGGCCTTTAATTTACTTATGCGTCATATCAATTCCACACATTTATTTTAATTATCACATAATATACTGATAGTTGACTTGTGGTTACTCTACTGCCGTTGTTTCTATGTTTGCTTTGTAAATAAAGTACTTGTTTACAAAATTTGTGAGTGTACTATAATTTTGTACGAAATACTATAATTTTCATCTTCAGGTATTACATTTTTAACTTCCATGGTTTCCATCCCTGCATTGGCTTCGCTTGATAAAGGTGGAGAAGATGGGCTGTATGCCGCTCCACCATCTATCACCTCCATGGTTTCGGCGCGTGTTGCAGATGAGCGGATAGGCTCCTTGATCGTCGTCGCGAACGACCTGGCGTCGATCTCCAACATCGCCGCACGGCTGGAGAACCTGGAGCGGTCCATGTACGTCGCGATGGCGCAACATGGCTGCGGCATCGTCGTCAAGCTGCTCCAGAACGACAAGCTGCGGGCACAGTGGTGAGTGCGGGATACGATCTGGGACACCAGACCTGCATGCGAATTTCGCCCTTCTTCTCTAGTCTATTCACGGTTAAGAGTTATACGGACCTACGCGTTTTTTTTTTTCCCTTTCGAAACAGCTGTTCGCGCGAACACGCGTATCTCGGTAAATAAATGTTCTGCAAGTACGACTTTTTGTCAGGAAAAAAAAAAAAACTATCTACGTCACTATTATTTTACTTTTATCATATTTAGCATATCCCTGGAGAAAAAAAAAATTCGCGAAAATAGTCAAATATCGATTTTTTTTTCTAAAGCTTACCTGTGCAAGAGAAAAGTACAAAAATGAGGGCGTAGTTTAATCCATAGGCTTTCATCCCCAATGTTACAGATCTGAATTGCACGGTAAAGCGTTAGGGTGGAAACACTGCACGCCAATCACGTAGGAGCGACGAGACACTAGGCGTGCGTGTTAGTGTCGCCCGTATTGCATCCTCGCTTTTTGACCTTGGACGCGCAGCTCCAACTAACTCTTCGGGTTGAAGTAAAGCAACTGCCTATGGAGCACTGCACCCGACTGTACAATGTGAAGAACTTATAAAAAAAAGTAGTACAGACACCATAAAAATTGTCACAAAAGTGTGATTTACGCTGTATATGAAAGAAGAATGTGCATAGTTTGCAAACATTATAAAATATTTTACTAAAATATACTTTTTAAATGTAAAAACTTAATCGAATGACATAGTCCGCATTTTTAACTAAATTTAAGCGCCTTTCCGTTTTGAATGCTTCGGAAAGCAGAATTTACAGTAAAATATTCTTCAAGAAACATGGTCATGATATTTACTGTGATCATGTGTAATACAGTCATGGTAATAATGTATCATATCAGATATATAGTAACTTAATTTACGCTTAATTACAGCCATAAATGTTTGTGACAAATGAACGCACATAAAATCAATTATAGAAATTATTTATTACATTATTCTTACAATTTTCTTACACACAATTGTAGAAAACATGGCGACGATATTCCATGACGAAGATTTTCTTGCAAATTCTGCTTTCCGAAGCATCCAGAATGTTAATTAAATGCGCTCAAATTTTGTTAAAAATACAGACTATTTTAATCGATTTTGTTACATTTAAAAAAATTAATCGTATTAAATTTTTTTATAATACTGCAAAACATTTACAGTCTTCTTTCAAATACAGCATAAATCACACTTTTCTGACCATTTTTATGGTATTTGTACTACTTTTTTTAATGAGTTCTTCACGGTGTATAGTCGGGTGCAGTGCTCCATAGGCAATTGCTTTACTTCGTATAGTCGGGTGCAGTGCTCCATAGGCAGTTGCTTTACTTGAACCGTAATTTCAACTTTTATGAAGTCCTGTTCAATTTCTACCGTCAGGTCATACGCAATATATTATTCTGCTAACATGTCCAAACAAAAATGACAAGGGGAAAGCACATATATGTATATATCTGTGTGTGTGTGTGAATATCTTGCTAGCCATTACCAAAATACATTATTTTTCCGTTTCTAGTGAATGCTGAAGATTCAAGATAAATTAAACAGGCCGGGGATACATTGCAACAGACACACGAGTGTCTGTTATCATGAAAGTGTAAGCAGATTTGTAAAAGTTGTTTTAAAAAAAATCCCGTGTAATTGCTAAACGTCGCTACCTAAGGTGTTATTTATTTTTCAGTTAATGTGTGATCAGGTTGAAGGTCCTTCGACAGATGAGTTTGTGGGGCTGAGTGCAACATTTTGAGACGTGTAAACGTTTCGTCCGATGGGTTTAACCTTCCACCTCCCTGACAAACTGCCTGAACGTTGACTTGGCACTTAAGGCTGTTCACGGTAAAGTGAGCACTTTTGAGGCCCTAGTAAATTTTTTCTTTCAGCCATCTTTTATTCGTTAGCCAACTTTTTGAATAAATAATGCCATGTAAGTAATAAACATAGTGTATACATCTCACGGGACACGAAAGTTGACGTCTAAACCTACATTTAAAAAGTATTTAATGACTGTTATCCCCAATAAGCGTCTCTCAAAAGTGCTCACTTTACCGTGAACAGTCCATAGAATCCAAGAGCCGCGTTTTAGCAGCCAGAATTTTGGGATGTGGCTAAAGAATTTTTAGATGAATCTCCTGGGTCCAGCACGAAACTTCCGGACGACTTGCTGCATATTATAAAATTTCGCAGGTAGATAAAATGGTATGAAGCGAGAAGTTGTTGACCACAGTTTAGTCTATTATTACCATTTTAAAACTAGATTTAATTATTTTATGGGTGTACATATCTTCTTAGTTTTATAAACGTTGACCCCCACACTTACACCTAAATATTTCAGTCATTTTATTTTATTTAGTGCGTTACCTTCATATATATTAAAACCAAAAGTCTAAAAGCAGTGTTCAAATTTTTATTTCAAATAAAACATAACCAAAATTATTATTACTGCACGTGTGTACAGTAACGCTTAGTAAAGGATATTCACGGTAAGGTAATCACATTTGAAATAAACCACTGGAAAGAAAATCGCTACCCATAACTTCACGTATACTACAACACACTGACACGCACACTAACAATTAAGTTGGCAACGATTCAACGAAAATAGTTCTAAGACCTGACGTTGTATTGGCAGTGTAATCTATAAATAATTTATGGCTACTGAAGTGATGTTTGTTTTTGTACGCATGATAGTATTAATTTTCATATTATTAACACATTTTATTTCCAAAAAATATTCCTTCGTTTGTATTTGTATGGCGCATTAATACAGTGGAACGGTCCGTGGCGATGTTAATGGTACATACAGCGCATGTAGCGGAATGATACAAATGAGAGGAAAAGTAGATCATAATCAGGACTTTCAAGATTGCTCAATTAACTGTGAAATCCCGTATCCTATCTTTGACATCCGCCTATTCAAGTGTTTACAGAAAAACATAAGAAATAGATAACATATATCTAAATTCTACAAAAACAACTGCTCAGCGACTTTAAAGGCTGCAAAACAGCTGTTAAATTAAATCATATGTATACACACAAAATGTAATAGTGCCTGGGCTGATCTTGCGCCATAACTCGGAAGGTAGCAAGAAATTTAACGTTTACTTTTGCCGATCAACTTACATCAACGAACACACTCTCCATTTGTATTAAATTTCCGCACACATAACTCAGCGAAAGCGGTGCACAGAGTAGCATTAATTATCGTGCGTGAAATATAAACAGACTGGTAAATCTGTGATAAAACGTTAGCTTCCCAAACTGGTTTAGTAACTAAATATTTTACAGCTGACATCCGTCTGGAAGTTAATCAGTACCATAAGACTCAAATGAAAGTAATTTGTACAGATATTGTCTATTTCATTTTTTCATTTCAAATAATAAAACTAGGAAATATTCAATAAGAAATAAAAATAAATGGCAACTAAGAAACAGGACAACATTCTGCAAGTTGTATCTGAAATTTGAAATGTCTCAAGAAAGGTTAGTTGCATTCGTTATGCTGGGTAAAAGTTATGATAGTTTGGAACTAAAGCTCCATTCACACATCACAAGAGCGAGATAGGTCAAACGGCATCAACGAAGATAATATGTACACCCACCAGTCTCAATCGATTCAATAAGATAAAGATGATATGTGTTTTAATTATATGAGTGGTTCAAGCACTTTTTAAAAAATCTTCCTAATGTTTTTCTTGGAATCTCGTACGCTAATGCGCTTTTAGATTTACATTAAAACATTATCGATTCATTCATAATTTTTCATTGTTTCCTGAAAAGATTCCGTAAATCCAAGAAGGCGTTGACTGAACCCCATAATGGTCTAGTGAAGGGGATAATCGATGCTGATAATCGATTACTCGATTATACTTAAATAAATCGTAAACTATTAATGTTGATTTTGATAATCAAAACCATAATCGATTATAGAAAATAATCGTCACTGCAAAGTTAATTTTTTTTAAATAATACTGGAATGAAGCACTTATACTTTGGGTTCTGATATTTTTGTGCACTTGTTGGTATAATATTATAATATTTTTGACATTATGATTTGTGAAGAAAGTGTCATGGCGCTGCTCAAGCGTATGTAAAAATTTGTTATTAATATGTAGCTTAAGTTTTATAAGTTTGCCATGATGATTCTTTATTATTTTTAACAGCAAACATTCAAAAACAGAATTGCGAATGTGAGTACTGCATGTTCGTTTGTGTTGAACTTTGTAACCAAAACTCTACAAATGTAATATACTGAACAATTTCATCGAATAATCAATTGATAATCGATTAAGGCAAATATGAAAAAATCGATTAACCGATAGTACGAGATAATCAGTTTGCCCCATCGCAAATTTTTTCATACAGTGTGGTTGACCGCTAGCCACTATAATCAGCATGTGGTAGCCCTGCTTACTGTCTCGTTCTCTTTACTATAGGCTGTTCATGGTAAGCTGAGCACTTTTGAAAGCCCTGCTTCAGATCTACTTATATGCAAGTTGTGTATTCTTCCGCGTTATGTAAGATTGACGCTTCCATAAGCCTCATCACTTTATTCATGCGTCAGACAAGTAAAAGTATGAAATTATTAGAAAAGTAAATATTCTACAAATATGCTAATTTTTAAACTTAGATGCATTAAAAAAATTAGCAGAAAGCAAAACAAATAATTTAAGTTGTCACAAATGGTTACGTGACACTTTTAAGTCGACGTTAAGATATGGAACTACTTTCCATCCATCGTTACCAACTTTACTGGACCCGTGGCACTCAATGCGTCCGATAAAATATATGCATATAGGAGTAGTGACTTTTTTCTAAGGTTGATTTCAAACGTGCTCACTTTATCGTGAATGACCTGTAGCAGTTTGCAGTTTTTTTAAGTGCTGTGCTTCAACAATCAACACTGTAGTTTTTACTTTACGACGTACTGACTGGCGAATTCCGTAGTTGCGTCAAACACGTCTCTTCAAATCAGACACTTTGAATTTTCGTAGCCGAGAGTTGGCAGCGCTGATGGTCGAACCCTGTTGCAGGAAGCAGGAAATCGCGACGATGGCTACCCGCGTGAAGAAAGTGAGGAAGGAGCTGAGACGCTGCCTGGAAGATCTCGGCACTCCTGGAACCTGGAATCACATCACGGAACAAACGGGCATGTTCTCCTACACTGGGCTCTTGCGTGAGTATTGCCCGTCCGTGGCGATGTTCAACTTTTCTTAATCCCTGCTCGAGTTCTACTTCTAATAATGTCTATCTCATATAAGGTGGCGAGATTGTGACAGCCAGTGAGTGGCAACTTGACGTGTACGAAACAAACAAAGTGCCGTTTGCAAAATCGGGTATCAGTTGATGCACGAACGAACAAAAGTTAATTTTAAGTTGGCTATTCTGAGTGCACTGGCGACGCGCATCAGACAAGTGTAAAATACGCGATAACAAAGAGTTCCTAGATTAATTAATATATTATATTTTACGTGGTCATAAAACAGCGGTTGTAATTGTTACAAACTAATCTCCGAGTTAAAGTAGTAATGTATAGGTGTTCAAAATGAAGTGCTCAATAAGACGATTCAAAGCCGGTTGAAACGCGACTTCAAACCTTAGATTTGCTCATGTCGTATTCCCACTGTCCATTCATGCTTTCCATATGTGCTCAATATTGATTCCAAAAGCCTACAGAAATATTGCATGATAATATTGAATTATTTTTTAAAAATAATTTGACGAAATATATTTTTAATTCGTGTAATTTCGAGACAGTAGCCTAATAGGATAAAAGTCAAGTTTTAAAAACAAGATCTAGAGGCGACGAACCCACTGCTATCTGTCGGCTCACACACATAACCATGTCGTGCGCGCCATCTGTGAGTTCTTTCTCGAACCTAACCAGCTATAACGCTCAAATGAATATGTTTTCGTAAGTAACATAAATTTACGAAAAGATACCAATAGTTTTATTTTTCCGCGAGCTCTGCATAGTTTTTAAAGCAACATATATTTAGTGTACAGCGATTTTGATTACTAGTAATTTCTATTGGGCCAGTAATTGTCCGTCTATGTCCTAAACACGTAATGTTTTTTTTTCCCGAAACCCATTTACTTGTTTTCGTGTAGCATCCAACTGACACACCAGCTGATGGCGAAAGGATACATAAACTAAAAGTAAACATTAGTTGAACTGTCGAAATCTTGCCATCCTATATGAGACAGACAGTATATTCCTCCTCCTCAAGCATACGAAGATTAACCGAGGAATAGAAAATTACACCAAACAGACAATGCACCGCATTCGTGCGTGCTCAGTTCAATATTTTTCATGAGAACTACTCTTACTATAGGCTGTTCATGGTAAAGTGAGGACTTTTTAAGGCTCTATAATAATTGCAATGTGACCAATAAACACAGTGAATACATTTCCCCGCCCTTAAAATGCAATGCCTGAGGCTGACACAAGACATTCGAAAACAACAAAATACATCATACTCGGGGTGCTTTTTATAGGGTTTAATTAATAAAGTATGAAGAAATCGCGAATGCTGTATCACAAAACACGTGTACCTCAGAGGATAAGCAACGAATATTTTTGAGGAGGGGGATAGACAACACCTAGAACATTTTTGCATTAAAGTATACTATCTGATATAGGACTTACAAGGTAAAGTGAGAACTTTTGAAATCAACCTGTGAATTAATTTCCTGTTAACTGCATGGGTGCTACCGTACACGCTATAGTGACCTTTGTCTGGGTGTAAATCAGTAATATGATGCTCACATTAAAGTAATTTTTACAGATATTGCCACTTTCGTTTTTCGTTCCAACTGGTAGGCCTAACTCTAGGAAATATTCTATAAAAATCATCTGGAACTAAGAAACAGGGCGAGGATTTCCAGGTCACATAAGGGAGATGGTAAACAAAAAGCTAGTTCCTCATTGGCATTTTCTCGATGATCTCCAGGTATTAAAGTTATGCCGAAGTTGTAATCATTGAGTTTTAGAGGTGCAGGTTGTTCACGGTAAAGTGAGCACTTTTGAAATCCCTTCTTAAGATCTACTTGTGTGCACATTGTATAGTCTTCCGCGTTATGTAAAATTAACATTGCTATGGAATTCCTCACTTTATTCATGCATCGATCAAGTGAAACTGTGAAATTACTAGCGAAATTAATATTTTGAACCTCAACTCATTTTTATACTTCGATGCATAAAAAAAAAACAGAAAGCTGAAGAAGTCATTAAATTTTGCCATAAACTGTTACCTAATACTTTTTATTCGACGTTGAGATATGAAACTACTTCTTCTCCATCGTTACCAACTTTACTGGGCACATGTCACCCAGTGCGCCTGTTAAAATATATGCAGTTAGGATCAGTAACTTTTTTCCTAATGTTGATTTCAAAAATGCTCGCTTTATCGTGAATAGCCTTCGAGGACTGTATCGGTTCAGCTTGTTCGCAAGAGGCTTTTCCTTGACTTCGACCGATAGGCTTGAAGTTCGTATGTCTGAAATCGTTTCCCTGTTTCTTTTTCTCGATTACCCGCTGCTGTGTGTCACAGTGTGAGCTGAACCTCAAGAAAATAAGTTACGTAACTGGAGGCTAACTACATGGACGAGCTACTCGAGGCAAATGACAAGGCCGTACTGGGTGCCAAATTCTGGACTTCACAAGATATTAAATTTAACTAATTTAATTATAAGCCGTTCACGGTGAAATGAGCACTTTTAAAAGCCCTGCTTAAGATCTACTTGTATGCACGTTGTGTATTTTCCCGCCTTTGAAAAATTAACGTTGCGATGGGCCTCATCACTTTATTCGTGCGTCGGCCGGGAGAAACTGAAATTATTGGAAAAGAAAATATTTTACAACTCTGGTAATTTTTTATACTCCGATGCATAAAAAAAAATAAACAGACAGAGAAAGAAATAATTTAAGTTATCACACATGGTTACCTAACACTTTTTATTCGACGTTAAGATATTGGAACTACTTTGTGTGGCCTGGACAGAAATAATTTAAAAAAATCGCACATACTAAAATGCAGGCTCCCATGAAGTTAAGTTGACAGCGAACTCAAGTAAAACAGTTGCAAGACTAAGCATTGTATTGTGAATGTAAAATTTTAATATTTGGCAAATTAATTATATTCGTATTTTTATGCTTTACACGCATTAGAGTAAAAAATGGCAAATTAGTAACCCATTTAGGTTCCAAAAAGATTCACGTTTTAACCCACTAACGCATGAAAAAATTGATCAAGCCCACGACAACGTAAATTTTGCGATTGGCGGAAGGATACAAACGAGGGGGGAAAGTAGATCACAAGCAGCTCAGTTAACCGTGGGGAAACCTATATCCGGAATAACAGTCAAGGTGTAGATTAGTGTAACTTAGTAATGACGTACGTTCTTAGCCGATTCAAGGGAACGGGCGTGAGTGCGGTTAGTAACTCTGCAGAAATTAAATTATATTACGTCTAAAAATCTCACTCTTGACGAAATACTAAAATAAGCCAGCCACCTAGCCATTTTTACGTAAAAGAAATAACATAAAATAAAGAATTCAAAATAACAGTAGGAATAGGAAGAAATACGACGCAAATGACTGGGTTAACTAACGGTAAAAAAAAAAAAAAAAAGTAATTAAGAGATAAGGTAGGTTTGTCGCGATAATTGCTGCTAGAAATCTATAAAGTCCTGAATTAGCCAGCACCGCTAATAGCTCCATTTGTATCAGGGAAAAATATTCATTGCCTTGTGCTCGTTTCGGGGTAATTTCGACAGCCGCGGCCCGACGCTGGTTTCATTCAATACCACCCTTGACCGGCGGCGTGTCTCGCACTGCATGCAAAATTTGTCAGTTCTACGCCACAGTTATCCGGGATACATAAGCGTATAGGAGGTACCATCTACACGTCACGCTCATTTCAGGGCCACGTTTGTGCTCGCTCCGGGGCCGCCACCGCGACACTTCGGCCTCATCACCTGACACTGGCGGTGGAGAGTAGGTATTAGGAGAGCATGAACGTAACAGAGGTATTCGATGATGTCGTCCTAAGCTAAGCTTTCCAACACTGGCACCAGAGTGCACCAAAATCGACGCCGTCCGAAGTTAAGCTTTCAGACACTAGAGTGCACCCTAATCTGCGCGACAATAAATTGTATACGATAACTCGTAAATAATGATATTTTTAGCTTACTTTATTTTGTTTTCAAATTTGAGTTATGCGAATGAGTACGTTTTGATTTTGCTTTAATTTAACTTCATTTGGATATTGTTTTTTTTTTTTTTTTCGCTCAAGTCAACGAATTTTTACTTATTAAAGTTTCATTTTCGCGGTCACGAGATTGAAGGTTATTGCTTTACAAATACCGAGTAGTAGTAATAACCAACACACCCAAAATTTAATTCTACCGTTTGCGCGCGATAAAATGTAAACAAAAACCATTTGGAAAATTGCTACAATCACCATAAGAATTAACTATTAAAAATTGAACCCACACTTGTATATGGGGCCAGCTACAACACGACTTAACGGCGGCGTAAGATGGCGATAGCAGCGTAAATGGGATTTAATTTTTTTTCAATTTTCCTACGTTGAGTTCAACGCCGGCCAATCACGAGACAACATTTCCAGCCATGAGAGTCAGTGCAGTGCAAGCTTGTATCAAGAACACAGTTATTAAAATAACTTACAGTTCAGATTCCCATTTATTTAAATAGTCAACACAATTATTAACATGTATATCACATTTAGCCAACACACTGTTTGAAAGTATCACCGATACATGTACAGCCTGTCTGTTTTTGTGCTCGTTTCTCATTGGCCGCGTAACAGTTTTATTACTGCGGCTGTAGCCAGTAAATTTTCATACTTCTATGGTAACGCCACTGTTATTTTATTACGGGAACGCTACAGTGATTGTAGCCTAGGCGTTATTCGTCTTCTGCACATGTACCCAACATTGACTTACAGCAATCCTACACAACTGTCAAAGTCATATGGTCAACAGTGGTGAACGTGTTTGTTTACCTTGTAATTTTTAAATGAGAAGCACTATTATAGTAATAAAATAACCTTTACTATTTTGAATTTAATCAAAAAATGATTACAATTGTTTAGAGGAAGTATAAAAACATCCCGAAGCACTAGTTTACAAATCAGTTTTCTAACCTAAAATCCAAAACTTACCGTGTTTGCTAGTCGTGTTGGCAGAAAAGCAGTTCAATGTTGGGAGATGGAGATTGGTTGCGCGCAGTCAGCGAGATCTGTCTACCTCATCTTTAGTCTGACGCCGTCGAGTGAGACACGAAGACGAACAAATACACTCTTTTACTTACTGATGGATGGGTGCCACCCGTCGTTCCTACGCACTGCACTTTAAGACTCGGGGGATCTCAGGGATGTGTGGGTTCTGTGTTTTCGTCTCACCCGTGCGTACTTACGAAGCACTTTTCATTACTAAACATTGCACTTTAAATAACTGGAGATAAGCTGGGTTCTGATGCTACAAAGATACACATATTTCCGCTGGTAAGATTTGTAAGCCAAATTACAGTTTGTGCCAGAAATTAATTTATGGTGAACCTCGGACGTGATTAGCCAGTTCCGGCGGGTGATTCCCCCAGCACGAAACTCAACTCATGCACTCCTAGATGGTTGATTTCTCCGTGGTGTCTGAGAACACAGTCTCCACAAGGAAAAGGGTCTACAGCACATAGGATGGACTGTAGATTTTTCCTGGACACAGGACACGGGGAATGAAAAATGAAATTACCACGTGCGTTTACTCTCGTCATTAACGCCTAATCGTCAGGACACGTCCCCGAACCACGTGATGTGTGGCGACTTGTCAATGCACATAGTGGGTTAGAACGGAAAATAATACAGCTGTGAAAAATTACAAAATATCACTGCGTGAACATGGGGCACGACATGAAATGGGCAAATAAACACGCGGATGGGTGAAAAGATTCTTAGATGGTGCGGATGCCGCTGGATGAAGTTCTTAGTGGACCACACGTGCAGATGTAAAGTACATTATTTCCCTTGAAATTCAATAAAATCTCGTCAGCCAAAATGTTATCGGCATTAGCAAAATTATTCTCTGTGCGATGCGAGCATACAAAAGTTCTTAGCGTGCCGTGTGGCGGGAAAATCCAGACATACGAAATGACTGCGTGGTCATACACAAAAAGCATCAAACATTGAAAAATACAAGAACTCTGAATAAAACAATACATATAACCATGAGCTTGCGCCAAAGGATATTAGTGAGATTGATCCAAACAGGATAATCAGTTGGAAGACTTTTCCAGTTCATGAGGGCAAGGCAGATAATACTACTGTAATTAGTGTTTTTGGTAATGCGTCTATGTATTCACGTAAGAACACGAAGATGGAACTTGGTGATCAGATTTGGTTGTATCGGAAATTAGTTGGTACTATTGGTGACATGCATATTCTTGGTCATGAGGAATTGTTTTTCAATCCGTGATTATGTATAATTTATTATTTTATTTTGTAAATAAATGTTTTGTAGGTATCAAATGTACTGCGGCATTTTTCTTTAATTTTTATATTCCTTTTTACTTTATATTAAAAAGGGGGGTGTATTGAGGGGGGGGGGGGGATATTTGAACTTGTATTTTATGCTATTAAATATACGGAGTGATATAAATACACATCAAGGACATTACACTGGATACTAAAAAGTGTACCCTTCAAAAATCCTATTATCGAATACTGCTAGTACAGGCAAGAAAATACTTAGCATCCGAATTCGCCATAAAAAGATGATAGTAATTTCTTTGATCATTGCATTAAAATTTGTTAGGACAGTCACTCCAGTTTCCTATAAAAGTTGTAAATAAGTGAGGATTTTTCCAAAGAATGTCCGGTTACAGCTCGACACTTTAATGTTTAGGAAGTTATATATTTTATCAAACCCGTCTCTTAACGTAGTCATTTCTACAGGCCTGAGACTGAATATATCGTATCAAGAGTAAAAAATGTTCAGGCAACAGACCTGCACATGTCTTTCTATGTTCAAGACTGTTTACGATAAAGTGAGCACTTTTGAAATGAACCTTAGAAAAAAGTCACTGCCCCTGCCTGCATATATTATAATGGGCGTACTTGGTGACATACGCCCAGTAAAATTTGTAACAATATGGATGCAAAATAGTTCCATATCTTAGTGTCAAATTAAAAGTTTAAGGTAACCATTTGTAACAAGTTCAATTATTTCTTTCAATTTGTACTTTCTTTTAATGCATCAAAGTGTAAAAAAGAGCACATTTGTGAAATATTTACTTTTAATGTAATAAAGTCAAAGTTTTATGTGATCGATGCATGAATAAACTGATGAGACCCATGGCAGTGTTAATTTTACATAAGGTGGAAGAATACACAACGTGCATACATGTAGATCTTGAACAGGGCTTTGTTACGTATTCTCTCAGCATGCAAAGTTAAGTTGGAATTGATTACATAGTTTTGAAGATATAGCTTACAATGCTAAAATGGCTAGATGGCCGCCATTTTGGAAATAAATGTCTAATAAAATTTAGTTACTCATATCTACCAACCCTATTGTAGTATTATTTAAGTGCCAAATTTGGTGAAAATGGGTTGAGTAGTTTTCAAGAAATAATGTAAAAACTTTACTTTTTCATATGGCAGTATCTTCCAAAATGTCGGACCAACAGCAATATTCACACCTGAATTCAATGCTTACACCTTGCGTTGTCAGCATACAGAGTTTGGTTAAAATTGGTTTAATGGTTTCCAAGATATGACATCCGAAATTTAAAAATGATCGTTATTTTGAACGTAAGCACCCGGCATGGTCGAAAATTATAAAAGTCGGGTATCCTTACTTAGTATTTTATATATGTGTACCGAGTTTTGGTAAAATTTGGTTCACACGTTCAAAAATCGAATAAGAGGCATGGGAAAGGCTGGGGAGTGGGGGTGGGGGCACACACACCTACAGGCGCACACAGCCAGGAGAGTGATCTCATAAGCCTTCATTTCCTTCGGTAAGTAGGTTAAGAAGCGTAAAACTCTTTTGTTTTGCCGACGATGCAGTCCGTAAAGTGTGGAGAGAGTCGAGTTTGGTGTTTGTTGCAAGTCGGTACTTTTTATAGAAAATATTCAACGAAATGAGGCGTGAAAAGTGAGTTCTATTCTTACTATGTGGGTGCACAATACCAAGGTGTGGGACATAAATTACCATTATGAACATCAATTTCATTCTATAAATTGATGGAAACAAATGGAGAAACTTAAAGAAAGGAAATTCTACGTAACTGTCTGTATAGTTCATGGTAAACTGAGCACTTCTGGAATCATTTCCTAGGATTTCATTTCTTTCCCAATTTGTATCCTTCGGCAAGACGGGAAATTAACATTACCATGGACCATTTCACTTCATATATGTGTAACTGCGAAATTGTAAAAAATGTAAATATGTTACAGATGCGCTAACTCTTACAAACATGCGCATAAAACAAACAGAAAATTAATTTAATGGATTGAATGTCCACAAATTAAAATGATACACCACTAATAGGCGCTAACACGAGAAACCATTTTTCCCACCTTGTTGGCAAACTTAACAGATAGCTTAGTGTTTTCGTAAAAAACCATTCAGTAATGGGCAGTGAACAGCCTATACTAACTTTGTAAGCAAATAGTTTACTATAGTGGATTTCCAACGAGATATTCTGATGACGTAAATATTTATATCTTATTGAGGTGTGAACTCTTATGCAAAAATTAATCCACCAGTACGAGAAAATTGTTCCTCATGAAGATGGGTAAAAGCTATTATATGGTGTTCATGGTAAACTGAGCACATTTGAAAGACCTGCTTTAGATCTACTTTTCTCCTAATTTTGTATTCTTCCATAGTATGCAAAATGTACATTGTCGTGGGCCTAATAACTTTATTCAAGTGTCAGTCAAGTTAAAAATCTGGTTTGGAACTTAAATACGTTATCAATCAATAAATTCCTATTCTAATGCGCATAAAAAAAAATAACACAAACACAAATTACCATAAATTAAAAAATAACATCCATAATAATATGGTCCAGACTTGAAATTGTCTAACTTAATTCATTACCTAATTATTTAGGAGGCGTCAAATTTTGGGTCCACAGTATAGTTACTAATCGCCAAGAGGACGTATACGAGTTCATGATGGATGAAGGTCTTAATAAAAACCAGTAAAAGAATTAAATATAGTATTTGATATATTAATAATGCTATAAAAATACACTGAGCTATTATTTATAACATTAAACTACCTATTTACATAATTACTATTAACTCTTGTTATGCCCAGAGGGAGCCATATTTTAATTTCAATCTCAATTGTAATTTAGGTCCTTATCACTGCCTCTGTATCGGGTACAGTCATCTAATTCACACTTAAAATTTACACAAACTGAGTCCTACTGTCTGTTGCCATCATTCCTGATGTCTTACATTTACGCATCCAGTTCAGTAGTCCCACCCGTGTCTCGCTCTCCACTGTACGATGCTCCCTGTCTATAGACTTCACTCTATTTGGTCGTTGTCTTCGCACACTAGACTCTTAGGGCCGTACAATGCTCCAAACTGTAGACTGTTGGTTCGAATGCTCGTCATGGCTTAAAAAGACCAGCTGGCCTGATACAGAAGATTCTCCGCACCACGAGACCCGCTGGTAGAGGCTAGGGCGATTATCAGAACAATCTTGTAGCGTTAACCCCAGACATTCAACCCCCTCGAGGACAGAAGGCCGCACGAGTCCTGATAGGCTTGTCGCGGCAGCGGTGCACCTTTGTAAGTCTCCACATACTTCTCGAGTTACTAATAACGCTTTTGGCACACTATTTTGCATGCTCGGGCAGGGCAGGCAATGGAAGCTTCTCAGATCGACAACATGTAACATTTTCATATACGGAGTTAACAGGCGGAGTGCTCTATTGACGGAAAACGGCCTATGTCTAGGATTGAATTTTCTGATTTTTCCAATGCCAGCTTCCAGAAACCTGTTAATTTAGATTGTCATATTCGGAGCTTATTTATTTCCCACGCTTCCACAAGTCATGAGAAATACTGAGCATGATGTCATCTACATCACATTGTTGATGTTGCAGCTTGTTAGGCTATTAATGGTGCTGTATAGTACATTAATATAATTTCCGGAATAAAATACTTTTCCATATTTTCCATTAGTCTGCACACTGACCACCACCTAACTTTGTGGAGAACAATGAAGCCTCTGCCACTTTTTAAATTTTTTACCATTCACATATGTTTGACAATACCATCAAAGTTTTCCATTCAACAAATTGGGTCAAATAATCTTGAATGTAAGTATTAGAAAATGTGCCACGCTGTCAATTTTTTAAATTATTACAGAAAGGATTTAGTCTAAATTTTCATTGCAGTCCAATACCGGAAGAAATGAAAATAATGTAGCGAAAATTTACCAGTGCTATGTTAAATTTAAATTTTATTCATTATAGATTGCTCCTGTACAATGAAATCTAATGCTATTGTGAACTAAATCATGCCCAGAGATCTTCATAACGTTATTTCGCTACCAGCAATCGTTCACCATTTTAAAGTTTTGTGATATCGGAAACAGCCGTTTTTGTCACGCATGATTCTGATTGGCTGATCTAGCCAAACATCTAAGATATTTTAGAACCCGTCCAATTAAAAAATGTTTGATGGAAACACGAGCAATCCAACTTTTCCAGGCCAACATGACTGCGATAACGACGTTTCAGCGACGTCAAAACCATTTGATTTTATTTTACTATTTTTATCTGAAGGAATTTGACGGGGAAAATTGGCAGTGTGGTAGGGCCTTAATGGATGTTACACGGATAGTATACACAAAATTATTTCTTCTGAACCACTAACATCGCTGTGTGATAAAAATATATTACCACTAAATTTTGACATCACAATATCCATTAATTAGGGAAAAATATTAATTGCTGTATTTTTATTAAATATGAAGTCTACAGATTAAAGTTGTTTAGTTTGTGTGAAACTTAAAATTATGTAGACTCTACTTTCTGCTATCCGACATACTCAGTGTAGATTTTGAACTCTCCAGGACATGTAGGTGTTTATGGAAAATGTCTGAGTGAATGTAGCAATAAGGTTTTTTATTAATCAATACATTGATAATATTGAAACAAAAAATTATTATTATTATAATAATCCCCACAACATTTGAAAAATATTGTTGTGTTGGGTAAACTGCACTATCAATATTATTGACGAGATTGGTATAATGTACATGTACTATATGCTTGTTATCAGTCTCACTGATTTACAAATATCATCTAGAAAATACTGGTTAACAACAATATAAGTGGTTTGTTTTCTAGTGATATGCTGATAACATGTTGCCATTAAAAATTAAAATTAAATTGCGGATGCTTGAGTTTCACGTACTCTACATTGCAGCTGATGTGTTTGTTGTATTGTTTTTTCAGCTGAAGACGTGAAACGCATGATAGAGGACTACAACATCTACATGATATCATCGGGCCGGATAAACATGTGCGGCATCACAAGCCAGAACGCACAGTATGTCGCGCAGGCGATCCACAACTGTATCCTGCGCAGGTCTTCCAACGGCATACTCACGAATGACACAAACGCCAACAACACAAGTTAAACTGCAGGGTGGCAATGATTACCGATAGAATGGAGTGCGCAGGCATAAATACTCCACACCAATAACCTCCCGAAATGCAAGTACTATGTAGTCAGGCCTAAACTTCTCTTCTTTTGAGGTTTTCATGAATAGGGATGCGTATCCATTTTCACATAAAAAGGGAGCGGGTCTTGCCAACTTGTCGATGAGCCACCTGCTAAACTTCGCCTGTGAGAATGTAATAGAAGTGTCATTTTCGGGTTTCCTTCTTCGTGCATTCTTTGCAATTTACTGTGCCGATATAGCTTTGCTTGGAATTTCCAGATATTTTTAGTATTTTTACACCAGCTCTCATTTTATGACCACGTTTTTTTTCTCAGAGTGTTACTCCTGTTACTAAGCGTAAGAATTTCGTCTGCTGTCTCGATTTCGGTCTTGCGTAATCTGCTGATTGCCCAGTTCTCAAAGCCACACAATTTGATAGTTTCTAAGCTTGTTGCTGTTAAAAATTAAGCCCCGTTTGAAAACCATTTTGAATATGCTTCAGTAATATTTCTAGAGGGAGTTAAGTATTTATTCTAAAACGTGTAAAACAACAAATCCACTTGCCTAAAGTGTTACAGAAACTGCGGTGTTAATGTTTATAGTGGAGGAATGGTTGTGTTTTTTCACTGAAAATAGCTTTTAACATACAAATAAAATTAACTTCAATGTTTTATATTGTTATCAGATGAATGGATTAAAACTGTGTTGTTTTGTGTTCATGCAGCATTATGATTGAAATAAATTTGTTATTATAAAAGTAATGCATCATACAGTTTATATGAAAATGTGTGTTGAAAAATACGTAGAAAAATACTGTTTTGCTATATGATTTTATTAATTATTTTTTGTTGCATTTTTCTTACTCAAGTCTGACTACTACGGAGGTTTACTCCATCCAAAAACAACACAAAAATAAGAAAAATTATATATAAATACAGAAATTATAAAATATTTTATTAATTATTTCTACTATATTATCTTATCTCTATCAGTCTTTGTTCAAACATACAGAGAACGGGAATGGAAACAGCTGACTCAAGTTACACGCCATGATCTCTTGCCAACAACAGAACCCCTTATGCAGGTACCAGGGTAATACTTTTGTAAGTTTTACAAACAACTTTTTTAGGAAACTAGTTGCTGCAATTTTTTTTTTGCAACACAAGTCAAATGTTGTGCATTTAGAACGCAGAGATATAGGAAACTCGCTCAATAAACTAATGTATCACCACGTATTTTGTAAATTTATTACTGAAGTAGGTAGCGATTTCTTAAACTACACACTGTAGTGAAACTTGTACAACTACAAAAATATTCTTAGCCATTGGTTTGCAATTTTTTTTTGTAAAAATACTATTTTTTTATTACGAGACATAACAAATTAATTATATATCTACATGTTTAAATAGAATTCTACAATACATACTTTCTATAACACAATAAATAGCTTTATATTTTCACACCATATAGTATTACCAAATTTGTTATAATACAGGTGTAGCATCAGAATAACCTTTACAATTAGTTTCAAAAACTTTTGTTAAATATCAAACATTTTTACTCCGTGGGTAGTAATTGTATACATAACTACAAATATACATCATTTCCACAGTTCAGCAATATGTCTCTGCTACAGGAAAGATTGTTCTTCAACGAAAAACTTCAAGAATAAGGATTCATCCTGCAATAGCTACGACCTATCCAACCTAAGAGGAAATTCTGATGCTAGTACTGAAGTTCAGTTGGTGTTACTCTGAAAACCAGCTATTATACAACTTTTCTGGAGTTTTTCCTCATATCAAATGCGCCATTATTGCTGGAAAAATTACACTGAAATTACGTCTCACTGCCATGGTGTTACAAGCTGGTGGCCATGCTTGTTACAGCATAGAACGTGCAAATTCTAAAACAAAGTTAATTTTAGGTTTTCTGCCTTATTTACGTCTATCGACTTACTTTACTTGCTGGTTCTGTATTGCTGAATTTAAAAAAAATACACACACACACACACACAGTTACATGGTGCACCGTCAAAACTTAACCAATTTTAGCAACGTTTACAAACTCTGCAGAATTTGTAAAGTTGTTAGAATTTGTTAGAAAACAAAATGAAGGCAATGTTCACGGACATGGTGAGCGGTGAAATAAGTTTTTAAAAAATGTCTTGGCAATCCTGAAGTTATGGAGAAAAATTATTTCTGGCACGCTAAAGTATCCAATTTGAAAATCTCAATTTATAGAGTGTTTTCCCATTTCGCAATTTAAGGTACTTAAGATAATGTTCCACTATGAAGTGAAAACTTAAATGCATGATAATTACTTTGGCTTAAAACACAAGATAATATTTTTTTAGAATATCTGTAAATGCAGATTATCATTATGTGGTGAACTACTAATCATTTCTGGGGAGGTTGGTACGACTGCTTCTCTAACACCCTTGATAGGCTGTTCATGGTAAAGTGAGCACTTTTGGGGCCCTAGTTGCTGTTTTCTTTCAGCCATTTCGTATCCTTTAACCACCTTTTAAAATAAATATTTCCATGTAAGTAATAGACACAGTGTGTATATTCCACCACACTAGAATGTTTACGTCACTAAGGCTAAAATAAAATATATTTACTCGCTATTATTCCAAATGAGATGGTTCTCAAAGTGCTCACGGTACCGTGAATAGCCTATAATTTCCACGTAAGTAAGGGATTTGTGAGCAATTTGTGATTTACGAACGTTTAGTTTTTTCTCTCGAAGACTATGGGAGGTACATTAAAAATTATCTAACGTAAGCTCACCAGAGCCAGGTAGGTTTCCTCGGGGTGTTTCCCATTTCTTCCACCGATACATTCGTAGCTTCTTTAGCCATGCCTCTTTTGTTCACCATGCTGGCAGAAGACCGGCATGTAGGACTGTGTGATGTGGCTATATATGGATCACTTAACTATATTTATGAAATATTGCAACTGCTGTATGGTCCAACAGTGTAGAGCAAAATACAGCATGTCGCGATATTAATTATCGATGTGCTATTTTAGCAATTTTAGCCATATACAATGTTGGCAAAATTCAACATTTGTGACTTCAATATGACCTATATTGACAATGCTGAAATTTTTGATGTCAACATAAACTATATTTGCGGTATACCGCCATCTATATTCAATATTCTATGCTGACTACAAACTTTATGTTAAAATAATTTTAGGAATTTTTAATATACAGATTTTACGTTAAAATTATTATATCTATGCTAGAAATATTATGAATGTTATTTTTTTTTGTTTTAGTATTTTAATAAAGTTATCATTGATATTACAACACCAATTAAATATCTGACAAATCTAGAAAAATAAAATTTGCATTTTGAACAGCCTTCAAGGAAATAGGTAAAACACAACTAGGGGAGATTACTTCCATTCTTGCTGCTAAGTGATCACAAATGTTGAATGGATGTTTCTCTGTGAGACAGTATTTACGTAAAATGTGATAACCTTTCTATGTACTGCTGAGTGTAAACAGATAACGAACTACCGCCTCAAGCATGTAAATATTAGATAATTTTTTACGTGCTCTGGTGAGTATAGATAGGTAAAGAACAATTGTCTCAAATATTCATTTTCCTCCGCTTATCTAAATGAAACAGACAAAAAAAATGTTGGGCGACAAAGACACGTAAACACGGAGAGAAATTTCCCTATCTGCGACCGAAGGTTTCCGCTGTGTTACGTAATTACGTGACAAATAAGAAGAGGAGGGTAGGGCGGATGATGGGCTTCTCGTACATTTTTTTCATAACCCCCTTCCCCTCGTCTAAACTTTTCACCATCCCATGGCCTTAACAATAGAGTATGTACGTACCGACGTCTGTGACGAGCTAAGAAATTATTTGGAAATTCACCATACCAGAGAATATGCTTAGTGAGAAAGCAAAGCATAAATGGTAATTTTTTCCCCTATACATTCATTGTAATATTCCTACATTTGCTCAGGAGACAGTCAAATCCACATGTTATTTTGGAGAAAAAAAAATCGAAAGGAAGAAGTAATAACAGGTAATGTCTAAACATTTAACATCATCTGTGGGGTACAAACAACAGTGTATCAGCTGTCTCTATTTTTTTTTTTTTTTTTTTTTTTGTTTCCGTTAAGCCATCTGGGGACATATCAAATTCAATTCCTTATAATTTGTTCTTTTCTTCTCTTCCAATATTTTTTTCATATTTCGCAGTTTTTTTTATTTTTTTATTTGAACCATTTTGAGCCCGTTTCTTTTTTCTCTCCGACCTCTGAATCCTTCTACATTTAGCACCTTTATCTTTAAAAACTTTTCATAATGTAGCTTTTCCTGCTTTTATTTGGTTTCTTTTTAAATAGTTTTTGACTTCTTGAATATGTAATTTATAATTGTTGTAAACAAAAACCTGTGAGTAAACATGCGTATTGCTAGTGCCCAGTGATAAATAGTTGTACACCAAGTGCTCAGGAATGTGGTGTGCTGTCCCTTTGGTGTAATTTTCTACACTCGGGTTAGTCTTTGTTTGCATGAGGCGGAGGAATAGACTGAAAGCAGAACATTAGCAGGCCATCAGAAAAATTGGGAATAACCGTGATGTTTCTATGGCCAATGTCCTTGAAAAGAGCTAAATTTACAGTGAATAGCCTATGGGGTTCTAGCCGGCAGTTTCCGAGTCTCACATTCCCCAGTGCCGTGGTCAGCATATTCCAGTTTGTGGAAATCACGGAAATCCGGATGCTGAAGGATTTGTTCTCACAGGACATTTCTCCGAGAATAAGGTGGACATCGTGGGAGGTGAGTAGCATGTAGGGTTGCCAACACTCCTGTATTGCATGGATTTCCCGTATCCTGAGTGAGTGAAGAGAATTGGGCTACTCTTAACAGCGAGGTCTCGAAGCCGATGAGAGTGATTGAGGTCAGTATGGAGCGGCGCCGGAATGAAAGGGTGGGGTAATAAACGGGTGATCCCCGAGAAAACCCGCTGACCAGCGGCATTGCCTGCCACAATTCACACGTGTGAAAATCCGGGAGTGACCTGGCCGGGAATTGAACCCGGTTCGCCTTGGTGGGAGGCGAGCAGGCTAACCACTCAGCCACCACAGCCCCTGGTATCCTGAGTATGAAAGAATTATTCCATGAGGACATAACATAGGATGACATATATTCCGAGTTGTTCGAAAGATGGGAGTGAAGACGGGAGCGGATGTCAGCTCCCAAAATTTTGCAACAAGCTCGTCTAAGAAAACCACTGTGTTCATCTGTATCGTCATCGTTGGGTCATCACATCAGACTCTGTACGACTCACTTAATATGAATGAAGTCCTAGAACTGGTCGACTAGAAAAGTCCAGTTACACTTCCTGCAGTGACACACTTAACTCCCACATTGTGAGCAGGGAGCCCAAGGAATCATACCCATAAATTCCTGTTCATGAGGTCTATTATTCCCTGGTTTCATTTTCAGATACAAATTCTGGTAATATTCAAATAAGTTCTCAATTAATTAATTAGAATATGAGGAAAATGAATAATAAGGACATTACGAATTCTGGTAGGAGTAAATTTATTTAAAGGTAAATTCTTTATAAATTTCCATTCAAGAAAATCTTCATTGAATCACTTTAAAAACTTGTAATAAAATTTCATGAATTTAAGTATCTCACTCTCCGCATTATACTGAATTGAGCAAAGCAAAGCTCCGACGAGGTGTCAATGAACTGATTGACAGTTCGTCACCTCGATTCCTAAAACCCACACTCATTCTCAACTTAAAACATGATTTGACATATACCACCATAAAGAATTGCTGTGCCGGCGGAGTAGTTCGTCTTCTTCTCCCTATATTATGTTGTACCAATTAAATAGCAAAGCTACCGAGAAACGCTTCTCTCCATCTGAACCAAAGTTCCTTCAGAGAAGGTGAATCCTACCAAGATCACACATTCCATGTTATGTTGGGTGCTTCCGCAAAGCGCGCTCCTCAAGCACCTGATGTGCTCGCGTTGATGGTCCAGGAAAGCGTCCCGTATCATCCGCCCACATGGCTAATATCCAACAGACCCCTCCCCACCGTGTCCTTTCGCCGCAGGAGTTTTTACTCCGCCCACACTCGTCCGCATCGCCGCGTGCATCACGCAATAAACAGGCCACCTGGCATCCTGAGCGACATACAGGGGTCTGCCAGGCTGCCTGCTCTCAAAGTTGCCCACTCATTTAACATCACAAAAAATAAAATACTTATAACATAAAAATCGGATATATATATCTGGGCAGCATTGAGAATATAGGTTAAGTACAACGTTCCAAACTAATTCAACCTTTACCAAAATATTTAGAACATTGTTTTCAAATGTTACGACATCAGCATTTTGCAAGATACATATTTAATAATAAATGTATTTAAGAGGATGAGTCTTCCCCCATCGGAGTTTCTTATTTACATTGAGACTTGAACGTAAATTGTTCTTTTCACAGAGGAGTTTCTAACAGCTTGAATCGACAGAAATAGACAGTTAAGTCAGGTGGCCGCCTGACAGTCCCCTTCCTAAATAATAGCTAGAGCCCTAGACGGCTGAGATATTATCAGTATATATAGTGATTTCCTAGTTTCCTAGGACAGGGAACAATAGTAGGACGACAGCTATATTAAATATCATCACTTGAAATAAATAAACTGCACGACTAGGAATAGTCGTGTGTTGTTCAAGAAGTTAAGTGTAGTACACTTTCTACTGGGCCCAAGATTGAAGTCTGGTAGTTGTTGTTTGAGCAATACCTTTTTCACAAGTCTGCCTGACATTGCAATTTACCAAAGTTCTTTTACCCGCGCTGCACTTGATGCAAGGCTCTTGGACATTCCATCAGAAATTATTCCTTGATTGTGCAACACCTCGCGACACAACCAACCACTAATTTTACTGGAGCCCACCCTATGCTCCACTCTATCATCTCCATCGCTGGGCGTGGAGAAAACCCATTCCAAAGGGTGGCTAGGTACTAGGGTGCCTTATGCTTGTCCAACAAAGACGTTACGTATGAAGTAATGTAGATGGTGCCCAGGATTGCGACTGTGTAAATGAACAAATTAGCACAAGATTTCCCAGACAATACCGCATACTGTGTGAAAACTATAGTTAATAACTCCAAATTTCTGCAGAAAGTCCTTCCCATTGTTCGCTGAATTCTGATGTTAAAGGTTACACTAGCAAACGTTAAATTTCAGGCAGCATTCTTATAAAGTGTGATTTAGTCTTTGGCCATATTGACCAAATCAAGGAGAACACTAGGATTCACAATTAAATGTGAGTACACACAGCTCGGTGCTCAACTCATCTTTAACATCTTAAACTAAGAACAATCTGCAAGAACTCACCACAATATAATGATGAAAAGGCATATTCAACATAATGTCAACCAGTGAGCACAGTGTAAAAAGGGTGCTATTTGGAAGAATGAATATTAACAATTTTTTTTTACTTAATCCTCAGTACGTCAACACTACATGTTTTACGTTTAATAATCTTGCAAGATCCATTGAACACTAACACACAAAAATTTCTCAAGATCTCAATAATTATAAATGATTCAAATAGATCAATTTTAATTTTCACAATGTATAGGGAATTTAAGGAATAAAAACTCAACATATATTTAATTTTCTCAAGAGATAAGATTAAATGTGTGATTGAATATGCTTCTCCATAGTTAATACAGAAAGTGATAAAATTACCAGAATATAAGTAACTTAGTTCGAGCATAATTTAATCATTTTGTGACTACACTGTTTCAGTAGTCGATATAAGACAGTGAATTGTTAAACTTTAACCATCCCCCCCACCACCCCCCCCCCTCCAAAAAAAAAACTCAGTACGCTGATTTCCAGCTAATAATACAAAGATAATGAATCAATATAGTCTCAAGACAATATAGTCTTCAAGTCTATATATATATATATATATATAGACTTGAAGACTTGAAGCCAAAAAATCTACTTTATATATATATATATATATATATATATATATATCTAGGTGTCAATTTGGGAAAATATCTTGGTATTTCTTCACTTGTAAGTCAATATGGTACTACTTTTCGTTACTCTAATCAATTTGCAAGTCAACAACAAAAAAATACTTTACTTCTTTTAAAGCAAAATTTTTACTTTTATTCTTTCTAGGTCACAAACAGAACTAATAGTTTGTTAAAAGAGAAATTTTTCTTGGATGAATTTTGAATCTATTATCGAGGTGTGGAGCATGAAAACCTATTTTCCTTCAATTTCACAACTAGCATTTTTCTTTTGACAGTGGCAAAGTATTATCTTAAGGTATCTTGCTTAACAGTGACAATAATCCAGAAGTTTCTCATGTATTTGACAGCAACATCTATCATTTAGATTGAATACATGAGGCATAGCATGCTCAACAAGGTTTTTAAGGGGGGGAAAAAATTTGAAAAGTATCATAAGTGCACATATACAACATTTTTCAAAATTTAATATCACTCGTACTGTCACTCTAAAATATTCTTTAATTTCTGTGATGACTAATAAGTGTAGTTATTAGAAAATTCAAAAGAATGGAATCTACAATTTTTAGGATGAAGTTATGTGTGTGTGTATTATTGTCTTGTATAAGTTACTGTGGAGAAAAATGTCAGTATGAATTAGGCATTGAGCATACGGCCTATAGTTTCCACGACATTAATTAAATATGTTTGTGATTACAATATGCCCCAATTTAATTTTTCTACTTAACTTAGAGATGGGTTAATTTTAAACATAATTTGTAGTAAAATGTTGTATTTTATCAACTATTTCAGACACATAATGAGCAAATTCTAATGACTCTAAGTTTTCAATATTTTAGTAAAATTTTGAACTGAGTTACAACTTTTCTGAAGTAAACGAAGTTAAGATTTTCAGAAAATTAAATCTTCTTTACACTCTAAGAGTGTCACCTTCAATTCGTAAGTTTAAAATTACTACCACTCGCACTGTAGAATAGTTAGGTAAGGTAAGGTGAATGAAGTAGTTCTGTGGTTCAGCTCTCAGCTGTCGGGATTGGAATTAGCGGAATATTTAGAGAGCGCGCTGCCCCCTTCCAGGATGAGAGTTGCGGGAGCAGCAACTATCTTGGATGCCGTCCTCACGCACCAGCTCAGGAATCGGAGGGTCTCTCGATCAGGTCTCGCCCCATTCCCCAGTACGCTACGTACTGGGGAATGGGGCGAGACCTGGTACCTGCAGCTGCAGTCACACATCATCGTGTGGATATCTTTAGAATTCCCACTGTTTGAAATTTTTCTGTGCTTAATTCAGCTGCATTAAATAATACATCCAATTTTCAAATCGGACTCCTTAGAATAACAAATTTTCTTTACGTTAATACTTCACTTGATTGGAAAATATTATATTTACCTAACATCAATTTATTTCCTCAACTGTTGAAACTGTGAACTATCCTCAATGAATTACTGTAAACAAAAAAATTTAAAACAAATATTGCTTTCAAATTTAAAAATCTCTACTTTACGTAACCATTTGGTATTCGAATCTAGCAAAATTCCTGAGACTTTGATAGCAAAACAAATTTTTCTCAAATTTTGTAAGTCCGCAAAACACGTTACTCTCATCCCGTGGTGTATCTTTGGGCTGGGGCAACATCGCACGCCAAGTTCCTAGCAGTAGGAAAATGGCAGTGATTCAATTGCTCACTGGTGCCATATTTTTATCTTGCCTATTGTACCTGTAATCACTTACATAACATGGTTACTCTTTCACAGAGAATACGCAAGACTTTAAATATAAACAGAAGCAAATTGACTAGCACACAAATTAAACGTTACAATAACTTAAACGTTAAGGCCACTATAGCTAATTAAATCTTAATCATTTAAAAAATGAAAAAAACATAGAATGTGCACAAATTATATTTCACTTGGACATTTGTGACATAACTTAACTATTTCTTTAGAAAAATAGGCCAACGAAACAAATATTTAACAGATTCGTCCTTAAAGATTGCAATCAACATAGACTCCATGAAATATCCAAGGTTATTATAAAACCCCAATTTTAAATTGCTCTCTTACTAGGGCCTTATGGAATTACAGTGAAAATATAGAATATGCTGTCAAACTTATTTATCAAAGTTGGACTATAGTTATGACCACTATTTTACACAAACACAATTCTTTATTTTACGTGCTCCCTCTAAATATCTTAAATCTAACAAATTATTTAAATCTATTTAGTGTCCTCAGATACAAAGTCAAAATAACTTAACTTCCTATCATAGCTATTTTCCCTCATTTCAGAATTCAGGGTCTGATATAAAAATTCTAAACTTTCAGAATTTATTTGTTTATCTGCATCACACAAAATATTAAAGACATACAATTTATTTTCAGCTTCATGTTTGTCAATATCCTTGTCAGAATTCCCTAAAGGGCTGGCCAACCCTGTTTATTTTCCGTGGGGGCAGGTGTACAAATTCTCCTGACATGTTTTCCAACACTACAGGTACTTTATTTCCTTCAATTAGGCGGGCGGCACAGAACTCCAGTTCTAAGTTCTTGTTCAAATGAGTTGGAGTAACAATAACTTTGTGCCTTGTGAACAAAGCACAAACATTTTTACTCTTCGCCATACTGGGAGGATACGGACATAAGGGGATTTTCCACTTACTTTCACACTTTTCACTTGGGACAATGTCACTTTTTAACACATCAGGTGCCTTTGCTTTCCATGACGTTACATTATTTAAACATTTGCTAGAGGCCGCAGCCTTACCTAGCTTACCAAACTCTTTACTGCCTAGGAATGTATCCGCAAACGAACCGTCACAAGCTTCATCTCCTGCCAACATCGTCATCTACAAACTATCTTTATAAGAGGGGAGAACGACCCCTGAGGATCATCCAACAAAATCGACAACTATTTTTCCGTAACATAACACCTCACTACATGGAGGAACTTTTTCTTCCTTACACAACACAACCTTTCCTGTAACGCTATGAACCATGTTGGGTCTCAAACCCTGACCTGAAAAACCTCGAATAACGTTGTCGTTGGACCGCATGCGCGAGGCTTCGAAATTGGGTGAAACATGAATTTTCTCCACGTTGTTAGACTGTGGGATATTTTCATAAAGGGACGAAGAAGTTTGACACGAAGCCTCAGTCTTTGCTGGGGAAGCTTTACGCATCTTCCTTTTACAATTCCTTCGCCTCGGGTGGCCACCATTTACAGAGGAGAATTTATCCACAACTAATCTATCTATATTGCACGTCAAAATCTTCAACACCACTAAGATTGCGCCCCAAGTCGCAGAATTCGGATGCCCCCTTCCACACGGCCGGGTGCTAATCCTTTGCAGACGACCGTTCTTAATCCGGCTGAAAGTAATCCTTCCACTCCTGAAGCCGTGGAGTAATCCATTGGTGCAGACGTCTGTGTCATTCTCGGTGCTGCTGGCAGATAATCACTTCCGGTAATTTACAGAGCCACACTTCATATTACGAATTCTGGACACGTCATCCTGCGCTAAAAAGTAATCTCTTCCACGTGCCTCACTATTACCTATCTATTACTTCCACACTTATGCCATATTGCCCGTATACCGCCTCTTCACTGCCATGCCTACTTCGCTGTTCGAAAAACTAGACAGGGACTTTTCTGGAAATGTGTTTTCAAACAGGCTGACTTTTCGGCTGCCCCGGGAGTAATAATGCCTGCATTACCTGTTACTGATCTCTCCTTCAAAGCAAAACTTATTTACCTATTTTCAACGTTTGGTCTATCACCAAAATATCACATTCAAATGCACTTAGAAAAACCCAGCCTAAAAGACCATCTGCACTGAACTTCATCGCATTTGTACAAATAGCATAATTATGTTTACAAATTATTTTGCCTAGAGAGAGCTCTACTGCGGCTGAGCCAACTAAACTTAACTTACTCCCTGTACATGTGTACAGTTCTACATTTTGCCCTGAATCCTGAAATCTGGTACCCCTCCTGAAACCCCGATAAAAATAACAAAGTCACCACAAATCCACTAAGTTATAATTCCAAAATAATAAATACAGTTAAATAACTTCCTTTCAAAATAACTGCAACCTGAAAAAATTGTCAATCCAATAAAAAAAAAATTAACCATGTGCATTTTTAAAACAAAGGGCAAACTACTTAAACAATGATAACTAGGAATTTTTTATATTTTGCTATATTTTTATATTATATTACAATTGCTTAGAAATATACAGCATTATCAATTGCTATCCTAGTTATCATATGTCATCTTAATGAATAATTTAATTATGTGACCATATTTGCTATATTAACAAAAATACAGAATAGTATACTGTACACTAAATTAAAATGTAATAAGGATATAAAATCGTGCAATATAAAAGTAACTACCAGGAGAAATAAGATAATATCTCTCCATAAACGTTTTGTGCAACACAAGGCAGCAGTACATAATTTTTAGCGGCAAGTTGTCAGGACATTGTGGTACACAAATATCTGTTGCCAAAAAACTTTTTTTTATCAAATATAAAAATATTTCATAGAAAAGCAGAAACACAATTTAATAAAGAACCAATACAGCAAGCCATACGTGGACAACTTGTAACCAGATATAGGCTGTTCACAGTAAACCGAGCACACTTCAAAGTACTACTTAAAGCCCTGCTTTAAGATCTATTTAACAGTGTGTATCTCACACCAAATGTAAACTGAAAACTGCCATGGGCCTGACTAGGGCCTGACTACTTTATTCATGTGTCAGTCACGTAAAACTGTTCAAGTAATTAGAAAAGTAAATACCAAAAAAACTTCTGATATATGCAGGAAGAGGTAGTGACATTTTTCAAAGGTTGATTTGAAAAGTGCTCAATTAGAATTACCTAAGATCCCATACCTTAAAAATGTAGATTACGAACCTACATGGGATCTTAACTGAATGGGTAAAGGTGGTTTGGCCAGGTGAACAAAGAACCCCAGGCCCAAGCAGCAAGGAATGTAGTGAGGATGTCAGCAGTTTTTCAGTGTGAAACTATGTACAGTACAAGTATGAAACTATGTACAGTACAAGTATGAAACTATATACAGTATAAGTATGAAACTATGTAAAGGACAAGTATGAAATTATATACAGTATAAGTATTAAACTATTAACAGTGCAAGTATGAAACTATGTACAGTGCAAGTATGAAACTATATACAGTATAAGTATGAAACTATGTACACTGAAAGTATGAAACTATGTACAGTACAAGTATGAAACTATATACAGTACAAGTATGAAACTATATACAGTACAAGTATGAAACTATATACAGTACAAGAATGAAACTATATACAGTACAAGAATGAAACTATATACAGTATAAGTATGAAACTATGTACAGTGCAAGTAATAAACTATACAGTATAAGTATGAAACTATATACAATACAAGTATGAAACTATATACAGTATAAGTATGAAACTATGTACACTGAAAGTATGAAACTATGAACAGTACAAGTATGAAACTATATACAGTACAAGTATGAAACTATATACAGTAGAAGTATGAAACTATGTACAGTGCAAGTATGAAACTATATACAGTATAAGTATGAAACTATGTACAATACAAGTATGAAACTATGTACAGTACAAATATGAAACTATGTACAGTACAAGTATGAAACTATATACAGTAAAAGTATGACAACTATGTACAGTGACAAGTTTGAAACTATATACAGTATAAGTATGAAACTATGTACAGTACAAGTATGAAACTATATACAGTATAAGTATGAAATTATGTACAGTGCAAGTATGAAACTATAGTACAGTACAAGTATGAAACTATGTACAGTACAAGTATGAAACTATGTACAGTACAAGTATGAAACTATATACAGTACAAGTATGAAACTATTACAGTACAAGTATGAAACTATGTATAGTACAAGTATGAAACTATGTACAGTACAAGTATGAAACTATATACAGTACAAGTATGAAACTATGTACAGTGCAAGTATGAAACTATATACAGTACAAGTATGAAACTATATACAGTACAAGTATGAAACTATATACACTATAAGTATGAAACTATGTACAGTCAAGTATGAAAACTATACAGTATAAGTATGAAACTATATACAATACAAGTATGAAACTATATACAGTATAAGTATGAAACTATGTACAGAAAAGTATGAAACTATATACAGTATAAGTATGAAACTATGTACAGAACAAGTATGAAACTATATACAATATATGAACTATTACAGTATAAGTATGAAACTATTACAGATAAGTATGAAACTATACGAGAATATGAAACAAGTATGAAACTATATAACAGTATAAGTATGAAACTATGTACCAGATACAAGTATGAAACTATGTACAGTAAAGTATGTATACAGTTAGAAAACTATGTACAGTAGCAAACTAATACAAATAAGTATGACAACTATGTAGAGCCAAATGAAACTGTACAGTAAAGCTGCATGTGAGAAAAGTACGAAACTATGTACCGTACAAGTATGAAACTATGCACGTGTGAAATTGTGTACAGTTTAGCAACTGTGTACCAGTGAGCAACTGGGTACAAAGATTTTGTCCATTCTGTGACGCTATCCAGAATGGACCGCTGTCGTATCTATTCCCAGTTGGGAATGGGGGAAAAATCTGTGCACGGCTCCCCAGACACAGCATTGAGTTTTGTTTGACCTTTTGGCACTCGCAATACTTTTTCAATTTCAAATGCTGCAACAAAAGTAACTTTTTTGTCTGAGAAGCGATTATTAATATAGTCCATTCAAAGTAAAGTGAGCACTTTCAAAAGCCCTCTAATTTGGAATAACAGTTGATAAATATATTTTATTATAGCCTTAGACATCAACTTCCGAGTGCGGTGGAATTTTACACACTGTGTTTATTACTTACATGGAAATATTTATTTAAAAGGTAGTTAAAGGATAAAATATGTCTGAACTAAAAAAAAAAATAACTAGGACCCCAAAAGTGCTCGTTTTACTGTGAAAAGCCTATACCTGATAGTAAGTTGCACAATGGAACCAATGAGAAGAGTATCTGTTGCTCTGTTACGTAACAGGCAAGTATGCAGAAGTGAAATGGCTTAACTGTTCTTTCAATGCTGACATTCCTGTTAGCTGATTGGCTGCGCAAGGCTCTGGAATGGGCCTTGTGTCTAAATGGCTTGTGCATAACGTGAAAGGCTCCCTCTTGACTGGGCTGCATGCTGGCACACAAGTTACCAGGCGGTGATTGACGAACGGCATTCAGACATGCTGGTAAGTGATACCACTTTGCTGACGCACGCTGCTGCTGGAGTTCACGGAATAAGTGCTGTAGCTCTTCAAGTACTCTGTGGTTCTATCATACAGCAGCTCTCAGTTGTAGATCCTCACAGTCAGCAGCCGCCATTAGTGTTGTTTATGGAAAAGCTATGTCCGCATTGGTGCTCATTTCTGACAGCGGACAGCACTGATCGTTCATAAAAAACATTACTGCAAATGTACACACTCAGCAAAAGCGTGCACTAAAAAGGTGTCGAAAAGAATCTGGCCACGACTTGCATGGCTTGTCTGTTTACAATGTAGACAGTAAAAAAATTAATTAATAACTAAGGGTGTACGCACTGTACGCTAAAACTAACACACATGTTTTATCCTTTCCTTTTAGCTGAAATGGCGGGAACACACGTCGCGGGAGTACCATGTCTACATGTCGGCATATCGCCGCATGACGAGCCACACAGAGTAGTATGTAGCACGAGCAATCCACAACTCCGTCCTGCTCATGCCTCCTCCAAACGGCACTGCTTGCTAGAATG
The DNA here is from genome assembly GCA_029891345.1 of Dryococelus australis. Taxonomy (NCBI): domain Eukaryota; kingdom Metazoa; phylum Arthropoda; class Insecta; order Phasmatodea; family Phasmatidae; genus Dryococelus; species Dryococelus australis. Next base: position 30,086,791 of record CM057008.1, read on the forward strand.
CCATGCCTTAGTGAATGGCACGTATACCACACACACACACAAACTGCACAACCTGGAACTTAACATTGAAGCATACAGTGTCATTGGTTACCTCTCAAATACAATTTCAACTGTTGGAATCTTGTGTACAAAAATGTTCCATACGAACACAAAGTTTTAACACTTCCAGACCCACTTTATGGCTTCAGGTGTTGTAAAACTGAAATTATTGACGAGTGCTATACTAAAGTCAACACAACACTTGTGTCGCAGTCACAACAAATGAGCTTTAATCTTAGTGTTTGGTGATTGTAATATGAACCACTCATAACCTAGTGCATTAGCAATGTTTACAAATCAGTTCCCCATAAGGTAGATCATTGGCCACAGAATATCACTATGTACAGCGCCTGCCAAAAATAACCTTCATGTGAGTTTTGTAACCAACTGAGTATACTGGGCCTGAATGGATTGATGGTCCATCCCACAATTATTTCGAATATTTATTTTCATTCCAACTTTTTTTTTTTTTTTTTTTTTTTTCAAACACATGTGATAATGCCATTAGATGTCTGTATTTACAGTATCTTACAAGTGCACTACATACTTTTCAAGCTCAATTTAAAAAGGCCTTGAAACCCCATTTAAAATACAATAACTTTCAATTACTGTTAGAAACCTGCCCTTTATAGTCATCCTTTGTGATATGCATCAGTTGTAGTGGAAGGATACAAGCACAGTGTAACTACTTTCACAGCTATCAAAAGACAATGGCTGCCTGGACCAAGTAGCCATCACTGTATTGTACGACTCTAACTACCTTGAAATAATATTAACTGTCCAGATATTATTCATTTTCACAGGCATGCAGAAACTGGCAGCAACGTCTGAAGGCCATTTCTTGATCACATACATACATATACACATCACTGAATTATATAAATTGAATTAGGTTACTGAATGCAGAAATTGTTTCACATGTATGTCAATGATATGTATTCGGTAAAAATTAAACTGGAGACTTGAAAGCTTTAAAATGCACCCATGACAGGTAACTGAAAATCATATGCCTCTTGGCTGCTTTATATTAACAAACACCAGTACTAGGTACGAAATACAAATATGGGCAGGAAAAAAAGAAATAAACATTAAAGCCCGCTTTAGCTGACGGCACAATTGAATGGTGTGCTTCAGATAAAGAAATACATAAATATTTATTGTAAAGCTTCAATACTTTTTATTTCTATAACTCGAGAAAACTGCATATAAGTAGATCCTTGACTGGCATAAATCAATTTTTCAACACACAACTGGGTGCATAACACTATATATTTTCAGCAACACACAAAGACCTTACTAAACAGCCACCCAAATCACATTTTGCCCAAGAAAACCATTTTCCCTTGTGAATAAAAAAAAAATAGAATTCAAGAAAATTTCGAACACGTCCAATAAGAAAATCTTCCAAGGTAACCAAACCATTAAATTTCATGAAAGGCCACATGGCAAAGGTTGTGACCTCAAATTTACATACGTCATCACATTGTTTGTGGAACTCAATTAATTACACCCCCCCCCGACCAACATTTTAAAAAATTGCTTTTGTAGACTGCTGTATCTTATTACTCTGGCACACGCAAAACTATGAAATAAGCCTTTATTGAACTTTGCTACAGATTTTCCACCAATGAAATTATAAACAGTCACTGTTTAATTTTAAAGTCCCACGTGATAAACATTGCATGCCAGTTCAGAGCCTTGGACATAGCAGCTATAGTGCACCTTATGTGGATGACAGTGTAGACCTTATTACACCCACACTTCTAAGCCTCAAACGTGAAAATAATTTTAGGTAGGCTACAGCCTTGAAAACATGTTACGAAAATGCATTTACGTTACAGAATCAAAATGATATGATATCTGTCATGTGATGCTCATTAATTGTAAATGGTTGAGCATAAATTCAATTTGTAACAACGTACCATTTTTTTACTTGCACATTTTCCCCCCAAAATATTATTGAAAAACAAGGGTGTGGCTTAGAATCGAGGAAAGAAATTGTCTTTACTCAATTCTGAGACAGCACTGATTCTAAGCTACATCCAGCCATTCAAAAAAAATAACGTGCAGCTTAAAATTGAGAAAAGACTGTAATTACCATTAAAACAATGTTGTAGAAAACTTAAACAATCACATTTATTAACAACATCCAGCTAATTACAAAAACAAAAACTTCCTATTTACAGCTTCTAAGAGTCTCATGGGGGACATATCACTGCTCCAACAAAGTATATTCAGCCACAGTGTTTTCAGTCCCACTTTGATTTCTTCTGGAGGAACTGTTCCTCGCCTTCTTTCGACACGGCAGAGTAGTATCCCATCCCTTCGTACTTGGAGCGCATGTAGGCAATGTAGCCGAAGCTGATGGCGAGGGCGCACACACCAAGGCCCATTATGACCACGTTCTGGAACAAGCACTCACCAAAATTACTTGTTGGGAAAGAGCAACATCGTATGCAGACAAAAACGTCACTCAATTTGCTGAATGACACTGAAAATGCTAAATGCCATAGTCACAAAACCTTCTTTTTTTTTTTTATGAAAATCAGGTAGACCCAGTACCTAGGGTTATCAGACATCTAACAAAAGGACGTCCTTTTTTGACTTGGTAAGTTATTATTTTTGTACGTATTATTTTCATATTATTAGTTCTCGTGCAACGAAATTTGTTATGGCTGTGTTGTCATCAACATTCCCTTGTTCTATCATATAAAAATGTTCTTTGATAAACCATGAAAATTATGTTCACAATCTTTTTCACACTGTGGTATGTGCATAAATGATAGGTTCTGTAAAATAATTGCACACATACCGAGTTTATTTCCTGGTACATAACCTTCATATTTTATTTATGTTAACTGAAAATGAAAACATATTATTTAATTAATTATTATATTTAACATAATTTGACTTATTTTTAATAGTTTACTTGAAATACTTTTTTATATAATATTATTATTAAGATTAAATTACGCATGAAGAAGATATAATCTATGGTTCTCCAATATAAATAATTAGTGGAGCTGACGAAATTACAGTGTCCTCTTTTTCAGAGTTTTACACCGTCACGAGTATCCCAAACAAATATTTGTTCAAGCTCAAATTCTGGCATGACACATCATTTATGACAATCAGAAAGTACCGAAGTAGCTTGGAGCGCACTACAGTGGAACCTTTATCCATCAAATTTCAGGGGGCTGACATAAAAATTCTATAGATGTGGACTAGACCAGGCCTGCCATTTTAACGGATTTTATCTGGTTTTATAGATTTTTAACTCCATACAAACAATTAGAAAAATCTAACCTTTTTCTTTCAAATTTTTTAATAACACATGCGACACTAGCAGCGCCCACAGTGATGTGTGACAGTTTCAATAATGCATTTGTTTGAAGGATTCTTAAAGTCCACAATATTTTGCTTAATTGTTCACTGGCGCGGGTACACAGTTATCTATATATTTCTCTTCCTGGCTGTATGTTCACACGCAAATGCCAAGGCCATTATTGAAAAGAACCTTTGCAGCGAATTGCTATCCTTGTGCATGCAATCCGAATTTGGTGACTGCGTTTTGCGTTTGGCATTTATATCACAATGGTGAGGAGAAACAAATTATCCCAGTTACGGTCGTTGTATAAACAAAAGTATATATGTGAGTGGAGAAAAGAATTACCATGATTTGTACATTCTAAACAAAAATAACTACACTAAATATATTAACGTTCTTCATACACACTTTTTTCTTTAATTTGCCACTTTTAATTCCAAGGATTTTACAGGATTTTTATATACAGGAACCAGGATTTCAGCTTCAGGGCTGGTGGCAGCCCTGGACTAGACATATTAGTCAATGCTTATGAGGGAGTGGAATGTGTTGAGGGAGTAATAGGTATCTGTGAGAGGGGTTGTTAAGTTCAGGAAGGGAGCGGAAAAGGAGTTGGTTGGGTGAAGGAGAGATGAGAGAGCTCGCCACTGGGCGGTAGCCTAATTGCGAGTGTATGTATGTACGTATGTCAACCAAAAAAAAACCCTAACTCATTAAACTTTATGTTGAACAGGCTTATGTTAGGTATTTGTGAAGTTTAACTAAAATAAAACAATGCAACTGGGGATATTAAAGAAAATTTTTCCAATACACTGATACTCTAGCTTGATAAAAACTGTATTTAAACACAATTCACTTTGGGCAAGATATTGCTGCTTTTTTTTTCAATCCACTGAGCAAGATGGTGCGTTGGTTAACTTTTGCACTTGCATTTGGAAGGACCTGGGTTTGAATTGTAGTCAGACCAACATGATTTCAGTTTCCCATGGTATCCCGAAATCACTCGAGGAGAATGCTGGGAAGGTGCCTTATGGTACAGTCCTACCCTGTTCCTGCGTCCCTCAACAACTGACTCCATCTCTAATGACCTCGCTGTCGATGCATCAAGGAACGGACTGAGCCACCAGTTACTTCGTTATGTGTGAGACGAGGTGGATAAAAAAAAAAAACACTACTCAATTTTACAATTTCCGGAGATTTCCACACTTTACCAAGGCTCATACCGAAAAATCCAAGTGGAATACTCACAAAACAGCTTCATAGGCACACTGCTTACCAAAGGCTATTTGAAAGTGATGTAATGAGTACTACTAAGCAATTCATTGTGTTGTCTTGCAAAGTAAAGTGTAGACATTGGTTTGGCAAACGAGAAGATGAAAGTGGCGAAAGAAGTTTTGCGCGATAAGAAAGAAGATGTATACGAGTTTTTTTTCTGCAATAATTCGAGCAGCAACAAATCTAATGGAAAAACTTTGATGTGGATACCATAACTGGCAAAAGAGAGAGAGAGAAAAAAAACCGTCAATTACCCAGGAACCAGCCAGTATGAACCCAACAAAGAGCAGTGTTACTAGAAAAAAATCTATCTTTATTCCTCTTTAAGACTAAGCAATATTTTATCTTAACAGTCGTTTCGGTGACAATTCACTTCAGTTATCTTGTAATACTTTACTTGCTTCCTTCAAATTTGGAATCCACACGTCATCTGACAGTTTTGAGGAGTGAAACTTCAACAGTACACAATAAATATCCTAATCTAGTGGCTTTAAAGAAAGATACCATGGAAATTAAGTGGTTTCATTTAAAAAAAACATCGTCACACGAAAAATTGAAGGATACTCAGCTCTTGAAGTTTATGAGGAATGTGATGACATCAGTTATTCTCTAATGAAATCACTGCTGTAAATTCCGGTTACCCTTCCAATCTTCAGTGCATCAGCTGAGAACCGTTTCTCAAAATTAAAAAGGCTGAGGACTTCGACAGAGCTTGTCTAGACATTACTGTTAAGAATATCGTCACGAGGTTTGCAAGCACAAGGATGGAGTGTGGTCACTGCGTAAGTTTCCATGACGCTACACGCCACTTTGCTACCATACTGTACCTAACACAGCACACGATAAATATCAATCATGCTAACCTGTGTTACCTGCACTGGCCACACTGATATCGTAATGTTTACTCAGGTCCCCCCAACTCGCAAGAATTCCGAGGGCAAGCAGTCAAACCATGATATCAAAACCTGTTCCAGCCCCCGGGGTCTGACTTCCTTCTAATGATGGCTAGTCAGACAAGCTACTGCATGAACAAACACAGATCGAAAGAATAGTATTGAATGGTCAAAGCGACAAAAACAATTATTTTCAACTGGGTGTATTATTTATACAAAAACTGAACTAACCAACGTATGTGATCAGGTCCAAGACATTTATTGCCAAATATTTTCTAACATTCTATTCTTCAAGGAACAATTCACACACACAGAGAGAGAGAGAGAGATATATATATATATATATTTTTTTTTTGTGTGTAATCAGTTTCATTGAGCTACAAAAACCCATTTATTTACTCAATTTATACAAAAAAGTTTATAACAAATCTTGATGAATGGGCTTTTAGGTATGCAAGTTATTGCTTGATGAAACAAAATTCATGCATGTATCTAGCCAATGCACAACAAAGCATTTCAACTAGGTTTTGAAATTGCAGCAGCCTCCATTTGTCATTCTACGTACCCACAAAGTAGAAAAAAAAAAAAAAAAGGCCACCAAACAAATCATGCACTACATTCCCACACACACACACACATAGTTATTAAAATTATTATATCTGTTCGGCAATGTGTGTTTCTGGAAGGTCGTCAAATAGGGTACACCTTGTGTCATGGATTCAACGTAGTACTAGGCCTATGAATTGGGTGAGTAACGTAATTATTTCAGTTATTCTTAAGAATTGGGTCTTTATTTCATTAAATAAATAAATAAATAGTCTCGGAGAGTGGTATATTTCCACTCTACTAATCACACATAACACAAATTTAGGGACATCAACATTTGACCAATAGAAAACCCAAAAATGATAGCGGAGAGGGCTACGAAGATCAGGGAAATTATGGGATAAAAGGAGTGAATCATATATACATAATGTAATATTTATTTACGAAAATAAAGTAAAACATTATGCACCAAGCCTTAAGTCCCAGTACTAGCCGGGGAGTAAGTCCCCAAAACAGTGATTCAACCTCGCCTGCAATTTTTTTTTTTAGATGTGACGCGAAGTATCACACATCAGCGAAGCTTGGAATTTGCCCAAAAATTATTTTCATGTGTAGTCCACTTGCGCTGAGAAATAATGTGTTTGTATATTGGTAATATTGAGAATTTAGGTATTGATTGGTTAGGTCGATTTGCAATTTAATGGATTTTTGTGATATTCGTAATAGGATCGTTATACAGTATTTTACCACTAAAACACTCATATTTGCAAATAGATGTAGCCTAATCTAACTAGATTGACAATGTTACCAATACAAGTTACAAATACAATAGTTGGGAGGGGTATGAACTGGAGAGAAATTGTGGGGTAAAATTTTATCACGTAAATGTACATATTTTTTACTTGTTTTACCTCACAATTTCTCTGATCCCCCCACTATAGGTTTTGGGGTTTGTATTGGTTATATATTGATGCATTTAGTAAATTTTCGGTCGGTGCAACGAGTAGAATGGAATTATATCACTTTCCAAGATTTTTTTTTCTTTTCGAAAAGCCCCTATTCTTCAGAATTAACCTCAAGTAAAATTTTGTACGCCTTAACAGTTGTTTATTGGGGAATCCAATATCACACGAAGGGGTCAAAGTTAGCCTGATAAGACTGTAACTAGTACAGTCGATTTAGCCCTATAACACTTTCCGTGAATTTTTCTTTTGTTTTTGGAAAAGACCAAAAAATAATAATACACTCACAATTAGACTACTGCCCGGTAACGAGCTCTTTCACTTCTTCCTTACCTGACCAAACTCCTCTTCCACTCCCTTCTTCAACTTTCCAACCCCCTTCACAGATAAATTCCACTCCCCAACAGAACTCACAAGCATGGACTGCCTACCCCTGCTCCGTTCTCCTCCACACCCTCTGAAGCTTCTCACTGTTGTTTCCTCTTCCTCTAAACTCCCCCGTACTTAGCTTGCAGTGTAGCCCTCCCCATCCTCCCTCTTCATTCACTATCCTGTACATTCTGACTAACCGCTCAACTTTCCTCCTGTCCTGCAATGAGCTCCACCCCATTTCTTTCATCATCACTGATAGCCTATAGTTCCCTTCTTCCTCATCATCCTGCCCTTGCCTTCTCCACCTACCCTTCACCCATCTTGCTGCCCTTCTCTGCATCTTTTCCAGTTCTCGCACCTCCACCTTCCATACTGCTGCTGCATATTCTAACATTGGCCGTACCATTGTCTCATACGCCTTCTCCTTCACCTCACAGCTGACTCCATTCAGCACCCTTCCCAGCATACCCAGAGCCCTTCTTCCCTTTGCTACCACCCTCCCTACCTGTTTTTTCCATCTGAGGTCTCCCTGCAGTACAATCCCTAGATACTTATATTCTGCTGCTTATTCTATCTCTTGTCCCTCCCATCTGTACATCACCTTCTTCCTTGTAAACATCACTACCTTAGTTTTTCTTACATTTATATTCACTTTGTTTTACTATATCTTGTCAATGACCGCCTGCAAGTTCACTCCCCCCCTTCTGTTGCATACACAACACAATCGTCTTCAAACAATCTTATTTTTCCTCTAATCCCCAAACCCACGTCATTTACCATTATGGTGAACAACAGAGGACCCAGCACGCTTCCCTGTGGCACCCCTGACGAAACCTTCCTTTCCTCCAATATTGCCTCCCCCACTTTCACCCTCTGCCTTTGCCCCGTGAGGAAGTCCCCTATCCGGTAATTCTAAAGAATCGGGGCTTTCTCGGAAATGGGAAAAATGATATCTGGATATGCTAGATATGATTATTAGTAATCATAATTACTAGGAATTTTGAAGGAGCTTCAAGAAGTTTTCTGTAAAAAATAAAATAAAATGTGATAGGGAGAATGGTGACCAAGATTGCTGCATTTATGATATAGAATACGTATAATTTATGTAAAATATATTATATGGGGTCACTGAATTGTTTTACATGTAAGAATACCGTTTGCAACGAATATTTAATGTGTAAAACGACATTTACATGGTATATTTATAGCGCAGCGCTGAGGTTTATACAGGTAAACAACACAGGTATGGAATAGGGTCGAGACATTATGTAATTCTGGTGAATTACTCAAGGCTTATCTGGTATATATTGATGAGAGGATAAAACGTATTACTAGTGGAATAAATATATAAATATCGTAGATGATACAGACCCCGTTCAGAGACTGTTTTTCTTTGTAGGCAATGTATACCACCATGTTATTTTGAATACAATGCACATGCGCGTAGACTGCCTTGTTAACACTGCGCATGACTGCGTATCCATGTTGGTTGACATCAGATGGACGCTGGTTTGCACCAATCCTGTCTGAGGCTTCAGTTTTACGATTGATTAAACGGGTGTTTTAGTGTAATTCATGTTGTTTGAAGTGTTAAATCTAATAATTGTGTGGAATTACGAGTGTTTCTATGCTATTATAGTTAGGGAAAAGGTAAATTATAATATATGTGTGGTGATTAGTATGTCTATATAGTTTGGTCAAATGGACCAAAGTTGTGGAATGCGAATTCGTACAGCAGTATGAATGGCGTGTGATTTGGTGAGTATTGAATAAATTAATTAATTATATTTTTGGGAAAAAAAATCTTGGAAAATGGTATAATTCCACTCTACTAATTACGCAGAACACAAATTTATAGGGGCATCAACATTTGAACATTATAAACCCCAAAAACGATAGTGGGGAGGGTTATGACAATCAGATAAATTGTGGAGTAAACCGAGTGAAACATATGTAGGCATACATAATTTTATATTTGATGAAAATATGTTAAATTGCAAAAATACTGTACAAGCGTAGCCATACATTATGCACAGAGACAGAGTCCCAGCGCCAGCAGGGGAGTAAATCCCCAAGACAGTGATTCAAGGCGCACCGACAATTTTTTTTTAGGTGGCGACGCGAAACGTCACGCATCAGCGAAACTTGGAGTTTCCCCATAAATTATTGTCATGTGTAACCTATTTGCACAGAGAAATAATGTATGTTTTGCAATTTACATATTTTTGTATCATTTATAACATTACTGTAATACTGTCTCATGAAAACATATTTAATTGCAAAAAAATTGAACTGAACATGACCAAAATTGACGATGTTACCAATACAATTTTGAAATACTATAGTGGGGACGGCTATAAACTGGAGGGAAATTGAGGGGTAGAAATTTAAAATGGAAATGTACTTATTTTGTATTTTTTTACCCCACAATTTCCCTGATCTTCATAGCCCTCCCCACTATTGTTTTTGGGGTTTCTATCAAATGTTGATGTCCCTAGTAAATTAGTGTTCTGTGTAATTAGTAGAGTGGAAATATACCACTTTCCGAGATATATATATATATATATATATTTCCAGAAAAGCCCCAATTCTTAAGAAATACCTCCTATCCATTCCATTACCTTCTTTCCAGCATCAGCTCCTCCACTTTCCTCATCAGTGTTCCATGGGGCACCTTATTAAATGCTTTCTCAAGATCTACGAAGCTGTCAACCACCTGCACCAGATCCTGTAATAGCCTAGCCCGCCGAGTCTCACTGAAACCATGCTGCGACTCCTCCATACCAATTCCTCTGGTTCATAATCATCCCCACATACTCGGCCACCAGCCTTTCCCTGTACTCGATGTGAGACTCCCCGGTCTACATAATTGACTACCACGTGAATAGCCTCCCCCCCCCCCCCTTTTTTTTACTGCTGTTTCATAGCATATACTAGAAATTACGTCGGGGCCTAAATACCCCCCAATGAAATCATTTTAAGTATGATTAGTTATCGCGATATTCTCCCCTTGCTATATTATTTTTCCCGGTTATATTTACCACAACACACAGTACTTACAGGTTTCGCGTATAACTCAAAGTTTACAGCTCGGAAGACGTTAGAAGTTTTAAGCGACCTCAAACCATCGCCTGGGGCTGGATCTTTACTCAAAATATTTGATAATTTCATTCCGTAATATTCAAATTTTGACGACAATCATAACAATGCAAGCCCCTTAATATACTGCTATCTACCTTGAAATTCTGCCATATTTGATTCTGTATTCTATATTAAACTGTTTTTTAAATATGAATAACATATAAAATGTAAAATATATTTTACCACTGCAACAAAAAAAAATTACAATGCACCCAAAAATGTGGTAGCAGATGGAAATAGTATTTTTATAACTACCTTAATTAATTTTACTCAAATTAAATTATTTGAGTGAAGAAACGTTTCTTTGTTAGGGGGGTGGGAGTCCATTAAAAGTTATTATTTTTTTTTTTTTTAGATCGAGAGCAATGGAGTATTGAGTTGGCTTGAACAGTTATCCTTTGCCATCATAGACTTAAGATGTAGACCGCTTACACGTCTTCTATGCATGTACCCAACATTTACCTACCCTTAAGGAACACATCTGTCAAAGACACATATGGGCAACAGTGATGAAAGTGTTCGTTTTGACGTGTGCCACGTCCCTCTCCATAAGACCGTTCGTCCGGCCGAGCAGTCAACGTCACCACAGCTGGAGTTCGCACTCTATGCATGTGCAGCAGTGCGCGGCGAGGTTGTAATGTGTGTGTAAAGTGCAAAAGGTGTGATTCAGGGCACGTCAAAGCAGCGCAACAGGCACCTGCCTGGCCGACTGGCCAAAAACTCTGCTTCGCGGAGGAATACAAATTCAAATAGAGCACGCAATGCAGAAGTGAAGGGTTCGTGACTCGCACCATGTGAGCAGATATTATGTGTGTAATAAATATGTTCATTTCCTGTCTCCTTCTTTTGTGTCCAGTGCATTTGATATGGTTCTGGCCAAGTTGTTTGTTTACATTTTTCATCCACACTATGTTCATTAGATTTTTCACCAGTGTTTTGGAAGTGAATTATCATCAAGGGTTCGTGTATAATTTGTGTACAATGTAACACCTAGAACTAAGCAGGTAAGCAGTGAGTAGGCATAAGTGTGCAGCAAGTTAGCCCTCCTTGGCGCACAGGCCCGCTCTACCCCCCCCCCAGAACAGGGTGCCAAGTCAGTAAGCATGTATCATCGAAGAGGGCTGGTTCCATGTGGTCGTGCTCCACGTTTTCCTATGCACTGGGCAACATACAACATTTTGAACCCATGACCTTTAATATGCAATAGACTCTTAATTACCTGGAACCGCTCACTTCCCCATAGTTTGCATAACTCGAGGAAGCATAACTTTTTTGTAAGTGTCGCATGATGTAAGCCATTTTGTAGTGTAACCGATAATGGCCAGTAAATCCAATCACCAAAATGTAAGTTACTTCCAAGTGAAGTGGTAGAGACTTAATGGAATAAATGCAACTCAGACTGATCAGCGAGTATATTATTTCTATCGCCGCAAGCCATGTAAGGGCACTGGCCCTCAAAATATCCTCCAAAAGTGTTACAAGTATTTTCCAGTGTTTTCAGCATATCGATGTCTTAAGTGTTTAATTGCATCGTGTGTGTATGTATGGGCACGTGATCAGTCCTAATAGTCCACAATACGAGAAGTAACAGCATTAGTACTTTTAGCGCCAAAAGTCACTGTATCAGCATGGTGTGTAAAATGCCCATGGGTTAGGTAGTGTTTAATAAACAACATACCATACTACTATACTAATTACAGCATCCAAGGGGCAAAGATCATCATCGATGGAAGGTTTCGTCCAGGTGTATGGCCTGCAGCACCCTGAGATCACCAAGAGCCACCATACTCCATAAACATTATCATCATTGATGTCGCTATCCACAATGCCTGGTGCCTAGTCGGGTCCAAAGATCTCACCTCACCACCCCACAAAATCTATCCTAACCCTATTCGAGACACCACACTGTATCAGTTTAAATCTTAATTTTAAAATGACAAACACTATTATATGAAGAAAATACTTTTACCAATTTTAATTTAATCAAAATGCATTACAAATCGGTTAGAGGAAGTATACATTTTACATGTGCTTGTTTGCCACTCTGGCTCGTTTGTCAGGCCGACCGCTCCGACAGCACCACAGCTAGCATCTACACTCGACTTAGTGCATCAGTGTGAGTGTGTGTTTGTGAAGCATGCAGAGTGAAAAGTTGAATGAAATCCAGCAGGGCAGGTTAGGGTAACTGGTGTGACGTCTCACATGCCTCTGCCCGGCCTAGCGACCACAGACTCTGCTGCATGGAGTAATACGCAATGGTTGAATAAATGCCAAGTTATTTCAGGGAGCCTGGACACTCGCAAAACAAGACTGAATAACGTGTTTAATAAAGGCAGCAATTCCGATTATCCTTTTCTCTGTTTGGCATGTTTTAAAGTGTTTTGTTAAGTTGTGATTAGTTTTCATCTCATATATGCTTGTTCATGTCAATCCACATTATCCTATGCAAAGCGAGTTTGATTGTTCTTAAGGGTTTTTATTTTATAAAATGTTAAATGTCACACAAGTACAACGTAAGGAAAGTTGTGTTGTGTATCTGCAATCAGTCTCTCCTTGGTGCACGGGCTAGCTCTTACCTGCTCCCGCACCAAGGTGTGAAATCTGTCAGCGAGTAGCGTTTATAGGACTTAGTTGCGTGTGACCACATTCCGTGTTTCCTGGGCTCGGGTGCCCAGCAATGTTTGTACCAATCATTTAACTTCAACAGACAGTTTTAAAATACCAGAACCATTTTTCTTTCGCAGTCTGGGACACCACCCCTCATATCCTCATGGAATAACATTGCCTGGGAGGTATAATCAGCACCTTAAATAATTTTAGCTTGATAGCGTTTCTACACCATAACATCTGCCAGCAGGTTAAGCAGACAAAGCATGAAAAATGCTTCGAAGGGAAGTATGTAGAGTCATTGCCGATTAAAAGCAACATGGAACTGAAACGTATACTTTTGATTTAGAAGCTGCAAGGTATTTCAGTGTATGAACCCTTACAATCCTGCCATTTTTACCTTAAGTGTGATGTGTCTATTTTCAGGGTAATTTCCATATTATGAGCTGCAACTTTAAAGTATTATTTTGTATGAGCGTGTGGGTAGCCCCAATAATCCACACCGATGGAGTACTCAGCCGGCAAGTCAGTCAAATCACGTAATTACTACAGCCCTATAAACAAGGCATATGGGCTGTCTAGCGAGTCTCTCATTTAGCAAATGGCAATGGTAGTGAGGCAACAACAATTTAAGCAAACTTCTACCAGCACGATGGGAATTTTGTGTCCGGGTGATCGGCCTGCAGCACCCCGAGGTCACCAAGAGTCTCAGCTCATTATTATCATTAACAATTGACGCCGCCCTGAGCGACGTCTGGCACCTACTGGGTAAAAAGCAACTTCCAAAACCTAACATACACCTTACACCACCTGTAAAATATTCTTTGAGACCTTTTCATACCATTTCACCATGTCAAATTGTCGCGCTTCATTAAGGCCAAAATCTCCGCTAAAAATCAAAACCCACCAGATTTCACCTGTACTTCAAAATTTTCTCCAACCAAGTCTACCTATCCTAAGCCAGTCTGTCGGGATTTCCCACATACCTGTAGTGGGACGAGTCAACAGAGAGCAACAGCAGCATTGGGATGCCTTCTGGATGCCTACAGGACATCATAGAGTCAACCACGTGGGTAGCAAGAAAAGCATGCGAATGGAGGTGACTCGTCACCATTGTAATGGAGATGAGGAAGAAGGGCAGGAAAGCGGCCAACATGGGGCAGAACATGACATGACAGCTCACGCCACCTGACACCAAACAGCAGCTAGACAAAGGACCGGAGGCGTGCACAGTGCTAACCCCTCCACCTGCTCACACCACACCATGTGAATGAGGAACGAAGAGGAGGGGAAACAAGATGCAGGAAGTTCGTCCCTCCTCTTCGGCACTCTCCGCATGCTGGCGGCCAGCTGGTATCGATCGCCGCACAGAGCATCTGCTGAATGTGCGCTGGACGTTGACCCCTGCACTTTGCCGCACCAAGCTGGGACAACCACGATGTGTCGTCACCCATGCCGCACCACGCTGTACTTCCACATCACGACCACATGCTCCCATGTTTACCTACAATGACAAGCTACATGTGCGCCAGCACTGCGGTACCACTGTGGTGCCAGTACCCTAAACCAATTTCCCAGGACTACATGTCGAAATACAAGAAAGGCAACATCAGCTGCTAATGCCTCCGGCAGTTCAACCGTGTCGCAGCAAATGCGAATGGGAGATAGTAAAGGACATTTGGAAAGTAACAGCATCAGTGCAAGTCCCAAGAACAGTGAACATTTCAGGCCCAACAAAAATCGAAACACTTATTTCTCAAAATTTTCACCAACCAAATTACAGACAACAAATGATGCACAGCAATCTATGGCGTATAGGCCTGGGTGTACCACAACTCTGGTGCATCCTATGTCAGCAGGCATACCACCCAGTGAGCCTAAAAAAAAGCCAAAGCAGCAATCATTTGTGGACAGGCATTTTGATGTTATGAATGCAACAATAACAGCAAGTCAAGGAAAATTTTTACTGTGAACAACAATCTGTCATTTGCACAATGAGTTCTGTTACCATTTCACCACACACCACAACAAGGTGAGCAAGATGTAATGCAAGCACTGGCACATGTCATGGCAGTCGCAGTTCACTTGAAGAGTGAGAGCGGGCTGTTATGACTCAGTGCACCGCAACTCTTTGCCACATCCACCTTGGCGGGAGTAAACAAAGCGCCACATGGCCAACCAGCCAGATCGATACCGGCCGCAGTGGACACACGTGAGCGCAAAAGTGGCCCAACTTACACCCCACAGCACATTACTGCAGCAAACTGTGGGATGCCAGCCAAAATGTCATGCCCACCCCATCCCTGCAGGTTCTGCATAACCACATAGCACCACTGGCAGTGGTGAAAGCAGTCCGACAGACCATCTAAATAACCAAGGTCACTGTGACACAGCTGAGGGAAAGTGAGGCGATGCAGGAAATTCCAGTGTGTTCGGTCCTCGTGGACCAAGTATTAAGTTTTCAACCACCAGTTACCCCACCACCTACCACATGTCACACCATTACAGTGTCGCGTGTGGAAAACAGTGCAGTAAAACAGATGCACAATTCAGTCATAGAGTGCACACAAAGTTCTACATTACAGTCATGTAATTACCAAAGGAAGAACTCAGCGCACAGTTACATGCAAAGAACATAAAACGATCGTGAGTATTAGTCCGCCGCACTGTCACAGAAATTTGTGAGCAAAGTGAACCATTACAAAGTTCAAGCAAATGTTCCGGCCATCGAGGCCCCACAAAGTGAAGTAACGTTTATGGGAGAGGTGGGGGAGGCAGACAGAGCCCATTTTGGCACACACATAGGTTTGGTACTGAAGAGCACTGATGCAAAATTTGGTAAAAATCTGTCAAACAATGTAGAATTGAGATAAACGACCCAGTTTAAGGAGTTTTTGGGGTTTTTGGTCTCAGTGGAGTACCAGAGCCCATTTTAACTCAAGTAGTATTTTAAGTTGGGTACTGATGGGAATCCCTGTCTAATTTGGTACAGATAAGTCAAATGGTGTAGAATTTTACATAGCACATACATACATACATACATACATACATACATGCATACCTATATGCATACATACATACACATAAAAATACATACATTCATACATACATGCATGTATACATACATAATAGATATATACAAACATGGACTTATATAATAATGCTTTGAAATATTCATTTGTGTTTCTGCATACTAACATTGGTATGTTTCGCATGGCAGATGTTGACATGTCGACACAATAGTGCGAGAACACCCAGAAGTATTATTTTGTGCTTGCCTACAGTACAAGGTCGATGCAAAGAACATTATTATGGGGGAGGGGGTAGGGAACTGAAATGACTGCATTGAGGATGTTAAATTAACATTCGCATTGATACTTCCGACTCCTTTGTGCAAAATCTTTCGCAACGAGGACGCTACACTGTAAAAAAAATGGGAAAATTTCCTGACAAGTGTAAGGTATTATTCACAAATTACGAGAGAAACATAGTTTTCCTTACAGGTAAGGTAAAATAGCCGCACTCTGCAGTAAAATTCACATACATGGTAGTGGAAAATCCCATAAATGGATGGGAAAATTATCTCTTCAGCATTTTCAAAAGCTAAGTGGGGGGATGGGCGGAAGAAACAATCCTTTAATACGCTAATATTCACTAATACTCTCATGTAGTTGTGGTGTAATGGATAACGCATCCTGATAGAGAACTGTGGTTCGTGCCCACCTACCAGCAAGAGTCGAGGATTTTAGTATTGAGGTTTTTAATACTATTCATCAGAAGATATAGGCAATAAGAAAACTAACAATAATAATACTCCAGGAAATTTTTAAATATAATTACAATATAGTTAATTTTCCCTTACTTGTATGACGCTTTACCCCCACTTTTGTCAGGTACTTTTCCTGTACGATTAGGTAATAGTACCTAACTTATTATGCAAATTTACTCTTCATTTAAGAGGTAATTAGCTTCCTTTACATGTAAGGGAATTATATCTCAATTTTTTTTTTTCGCAATGTACCACATATCCACGACAGAGGTCTGTGGAAAGCTTACAATTTTTAAAGTACAAAAGTGTAACAGAGAAGCCCTCGCAAAGAATCCCAAAAAAAATCTGTCGATTTAGCAAGAACATATGGGTACGAATATTCTTTCAAAGATCCAAAATAACGTCGGCATTTTGAAACCACGCCTCGCCTCCAGGGCACACCAGAGCTATCGAGCATCAGGCAGCGGCAACATCAGAAGTATGGACTGGTATCCGAACCACGGGATTAGCACAGTCGATGGGGTCCCGTGTTTCGATCAGCAGCTCATCAATGGTCGTCTAGCGGTCGCGGGTTCAGTTCAGGGCAAGTCCCCTCTAAAGTATGTTCACGGTAAATTGAGCACTTTGATCACAGTGCTTAAGAGATATTTGTATGGCCACTGTGTGTTATTCCTTCATACATAAAACTAATATTGCCATTGGCCTGATCAGATTATTTACGTGTCGGTCAATTGGAAAAGTAAAATTATTAGCCAAGTAAATATTTTAAAATGAGCTCATTCCTACACACATTAGAAAAACAGGGAGAGAAATTTATAGTTTCAGTATTCGCGAATATTTACAGAACAATTTTAATTCACAGTTAAATTACGGAACAATTTCACCTCTGTCATTACCAATTTTACTGGATGCCTGGTAATTCAGTGGTCACGTTAAAATATACGCAGAGTAGTTACTCAAACTGTGTAGAATTTATATAGGAACTCAGGGCAGAAGGGAATATGATCTTAAATTTTTTTAATAAATAGTTAATTAATGATTTTGAAGACCCAGATTTGGTATTAATCAAATGTTTATGATGTGTAGAACAGCATGTGCAGTACAAAAAATGAAAATGCTGTAGCTAATCATTATTTCTTAATTTTTTTTTTTCATTTTATATTTTTTTGTCTCATTCTGCCCGATACATGGGGCAGAACGGGTCGAAGATAAGTCTTGGAACAAATTAACACAAAAAGTACCTATGTGTCACTTTAAAAACAATTGGAGCTATTTACAATATTCACATGATAGAACTGCATAATCATCGTCACTGTCAATACCACTACAAGAAATATGGGCCCACTTTTTAAACGACTTTGGCATGACACCCAGCCTTCCTCGGATGTTGAATACAAATTTCCACAATATAGACATTCAGCATCTTCTTCATTTTCATGAGTCTTTCTGTCTTTGGTGATGTATTTCCTTTTTACATTTTTTCCGGGAATTTCTTGACGTTTTTGGTTTTTTAATACCTTTTCTGACAGTGTTTGGGTAAAATAATTTATTCCTAACTGTTTCTTCTTTGTAAAATGGAGTGATATTGCTCTGTTTGCCGCCCCACGCCTCGCATAGTCTTCAGCCTCTGGATGTAACATTTTTTTTAAACCTCTTAGCCTTTACTATGGGGGTGAAATTATAAAATGGCTTAGGTGTAATCCAGCAAAGGTTGTTACCTTTTTCCAGGTGTCTCGGATCTTTGGGGCAGTATTTTTACATGACGCCACAATGACAAATGCAATAAATGGTTTTGAGAAAACAGGAATTTAGCCTCCTGATTCGAATGTTGTTTTCAACTGCAAACTACCTACCAGAAGCTATCACTGACATACATTTAGATAACAGCTAATGCCCCACAACGAACCCTACATCTAGCCCTTGTGACAGCTCCATAAAACAACCTATGTCTGGCCTTCTTGATAGTGTGTCAACTGTGATTGAACCTCTCACCAAGAAAACCAAGACAAATGAAAATTTGAATGAAGAATGCACATCCGGGTGCTCCTCCAGGGGATCAAATGGATATTTTCCTAGGCCGAGAGCCTTAGTGTTTCAAACTGCATCATCTGAGAGTTTAATACCGATTCCAGTATTCAAACAAATTGTGAAGAGGACTAAAAGAAAAAAAAAAAAAGGTAAAATTGCTGATTTGACAGACTCTCCCTACAAAAATGAACTTGAAAAAGACCTTAAAGATAAAGAAGAGTATCGATCTGTCGAAGGTTTTTTGTGTGGGTTGAATGACCGTCTAGAATGGGGAGAACCTCTTTGGTTGATTCAGAAAAGTCCAAAAAAATTTTTAACCACACAATGAACAACTCTGTTGTCATCCAGCCTGTCGAGTGAACCTCAGACCAGCCTCCTGGAGGAAGACCAAGCTCAAATTCTTATTTCTTCTTCTTCCTAGGAAATATGAGAATGGGGGGCATAAATTACCCTGCTGCAGACATGCACACATCTGCAGTGACTGTTTCACCCCGTTCTGCAGAATTCAGGGCCCCTACCTGTCGCTTTCCCTTAGAGTCAATGATTATGGACTGGCTTTTAGGATTTACTGAGATGCTACTTTCATCGCAGTTAAATATATTTTCTCCAGTGAGTTTGTACTTATCAATAGTTTCAGTCAGCGAGGAATAAAACCACGAAATGGCTATTTTGTTGAATCCCATGACTCTTGCACCTGATTTGTTTCCTGGGGTTCGAATGCTCAGTGTCGGATGCCTTGCAAGAAATACTTTAATCCAATCCTGAACTGCCATACTCGTGTTGCTGCTAAATCTATGGCTTAGGCCATTTCGCTCGGCTAACTGGAAGGGCGACTGACCGCAAATCTTTCACTCTAAGTCCAAAATGCCTACTCTTTATGGATTATAAGTAAGCTACCAATTCATTTTCTTGTTTAGGAGTAAACACCTTACTAAATTTTCCTTCTGGCTTATTTATTTTGTAATTGGTACCCTTCTCTTTCTTCTTTACATATCTTTCCAAAGAAGATTTTGGTAAGTCAAACTGCCGAGATGCTTTTAAAAATCCAATTTCATGTGAAATAACAGCCTGCATCGCCAATTCCATAGACGTGAAATCCCACTGTTGTCTATTAGTTTTCCTTATGTAACTTCTCATGACCTGAAATTGTAAAACAAATTATGTAGCACCTTAGCATAGCAAAAAATATGGTGGGATGGAACGGGATAACATCCCGTCCTGCCCCATCCCATCCTATCCCGTTCCGCCCCATTGTCACGTATTAGGTTAGCAATGTTTACCAGTTACTAAAAACGACAACTCTAACCAAACAATTATGTTAAACTACAGCTAACTACATGTACTTTAAGAATACAGAACCTTTCAGTTGTTATACTTAGCGATAATTGGCTTACCCTGAGCAGAAATTCATCAGAATTTGGAACAAAACTCACAAAAAGTTCCAGCACCATCCAATGGGTAAAACAACGTGATCCCGTTGTGCCCCACTATCTCATTCCGCCCCGAGTTCCCCTAAGTTTTATTCCTGTTTTAAAAATTTGGATGAAAGGTTACTGTGTTTAATATACCATCTATAATTTCAAAGAAAGGGGGAAATAATGTTAGATAATATGGATGCAACCTATACAGAATGTTCCAAAATTGCATGTCAATACTACGGGCAAACATTCCTCACGTCTGGTGGATGACAAAATGTTATATGAAGATAAGTCCACAAACGCTTCGTTTCTTTAGAAGAGCCCGTAATATGTACATATAATAAAGTGTATGGCCCGCGGGTTGGATCATGTTACTGTGGAATGCGATCGCAGCTGTAATTGACAGTTGATACCATACCAACGCCCGAGGAGCACAGATTTGAATCTACTAGACTTTTATTTGTGGGGACATTTAAAGGCACATGTGTATGTGACCCCAGTGGACGACGTGGGCACCCTCCGTAACCGTTTTGTGGCGGTTTACGAATCAATCAGGAATTTTCCAGGGATTTATAAACCTATCCGGGTGTCCGTGCTACGGCGGTTTGATGCATGTGTTCGTACTGATGGAGGGCATTTTGGACATTTCCTTCAGTGTCGACGATAAGCTTTCACACATGTGTATCTAATTCCTGTGCAGTTCCTGTGAGGTGTCGTTTATCATGCAAAAGAACGCTGCGATGGTATTCCACAGTAACATGATCCAGCCCGCGGGCCATACACAGTACGTTACGTATTACGGGCTGTAGAGAAGAAACGCAGTGTTCGCGGACCTATGCTCACAAACCAATTTTTTTCATCCTCCAGATGTGTTGAAAGTTTCCCGGAAGTATTGACATGCAATTTTGCAACATTCTGTGAATGCGTAGAGGCCAGTATTCGAGTAATTTAAAGGAGTATTTTATCAACTAAGAAACTTTAAGGACAAATATTAAATTTTTCCTCCACATGAGGATGCCAACATAGGACGAATTTGAGCAAAAACACAACGGGCATCTTCAGAGAACACCTACGAACATAAGAAATTTGTTAGAAGTAGTGTACTATCTCATCAAAGCATAAACATACATGCAAACAGTGTGCTGACTTTATTCGAAATCACGCATGAGTATAAATAAAAGAAGTTCAGTGTTGGGACATAAGAGTGGAAGATGGAAAGTTTTGGACGGCTCTGAACGACGAGGTCTTGAGAGCTCATGAGGCGTGAAACGAGGCGGATATTGAGTGGCGCTGGAATGTAACTGCTGGGAAAACGGGAGATCCCGGAGAAAACCATCCACCGGTGGCATCGTTTGGCGTGAGTCCCATGGCGGAAAATACGGGAGCGATCCCGTGCCGGGAATCGGACCCTGCCTTGTGAAAGGGGGAGGGGAGGAAGTGGTAGTTCTAGCCGCTGCGTCACCGCGGCCTCTTTTGGGACACACGAGATTCGTTACCGTGCAGCTGGCATGCGTACTCTTTCACGAATAAACTGTAAAGTCACAGCATGTTTGAGAATACAGAGGTGGGAATGCAGCTTCTACAGTGGCCATCAGCCACACACACTGGCCAGCAAAATGGCGTTGCTGGGCAGTAAAATGTTGGAACGCCGTTCGCCTATCAGCGCCTGGTAACCTACTCTCCAGCCCGTAGCACAGCCAATAGGAAATCTTTTTGCAGAACGCACTAGCCAGTGAGACGCAACGCGCGTCTCCAGAGCGTTACTCTGTGCTCTCATCTACTCTATGACATCGCCGTTGCAGCGTTTAAAATGCATAGTTCGGCGATCGATGTATCGTCGTATCGCACGGTGCTGCTTCGGATCGACCTCGACTGGCGGCAGTTAAGGCTACTGCGACGCAGTCGGCGTCTGGACGGGCCACAGCTGAAGGCGCCGGGGGAGGGATCTGGCAGGCGTGTCACGGCGGACCGGGCCGCCAAGTTTGGCGGATATTACCCGCCGTGCCGACCGGAAGACGCACGCGTGGTCGGATCCCCACCAGCCTTCTTCCGGTGCACGCACACGCACTCTGCGGGGCCCCTCCTCTCGGTGGCAGGTCTTCCCGCGTCGCCCAGCGACCGCTGCTGTGTAATCCGTTCGCGGTCACTTCCAACTCTCTTCAAGCCCTGGCACATTTACATGGGCTGTTCACGGTAAAAATGATCACTTTTGAAAGTATGCACGTTGTGTACTTTTCCGCCTTATGTAAAACTAACATTGTCACGGACCTCAGCACTTTATTCATGCGCCAGTCAGGTGAAACTGTGCAATTACTGGAAAAGGACATATTTTACAAATCTGGTCATATTTATACTTCGATGTATAATAATAACAGAAAGCGAAAAGAATAATTTAAGTTATCACAAATAGTTACGTATCACTTTTTATTCGACGTTAAGATAATGGACCTACTTTCCATTTATCGTTACCAACTTTATTGGGCGCATGTCACTCAGTGCGCCCGTTAAAATATACGCATGCAAGCAAGGATAGTAACTTTTTCATAACATTAATTTCGAAAGTGCTCACTTTATTGCGAATAGCCTTTAATTTCCGGCTGCTCGCTACGTATTCTTTTGCCGCGATGTAAACAAAGTCGAAAATTTTTTTACGGAAGAAAAAGTATAGGGAATACGGAGTAGAGTGCGCATGCAAGTTACGCAGAGACCACCCTACGTGCTCCAACATTTGACATATTTCTTGTTTTGCCAGTAGATAGGATTGTAGCTTATATCACTCTTTATGAAATTTCCTCTAACGTAGTTTTGATGCCCCTAGTATATACTGCATTTAAGTATATGAAATAATTTTATTGATATAAAATGGTGAATCCGTTGAAAATTCAAAAGTAAACACACATGTTCATCACTGTTGAACGTGTGATTTTGACAGTTCTATTGGCAGTGGGTGAGTCAATTTAGGGAACATGTTGTAGAAGAAGAAAACAGTCTACTTCATATGTAATCTATGGAAGGAAACGATAAACAGAAACCAGCGTGCCGTATTTGTGTGCTGGACAGAGAGTCAAAAATAAATATTTGCACATATTAAAGGCTATTCACGATAAAGTGAGCACTTTTGAAATCAACCTTAGACAGAAGCCACTGTCCCTGCCTGCATATATTTTAACATGCGCACTGAGTGACATGCACACAGTAGAGTTGTTAAAGATGGATGGAAAGCAGTTCCATACCTTAACGTCGAATAAAAAGTGCTAGGTAGCCATTCGTGATAACTTAAATTAATTATTTCACTTTGAGCAGATTAGTAAAAATAATTACTTTTCTAATAATTCCGCAGTTTCACTTGACCGACTGATGGATTAAGTGATGAAGCCCTTGGCAATGTTAATTTTACATAAGGCGGAAGAATACACAACGCGCATACAAGTAGATCTTAAGAAGGGATTTCAAAAGTGTTAATTTTACCGTGAACAGCCTGTGCAATACTGTATTCCTGGAAAAGTAAGAAATACTTGCTTTACAAGTGACGAGAAACTCAAATAAAAAATAACTCTTCATATTAGGTATTTTTTTCCCAGCCATTGTCAATACACTTCTTGTCTCTCTGTCTTACATTCATGTCGACCATAAAATGTGAGGGTCGTGGCACAATTCACGGCAAACCATTTTTTGTTCGAAACTACGCAGTTATATCACTATAGGGTGTTCGCGGTAAAGTGAGCATTTTTTAAGGCCCTCCCAAAAAGCATTAACCAATAATAAACTTATCTTACTCTAGCCTCATGCATTAAATTTTAGGGTTGGGGAAATGTATACACTGTGTTTATTGGCCCCATTGCAATATTTATATTAAAAAGCAGCAGGAAGATGGAAATTGGATGAAAGAAAAAATTTAGAAGGGCCTTAAAAAGTGCTCACTTTTCTGCGAACAGCCTATATATGTATGTACCTGGTGAACCTGGTATCCATAGAATGCGGATACTCCAACAGATGACCGGGGCCGTGGTGGTTTAGCGGTCAGACTACCCGACCTTACGCCTAGGCGAACCGGGTTCGATTCTCGGCGGGGGTCGCTCTAGGATTTCCGCACGTGGGAATCGTGCCGAACGATGCCACTGGTCGGCGGGGGTTTTCTCGGGGATCTCCCATTTCCCCCCGCCCTTGCATTCCAGCACTGCTGCACATTCTGCTCGCTTCGCACTCACCGGCTTTCGAGACATCGATATTAAGAATCGCTCACATCTCCCCGCTCCACTTCGATAGATGACAGCTCGAAAAGCCGATCAGAGAATGGGTACACCAACATCAAAGGTACCGCTAGGTCATTTTGCATATGTGAACGTATCTACTCCGTGATAGCGGGGATACGAGTGTAACGAAATATAACTGAAAAGTTTACAGTATACGCACTCACGCCGAGGACTTTATTCCAAACGTTTATCTCGAAACTCTGTAATCGACAGTGAACCATCTCTACACTCTAAACCCGAATCAGCGACATCAATCAGTGAAATAACATTCACTGATAGTCGTTTGATAAGCTACGGCTGACCGGCGAACCAAGCAAGTTAACTGGAAACACGTGATTCACAGCAGTGACATTATTGACATTCAGTGGTGAGTCGCAAATAAATCAGTGAAATTTAACCACTTTATTATTCAGTTATCTGATGCTGATTATCGGTTGCTCGGTTCTCAATGTTTTCACTGATTTGCCTCAATTCTCACTGATTCAAGTTTAGAGTGTATGCAGCATTTTCTTCTGCATCGCCGTCATTTATACTATTATTATAGTAAAAACCAGGAAAGAGACAAACGGAAGCTCATAGACGTTTACATTCATTAAGAATACTTGAGCACGTTAGATATAGAAAAGCCCTTTCTTGTCACGACCAACAAAAAAACAGAAGAATGCTATATGCTGTTCACGGTAAAGTGAACACTTCTGAGGCCCTAGTTAATTTTTCCCTATCAGCCATTTTTTAAAATCATTCTATCACTTTTTAAAATAATTATTGTCACGTACGTAATTAACACAGTGTATGCATGTCATCAGACTCGAACGTTAACGTCTAAGGCGATAGTAAAATATATTTATTGACTATTATTCTAATTGGGAAGGCTTCAAAAAGTGCTCAGTTTACCATGACTAGCCTATACGAAATGCGACAGGACTTTACTGAGCACCTACTCGCACGACAGAAAGGGCAAAAAAAAAAAAAAAAAGAGTAAATACTATTAGCTTCCTTCGTAATTGCCTCTTTGCAGTATAAACTGCACCCCTTCGAGAAGGAAATTGGACGCCATTTCACAGGAATGTGATGCTGGAACTAATTTACAGCTTCGTTTCCTTGCGCCCGATACGGAACGCATCTTCAGAGCATTGAATTTAATCCCGAATCGATCGACACTCCACTTTCTACCGCAAAGGATGATTGCTATTTTTATTATTTAGATATCCTTTTCGAAGTCACCCGACAGCAATTTTTCATGGAGGGGGTTATTGTTAATTTAATGCCATTTATTGTCGCCACCCGTAAGGTATATTCGGTTGACGAGAAAATTTGTAAATAAGTCTCAAGGGTTTAACTATCTTTATTTGAAACTGTACGTACTTATCAGGCAGTACTTGGAAATTCTCAGCCAGTGCGTGTTACTATATGCATAAACATACCCATAAGAATTTATTCTCTGGATCCCACACTTAACGTATTTTCTGTTGCCATACATTATGGTTTATCGTGACTTCATAATCACTTCCTTCTTTATTATTCTTTTATTGGTATTTCAATGCTGTTGTTCTTAACCCATACTTCGTCGCTTCTATACTACTTAATATTATATAAATAAATTACATACAAAGAATTACATCCCCGTTTAACTGTATATCATTGCCAAGGAAACAGAAATTCAAATAATTATAAAAAACGATCTACTGCACTCACATTTAATGTAAATGCGATCTTCGAGTGGATATGGAAACCCGACTAGAGATCCTTTTTGCACCAAATAGGATGAAGATATTGGTACTTAATTGATGTGTTGCACGTCCTAAGTATGGTCGGCGACACTTTTTCTATGTAACAGAGAAAGGCGAGAGTTTAAACTTTCACTTTACAAACGTCACAAATGTAATTTTACTACATAATTTTGCCACGGCTAGCTTCGGAACCTTTCAAAAGCGAGAAAAACAATTCCTCACTGACGTGTAGGTAAAGTAAACTAGACATAGAGATCGCCAATAGGACAAAAGATACTAATGTAAAACTAACATGCAAAAACAACGACATAATTAATAACCCTTCTTTAAATTATCAACCACAAGGACTAGAATGAGGCGAATCTGTTATTTTAATTAATATCGAAAAGAACAAATTATTATGTCATAATTATCAAATATTCATATGGACAAAGTTGTACATGTTCACAATCCTAGCCACATCCAAAAACAACATTTTGCTAAAATAACAATTAAGAGACGACACAACTTCTTGAAGATTAGATTAAAAATATTAATTTACCTGTCGTAGCGAGAGGAAAGAAAAAAATAATCATTTTCAGAAAATTCTGAATTAACTTTCAGTTAACCTGTGCCAACTAACTATACGGCCATATAGAACCTCGAATGTAATACCGATTAGTGATGATGATCCTCCTTCACTGTACTCTGATCACTCAAGCTCTATCTGCTCGAACACCGGTCCCTGGACTTCCGCGGTGGCTCGAAGTGCTGGAATGCCGTTACACTCCAGAGGCTGCGCTGGACCCCTAGCAGCGACATAGGATCTTCCTTCCTCGGGTCATCATCAGTTCCTGGGATGAAGTTAACTCTTCACAGTCCTTCATTAAATCATATTCTGTCCAATTTTAATATCGACATATGATACCTTAACCATCACTTCTATAAATCAGGGCTGGACAGCAGAACAAAAAAAAAAGGTTAACTTTCTATATCAGATTGGCCGACTTCTCAACTTTCGTTTTGTCCTTCTGAAAAACGAATAATAATATTCCCAACAAAAACAAAAGTAGTTTGCCATAGTAAGTGTCGCCTCTTTACATTCGCATTTGTCCATAGAGGTGAAAGCAAACGTTCCTTCGTCAACAACAAATTATAATAACTTTGAAAACATTAAAAAATTCAATAAATTACTAACTTATCCTATCTAAAATTAACAAAACAAGTATCCAAAATATTTACAAATTACCAGATGTTTACGATTTAATGCCGGTGATTGATTTTCACTAATAGGTTGACTCAAATTTCATTTCTTTGGTCTGCTACAACTCATTAACGAATATTTTCAAAATTGTCAAGTTTGTTAGCAAAATTTCAGCCCTAGGATTTCACAGGAAATACTTTCGCTACTGTACGGTTCTGGAAATTCGAGCGAAATAAGTAATCAACCATATGAAATAAGGGTATCAGCAATTGAGTTAACGCAGCTGACCTCTAACAAGCTGCAAATCATAACAAAGACAATCTCAGAAAGTGGTCGATCAGGTAGGCGTTCAAGGAATGAGAACTAAACACTATACACCAAAATTGCACGAGTGTGTTCTACGAATGAATGTGTGACGTTTGGAGTTTTTCACATCGTGTGCCTGTACACAGAGGAAAAATTCAACGGAACATCGAGATAAAATTTCACCCTCACACGCCTCGAACTTAGACTGGAGTTTATCGCGCGAATCGATACGACTTTCGAGGATGGATCTAATTTTCCTGCGCCGTTGCCAACGTTACTGGAGGCATATAATTAAGTGCGTCAGTTTATACACGGGCAGAAAGGGCAATCACAGTTTACGAAAACTGCTTCCAAAAGTTCTTCGTTAACCACACCGCGACGTCCATGCCACAATGTTTTTTTTTTGAAAACTTTGTGATCTCGTCGTATGTTTCACACTGGACAGCGCATTTTTGACCCGGCGTAAATGTTTACGAGCAGAAAACTTACCGACAGCTGCAGTAAAGGAAACGTCTTCCCAAACACGGAGTGGGGAGGCCTGGGCAGCTCTTGACACCTGAGGTCTTGAAAGTCGACGAAGTGGGGAGGCCTGGGCAGCTCTTGACACCCGAGGTCTTGAAAGTCGACGAAGTGGGGAGGCCTGGGCAGCTCTTGACACCCGAGGTCTTGAAAGTCGACGAAGTGGGGAGGCCTGGGCAGCTCTTGACACCCGAGGTCTTGAAAGTCGACGAAGTGGGGAGGCCTGGGCAGCTCTTGACACCCGAGGTCTTGAAAGTCGACGAAGTGGGGAGGCCTGGGCAGCTCTTGACACCCGAGGTCTTGAAAGTCGACGAAGTGGGGAGGCCTGGGCAGCTCTTGACACCCGAGGTCTTGAAAGTCGACGAAGCGAGTTGAATACGCAGCAGCGCCGGAACGCAGGGAGTGGGATAAACGGGAGATCCCCGAAAAAAAACCCCGCGTGTCCGTTAAAATAAATGCACGCTGTGTGTGTGTGTGTGGGGGGGGGGGGGGTTGTGACATTTCTCAATGGTTGATTTCAAAAGTGCTCAGTTTATCGTGAGCAACCTTCAGGTAAGTTTTTTTTGTCTGTTCTGCAAACTGCGAAGCTCAACGACCAATGATCTTACCTGTGGGTAGATAATTCGTAAACCGTCTTGCCTGTCTAGATCATAATTGGTTCATATAACTGCAGCCGAATTCTTATATCATACGATTAGTTGTTTCATTCAAAGTTTCAGATCTGTACAGTAGTGAAATAATTTTATGTGAAATCCTAGAGCTAAAATTTTGCTAACAAATTCACAGTTTTTAACATAATCGTGTATGAGTTAAATTTATACAACATAAATCTTACCTTAAAAGCACTGAGTCAACGTATTAGTGACAGAAAATCATCGATAAGAAATAAGGATCATATTTTCGCTAAATATGAGTGCAGTAGATTATTTATATAATTATTATCATTTATATTTACTTGGTAGTAGTATATAATTTAACGAGAATGTAAATATTTGTATTTAATTTAATGTTTATGGAGAGTAGTATAGAAACGAAGAAGTAAGAAATGATAACAGTGCAGCGAATGAGTGAGTTAAGAGATCTGGGTAGCTCTTAACAGCGAGATCTTGAGAGCCGATAGGGTGAAACGAAGTGAGAATGGAGCAGCTCTGGAATTAAGGGGCGGGGGAAATGGGAGATCCAAGAGAAAACCCGTCGACCAGCGACATCGTCCGGCATGATTCCCACTTGCGAAAATCGGGAGTGAACCGGCCGGGGATTGAACCCGGTTCGGCTTGGTGGGAGGCGAGGACAACACTGGAATACCAATAAAAGAATATAACAGAAGGAAGTGACTATGAAGTCACGATACACCAGAATGTATAGCAACTTAAAATACAACACACCTGAGTCCAGATAGTAAATATTTATGTAGACATTTATGCAAATAGTATAAACACATTACTGGCTGAGTATTTCCAAGTACTGCCTGATAAGCTCATAGAGAATGGGGTAAATTTTTAGACTCTGTTAATCATTGTTTGCATGAGGCGGAGGAATATCCCGAAGTACAATAGTTGGAAGTACACTGAGAGTATATTGAACAAAATATTTGTTTGTGTAGGACGAAAAATATATTTAGTTGCCCTAAAATAATGATTTGTTGAGCGAAAAAATTTTGAAAAGCAACAAAATTACTTTTTGTTCATCTAAAAAAATACACGTTGATTGAAAAAAAAAAAAACTAGTTTGAATAAACAAAATCTCAGCGTTGGAACAAAATAAATTATACTGTCAACAAAATATTTTGTTGAATCTGCTATATGTATATTTGTTTGACCCCTCATTTGATTGCATTCGTTCGAGAATAATATTCAGCTCGAGAGTTTGCTTGTATTTTTCTGTGACAATTAGGATAGCAACAGCGTTTGTTAGTGCATCTATTGATGATTAACAATCGTATAAACGCATTGATAAAGCATGTCCAGTAGGAAACTGAAAAGTAAAGCTGCAAAACTTGAAATATTCGTTACCAAACGTTGTCGAGGCTGTGCGGTACATATCATTAAAAAAATTCCGACTACATCAGTGAAGGCTGTTCACGATCAAATGAGTACTTTTTAAATCAACCATAGAAAAAATCGCTGCCCTTTCCTGCGTATACTTGAACGAGCGTACTGAGTGATATGTGCCCAGTAAAGTTGGCAATTATGGAGGGAAAGTAGTCCCATATCTTAACGGCGAATAAAAAGCGTTAGGTAATAATTTATAATTATATAAATTATTTCTTTCACTTTCTGTTTTTTTTTGCATTGAACTGTAAAAATGAGCAGATTTGTGAAATTTTCCTTTCCTAATAAATTTACAGTTTCACTTGACCGACGCGTGAATAGAGTGCAGAGGCCCATGGCCAACGTTAATTTTATATAAGACGGAATAATACAATACCTGCAAACAAGTAGATCTGAAAGAGGGCTTTCAAAAGTGCTCATTTTATCGTGAATTGCCTATAGTCACGTTAGCTTAGGCGTAGCATTCGTACGCAGGTGATCTAGGTTAGAATGCCGTTAGAACTTCTAAAATTCCATGTCAATCCAAACTGTTTACGTATGAGTAGCCAAACAAATGTTTAGTTGCACCAACCAAATATTTTGTTGCATCAAATAAACCTTTACCTGGGGCAACCAAATTACAACAAAATAATTTGGTTTCAGCAACAAAATATTTCACTGTCGCTATGTGGCAAATAATATGGTTGCGCCAAACAAACCTTTGTTCGATCCAACAAAATTTATTTTTCGCAATGTAACCGTGAATCTTAATAATATTATAAATGCAAAACTTTGTGTGTTTGTTTGTTACTCAATCACGTCATAACGGCTCGAGGGATTTGGATGAAATTTGTTACAGGGGTAGATTATATTCTGTATTAACACATAGGGTACTTTTCATCCCAGCAAAATGAACCGTTTCTTAGGGAATTTATAAAATATGCCACCAACCATTTGAGTAGGCGCTGGTTGGTGGTCAGTTTTTTTCATATTTTGCACGTGGGTGGAACCACGGATAGCAGGTAGTAGACTATATAATCCATTCACTGTTACTTCACTTTTTTCTGAAGCCCTGCTAAAGTTCTACTTCCAGATTACTCCCACGCCTCGTACAAACTAAGCTTAAATAAGTCTACGAAAAATTACACAAAATGACAACGCACCGAATTCGTGGGCAATCAGTTGTAATACCATTTCGCATTATAACTATTTCTTACTAGGCGTTACCAACGCACATTACACGTTTTTTCACTGTTTTCGTATATATTCATTTAATAATGAAACAATACGATTTGTGAATAAAATATTGGTCTAACATCAATTCAACGAAAAAGTAAGATGATTTTATGTTAACAGGGGCATAAAACGCTTGTGAGACATGGCATATTTAGAAAGTATCTAAACACTTCATACATCGTGGGTTTTTTTTTCTAAAGTTCGATTAAAAAAGGATTAAGAAACATGGAATAGACTACAGCAGAGGTACCTAGCTGTGAATTCCCGGGCAGGCGGCGGATGTGTGAGGAAGTAATAGAATAATAATGGTCGCTGATTGGGTACGTGCCGGCGTCCCAGGTAGTCGCGCCAACTCGCAGGACGGCCTTCTAGAGGCGTCCGCGTCAGGAGGAAATGTTGCCGGTCCCATAAAGAGGGTCTGAGGTCATGCCGCAGAATAGGTTAAAGCGGATGGCTGGTGCGTGGGCAGGACGAGCGAAAGGGTAGGGGTTTGCACGTCAAGTGTTTTCAGGCGTCTCTCTGCCACCTTTAAACACATCCCTTTCAAACAAAAAATAAAAACAATTAGTGAAACTTAAAAGACTAAAAATATGAAGTTAAACACTGGTGGCCCCTTCCACTTTTCGGGCTGCAGCCTGACGAACAGTGATACAATGCAGGCAAACAGCACGCCAGTTCAGTGCATAGAGGACAGACAGGCACCTACCATACATACAAACAAGGCAAGTTAAATAAAAGCTGGTAATAAAGAACTTTGCCAATTTTTTTCCGTAGTCTCATTTCTACAAAATTGTCTTTTTGTAAAATTTTAAAACCCTGAATATTGCGGACAAACATGTAAAAAAAACTTTATTTACTCCTACTTGCTCTCTTGCAACATGGAGTGAGTGGTTGTAGAGATTTGGACGGCTCTTAACATTGAGGTCTTGAGAGCCGATAAGGGTGAAGTGAGATGGGTATAGAGCAGCGCCAGAGTGAGGAAGAGTGGGGGAAATGGGAGATCCCCAAGAAAATCCACCGACCAGTGGCTCGTCCGGTACGATTCCCACATGGGAAAATCCGGGAGTGGCCTGGCCGGGAATTGAACCCTGGTTCGCCTTGGTGGGAGGCGAGCAGGCTAACCACTCAGCCACCGTGACCCCATTTCACATCTGTTTTCTTACCAAATTTTGTATCTTAGGTGTCCGCCCGTACATTTACATACATTCAGCATCGGAGTAACTGAATTATGATTGCCCTAGCCAAGTTAGGAGATGTAGTCTCAGAACTGAAAACTATACGGTTACACCCGGAACATTGAAGAGTACGCTGCACGTAAGTATTTTAGCGAAAACAAATCAGTCCTCAGATATTGGTGGGGCCGCAGTGGTGTAGTGGTTAGACCACTATCATCCCACCGTGGTGAACCGGGTCCGATTCACAGCGGGTTCACACCCGGAATTTTTGCATGTGGGGATCGTGCCGGACGATGCCGCCGGTTGGCGGGTTTTCTCGGTGATCTCCCGTTTACCCCGCCCCTGCATTCCGGCACTCCTGCAATCGCATAGTCAACTCGCTTCATTGGCATTCAAGACCCGTTGTCAACATCCGTCCAATTCCCCCGTCCCCCTTCAATGTTTGGGAAGATGTTTCCTTGTTTGGCTGTCCCAGTAATATTTCGGCTTCTCTGGTTATATTCGACTCTTTTTTGACTGTAGATATCTACGCCGGGTAAAAAATGCACTGTCCAGTCTGAAACATACAACGCAATCACAAAATTTTCAAAAAAACATTATGGTATGGGCTTCATGGTACGGTTAACGAAGAATGTTTGTAACCAACTTTCGTAAACTGCCATTGCCCCATTCTGCCTGTGTATTAACTTAGCCATATGCGCAATAAACTGCATTCTATGTTCGAGGTGTGTAAAAGTACCCATTTTTGTTTTGTTTTTAAGTTACAAATACGTCCTTAACCCCTTGAGATGCTATCCCGAGTATAATCGTTTACGTCTGATATGTTGCAGAGTAGGCAAAGTCATGGCCAGATGCTGTGAAAATCCATAAATTACCACCAATACGAACATCACATTTCCCTGGACAAAGCTACTGGCTACGGCTGATATACGAGCTATTTTATCATTGGTTGCTTCTTGTGCCAAGAATATACTGAAACTTTTTCAATAGGTTGCAATGTGTCAGTTGTTATGAGAAATTCGTAGGTACTGTTCCCAACAAAAATTCCCTATTTTACCACACCTGAACGGAAAAATTAATCTGCACGTTAAAGAGTTTTAACACATGGAGGTCTGAACACATTTACTGGTACTTAAGACAAATTAGAAGTGAGTCACCTATGTCCATTACTACAAGAACACCGGTTCTGTTGGTGTCTGTGTTAGGACTCAAAATGGATAGCTGAGCTGATATTGATCCACTCAAATGTCCTTTATCGTAAAAAGTGATTTACAATCAACCGTGTCGCTATGAGTGGCTCAATATATATATATATATATATATATATATATATATATATATATATATATATATATATATATATATATATATATATATAAGGTATTCTATCGTAAGTAATATCATTGTTACTGCTCTGTGGTGTACTTATGAGGTCGTGTTAAACACTAGTCGAAAAAAAAAGCACATCCATGCAAGATTAGCTTTGCTCGATCTACACTCGAGCATAGTCTACAAAGTGTTAAAATACGAACATTGGAAATTAAACCTTTCACAAAGATGACGGAGCTGATTAGGGATGGTGATGTTACTGAATGTTGCTTGAACATGCGACAACGACAATGTAGCGTAAGAGTAAGTTTACATTGTCTTGCACTGACAAAATACTTTGCGACGGTCACAAAGTGTTATGTGGGTGTTGATTATGCCAAACACATTTTTTTTTCTGAGGCGAACATAAAATTTTTGTTGCCACCATAAAATAAATTGTTTTGTGGCTACGGAAGTTTAGTGGTGGCAATTAAATTACGATGTGTTCACCAAAGGAAGATCTCGAAGGGCGGATACCAACAAAACACTTTGTGGCGTACACAGACTATTTCTTTTCAGTGATGCGTACTTGTTCACAGTACAACGTAATGACTTGTTTGTTGTTTGAATTATGTTCACAGCATATATATATATATATATATATATATATAAATGAATAAATAAATAAATATATATAAATAAATGAATATATATATATATACATATATATATGTGTGTATATGTGTATACACATATATATATATATATACACACATATACAGGTTTTTGCAAAATAGCATGGCAATCCTTCGGGGAAACATTCCTCACATCTGGAGGACAAAAATTTATTATATTAACATAGGTCCGCAAACGCTTCATTTCTTTGCTGCAAATCGTAATACAGTATCTACTAAAAAGTAACTGGGCACTCGTTAAGATAGATTGAGTACGTCAGTTGACTTTGTATTTCACGGCCTTCGGCGTAGGACCGCTGGTGTTTGTCTGTTGTAGCATGAACACAGCGGTCTATTGTAACATTCTGGATAATGAAAAGCTCACAACATTGTGGCGTTTTTACGAAATGGACCCGTGTTACGTCCAGGTTGACAATGCCTGGTGCCATGTTTCAAGGGCTACTATGCAGTGGTTCGCCGACAACAATGTTCGCCGATTGAACTGGCCCACCCAGAGCCCCGACCTCGACCCTATATAACACATTTGGGACGAAATTGATCGCCGGGTGAGGGTTCGTCAGGCGCGGCCAAAATCCATTGCTCAATTCATGGAATTGTTGCAAGAGGAATGGTGACGAATCCTCGTGGATGTCCAGCAAACACTCGTAGAGAGCATGCCAGACAGGGTGGCCCCACTGTTATAGCCGCAAGATGTGGCCCTACGAGATTCTAACGGGGTAACAACCACTGAGCAAACATTGTGGACAGGTGGCCAATTACTTTTTGGTAGATAGTGTACATAACGTACAGTGTATGGCACGCGGGCTGGATCATGTTACTTTGGAATGCCATCACAGCTGTAATTGGCAGCCCCATACCAGCCCCGGAGGAGCCCTGATTTGAATCTACTAGACTTTTATTTGTGGGGAAATTTAAAGGCACTTGTGAATGCAACCCCAGTGGACGATGTGGGAACCCTCCGTAACCATATTTAGGCGGGTTGCGAAACAATCAGGAATTTTCCAAGGACTCATGAACGCATCCGAGTGTCAATGCAGTGGCAAGTTGATGCATGTGTTAGTGTTGATGGAGGACATTTAGAACATTTCTTTTAGTGCCAACTCTAAGGTTTCACACATGTGTAACTAATTCCTGTGCAGTTCCTAATGTCTCAGGTGTAGTTTCCTAGTGTGAGGTGCCGTGTATCATGCAAACAGACGCTGCGGTGGCATTCCACAGTAACACGATCCATCCCATGGACCATACACTGTGCGTTATGTATTACGGGCTGTAGTAAAGAAACGAAGCGTTTGCGGACCTGTGATTATATAGTATTTTTTTTCATCCTTCAGATGAGAGGAATCTTTCCCCGAAGTATTGTCATGCCCTATCATTTCATGTTATAGAACTGCACCATGCTAGACTCCAGAGTAATATACATACTCTAGCCATTCTCGTTTATCTCATTGGCCGCTACCACAACCAGGACCCAGGCCCTGGTTCGACTCTGTCGAACAGAACAAAACCACGAAAGTGCTACGCGTTCCCCATTGGTGCAGAGTCCTAAAGGGCATGCCAAAAGAACGGAGGTCAAATGACACACACCAAGCCAACGTATACTTAGATGACGCATAGTCCGTCACAAAATTATAACGCGAAATAATGGGTCCTCCGTGTCTTAAGTAAAACTTCGGATGAAGCAGCTAATCAAGGCATGGCGATGGGTGTTTTTGGCAGGAGACTAGCGTACAATATAACGAAAGCCTTAAAAATAACTTAATACGAAAATATGCGAACACTACAAAGGTTATCCTTGTGAATTTAATTCGCTGTTACAAGAGTCTTCCTGATAATATTAATGTTTTCAAGGACGATATAACGGATGCTTGTTAGATTTGGCTGTCAGTTGACTTTGGAAAGGGCGCCTTAGTGGTGAGTTTCACTCGACTGCAAGTAAGATGAATCAAGTTGTTTGGAAACGAACGGCCGTTTTCGTACCTCGCAAAACTGCTGATATTTTTTTTTTTTTGGAATGAAGCAAAGTTCGCATCATTACAAATAGTCTCCTTTTGTAGTGACGTATCTATGTCAACGATTTGCAATTTTCAGCCTTCCGCCCGAAGAAGAGACGTAACTCACGTGGAAAAAGGAATTTCCGAAGGCACTTTGAACACTATCCGTGTTTTTAAACATCCTGTGTAGTATCTTTTCAAGCGAGCTCTTTGTCCAAGAGTTCTACACCAAGGAAACCTGTTGAAACATGGAAATTTGGTTATATTATAGGAAGTTTGATATACGCCCTGGGTTACAAAATTTGGTACCATAATAATATAGCAACTCTATATTTTTCAAATGAGGGAGGATAATATTACTCACAAAAGTACCAAACATTTCAGATCCCACTAATCTCACACCAGTTTCTATGACTTCGAAATAAAGAAATTTAAAATGTCGATTTTCAAGAGCACGTATCTCCCCAAAAATTACTTTAAGTTATCAGTTATGATGTTTGTGTTATCTCATTTTCCATAACATTATCATTTCAAAATTTTTTTACCCTGACCACATCCCTTCGCAAAGCATTCAAGTGTTTCATAAGTCATTCCACTGGCTTCTCATGAAATCTATTATTTAAATATATTTTATATACATTTTAAATGTTAGTTTCAAATATTATTCTAAATACAATGTTTTAGATTATGAATATGAATTATACACACAGAGACCCGGATATTTCGCTGATTCACCTGAGCACAAGTTAAAATGCATTAACGTGTACATATGCGATTGTACTTCCATTGGTCCATAATTTGTTAGACACACCCTAAACGACTTTCAACCAATAACGGACCTGCAAGGAAAATAAGAACCGAATCCCGAGCTATAGCTACTCTGGGTAGAAACTGGAGCGACAACCAATGAACTACTAACTGATGCTCGAATGCACAAATAATAGTGGAGTCTAGCTTGTTGCTGAATGAATCCGCGAAATTTTCGGGTCTCATATATATATTCAGAGAAATATAAAGGTTAAAAATATTATTAGAGAAGAGTTTTTACTAGCATTATCAAAAATGTTGTTATAATGTTGTAAGATGTCATCTGTACAAGAAATTCTCTCTCCTGTCAGCAAGTCAAGGCACGATTCCTGAAAAGGAGGGGTCGCGTGATATCTATTATTCCATTTAATATTTGGTTTGTTTTACGTTGTATTGATATCGAGGCTTTCTGGAGATCCGCCCTCGATGTTTCTGTTGCTATGTTGTTGTTTAATGGAGACCTCAGAATAAAAAGGTGAAATATGAAATATTGCTCTTAACGTCTGCTCGTAAAATTTGGGTTCCTAATAAAATTTATAATATTTTACATACTTTGTGGGATTTTTGTAAATATTTATATTCTACGGTAATTCCAAACAATGATTATATTTATATGTAAAGTCCCTTCGTGTTATTTATTCCACCCAGAAGCCTGACTGAGTATCTGGAGCAACATTTTCACAATTATACTAAGGCATTGGATGTACATGGATTTTTATTTATACTCGCAAGGAGAGTAGAAAACCCTTACAATATGTTCTACGGAAAGTTTATTTCAATATTATTTTTAGAAATTTTTTTTTTTCAAATGAACAATTCTAATTACCCTTATTGGATATGGAGGCCAAGGCGATCCGGGCTTAATCCCCGGCAGGGTCACTCGGGATTTTCGCATGTGGGAATCGTGTCGGGCGTTGCCGTTGGTCGGGAGGGTTTCCTTGGGGATCTCCTGTTTCCCCGTCCATTCATTCCGGCGCTGCTCCATACTCGCCTCAATCACCCTCCTCGGCTCTCAAGACCTCGATGTTAAGAGCCGTCCAAATCTCTTCACTTCTTACTGGAGTACTGTGGCATGGAAATAATGTGTATTTAATTTTTGTTTCGTTAAAATGTGCATTATTTTGAAATGCCTAAATAATCATTAAAACACGAGAAGTCTATTATATTGACCAAACTGTGACATAGAGCAACCAGCTTTAGCATGTTGAAAGATTCGCTTTTATAACGCCTGTATTTTGTGTCCTCGTGCATTTGCAGCTTCAAAACCTTGTTAATTCAAGTCGTTCCTGTTTGGAGGACCATGTGCGACGGAATGGTGAAGTTGTTTGTGCACTCTGCAGTTATTTTTATTTTATTTTAGAATATCGTGGCAACATTGCTGAACCTCTCGTGGAAATGGTAGTGGTGGGTTTTTTTTTTCTGGTCAAGTGAGAGCAATTTGTGTTCTCTTCTTCGTACAGCATCTAGTTATTTTACGGACAGTGACGAATAATTAGATACACAGAACATGATGTGCTCCAGTTTTTGTTTGTATAATATACTATCCAGGTTACACTCATCAAATGTAACAGTCAACGCCTTCTGTAGAGAATTAAAAACTGAGTAACTTTTCCAGAGAAGATAATTAGAAAAATTAGTTACTTTATTCCCGTACCTAGAAATCGGCCTTGTCAGTGACTGGAAATGCTGGGAGTTAGAGGAAGAGATTTACGAATATAAATTAAGTACGATAAGTTATACTCTTTGCAACCATTACTCTACATCTTTTTAACGTTTGCCTGGAATATTAAAATATTAGGCGTTGATTTCACCGCAAGAAGAGATAATCATTATTGTGTATTATAACCACTTTGTTTTAACTAACAAAGTGGTATGCATATGGTGTACAGATTTTGCATGTATGTTTCCTAAAGTTGCGATTTAGAATTCACCTTGCATTCTTAGATTGCGGAATAAATTAGAATGAAAAGTGGTTACAAATATAATTAATATGAGGGCTTTATAAACTATCAAATTTCTTAGGAAGATGCATGTATTGAAAGACAATTTTTTTTAAAGGGAATAGTCGTGCAACATTTAAATACCCCATTAACTACTGCTAATAACCATATTATTTATGCAGAACTGCAATCCCCAGTCTCGTTGTGGTTTTTAGAGAAACCAAGTTAGGCTTGGAGGTTTTAGTGAATCACAAATTTTCA
The DNA here is from genome assembly GCA_029891345.1 of Dryococelus australis. Lineage (NCBI taxonomy): Eukaryota > Metazoa > Arthropoda > Insecta > Phasmatodea > Phasmatidae > Dryococelus > Dryococelus australis. Next base: position 30,126,600 of record CM057008.1, read on the forward strand.
GTTAAGATCTGGGTTAGTTTGCACAAGGGTTCAGCACAAAACTTCTAGGAAATAAATTACTCGTGTACGTCTGCAAATGACGTTTTGGTAACATGTTAAAATTAACAACATCCAGTTATAGCCAGTCTGCACCTGTGACAAGAATATATATCTAGTGTTATCAAGAAAATCTCACAAGCATGTGTAGTTACATGTGACAAAGTTGTAACAAAAACTCTTAACTACTAGCGGCAGCAAACTTAAAAAAAAATTAAAGTACTCACTAGTAACAAAACACATTTGTATTGACAAGAAAGCGTAATATATAATAACTTATCTACGAGTGAATAATTAATACCACATTATTTAAACGCAAGAAATAATATAATTTATAGGAAAGGATGCTGCTGCAAAAAAAAATACTAGGAACAATCTTTTGGTTAGAGTATTTCTTCATTGACATTTCCCCTGTGCACAAGCTGCATAACTCGTCAAATTTTAATAACCTAATAGGTTTGGCGCATTTAAGGGAAACGATTACTCTTTATTAGATGTATGAACATAATTACATAATCTTACGTTCAACACAGGTCTTTTTCATTTCAATCAAGGGAAATTTTACAATTTACAATACAAACAGTTGTAATAGAATACTTGCTTGCTACGAGGGACGCCGGTTGTTTAGAAAATGTAAAATTACGAAATTTCTGATTTTCCGATTACTGCTACGTGTGATAATTAAACCCTCAGATAGTCTACTATTGGTGCATTAAAACATTCTCAATTATTTGAAACTTGCACCATATACTGGCGCCTACGTTCGTAACCAAAAAACTGATTAATCATAAGGGTAGCTCGAAGAGGTTAATATTTTGTATGTACACGTTTTCACAAAGTAGTGAAATATAAATAATCGATCCTATTATATCACTTCTACGCTTGAATTACAGCGTTCAAGTATTTAAAATTGGAACTTTTGGCTTAACTGAGGAGTTTTTATAAGCATTACTGTACACTCATTGCGAGAAAAAAAAAATGTTTGCGCATTAATAAAGGACCATCAAATTTAGCGAAATTTTATTAGAGTAATGGTAGATATGAAAGAAGATATTATGATCTAATTTAATCACGAAAATGATCTAAGTTTGTGCACAAAAGAAGAGCGCCTTCATCAATCACACTGCCTCGTGCTTAGATATGCGTTGACACTAGTGGAATCGAAGTAACGTGTACGCCAAACTTTGAACCTACTGAACTTAAGTCTTTAGGAAAAATTTCATTTCAATAATTGTAAAAAATATATTTAAAAAAATTGTTATTGATGATGTTTGTTAAAGTCTATTTATATGTAATACTATTACTATATAAACGAATTTCGATTAGATGACCGTAACTCTGTAATTAGAAAGTTGGAAATCGAAATAAGATTTATCGGCGTATTCTATACATTGTATTTTTCTCATTTATGAAATTTCATGTTAGAATACCATCTCAAGTCATTTGGACCCAAGGTCAGGGTCAGTAGAGGTCAACTACACAGAAGTTCAACATGGTAGCCGTCCGAGGTCAGTGACTCTTCCCCCCCCACCCCCGGGGTCGCGGTGGCCCAGCGGATAGCATGATCGCCTTCCACCAAGGCGAACGGGGTTCGATTCCCGACCGGGTCACCGGACTCTTACATGTGTGACCCGCGCCGGACGATGCCGCTGGTCGGCGGGTTTTCTCGGGGATCTTACATTTCCCCCGCCCTTCAGTTCCGGCGCTGCTCCATACTCACTTCAATCGCCCCCATCGGCTCTCAAGACCTCGCTGTTCAAAACCGCCCTAATCTCTTCACTTCACTTCTTCCCCTCTCCCCCCGTCCAACACAGAAACATGTTTTTCCGAAGATCATTGGTGAGGTGTTATTTAGAAACATGCAGTACCTCAGGTTGCACACTGGCTAAGAAAATCTCTGAGGTGAAACATTCTCTTTAAGACCATGTATCAACCAAATATATTGAATGGGAACTGCATGAATCCATGAGAAGCATAGCAGTGTTCCAGGAGTTCCCAACCTTTTCATTACTGAGTACCACTCAGCATTACGATAAATAGGCGTGTCATCTTACTATCGGAGAGTGTTGTGAATTAGTACGTTTTTCACATAAGAGTGAATTTCGGGTCTTCGGAAGGAGAAAAAGGGGATTGGGGGGGGGGGGGGATTTTTTAAAGGAAAAAATGAAATTTTTTTTAGGAAAAAAAAAAAGAAGATTAATTTTAACCTTTTCAAAAAACTTCTATTATTTTGTACCCGGTCGCGTACCATCTGAACTGCCTTCGCTTACCAACAGCGATACCACGCCACTGGAATCTAGAAAATCAACTCTATCCTTTGCTTCAGACTGTGTTCTTTCGCCAATAACCTGTGTTTCCAGATGACGATACTGTTCACACTGTTCAGTGTGTGCAAGAGTATGATTGGAACAACTCGCCTGACTTCTGAGACGCTTGATACGCAAATTAACCATTTTTGGGACATATAAGGGGTAAAATGCTTATCTATCAACTGGTGGCTATTTCTCTCTTGCCTTTGGTTTGACCTAGCTCAGTAATTTTCGGAGCAATGCTTGACTACGTCAAACAAATGAAGGGGGAAGTGGTAGTTTCTTGTCTACCTAAACAGAAGAGCAACGCCGTACTGTGCAAATTAGATACGCGACAGTGGGGTTTTATTTCACGCTACGTAAGACCATAGATTGAACTATGCCCCTATCTTCGTGCTCAGAGGTTATAGTATACTTAAGATCTGCAGTCCTTCTTTGTCGAATTTCAATATTAGTTTTACACATTCTACACTAAGGTTTTGTGGAACTTACTTTAATTTATTTGTAGTCTAACAAAAATATCCTTAGCAACTCATTTCATATGAATTTCTTGTACGAATTAAAAAAATTAAAGTGTGCTCAACTGACTATCGACAAATCGTGCTGATATAGATGTACTCTAGTAATGAAGTTAATTAAGGACCTATGTGACATTGAAAATTTCATGAAAATCATTCCTAGTTGTTCTTGCGTGAGGCCAGGACTATGTCATTAGGGCAGCTGGCTACAAATACTACTCTTCTCCTTCCCCTTAAGGAAACTGCGTAGGCATGTTTTAAAAATGCGATATTTGACCATTTTAACGATTTTTTCCCCAAGAATACACTTAATGTGGCAAAAGTAAAAAAAATTGGCATTGAATATATATATATATATATATATATATATATATATATATATATATATATATATATATATATACACATAAAGGGGTATTTTCAGAAAAATTATTTCCCGAGATACTCGCATTTGCGCAAACAACTATTTCACAAAAATCGCAGGGGCCCATCCCGGTCTTAAGAATGGCCAAGGTCCAGTATAGATGCATAGAGGACGGTTGTCTTAAGAACATTGAAACTTATTTTCCTTTAATGGAATGAAACCAAAACATGAAATAAAAATCAATTACAGAAAGAGTTATTAAAATCATCAAAACTATCACCCCTCACAATCAATAAAAATCAAGGTACACAACAAAATAATACTAAATAATGTGTAACAACAATTTGTTGTTCAAGATAACATAAATTTCCTGAAAAGTGGGAAATCTGAGCTCTTTTCATATTGGATGAGGTCTCGAGTGTTTTTTATAATTAGTTTAGATGTTAATTTGCCTATAAAATGTAACCATAGTTTTAAATTCTTAAATAATATCAGCCATCTGGACAGGTTCTGCAAGAGATTGGCTCAATGTAAGGAAGCATGAGATTTTGAAGGCGTTGCTGTGTCATTGTTGATCTAAATTTCATTTTAGCGTGGCACAGTTTAGAAAATTCTCTTTCACAGGAAAAGCTGCGTAGTTACAGGGATAAAGGAGAATTTTGTCAGCAGTTGGCGGAAGTTTATGTGAGTTTGATTACGGTTGTATTCTGAGAGCCATGCTAGTTAGTCCTTCACAGAGTTTGGAGTGTATACGTCTCCTGCGCTGCCTTGCAGAAGAACTAAGCTCTGTAGCTCTCATGTATAATTATTTTCTCAAAATTTGAAAAAATTAATATTTTCAATTTATAATGGTTAGTAATACATAGTTCTCATAAAATATTATTATACTGAGCCCACAGGAACGGGCTGCGTTTTCCTTTGGTGTAATTTTCCAGACTTGATTATGGCGGAGCAAAAGCCAGAAAGTCTATCCTTAGCAGGACTTCAGTCAAGTTGGAATTAACCAAGAATGGACTTTAGCAGGACATCAAAACGCCGTGGTCGCAATTAGGAGGGCACTCGCTCCGATCTGTGCAAGAGTAAAGATTCGAGGGCGCAGAAAAATCAGCTCAAATGTAGAAGTGTACCGGGAATAAAACCGTACGAACTTACGCGCCGGGACAGACTGAAATAATATGCAATGGCCAGGACTAGCACGCAGAGGAAAAATGTGCTTGATTGAACCTTGGGGATGAGATGGTTGACGGCTCCAGCCTATCAGAAGGCTGCACAGGGAGCTCTAGTTTCGCCAACAATGACACACGTGGGCTCGCTCCATCCACACGTCATTCTACAAGTGGGCTGAAGCATACCCGCATGCGTGCGCCCCACTCACAAATACGAAAAATATAAAAATTTCCCTTATGCCACTATTACACCAACATTAAGTCCTATGTAGACAATTGCAACCCGCTCCTCTGATCAGTCGGTCCCAGAAACTCGCACTGAACACATCGATGCTGCTCCGCCAATATGACCCTTATCACTTGAATAAATTAATAAACATTCTTTAATATAAAAAAATTATATTAAATTAATACAATTTTTGATACTAAAAAGTATTTCATTAATCGATTAATCAATTTGATTTTTCAACTAATTAATATAATTAATTATTCAATTAATCAACCAGCTGTCACCCCTAGCGGTGACAACTGAGCTAATATTGAGCTGTCAGCTCAGTACAGTATATTTATACACCACTGCCAGTGCTTGGTTAGAGTGGAACAGCACAGATCTCCAGGGATGATGCCAGAATATGAGAGTTGCCTCTGCACAAGTAAGGGATGGCAAGACTTCCGAGCATACAGCCAAGTACTGCAGGTTGCGTGTTACTTCGTCGCAGGGGCGCTCGTATACCTGGAAGACGAGCTTTACCGAGATGACACACTACGGAGAGCGCGGTGTATTGATCTCCAGAGATGCTGATTATTCGTATCTGCGGGTGACTCCGACGTTAATTTAAATACGGAAACATCTTTACAGTCCCTCTACTTCCGTTACATCCATCGCTGAAAAAGAGGACGAATGTAATGTAAGCTATTCACATTTATTTTCTGAGTACTTTCGAAATCAACCTTTGGAAAATATCACTATCCCTACCTTTATCAATTTTTAACGGGCACACTGACATACAAGCGCTTCGTTAAGTTGGCAATGACGGGAGGAAAGCAGTTCCATGTTTTAATGTCGAATTAAAATTGTTTGGTTAACATTTGTGGATATTAAAATTACTTCATTTCCGTCCTGTTTTTTTTATTTGTTATGAATTTAAGTGTAAGAATTAACGAAATAGCGAAATGTTAATTTTCTTAATAATTTCACAATTTCACTGGAGTGATGCGTGAATACAGTGATGAGGCTTGTGGCAATGTTAATTTTACATACGGTGGAAGAATACACTATGTGCATGCAAGTTTATCTTAAGTACTGTTTTCAGAAGTGCTCAGTTTAGAGTGAACACCCTAACTAAAGTTAACTGCATTAAAGTTATTTGAAGAATCCTGGAAGCGGGATTAATATTGAAGTATTTCTACAACGGTCTGGTTTTATTTTAAAACCATTGCAAAATATGTTTTTTCCCAAATTTCCAAAATATAAATTTCATTACACTTGTGGAACTCTTTGTTTTGACTAGAGTAATGACTTTTCTTTTAAAAGAACTCTCTCAGGAATGATTCGTTTTCACCATCTTTAACTAGTTCTGTAAAAGAAACTTATAAAACACTCTGATCCTGTTTATGATGTACTGTAGTTCAGTGGCTGTTACAAAAAAAATTATGGAATGGTTGTCCAAATTTCTGATGTTGAAATACCTTCGCCTATTTTGTGTACAGTTATCAGAGTGCAACAAGTTACGTAAGGATACTCAACGCAAAGATGAAATGAAATCTCTTTCCTAACCTTGCTCGCAGGGAATAGTCCAACTTACAGCCTGCCAGCAGAACTACCAACCTGGTATTTCTGCATATCCTATAACTTGGCCTTATTTTTCTGCTTTCGATCTCTTGGACTTGCAGATTTTCGCCACAGCGCGGATTGCATCTCTTGCATTATGTTTCGCCAGTCGACAGGGAGCATAGGGCATTGTTTCGAACACTTCTAAAGTTGGCATTGCTTGCCCACTGTTCGTAGTACCGTTTCTAAAATCGCCTGTTACTCCTCAGTCTCATGCAAACGAAGCTTAATTAAGTCTGGAAAATTAAACCAAAGAGGACATGTTTATTAGTCATATTACAATGTTTACACTAAAAAGTGGCGGAAAGGTAGAAATTAATTGAAAGGATAAATTTAGCAGGACCTTAAAAAGTGCTCACTTTACCGTTAATAGCCTATAATTAAAAACGAAATATTATAATTAGTGGATAGCATATACGTCAAAGTTCAATTAAACTAAAATTAATATACTGTTATGTTCACACAAGTGTAAAACTCATGTATTTAGGAAGCTACCAAAATTCGTCACAAATGTGGCGACTTTTCAGAGATTTGATTTAAAAAAGTGCATGGTACTGTGAATGCACTTCCAACTTTTTTTTTGAAGCCATGCCAAAGTTCTACTTCCAGGTTATTCCTCCGCCTCGTGCAAACAAAGCTTAACCGAGTCTAGACACTCACACGAAAGAGTGGCACTCGAGTTGATAATATTTTGCATGATAACTACTCATTACTAGGTATTTCCAACACGCCTATTTTCTCCCTGTTTTATTCATATTTACTACAATGAAATATTAAAATTCATATATAAGATATAGGTAATCAAAACGTATGAGTTTATTTTAACAGACGTATAAAACGCTTGCGACACATGAAATAACCAAACACGCTATACATGAGGTGGTTTTTCAAAGGTTCGATTCAAAAAGTGTGAAGAAACCATGAATTTACTATAGTGAGTGAGCGAAGATTTTTGAGCGGCTGTTAAAAGCGATATCTCGAGAGCCGATGTGGATGATTGAAGTGAATATGGAGCGGCACCGAAATGAAAAGGTGGGGGGAAACGGGAGATCCCCGAGAAAACCCGCCGACCAACGGCATCGTCCGGCCCGATTCCCACTTGCGAAAATCCGGCGACCCGGCCGGGTATTGAACCTGGTTCGCCTTGGTGGGAAGCGAGCGTGCTAGGAATGTACTAGAGTAAAGTTTATTCTAGCAAGGTTGAATATGCTGAATGCTCGTAAGTTTGGCAAATAAAATTTTTTCGTCACCAGGTAGAAACTGGTGTCGCGTATGTACCGTATTTTCTCATTCTGCATGTCAGTAAATGTAATAATTGAAGTTTTCGTAAAATAAATGTAGTTGTGTAAAATCTTCTGAGTTGTATTGTTTTACACCCTACATAAAAAATAAAATTTGTTTTTCGCACTAGAGTGGAAACGTGACAAAATACATCAACAAATTCTTTAATATTCTGCGGTAAATAGGATTTATAAAAACCTAAGCTTACGCAACTACATTACTGAAAACCCACAACTGAATTAAAAAATATAATAGGGAAATGGTTAGAACTGTAAAATTTAGGGCTTTCCCACGCATGTTTCCTTAAACTGTATTCACAATACCCCGACGAACCCGACACGACAACCCCAACACGGCGAAATCTGAGTAGGAGCCAATGAAAAGCAAGGTCGCTGTGACGTCAGTCCGACAAAATCGCAGCCCCGACGGCCCGACAAAAGTGGATTCTATTTCTACTTCCCGTAATGTCGGACTCGTCGGGGCGCGCATAAAATGTAAATACGACATTAGGAAATAAAATGTCGTGCGTATTTGCCTACTGTAGTAAATTGCAAACTGACTTGCTGCCAAAATAACATTCTGGGTTGTTTCTAAATACTTCTTATCTATCATATAAATTCAAATATTATCAAAAGCAAAATAACCAATCACTTTATCGCTAGTTTTAAAAAGTAAATATTGATTATCATAAGAATAACTTGCCGTTTTAGAATTTTTCCAACAACCAACTAACATACCTGTCGCGCAGATTTCGTCGGGGTATTGGGAACACTGAATAAAATTTAACATGAAATTCCGTCGAGCTCTGACGTCATATCTGTCTGTCGTGCAGTGTTCGTCGGGCTATTGTGACTCCAGCGTAAAGCAAAAGGAGAAGAGCCCAAAGTTTCTTCTTTTGACAGCTGTACATTTCCCGCACTTAAATATGTAACGCTTCCCCACTGAATTAAGCTTGCTTACTACACACCCAAAATAAAAAAAAATAAAAAAGGTATTTTTAATGTTTGCTCTTGAAAACACAATTTGGGGGATGGAGATTTGGGGGGGGGGGTAGGGGAGGTCGCTTAAATAATAGTTACGAAAGAAAGTAAATACATACAATTTTGGCTTAAGTGTAAATAACAATTTGAGCCATACACTATTTTTACACAAAATTGATATAGAATTTCTCAATTCACCATCAGCTTCAAAGCGACGTCTTTGGAACAGCCAGAGCACATTGTGACGGATATTTTCCTGATGCATAGTTGTCCCATAATAAATCTCGTTTTGTTCCTAACCTTGGCAGAATTAATCTTAAGAGCACTACCTACCAGCAGGCCGCTGCGAAATTTAAATAGGAAATCCCATGTTAGGAACATTTCGTCTCGGTGTGTTCATTTTAAAGATAGGAGTTTCAAACAATATATATTCTTCACGAATTTTTATTTTTTATTTTTTTAATTCCCTGCAGTTGATGTTTCCACAACACCTATAGCCTGTTTGCATTGAATTCTTAAGATTTACGTTTTCACAAAAAAAAAAAAAAAAAATTACGTACTGTCTGTCTATATTGAAAATACACGCTCGTAGAGACCTTCTCCTAAAATGTTCGTGAAAATTTCATTTAGTTTGAAAGGCCTATCTTTAAAATAATCACACTGAGCGGGCATTTATCTAAATATGGGATTTCCTATTGAAATTTCGCAGCTGACAGCCAGTAGGCAATGCCCTTAAGGTGGCCGCCTGGTTGAAGGAAATTTGCACGTCTGAGGCCTAAAAGCGTGGTGGGAGCGCTAGAGGCGACCGAGACATGCGTTTCAACTCTCTCATCGCGCAAGCCACTGAACTGGCGTGCAGTCTTGCCATCGATAACGCGCCTCTACGAGATTTTCAGCGGAGAACCTAGCGTTTTATGACGTAATAATAAAAATACAGGTTTGATGCGCGTCCATATTCCTTTTATAATGTTTTGTACCGGGGATGTTCATGCCTAATAATGACGGTTGAAAACACCCGTTCGACCCATTTTCACTATCACAAAAACATGCTTCAGAGAGAAATGAAGGAACTGAAAAACGTATACAGACGCGTAATGTTTTTTAGATGCTATTCGTAAGCAGACCGCACTCAGACACGCTGGGCGGTTTTTTTAATAAAACGTTTTCTGCTGGAGCTCTGCTACGCCGTTCGGCGACCTACCCGGGCGACCACCTTAACTATAGCATAGGCTACTAACTTTAAAATCAGCACTTTTGAAAGGCCGGCTTAAGATCTACGTGTATGCACGTTGTGTATTATTCAGCCTTACGTAAGATTAATATTGTCATGGACCTCAAAACTTTATTCGTGCGTTGGTCAAGTGAAATTGTGAAATTATTTTGAAAGAGTAAATACTTTACAAATCTGCCCATTTTTACGCTTCGGTGGGGGAAAAAAAAAAAAGCGAAATAAAAATTTAATTTATCACAAATGGTTACTTAACATTTTTTATTCGACGTTAAGACATGGAACTACGTTTCCTTTATAGTTACCAACTTTACTGGGTACAAGTAACTCAGTGCGCCCGTTCATATATGTGCAGGAAGAGCAGCGAATTTTTTCTAAGGTTTATTTTAAAAGTGCTCACTTTATCGTGAACGGCCTTTAAGGTGGTTCGTTCCGCTGGGTAGAGGGGAAATCCTGCCGGGAGAGGGGAGATAGGGGAAGGCAGGACGAAGGGGCTGGTAAGGGGGGGGGGAGGGGTGTTAGCCGGCCGGAGTTGGGAGGGGGGAAGATCCTGTGTGGCGGGTTGCCTGGGCGACAGCCGCTCCAGGCGCGGGAGCCCTGGGAAAGCAGCGAGCGTGTGCGCTGGTCTTGTGGTTCGGAGACCAGTCTTCTCGCCCGCCTGGCGCTGGGAGGTGCACGCGAGGCCCGCCAACGTCTTCCCGTCATCTTCGTCTCTCCCCGTCTCGACCAAGTCGGCTCGAGGGGGCCATGTCCGGGTCCTGCCGGATGAAAACGTGTGACACATTTTCCCCCAACCGCGACGTCATCCGACCTTCGCGGCCGACGACGTCGAGGGCTCGACCTGCAGCGTGAGGGGTGCTGGGTTCAAGTCCCGGGTAAGTCGTGCATCGTGGCCAATGGCGAAAAGTTTTTGAGCCAACACTCTAACTAGTTTATTCTTGCATGATCGGATGAACAAGGTTTTCGATTCGACTAAGTTGTTTGCAAACCAATCACGAACGTTCTGCCTTATGCTATCGGAATCATTATTGGCCCAGTGAAATGGGGTAGTAGCGTCATACATGCATGGCAGCCAATAAAGATTTGAAACTGTCGGATATGTGTACAGTACGTTGGATCCTGGCAAACAGTCAAATTTACCCGCGATAAACTATCATCCCTTAGTCATGCATCACTGTTGCGTCATTTAACACAACTAACTACCTTAAGTTATTAATTTACTTCTTCCGTGCAGTGTTCAGTAGACTATGAAGCTGAAGGACTATCTAAATTAAGGGCGCATAAGAGATTATTAGTTATAATCTTTTACATCCTTAATTTTGTTTAGCACATAATAATACAACTTCACCATACTAACGTATGGACACTCGCGGGGTAATTTTTATGACTGCCTGAAAGAAATACCAATTTTGGATGTCTTGTATAATAAATAATAAATTATAACAAATAATTGATTAAAGGTACACTGGAAGTTGTCTGGTTTACGACATGGTAAGCAAATAAATGTTTAGAAAGAAATGGGGAGATTCGAAGGCTTCTATATTCCTAGTTAAATAATTTTTAATAGTAAAGTCAAAAAAAAAATTATCTGATTGCCTTGAGGGTAGCTCATGAATATTTTTTCCATGGCAAAATTTGATGGCAGCTACGGGTCTTGCAGTTGTTTAAGATATCCGTTCAAATACGCGCATTATCCAGAAAGGTCTCTGTTGTATTTTAAATAAATTTTTATATAATTTACAATAAATGCGTGTTTTAGCTACAGCATTAAGGGAGATTGCCGCTATTTGGGAGCATTTTATACCACGGGGAAAAACAAATGTTTTCGTATTATATTTAAGTGAGAAATATGCAGGAGACTTTGTTGGTGTCGGTTATACTCATGCTGTTATTGACTGAGGTAAGTATCGGTGCGATGGTAACCAAAGCGTACTGTTGCACGACACCAAGTCACCTGGCAACGCCTGAAAAATGAATGCTTAAAACAATTACAAATCTACAATTTTTAAATTATTTTAAGCGTGTGTTAACTTTCGCCATGCACTCGAGAGTCGCAGAAGATCACAAGGTGAGTTTTTCCCCACTCCATTATTCGTGATTTCCCCGGTCTTAAACAAGACGCCTGCCCAAGACGGTGTTCAGGGTGAGTGGCTGCTGGGTGTCTTGCTCGGGCGGGGGTTTAGGGGACCACCTACGCGGAGTAACCTTTAGGGTGGGTTTACGACTGTCCTAACAGAGTAAGTGCGCCGTGTGCTTAGGATATGAATCTACGTGTTCAAGGACATTGGTTTATGACTGTCGTGCGCGCTCTTAGCTTAACTTAAAATATCGTGATATTTTAAAACTTAGTCACATCGAGACGAAGTAGACCAGTGGCACGCGTTGTGGACAGGAAACTGTACTTACACCTTGGATTTAGGTTAGGTCGTATCGTCAAATTGAATGTAATGAATTTTATACCTCTTTGTTTAAATAAGCGTTTGAGGCCATGTTTTATTTCTTGGAAGAGCTTATTGAATCCGCTTTATTTAACTTTCTGCAGATTTATTGACGTAAATGACCAATGTTAACATTGGCATACCCTTCTATAAGATACCAAAAGTTTTTTCCAAATGATTACGCAAGCAGTAACCACAAATAATTAAATATATGTAAATAATCTTCCCTCTTGCCCATTTTTCCATTTTACATCTACTGCTTTGGTATCCAGCAATTCTGAGTGGCTGGACTTGACAGTTTGCTAGATCAATCATAAACTGCAAAACTTAGTTTCCGTGTACTTAACGAGTCATGGGTACAACTCTTAATTCTTCAGTATTTAATCGTAAACCCACCCTATTTCAAGCTGTACAGATGCGCAGGACACCAGAGTACACTAACAGAACGCAGAAGGTCTAGTGATGGGACAACCGCATAATTTTGTAATTCGATTGAAACGATTATGAACATTTTCAATCTAATAAATAATCGGTAAAAATAATCGATTGTCTTGTTCTAATCCATACATAGAAATTGATCGCAAATGCTGCAAATTTCTATAAATTTGTTTAAAACTATTCTCACCAAAAAGTTTCGGTAAATTTTTAATAATTTCTGCTATTTTGAAAATTTGTTGTTTCAAAAATATATATTATATTTTTTATCAACGTAAACTATGTAGGTATTTGTAATGTTTCTTTTTAAAGACAAACAGCTGAAAATTGTGAATAATCGAATATTTTAAAAATAATCTATGTATCGATTATAATTAAATAATCGAATAATCGGTTATTTTACAAGCGATTACACCATAGCTAGAAGGTACCACCTTTCCTATCGTTTTAGTGCAAAAAAAAAAACCATGTGCTGGCACCTTTGTGGTTATCTGTTGTCTATGGAGCGTATACTGGCCTCCTGAAATCGTAGTAATTTTGGGTAAGCCTTGGAAGCGTAACTTTTCAACAACCTGAAAATGTGCTGTATCTCCACGCTGTTAAAGAAGCAACCACAAATATGCGAAAACGCTGAGAAAATTAGCTTTTCAACCTTAGTATTTCGCTTTTTTTATTTATTTTTTTCGAGAGAGAATAAACCTTGCAACCCTGTTTACTAGATTGGCCATGTACCTTCGTCACTGACAATTCATTATATATATGTATATTGCAGTGCGTCACTGGTGGTAACACGTATCATTTTAATAGTTTCACAGAGTTGCTTGATTGAAGCAAGATTATTATTATTATTACATAAAATGGTCGTATACGCGATGGGCAAACTGCAGTAAAAAATCATGGTTTTTTTTTAAAGACAGCTTAGCTACCCATGAGCACAATATCATTTTTTTGGTATCGTTAAGACAGTACCAACGTGGCATTAAGCTTAAAATTCGAATGCGATTTTGCTACTTTGCAGGTTTTTAAATCCGGTCACACATTTCAAAAAAAGGAAAGAGCTCGAAATTAGCGAACTTCGTTTACGAATCTACAGACATTGCTGCACTCTAGTCCCCCAAATTCCAACTGAGATTGCAATAACCGAATATCACAAACACAAATGTTGCTTGTTCTGATTTAAAGCGAACTCTACTACGCGTTCAGTGACCAGAGGATGCAAGTCCGTCAACTCAATTATAAGACATTATTTCACTTGCTGAATTAATTACTAGTCGTTAGAAATGTAAGGTATTTATGATATGAGCCACGTTTAACAACTATTCTGCAGCAGATATTATACGTGCAAATCGATATGGGTACCAATCTGAACCAATATATATATATATATATATAATATATATATATATATATATATAGTCAATTTTATCATTCGTGGTTGTGCCATCTCGCAGATACGTGTTTTTGGACAAAAATATATCGAAGTAATTTGTGAACATATAACAGAGCAAAATAAAATTTACTAGGTCACATACGCCTAAAATGTAGCTCATTAATTAAAAGCAGTTAGCAGGGATAAGCAAACTTTGAGGATTGAGTGACCAGTAGGTTATTTTGTAGATACATGTACACAGTTCATTAACCCTTATTCAGTATCTGCTGTCTTCGTTAATAGACATCTCGCGTCCCACTGTATTAAAGGAAACTCCAGCAACAATTCACTTGCTTGCAGCAGAGTCTTCCGAATCGAACCTGTGACCACACGGACGCTAGCAAGTCGAGCTGACCGTGCACTCAAATATGTTCAGAATACAAAAAAAAAAAAAAAAAAAAAGGGAGTTGGGATAGACGCACACCAACGTCAGTTGAGAATTTTTTAAAATTAGATATATATATATATATATATATATATATATAATTGAATATTTGTGAAGCAAAAAATTAGTTAATAATTTTTAACTATTTTTATGAAGCTGTAAATATTATAACATTTTTTTTTCTGAATACGGATACTTACTTTTAGATTAGATCCATTGTCGTGCTGTTATAGCGTACTGACTTTTAATGACTTATGAGGGTATATATCAATATTTAATTAAATTAGAAGACTACTTAGAAAATTTATTTATTTTGTTAAGCAAGCAAAATCATTGAAACTGAAAGTGTACTAATAAAAATAATACAATTAAACTTTTCCGTACGAAAATGGGTTATCTCCAGTTACATTTATAATAGAGCGACAAATTATAATTAAGAAATTTACAAACTTTAAACCGGTCTCTAGCCAGTGTCAACAATCTAACTGACAGCTTCGGTTTTTCATGCGTAGTATAGGTTTAGTATCACACAGTAAATAATCATTTTTATCATGAAATTGGTTTTAATGTTTTTTTAATAACTTGATGAGATGTCAACATCACAAAATATTATGATTTTAAATTTAGGTTTTTACTATCCCCATGACTTGAAATGATGAAATTCTTACACAATAAACGAGCGTTACGCATGGAAATATTGATCTCAGCTGCCGTTGTGTTTTCCGGTACGTATTAAGGATTTTATTTCTGCCAGCGCATACAAACTGAGTGTACGAACCCAGTCTATTAAGTGTGGAGTTTCCTTTTCTCAAATAAAAATAAAGGACCGTATTTTAGTCAATCAAGTGCGGACCCTAATTCAGTTTACCAAATTTCGATAAATGTTTGCTATTAAATCGTATTCGTAACGACAAAATAAAGTTCGTATCGAAATATCGAAGAAATCAGGGCGATTTACTTAGACTTCATAATGTACAGTTTACAGTAACGTGCCACATATACGTCGCATTAAAACTTCGTACTTTATCAACGAGTTCAAATACACCGTTTTCAACAAGTTAAATTTTTGGACTATTTAAAGCAAACAATTTCCAGATTTTTTTGTTTAAAAAAATATTTTCTATATAAGTTTTACAAAACATTTTATGAAATAACTCTTTGGAAACGACCTTAGGTGGGGAAAAATAAATTCAGTTGAAAGTTGGTTAACTTATATCGAAAAGGTTTTGCTCGTAGTATTTTTTTTTTTACTGAACATTTGTTATAGTGCCCTGATGCCTTTATTCCTCTTCGTTTGAAATTTTCCGAAAAGCAAATCTGAGCATCAGAACCAGATGTAGCAAGAGACGGATAATTAATTATGTTGCTTTCAATAGAGAAAATTCTAGAGCAGGAAAGGGAAATAAGAGTCATGAAGCAGCATTATTTTACATTTACATTTTACAAACCGTTCCCAAATCGAGCGGCACAAAAATGAGGTTGTAACGTTACATCTTTACAATATAAAAAAGACTTCAATTGAATACCAACAATTCCTCAGGAAAGAGAACATTTCCCTTATTCTAATCTTAAACAAATACTTTGTATCCTGATGCCAGGAACTCTGTCTATTTATACTGTAAACCTGAAACAGTGAGAATTGAGCCAAATTAGTAAGAAGCAATGGAGATGGCGCGACTAGTGACTGATAACTAATTAATATAATGGCTGCATTTCACTGATTTATTGGCGATTCCCACTGAATGCCAACAATTCCACTGCTATAAGTAGGGGTAGTGAAATTTCGCTAAAAGATTTCAAGACAAGTTATATTACAAAACCCTGTAGGATCGTATACCTATCCTAAGTGGCTGAGTTACTCTTTCACACGTGTTAACTGTCTGCACACGAATCACGTAGGAGCCGTGCTGTTGTTAGTGAATTATCAGTACCCAGGTCAAACATGAATACACCTGCTCAAGCAGACAGCAGCCAATGGCAATAGACAAACTGCTCTTCGGTGCTTATAATATTGAAGTCTACCGTGTACTCAATTTTTTTTCTCGCGAAAAGTCACTAGCTCTAGCTATAAGTAACATGTTCCCAGTTCTTTTGCTTGATTCGCCAATTGGCAGTAGCTTATCAACTGACTTTCAGTGAATGTTATTCCACTGATTGATATCACTGATTCGGGCTTAGATTGCAGCATGGAAAATATTTGAAACAATTTTCCCTATCATAGCTTCGTGTGGCTTTTCCCGATGGACCATCAGTAATTGCATGATACTGATATGCTGGGAAAAAAATTTTCTGCTTCAAAACGATGACAAATATTCACTGCAGATGCACTTTTAAAGAAGTTCCGCTAGGTTCTATAATGTGTTTTGAATGCGTTTACAAAGTATCCGGAATTGGAGCATAAAATATTTTCTTTGGCTGCCCCTGTCTTCCAGCAAGATGCTATTATTGTTTTATCAACAGTATTAGCGTAAATAATTTTCTTCTCTTTACAAACTTTTATTTTTTTAATTCGAAATAAGTCGTTTGCTTTAATAATAATTTTATGTCAATGTAACTAATATTTTGGGTTGGTTTTCTCTTTGAAAGTCTATGGGTCGTGTAGCACTTGTAATTCTAAGGTACATTATTATTATTACAAATTAATTAACCTAATAAAAAACCACTACACACGTCAAATTAATATTCATAATAATTTTTGGTTATGTTGATTATAGAATAACCTCAATTCTCACCTGAAAATTCGCAATCAGAATGTAACGCTTTAGCATTTCTCTCGGCCAAAGATATCGCCTTGCGGAATCAATCCAAGGCGTGTGGAGATACCTCAGGATTCATGAAGTTGGCCGGGTTAATTTCGCTAACAGCATGAAGTGTAATCCAATCATACTTCTGTAAAGGATAATTGTTTGATCTACTAGATTTATACGACTGCAGATTAATGGTGTCATGCGATAATTCAGTTTATTTACGATGTCTGGAATTGGTAGAATAGTGTTTTTGTATGTTGCTTAAGCTTTATTTTTCAAGTGGCTACATCTTATAAAAAATGTATTTAAACTGGCTATAGTGAGGGTAATGTGAGGCAAGAGTCTGCACTTAAACAAACAGTAGTCGACTGTGTCTATTCCGATGATGTATTCCACATAAAACCACAGGTATATGTTCCGATAACGCATTTTGTATTATTGTCTATACTAATATTATAAAGAGGTAATGTGAGTTTGTTTATTTGTTTATATGTCTCGGGTAAACTCGGAAAATACACGGCCGATTCTTATAATTTTTCGCTGTAAGAAAGTTAATTCTTCCAGATGGACATAGGCTATGTTTGAATAGAAAACAAACCTGGAGAAATTGAAAATAAAAATTGTAAATCAAATCGGAGAAAAATGAGTTACTTGGCTGCTTTCTAAGCATGCGCTTACAAAACCATTATTCGGAGATAGTCGCGGATAGCCACGGGTAGTCGCGGGTAGTGATTATACACTAAAGATGAGGTAGACTGATATCACTGGCTGCGTACAGCCAATCTCCGTGCCTCGACGTCGAGCTGCTTTTCTGCCAACACGTCTATGGATTTTAGGTTAGAAAACTGATTTGTAAACAAATGCTTAGAGATATTTTTATATTTCCTCTAACCAATTTGTAATGCAGTTTAGCTAAATTCAAATATGAAAATGTATTTTATTAATATAATAGTGCTTGTTTAAAAAAATATATATGATATAAACAAATACGTTCATCACTGTTGGCCATGTGACTTTGACAGTTGTGTTCTTTTGGGGTAGGTCAATGTTGGGTACATGCGCAGAAGACGAATAAGCGGTCTACCTCATCTTTAGTATATGACAGTCACAGGCAGTCAAGGGTAGTCGCGGGTAGTCGCAGTATATATTTTAATAACTCCATAACACGCGAGCGAAGCGACGAAGGGGTGCGGTAAATTTTAGTTAATTTCTGAGAACTTGCAATAAAAAAAGAACACACGACTGTATATTAGGAAAATTGCCCCACATGTGGGGCAAGAATCCCATTGCAGTGGGGTTAGAGTCATTTCGGCAAAGCCCTTTCCCATATAATCAGTACATATTTTTTCCTACCATGATCTGCATTTCCAGTCCATAGCAGGATACTCTTGGTACACAGAAGGATATTAAGAGCAATATCTGTCGCAGTTCAACGTTCATTCCTTGTTTCTTGAGAATATAAGTTCCAAAAAAAATATGATCAAAAATTAATCACCCGTGTATACAAGTGTCGAAAAAGGGTCTCGAGGGTGTCGGAGACACAGCCGTAGGTTTTACGAAAACGCGTTTGTGTTATAACTTCATTCACGGTTACTTCCAAATTTCCTGAAGCCCTGCTCGAGTTCTACCTCCAGGATATTCCTCCGCCTCGTTCAAACAAAGCTTAGCTGAGTCTAGAAAATTATGCCCCAGGGACAACGAGCCGTATTCGCCCACACTCAGTGTAACAGTATTTTGCGTAAGAACTATTTCTTACTAGACATTACCAACACACATTTTTTTCTCTCTTCCTTTACTCGTATTAATTATATATTGATAAATTGATAAAATGTAGGTAGGATTTTGACTTATCTAAAAATAAGTGACTAATGTTAACATAATTACATAATTATAAAACGCTTGTGATACGTGACAAATTTAGGAAACAATCAAACACGTCATATATGGTGTAGTTTCTCAAAGGTTTGTTTCGAAAATTGAAAATAAATCCCGAATAGACTATAGTGGGTAGTATCTTCTTTTGCGATATGAAAACGAAATGAAATTCACGAAATTTATAGCTGAGCTGATATTTTACGCCTTAAATCGACAGATCTAGACGAGATGTTTCGCTTTGCAACCACAAATCAATGAGCCAGTACATTGGAGTCATTATATATATATATATATAATATATATAATATATATATATATATATATATATATATATATATATATATATATTCCGGGAATTTTCGCCCACTCCCAAAATTGTCAGTAGTCGTCGCGGGCCCCCACCTGAACCTCGCACACGTGTGGCGCCGACTCTAAAGCCTGTTACACACGGTTCACTTTCTTGCACAAGAAGTAGTACGCCTTTCTCGCTCAAGTCAACTTGCATCGTGTGACTGTCTAACTTGATTGCAAGTGTCTTGCATGCAAGCAAGCAAGACTGTTCTGTTTTCCGTTCACCTTCTTGTGCAAATCGTTTGTTTACATTTGCATTTTACACGTTTATGTAGTTACCGTACATTTACTTATGCTGATATTGTAAACTGGAGGGCAGAAAACAGATTTTAATTCTGTGTCAGTGATTTGTTTGGTTTGTAAAATATTTTTGTGTTGTGGTGGGAATAAGTGACTGGCATGCTGCAACATTCAAGTGCTACCACTGAGTGTACATTATGTACATGGGACATGAATACAATAGGGTGTTCACCTTCTTGTCCATCTTTTGGTAATCACCTTCTTGTTTACAAAAGCTGTCCGCCTGTATCAGGCTTAATTAAATCTTATATCGCTGTCGTATACCAGATCAAACGATACTACATTCATTTCAATCTTGTTATAGGCTACTCACGGTCAAATGAGCACTTTTGAAAGCCCTGTTATAAGATCTGCTTGTACGCACGTTGTGTATTCTTCCGCCTTATGCAACATTGACATCGTCATGGGCCGCATAACTGTATTCATGCGTCGGTCAAATGAAACTGCGAAATTATTAGAAAAGTAACTATTTAATAAATCTGCTAATAATTACACTTTAATTCAAATAAACAGAAAGAGAAATAAATAATTTAAGTTGTCAGAAACGGTTACCTAACACTTTTTATTCGACGTTAAGATAAGGAACTACTTCCCATCCATCGTTACCAACTTGACTGGCGGAATGTCACTCAGGGCGCTCGTTAAAATATTTGCAGGCTAGGGCAGTTACTTTTTTCTAAGGTTGATTTCAAAAGTGCCCACTTTATAGTGAACAGCCTCTATCAGTAACGATACGATAACCCTGCAAACAAAACATCGCGGTTTAAGTTCTGGTACCCCATGTGTCGGTCCGATTTTAAATGCGCATTCATGTCGCTGAGAACGTCAGTAATTGTACCATTTACCCCATGAATTTGTGGTAACTTTAATACACTTGTTTATAGGCTGTTGACGGTAAACTAGGTACAAATTAAAAGTTTCCATTTTGGGCTTACCAATTGTACCAAACAATTTTACACAGTGTTGCCACCTTTTCCCACTAGAAAATTCCCTGGCATTTCCCTCATTTCCAGACAAAAATAATCTTTTTTCCCCTGACCTTTTTCTAACTTTTTCCTGTAAGGATCGGTCCCTCTGCATTATAACACACTTTTGAACCAAAATTATTCTCTGATCTTACAAAATTGCTGACCACATAGATCGCAAAGAAAAATGCGTAAGTATTTAGTCTACAGTCATTTTTAAAAACACTATATGATTCTTGCAGTGGTGCATGATCAACAGAACTGCCTAATATAGCATGTTTATAACAGAATTCCTTGACATTTAGCTAACTTGTTTGAAATTCCCTGATTTCTCTGACAGTTTTCAAATTTCCTGACATGCTCCTGTTTTCCAGACCTGCGGCAACTCTTTTACCGTATGGCTTGCTGGAGAATGTGAATTATAATTGTTCTCAATGAGGGTTACGTGTGTCAGCTGGTCTCATCAAGTGGTGGACAGCGTGCTCCGAAATTAAAATTTTTCGATAAGGAAATGCGCGTCATGGAAATTCTACTAACGGCGAACGTCATATTTTTCGACTTTGTTCGACGCAAGTTGTAGAACACGTTCGACCCCGCATGAAGTAACTTGGCCGAGACGTCAGGCTTCAGTTCGAAAGAACCCCGCCAGCTCCTTGTCCCAGGACGTGACAAGGCGACGCAATGCAGCCTCCCGACGACCGGCGGAGTTCAGCGAAGTACTGTGTTCGGGAAAGCTTCTACCGCAATTCAAAAAGCGAGAAAGGGACCGTGCTGTCAGCTTCAGTATACGTGTGCCTTCTGCAAACGAGATGTGAATTTTTCTATTCGTCTAATGCCCGGTTGCGCCAACATCCTCCCCGATCCGAGATCGAATGATCCTAGTTCCGAAATAGGATCCCATTTGATCTTGGTTCCAACGTAAAAGTGTTGCACCAACGAAATTTCATGATTATGGATCTCCGATTCGTCGATCTTGGTTCCAAAGTGAGAGATCGAGATTAAGTATGAGCCAAGTTTTGCTATTGGTTCGTAAAATATGACGTCATGGAAGTATGCGTATTTTTCACTATAGGTAGAACTGAATATGCGATGTTTGATCTGTTTTAAGTGAATTATTACTGTGCGGATTTTACAGAATAATATTCAAGTGCGTATAATGTTGTTTTAGTTTCCCAAGAAAATAATTGAAAGTAGTTCTATCTGTTGGCGTATTTTAAAACTACATTTGTCGATGATGGCTGCTGATCCCCGATAGAGATTTCGAACCGCCAATTTCGGTGATTCATCTCGATCTCCAGTCCAGCTCTTAACTCGAATGGTGCAACAGTTTTATCTTTCGATCTTGGATCAAGTTTCGAACCACGATGGTGCAATCGGGCATAAGCTACTTGCAAAAGAAGAAACTCGAAGAAATTGGGACGATAGTTAATTTATTTTATAAATTAGTATAATGATGCACCAGTAAATTAAGGAACAATTACAAACGTTTAATGAAGAGGTTGGGGAAATTACATGTTTTATAAGAGTAGGTACTGTATTACTGTTCTAAGTAAAAAAAAAAAAGTAATTGAACGGGAGGTGAACACAAACCAGTACCACTAGCCGTATTTGTCCGTTATTTCCCTAATAAGAATCTTTCGTAATGAAGTCATTTAAAGTGAATCGCCATCGCTGAAATTTTTTTTTCTGATAATATAAACATTTGTAAATTCACATAAATATTTGTTATACACCAGTAAAGTTAGTGACAGTTATATTGCGATAAACTGGTACTGCTGCGATAATTTAGTAAACTGTCAATAGGATGGTAAAGTTTTTTTTTTTTTTTTTTTTGTTTGCAGGTGAGGATCACTGCTTAGGATTCCGTTTACACTTCAGGGAAAAAGTATTTTGACGATGTTTGGGCAGACTCTGATCAGTTTCAAATTCTCATTGATTTTATTTCTCTGGGTGAATAAGTCTCGTTGTGCGAAAAGAATGACGAAGTTATAATATATACGACTATAACTTAACGTCTCTTCAACGGGACCATTTCGGCATTCCATTAGGCCAGTCCAGTATGCCACTTTACACGGTGACAGGGGGCCGCTGTGGTGTAGTGGTCAGACTACTCGCCTTCCACCTAGGCCAACCGGATTCGATCCCCGGCGGGGCTGCTCCCAGATTTTCGCTCGTAGGAGTAGTGCCGGAAGGTGGGCCTGGTCAGCTGGTTTTCTCGGGGATCTTCCGTTTTCCCGGCCCTTTCATTCCGGTGCTGCTCCATATTCACCTCGCTTCACCCACGTCGGCTCCCAAGACCTCGATGTTAAGTGCCGCCCAGGTATCTTTAAAACATCGTTGTGATGACTCCGTCGTGAGGTGGATAGGTTGTTTCGCTGGGACAGGATCGAACTTGTCTCCTTCCTCCAAGTCGGCGGGTAAACCCCCTGAAAGGAAGTGATTCATGATCTGTGGGGAAAGGTCACGCACTCTGGTAGTCGCTAGAGGGCCTGGAAGTTCTCCCGCGCGTGATTAGAACATATGATATGATAGCGTGAAACATAAATACATGTCAAACCCGATAATCGACACCTGCAGGATTTTGGAGACCAACGTAGAGGACATAAAATTGGCAAGCCAAGACCTCGTTTCCCCCCCCCCCCCCCCCAGCTATCAGAGTAAAAAATTCGGCAGAGTGTTGTACTCCTTTTGCACAATATCCTGCATCGCAGCTAAGCGTACAAAATTTCGCCATTAGGAATAGGTAATTAGAAATGCATCATCTTGGCATAGTAGTTGTGCACAAGGTTGGGGGAAAAAACTGTAGTGTAGGATTAATTTTTTTGATATGGTCTTCCAAAAGCCTGTGAAACTTCGGTTACAGTCTATTCGCAGTTTCTTCGCACTTTTTAAACCAAAACTTTAAAAAATCGCCCCGTTTATTATGTGCTTAGTTGTTTCCTAAATATGCCACGTATCAAAAACGTTTTATTTTTGTCTTAACATAAGAGTAGCTAATATTTGGTTAAATTGAACTTTTACTTTTGCTGTACCTATAAATTAAATTTTTATAATTACAACAAATAAAAGCAGGGAGAAAATCTGTGTGTTGGTTATACATAGTATGAAATAGTTCTTACGGAAAATATTATTAGACTGAGTAGAACTTTAGCAGGTCTTCAGAAAAGTCGGAAGTAACCGTGAGTGTGCTATATCGTGTTTATCGTCGATTTTTATCCCAACGCTCATTCAGAAATGAGAAAGGCCCATTCTTATCTTCTGTGCGTGTCCTCAACAATGACTTATCCATCCCAAACAGAAATGTCACAATTGTGTGCTCGGCAGTGATGAAAGTTTCTTTGGTTTTTCAGCACATCAGCCCTTTCATAAGAATATAATATTTTCACTAACTTGAATATTATTCATACGAATTAAAATGACGTCAGAAGTGTGAAAACGTTTACAATTTATTATAGTTAAAGACATGCAAAATCTACGTTATAATCTGGCATCGGACTGAACTAAACACTACTGTACGCACCGGAGCCGGCGTCGTTTTCCCATTGGCTGCTGCATAGATGTCAAACCCCGCCCTTTGTGACTGAACTGCACGTGATCCGGTTCACACGAGTGTGAAGTGTTCAATGATTGGCCCAGCGTTACCTAGGATACGTGTCAGAGACAGTATGGTCGGACGACAGAGGTATTACATGTTTAAAGTTTAACGTGTCCCCAAATAACAGTGCCAATTTTTCAGGCCTCTGCTTATAGTAAACAATGTCCAAACTTCAAAACATACACTGCATAAAAATTTGAGCTAAAATTCCCTTACATGTAAGGGAAGCTAATTACCTCTATATGTAAGGAAAAATTACCTGGCAAATGTGGAGTAAATTTACATAACAAGTAAGGTACTATTCCCTAAACGTACTGGAAAAGTACCTTACAAAAGTGGGGGGAAATCCCATACAAGTAAGGTAATATTAACTATATTGTATAATAAATTTATAATCAAGATTTCACGGGGTATAAATTCTATTAATTTGATTTATTACCTTGAACCTCTGACGAAGAGTAACCGAAACCTTAATTCTAAAATTCTCGACTCTTGCTGGTTGGTGGGCGCGAATGGTGGACCCATATTGCAATAAGCCGAGGCGCTATCCATTACACCACAACTAAAAGACAGCAAGGAGTGAATATTAGCGTGTTAAATGATTCTTTCTTCCGCCCGTCCTACCATTTAGCTGTTGAGACAGTTCCGAAGAGATGCACGCATCATAATGTAATTTTCCCATCCATGTATGGGATTTTTGACTGCTCCAGAGTGCGGTAGTTTTACCTTGCACGTAAGGAAAACTATGTTTCCCGCACAAGTTTGCTGATATCACCTTACACTTGTCAGCTAATTTTAGCATTATATCTTACAGCATAACGGCTGTTCACGATAAAGTGAGCACTTTAGAAATGAACCTTAGAAAAAAGTCACTGCTCCTGCAAGCATATATTTCAATGGGCGCACTGAGTGACATTCGCCCAGTAAAGTTGGTAACGATGGATGGGAAGTAGTGCCATATCTTAACGTCGAATAAAAAGTGTTAGGTAACAAAATGTGACCAAAATTATTTCTTTCGCTTTCTGATTTTTTAATGCATCGAAGTGGTAAAAGTGAGCAGATTTTTAAAGTATTTACTTTCTTAATAATTTCACAGTTTCATTTGACCGAAGGATCAATAAAGTGTTGGGGCCCATGGAAATGTTAATTTCACGTAAGGCGGAAGAATAAACAACGTGTATACAAGTAGATCTTAAGCAGGGCTTTCAAAAGTGCTCATTTTTTCCGCGAACAGCCTACATCAACGTAATCCCGACAACGCTGGTGCGGAAAAGCAGAACAAAGTTGGAATGTGGGTAGAGATTATTGCGCACCTGGTGTGCAAACTCTGCGAGCCATATAGACATATAGACGTATGGTAAATGACTGGCTGTGCAGCGACGCGAACTGCTGAGTGGGACTGTGCGATCTTCTCTCTGGCGCGACCAGTGTTTATCTGATCGCCTCCCGTGTGCACGCGTTCGATAGCACCTGCTGCACACAGTGCGATTTGCCCCCCTTTCGCCCGCAGGGTTTCCCCCCACCGTTCTGTGCCGTCGCGCTCTAAAATCAAATACGTCGAGACGTCTCCACGTCGTTTGACTTGACTCCAGATCTGTCGGAACTACTTCAGTGGAAACAGTAATGGTCTAGTGACGATTTTATTTGCTGGAGTCAACTATGACGTTCACGGCCAACAACCCCCTGCTTGAGATCTACTTGTATGCACAGTGTATATTCTTCCACCATATGTAAAACTAACATTGCTCTGGGCCTCACAACGTTATTCTTGCTTTTGACAAGTGAAACTGTGAAATTATAAAAAAAAAAAAAAGTGAATATCTTACAAACGTGCTACATTTTATACTTTAACCACTAAAAAAAATAAAAAAATAAAAAAATAATGTAATGTATACAAATGTTTAACTAACACTTTAAATTCAATGTTAAGATAAGGAACTACTTTCCCTCTATTGTTACCAACTTTACTGGGCGTAAGCCAGTGAGTTTACCTTTTAAAGTTCTTGCAGATATAGGCAGTGATTTTTTTAAATGTAGATTTAAAAAATGCTCTCAATTAACCGTGAACGGCCTATAAGAACGATGTAGTGAATCGCAATGGTCTGGAACTAAAACCTCAGTACTATTCACTGATTCACCAGTAGTTTCCAGCAGATGAATTTGTGTTTCAATAAGAGTAACTCTTCTTATTGAAATCACTGCTACACTCACCCTCCGAGTAGCTTGACAGTAAAATAAAATATAGTTTTATAATAATCATGTACAACAGTAATCAATCTAAGGGTGGTGGTATGCAAAGTAATAAACAAAAAACAACAAGTGGTCCGAGAGAGCTAAAGGAAGTATTTATACCCTTGCATTACCCAGAACGGGCATAGGCGCGGGGGTGAAAAGAAAAAGATTGCATCCCTGGCTTGTAGCTGGCCACGTGAAAAAATATATATTGAAATTACTGGTCCAAATTTTGGTGTGAAGTGCGTTGCGTGATTTATCAGTGTCCTCACTAGACGGAACTTTGTAACAGCCAGACTAAGGTTATACTTCTACCACAGGTTGGGAAGATCAGTGTTAAAGGTTTGGCAGAAGGAGAATTTTCGGGAATAGGTAACCCCTATTGTCGGCGAGGTACCAGATTTTATGCATTACCAACGTTAAAAACAGGATAATTGCAATAATCATAAATCCAATATAAAATAACTTCGTACCTGAAAAAAAAAAAAAAGAAAGTGAAACGAATAATTAAAGATATAGAAAATGGTTACATAACACTTTTTATTGGACGTTCAGATATGGAAATACTTTCCATTCATCGTTACCAACTTTGCTAGGCTAATGTCACTCAGTGCTCCACTTAATTTATATGCAGGTGTAGGAGCAGTCACTTTTTTTTTTCTTCTAAGGTTCATTTCAAAATTGCTCATTTTATCGTGAACAGCATTGACTAGAAGTGATGCTTTGTTCTCAAACTTGTAGTAGAAATCAGCTTAGCCAGGCCAACATTTTACCACGCTAAAGAAATATTTTGTTGCCGTCATAAGGAATTTTGTTTGTACTCGCCATGCCAAATCTTATTTGTGGTGAACACAAACAATTTTAGTTGTCACCACTAAACGTTTGTGCCCACTTAAAATTTATTTTGTGATGGCTGCAAAAATTTCGTGATCGACAAAAGACTTCGTGGCAGACGGAAAATACTGTATTTATTTCAGTGCACTTGATAGCTTCATTACAAATGAATGCTCTAGGACACCCCGCAAACTGCCAGCTTGTTTATAATAATGCATGGGGGCCGCGGTGGTGCTCTCCTCCCACCTCAGCAAGTCGGGTTCGATTCCCGGCGGATTCGCCCCCCCCCCCCAGATTCTCGCACGTGGAAGTCATGCCGGACGACGCCAATGGTCAGCGGGTTTTCTCGGAGATGTCGTGTTTCCTCCTGCCCTTGCATTCCGGCGCCGCTCCATGCTCACTGCGCTCCACACACATAGGCTCGCACGACCTCGATGTTGAGACACCCAAATCTCTTCGCTCATTCGCTCTTGTTTTAGACATTTTAGAATACAGATTTACATAATTTTAACACTAATATTCCTAAAATTTTCGCAGTTTTACTTGCATACGTCATGAATAAAGTGATAAAATACATGGTCATGTAGATATAGGCTGTTTACGGTAAAATGAGCACTTTTGAAAGCCCTACGTAAGATCTACTTGTATGCATTTTGTATAGTCTTCCACCTTATCTAAAATTAACATTAGCATAGACTGCATCACGTTATTAATGCTTCGGTGAAGTAAAACTGTTCTATTATCAGGAAAGGTAATATTTTATAAATTTGCTCATTTTTACAGTTCCATGCATTAAAAAAAAAAACAGAAAGCGAAATAAAGAATTTTAGTTATCACAAATGGTTACCTAAAAATTTTTATTCGACGTTAAGATACGGACGTTAAGATAAGCTTTCAAAAAATTTCGTTTGCAACGATTTGTTATTTACCCGATCAATTGCGGTTATCTGTGTTACTTTTTGAACGCTTAGAGTAACTCTGGTGTTTTGAGATGGCGGGAACTCAAAGTAAAATTTTACTGGATCTGAAAACACAGTTGGAAAGTTATTTTACAGCATCTGTGTGGCGAAAATATAAAATAATCATTACACACCTCCATCTACAGCAATAAGTTCATCTTCTGTCATTGATATTTGAAACACGCCTCTTGCCTGTTCGCCCTACAGAAATATAACATTCAGTTCCACTCTCCTTTTCCTTAAACGCCGCCCGTTAATTATATAATAAATTGTTGTTTACTTGTATGTTTTCGTTGCTGCAATGTTTAAATATTTTCCCAGAGTCTATCGAGTTAACCCGGGTGACTTTCCGAAAGCGAGTTAACTTCACACTCGATCACTTTTCGAACGCACCGAGTAAAAGTTTTAACCTGACTGAGTTAACCCGGGTGACTTTTCGCTAGCGCCTTGTATATCTCGAAACGCCATCACGCGGTGTGTGGAGATACCTATCAATTCAAACCGGGAGGGTCTGGGTTCGAGTCCTGGTC
Organism: Dryococelus australis; assembly: GCA_029891345.1. NCBI lineage: Eukaryota > Metazoa > Arthropoda > Insecta > Phasmatodea > Phasmatidae > Dryococelus > Dryococelus australis. The sequence goes on from CM057008.1 coordinate 30,155,388, forward strand.
CAGCCATCCCCATTTCAGTTCTTCGAGGTTTTACGAAGTCGTTCGAGGTGAATACTGGGATCGTTCCTTGCTTACGTGCAAAAACGAATTCCTTCCTCGTTCCTTTTTTCTCTGAGCAGCTTGCTTCGTCTCCAGTGACCTATAGGCTGTTCACGGTAAAATGAGCAATTTTGAAAGCCGTGCTTAAGTTCTACTTGTATGCACGTTGTGTATTCTACCGCCTTGTGTAAGATTAACACTGTCACGGGACTCGCAACCTTATTCACGCGTCGGTAAAGTGAAACTACGAAATTATTAGAAAAGTAAATATTTTACAAATATGCTCATTTTTACACCCGGATTCATTTTTTTTTTTTTTTATATTTAAAATTATCACAAATGGTTAAAGGCTGTTCACATTAAAGTGAGTCTCTGCATGATTTAACGGGCGCACTGAGTGGCATGCGTCCAGTAAAGTTGGTAACAAAGGATGGAAAGTAGTTCCATATCTTAATGTCGAATAAAATGTGTTAGGTAACAATTTGTGATAATTTAAATTATTTCTTTCTCTTTCTACTTTTTTTTTTTAAATGCATCAAAGTGTAAAAAGAAGCCGATTTGTAATATTTTTACTTCTATAATAATTTCCCAGTTTCACTTGCATTCATAAAGTGATGCGGTCCGTGGCGATGTTAATTTTACATAAAATGGTACACTACACGACGGGCATACAAGTAGATCTTAAACAGGGCTTTCAGAAGTGCTCATTTTAATGTGAACAGCCTATACCCAACGCTTTTCGTCCGACGTTAAGGTACGGAACTACTCCACATCCATCGTGACCAACTTGACTGGACGCATGTCACTCAGGGCGCCCGTTACTATGTGTGCTGGCAGGAGCAGTTTTTTTTTCTAAGGTTGGTTTCAAAAGTGCTCACTTTATCGTGGACGACCTTTACCTATACTTGTTGACGGGGATAGTCGCTATGTGCGGTGCGTTAGCGCCTGACCTACTTCGACTCTTGTTTCGGCGTTGCACTATATCGACCAGGCCCAGCGGGATTTCGCTCGGGTGGCCCCGTAGGCATCTCTTGTGAGCGCACCTCCAACGTCTCCGGAGAGGAGAGATTTTTGGCGGCTCCTAACATCGAGGCCTATGGATTGAATTGAGTGTGGAGCAGCGCCCGGAATGGGATGGCTGGTGGGGACCGGGGGGGGGGGGACGGGAGACCGCCGAGAAAACCCACCGACCGGCGGCGTCATCCGGGCACGATTCCCACGCGTGGAAATCCGGAATAAGCGATCCTGCCGGGAATCGAACCCCGGTTCGCCCAAGATGAGAGGACAGTGGTCTGGACACTATACCACCACGGCCCCTGACGTCTTGGGATCGCCGGGCGCACAGGAATCAGCGCGCGCCACCACGTTCGAGTCGCGAAAATTTTCGCCCGAGCCCGGAAATTTCCTTCGAAGCCGAAAATTTTCAGCCAGTCGGCGTGCCCCCTCCCCCCCCCCCTGCGCCCTTCGCACTCCTCACTTGCGCGGTGTCAACTCAATGTCATGCTCTCATCGTATAGTTGATTCACGGTATCCTCAGGCTTTTCCGAAGCCCTGCTGAAGTTCTACTTCCAATATATTCCTGCGCCTCGGGCAAACTAAGCTGAACTAAGTCTGGAAGATTACACCAGAGGGACAACGCACCGGATTCGTGCGCACTCTGTTGTAACAGTATTTCGTATAAGAACTATTTCTTACTAGGCGCTACCAACACACACTTTTTCTCACTGTTCTTATTCAAATTATTTATAAATGGAACATTATGAAGTATAGATAAAATATGAATAACATTTCTATTTAACAGGAAGAAAAGTAACTTTTATGAACACAAGTATAAAACTCTAGTGATACAGGGCGTATTTAGAAAACAAGCAAGTACGTCATACATGGGGAGATTTTTCAAAGGTTTGATTCTAAAAGGCCGAAGAAACTGTGAGTGGACTGTAATAGTATACTTGATTGAACGAAGTCACATTTAATTCAATCGCGTTACTGGTCGTAACGAACCACGCTGCAAACTTTATATCGCCGTTCCTCATCCTGGCACCCCATGTGTCGGTCTGATTTTAAAGACATGTTCACGTCTAGAAAGGAGGGGCTCTCTACCCATTACATTACTTCTTTATAAAGAATGTTCACAATAAAGTGAGCACTTTTGAAACCAACCCTTGAAAAATGCCACTGTTCCTAACTGCGTGTAATTTTTAACGGGTGCACGTAGTGGCAAGCGCCCGGTCAAGTTGGTAACGACAGTGACAAAGTAGTTCCATGTCTCAACGTTTGAATTAAAAGTGTTCGGTAAACATTAAGCCAATACTACAATGACTTCTTTAAAAAAAATATATTATATAATGCATACATGTGTATGGATTAGAAAATTTTGTAAAATATCTACTTTAATAATAATTTTACAGTTTCCTTTACTGACCCATGAATAAAGTTATCAGGTCCACGGCAATGTTGATTTCACATATGGTGGAAGGATACACCATGCGCTTAAAAGTAGGCCTTAAGCAGGGCTTTCAGAAGTGTTCATTTTACCGTGAACAACCTATGATGTTACTTCTAATTTATGTACATAGTTTAGGCTACATTTCGTTATGTAAGTTTACTTTAAGGTTATTAAAGTGTCAAAAAATTTTTTTCTACAATTTTAGCATAATACAGCCGTTTACTTTGTAATATGAATAAATATTCTGGAAAAACCCTTAAACACTGCAAGAAAATTGCTTTTCAAAATTAATTTAAACTAGCTATAGGAATTTTAAATTTTTGTCTTTTTCGGTACAAATCTGAATAGCTAATTGAAAAAAGAGCTCAAAATCATTGTATTTATAATCGTTATTTAATAAAGAATATTTATTAGAAATATTTTACGCGGTTCATCAGTATTTCAATTTTAACTTTTGAGATAAAAATTACAGCCAAGATAGTCGAACATTACAGCCCTTGAAAGGTTACAAAGAAGACCTTTTGCAAAGAAGACCTTAAAAGAATTATGTAAATGTACAAAAAATGTATTACTAAAAATGAGCAAAAAATTATTTCGGCTAAGCTACTTAGATTTTTGGTATTGTCTTTAATGGAACTTTTAAACTGTTTCTCGTGATACAGTTCAACCTTTAGTAACTCAGGTAAAAAGCGAGAGTTGAAATTAAAGAATACCATTGTGAAAGGAGCATTGAAGAAGCATTCATCTTACCTATTCTTTGCGTCTCGTGCCTTTCAGTAGAGACCAGTATGGGTTGTTAGCCATTCAGTTATAAGTACTTGATCGTCCTGTAACACGTACACCAGTACTTCACTTTTGCTGCCATTGTGTAGTAACTTAATTGTAAACAAAATTTCAATGATTTTTTTAGTTTATTAAGTGTAGAGAAATTTGGATGAGCCTGGCATAACGGATTCTGGAGTAGGCGCCAGGCGCCGGCCGACCACCATGTTGTGACGTCACCCAACCGCCATATTGTATCCGGGTGACCTTGACCCGTGACCTTGGATAACCTTGACAACAGAAAATAAAAAAAAAGTTATAAGAACTATAAATGTATGAATAATTATAAAAAAGAAATTAAAAATTATAAAAATTATAAAAAATTAACTATTGAAAATTTTATTTAAAAATTACATTTACGGAGGTCCCTACAGCACCACGCCCAGTAGACGATTGACCCTCCTCCAATCAATCACATTTTTGAAATCAACGTTAGGAAAAGGTCACTACTCCTGCTTGCATATATTGTGACGAGAGCACAGTAAAATTGGTAACGATGGATGGAAAACAGTTCCATAACTTAACGTTGAATAAAAATCGCTAGCTGACCATGTGTGATAACTTGAATTATTTATTTCGCTTTGTGATTTTTTTTTTTTTATGTACCGAAGTGTTAAAATGAGGATGTTTGTAAAATATTTACTTTTCTTATAACTTCACCGTTTCACTGGACCGATGCATGGATAAAGTTATGAGGCACTTGCCGATGTTGATTTTACATAAGACGGAAGAATAAACAACGTGTATACAATTAGATCTTAAGCAGGGCTTTCAAAAGTGCTCATTTTACCGTGAACAGCCTATACCAATGTTTCCACTTGGTTAATTAGTCGGCAAGACTCCACCCTTTTCACGCATACTCATTCCTTCGTCTACAGACAACTTGCTTCTCTGTTCGTTTGTCATTTGTTTTATATAACATATTTTTTTTGCTAGTGTGTGCAGGAGGAGGGACATTATAGGATCTGAAGTATTATGCCTCACTCGTGTCGATTAAGTTCTATGAGGCGAACGAATGAACTGAGGAACACGCTTGAGGAATGTTTGGTGACTGGTTAGTTGGCCTGGTCACTAGGCATGTCCCTTTGCATGGCCAGCTCTGGCTGAAATGGATTTCCGAAGATTTGCAAAGTTTTGCGAGATTTTTGTGCGAAGAGAACAGCACCGATATTCGTATTAGGCGACTTTTTCGGGATTGGTTGTCAGAGACTGTTGGTATATGTGGGCGGTATGGTCAGTTGTCGACGTCCAATGCTCTGGCCATCAATGCAGGAATTGGTCTCGGCAGGAGCCAGTCTTAGGCAGGGTAATACACATCCAATTTGATTTATTTTTTTGCTTTAGGTATGTAATATTTCCTCGATGTTATTTTATATTTTTGTAATTTTTCTTCATTTTCCGAGTTCAAGATCATTTGGGTAAAGTTTATGGTTGCCAAAAATCGACATGGGTGTCGGAGTCAATAACGTATTATGTTCGTCAATTTCAACAATTTTTTTTACTGTGTTTTTCCTTTAATTTTTAGAGCTCACAGTCAATGGTGTCAATGTCACCAAAATTCAACATGGCGGTCGGAGTCAGTAACGCAATATGTTCGTCTATTTTTATGAGTTTTTTTTAGAATTTTTAAATTGTTTTCTAAATTATTTATTTTGAAGGTCATTGGGGCTGAGTACAAGGCAGTGATGATGTAATATGTTCCTAAACGTTCATTTGTTTCTTTCCAATTTTTTTTTTTGTCGATTTATTATTACTGGAAAGTTGGTGGTGAGGGTTGGTTTGCGTTGGTTAAGGGGATGAGGTCAGCGGAAGGGGAGTGTGAGGTAACATTATATGTTTTACAATTTTTAAAATTACTGTTTAAATTTTTTGAGATTATTCTAGAATTTTTAATATTGTGATTTTTTTTTGTGGGGGAGGGGATCGTTGTTTAGGGAGGCGGGGCGAGTGTTATGTAATGTCCCTCGATTTTTATAATCAATTTTTCGATGCGTGTTCATCGCGTAAATGTGAGGGTGGTGAGATACGTGTGAAATTAACTCTATATATTCTTTGATTTTAATTTTTTCTATATTTTTTGCGACATTTGAAAACATTTTTTTTTTTGTGTTCAAAGTCATTCAAGGTCACGATCACATGGCATTCCATCACAACGACGCGATATTCCAGCTGGAAAATGCGTAGACTAAAGATGAGGTAGACCACTTATCCGTTTTCTGTGCATGTATCCAACATTTACCTACCCCATTCCTACACAACCGTCGTGTTTGTTTACATCTTAATTTTAAATGGCAAGCACCATTATATTAATAAAATAATTTTACCAGTTAGAATATAATCAAAAAGTGTTACAAATTGGTTAGAGGAAGTATAAAAACATCTCAAAAGTACTTGTTTACTAAACAGTGTTCTAACCTCAAACCCAATCCACGCCATAGTTTGCTAGACGCGTAGGAGGAAAAGCAGTTCTATGTTGGGACACGGAGATTGGTTGTGCGCAGCCAGCGAGATCGGTCTACCTCGTCTTTAGCCCATGGGAAAATACACCACGTAACTGTCCCAGGTTGTCCAGGATTGGTTCGAGGAGCATTCTGGAGAGTTTCGGTGACTACTGTCACCACCACTGGGTAGTCTAGCCACTGAATCACCGCGTCTCCCGATATGGAACGGCACCGAACATCATAAGGGCGTGACGGGGAGATACTTTCACACCCGAAATCCTGTATAGGCTGTTCACGGTAAAGTGACCACTTTTGAGACCCTAGTAACTTTTTCTTTTCGGCCATATTTTATCCGTTAACCACATTTTAAAATAAAGACTGCCATGTAAGTAATAAACGCAGTGTGTATATTGAACTGCACTCAGAAGTTAAGGAATAAGGCTAAAATAAAAAATATTTATTGACTATTATTACAAATGAGAGGGCTTTCAAAAGTGCTCACTTTACCGTGAACGGCCTATACCTACAAGTAGCAGGGAGCTGTGGGTGGATATCCAGAGGAGGGCCTACACGATGCTAGACTCCGATCTCACAGTTTTTCGCGTGTCAGTGGATTTATATCTGGGTGGGGAGGGGGGGGAGGATTTTAGTACACTTCCTCTGACAAGGTTTCATTGCAACTGGAGTGTATTAAGCTTACAATAAACATTTGTTAAATAACAAAAGCATTAAGTATGTTGAAAAGTTATACGAAATGAAACGTCATCTTCGCTGTTCAACAGGCGATTTCCCAAGTTCTGATTGCAATTCATGAGCCGTACCGTGGGACATTGATATAAAAAAGAAATTTTATATACCTGTTCTTCAGTATACATGCCGACTCAGACGGGAGTTATGTTGTGCTATCGTTTACTTTAACCCTGTGTCGAACATTTTTATGGAATCGTGCGCATGTGCTCACGTTGGAGTTGAGGTAGGCTCGTCTTTGATGAGCTGTGGTTCAGAACTACCTAATATGCCGTATATGTGATCTGGAAAATGGCGAGCATCGCGTGTACGCTGGCAATTAAACGCGCATATCGTCAGTTGTTAAAATATTTAAAACATTTTCTCCCGCGTTGGGGTATTAACCTCGTCTCCCACATACGCTGACGCCAGTTTGACAGAAATATTTCGTTTGGTTCCAGAGTTCTTGTAAATTGATATGTTTATCATTTAAATACACACAAACTAAATTTTTGTACTTCAGTATCGGAATTTGGCAGGAATATAAACAAATACAGAACATGGAAGAATAAAACGGTCCCCTTCAATCTAATTGGGCGAATCTACACTGTAAAAAATTTTCTGGCTAACTTCCTGAACTGTATGGTAATAATACCACACATCAAGCTGCAGATATAGGAATGTTGAACGTTGCTACTACATAAGATGCTGGGAACTGCCCTACGCATTTGACTGTTTCCTGAGCAAACGCAGGAACGCTACAATGAACATGTAGCGGAAAACATAACCATTCCTTCTTTCTCACTAAGCGTGTACACTGGTATGGTAAATTTCCGAACAATTTCTTAGAGTGTACATTACGTTTACGCGATGTTGAAATCGGGACGACTTCTCGCGTTGAAAATTTGCCTCTGCGTTTCTTTCACTGCAAAGCGAACGCAGTGTTCGGTGATGCATGCCTGAAAATAAGGACGACACAAAGTTAACGCGCCATGTTAATTTCAATGTCAAGCCTCGTATACAACTGACGTGACGCTAAACGTTAAAGGCTAAATGTTATAAGAAAACTGGCATGTCTACAACTGACGTTAACTGGTATAAAAATAAAAAGAGCACGTAGATGGATATATAAACGTATTTAAAATTGTGTTGGTACATAACATTTTGTAAGCCCAAGTACGAATTCCGTAAGCTTCATAGTCACTCTGAATTATATTAAAATGCGCTTTGCGTTATTTGTTTTCTAAATACGTATAACATAACAGAATCATATTTTTTACGACGATGATGGGTCGTGCAAATTACTATTTGTCTTCTCTACTCTGCGGCGCCTTGAATTCTGATTGGTTGGCGTTAGACGTTAAACGCTAATACTTGAAGGTCATCTAACTTTCAATGCGCTGCGTTTACGTTTAGCGGCGCGGCAATATTTATCATCGATTGTAGCCGCAGTCATAACACTTCACGGTTTCATGACTTGGGGGGGGGGGGGGTTACGATTGACTTAACATAATAAGTGTGCCGTGTGCTTAGGATATGATTAAATGTGTTCAAGGGTATTGGTTTATGACTGTTGTGTGCGGGGTCGTGTGCGGGGTCTTTAGTACAAGTCAAAACGAAGTAGACAACCAGAGCCCAGTGACATTTGTTGTTGGCGGGAAGCCGCATTTACATCTTGGATTTAGGTTATGTCGAATCGTGAAATTGTATGCAATGCATTGTATACCTCTTTGTTTAAATAAGCGTTCGAGGTCATGTTATATTTCTTGGAAGAGGTTACTGAATTCGCTTTAATTAACCTTCTGCAAATATATTGACGTAAATACCCAATGTTGGCATCGGCATTCCTTTCTATAAGCTACCAAAATTTTTTCAATATGATTACACAATCAGTAACCACAAATATTTAAATATATAAACACTTTACCTTATTCTTCCGCATTTTTCCAGACTACGAAGCTGCTTTGGTATCCGGAAATCATGATTGACTAGACTTAACGGTTAACACTTCAATCATGAACTGAAAAACGAGCCATAAGTACAATTCTTAATTCTTCAGCATTTAATCGTAAACCCGCCCTTATTGTAAGACATTATTGTGGAGCCAACAAGCTTGAAGCCAAGGCTCAAATCGGCCTTATGGCCGTGCATGTTCTACCCTTCCCGTAGAGATCCCTCGTGGGATAGCCCCTCCTCATCCCACGCAACCACAGCCTTCTATAGGCAGGTGCGAGGTACAAGTGGCAAGCAGCCCTCCCTCCTACATGGACGCGTGGACCCCTGCGGTCAGCCGCGACCAGAGCGCACTTTCGGTTCGGCGGCGCGCGAACTTGCCGGAAATTACTACCAGTCGAACACAAGCGTCGTGCGGCCGGCGGAGGGGAAAAGTGGAAGGGTGGTTGGACGGAGGGGAAGGCCGCTGGCTCGCCGCCTACACAGCGGAGACCCCGAGGAGCTGAGCAGTAGGCTGCTCGCGGTGCTTCGGGATGGTATGTGCGTCGGCGAGTAGTAATTCCGCTTGCGAATTAGGACACATTCGATCGCAAGGTAGGTGTGTGGTGTCGATGTTGGAAAAAAATTACTCCTAGGGTTACTATCAAAGCGTTTCTATAAAATAACCTACGTTATAAAGTTAAATAGCATTGAAAATATCACACCTGAACACTTCAGGAATTTTAGTACAAGAACAGCAATCTATATATTATCACGCATAGACAGTAACACAAACAAAAATGTTGGTTTTTAGTTCGCATTGCGCGCGCCTTTGAACAGTAGGAAGCTAGCGCCAACATATCAGTTGGCATCAAAGAGTAGAGTGCAGGTCAGCAGAAAAATAAATAAAGTCTAACTTCCTGTTCTCATAGTAGAGTTATGCATATCTCGAACAGAGTACGCCCTATTGTTATTACTGTTCGGCTTGCAGCAGTATGATTCGTTATCGTTAGGCTTCCCTGCGATTGTTTGCGACTCCTTATGTGAACTTACTACACAGAAGACAGTTCAACAGAAGAACTTAAGCACTAGTTAGATTCTCCTCCGCAAGATATAGAACTGAAGTAGGCCTACCCTACATTACATGATTTTCTGAGATCACATTACTCTTATGTAAATTATCCCCTGCTCATAAGTCTGAATGAAGCGATTTGACTCCGTGAAATAACAATCTTTGAATATTATGTTATTAAAACTAATGCTGACTTATAAATGAGAGCAGAGCACTAGGAATTCACAGTGGTTTCTAAGGAATATTTTACGCTCGTCTGTGGAAATATTTCAACTGTTGGCAGCTATTTGACTTTAGGATGAATAAAATTGTTCATTCCGTATGCTGCAGTGTTTAAGATAGGAGAACATGTATTTACACGCCACATAAACATCATACCTCTTTCGAGGAAGCGTTATGCTTTTCTCTGTGTTAGTTCTACAACTCCCATACATTACTGCTTGAACTTTCCTCTTATAACTTCATAAAAAATTTTTTTAAGAACAACCTAAATTTATGCATTGCAGGTGTAGTTATTTTCAACATGGATGGAAAAAGAATAAACCGCCAAGACTTTGCCTTGTGTTAGTTCAGTCATTTGTGGACGAGTACCGATGAGTTTCGTGAAGGAGGACTGAGGACTGTTCTAATCTGAACTGCGCCTCTTGGCGGGTGATGTTATGTCACTCCACGTTTATTACTTTTACACCTCAATAAATCAAGATAAAGCTTCACACTGTGCGGGCAGGATCACGTAGTTGTAACGTGTTCGAGTTGAATTCGAGGGAAACCAGTTTAATTTTCCTGTCCGGCTATCCTGACTCTGGTTTATCAACTTTTCGGCAAATGCCGAGAAGATTTCCCATGAATAGAGACCTGCAAAATTCACGTTAGTATTCGAGGGCATTTTAAACATAAAAAAAGTTTCCTTTGCAATACGTTTGTCATTGGGCCAGTCTTTATTTGAAACGCCCCGGGAAACTCTGCGCCAATAAACGAACACTTCCCAATCGTGTGCTCCAATCACGTGCAGGTAACTCAGAAAGGGAATGACTTCACATGTGAAAAGCAGCCAAACGGAGAAACGACGCCTGTTTAAGTATACACAGTACTGTGAATTTTAGCGCGAGGCCAAAAAATAACGCGAATTTTGCAGGTCTCTACCCATGAATAACTATTCTCGCTTCTTTCTCCATTCCAGAACATGTGGTGCCGTTCGTAAAAACTTCGCTGTCGACCAGGCACTAAGGCACAGCCAAAAGCCGTAAGCAATAAACTGAAGCATTAAGACTGTAGTATAGCACTCTGGTTATTGCTAACGTTGCCACTTCGGGCACTCGTAGAAACACTCATCACCATAAAAGACTAGTTAAACTGGAGGAAACGAGCACACGAATATATGCTAAATATATTGTGAACATTCACAACAATTAACACAACAATCACAACAATGAACATCCATAGAACAATGGTTGTACTAGTACCAGTTGCAGAGATATAGTCCATTCTTTCCCGGAGCCCTGCTTAATATCTACTTGCAGGCCCGCTTCGTATCCTTCCGCCAAACGTAAACAAACATTGCCATGTGTCTGCCATGCAGCATCTGTCAAAATCAATGTTCACATTCCATTGTGCGTGTACATATGTTCGTATACTTTCGCTACACCTAAAAATAAACATTGAAATGTGACTTCTACTTTTATACCTGTCAAATGTGTTGTTTACTGTTTACAGCTTTCAAAGAACTCTGTCATATTCCAGAAACCATTACCTATGAATATTCTCAGTTTAGGCCTATAACATTATTTAGGTCAGCTTTATGACGTTTTAAAAATGCCTGGATTGACGACAGTTCTTACGGTTATTTTACATTAACATATTTGTTTTCACAACGTAGCTCAATACATGTAATGCACGTTAGTATTTTGCAGCGACTGTGTTTAACACTGTTACAACTACGAGGTAAAGGGCTGTACTATTTGTAATTATCATTTTGTTATTGATATGTGTTTGGTCAATTCTCTAAAAGGACGGCCTCAGTTGGAATAAATATTAAAACGAAGGAACAACCAGTGAAAAAGGCACATTAAATTCAAGCACGCAACTTGTGTTGCTCATTTTTGTCATACAAACTTTAAAAGATAGCAGTGAACATGCACACAAATAAGCCTACGATAACTTATATTCCGCTCATATTTATATGTATTGCTATTTACTGTTTATTGGGTTTATTGAGATTTATCAGGCTGGGCTTAGTATTTTTCTTCTGAGATTGTGGCAAATTACGTTACACGACTGTGTTTCAAACCCCTTAGGGCAATGGTACAACGTTGTGATAAATAAACAGACGTAGATGTAAATAAATAACTTCGTCATAAAAACAGTTCACAGTTAAAACGTATATATAGTGCTAATCAAATATGTTAAATCACGCACACGCAGGGCCAGTGTATCGACCACGATGCGGAAAGGCACGCCATTTCACAGACGCAATGATTAACGAAACACACGCCAGAGTGTATTTATTACTGCCCGTGGAAACACGGATTTATCACAACATCGTAACTTGCCTAGGTAGGTTTAATAAGACACAACGTCTACAAAGGTGCTGTATTAATTAATTTTTGGAGTAAGAATAATTTACGTTTCGTTTGACAAAAAGCAACACGCCATGTCATGGCTCGCCACGTCTGCCAACTTCACAAGGTAACTGCCCCGCCATCATATCTAAATATATTAACATACGTATTCAAACATTAAAATCTCTATTCAGTTGTAAATTACAAATTCAAAAATCGTTATTTTGCTGTAATAAGTATAAAATATGCTACAATTGAAAACATGTATAATGTGTTAGTTTACTAGCGAAGTGGGATTTCTCGAGTGTGTAAGAGACGAAGAAAGAGAAAGAGAGCGACAAGCCTCGCCAGCAGACAGTTTTTCAATTGCTTTCTGGTTCGATAAAACAATACCGTACCATGACGGCCTACTCACGATTTTTCCCGCTGTTTTTTTTTTAAACTGAAAAAATGAGTTATGTTGCCATCGGAGCTACTTAAATATTTACATATTTCGATAGGCACCGTTTAATTTACAAAGAGTATACTAAAAAACGAGGATAAAATAATGTTTTAACTGTGAACTATTTCTCACCGGTCGTTGCCAGCACGTCGCTGCTCTCACTGTTGTTAATTCATATTTAAAAAATAAATAAATATTACAAGTTATAGAAGATACTAACGTAAAGGTTCATTTATTCAATAATACAGTACTCTAAAGTTAACCATAGTCTTACATATTTGTTGAATACAGGTTATTGAAAAAACAGGTGACATGTTATGCCTAGAGTGTTTTTTCAAAGGTTGATTTTCATAAGTCGCTCCAATCGGGAATGGACTATACACGTGTGTTTGTCCTTGGAAGGTTTTTAAATTATGATTACTATTAAAAATAATAAAGACAGGAAAAATATTTCTAAAAAAAGTAGGTTATCGGTTGATTTGCGCCCCGATGATGTTATTATCTTATTTATGGAAGACGAATACGTCTTGATTATTTACAAGACTTTTATTTGCGGTAAAAATCACAACCTCAGCACTAGTATAAATTATCGTAATGAAGGCCGTTCAAGAGACTATTTGGAATATTATATTTTTAGTTTTTTATCGTTTACCGAAAGTAAGTCTTGCTTACGGTTTTGATACATACGAAGAAAAGATAGCGAGGAGTTAAGTCCGATCATAACCGCTTGTTTTTGTGACCTATATCAGTGCAGGTAAAAGTGGACGTAATACTAAATAGCCAAGAAAACACACCAATAATCTTCTTTGATACTTACCATTGTTTTGTTCTGAATATAATTATGCCTGCGACCTAGAGAGGCATTTTAAAGATCAAATAAATTGAGTTTCATTGTTTGCTATTGTATCCAACACGGATTCGCCCGTCAGGATACCAACTGTCAAAATAACGCGGTCATATAAGGACCTTCGTTTACGCTAAATTTTTCCGCGAAATCCACACTTTTCATTACAAAAATATTTTGTGTTAAATTTGATTGATTTTGATCGGGGTTAGCGTACCGACATTTCATAATCCACGTTTGTATAGTGCTCTTGCCTCACTCCCAATTCACGTTATTTCAATCACTTACTTGGTAACGAAAAAAAATTCCAACTCTGAAATATGGAAAGTGGGGATCTGTGCAGCTTGCATAAGCACTCTGCCGCATATTCCCCTGAACCTGGGATAGCAAAAGTTACTTCATATCAGTGAAATTAGCGAACACGTCTCCACTGGACACCAGAAGAAAAGTGCTATTAGAATAGTGGCGGAATTCCGGTGAATTTCTCTATACCCCAAAGCACAGTTTCGTGGTTCATGCGCTACTCACCTCCTCGAGGCCGTTCACGATAAAGTGAGCACTTTTGAAACCAACCTTAGAAAACAGCCACTGCTCCTGCCTCCATATACTTTAACGGGCGCACTGAGTGACATTCACCCGGTGAAGTTGGTAACTAAGGATGGAAAGTGGCTCCATATATTAACGTCGAATTGAAAGTGTTAGATAACCATTTGTAATAACTTAAATCGATTTTTTTCTCTTTCTGTTTTCTTAATGCATCGAAGTGTAGTAGACATGAGCACATTTGTAAAATGTTTAATTTTCTGATAATATCCTAGTTTCACTTGACCGACACATGAATAAAGTGATGAGGTCCACGGCAAATGATAATTTTACTTAAGTAAGAACAAAACAAGCAGGGCTTTCAAAAGTGCTCATTTTACCGTGAACAGCCTATACAACGGTGAACCGGATTCAATTTACCGCAGGGTCGCTCCTAGAATTTCGCACGTGGGAATCGTTCCGGACGTTGCCGCCGCGTCGGTGGGTTTTCTCGGGGGTCTCCCGTCTCCTCCACACTTGCATTACGGCGCTGCTATCTGTACACCTCGCTACACCCTCATCGGTTCTCAAGACCTCGATATTAAAATACGCCCAAATCTCTCAACTCCACTCGGTTCATAACACAGAGTTGCCAATCACTAGAAGTTTGTTATCTGACTTTCTGTTGCAGTGTTTTCGCAAATTTACTACATCATATGCGCGTTTACTGATAAAGCAGCAGTGATACAGATTTTTTTCCCATGCATCCACGCTAGGTTTTCTAGGTTTATTCAAGAAAGATGTAAATGCCTAGTGAATTTACCGGCTATGTACAGGATCGTTTACACGTTTGCAACCTGAAGTACAGTGAAATTTCCATAATGTGTGTAGGTTAAAAACAGGAAGTTTACTGAGAGAACGGTTACACTGTGCCCGAATCAGTGATATCAATCAGCGAAACAACATTCACTGAAAGTCAGTTGATAAGCGACTGCCGACTGGCAAATAAAAGGAACTAACTGGGAACAAGTGACTCATGACAGCGGAATTTTCGATATTCAGGTGGGATTAATAAATAACTAAGTGAAATTCAGCCAACCGTATAAATGAGTTATCATTCACTGATTATCAGTCGCTCAATTTTCACTATTCGCACTGATTTGGCTCTGTTCTCACTGATTCAGATTTGAAGTGTTAGTCACAAGCCATCGTGTCTCAACAGTGTGGCGCAGTGGCCAACTTTCAGCCTCGCGTTCGGGAGGATATGAGTTCGGATCCCGGTCCGGCCATCCCCGATTTCAGATTTACGTAGTTTTCCGGAATCATTCCCGGCGAAGGTTCTGATGTTTCCTTGCCACAGGCCTGTTGCTGCTCCTCTGATAAATTTTCTCCGTCTCTGATAACCTTTGCTGTTGATGAGACGTTAAGAAACTCCTGCCTACTTATCTTAAGCTTGAAGTAAAGCAACTACATGTAAAGCATGCAACTGAGGAACTCATAAAAAAGTAGTACAGGAACCATAAAAAATGTCAGAAAACGTCGATTTATGCTGTATACGAAAGAAGAACTTATATATTTAGCAACATTATAAAGTATTTTACTAAAATATACTTTTTAAACGTAAAAAAAATAACCGATTAAAATAGTTTCTTTTTTTTTTTAACCAAATCTAAGTTCATTTACATTCTGGATGCTTCAGGAAGTAGAATTTGCAAGAAAATTCTCTCCAAGAAAAATCGTAATAATATTTACTGTGATAACGTGCAATGAAATCATAGTAATTACGTATCATATCAATTTTATAATTAACTTTATATACGTCAGTTTCAGCATTAAATATTTGTGACAAATGGACAAATATAAAAATAAGATAAAAAAATATTTCTTACATTACTATTACAATTTTCTTACAGACAATCATAGTAAACATTATTACGATATTCCATGACGAAGATTTCTTGCAAATTCTGCTTTCTGAAGCATCCAGAATGGAAATACGCTTAAATTTGGTTAAAAACTGAGACTTTTTAAATCTAATATTACTTACATTTAGAAAGTATATTTTAGTAAAATATTTCATAATTTTTTTAAATATATACATTCTGACAATTTTTATGGTGCCTGTACCACTTTTTTAATAAGTTCTTCACATTGTATAGTTGGGCGCAGTGCACCATATGCAGTCGCTTTACTTCAACATTAAAGCTGGAGTCACAATAGCCCGACGAACACGACACGGCGTCAGATCTCGACGGAATTTCATCTTATATTTTATTCAGTGTTCACAATACTCCGACGAAATCTGCCCGACGAGTGTGTTTGTTGCCTGTTGGGAAATCTTAAAGCGGCAAGTTGTCCTTACAATATTGAATATTTACTGTGTAAATCTCACGATAAAGTGGACAGTTACTTTGCTTTTGACAATATTTGAATTTATACGAGAGAAAAGGTATTCAAAAAACCAATCGGAACGTTATTTGAGGGGCAAGGTAGTTAATTAATTACTGCAGTAGGTAAATACGCACGAAATTTTGTATTATGACGTATTTACATTTTTGCGCGCCCCAGCGAGCCCGACACGACGGAAAGTAGAAATAGAGTCTACTTTTGTCGGGTTGTCGGGGCTGCGGTTTTGTCGAACATACGTCACAGTGACCTTACTTTTCATTGGCTGCTTCTCATATTTCGTCATGTCGGGTTCGTCGGGGTACTGCGATTCCAGCATTACCTTATTTTCTCCACTAATATCGCTATAAAAACTACGCGGACTTAATTGTAGGCTAGAACACTGTGTAGGTAGACATGCGTTTCGGGATGTTTGTACACGTCCTTCTACAGAGTTTCAATTCAACTCTAATAATGCCAAGTGATTTAAAATATTTCGACTGTTACAAACGTGCGCGCCGTAAGCAAGTGTCATTTTCACTGACGGTCGACGGTTTTTTTCAACAGTTCTATTGGGGGTTATCGAGCCAGCGCTGAAGACGCGGGGTTACGACGGAAATAGGTTGTATTTTTTTCTAGCCTTCGCACGTAAAACTCTATACGAATCCCTACATCCCTTAATCTAATGGGGATTTCAGCGCAGTGTCTGCGCGGTTGGCAGCCGCTCCTGCGAGGACGACCTTTGAAATGCTTACGTCGGTCTAGCCACATCCTGCCTAAAATGTCACGTAACCAAACAAAAAAATGCGTTCAGCGAACGGAAACGGGAAAGCCGCGTGTGTCCTGGACACGCGGACGTGGCAGGTGATTACCAACCGATCAGTGCTTTTAGACGAACTGGCCGGCCAGAGGTCGAGACATCGAGGCAATCTTCCACATTACGGCGCGCAAAAAATCCGACAGCGCTTCCCTCATTCCGTAGCACCACATAACACATTTCAACGGAAAAAATTCTCATGAAATTCCAACACGGACAGTTATTCCGAACTGTAGTCTGACGTATTGATTTGGTTAAAATTTGAGATTTGCACAAAAAAAAATATAAATTGAAAATTACTATCGTAATTCGTTTAAAAAAAAAAAAAAAAAAAAAAAAAAATCTCGCCATTGTCGTATTTTTTTCAGACTATTCTTTCATCATCACAATAAAAATTATGTAATATGAAAAAATCTATAAAGCAATTTTACACTCTAGAATGTTCTTTACCGCCAATTTCTATTTTGCGCTTCATACAAGGTAAAATATTCTAACTCATTTCAGTATTCTAAGTGATTGGTGGAGACACGGGACTCATGTTTCAAAGGAATT
This sequence comes from Dryococelus australis, assembly GCA_029891345.1. Classification (NCBI taxonomy): domain Eukaryota; kingdom Metazoa; phylum Arthropoda; class Insecta; order Phasmatodea; family Phasmatidae; genus Dryococelus; species Dryococelus australis. Next base: position 30,172,989 of record CM057008.1, read on the forward strand.
GTACTGTTGGAACTTTCTATAGTATACAGTGGTTATCGTGACTTAAACAGCTACCAGACGATCAATTGCGATAATACTCAGGATTGCCAGCCTACGTCTACTTACAGCCAACGTATGAATTATTCTTTGGGTGAAAGGCCGCCGTATTTCAGTCGCATATTTTTTCACACGTATGCAAAGAACAGCGATGAAACCTGTAAACTCGAGGTGATAAAAGACAAAAAATATGATACATTTAAGTGAGTAATGTGTGTAATAAAACATCGAGCTCACAGCAAACTTGACTGATATTTTTTTTTAAAGCGTTATTCATGTATAATGTAGCTAAGCTGGCTCACTGGATGTCGCTGGCAGAAGCGGCACAGCTTTAAGATGTAGCAGATGACAAGTAATTCTCGTTAGCATGTGTTGGTATTCTTTCCTCCTGCACTTGATCCCGTTGGGTATTGCGGGATTATTCGTTCCAGGGCCGCCTTTAGTTACTCGCGGATTCCACTGGCCAGTAGTTTTGAGTAACGGCAGCTACTGTCCCGATACCGCTGAAGGAGCTGATGGTCGCATCCGAGAGGTACCCTGTGCGAGGCTACAACTGTCACTGAGATAGCGTATTTCACTGGCGCTAGAAACGTCGGTGTTATTCAGGCAAACCCTAGATTTGGCGGGGAGTTCAAGTCATGTTCGAGGAAATTGTACTCACGGTAGGTACAGGTGCTGAGGCAATCGCTTATAAAACTGCGGTGCTGTCAGGAGATGCCCAAAAAGCAGTCGAAGGCGATCATCGTGTTTGCTGTTTTTGCCCAAATGCTGTGTGAAAATTGGTGAGGTAAGTGCGCCCGCCATACTTGTTTATATTTTCCTGCCAGACGCTCCGAAACTATCAGTTTACTGACGGAGAGAAATATTCGCTCCCTACTGACGACTGTTCCCATATTGCTGGCGAACACTGATAAACCATCAGTGATTTCAGGGCTCATCGGCAGTAATGGAAGGCCGTCCAGATATACAACGTGTAACTAAAAATCACTGACAAACTCCGGGAGGTGATTAGTGACGAAAATATTATGTACTATTTGCCCCTAAAGTGATTATTAGGGGAGCTATGCACCCCAAAAACAGAATTTTAAAAATAATTTTCTTTACAAATACCAGGAACTACTTGCGATTAAGCAACAAATCGATGAATAGTATTGCAACATAGAAAACATAACAGAAACAATATTTTTTGGATATTATATAGAATGGATGGCACCACGTTAACCAAACGGATCTTCAAATATCTTTGGAACAAGAAATCAACAATAACCTGGATTCAGGAAGTTAATAAAGATTTGGAAAGAAACAATATAAGTGTGTGTGTGTGTGTATATATATATATATATATATATATATATATATATATATATATATATATATATATATATATATAATGTGCCGAGTATTTGACTTACGAATGTTAAGCTGGGATGCAAAGCAACAAAGTTGGCAACACGTAATTTTCCCGTCAACTACGCCCGCCGGATCTGCCCAGCAGAACTAGTAGCACTACTCTCTCTCTCTCTCTATTTCTCTCTCTCTCCCCTCTTACCCATTGCACAGACTGTAGTAATCTAATCACGGCCGTTCACATCCTCTCCCAGCAGTCGTTACAGCTGAGCACTCGTTGATGTCTCTCCCCGGCGATAGCGAAAGTAGCTCACAGACCTATTCGTCACTTTAGTGTTCTCTTTTCCTATTTGGTCCAGTGCAATAAGGCCAAATTTAATTCCAAGCCAGTAATTGAAAAATTAAGGTGCGTGAAAATTGAGGATGCATTCTGGAATGTCCTAGTCACGTTGCGACATGTGTGAATACCATTATGATTGGGGCAATCGGAGCACCCAGTAGACTTCAATACTCTATATACACCTCGGCTGTTGTCATCCCTCCATTGGCTGCTGGTGTCGTGCCCGCATTTGACCGAGCCACTCACAATTCTGTAATTCCTACACTGAACCTTCGCGATTCGTGCGTAAAAAATTGAACATGAACCAGAATATGTTTTTTGCCAATGAAATAAGCTGGACGACCCTTCAATTTTTTTAACTGTATCTTGTCTTGAAATCGCTAATATCACTGCCCCTGCGTGTGATTCCTCGTTACAATTCAGTATTAGGATGGACGTCGTACAACTGTAAGTAACTTTAAGGCGTATAATTAGACCTTCGCTTATTGGACACGCACTCAAGGACTTTCGACCAATAGCAAACTCTCAGTACCTCGGTGGCTCCACTCCGTGTGGCCAGAACTAAAAGTGATTATTTCTAGAGACATGCAAAATTCGCTTTATTATTTGTGGACACGTTAAACTTTAAACACATGTACCTTTGCGAGACGTTTGTCATTGGACCATACTATATCTGACACGCCCTGGGTAACTATGGGCCAATAAATAAACACGACACAACTTTGCGCCTAAATTACGTGCAGTTCAGTCAGAAAGGGCGTGGCTTCACTTACACGCAGTAGCCAGCGGAAAAACAACGCCGGCTCAGTTATATACAGTACTGTGAATTTCAGCCTGATGTCAAACAATAACGCGAATTTGCGTGTGTCTAGTTATTTCTATGGTAGCAGCGAATGGTCAAGTGCTTCTACTCGCGTGTGTAGTCTGACTTGGTACCGTCTTATTTCGTGAAACAACGTGATCTCTAGCCATGTGTAATATCGTCGGCCCGTCAAAAGATGCGCCACACATACCAACGCGATGCAATATGGGGCCTGTAATTGGTATATCGCTCTCACACATAGTTCTGAAAGGGTTTATAATGTTCTACAACATTTGTCTGAACAAATTTTTGATACGAAGCGTCGTTTACTTGAAAACCATATTCACTTTATCACGCCCAAAATTAAATAGTTAATTTTTAAGGCACGTAGACAACACGAATATTATTAATGTCTTACGTACATACTATTGTCTGGAAATTTTTTTATTCGCAATTAATATGACTAAGAACAGAGAGAAAATATGAGTTTTGGTAGTGTCTTGTAAGAAATAGCTCGTATACAAAATATCATTACACTGAGTGCACACGAATGCAGTTCGCTCTCCCTTTGGTGTAATTTTCTAGGCTCGGTTAAGCTTTGTTTGCATGAGGCGGAGGAATATCTTCATATCATAATTTCAGCAGGGCTTCAGAAAAGTTGGAAACAATTGCGAACAGACTATAGTTATATAAGGCTAGATACGAGGGACCAGGAAAGGCGTGCCAAATATATTAGAAAATTTGAACATCAGACAGGATGTTCACAAAAATCACTGATAAACTCCGTCAAGTTATTCTTCCCATAACTAGAGACGAAAATTACACACGTAACGTTTATGCTAACTCGCTTCCTAAGAATGGTATACGCTTGATAAGGTGGAGATGAGCGACAGGTTTATTGTGAGTAGCACAGACCAAATTTACTTCGACCTCCGTAATTATGTGTAGTGTACCAGTAAAAAGTGGTAAAGGCTGTTCACGATAAAGTGAGCAGTTTTGAAATCACCCTTAAGAAAAACGTCACCGCCCCTGCCTGCATATAGTTTAACGGGCGCACTTAGTGATATGCGCTAAGTAAAGTTGGTAACGATGTATGGAAAGTAAAGTCCTTGGTAACCCTGCGCCAATAGATGCACGCTTTACAATCGTGTGCCCCAATCACATGCAGTTCGGTCAGAAAGGGCGTCACTTCACACCTATGCGGCAGCCAATGGGGAAACGACGCCAACTCGAGTATATATATAGTGCTGTGGAGTTTAGCCTGGTGCCGAACAACAGCGCGAGTTTTGCAGGTCCCTTCTCATGGGCTAGGGTGGCCCTACTTGTAGTCGGAGGATCGTGGGCGTGGGGACTGGAAATTTGTCAGCAAGTTGGTCCAGCTAGAGCTCGCCAACGTCACAACTGCAAACGACACATACAGTACAAAAAAAAAAGAAAAAGTTGTTAAAGGTACAGGATGACAATATAAAGGGCGTGGGTTCTAGTCAGTCCCCATGCTGGCAAAGTGTATCGAGGTTTTCCCCACCCTGTTAAAAATTTCCGTATATTTACTTAATGTTTTACGGAAATGTACAGTGTACATACGGAAAGGCAATCCGTGATGACGAAAAACGGAGTTAAGTCCGTAAATACGAAACACGGAAAATCTCCGTATACCCTTAGGCTTCGAGTTACGGGGACGAACAATGTCGATTTCTACGCGAAGCTTTCTTCGCCACTGTAAAAAGGCAGTTATCGTTTCTGCGGCAGTTAAGGTTATCCACGCGACTATGACCTATTCGTCCAAACATTAAAAAAAATAGCATCAGGCTTATGTGACACGTGACGACACTAAAAATACACTAAGTGAGAGTTGTAGGTGCCTGCCCTCGTAGCTGAGGGGTAGGGTGGCGCGCTCGCGCCCCGGCGACCCCGACGCGGCGGATGCCCAGCCCGACCGTCGCACTGGGAATTCGTCAACGTCAAAAATGTCACAACAACGTCAAATGAAGGTTTAAAAAAAAAAAAATTGTTAGAGTCGTGGACTGGTTTTTATTCGACTCAGGTTCAAACCTCGCTTAAGTACAAAATATTTTAACTTTTTTAATATCGTTTTTTATACACGGTAGAATACCCACATGACGAAAATTAGTCATTTTCTCTATCTCTCTTTATTTTAAACGGAAATTACAGAAAACTAACTTGGAAATTAACGGAGAGGTTCCGTGAAATTTACGGAACGTCCGTTTCTGAAAATCAATGTGTCCGTAATCTTACGGAGAGTTCACGGACAATTCTGGATAAAATTTTACCAGCTCTTTTCCGTAAAATGAAGGAATATTTTTTAATAGTGCATAAATTATGTTTCGAAATAATTTTTTTTTAAAGATATTTTCTTTATTAATTCATCACAGTTGTTTTCTAGAAGATAAAACGTATTTATGTGTACGTTTTTCAGTACTGTAAGTTGTAATACAAGGCTACCATATGTAATATTACAAATATATGTTTTACAGTGTTTAAAAGGAAACTGTTTGTAGTTTTACAAAGGAATTGCTTTTGTAACTGGGTTTCAAAGGAATTTTTCCTGTGAAAGGACAAAAAAATTTATTTTGAGTGCTCCAATATGGAGGTTAGTCCACTCGACTCTCACTCCAACGAGCAGGGTTCGAGTCCCGGCGAGTACCCGAGGGGTTTTTACACGTCGGAAACATGACGGACATTGCCGTTGGTCGGCAGGTTCTCTCGGGGTGCTTCCGTTCCTCCGCCGGCAAAAATGTTTGCCGGTTGGACTAGCCCGCCGAGAGCCCCGACCTCAACCCTCAATCCAAATCGGAATAAGTTATTTTTTTACTGATTGTCAGTTGAAACTGCTCCGTCCGGAATCTGTAGAAAAAATATCTCTAATTCATCAGTTAAAAGAAATCTACTAATTCAAACAGTAGAAAACTAGTTGTTTATAGTTGGTTAATGGAAGTACATGTCTTTGCAAAGTTCGAAAGTCAATCTATATTTAGTTTAGTTCGGATTCTGTGCTTTAAAATATAAATATAGTGGTTTCACTGTACGAGGTTATCGCTGTTAACTAGTAACGGCCATTTTACAATGCAACGAGACACTACAGGTTTAAACTGTTATTTTTAGTGACAGATATATCAGTGATAATTTTACTGACTCGATAGTGCGGTGATTCAGTAAGAAAGGTGAATTTACACCAACAAAAGTTTTGTGGTCTGCAAGTTAACAGATCAAATAATGAGGGCACGGCAAACACAGTTATTACTAGTCAATATGTCTCTTCAAAATAACAGTTTCATTCTGTAAAATCTCGTTACATTGTTAAATGGCAGATACATAGAAAAAACCGACAACGCCGTTAAAACCACTATATATCTCTTTTAAAGCACACAATCTGAACTAAACTTAACTTAGAATGACTTTCGAGCCTTACAAAGACATGTACCTACGTACACATAATATGTGTATATTTCTACAACATGAAGTACTTTCACATTACGAAACTTACAGCCGTTCGCCATTGTAAGTTTATGTTACTGCGCAAATGCGAGACCGTTTATCTCAGTGGCAAAGTAGCAGAGTTGGTAGAACGTCAGCCAAAAGAAACAAGAGAATGTGTTGCGTTTTGGAGTGGCGTTTAGATACCAACCACTTCCAAGATTTCCTTGTACATGTAATAATTTTGTTTTGCGACAAAATAATTGTACTTAATTAATTTCAAACCGTAATGCGCGGTTTACAATCCTTGTGCTTTTTATTAATCGACTATAAATAACTGATTTTTTTACTGTTTGTATTAGTGGATTTCATTTAAATGAAGAGATTAGTAGTTTTCTTTTTCTACTGATTCCGGATGGACGAGTTTCAACTGGCAATCAGTAAAAAATAACCGATTCCGATTTAGAGTGAGAACATCTTTGGGACGAATTGGATCGTCGGGTGAGGGCTCGTCAGGCGCGGCCAAAATCCATTGCTCAACTCATGGAATGGCTGCAAGAGGAATGGCGGCGAATCCCCGTGGATGTCCTGCAAACACTCGTAGAGAGCATGCCAGACAGGGTGGCTGCTGTTATAGCCGCAAGAGGTGGCCCTACGAGATTATAACGGGGTGACAACCACCGAGCAAACATTGTGGACAGGTGCCCAATTACTTTTTGATCGATAGTGTACATACATACAGTGTTTAAGGGAGGTTGCTTGCTAGGCGCCTATGTTGAGTTGTGTATCGAGCGGTCATCTGCAGTCGCTTAGTGTGCTGTATGTTTTTTGAGAGTAGGATCGATCCCAATCAAATCCACATTTGTTCCAGTAGTTATAAATCAAATTAAATTTCGCTGGCATTGACATTGATTACGATCACGTGTTTACGAAAATTGCACCTCTTAAGGTGGGTTCACATTTCATTCGAAAAATTTTTAAAGTATTATTTTCTTAACTAACTTTCGGACAGCAGAGATTCATTGTTGCTGATTCAGGGTGTAGTGTAAATCCGTATGGTCATTTTGGATTTCGTGGATTCTATCCCTGCTGATGACACAGAGAAGGTCTATCCTAGTGGTTTTCTATCTTCATTACCAGCCAAACGCCGGATAAGTTTCTTACAGACGTTTCGCTGTTAACGAAACCTTTGCTAAATCAAACGCTGAAGGAAAAACTCTACCCATTTAAATTTGTAGACGATGATATTAGTAAACTAATTTTATGTGTTTTTGTTCTATGCACATTAGAATATGAATTAACACACACACATATATAAATATTGCATTTACTTTCTTAATTCATATTTCGCATCAACACTTCATCCGCGCATAATTTAAGTGATCGAGTCATAGCACAGTTAAATTTTACACATCGTCGAAGGATACAAAAAAGCAGAAATTATATATTAAGCACCACTATTTTTAAAAGTGCTCATTTAACTGCAAATAGCATATAACGTATATCGTCCCTCGTTTATCGCCCTATAGATTTAAATCCTTGTTAACGTCGATGCGCAAAACACAAATTAAAAAAATTGCGCTCGTGTGCCGAGCAATAACAGGAGAATTGTTTTAAATGACGTGGAAATGCAAGTGTTTGAAGTGCACGCTACTGCCGTACTTATTCGTGCATTCTCAAGCCTCCAATTAATGTGCTCAGTGTTAGGTTGATAAATATTTAACTGCCAATTTTTTTTACAGTAATTGCCGTATTCACTTCCAAACGTTAAACGGGACGCAAACTCGAGTATAAACTACAAATTTCAATCATGGCGAAGTATGCAGAGTCTTTGCTGACAAGACTCAAAAGAAAGTAATAATAACATCACATGGAAAGTTTGTTGTTATTTGAAAGGATAAGTCTCGCTGCTCCAAAAGTCGTGAATAGAAGAAAAAAAAAATCCGAGTTTAGTTTATGCAGCAAGAAGTTAATTTAAGTTTAGAGATAGTAATGCATGCATAAACGGTTGGGGTACAGAAATTCGCTATAAAATCCCTAATATTCCATTTATAATGGATTCTTGCTTGATTAATTTAGGTATCCAAATGTTACAGCGCAATTAACTCGCAGACATGAAGCAGGATGATGAAGAAGAAGACATTTGTTTAAAAAACTAGGCCAGGAACCCGAAAAAAAAATAGCGTAAGTTATTAAGAGACTAAACAAAATAACAAATGAATTACAAAGTAAGAAAATACTTTACTAATTGCTAACATTTATGTTTTACTGTCGGGTGGCAATGGCTGACGACTGGAAATTTTTCAACAAGCTGGATCTAAATTGGAACGACTATGTCTGTATTTCGTCGCTCTATTGTGAGACCATTTCATACTTTTTGGAAACCGCTGGTGATCAAATCTATATTTAACTCTAAAATAACTCATACTTGTGTGCGCCAAGCGAGAAAAAGAAGTTTAACAAATTTATAGAAAAATAAATAGAAGATTTTGCTCTCATTATTTGACATACGATACTCAGTAAACCTATCATTTTGTTACTACAGAAAATCTATTTTACAGTCATACAATAAAATTAAACTAATATTATATACTAGAGCTAGTGAATTTTCACGAAAAAAAAAATGAGCACACGGTAGACTTCAATACTATAAGCACCCAACAGCAGTTCGTCCAATTGCTCTTGTTTGCTGTCTCCTTGAGAAGGCGTTTTCATATTTAGTGCCACTCAAAATTCGGCAACATTGGAACGACTTCTGCGTGATTCGTGTGCAGACAGTTAACACGTGTCAAAAGTTAATTCAGTCAATCAAATTAGGTAAAAGACCCTGCAATGGTTTGAAGTGTAACATGTCTTGAAATCTTTTCGCGAAATTTCACTACCCCTATATATATATTTGGTTACATTTTACCTTCAATTATTCCCTAACAATTCACATTACCTTAGATCAAGTCTCAAAAATAAATTTCACTAAATTCCACCATTCGCTCCATATGTACAATATTTGTAAGCCTAATTTACAAACATAAGCGAGTCAGCAGTGTTCAATTGCGTTATCCATTTATGTTTTTATAGCACAACTTTGCATGGTGCAGACCATTATTTTGCCAGCTCTGCAGTAACACTTAGAGAATGCTTGTTCAAGCCAATAAATCACTTGTTTGTATAGGACCCAAAATATACTATGTTCCCCCAACAAAGTATTTGGTTGAGTAAACAAAACTTGAAAGACAACATTATTAATTTTGTTCATCTAACAAAATACACGCTTGAATAAAAAAATTTCCTCTCTGTTTGGCCAAAAGAAACCACTCTGCCAACAAAATATTTAATTTAATCAACTCATTTGATTTTCTTCTTTCGAAATACACCTCTATGGCTTGTTTGTATTTTTTTTGTGACAAACAGGATAAAATCAGTGTTGTTACTGAATTTATTGAAGCTTAATAATGGAGTAAACATCCTAATAAAATTAGTTGAACACGGAACTAAATAAAGCTCTAACACTGTTGAAATATTTATTTACTCACTTTGACCCAGCATCTGAAATATGAAATATTTGTATTTAAAAATATTCATTGATCGTCAGTAGATACTCCAACTGAGTTTGCTCGGGAGTTAATTATCCGTGTTCGAATGTAGGTTGGGCTTCAAGATTTTTGACGCGAATACGTTTTTAAATATGCACCCATAGTGGGAGGAAATCCAGAAAATCCGATGATAACAAAGTCGGAGGCTACAGTTTGGCATTGAAACTCCGAATCTATCGTCTACATTCAAAATTCTGTTACACCACTCAATTGTCAAAGGATCAAAGAATTTGTTACGTTGAGTGAGGACTGCGAAGCATCGCACTAGGTGGTGTGAAAAAAGGGGGAGGGGGCAATTACGAGTTCGCCGCGTATAGTATAACTTTTCACAAGGTGAAACTGCGACGCTCGTTTAAGTTTAAATCGACAGCTCTCGTCAATATAAATCGATTGTGTGTATAAAAACATTTGCGTGGCGTGGTTATGGTGAAATTGCATCTGTTTAGAGTAAAAAATTAAGAAAACTAACACAATTTCGGCTTATACTCGTCAAAAAGCCAAGTCGAAATACAGAAATCGTATACAGTTGGAAAGAGCATCTCAAAAGTAACCCAGTGATGCCCATAAAACCCCATATGATCGAGTGAAGCGGTGCCGGGAACGTAAAATAAACATCAAGGCGTCCGAGCGCGTCAACGTAGACGTGTCAACGCAAAACAAACGGCCGTGTCCCCAACACAGCCAAACACAATTTTTATTTACGGAAACGGATTTTATGTACGTAGAACCAAACAAATCTTCAGTTGCACCAACCAAATATAAGTTTGGGGCAACCAGATAAGAACAACAAAGTAATTTGGTTTCAAAAACAAAATATTTCATTGCTTACCTGTATAAACAAATTCGGTAGCCAAGACACGCTAGTGGCAGAGAAGCGGCGTGTATCCAGAGCGAGGCCACAGGCAAGGCGAAACTTTGTAAACACGGAGATGTTTGGACTTCGAGGCGACTATGTAGCCCCGGCGGAGGCTCGAAGCGAGGTCAGACTGCAGCCCGACGACGCATGAGGACGCAAGATAGAGAGGCCAAGAGTGTGCCTTCGGCAACAGTATTAATGTGATAACGAGCTGGTGACTTAAGTAACGAATGTAGTTACCTTTGTAATGGCGTGGCGTAACGCAGTTCAATACATCAAACTACCCCGTTAAAGGAACTTAACTTATTGTTCAGTATTGTATTTGAATTGATGTAATAGGTTGTACGTTTTAAAGCTTGAGAAAATATATGGACTTAGCATTAAAATGAGTGCGCCATCCGTCTACGTTCTCTCCAAATACAGAGTGTCCATAAATTATTACTACAGCTTCAAACGGTAATAAAAAATTACCTTAAGGTGATAGAGATATGCTGTTTTTTGCATGTGAAAGAACATTTCCTAAAGATTTGTAATTAGTTTTTGTTTTCTATTCAGGCGTGACTACTAATGCACCCAAATTACCACTCCACAAGAGAATGCTCAATGTGTGTCTTGGTTTATTGAGACCAAATCAAACACACGTAATTACAGGACGTGGTATGGTGAGGACCCACCTGCACTATCCACAAAGCAGGAGTGGCACCGTAAGTTTATGGGAACTGGCAGCGTTCTCCATCAGAAGGGTGCCGGCTGGCCAAGCACAATTACTGAAGACATTGACCGCGTGCGTGCTGCGTACGTGCGTAGCCCTGGCAAGTCGGTTCGCACTGCTGCAAGGCAACTGCAGTTACCCCGATCAACGGTACACAAAGTTCTACACAAGCAATTACGACTCTATGCATACAAACTGCAGCTGGTTCAAGCTCCGCAACTTGACCATGCACGGAATTTGCTGGCGACATGTTGCAACATGTTCCTCAAGCGAGTTGTCTTCAGTGACGAAAAAAAAAACATTTAATGTTTCAGATGTACCGAACCGGCATAATGTTGTATCTGGGGATCGGAACACCCTCATGAATCGCACGAGATTGTGCGTGGCAGCCAGAAGGTGAATGTGTGGTGTAATGTGTGATCGCATCATTGGCCCATTCTTCTTCACTAAAAGAACTATCACATCCAAGGTGTACCTGGCCATGTTAACCGAATTCATGAACCCGCAACTGAAAGGCATGCAAAACTAATGTAATCTTTCAATACGATGGAGCACCCCCCACATTGGGGTTTGGCTGTGCGTGAATCCTTGAATCAGAGGTTTCCTGGACCATGGATTGGCAGAGATGGTCAAATTCCTTCGCCACCTCGCTCACTGAATGTCACGCCTCTGGACTCTTTCTTATGGGGCTATGTTTAGGACATCGTGTACAACCAACCTGGTAACAATTTGGATGAACTGAAGCAAAGGATTGTAGCAACCATTGAGACTGTTGACGAGTGAATGCTAGTGCGGACATGGCAGGAGCTGGAGTATCGTTTTGATGTGCGTCGGGCAACAAAGGGTGCACATGTAGAGGTCTACTAATTTTTTTTTAACTCTGACAAATGCTCTTTTACACGCAAAAAAAATCGCATACCTCTATCACGTTTAGGTAATTTTTCATTAACGTTTGAAGCCGTAGTGATAATTTATGGACATTCTATATAATCTGTTCGGCAGGCCCATAAGGTGAAACCTTAACGTTGGTGGAGGCGCCGTCAAATCCGGCATGAAGAAATGTATCGATGCTGCGATTGCTGCAGAGGCTGTCGCGGCGAAGGGAAGCCCAGTTATCACGTTAGGGAAGTGGACTTCATCATGCGGACCGGAAATTGCAAACGCTGCGTAACGGGTTAATGGCGCCGCCTGCGAAGCGAACCGGTAACCTTCAAAACAAATAAATCACTGCCCACACTACGTGTATTGTACAGTTAAATGCTGTTCACGATAACGTGAGCACTTTTGAAATCAATCTAAAAAAAAAAGTCACTGACTCTGCCTTCATATAACGGGTGCACTGAGTGGCATGTGTCCCGTAAAGTCGGGAAGTATGGAAGTAGTTCCATATCTTAACGTCAAATAAAAAGTGTTAGGCGACCATTTGTGATACCTGAAATTATTAGTTTCGCTTTCTGAATTTTTAATGCATCAAAGTTTAAAAAAAGAACATGTCTGTAAACTGTTCACATTTCTTATAATTTCACAGCTTCAGTGGAACAACGTATGGATAAAGTGATGAAGCCCATAGCAGTGTTAATTTTACTTAGGGCGGAAGAATAAACAATGTACTTACAAGTAGATCTTATGCAGGTCTTTCAAAAGTGCTCATTTTACCGTGAACGGCATATAGAAATACGTATACGTTCCTAGCAGTCTCACGGTTGCACTTGGATGGCGCATAAAGTGATCTGAACCACACCAATGTCAATTTTACATATGGCGAAAGTATTAAGTACATGAGAAGAAAATGAGGTCCAAGAAGCAGGTGCTTTGAAATGTTCTCAATGAACCGCAAACAGCTTATATTAGGTAACATTTGTATCGTTTTGCATGGAGATGTCTCTTTCCGCTATTGCCAATCTCTCTGAAGTCGGACTGACAGTTTGACAGGCGCCCGAAAGTACAGACCCGTCTAATGCAGAGAACGGTATTTGTTAGTCAGAGAGAAAATTAGGTTCATTAACAGCTGCTACCAATAATACAACGTGCAAAATACTCTCCTCGGTGATTCCGAGGTGCGAGTGAAGTTCGAGACATAAAATTGTGCCTTCTTTGTAGCCCCCGAAATTACAAGCTTTCATCCGACAGAAAATGTCGCCATAGTCTTGTTTTGATAGGCGAGGAATGGGACATCTATATTGAAGAATTACAGCTTTAGGTAGGTGGGAGCCATAATACTCCCATGCTTCTCAGCCTCAAACAAGGAAAAGATCTCCAGGTAGACGGAGCCCTTAAGAATATATCCTTGCAGGACATAAAGGTTGAAGTAAAACAACTGCCTATGGATCACTCCACCAGACTATACAACGTGAAGAACTCATTATAAAAAGGTAGTGCAGATACCATAAAAATGGTCAGAAAAGTGCGATTTATGCTGGATATGAAAGAAGAATGTATATATTTTTCAACATTATAAAATATTTTACTAAAATATACTTTTTAAATGTAATGAATTAATCGTTCCATAGAATCCTAATTTTTAACAAAATTTAAGAGCATTTCCGTTTTGGAAGCTTCGGAAAGCAGAATTTCCAAGAAAATCTTTTTCAAGAAAGAGCGTCATAATATTTACTGTGGTCATGTGTAATTAAATCATAGTAATAATGTATCATATCAATTTTATAATTAACTGTATATAAGTCAGTTCCCAGCTATAAATATTTGTGACAAATAGACGCACATAAAATCAATTATAAAAATTATTCCCTAAATTATTATTACAATTTTCTTGCACACAATCATATGACGATATTCCACGACGAAGATTTTCTTCCAAAATCTACTTTCTGAAGCATGCAGAAAGGAAATGTGCTTAAATTTTGTTAAAAATACAGGTTATTTAAAAATGCTATTTTTTACATTTAAAAAGTATGTTTTATTTAAATATTTTATAATCTTGCAAAATATATACATTCTTGCATAAATCGCACTTTCTGATAATTTTTCTGGTGTCTGTGCTGCATTTTTTAACGAGTTCTTCACGTTGTACAGTGGGGCGCAGTGCTCCGTAGGCAGTTGCTGAACTTCAACTTTAAGTTAGGGCCGTGGAAAAGGCAGTTTATCGTTTGCTCTCCCGATGGAGCGATGTGCAGTTCAACAACTCTTGAGAAGTTGACGACGTGCGGAGTAGTCGACTCTGAGACCCTCCCTCACCCTCCCCCCCCCCTCCTGACGACAGGCCGAGTGCGAGAGAGCACGGGGAAGGGCGCGTCCCGCAAATTATCACTCGGCCCTGCGTTCCACATTTCGCCCTGTACACTGACGGCGAAGAGCACTCTACTCGCGGTTTGCAAAGCTTGCTGGGGGAGCGGGCTGAAGTGGACTGCGCCCCTCGCATGAGGAGAAATGTTTGGTAAGGGGGAAAAGCAGGCCGACGCTCGTTTATTTTTTATTTTATTCATTTCAATTAACCTTACTTATCAGAACAGCTATCCAGGGTGTTCAATTCTATAATGACTACTACAATTTAACAAAAATTATATAAGTTATATAAATTCACAATTTTTTGTGGGAGGGCGGCTGTTTGTCTGGGTGCCCGTAATTTCTATTTCTATTCAAAATTATCACTCACACTTGCTAGGAAGGTGGTGAGCTATTCTGCCCCGACCGAGACATCTCCCCGACGGGTATCCTTTCGTCCGCCCCCCGCTTCGCTGCCCCCACCGGAACAGACCAGGGACCGGGATTCCCACGAATCCGCCCGCGCGACCTGACGCCGTCGGGCCCGCACACAGTTAACTAGCCTTTCGGCCGATCCGCCATGGCATCCAACGGTCGAATGGCCCCGCCCACGAACCTCAAGGCCCCCAGCCCCCTCCCTATCAGCACTCTTCTATTTTGTTCTTTTTATTTTTTCCCTCGCCCACTGTTCTGCTCCAACCTAAGCATCGTCCAGGACATCGAAGTAACCCTTCTGGGCACCCAGGCCTTCGTTTCCCGGCGGACTAGGGAATGGAGCTCCTCTCCTACGCCCCCCTTTTTTTACACAGACACATACACAGACTCGTTTTACTGGTCATTCTCTTCAAATGTGGGGCAGCGGTGGCTGAGCGGTTAGACAACTCGTATCCCGCCAAGGCGAACTCGGTTCGATCCGTGGCCGGGTCACTCCCGAATTTCCACAAGTAGGAGTCGTGACCGGCGATGCCGCAGGTCAGCGGGTTTTCCCGGGGATGAGTCGCCCCCCTCCCCCGCCCTCGCATTCCTGCGCTGCTCCATTCTCACCTCGTAACACCCTCATCAGCTCTCAAGACCTCGTTGTTAAGAGCCACCCAAATCTCTCAACTCATATCAACTCTTCAGATGGATTCGCACGCGAACAGATGCACTAATTTTCGAGGACTACAATTTCTATTAATGAATTATTTCCTGCATTCCCGGCAACCAGACGCGTTTTTAGCCGGTTCTTGGCGATGATTATATCGTCCCCATCCTCACCATATTCCTAGTAGTCGGGAAGAAGTCACATCAAATGTAATGTTATCACGTGTTCGAGCCGTACTTTAGACATAGACACGAGAATCGGTTCTAATAAGACGTCAGTTAGCCAAGCATCGTATGTAAGCACCCAACTAAAAACTTCATAGGCATTACGAGTTCCGTAATAAGTGATGGGGTTCGTTCGGTTTAGCCTACATACTATTTTTTTTCAGGAGGGACATTAGAAAAGCAGTCTTGTAGTTTGTATAGCTATTAGGAGCATCAGGTATTACTCGCCTGAAACTTACAACCTGCGCTGTAAAATCACTGGTAAAATTTCATAAGAAAGAGAGTTTACATTCAAGGAACATTATCGGAAATATTTCTGCATTCTGACTACAGTATATGGGAATGATGCCAGACGTGTTAAACGTAGGAAACCTTCGATGAGGATAGTGTATAATGGATTGTTCAAGTGGGAGATATATCTCTGATGCTCCGGAGGTGTCACTGTATACTTAATTTGAGGCGACAGGAATTTTGAACCAGAACATCTATAACTAGGGATAGGAAAATTTCACGAATTAATTTCTGGACAAGCCAGATTTGTAACACGTGTACACCAAAAGTCATTTTTGCAATTGGATCACAGTTCATCAGACACACCCTGGACGACTCTGAGCCAATAGCAGACTTGCAATGAAACAAGTAGTGAGTGGCCATACTGCCAAGTATGGAGTAACACTGGCTACTCCACAAGGCAACAGCCAATGAACAAACGTCTGAAGTCATTGAACTCGAGAAATATTCCTATCCCTAGCTATAACGAACTGCTGATAAATCACGTTTCGCTTTTTGCTGATCGTCCTTCTGCAGGGCATTCTATTCGTGCACCTGTATTTCAAAATGACAATCCTCCCATTCACCGGGCTGCAAACGTGACTGCTAGGAAATATGAACAGCGAGGATTATTCACACCTACGGAATGATCCGTAAAATCACCTAATTGAAACCCTCTCGAAAACCTGTGAGACTACCTGGAACAATGAGTACAGCGTCAGCGATGTGTGACCGAACTGCCAATTCTTTGAATACTGATGTCTCTACAGCCAGTCTGTCCCGATTCTAATCGCAGCTTTCATTACTGCTCGCGAGCCCATTACACTTGCTAGGCATGTTTCAGTCGCACGTGATTAATTTATTGTTCGGTGGAGTTTACAATATGTGAAAAATCTGCTGACTATCACTTCCAAAGAGGAGGCATGTTTTAAGAGAGGCTCTATTTGGTCATAACTGGGGATAGGAAAATTTCGCGAGTTCAATGACCTCTATGGTAGACTCCACAATCCTTTGTACAGTCGAACCTCAGATGTTTGTTCATTGGCTGTTGCCGCAGTGTTACCCCACATTTCACAGCACAGGATTCGCTTATTGTTCCCTTGCGAGTCGGCTATTGTCGCGGAGTCGTCCAGGGCGCGTCTAATAAACTCTGATCCAATTGCTAAGGTAACTTCAGTGAACACGCGTTTGAAATCTATCTTGTCCTGAAATTAAGTCGCGAATTTTTCCTATCCCTAGTCATAACCCTGCGCTATGGCTGCATGTGCGAGTGGATCTCAGCTAATGAAAAACTTGTGTAGCGTCCTGCGTTTATGCTGTTGATTGTACTCGTTTCTTGCATGTTGTCATTAAGACGAATATTGTATAATCCATTCACGGTTACTTCAGGCATTTATGAAGCCCTGCTAAAGTTCTACTTCCAGGATATTCCTCCGCCTCGCTCAGACTAAGCTTAACTAAGTCTGGAAAGTTATACCATAGGACACCACACCGCATTCGTGCGCACTCAGTGTAACAGTGTTTTGTATAAGAACTATTTTTTATTAGGCGATACCAACACACACACACACTCTAAATCTGAACCAGTGAGAATTTCACTGTTTCAATCAGTCAGCAGTACCTGACTGATTCAACGGTCACTTCAGGGAATTTAACTTATGAATCGGTGAAAAAATGCCAGATTTCCTTCACTTATTAATACAGTGGCATTCCACTGATTCATCAGTCAAATTTTTCAGTGGTTTTCAGTGGTTTATTTTTGACTGATGGATCAGTTAAACAGCGTGTAAAATTGGCCCTCAAACAACGTTTAAAAATGGCCGTTAAACAATCTCAACGCTCTGTTTGAAGGTTTAAACTTCATATATTGCGGTAAAGAGAGTGCACTTATATATGCTATGTGTTTTAACAATCCTAACGATACCAATTAAACAAAAAACAAAAAATAAGAGCATACATTTAAATGCTCACGATTTCGATAGTAACTATATGTCTGATATTTTCCTCCTAGCTTGTAATTTGGGTTCGTAGCGTAGATGGCAAGGCGGTGGTATACATGGATATTGAAATGGCGGTTTGTGTTCAATCCCTGCCACCTGCAAGATTTTTTTTTCTATGTTTTAAATTATTTCACATAATTATTTGGGCTTATTTCAATTAAAAACAATGTTAAATCAGTGAAATAGTTTCACGTCACTAATTCAATCAGTAGAATTTTTTCACTGAAATAATCAGTGGTTTCCCACAGATTCTAAGTGGAGCCATTTTCACTGATTCGAGTAGTTGAATTTCACTGCAAATCAGTGATTTCCCACTGATACGAATTTAGAGTGCATGTTTTCTCACTGATGTTTATTCAAATTACTTGCAAATGAAGCATTGTAATTTTTAGATGAAATGCAAAAAGCATTTCAATTTAACAGAAAAATAAGTAACTGTTATTAACACAAGTATAAAACCCTTGTGATATCTGGCATAAGTTGGAAATAACTAAACACGTAATACGTGGGGAAATTTTTCAAAGGTTTGATTTGGAAAGGGAGAAGCAACTGTGAATATACTATATATTGTTTATCAAGAGCACGACGTTCTTGCGTCATTGGATAAGCGGACTAAACTGCATAAGCAAAACTCGCCTTTAAACGTACCCGTCATATATGCGAGATTTGAACACACAACCTGCCGTATTTATAGTCAGGCACTCTCGCCATTACACCACGAAGAGGATGAACTGAAAGTTGTTCCAGTTCAAAAGGATAGAAACTACATAAATGCAAATTAAGTTATGAAGAAAATTTCTTGGAAATCAAGAAGGCGCCCTCTGAAAGAAATTAAATTAAACTTTCTGCAAGTATGAGCTAAGTTTCTACTTTTCTGTCGTGTTCACAATAAAAACAAATAAAAAGAGTTAAAATTATTTTTCATTTGGATTTCTTTACTTTAATACTTGAAGGACTACGCTCGAGTGTAGCTCGAGCAAAAAAAAAAATATTTTGAAAACTTCTTTGTCGTTGAAAAGAAAACGTATAATTTCCATGCAGCCGCTGCACTGCCTGTGTTTAATTAACAGGATATCACAAGAAATCTACAGTTCATTAACAATAACTAGAGACCTGCAAAATTCGCGTTATTATTTGAGGTCATGTTAAACTTAAAACACTTCTCCTTTGGAATACGTTTGTCATTGGACCAGTCTTTATTTGACACGCCCCTGGTAACTCTGAGTCAATAAATGAACGCTCCACAACCGTGTGCCCCAATCACGCGCAGCTCACTGAGAAAGGGAGTGACTTAACGTCAAGGCAGCAGCCTATGGAGAAACGACGCCGGATCGAGTATATACGCTACTGTGAATTTTAGTTTAACGGAAAAAAATAATGCGAATTTTGCAGGTCTCTGACAATAATTAGGGATAGGAAGATTTCGCGATTTCATTTCAGGACAAGATAGACGTCAAACACATATATAGTGAAGTCACCTTCGTAATTGGATCACAGTTTTCTAGACCCACCCTGCACGCCTCTGAGCCAATAGCAGACTTACAAGGGAACACCTTGTGAACCCCATAACTGCGAGGTGTGGGCCAACAGTAACTTTCCTGACTACAAACATATATTTGTTACATCTCCGCAAAAGGACAGGTATGATTGTAAAACATCTTACACTAATAAATAGACCTGCATTTGATAAGGACAATATCAACTTAGCACCTTAGTGACTGATGACCAGCCAATAATGAAGGTTGTCATGTTGGCCTGCACTAGAACTGCAGTGAGTGGGAACACAGGGACCAATAGAACCTGTGTTCCTCCATACTGGTGGATATAAGTAACTCACTTCTAACTTGTCTTGGTTGTCTTGTAAATGCCTGCCGACCTTAATGTTAATTTAAGTTGGACAAATTTTTGACGCGTTGTAAGAAGTGCATTCGCAAAAACAAAAATCACTCTGCTCTGTGTAAAATAATTGCTACTTCAAGTTGTTTGGTTTGTTAGGGCTTTACTGGCACGCGAGGTATCCGTTAGTGTCGCACTCCAGGCGTAAAATGTGCTCACGGGCTTTTATTCGGCCGCTTGAAAGTGTGCCGCAAGTTTTCCAGGGCCATAAAATTCCCAACGAGGCCCCAAACGCTGCATCCACAACTTTTATTGCTCCTCGTAAGAGATGCAAACTTGCTTGAATGTGTTTGCGACGCGGCATGCTCGCGTAAACAGTGCGGAAGGGGGGGGGGGGAGAGGGGAGTGGCACTCTAATAATAAAACTTTCATGGCGTCACGGCGAACGAAGCGAGAAGTACGTTGTACACGAATATGTACACGAGAACAGATTTCTCCTCGCGGGACCATATGCTGATATTTTATCGGCATCGTCTATCGTTTCGACGTCAACCGAGCCCGCGTTTTAACTGCTCAGTTCGTCATTTTGTCCGTTCGCAAGTTTGGAAGGTTTCAGTTCGGGTAGAGCCGTTTGTCACTTGTTGAGCAGCTGTAACAATGCGACGGATGGTGGCGAGTCCAACTTCATCCCTTGTATATTCGTTCACGTATGACATGTTGCAAATTGGATAAAGCAATGGTCAGCACTGTACAAAGCCAGGAGCTAGCTCCAATATAGGCTGCTTATTTCTCCTGGTTATCGCTAATGGCTGCTGTTGGCACACCGGCACTTTATTATTCGTTGTTGCCAGAGCCCATAGACTAATATAAATTATTTTAATGGGTTCTATCGTATTTCGCGTTATTTCACACCAGCAGACTAAACTCAAGGATGTTGTATTTTCGTCTGACCTCTGCCATTGGCCGACAACAGGCTGCTTCGAGCCAACCGTAAAGGCTCAAAAGTTTGTCAACCAATCTCCAGTAAAGAGGTCACACGTGCTAATGACGCCTTATGAACACAAGCAGCCAATGAAGCCACGAGTGGCGTTCAAGTAGGTACAGGGCATTGAAGTCTAGCATGTCACCAAATAATAACGCGAATTTTGCATGCCTCTACGTATAAGTTATTACGAGGAATTTGTACGTACTTGTCAGACAAAAGAAATCTCCTATTTTGCAACAAAAATGAATGTGTAAGTTAAAGGTTTACCCAACAGTAGGGCACCTCGTTAATAATTCACATTACCTTCTCCGTCCCGGATACGATTCCATCGAGTTAAGGCTCGTAATGGACGCTTTTGACTCATTGTCCCACTTGCTGTAACAGTTCGTCAAAGGGTGAAGTGGATAGATTTTGGCGGATCTTTCGAGGTCTTGAAAGTCGATGAGGGTGAAATGAGATGAGTATGGAGCAACGCCGAAATGATAGGGCAGAGGGAAACGGGCCATCCCTGATAAGACCCGCCGACCAGTGGCATTGTCCGGCACGACCCCCGCGAGCGAAAAAAGAACCTGGAGAGACCGTGTCGGGAATCGAACCCGGTTCGCCTAAGTGGGACGCGAGAAGTCTTGCCACTATACCACAGCGGCCCCAAAACGTAATTGACACCGGCAGGTTATATGATAAGACACCTATATTCGACAACACGTCAGAACGTGTCTCGCTATTACTTTTGAAAACCTAGACGTAAATTGTGATGGTGCCTGGGGGAACGTATGTTTTTTCCCGCTAAAACTGTTTTCAGCGATAAAACCCGCCGGATCAAACTGTGTTCTTAGTTAGTTCTCAAACGAACTTGTATATAGCGTACTGGCAGAAATATCCGGCGTTTCCCGGATAAAAGAGGGCGAAGAGAGATACACGATTCTACTATAGAGTGGTTTTCTGTCCCCCTCCCCAAAAAAAGGGGAGGGGGCGAAGCCAACCTTAGCCTACACAGTATTTTAAGTTAGGTACTGAAGGGTATCCATTCTAGATATGGCTAGAGTGGTCAAATTGTGTTGAATAGTACAGTGCACAAGCATACCATACATATGCAAAAGCATAGTGTGTGTGTGTGTGTATCAATTTTGATTACATCCAACTTCTCTGAAGTTCTGCTAAAGTTATACTTTTGTAAGTTATATCCAAAGGAACAACGCACAGCATTCATGCTCTTTCTGTTTGACAATATTTTGCAAAAGAACTGTTTCTTACTGGGCATTACCAACACACCTCTTTTATCTCTGTTTTCATTCACACTAATTATTAATACAATTCTATAATTTACAAGCAAAATGCAAGTAACGTTCAACTGTCTTATGAACATGCTCGTGTGAACTCGTGAATAGTTTGATGCAACATTTTTATTGGTTTACAGTTTCAGTTTTTTTTTTTTTTTTTTAAAGCAAAAATGTCCTTAAATCACTGACAATTCTAGTTTTGTGTGCAGAAACGCAATAGTCGGTCGATGGTTGAAAAAAAAAAAACCACAAAATTGTACCTTACCAGCTTCACTCCATCAGCACAGGGCCCCGCACCTAATTCTCCAGCAGTCTGCGGTGTGCATACTGGATGCTGGTGTGGTAGGATGCAATTTCGGAGATGACAGAGTTCGGATGTTTTCTCGCCATTCAGTAGACGTTCTATTATTGTCCCGTTACGCTCTGATCTATGACCGTAGTCAAATGTTCTTTCATCATTGAATAATTTTTGTTTCACATGGGGAAATACGAATGCAGCTGAGACAGTACGAACTTGAAAAATTCTGTCAAGTTGCCCTTTATGCCGTGCCAGGCTCTGGTTCTCAATGGTTCAGAATGGCTGAAGCTCGAACTGCATTGAGGCGTGCTTGAAATACTGGTATTTTTACGATGCTATTAAACGTACCCCCCCCCCCCGTATGTTTACCAGCGAAAAGACATCACACCCCGGACGAGGAAAAACTGGTGCTTTAAAGTTACCATACATGCTGTGGATATTATTTTGGAGCCGTCCAATATAATTAACCCTCTGAGGAGTATGCACGTATATACCCGAGGCTACATTTACAAAATTCGCACTTTTATAGTTTCACTATTTTGATATATTTTATCGGAATCTAAGCAAAAAATGACAACTAGTCAACATTTCAGTTTATAAGAATAAAACTGTTCTTTTTAATAATTTTTCAAACGAACGCGATGAATTTTAAAACTTATCACTTCTATCGCGATACATTAATTGGTACACAGCCAACGCGTGACTTCATTGGTCGACGGCTAGCCAATAATAAACGTTGCTGAGTACATTAGGCGTGTCCGGTGTAGCCAGGGCCAATAGGATAACGGTAAGAGGTAACACAGAGAACAACCAAAATTTTTTTCTGTAGTGTAGAATATAGGCAGCTCACGTCAAACTTGTTCTCAGTGCTAGTAGATTTGTGCCGTCCTCAAAGGGTTAAACGTGCCCTCAGAATGTTTACCTTCTAAAAGACGAGGTCGGACTAGTACTTCAAAGCTACCACACATGCTGTGAATATTATGTTGGAGTCGTCCACTATAGTTAGGGATAGGAAAATTTTGCGAGTTCGTTTCAGGACAAGCTTGACTCCAGCATGTGTACACTGAAGTCAACTTTGCAATTGGATCGCAGTTTATTAGACACACGCTGGACAACTCTGAGCCAATAGCAGACTTGCAAGGGAACAAGCAGCAAGCGCCATACTGCCAGGGATGGAGTAACACTGGCTACTCTCTGGGGAGCAGCCAATGAGCAAACATTTGAGGGTCGAGTGTACACAGGACAGTGGAGCCTAGCCTACAGGTCATTGAACTCGCGAAATTTTCCTATCCCTAACTATAGTTTTAAAAAATATATATTTTTCTGACTTCTGTGTCCTAAACCAAATTCGCCGGACATGAGTCAATCTACGATGGGAGCCTGTATTGAACATAGCAAAATTACAGACTTCCCACCAATACACTAATAGGGTCACCGCTGTAAGTCTCACAGATACACGCACTGTGACTAGAAAACTGCACGCCAGTTCGGAGCCTTGTGATTGGCTGCGATGGCGCACTTGTAGCGCGTGTCAGTGCAGCCCTTATTCCTCCTGCGCCTCTCAGCCTCAAACGAAGAAAAAAGGCTCCAGGTAGGCGGGGACCTTAACTGCGGTGGAAGTGAAAGGATCGCTCGAACTCGTCTTCTTCTGCGCATGACGTCAGAACGGGGACAATGGAAGCGTGCTTGGCCGTCTCCACAGAGACTTCCAAGGCCTTACGACCTCCTATAGCCAAGCTAATGACGTCACGGCTTCGAGGCAAACTTACGGGGCCAGTATATCTGGCAGCTTGGTTGATTTATGCGAGTGGCGGGTTGCATTTTAATTAAAACTGTGGTTTATTGTGTGATGATACGCCACGGTGTTAATGTTAGATTATGCGTTATATTATGTTATTATATTATATACACTATCTACCATAAAGTAATTGGGCACCCGTGAAGATAGGTAATTGAGTACATTAGTTGAATTGTGTTTCACGGCCTTCGGCGTAGGACCGCTGGTGTTTGTCCGTGATAGCATGAACACAGAGGCCTATTGTAACATTCTGGATAATGAAATGCTCCCAACATCGTGTCGTTTTTACGGAATGGACCCGTGTTACTTCCAGGATGACATTGCCACGTGCCATGTTTCAAGGGCTACTATGCAGTGGTACGCCGACAACAATGTTCGCCGATTGGACTGGCCCGCCCAGAGTCCCGACCTCAACCCTATAGAACATCTTTGGGACGAATTGGATCGCCGGGCGAGGGCTCGTCAGGCGCGGCCAAAATCCATTGCTCAACTCATGGAATGGTTGCAAAAAGGAATGGCGACGAATCCTCGTGGATGTCCTGCAAACACTCGTAGAGAGCATGCCAGACAGGGTGGCTGCTGTTATAGCCGCAAGAGGTGGCCCTACGAGATTCTAACGGGGTGACAACCACCGAGTAAACATTGTGGACAGGTGCCCAATTACTTTTTGGTAGATAGCGTATTTACATTATATACTACAATATATTATATTAAGGCCTCGCTACACCATGCATGGGCATTTAGGGGAATTAAATGCTGAATTTGGACACAGATTTTTCATTAATTTATTGTTGTAACATTTTCAAGTAAAGATTTTTTGTTAGAGATTGAACGCATCTAGATTTCCAAACCTACAAAAAAAAATTTTACGGGCACTTTTCAATTATTAACAAAAATATATCAATTTCATAAAAATTCAAAAAGTGCATTAAAAAAAACAAAAATTTGGAATGTTTACAAATCTATATGCGTTCAATCTCTAACGAAAAATCTTTAGTTGAAAATACTACCTTAAAAACGTCTGAGAGATCTTTGCCCGAATTTAGCATTTAATTCCCTATACGCCCATGCATGGAGAATCTTGGCCTTAAACATATTATATATTTATATCATATACAATTTATTATATCTTTATATTATATATTTACACCTTATATATTATAATATGTTATATAATATTATGTTATGCGTTTCCAGTGACTTGGAAATAAATGATAGACTACAGTGCACATCATTTTGTTTCCTGGCAGTGCTGGAAGAGCAAATACTTTGCTGAACGCTATCTGACGAGAGAACCTCATGCTTACGGATGTCTTACGTGAAAGTGGAATTTTAGCTATCAACTTTATACACTTTCAGTAGGAAAGTAACATTTAAGTAACATTATTATTGCAGTTTGTTTACGTGTGTATCAGCGTCAAATGAGTGTGAGTGAAGGGATTTGGGCTGCTTTTAACAGCGAGGTCTTGAGAGCCGACGATGGTGATTGAGGTGAGTATGGAGCAGCGCCGGAATGAAAGGGGTGGGGGGAAAACGGGAGATCGCCTAGAAAAAACCCGCCGACCAGCGGCATCGTCCGGCACGATTCCCACGTGCGAAATTTCGGGAGTGACCCTGCCAGGGATTGAACCCGGTTGGCCTAGATCTACACTGAGGCTAGATGGTTTCATGTACCTTAACATGATGGGAATTTTCGTAGCGGTTTGTGTTTTGAATAAAATCAATATCAGTGATCTTAAAGAAATTAATAAAAAAAGAATCAAGCGTTAACATCGGTCAGTTACTGCAAATAATTTCAAACAACATACGTATTTTACGAAATATAATACACAGCAATCTTCATTCGAAAGATTACGTATTAAAAAAACTTTTCATGCAGTACAGCGCACAAGACACTTCTAGTATCAATGTAGTCTCACACTCCAACTGGAGATACTACAACGGCGCATAGTTTAGTTGATATAATTTGCACTGAGTGTGCGTCAACTTCGTATATTAGAAAAAAAAACCTATCTTAGCGAATGTTATGCCTTTTAGGCTATCTATACAATGATACTTTATATGACCCCGATTTGAAATTTCAACACTCAGCCCTACTTCTAGAACGTTCTGAGGAACGGAATTATTACCAATCTATGCTTCACATATAGGTACAGCAATCAAGGTTTTTTTTTCTCGCCTACCCCCTGTCGTGTTGTTTCCGAGAAAAAGGGATGATACGTGTGGAGTGAATCACGCGGTATATAGGTACTCTATTTCTTTACGCCACTTATGAAATCGATTGAGGCCGCGGTGGTGTAGGGTGTAGGCTACTCGCCTCCCACCAGAGCGAACCAGATCCGATTCCCGACGGGGGTCACTCCCTAATTTTCACACGGTAATCGTGCCGGACAATGTCGGGGATATCCCGCTTCACCCGCGCCTTCCATTCCGGCGTTGCTCCGTATCCAGCTAACTCTAACCTCATCGGCTCTCAAGACCTCGACGTTAACGGCCGCGTAAATATCTTCACTCGCTCACCTTGAACCAAGAGGTTTCAGTTCGGATGCTGACAGCGGTCGCTTGTCAAGCAGTGGTCATGACACGTCCAAACGTCAGTTGGACTTGGTTATGATACTGCTGTTTGATAACTTAGTATTTAGTCACTTTAATTTCACTTTAGATACTAAAATACTAAGTACTTCATCATTTCGTTATAAAAACCTGTTTACGTGGGCACTAAAGAAATCTGCCATTTCGATAACGACCCAACACTTACATAGATCGACCTAATATCTTGTATTTATTCGTGAATCAAATAAAACTGTAGAGTTTTTGGAATGGCAAGTAATTTTGTTTCTAACTGACCGTTTAGTAATGAAATATATATGATAACTGGTTCTGGGTTCGAATACCAGGCAAACCACGGATGCGTGTTACTTATGTAAACTGAAGTTCAGGTTAAGTTTATCATTCAGCGGGACGTAAACAATCAACAATTAATAGAGGCCTGCAAAATTTGCGTTATTATTTAAGGTCAGACTGAACTCCAAGGTACTGTGCGTTTGACACACTCCGGCCATTTGTCAAAAACGTGTCTGGTACGCCTCAGATAACTCTAGATCCAATAACATAAGTTCAGCGGTGGAGTGGCATATCTCTTTTAAGGAGATCAAGCAGGTAGGTGACGTTGGCTGAGGTGCGGCTGTAAGTGAAACCATGGATTGCGTTCACTTATTTATAAGGCAGTTGAGTCTATCCCGTCTCCGAATGATAACGCGAATTATACCTAATACATAATTAAATATATAATTAAATACGGTGTCTCTAATACGTAGTTAAATAAGAAGGAAAATCTATCCCCGGCAACTGAACGCACCCGAGGCAGGCACGTTAACCGCGCGACCAAAGACGTCATGGCCTCATCGCCGCTAATGGGCGCCATTGCCATTCCGCTTGGCTCGAGGTCGTTCGTCACGTATCGCCGATCACGTGCTCAGAGTGCGTTTGCGCATCGCTCGCCCTCCTTGTGCGCGAGGAACTTACTTCCTCTAACCTCCCCGAGGCCGCGGTGACCGAGCGGTTAGCCCGCTCGCCTCCCGCTCCGAGGCGGACCGGGCTCAGTCCCCGGCCGGGCCGCTCCACTCCCGGATTTCCGCACGTGGGAATCGTGCCGGACGAGGCCAGCAGGTGGGCGGGTTTTCTCGGTGGATGTCCCGTTTCCCCCGCTCTTACATTCCGGCGCTGCTCCGTACTCACCTCACTTCACCCTCGTCGGTTGTCAAGACCTCGGTGTTAAGAACTGTTCAAACATCTCTACTTCACTCAACTGATTGGCAATTGCATGCTGGGGAGAGTTATTTTTTTTTCCCCCGGGCTGTCTGGTGGAAAGTTAAGTTACCATACATTTTGCTGGTTAGTGAAGCCATTTTGCTAGCACGTGTAGCTGTGGTCCAAGGAATAAGCGACTTTTTCACTTCTTTTGCCAGAACATATATTTATTTTTTGTTTATAGATTAAATTTAAAAAAAAAAATTAATGATTGGTCAGAACATGGGAGCAGGAATTACTCTTGTTACTGGATAGGAAGAGTTTTTCAGGATTAGCCCGCTTGTAGGAGCATGGGTAGACATATTTTTTAAATCAAATCTGTGTTGGATTCACTCATGGTGTACCTACCGATACCTTTATCAATCCCATAAGGCTCACTCCTCTGGTATTAACTTAATTATTAAGGACATGCAGATTTCGCGTTATTTCGCACCAGCAGAGTAAACTCCAGGATGGTGTATTTTCGTCTGGCCTCCGCCATTGGCCGACGACAACTTGTGTGACACATACCAAGGTTGCTTTGAGCCAACCGTAAAGGCTCAAAAGTTTGTCAACCAATCACCAGTAAAGCGGCCACACGTGCTAATGACGCCTTATGAACGCAAGCTGTCAATTAAGTCGCGAGTTGCGCTCAAGCAGGTACAGGGCATTGAAGTCTAGCATGTCACCAAATAATAACGCGAACTACGCAGGTCTCTACTAATTATTCTGTAAATGAAATTCAAATCATTAACGCGTGGGTACACTAATCCAGTTTTCCGACGAGATTTACTTTTGAAGCCGCAGATGTGCCCAGCTGAAGTTGCGAATCCTCGTCGCCGCAGTGAAGTTGTCGTTAGCTCGGGGCACCGCCAATGGGAGAGCAGCATCAGCCTGGGACGTCTCCACGTTTTTTTTTCCCTCCCTACACACATTTGGTGTCCCAAAGGAAGATAAATTTTATGTTTAATTAGTTTCCTTCTTCCTACGAGGGGCTGCCGTCGAATGCACAGCCGAGGATGGAACAATTCGCTATTAAATCAGCGAATTCCCCCTTCACAGGAAAATTGCACCGAGTTCTGTAACATAAAGGCCAGACTACACGGTCTTATGCATGTTCGAACTCAAGCACCTGTTTATTTGCAGCTGCCTGTTTTCTCCTGATACATGTCACGCGGTGTTGGGCTCACGTTCTTAATATAGGCTCGCTACTGTTTCAGAGACCTGCAGGATACGTCATTATTCAAACTGATAAAAAAAAAAAAAATATTTTGTTGAATCAAACGAAAATCCGTTTGGCACAATCCAATTAATTGGTTGTATAGAAACAATGAAACATTTTGTTGCCGATGCCAAATTAATTTTGTTGTTTTTATTTAGCTGCCCCAAACTGTAATATTTGGTTGTAGCAACTTAAGATTTGTTTAGCTCTACGTACATCGAATAACTTAGGTTAATATAAACAATAAACCTTAACGAGATTCGAAATCAGGTCGTTTACACCCGAGTGCTATGCCCTAGCAATATATACTAAAGACACTACTAATTAAATGGGGTAGTTTTTCAGTGCATATAGTTCAAATAATGGAAAACGTGTGAAAATAAATATTTCAAGCTTTACATCTTACCTTTTCATTTTACTGTTTAACTGGTTTCATTAAGTTTTATATCAATAATAAATGCACTAAAATACTGCTTATATCGTAATTGTCACATAAATTACGAAAAATCTCTCGAGCTGAATTTTAGAACGAAAGTAATCAAATTAATGGCCAAACAAATATTTATACTTGGCTCGAATTTGAAGTCTAATTGTTTTGGCACAGCACATAGGTTTTGTTTATTCAAGCGTGTGTTTTGTTTACTCTCCAAGTTTTGTTTACATAACTAAATATTTTGTCGGGGCTAATTTGGACCTATACAAACAGGTATTTTGCTAACTGGATCAAACAATTCTCTCGGTGGAGCGTGTTTGAAGTCCTGCTTGTCAAGCATGTCAGTGATATTTTCCCGACGGCATTGACGTGTAAATCAGGAAATGACCCGAACGACCAGGCAGAGTTGTGGGTGAACAACAACAACAACAACAACAAACGTTGCAAACGGTTCACCAACCGCCGCTGAGCACGGCCGGGAGCCGGATGCGCGCACCGGATGCTCGGATCTCGTTGCGATGCGTGTCACGCGCCCCTGCGTCGCGAAGCTACGGCATTCGCGAGCGCTTCGTCAACGCACTCTGGAAATCCCCCCCCCCTTTTTTTTTTGTCAAATATTGGCACCAGCGATTGCCTCGCACACGTCAAAACATAGCGACGACCGCAGTTAACACCTTGAGGACTATAATTAGGGACACCAGAATTTCGCGAAAAGATTTCACGACAAGTTGTACTTCATAACACTTTAGCTCAGATCCGCTTTTGTGATTGGGTGATCTAGATGTTACGCGTTTTAAGTGTCTATCCACGAACCGGAAACGTACAGTATCGGAGTAACTTACTTCTGATTGGCCAGTCAGCTAAGAAAATGTTTTCTCACATACACAATACGCCAATAAGCAAAAGGAGAATGTTGGCACGCACGTAGGGTATTGAAATCTAGCATGTGCGAAATCCTTTTCGCAAAACTACTCGGGGGTCCCTTACTATAATCTAGTGAGTGAGTGAAGAGATTTGGGCGGCTCTTAAGAGCGAGGTCTTGAGAGCTGATGAGGGTCATTGAAGCGGCGCCAGAATGAGGGGGCGAGGGAAACGGGAGATCCCCGAGAAGACCCGACAACCAACGGCATCGTACGGCACGATTCCTACTTGCGAAAATCCGGTGACACGGCCGGGGATTGAGCCCGGTTCGCCTTGGTGGGAGGCGAGCGTGATAATCGCTCAGCCACCCTTGGCCGCTATGCTCGAGTGTAGTTCGGGCGAAACTTGTTTCAGTATTTCATTCCACTTAAAAAACCAAACTGGTCCGGGTGGACTTACATCAATTCCCTAGTTCATAAGGACTTTGAATAGGAACTAATAGAACATCAACAACGATCTTTGTAGATGAACGACAAATTTTTGTATATTTACGGAAATCTGCACGATGGGATATATGTACATCCTGTTACATACGAAGGACGTTTGGTTGGAAGATGGTATACGCGGCACTCCATTGGTTGGCATCCGGCTAATACTGAAAGACTGTTGTCGTTTTGACCAGTATAGTGGCCTTAAAGTGACAATTAGGGACCAATAGAACACGGTGTCCCAGCAGCTGTATGGTTATAGGTGACTAATGTCTAGCTTGTTTTTAAAGCTGGTGTAAGTGTGCCGGCCTCAAAGTGTTTAATCCTTTCAATCACAGATAACGAAAGACCCGATTATAGCACAAGGTAAAGGCTGTTCACAATAAAGTGAGCACTTATGAAATCAACCTTAAAAAAAGACACTGCCCCTTGCCTGCCCATATTTTAACGGGCGCATTGAGTGACATGTGTCCAATAAAGTTGGTAACAATGGAGGGGAAAATTGTTCCATATATTAACGTGGAACAAAAAATGTTAGGTGACCATTTGTGATAAGTTAAATTTTTTCTCTTGCTTCATATATTTTTTAATCCACCGAAGTGTAAAAATTTTACTTTTCTAATAATTCAACAGTCTCACTTGACCGACGCATGAATAAAGTTATGAGGCCCGTGGCAATGTTTATTTTATACAAGGCAGAAGAACACACAACGTGTATACAAGTTGATCTTAAGCAGAGCTTTCAAAAGTGCTCATTTTACCGTGAACAGCCTATAGAAATGAAGACAAGGTAGAAGTGAGTCTCCTATATTCACGGCTGCATGACTATCAGTTCTGTTGGCCTTTACATTGCAATTTACAGCCGTACTGTTGGTTAACACGTCACACGACATACCTACTAAATTGTACACCGTTCAGTACTGGCCGGCTCTCCGCCAATATAACGCCGAGTTGAAAGTGTCCCAATCAAACGTCCTTTCTGCATAGAATAAAATGCAGTCCATCCTGATCGTTTGGGTAGTTTACACATTGAGTGATGTTGACATAATATAACGCTGCTGTAAACTTTAGAGAGACTGCTTGTAAAGTGTTATTATAGGTTTTTCACGGTAAAGATAGCACTTTTTAATGCCCTCACAAAAGGCATTAACCCCTAATAAACATATTTTATTGCAGTCTCAGACGTTAACTATTGAGTGTGATTAAATGCATACACTCTGTATATTAGTCATATGGCACTGTTTGCACTAAAAAGTGGTGGAAGGTATAAATTAATTATAAAAGGAATAATTTAGCAGGGCCTTAAAATGTGCTCATTTTACTGTGAACATCCTAAACAACTGTTTACAACGAGACAAATAATGGCAACTATAAGGAGCATCTTTAGGGGGCTGCATCGCCCCTTACACAGAACTTATTCGTTTTAGTTCCATAACAGAAGGGCCAGGGTTATAAAAGGCTATTCGGGATTAAGTGAGCACTTTATAAATGTACCTTAGCAAACAAGTCACTGCCTCTGCATGCATATATTTTAATGGGCGCACTGAGTGGCATTCGCCCCGTAAAGTTGGTAACGATGGAAGGAAAGTATGTGATAACTAGAGACCTGCAAAATTCGCGTTATTAGTTGGTAACATGCTAGACTTCAGTGCCCTGTACCTACTTGAACGCAACTCGTGACTTCATTGGCCGCTTGCGTTAATAAGGCGTCATTAGCACGTGTGTGACCGCTTTACTGGTGATTGGTTGACTAACTGTTGAGCCTTTACGGTTGGCTCGAAGTAATCTTGGTATGTGTCACGCTAGTGGTCGGCCAACGGCGGAGGACAGACGAAAATACATCTTGGAGTTTAGTCTGCTGGTGCGAAATACCGCGAAATCCGCGCGTCCCTAGTAACAGGGGTACCGGAAATTGCGGTAATGTTTTGTTTCCCCGGAGGACCACGCAATGTGCGGGCATTAGGAAACCGGGCCGCCATCAGAACGTCACGTGCCCTAGTGTTCTGCGACCGGGTTAATTTGGAAAATGGGATGGGGGGGGGGGGTGGTAGAAGGGGAGGGTGAGAGGAAGGAAGATAACTACGGAAGTTGGGAACGGGGCACGTAATGCACCCGACTCCATTAACAAGCCCCCGCTGTGACTTGCGATCTCGCCTGGAACACGTATACCCTACCAGACACCAGCGTGCAGAGAGAGGTCGAGAGCAGGTGGACACGGCAATGTTGAGATGTAATCTGTTCGCGGCTGCTGCGCGCTTTTCGAATCAAACCTTTGGATAAACACACAACGCATAACGTTCTCTTGTTTCGTGAATGCACGACGTATCACTAGGGATAGGAAAATCTCGCGAGTTCCATGGCCTGTTGGTTAGACTCCAGAGTCCTGCTGTCCCAGAGACTAGTCAGTGTTACCCCAAAATTGGCAGTACGGGATTCACTACTTGTCGTCTAGGGCGAGTTTAGTAAACCGTGATCCAATTGCAAAGGTGGCTTCACTGTATATGCTTTTGACTTTTATCTTGCCCCAAAATAAACTCGCGAAATTTTCCTAACCTTACGCATCACAAGTGTTTGATACTTGTGTTAACATAAAAGTACCTTATTTCTGGTTGAATAGAATTTTTACATATATGCTGCATATAATCTACGGAAATTCATTTGTAACTTATATGTAGATACATACAAAATTTGCGTTATTATTTGGCATCAGGCTGCAATTCACACTACTGTATGTACCGGACCGGGCGTCGTTTTTCCATTGGCTGCTGCGTAGATGTCAAGCAACTCCCTTTCTAATTGAACCGTACGTGATTGGGGCACACAACTGTAAAGTGTTCAATGATCGGCGCAGAACTACCCAGGGCGTGTCAGATATAGCGTGGTCCAGTGACAGGCGTATTACAAAGGTACACGTGTTTAAAGTTTAACGTGTTCCTAAATAATAACGTGAATTTTGCAGATCTCTGCTTATATGTATAAAGGCAGGGAGAAAATGTGTGTTGGTAATGCCTTTATGATGTTCACCGTAAAATGAACACTTTTGATAGCCCTGCTTAAGATCTACTTGTATGCACGTAGTGTCTTCTTCCGCCTTATGTAAACTTAACATTGCCACTGGCCTCAGCACTTTATTCACACGTCGGTCAAGTAAAGTTGTACAATTATTAGGAAAGTAAATATTTTAAATATTTATTCTTCTTTACACTCCAATGCAGTATTAAGAAAGCAGAAAGGGAAATAAATAATTTAAGTAATCACAAAGGGTTGCCTAACACTTTTTATTCGAAGTTAAAATATGGAACTACGACCCATCCTTCGTTACCAACTTTGCTGGGCGCATGCCACTCAATGCGTCCGTTAAAATACATGCAGGCAAGGCCAGTGACTTTTTTCTAAGGTTGATTTCCAAGTTGCTCATTTTATCGTGAACAGGCTTTAGTGAGAAATAGTTATTATGCAAAATATTATATCGCTGAGTGCGCACGTTATCTAGCGTCATTTTGTATGTTTTTGTTCGCATTAGGCGGAGGAATATACTGAAAGTAGAACTTTAGCAGGGCTTCAGAAAAGTCTGAAGTAACCGTGAATTGGATATAGTAGCGAAGATTTTAGGCCATTTAAGAGGCACGCATGCTAAAGGATATTCACAATAAAGTTAGCACTTTTGAAATCAACCCTTGGAACAACGTAGTGGCATACTCTACGTTGAATTATAAGTGTTCGGTAAACATTCGTCACAATACTACACTTATTTATTTTTAATTTTAATTTCTTATGCTTATAATTGTATGGATTAGAAAAATTTTTGTAAAATATTTACTTTACAATAATTTTACAGCTTCCTTTTACTGACGCATGAATAGTGATCAGGTACACGGCATTGTTGATCTTACGTATGGTGGCAGGATAAACAATTTGCTTACAAGTAGATCTCAAGCAGGGCTTTCAAAACTGCTAATTTTACCGTGAACGAACTTTACACGGTTTAAATAAAACGAGCCACATTTTATGTTTAATGTAATTTAATATGGTTAGAAGAATAAGGAAATGAACTGAAATAAGCTTCTTTATACACTCGGAATATTTCCATAAAACGCCCGATGTTTAGTTTTACCCTGTCCATGAGGCACTTCTTCTCTATAGAAACAAGAAGAGATGCTTAATACAAACGCGGTAAATCATTAAAATCAATGTTGGTCGGACTGGCAGGAAAAACACCGCCTGCAAGCTAAGGCCTAACACTATCATCAGCAGCTATCTCCATTCAAAAGATACCTGGGGACTCTGCATATCTCTCCGGGAGAACTTGGATATAATTGATTTCAAACTGGCTCATTTCAACGATCATGAAAGGCCTGTTCAGCTTATCGCTAGCAATGATATGCTTACAATCAGTAGGTACTAGTGGTTTGACCTTTTCAGCATATTCCTATAAAAGCAACATCCCGATCACACAGGAAGAAATTATGGCCTGTGATTGAAAGTTTATGCTGCACTTCAGTAAAGTGACTAGACGTAATTAGGTCTATAGCCTATTCGCGGTTTCTTTACATTTTTTTGATCCGAAACTTTGAAAAACCACTCCATGTTGTTTACTAAATATGCCAAGTATTACAAGCGCTTTGTAATCACGTTAAAATGAAAGTTTTTTTTTCTGGTCAAAATTGAACTTTTGTTTGTATTTAAAATATCAAATATATTATTTCAGCCATGATTAATGTGAATAAAAGCAATGAGAAAATACATGTGTTGGAAATAGTTGTTACGCAAAATATTATTACATCTGAGTGCGCACGGATGCAGTGCGTTGTCCTACTGGTGTAGTTTTCTAGACTTGGTTAAGCTTTTGTTTGCACGAGGCGGAGGAATATCCTGGAAGTAGAACTTTAGCAAGGCTTCTGGAAAGTGTGAAGTAACCGTGAATTGACTATACTTCACCTTGACAAGTTCGGTTTTAAACATTGAATATGGAGCAATATATGTAATTCCCAGATGGCGATGATCTCTTCACCTCAAGCCACCTCTCACGAGTTGTCAAATAGGAGGAGGAATCCCGAAGAGAAAAAACAAACAAATTTGGAAAAATGAATGTCTTATAGGAGACATAAAAATTTTGCCTGAATGAAATAAAAATCGTTGCGACTTATAATATTTGTATATTGTTTATTTATTAATTTTGTAACAGTTAAGGTTTTCTTTGCACAAACAGTTGTTTGGTATTTTAATAGACACATGAAACATTCGAGTTATTATTTGGCATCAGGCTGCACTTCACACTACTGTATGTACCGAACTGGGCGTCGTTTTTCCATTGGCTGCTGCGTAGATGTCAAGCCACGCCCTTCTTAATTGAACCGTACGTGATTGGGGCACACAATGTGTAGTGTTCAATGATTGACGCAGAATTACTCAGGACGTGTCGGATAGAGTATGGTCCAATGATAGACGTATTACAAAGGTACCCGTGTTTAATGTTTAACGTGTCCTCAAATAATAACACGAATTTTGGAGGTCTCTATGAATTAATTACCAACCTGAAAATATAGCAATTTAAATAATTTTTTGTTTGTATTAACGTATTAAGGTATAATACATGGTTTTTTTTTTAAGACTTTCACTTGTATTTTTTAAGGTTAGTGTGGAGTTAGTGTACATCGAACCTAAAGCCTGTTTCGCATTTACGCCGATCACGCCAGACAGAGAGAGCGGAAAACTGGAAAAGCGAATCAGAAGCCGTCCTCAGGTTTCCGCGCGAGTCGCGCAGAAACCTGAGGTCGGCTTCTGATTGGCTATTATAGTTTCCCGCTCTGTCTGTTCGGCGTGATCGGCGTACATGTGAACCAGGCATAAGAAACCGTGTTATTTCCATAGACTAAAGATGATGTAGACCGATATCGCTGGCTGCGCATAACCAGTCTCCGTGTCCCTACATTGTACTGCTTTTCTGCCAATATGACTAGCAAAGTCGGCGTGGACTTTATTTGAGGTTAGAACACTGTTTAGTAAACAAATACTTTGTGATGTACGTTTACTTCCTCTAACCAATTTGTAATGCAGTTTGATTACATTCAAATTAGAGTAGTATTTTATTCCCATAAAAGTGATGTCTTTTGAAAATTAAGATGTAAACAAACACGTTCATCAGTTGATTATGTGACTTTGACAGTTGTTTATGATTGGGGTAGGTCAATGTTGGGTACATTCGCAGAAAACGAATAAGTGGTCTATCTCATCTTTAGTCTATGGTCATGCCAGGGTTTGTCTCGAACTCTCATTACTACAGACCTGCAAAATTCGCGTTATTATTAGGGACACATTAAACTTTAAAGACGCTTACCTTTGCAAAAGTCTTGTCATTGGACCATACTGTATCTGACACGCCCTGGGTATCGCTGCGCCAATCTTTGAACACTTCACAGTTCTGAGCCCCAATCACGTGCGGTTCATTTGCAAAGGTGTGGCTAGATATCTACGCAACAGCCAATGGAAAAACGACGCCGGCTCCCGTACATACAGTACTGTGAAGTGCAGTCTGATGTCAAATAATAACGCGAATTTCGCATGTCTCTACTAGGGCTTAACGATATCATAAAAATTAAATATCGATATTTTTCTAAGCAGTTACTCCGTATTTTCGGTATACCGAAATTATAAATAACACCGAAATAATCGATAATATCGATGTAATCGATATACCTAAATAATAGATTATACTGATATATTCGGAAGTACCGAAATGATTGATAACACCGAAATAATCGATAATTCCTAAGTTGTTGATAATACCGAACTAATCGATAGTACCGAAAATTTTGATAGTACCGAACATTTCGATAATGCCGAACATTTCGAAAACACCAAACATTTCGATAACATCGAAACATCGATATACCGATATTTTTCAACGTTAGATATCGTTCGATAAGTTATTTTTCATATCGATAATCGTCGATATATCGATATTTCGAACAGCACTACTCTTTACTCATTAATACGACCTCCTTGCCACACGAACCCGACATCTGAGCGAGAACTGATACCAAGAATACTTCCTGTATTTATGTAAAAAAGCGAATTGTTTTAACTTTTTTCGTTTGACTTGAACCTTGTTCGTGATGCTCGTGGTTTTTGTCTGAATACGCACAGTGACGACCTCACGAGGTAATGTGAAACTCGACCAGGGTTCGTTTATCGTAACAAGCATCTCATGCGTGTGACGTGAAACTTTTTTTTTTTTTTTTCTTAAAGGCGTATGCTGACTTTATATACCTCCTGCTGCGGCAGATCGCGAGCGAAACTTTCCCGCAGACGAGGAAAAAACTTCTTGACGTGGAAATCGGTTCCGTCGAGGCCTCCATCAAAACGCTAATGGCCCGGAGCACGTGCGAGTTCCTCCGTCGACTTCGGAACAACTCTGTGAGTTGGGTCGTGCCAGACGAGCTGGAAATATGAATACTCGCTCAAACAAACTTGGTTGAAATTGACTCCTCTACATTCACTACAAAAAATACGCAAGAGAAACATAACTTTTAATGGGGCAATTAAAATGCACAGTACAAAGTTGTCTTGGCATATATGTCGACTTGTTTGTCGACGAAGGTCTTGTATTGTTATTTTTACAACTTTATACATTGAGCTAGTGACTTTTTCGCGAAAAGAATATGAGTACACGGTAGACTTCAATACTATACGCAACCGACGACTGTTTGTCTGTTGCCATTAGTTGATATTTGCTTGAGGAGGTGTAGTCATATTTGACAGGGCCAATCAGAAATTGGAAACAAAGGCACGTCTCCTACGTGATTCGCGTGAAGACAATTAACACATGTCAAAAAGTAATTCAGCCAATCAAGATAGGTAAACGACCGCACAGTGTTTTGAAGTGTTACCTGTGCCGAAATCTTTTCGCAAAATTTCACTGTCGCTA
Organism: Dryococelus australis; assembly: GCA_029891345.1. Lineage (NCBI taxonomy): Eukaryota > Metazoa > Arthropoda > Insecta > Phasmatodea > Phasmatidae > Dryococelus > Dryococelus australis. The sequence goes on from CM057008.1 coordinate 30,211,824, forward strand.
TTTATACAATATTTATCTAAGTAATTTCAAGTAATGCGTAGAGACATGCATAATTCGCGTGATCATTTGGCATCAGGCAGAACTCCAAAGTACTGTATTTTCCGGAGCCGGCGTTGTTTTCCATTGGCTGTTGCGTAGATGTCTAGCCACACACTTTCTAAATGAACCTCACACTAAAATATAACATACTTACTGGCTATTATTCCAAATGAGAGGGCTTTCAAAAGTGCTCACTTTACCGTGAGTAGCCTATAGGAATGCAACATAAATTCGGTTCAATCGAATGTTATCGTTTGCCTTTATGGGGGTTGTCTATTTCCATCTTTCGTAATGATTTTAACCGGCACATTTTGGTATCAGAATTAGTCAACGTGCATCTCTTGCAGTGTTTATTATAGTGCCTCGTTAAAAGTTAATAAGATACAATAGTACGTAGAATTAATAACGCGATATAGTCTTATTAATATCGTTACAATATACAGAGTAGGGTTGAATTCAACCGAAAAATTTGTGAGGTGATTTCTTATGCAAAATCAGTTGTAAACTACATGGGAAACATTCTTCCTTAACTGAATATTAACAGAGAACAGAGCTGTCGAAAACCGAATTTTAAAATTGTATTTTTTTTTGCGTGATATCGGAAACTACGTGAAATTATATTAAATTCTCCGAACATTGTATTGTGTAATCGGGATCTTCAACCCAAAAAGCCTCACAATAATACCTCCAACCGTAATTAAATTGTTAATGCCATTTTATAGAGCAGTATAGACTGCTTGACAAAAATGGCCCCTTTTGTTGCAACTCTCTAGGACCTGACTGATGTCGTGTAAAGTGCGCATGAAACTTACGGCGGCAACGATAGTTACGTAGAAAAAAATGCTGTTCACGATAAAGTGAGCACTTTAGAAATGAACCTTAGAAAAAATTCCCTGCTCCTGCATGCATATATCTTAATGGGCGCACTGAGTGATATTCGTCCAGTAAAGTTGGTAACGATGGATGGAAAGCAGTTCTATATCTTAACGTCGAATAAAAAGTGTTAGGCAACCCTTCGTTATAACTTAAAATTAATTCTTTCACTCTCTGTTTTTTCTGCATCGAAGTGTAAAAATGAGCAGATTTGTAAAGTATTTACTTTCATGATATTTTAACAGTTTCAATTGACTAACGCTCGAATAAAGTGATGAGGTCTATAACGACGTTAATTTTACACAAGGCGGAGGAATACACAACCTGTATACAAGTAGATACTAAGCAGGGCTTTCAAAAGTGCTCATCTCACCGTGAACAGCCTATACGGACCAATACTTCCTGTAGGCAATCGAACCACCACTATTGCCAGAAACAGACCTGCAGATTCAGTACTGCGCTTATTATCAATGTTTGGTGTACGTTGTTTACAGTAAAATGTTAAATATGCAGATAGACTTGTGCAGTCTGTTCACGTGAAAGTTAACTCTAGTGTCTTCTTCCATATTAATTCGTCATTTGTAGATTTGAACTTTTCCATGAACCTCATTCACAGTGCAGATTACACACGTCTAATAAGTAATTATGTAAAAATTTTAAATCGTTATTACGCAACCGTTACGCCAATTATTTTTACATATTAATAATACAAAATTGAACTACATGAACGTGTTATTCATTTAAAAATTAGCATTTAGTAGGACGTTGAAAATGGACTCGGAGGTAATTTTACTTGGCGGTCAATGATTATGTCAAAAGCCGACCTTCCGTGGTGCAGTCGGTTGGTGCGACACCGATCTGGGGTGCGGGGGGGCTCTGGGTTCGAATCCCGGGCAAGGCGTGGGCGCTAATTTGCGTTAGGCTATAAGTTAGTCTGCAAACCGTCCCCTGACAAGCCTTCGAGCATAACACGTTAAAAAGCCCTTTAAAATTACAATTGCAATTATGTTAAAATATTTGAAGTTACAAAATTTTTATTCTTAAAGAATGATTTCAAACTGCTCTATTAACTATGAACAACCTATAGAAGATGTCGTTATGAGTTTATCAAAAAATGTTATAGTAATAATCTGTAATATTTTACCATTAAGGGGGACTCTTGTGCCAGAAATGAAATTGTGACAGCGTTAAACATCAGACAGAGTAAAATTATCCTAATTTATTTTCCCGCTCGAGGCAAGACCAGAATGGATTGAGTAAAAAGAAGCATGTGATAAGTCGAGGCATATTTTCCGACCAGCTTAAGGAACATATTAGGTAGGGATGGAGCAATGACTGAGCGAAGACCAGGAAGTAAGTGGAGTATCCTGAGAAAAAGCATATAGTGCTGTAATGTCCGCCAGTCCAGTCAGCACTTGGAGTTGAACCATAGATGTAGAGGCAGAAGGGCAGAAACTAACCATAGAGCCAACAGTGAGTCAGAATTTAAAACCACACGAATGAAAATGTTAGCAAGCCATTGCTTTCCATATAAATACCGTGTATTTACATGTGTGTTTTCTTCTGTGCACTCTCAGAGTTGTTGAGTTGAGCTGAGAGATTTGTACGGCTCTTAGCAATGAAGTCTAGATAGCCGATGAGGGTTAAATGAGGTTAGAATGTAGCAGCGCCAGAATGAACATGGCGGGGGGAAAACGGGAGATCCCCGAGAAAACCCCGTCGACTAGCGGAAGCGTCCAGCACTATTTCCACATGCAAAAATCCGTAATTGACCCAGCCGGGGCTTGAAACCGGTTCGCCTTAGCGGGAGGCGAGCTGTCTAACCGCTCGGCCACCGCCGCCCCCTGCTCTCTCAAAGAAATAGGAGTTGGAGAGAGACACGGCGAAACGGAGACGGGCAAAGACAGAAAAAAGACAGGGACATAAGATGACACCGCAAGCCAGGGTGATGGATTCAGATACTTATAGAAAGATACGGAGAAAGGCAGAGAAATACAGAGATAAAGAGACCGTTTATAAATTTATAGGACTACAATCAAAATAAGATTAATGTATTATTCGAGGAACGGGAAAGACAGGCAGTGTTTTAATTTTTTAATATTTTTCACGTGTCCCGCCCGTTATGCACATAATGCCGAAATCTCACAGAGAGCACAAGTCTCAATTCGCTAGAGTGAGCAAACTTTCAAGTTGTAACATGGTCTAAGACCCGTTCGACAGTGCACGGATGTCTACGAAAACGGACTCGGAACACGTATACGTAATAACCGGACGACTCGAGGTGAATTTTTATCCATTCTACAATACGAAGAAACATACATTTCTGCGACTTAGGAAATGAAAAATACTCAGCTGTTACAAATTACTGATATAGTTTTTATAATGTACGCAATAGACTTTGCATGTTTTTATCAGTGTTTAATACTGCGTACATACTACTGCCATACAATTCGCACGTGTTTTTTAAAACAAAAAGTGGAAATAGCCGCGGAAAATTCCACGCAGTTGTGGCACCGCGTACTCGACAATGGCCACGGAAATGAACATCCACGAACCAAATACTCGATTTCCATTGGTGGAATAGTTGGGCGTTTCCCAGCTTTCTTACGTGTACCCCGTACGTGATCCGCGTCAGCACACGTTTCAATGTATGTAGATTGAACACGTAGTGTGTTACGTGCTCAGCTTCCGTGATCCGTATCCACATCCATGTCGTAGAATGGGTCTTAGCTCTTACGACGGAGTCACATAGCCACGACAAGCACGACACGGCACTTAAAACCAAACAGCCAATGAAATACAAGATAAATTCTGTCGTCCGACCAGCAATATTGGACTGGCAATTATTTCAATTTTCGTCGTGTCGTGTGGCACGACACACAAAACAAAATAGTATGGCAAGTTTTCCCTATTATGGAAAATATGCAGCTATAATATATATATATATATATATATATATATATATATATATATATATATCTATATATATATATTTTGGAAAATTACTGTATTTCACTCATAAAAATAACAATTTCATCTTTCTAAGAATTAGTGATAACACTTTGTAACCATTATGTATTCAAAATTTCCCGTCTGCCCACCGCCGAAAAATTCTGCTCTTCGTGTCACGCCCGTAAACTGTCGGACTCTAAATTCGAGCAGCAGTCACATCGAAAATATGAATTTTTTTGTCGTGGTTGCGGTTTTTGTCGTGTCGTGCTGTGTTTGTCGGGGGCTACGAGACTCCCGCATTAGTCGCGAGCGTCGCAGAGGGCAGCGGTGTGAGAAACACGGGCGATCCGCGCAGAGCCCAATAAGACAACGACGATAGCCAGTAGAGCCTGCGATGCGACTTTCGCAGGCCCACTATGGCCTCAGCGCAAAGCAGTTTAGCGTTCACCCACGCCGCAGGCCCACTACCGCCTCAGCGCAAAGCAGTTTAGCGTTCACCCACGCCGCAGGCCCACTACCGCCTCAGCGCAAAGCAGTTTAGCGTTCACCCACGCCGCAGGCCCACTATGGCCTCAGCGCAAAGCAGTTTAGCCTTCACCCACGTCGCAGGCCCATACTTTGCATTAGAGGCTGTTCGCGATAAAGTAAGCACTTTTGAAATCAAACTTAGAAACAAGTCACTGTCGCTACCTGCATATATTTTAACGGGTTCACCGAGTGACATGCGCCCATTAAAGTCTGTAACGATGCAAGGAAAGTAAATCCCATATCTTAACGTCGAACAAAAAGGGTTATTGAACCACTTGTGATAACTAGGGACCTGCAAAATTCTCGTTATTATTTGGCATCAGGCTAAACTTCGCATCACTATATATATATATATATATATATATATATATATATATATATATATATATATATATATATATATATATATATATATATATATATATACACACTCGAGTTGGCGTCCTTTCTCCATTGGCTGCTGCATAAATGTGAAGTCACGCCCTTTCTGACTGAACTGCACGTGACTGGGGCTCACGTTTGTGAAGTGTTCATTTATTGGCGCAGAGTTACCAAGAGCATGTCAAATTAATTACTGTCAAATAATAAACGTGTTGCAAAGCTAAATGTGTCCGCAAATAACAACGGGAATTTTGTAGGTCTGTAGTGATAACTAATATCATTCATTTCGCTTTCTGATTTTTTTTTAATGCATCGAAGCGTAAAAATAAGCAGATTCGTAAAATATTTACTTTTATAGTAATTTCACAGTTTCACTTCACCGGCGCATGAATAAAGTTATGTGACCCACAACAATGTTAATTTTTCATGAGGCGGAAGAGTACACACTGTGTATACAAGTAGATCTTGAGCAGGGCTTTCAAAAGTGCTCAGTTTACCGTAAACGGCCTTTAGAAACACTTTCTTCTGTATGTTATAAAAATACTCACTCTCTTCAGATCAGTTGAAGGTTACAGAAAATATTGGTATTTGTTTTCATAATGAGTATGTATATTTTAAATCAGCCGTGTCGCCCATACGTAGTTAGATCATTCTACACGAGGGGTAGTTTTCTAAAAAGGAATAAACATTTAGGTAGATAATGTGGAAGTTAAGTGAGGTAAAAGGCACAAAAACGTAAGACGAATTTGTGTACTATTATAAACACGAACGTTTAACGACGATACAAAATAGAGTACAATTTACTAACAGCTTTCTGAGAGGTATTAAAACGATAGTGAGTTATCCGAACTTCATGTGCACAGTAGTTTAGTGGTTAGGCGCGTCGCCTTTCGTGAGTTTGAATCCGCTATGTCCTTTTTAACGAACATCTTTTGTACTGTTTTAAATAAATAGTTCTTTCAGTTTTTTTCTCACCATACATATAAATTATGAAATTTATTTACATACATGGCTATGAAACTATAAAATTCATGTTGAAAATAGTAATGAACGAAATTGACTACTGTTCACGATATGAAGCATTTGTTATGAAATAACACTTGAACACTTTGTAGACTATGCTCGAGTGTAGCTCGAGCAAAGCTGATTTGAAATTTGCTTTGTTGTTCAGAACAAAACTCGCATGGATGTGCAGTCTTTGCTCTGCTAGTGTTTAACACTACCTCACAAGAACACCACAGAACAGTAACAATCATATTGCTAACGAAATTTTTTTTTATATTCACCCAAATGGACATGATTGATTGTAAATCATTTTATACAGTAAAGGACATTTGATTGGGTCAATATCAGTTCGGCTCTCCATTGGTTGATGACCGGCCAATAACCAATGCTGTAAAGTGCAGGGTAGTATCCGGTGTGGTATGGACAAATACGATGATGGTGAGTTCTAACACAGACACCAACAGAACCGGTGTTCTTGTAGTAGTGGATATAGGTGACTCACTTCTAATTTGTTTTAAGTGCGAGTAAATATGTGCAGACCTCAATGTTTTAAGAGAGAAAATTCTATTCGTTAGATTGCCTCGAAACACCACATGTATTCAACCTAATCCTGATTTTTAACCTGCAATATTAGGAATAGACTAGGAATGTTAGTGTATATAAGCTACGATCATTAGTACACAAGAGCAACGCATGTAAGAGTACATGCAAAACATGAAATATTACACTTCACAACTTCGTGCTGGATGACTTCGTTTCGTAACTTTACCAGATGTTTGTAATGTGTTTATTTTTGTACTCATTTTCATCTTTACTCGCATGTTGTTCATTTAAGTGACGTCATAAATGGCTTTCGGTAAACTTTGACGACAGAAACGTGCCTCGATTTTATTCACACGAGAGAGATTTGAAGAGGGATGGATCTGCGCGTTTTTGTTTGCGCGAATACGCGTATCTCTGTAAATAACTGTTCTGCAATTACGACTTTTTGTCAGAAAAATATTTAAAAACAATTATCTATGCCCCTATTTTTATTTATTTTTGTCATATTAAGAGTATACTTGGAGAAAAAAATTCGTGAAAATGGTCAAATATCGCATTTCTGAAGCTTGCCTACGCAGTTTCCTTAAGCGGCAGAAGAAAAGTACAAAAATACGGGCGTAGTTTAATCTGTGGTCTTTCATCGCGTGTAATAAAACCCCACAGTTACACATCTAATTTACACAGTACAGGGTCCCGACGGAAACACTGCACGCCTTGCGCGTAGGAGCGATGAGGAACCAGGCGTGCGTGTTAGTGTCGCCCGTATCGCTCCCCCCTCGCTTCTTGACCTTGGACGGGCGCGGGTTTCCCACGGGTGTTCATCCCACTCTTAAGCATCGAGGTTTTTCCCGACCGTCGTCGCAAAGTGTGCGTTGACGCAAAGTTCTTCCGTCGAGGCATGGGATAGCGATCATCGCGAGGAAACAGTGGGTACAGTAGCTAAAAATAAATAAAAGCCAATGTGAAACACGAAACGACGCGAAGTTGCGTTCGAAGGCAAACTACAGCGTCGACTAGTCGTAATTAGCGCCCCCTGTTCTCCACGAAAATATTTCAGGACTACTTGCTCTGCAAAACATTAGAGCTCAGATCCCATTCGGTGATAGGACGAGTTTAACTGTTCACGCACTGCAGGTCTCTACCGCGCGAATAATGGACACTCAGCGACGGAAAATACCTAATTCTGATTGGCCCGGTCAGGTGAGGAACTGTCTCCCGACACAAAAATACGTGGCCAATAACTAGAGACCCCGAGAAATTAGAGAGTGCGATGACCTTTAGGCTGGACTTCACAGTCTTATATACTCTCATAGAGATATCAACTGTTTATTGGTTGGTTCTTGTGATAGGAAAATGCGGTGGTTGGGCGCACAATTTACTGCATGTTTGTTATTGGCTCATTTATCTCCAGGAGGCGTCAAACAAACACGTATACCCAATTACAAAAGTAACATGAACGTACAAGTGTGTGAATTCCAACTTGTCTAGAAATGAGCCGCGAAATTCTCGGGGGTCTCTGCCAATAACTAGGAACAGGTGTTTTTCGCAAAAATATTTCAAGACCAGCTGTACTCCAAAACACTTTTGTTCATGTGGTATTTCGTGGTTGGATGATATTAAATGTCACGTCCCTCAAGTATCTGTCCGCGAATCATGGATTCGCAGTATCTGTACCACATTACGATTGGCCCAGTCAAATAATAACGTGTCTTCTCGCGTAGGCACGCGGCCAATATACAAAGGAAGTTGTGGTTGCTGGCGTAGGATATTGAAGTCTAGCATGACCAAAAATATTTTAGTGAAATGCACCAGTCCCTGCCAACAACCAAAGGAAAACTGCGCGTATGACGTAGGTACAGACCTGTAAAATCCGCGTTATTATTTGAGGACACGTTTGAACTTAAAACATCTTTCCTTTGCAATACGTTTGTCATTGGGCCAGTCTTTAATTGACACGCCCCCTGGTAACTCTGCGCCAATAAATGAAAGCTCTACAACCGCGTGCTCCGATCACGTGCAGTTCACTCAGAAAGGGAGCGACTTTACGCCAAGGCAGCAGCCATTGGAGAAAGGTCGCCGGCTCGAGTATATACAGTACTGTGAATTTTAGCTTGACGCAAAATATAACGCGAATTCATCAGGTCTCTAGATAGGTAGGGATAGAAAAATTTCGCGAATTCATTTCGGGACAAGATAGACGTCAAAAACATACTTCGCAATTGGATCACAGTTTATTAGACCCGCCCTGCACGCCTCTGAGCAAATAGCAGACTTGCAAGGGAAACCCTTGCTAATCCTATAACTGCCAGGTGCGGGGCAACAGCCAATGAACACACAGCTGAGGCTCCAGTATGCAGAATACTGTGGAGTCCAGCCTACAGGTCATTGAACTCGCGGAACTTTCCTATCCCTAGACATAGGACATTGGAGTCTAGCCTGCGCGTGAATCTTTTCCCGGAAAACACGAGGTCCTGGTCATCACACGCCCACTGCTGGCCACAGAGCTGTGCACCGCGTGACGTCAGCGGTGTTTATTGGAGTCAAGCGGTACCGCGTCGTGACAAAGAGCGCTATTGAGCCGCCGACGGCCAAGACGAGAGACCAGCCAGCCAGCGCTCAAAGTCATTACTCACGCAGTGTTTTTTATTTTCCTGAAGCCCTGCTAAAGTCCTACTTCCTGGATATTCCTCCGCCTTGTGCAAACAAAGCTTAACTGAGCCTACCAAACTACACCGAAAGGATAACGTACCTCATTCGTGCCCACTCTGTGTAGCAACATTTTCCGTAAGAACTATTTCTTATTAGTAGAGACCTGAAAAATTCGTGAGTTCAATGACATGCAGTCTTATTTACAAACATGCAAGTATCAACTGCACACTGGATGTATGCTGTCACACAGGACGGCAAAGATTGGGCCGGAGTTTTCCAGGAGGTGTCAAACACCGTGTGAGACAATAATTAAAATCTTATAAAACACGTGTTTTGAATTCTAGCTTGTCCCAAAATGAATACGTGAATTCTTCAGGTGTATACTTATTAGCAGAGACCCAAAGAATTCGCGGATTCGTTTTGGGACAAGCTATAATTAAATACACGTGTGCTTATATAACTTCGGCCATTGGACCACACGGTGTTAGACACCTGCTGGAGGACGTTGGCCCAATCGTCGCCTTCCACTGTGACAGCAGACAACCAATGTGCTTCTGACATCGGCATATGTGTACATAAGACTGTATAGTCTAGCCTGCAGGTCACTGAACTCGCGGATTTTTCAGGTCTCTACTTATTAGGTATTGCCAATGTACCTAGTATCTCCGGCTTTTATTTTTATTAATTACGTATTAAATATTATAATTAATAGATGAAATATAAGAAAAAGTTTAATCTACACAAACATAAGGAACTTTCATGTTAACACAAAAATAAAACGCATGCCATATTTAGGAACAAACCCAGCACGAAACGCGTGGGTTGATTTTTCAAAGAATTGATTTTAAAAATTGTCAAGAAACCGGGAATAGATCACACTAAATACTTCGTGTCACCGGCCGGGACACTCGACATATTGGAAACCAATTTTATTAGCAAACCGTTCGGGATATTCTGCGAACTTCTACTCAATTTATAACCAACGAATTTTTCAAAACACTAGAACGATATAATGATAAACAGACTAAGTGATGGTACAATGAAAATATGCATCTTAAAAATCGAAAATTTATCAGTTATCTCACACGCCATGCCAAATTAGCAACGTGACAAATGTACAGCGGGGATTTTTTTTAAATTATTTTTTTTTAATTTCTCACTTCCAGTTTCAACGTCAGTGAGCTCTTCTTTAAAAGTAAGCTTCTCCGGTGTCGGGAACTGTGCTAGCCATAATTTATCTTACATCTATAATGTAGTAATGGCAAACATAAAACCTAAGTAATTTGCAATAAATTACAAAAATAAAATATCGTGCCGAATGTATGTAACATGTATTTGTTACAGTTCAAAATAATTGTTTATGTCACGAAAATGCCACATAGAAATAGCATGGATCCATCACACGGTTGGCTCACAGAATTTTTACAATAAATTTAATTAAAACGGAAGGAGTTCTCCAATCGGAGGCCGACAAAGATTAAGATTTTCCTAAAAAGTTTGCTTTATCGCGTTTCTGTGACTTAAACATTTTTTTTTTAATGTTTGGCGCAGTACTTAAGGCGACGGTCTACCCGGCACGTGAGTTGGGTTGCGGTGTGTTTGTAACACACGTTTTGACACAAACTATTTACACCTGTGCACAATCTGTTTCGTGGGCGTACTGGGGCGGAATACAAACTTCAGAAAAAGAAAACGACACTTATTGCAAATACTATTTCGAAGCTCCTTCGCATGGCTGAGAAGGGCATTTTCAAACCGTTGTAGTTCAAAATATTCTGGATGAATTCGTGTGAAACTAGTATACGTTCCTGCAGTGAACTTCGCTGCAGACTTCTCAGGCATATACTGTTCACGCTAAAGTGAACACTTTTGAAAGCCCTGCTTAAGATCTACTTATATGCACTTTGTGTATTCTTCCGCTTTAAGTAAAATCATTATTGGCATGGGTTGGTCAGAAATTATTATATAAGTAAATATTTTACAAATATGCTTTCATTTTTACTCTTCGGTGCATTGAGAAACCGAAAGCGAAAGAAATAATTTAAGTTATTACAAATTGTTATGTAACACTTTTTGTACGAATTTAAAGATATGGCACTACATTTAATCAATCTTTACCAACTTTACTGGGCGCAAGTCACTCAGTGCGCACGTTAGAATATATGTAGTTAGGGGGAGTGAATTTTTTTAAAGTTTGATTTCGAAAGTGCTCACTTGATCGTGAACGACCTTTAGTATGTTTGAATACACAGCAGTCTCAAAAACAAGTATTTTACTGTGTTGGTGAGCTTCAAAATAATATCAACGCTTGGGCAATATCTCGAAAGTACCTATCCGTCTTCGTTTGGCGTATTACTTATTTTTGTAGGTAAACATACAGGAGTGCGTGAGTGAAGAGATTTGGGCGTATCTTAACAGCGACGTCTTGAGAGCCGATGAGGGTGAATTAGGTGAGTATGGAGCAATGCCGGAATGAAAGGGATGGCAGGGGAAACGGGAGATCCCTGAGAAAAACCCGTCGACCAACGGCATCGTCCAGTACGATTCCCACGCGCGAGAATCCGGTGACCCGGCTGGGGGATTGTACCCGGTTCGCCTTGGTCGGAGGCGAGCAGGCTAACCGCTCAGCCACCGAGATCCCCAAACATACGGGAAGCCCCTTTAAACAGTTCCGACAAAAATGCACATTTTAAACGGACAAGGGATGCGTCAGCCTTGAGATCGGATTCGTGAATGCAATTCAATGAAACAAAGTACAAGTCAGAACAAGCACAAGCAATGCTTTTTTCTTGTATGTAATCGCTTTCGTGATGCCAGATCTTAAGTGGAAACTCTCCCAGCCGAATTCAATTTTTGGCTAAAAAAAAAAAAATCGGTAAATACCCCAAATCCAACCAGCTATCGACATCACAACGCAGTACAGACAAGACAAAGAATTACGTACTCATAACTACGTCACAATTTTAATCCCGACAAGATATGTCAAATCAATTGTGTGATTTAAATACGCGTTCATAGTTCAGCAGTTATGTCTGTACTACTGTGTAAAGGCTGTCCACGATAAAGTGAGCACTTTTAAAACCAACCTTAGAAAAATGTCACTGCCCCGGCCTGCATATATTTTAACGGGCGCCCTGAGTGACATGCGTGCTGTAAAGTTGCCAACGATAAATCGGAAGTAGTTCCGAATCTAACGGCGAATAAAGATTGTTAGGTAGGCCTAACCATTTTTGATGATTTAAATTATTTCTCTCTCTTTCTGTTTTTTTTAATGCACCGAAGTGTAAAAATAAGCGGATTTGTGAAATAATTTCTTTTCTAATAATTCCACAGCTTCACTTGACCGACGCATGAATAAAGTGATGAGGCCCATGACAATATTGATATCACATAGGGTGGAAGAATACACAACGTGCATACAAGTAGATTTTAAAGGGGGGGATTTCAAAAAAGCTCACTTTACCGTGAATAGCGTCAATAGCTAGTAGTGGTACTTTAATTTTTTTATATTTTTTATTTATTTATTTATTTCTAATGCTAACAGCTACAGAAATAAATGATTCGGTACGGTGGGGTAAATTCTCACTCAATGCTGTTACCAGGAATACTATAGCCTGTTCGTGGTAAACTGATCATTTTTTGAAATCAACCTTTAAAAAAAAATTCACTGTCCTCAGCGTGCACATATTTTAACAGAGCACGCCGACTGGCTTGCGCCCCGTTAAGTTCATAACGACGAAAGGAAAGTAAACCGTCTTTTAACGTTGAATTATTTGTGTTAGCTACAGATCTAAACATGCTGAAATGATTCCTATTTTTTTCTTTTATTTTGACCCTTTGAGGAGTATGCACGTATATACTTGAGGCTACTATTATATAGAAATTAGTTCACTCTTAATGACAAAGCTCACAACTTGCATAGTTTTACTATTTCGCTAGACTTTATGGGGAATCTGAGTAAAAAAAGACCGACTGGTCAACATTTCAGTTTGTAAGAATAAAACTGTTTTTTTTTTTTTTTTTTTTTTTTTAAATAATTTTCCAAACGAACACGATGGATTGTAAACCTTGTAACTTCTATCGGGGATACGTCAGTTTAAACAGCAAACGCGTAACTTCATTGGTCAACGGCCAGCCAATAACAAACGTTTCATAATACAGTAGGCGGGTCCGGTGTAGCCGGGACCAATAGGACAATGGTAAGTGGAAATACAGAGACCAACCAAAATGATATAGCTGGGGGGGGGGGGGGCAGTGACGTTTCGCGAAAAGATTTCAAGACGAGATACATCTCGAAGTACTGCAGGATAGTCCAAGTTTTTCGATTGGCTGAACCATGTTCTGGTCCGTGTCAACTGTTTGCGCACTAATCATGAAAGTTTAATGTCGGAGTTGCAAAATCCTGAACGGCTTTCTCAAATAAGGAAACGACACCAGCAGCCAATGGAGGCACGGCAACAGCTGAGCTGTGTATATAATATTAAAGTATACTGTATATCTTTGGCCCTAGATATTGCTGTATTGTAGAATATAGGAAGCTCACCTCAAACTTGTCCCCAGGGCTGGTAAATCAGTGCCGTCTTCAAAGGGTTAATGCACATATATGTGATAATCAGCAGGTGTGCAAAAATATTAACATATCTAATAATTTCATGGTTTCACTAGATCGACGCATGAATGAAGTGACCAGGCCGATCGCAATGTTAATTTTACATGTGGTGGAACAAAACGCAATGTGCATACAAATAGATATAGACCATTCACGATAAAGTGAGCACTTTTGAAAGCCCCCTCATTTGTAATAGTAGTCAATAGATACATTATTTTTTAGCCTTAGACGTAAACATCCGAGTGCGGTGGAGCATATACACCATGTTTATTGTTTGCATGGCAATATTTTTGTAAAAAAAAAAGGCGGTAAGGTAAAGTACTAAGGCATTAGTTGTGCTCACTTTACCGTGAACAGCTTATAGCAGGACTTTCGAAAGTGCTCATTTTAAAGTGAACAACCTATATATAGGGATAGGAACATTTCGCGAGTTCATTTCAGGACAAGGTAGACGTCAAACACGTGTACACTGAAGTTTACTTTGCAATTGGATCGCAGTTTATTAGACACGCCCTGGACGACTCTGAACTAATAGCAGACTCGCAATAAAACACTCAGCGAGTGCCACACTGCCAGGCGTGGAGTAACACTGACTACTCTCTGAAGCAGCAGCCAATGGACAAACATCTGAGGCTCGAGTATACGGATGACCGCGGAGTCAAGCCCACGGGTCATTGAACTCGCGAATTGTTCCTATCCCTGCCTATATATACACATACGTGGGGCGAATATACTCCAAGTGCCTCGGAGACCTCGCAACGGTAGCTTCAAAATAAATAAATAAAATAGCGAAGGGGTTGAAGGTAGTTGGAAGGGGGGAAAGCACGGGGTGGCCTTTATTGGCGCAGATATTACACGACAGCTCGGCAAACAGCGGGTCTAATAACGTGGCACAACAGGGGAGGCTGGGAGGAAGAATCACTTTCGGAGAAAGGAGAGGGAGAGGGGATAATCTGTCGCCAGCACGAACGCAGTAGCGTAAGGAACGAAATCAGGACGTGGTTCTGTGCGCGAGTAACCATCACAGCCCATGATCCGATACGGTTAACATTTTGTAGACTATGCTCGTGTGTAGCTCGAGGAAAACTAATTTGAAAATTACTTTTTGTTCAGAACAAAACTCGCATGGATGTGCTACCTTTGTTCGGCTAGTGCTTAACATCATCTCACTATAACACCACAGCGCAGTAACAATTATATTGCTAACGATATAATTGTTCTTTTTTATATCCATTAAAAAGGACATGATTGATTGCAAATCCGTTTATACGATAAAGGGCATTTGATTGGGTCAATATCAGCTCGGCTCTCCATTGGTGTATGAGCGGCCAATAATGAACGCTTTAAAATACAGGGTAGTGTCTGGTGTGGTATAGACCAATAGTGAGTTCTAACACAAACATCAAGAACTTGTGCTCTTGCAGTAGTGGATATAGATGACTTACTTCTAATTTGTCTAAGTGGCAGTAAATGTGCGCAGAACTTAATGTGTTAATTGTGTAAGTCAGAAAGCCCTGTTCAGGACCTACTTCCCACGCCACATTGTATCCTTCCGCCGAAATGTAAAATTAACATTACCACGTGCCCGGTCGCTTTTTTCACGAGCCGATCAGGGAGCTTATTCTAAGTTATTCGTTAATTTTTCGTTTTCGTTAAGTTTCGAAAGCTTTTTTAACGAATAAAATCTTCGAGAAAGGCAATTGGTATTCTAAGTCACAATTCGTTAACAACCTTCCAGATGCCACCGAGACTTCGGCAATGTTCGGGTTTCCGATAGCGAATGCAGGGTGGCAACACTACGCACGCGAACTTTAACTGTTTTATGAGACTTTGTTTTAAAATGATAAATAATTAAAATTGAAAACATTGATAAACCAAAGCAGTAAAGCACTTGAAATGTTTTATTTTGTTTTGGTGTGTTTTAAATATTAGTATTAAGTACATAATATGTTATAGGAAAAAGGTATATTTGGTTCGTCAAGTGTATCAAACTTGCTGACGATACTGTACTATTTTGTAACTCGGCTGGACGTATGCTGTATTACACATAAACATGCTTTAATGTCGTTTGCACTGAGTTGAAATAGTCTCGCATGTACGCCGATAAGAGAGAGCAGACAGAACTGTGGTTGTTACATGCCTGAAGATTTTCCTCAATGACCATTTTTCCTTTTTTTGCTGCAAACTATTTACGAACAAACTTTTTTTTCTGTTATTTACAACACCAAGATTAAAAAATAAGCGATGGACAACAAACTTGACGCTGTCGTGTTTCTTGTGGACTGTATTAATATCAATACATGAATTTTCACTCAATTATTTTCAAGGGAAAGTATTTTAGTTGTAAAACACCAAGAATTTTTTACAGTTTAGCGTTATCTTTCGTGTGATTTATGAACTACGTTGTTTAAAGCAAATTTTTAGAATAAATCATGTTTTCGATCTCTTAGTTCATTATAAACAACTGTAATAATCTAATAAATTTCTCACAATTGCCAGCCTACACTACTTAGACAGTTCACAAATTTTAATTAGTGTTTTTCAAATGTTTTTTTCTGAAATATTTTTTATGTTCCTGTAATGCACGGAGGCACATGACATCACGATTCTCTTCTTTCGCAGTCCCAGAAAACAATCAGTTTCACACACCAGCCAGCCAAGTTTTTATAGTAAAACTCGGTAATGAAGGCCCAAAGGACTTCGTTTTCATTTCTAGTTTCTTAATGAACATAGTGACGTCAAACGAACGCTATAATGCGCTTAGAATAGCTCCTTTCGTTAGTAAACGAAAATTCGAGTAATAACGAATATTTTTGCCGAGAAGAAACGAAACGATTAACTTAGAATAAGCCCTCAGGTCTAACTTTGAAATTGTCACGAACTTAGCAATGATTCTTTTGTACTTCACTGTTCATTAATCTCTTCATTTTACGGACAAATTTCGGGGACACTCCATAAAATTTAGAAAACACGTTTTTTTTTTTAAAAACTTTCCGTGAATTCACGGAAACTCTCCGTAAATTTGCTGGTGAGTTTTTCTGTAAGCCTGCTTTGTAGAAATAGGTTAGAAAAAAAATTATTTATTTGTCTTTAAGAGAATATTCTACTGTGTATAAAAATGTTAAGGTAGAGGAGCAAGTTTTGTAACCGAATCGAAATTCCCAGAGATCACGACTCTCACCCACATCCTTGTAACAATGAAACTTCGAACTTTAAAGCTGGAGTCACAATACCCCGATTAACCCGACACGGCGAAATTTGAATAGCGGCTAATGGAAAGACAGGTCACTGTGACGTCAGCCCGACAAACTTGCGAACCCCGACAAAAGTAGGCTCTATTTCTACTTTTCTTCGTGTCGGATTCGTCGAAGCGCGCAAAATTTGTAAACACGAAATTATAAAACCGAATTTCGTGCGTATTTCCCTACTGTAGTAAATAGCAAACTAACTTGCCGCCAATATAAAGTTGTGGTTGGTTTTTTAATGCTTCTTTTCTCTTGTATAATCTCAAATATTGTCAAAAACCAAATAATCTTTCGCTTTACTGTCAGTTTTATAAAGTAAACAATGGACATTATAAGGATGGATGACTGGCCGTTGTAGGCCTTTGCAACAGACAACTAACATACTTGTCGGGAAGATTTCGTCGGGGTATTGTGAGCACTGAATTAATGTGAAATTCCGTCGAGCTCTGACGTCGCGTCGGATTGTCGTGTCGTGTTCGTCGGGCTATTGTGACTCAAGCTTAACATTCCTAGAAGCGTCGGATAAGAAACTCACTACGTTTCTAGTGCTGCTTGAATTTTTAAAGTCTTGCTTACACTAATTTGTTTATGTTTAAAGGAATAGTTCTAAGTGGCGTTGATATCTTAACTGTAGCAAAAACTATAAAAGAATGAAGCTTTGGTCATACTCCGCTTTTGAAACCAGAAGCTATAGAAAATATGGATACGTTTATATTTTGCATTTATGGAGCTCAGCTCTGTCGTATGTCACTGCGGATAGCGTTTTCCGTATTTCAACTTGTACATTTCCGTAAAACATCCGTAAACGTCAGGAAATTTCCAGCTCTTATCTGCACAGACAAGATTTAAGTATGGAAATCGTCAACAAATTTGACATTGTTATTTTTAAATATCGTGTTGAGATAGGAAACTATTTATACGTCAGCGTCAGCTATTGAGGACTTATCTGTAAGTTTTCACATTGAAATATACAGCCTAGATTTACAGGCAGGAACTTATTGCAAAGACAAAAGAGCTCAATTACTATCCGAAAAAAATTATATATTAATCTAATAACATGGAAGATATTTTGACAGCTAATCTAATGAAACAATTTTTTTTGTGGACATTAGCACTGCAATGGCCTACGTTCACAAATAAGAGATTTTCATTTAATTACTTGCCCTCATTTCGAAGATCATCCAAACAACACATTTTACTACAGTTTTTTGAAGTCGGGCGTCCCGGGTTGGAGAAGCTGTAAAAAAAAAATCTGTAGTTTTCTGATCATTGTTTGTGATTTTACAAATTCTTGTAACAGTACAAAGATTTCTCTTGCAAAATTCCTCGCTTGTGAAACTACACGTGCCGTGTTTCTAATAGACCTCAAGAAATGTATGTACTATACTGACCCATATCCACAAGCTCCAGTAAAATGGCGGACACTCACCAACGTAAAATCATAAATAGCTGTTTCGTGCAAAAATTATGAATAATATGTGTAGCTGCGTGCAAAAAGAAATGTATTGCAAATTTTAACATCGTAAAACATTTAAAACAACTCAGATTCCAATAATGAAACCTGACCATGTTATTCATTAACTTTTAATATTTTCTAGCTACACAAAACTCTTAATTGGCTCTTAATACCTCGTTGTTGAGACCCATCCAAATCTCTTAACTCAACAACAGAAGTCTCAAAACGAAATAAGCGTACCTATTCTTCTTGACCAAACAACTTCATTATACTGTGGCTATTTGCAGATGTATTTACAGTAAAAACATAGCTCAAGTTTGTAAGTCTAGTTGGTCTTGTGGTAAAAAGATGCCAGCTAAAAATAAACAGGGTGTGGGTTCTGGACCCCATGTAGCCAAAGTGTAAAATTTTTTGTATTCTTAGAAATTTTTTTAGTTATTCTCTGTTATTAATTTATAACATTTGTTTTCTAGGAAAAAATGTATTTAATGTGCACATCTCAATAATGTCAATTGTAATACAAGGTTATCATTTGTAATTTACAAATAAAAGTTTTGCAGTTTTTACAAAAAAAACTCTTCGTAGTTTTACGAAGGATTTTCTTCACAAATGGGTTTCCAAAGTTTTTTCGGGTAAAATTACAAAAATTTTTTTTAGAGTGTACTATATGGTGGCCGCTGTCGATTTTAGGAGTACCTTATTAAGTTTAACCAATTCAGTCCCAGAGTACACAGTTGTGTACATTACGCATGTGTATAGAGTGTTCACGGTAAAATGAGCACTTTTGAAAATTCTGGTTAATATCTACTTGTATGCACGTTGTCTCTTCTTCCGCCTTATGTAAAATTAACTTTGCCACGGGCCTCAGCACTCTTTTTAGGTGTCGATCACGTGAAACTGTAAAATCATTAGGAAAGTATATGTTTTGCAAATCTACTCATTTTTACATTTTTATGTATTAAAAAAGCATAAAGAGAAAGAAATAATTTAAGTTATCACAAATGGTTAGCCGAGACATTTTAATCGACGTTAATATATGGAATTCTACTTTTCATCCTTCGTTACCAACTTTACTGGACGCATGTTACTCAGTGCGCCGTTTAAAATATACGCAGGCAAGGGCAGTGGCGTTTTTCAAAGGTTTATTTCAAAAGTGCTCATTTCTTTGAACTGTACCCCGCGAAGCTCAACGACCAATGATCTTACCTGCAGGTAAATCATTTGCGAACCGTCTTACTGTTCTAGGTCGTAATTGGCTGATATTACTGTGGCCGAACATATTGCCTTCATCTCACTTTGCTGTGGCGACGGAACAAGTGTTGTGTCGACTTGAAGTACAGTGCGCATCAAAAAAAATTTGTTGTTTGTAACACCTGAAGCCGTAAGTTAATGTGGGTCTGAAAGTGTTAAGAAACGGCTATTTTTCTGCGCAGTGGCGAAGCCAATTCACGTTGCTGTAAAGTGAGTGATTTTTTTTTTTAAATTTTAATGTGACCGGATCGTGTAACATCTGGCCCCACCTCATTTTCCTGGCTACCTTTCATCCACATCTCCCTGCGCCCGAGGCGCTTGCAGTTATATTGGCCGGGCTTCAATCCTCTCGTAACTCACTCGCGAGGTTTATACCCGCATCGCAGCGACTGGCGAATCGATTTCGCCCATGCCACGCGCGAAATTAAAATGTAACTACGCCGTAAAAACTTGTAACTGAAAACACCCTCCACCGTTTGCAGGAGGCGAACAACCAGTTTTGCCAGCTGTAGAATACTAAATACCGCGAAGCTTCCTGCCAACTCGCAAAAAAAATTTTTTTTCTTTTGAGGGCGTCAAAACAGAGTTATGTATGTTGCAAAATTCCATTTGTTTATTTTTACTGCGTAAGCTACTCGGCGTTTTTTTTACGAGGTTTTTTTAATGGGTCGTCAACTCTGGCATGTCATGTCATATTTATGTCACCTATGAATCTTATAGCGTGAAGAAATTAGCACCATTTGTGTGCGAAGGAGAGGAAGTAAGGACACGCTGTATCTCGCTACACAAAGCCATGAACTAATACCAGAAGAACTATGCCCAAAGTCTTTGCATTTCTTTCAACTCACTATTCGCACTTCCATTTCAATATCTTGGAAAAAATATCGGAAGAAGATTTTTCATAATAAATAAGTAGAGACCTGCAAAATTCGCGTTATATTTTGCGTCAAGGCTGCTGCCTTGAAGTTAAGTCACTCCCTTTCTGAGTGGAACTGGGCGTGATTGGGGCACACGTTTGTGGAGCGTTTATTTATTGGCGCAGAGTTACCAGGGGCGTGTCAAATAAAGACCGGTCCAATGACATACGTATTGAAAGGAAATGTGTTTTAAGTTTAACATGACCTCAAATAATAACGTGAATTTCGCAGGTCTCTATAAATTAGTTATAAGTAGAGACTTGCAAAATGTGCGTTATTTTTTGTGGACACGTTTAACTTAAAACACATGTAGCTTGGCAATACGCTTGTCATTTGACTATAATTAATTTGACACGCTCTTGGTAACCCTGCGCCAATAAATGGACACTTCACAATCGTGTGCTCCAAACACGTGCAGTTCAGTTAGAAAGGCCATGACTTCACATCTATGCAGCAGCCAATGGAGGAAGGATGCCAACTCGAGTATATATAGTGCTGCGAAGTTTAGCCTGATGCCAAATAATAACGCGAATTTTGCAGGTCCCTAGTTATAAGATTTGTCACATTGCAAAATTGATATGTAAATAGTTCCAGAATTTCATGTTAATTCTAACTAAATTAACTTTATTTAATTAGGCGCATTGAGTGCTCCCGAAAGGATACATGGCCTTAATAAGGGAACACTATTCATTCAGGAACAGGCAAGGAATTTTCCTGGTCTTGTATTAAGGAACCATCCCAACATTCACCTGGAATGATTTCAGAAGACTCTGGAAAACCGAGATGAGGATTTTTAGACCGGGAATCGAACCCGGGTCCTCCTGAATGCGATTCGGCAAAACAAGCATACATAAAAAAAACGTATACAAATAGTTGTAATTAAATTAACAGTCAATAAAAATTAGCAACGTGGAAATTTGTCCCGTATTTAAAGTTTACAAATTTCAACGCCTGGCAACCGTATACAGGCTGTTCACGGTTCACTGAGCAATTTCGAAATCAACGTTTGAAAAATGTCACACCCCTACCTGCAAGTATTTTAAAGGCCGCTATCACTGGTACCGAGAGAGATAGAACAATTCCATGTCTTAACAAGGAATTAAAAGTGTTAATTAGAGAAAACAGATTTCCATTTACTTTCTGTTCTTTTAATGCACATAAGTAGAGCCACCTGTTTTCCGCAAAAAAAAATGCACGTAAAGGCTAAGACTCAAATGCTCCATGCGTGCAGCTTTCCTTTGGTTATTGGCCACGCGAGTTTGTCCGGAGAGAGTTCCTTACCTGAGTGGGCCAATCAAAATGAGGTAACTACGACACTTGCAAAGAGTGGCAATTAAAACCACCCTGTAACGAACGTGAATCTGAGCTCTAGTGTTTTGGAGTAAGTTACAAGTAGTCCTGAAATATTTATACGAGAAACAGGTGTCCTTGCGTATAAGTGTAAGAATGAGTAAATGTTTAAAAATATTCACTTTTCTAAAGATGTCACAATTTCACTTGACCGACGCATGGAAAAAAAAACTAATTTAGTTTTACATATGGAGAATGAATACACAGTGTGCATAAAAGTAGATCTTAACACGTTGTAGGCTACGCTTGAGTGTAGTTCGAGCAAAGTTAATTTGAACATTTCTTTGTTGTACAAAACGAAACTCGCATGGATGTGAAGTATTTTTTCGGTTAGTGTTTAACACGATCTCATAAGAACATCACAGAGGAGTAACATTGATATTGCTAATAACATAATTTCTTTTTTTTTATAGCCACTCAAAGGGGCATGATTGATTGTAAATCCTTTTGTATGATAAAGAACGCTTGATTGGGTTAACATCAGCTCGGCTCTCCATTGATTAATGACCGGCCAATAATGAAAGCTATAAAGTACAGGGTAATGTCCGGTGTGGTATGGACCAATAGGACGGTGGTGAGTTCTAACACAGACACCAACAGAACTGGTGTTCTTGCAGTAGTGGATATAGGTGACTCACTTCTAATATGTCTTAAGTGACAGTAAATGTGTTCTGACCTCAATGTGTTAAGGAACGCTTTCGAAAGAACTCGGATTCCCGTTAACAGACTACAACAGCCGTCTTTTCACACGAGCGTCTAGTGAACGACAGCGAAGTATCGAAATCTCGCCTTGGCTGTTTCCTTTCGCCGTAAACTCCCCATCTTTTCTCGGGGATATTGCCGCGCGACTCCCAGGAGAATTTCCTCTCGTGAAACTTCCCTCCGTCACGTAACGACGCGGTAAAAGTTCCAGCTGCGCGACTGCACGTCTATGAATAGGTAAAAAAAACTAAGGTGGTTCGTCTGCAGTGGTTTGTCCCAAGATCATGTCGCATCCTCATTTGGAACTTATAAGAAGGAATTGGATTATTTCGCGAATCCACTTCAGGAGAAGATAGACGTCAAACACATATGCAGTGAAGTCACCTTTGCAATTGGATTACAGTTCATTAGACACGCCCTAGATGCCTCTGAGCCAATAGCAAACTTGCAAAGAAACAAGTAGCGAATCTCAGGCCAGGTGTGAGGTAACACTGGGCCAGCAGCCAATGAACAAACAGCTGAGGCTCGAGTGTACACAAGACTGGTTATTGAACCAGCGAAATTTTCCTATCCCTACTCATGAGCTAGAAAGTGATCTCATTCTGCAAATAAACTTGGAAATCGTAACAGAGGGATATCATAATTATCCTGTGGTTTTTTTTAAAAGCTCTGTTCAAAACATGCGACTTTTGTGGCCGAGGTAGCTAAATAATCTTGGTTAACGAAATTTCGTGTTCAAATCCCAGGTAAACAGTTCATGGTTACTTTAAGATCGAACTTAATATTTTCTCTCTATGTGTAATATATATATATATATATATATATATATATATATATATATATATATATATATATATATATATATATATATATAATACGTTTGTGTCATAAACTGAAGGGTGTTCCAGAAATCACATGTTAATTGCACCAAAATAAAGTGCTTTATTACTGTCACAGCCACAATCACAGAATTTATATCCAGTAACATCTGGCCTATAAAACACATAGTATAATTTTTACGTAAATAGATTTTACTTTGAACATTTTCAAACGCATCTCCTTCTGCTTCTTAACTACCAGCATAGCCACAGAAATGCCGTGTACATTATAAATCATCGCAAAATGGGAAACATCTCAAGATGATTGCGAATTGCTCCGCAAGCATGTCGTGCACTACAATGAGTTGGCGAACAGGGACGAGGCACGATAGCGGCAATAATAACAACAGCTCTAACCAAATGACCTTGGAAACGCTCGGTGATATCAGCAGTTGAAGGAGGCAACAACCCAAAGGTTGAAAATTCTAAACGGTTATGAAGTATTTGAAACCCCGGGCGTCGCCTCTAAACATTATTACCTCGATGACATTTTTTGTTCATGTGTGTGGAAACACCTCCCCAAAGTGTTGGGGGTGCTTTTTGAATCACCTGGTTTAAAGGGAAAACGGGAAAGTAACGGGGAAAAATTGCAGTCACGTTTACTTATTTAAAGGTGAAATTTTGAGTACAGGCGCATAAATAGGGAATATTTATTTTCATAGTGCATGCTGCCATTACAATAATATATGTCCTGTTAGGACAAGACTCTCAACATTTCATACTCCATCACCGGATTTTTGAGTTTCAAATTAAAACAAACAGCATATCCATAAACAAAGTCACAATGTAAAGACAAAAATAAGCCTAATTAAATATAAATTTCAAAACGAATTAATCTATTTCGTAATTATTTATGCGATATATCGTTTTCTTTAATTACGTAGCAATACGTTGAATTTAAAGCCATTATGACCTGGCGAGACTTATACTTATAGCTAGGGATGGGAATATTTCGTGAGTTCAATGACCTGTAGGTTAGACTCCACAGTCCTGTGTACACTCGAGCTTCAGATGTTGGTTCATTGGCTGCTGCTCCAGAGAGCAGCCAATGTTACTTCACACTTGGCAGTATGGCACTCACTACTTGGTTCCTTGCACGTCTTCTATTGGTCCAGTGTCCTCCAGGGCGTGTCTAATGAACTTCGATCCAATTGCAAAGCTTACTTCAGTACACACATGTTGGACGTCTAGCCTGTCCTGAAATGAACTCGCGAAATTTTCTTATCCCCACTTATAGCTCAAATTCCTGCTACAGTATAATTGCAGATTATGTAGTTTGCTTCTGTTACTCTTAAACGACCGTCGCAAGAGATGGGTAACTTTATTCTTGCTTGTGGCCTACTAAGTCTATCTTCATCACTGAGTTTATTTCAATTTGAAACAGACATGTGTAAGTTATTTCGGTTTTCAGATTTATTTGCCACCATCCGCGGATAAAACACTTTGAAGTACCTCTGCGTCTCATATTGAACTTGTTACCAAAGTTAAACTTCGCCTAGTCTTAGAGCTGCATGCATAACTACCATCCCTGCCTGTCAACACAGCAGACATAGCTCTAATTATGGAACTCCGACCTTGCTTGTCGAGGGAAGTGATTTAATTAAAACTTTCATTAAGAACCTCTTGGCGTTCGCTGGCGTGGAAAGTTTAAAGGGCGCGAGAACAAAGCTGTGTTTTAATCTGATACTGTAGTTCAGGAAACGTGGATTTGTACGAGGTTCGAATCGCAAAAGTTCAACAACCAGGAGTGTATTAACAGATAAAATTTTCCTAGCGGAGTAATTAACAAAATAATTAAAGTGCAGTAACTTGAGGTATTATTAGTAGCTTTTGTTTATGTTTTCATGACGTGATATTCTCTGTAAACCAGAAAAATTAAATTCACTTCGAATAAACAATTTCTAAATATTTTAAATTGATTTCGAACTTAAGATTTTCTTACATCATCAAGAACTGTACAAATGAATAACCTTAAAAGATACACTTTTTTGTCTGCTATTGGTTTTAAGTAAAGTAATTTAGAATTTTAATAACGACAAAAGCATGAAAAGCTTACGAAACTGCCTATTTGTGACTCTGGTAACATCGAAGAGCAAGCTCTACTATATTCTTAGATTTGTTTCTGGTTAAGTATAATGTCAACAACTCCATAACCCAGTTGAAATTTTTATAATTATTTCGCAATGCTAGAAATAATTTAAGCGTTATAACGATTATAAATTTACACTGGACTAATAGCACACCCTTAAAATAATCGGCACATCTTTTCGTGGAGTGGAAAGAAACTGTGATTGTCAAGGTGTTGTCGTGAAAGGCTTTTGAAGAGGCAGCTTATTTAGCAACTATAGCAGTCACATAGCATCAGGTTGTAACACCCTTATACGTAGACATCAGATAGCGATAATTCCGTCTCTGGCTACATAATATTCAGTACGTTAGTATTATTGCTAAGAAACGAATTATCCTGAGGGTCTAGGAAGTGATACGACCATTTGATAGCATGTAATGATACTGCTGTTTGAAATAACAACACACTTCTTAGGTACAAATGCAAATTAGAAGACTGTTTTAGTTCAATTTCGTAAGAAATTATTCTGTCCCGAACTCGTAATGTTATGACGGCTGTTTTACTTTGATACTTTCTTCAGGGACACCATGACAATTAGTAGAGGAGCTGGAACCGCAATCTTCTAAGTATTATGGTGCTGTCTTCTTTAGTTGTGTAGGTTACGTTCTCAAGCACACTGCGTTCATTAAATCAGTCACGTTTCACAGAAACATTTCTCATTCGTATAAAACCGAGAACATCTCCACAAAATACCAGAAGTCTTTGTAAGCCCTAAGAAAGTTCCGCCGTACTTACAATGCCCGCGATATATAGCCGCGGCGTCGGATATCTCAAACAGAAACTTCTTTTCCGAGTGCTTTTTGAGCGAAGAGGAAGATCGGTTACGTAAATTGCGAGCCCGGCGCCTGAGAACGTACAAGAGATAAACGAAGCCAGTTAAACTCGGCTTCTTTGCAACTCGAGGATTCCTCGACCTACAGTTATGTGCCGAACACGTCGGCGAAGTTACGGAGATGGCCAGGCGTCGCTGGGGCATCCGATCCATGATTCAGGGTAGATCGAAACTCATTACCTCTCTCACTAAACGTGGCATTGTAATAACCGCAAAAAATTAAAGTCATCTAATTATAAATTCTCTGATCACACAGAAAAAAAACGGTTTTTCTATACAAGCTGCGCTAATTTTGTTTGTGGTCAGAACGAAATTATATATTAAATTATATGTTTAGGAAATAGGTTTCGACGTAATTAATAACAGCAGAATTTTTTCCCATCACCACAAATTAAATTTATTACCGTCTCGAAAAAAAATGTATTTAAACTGATCGACACGGATGAGTATTTATTTTTAGTGCCTGGTGATTTACAATGGCGGACAATAAAAATAACGCACACAGAAGGATGCATCGGATGGTAAAGGCTGTTCACGATAAAGTGAGCACTTTCGAAATCAACCTAAGAAAAAAATCACTGCTACTAAGATCGTAGGTATATTTTAAAGGGCGCCCAGTAAAGTTGGTAACGATTGATGGAAAGTAGTTCATATCTTAACGTCGAATAAAAAATTGTACTTAACACATTTGTGATAAGTTAAATTATTTCTTTCGCTTTCTGTGTTTTTTAATGCTCCGAAGTATAAAAAATAACCAGATTTGTAAAATAATTTACTTTCCTAATCATTTCACCTGAATGACGCATGAATAAAGTGATGAGGCCCATCGCAATGTTAATTTTAAAAAAGGCGGAAAATACGCACGTGCATACAAGTAGATCTTGAGCAGGTCTTGCAAAAGTACTCATTTTACTGTGAACAACCTATACCAAAACGTTATATAAGTAGTGATACAGATAATAAATACATACGATCACACGAACAGAGCAGCAGGAGAAGTTACATACGGATCTGTGGCACGCCTTCCGGTCATATTATATAGCACGTTGCACCTCCCTTACACTAAAATACAAAATGCAACGCGGTCTGGGTTGGAGTCCAGCAGACGCCGGATGTTGTCCTGAGGTATATGGGCCCAAACGACTATCGGACGGTGAGTACCAATTCCCTGATACTGTAGCACGGCAGGAAGTGGCGTTTCAATTATTCCCACGCATGATCTATTGGGGACATGCAAGGGGATCGCTCAGGACATAGCTGTGTTTAACCCTTTCAGACCCACTTTAATTTACGGTTTCAGGCGTTGCAAACAAAACAAAAATTATGATGCGTGCTGCACTTAAGTCGACAGAACACTTGTTTCGTTTTTCACATCCACTGAACTGTAGGCTATATGTTCGGCTATAGTAATATGAACCAATGACGGCCTGGACCTGTAAAACGGTTTGAGAATAATTAATCCGCAGGTAAGATCATTGGTCATTGAGATTCGCAGTGTGCAATACAGACCAAAAATTACCTACACGTGCGTAATGTACAAAGTTAGTTGTGTGCTCTGAGTCTGAATGGGTTAAACATGACGGAGGTAGTCATGATTGGCGGGGGGTAGGGGTGTACGTTTGATCCCATCTACATATCGCAGGGTCATCAATGTTCCGCGTGACACGATCAGATCGGATCGGCTATAGCAGGCCGTGTCTCACTAGACCATCGTGGCTGCCGTATGGGAAGCGATCCGCTTGTGGCATCCACCTTGAGGCGCTCCGCACTTGGACGCGATGACCATCAGCCCCCATGACGAAGCAGCACTCTGCACGAACCACCGCCCATCAACAGTCTGTGACGTTTCACACTGGTCTGGCCTAAACGCCACTGCGGACTGCAAACGGAGCCGGCGCCGTTGCGGAGTTGATAGCATCACATGTGATGGGCACTGGAATCACATAATCTCCTCTGCACGACGTTGGTAAATTGTTCGTGGGCACACAGGCGCCCCGACACTGGCCAGCGTCGTGTATCTGGTGGCCGTGGGTTCCCTCGGCGCCTGGCGGACGATTCGTCCACCCTCTCGACTGGTGGTCGACTTAGCCCGTCCTTAGCCGGTCTCCCGTGTGTGGATGCCTTAACACACTGAGGTCTGCAAACATTTACTGGCACATAAGACAAATTAGAAATGAGTCACCTATATACACAACTGCAAGAACACCGGTTCTGTTGGTGTCTGTGTTAGAACTCACCATCGTCCTACACTACCCCGTACTTTACAGCGTTCATTATTGGCCGGTCATCAACTAATGGAGAGCCGAGCTGACATTTACCCAATCAAATGTCCTTCATAGTATAAAAGTGTTTACAATCAATCATGTCCCTCTGAGTGGCTATTAAAAAAGAAATTCTACTGTTAGCAAATATAATTGTTACTGCGCTGTGGTGTTCTTGTGAGGTCGTGTTAAACACTAGCCGAGCAAAGACCGCACATCCATGCAATTTTTGTTCGTAACAACAAAGAAATTTTCAAATTAGCTTTGCTCGAGCCACACTCGAGCATAGTCTACAAAGTGTCATTGTATCCACTGTTTCCCAACATCATCGGACAGTATTGTCCGAACGCTCCGCATAGCGGGCTATACGGCGACACGACCGCCCTGCGCTCTTCAGGCCGACCATGGCTAGTCTACGCTTCTCGCTGGAGGTGTGGCGTACTTATTCCATGCTATTGCATTTTAAAAAAAATTAACACTAACTGTTTTTGTTCATTTGAGTGCATTTCTCAGGGAAATGAAGTGGTGGAAAAAAATCCTCGAGATACTCTAGTTATTGCGAAGCTTCGGTATCTTAATTTTTAAATACGCTACACGTGAACATACTGTGAGATTATTTCGGCTCTCAGTCTGGCTTGAAGCAAGAAGTGCTTATGTCACAGCCATCAAAATGTACAAACCTTCCTGCTGACTGACCACGTAGTTTTGTGGAATATTCGGATTTTCCTGGACATTATAGCCGTTAGTAGAATTTCGAACATGTAGTACTGGATGAATGTATTAATTCCGTTCCATTTAGCCGTGGTGAAATCAGTATTGAATTGAAACTATAATTCATTATCAACTTATTGCTAATATGGGACTATGAGCAGTCTTAAATGGTCAATAAATGGTTTTCAGAAATATCCCAACAAGAAAATAATATTAGACATACCAACAAAATTACAGTGTAATTATAAAAAAAAAAAAAACACACACGCAGTCAAACCTCACATAACTCGCAAAATTAAAATAACGAAGCTTGGGAGTTGATGAAGCACTCGCGTTAGGGGGTTTGGAATGAGCAGGTCAATTACCAAACTGCCTTTGGAGACGTCCGTTCCAACATGACTCTAGGGAATGAAAACTAATTTGCTCGAGTGCGTTATGCCACTCGCTACTTTGATTTGCGCGTGCTTCGGGATTGGCCGGCCGCAACACAGCTCCGTGTCCGCAGCGGACTTGCTGTTATCAACGACTAGGTTTTCCGATCTACCTGCACGCGTCTGATTTCGCAAGCACCAAGAGACGGCAAGGCATCGTGTTACCATTCAAACATCTTCTCGTGTGCCGTTCCTGAGTTAACGTTTATCATTAATTACCTCAAGTAAACAAAAGGTCACGAAAACATCCTAATATACAAATTGTCGTTTCAGAAACGAGCACAGGTTAGGTGCCAACTCATTATCTTGCTATATGTTTAAAAAAAAATACGTGACATGTAACGGAGAGTTTAAAACCACTACAGATAATAGGGCGTCCAACAGGAATTTGCTTGCATTCATTAATTAATTTGTATGCATCTACAAGTAGGAACAGGCGAATGAACAATGCGAAAAATATCTCTAGAGTATTGCTGAAATAATATTACAGAACTGCCTCGTTGAGAAGATTGACGATTATAAATTAAGCTCTGGTCTTTCAGGTTCCTAGATAAGCTTCCGTTGTGAGTCTCTATGAAAAATCAGCCTTTGGTTTTAATAAATATTTGACAGTGCAACCATCTGAATCTGTTTTCTCTGAGTCACGTCTAACGCGAATTTCCCGGGTGTTTTGATTAAAACCACAAAATTCTGGATCCGTCCGCCCTTTTCGATGAAAATTTCGTTAGTACTGACGAGTAGATCCACCTGGCCCTAACTACCTCACCAACATCAATGAACTGACTGGTCTGTATATTTCCGTGTTAACACATTGAGGTCAGCACACATTTACTGATACTTAAGACGAATTAGAAGTGAGTCACCTATATACACTACTGCGAGAACACCGGGTGTCTGGGTTTGAACTCACCATCGTCCTATTGGTCCATACTACACCGGACACTACCCTGTACTTTATAGCGTTCATTATTGGCTTGTCATCAACCTATGGAGAGCCGAACTGATATCGACCCTACCAAATGTACTTTATCGTATAAAAGGATTTACAACCAATCATGTCCCTTTGAGTGGCTATGAAAAAATCGATTCTGTTGTTAGCAATATCATTGTTATTGGGCTATGTTCTTGTGAGGTCATGTTAGACACTAGCAGAGCAAAGACTGCACATCCATGCGAGTTTTGTTCTGAACAAAAAAGATATTTTCAAATTAGCTTTGCTGGAGCTACACTCGAGCCTAGTCTACGAAGTGTCAAATATCCAAGCTGGCATTTATTATGAACAAAATAAAATTATGCAATTTTAATTTTCTTATCTACTGACCCTCCCCCCCCCCCCCAAAGATGGACTTGACTGCTCCCAGTGTCCGTCTATAAACAACAAATTTTGTTATTGCAATACCAGAAGGACTTTCGCTGTGATTTGTAACGTCGAGAATCCTTCGCAGCCCAGTGTGTTTGCTGTTACGTAATTACACTATGTTTCACAACTTGACTAGATAACTTTGCAATTTCACTGTTTTGTAACCGTTAAAATAATACAAATGTATATTTTCTTAATTGTGAGCTGCGAACTGCAACATGTATCAGAGCGGAAAAAGTCCTTGCTTGCACTTTATAAAACACGAAATAGTGGGGGACTGTTCGGTGGGCAAAGCATTGTCGCTGCGCAAAGACGCACCTCTGGAAAACTGCGGTCAAGTAGCGTTTGTAAAGGTTGTTCACGATAAAGTGAGCACTTTTGAAATCAGTCTTAGGAAAAAAAAAATCACTGCTTTTATCTGTACATGTTTTTTTAGCGGGCACACTGAGTGACATGAGCCCAGTAATGTTGGTAACGATAGAGGGAAAATAGCTCTATATCTTAGCGTCGAATCAAAATTTTTAGGTAAACATTCGTGGTAACTTAAATTATTTCTTTTGTTTCCTGCTTTTTCTTATGTAAAGCAGTGTAAAGATGAGCAGATTGTTAAAATATTCACGTTTGTAATAAGTTCACGGATTCACTTGACCGACGCATGAATAAAGTGGCGAGGCCCTAGGCAATGTTAATTTTACACAAGGCGGAAGAATACAGAACGTGCATACAATTAGATCTTACGCAGTGCTTTCGAAAGTGCTCAGTTTACCGTGAACAGCCTATGGCGACAAAAATACTTGCTTTATCGCCAGTGCGATTGGCAACATGCTAGACAAAGATGCCAAGATGGTTTGAGGGAAGTTAATATTACGATTTTAATGAAATTGCGTGTTTGAAAAGACGCGTCTCGCGTTGGAATAAAGATTTCATCATGAAGTGTGCCGAATTTTCTGTGTTATTATAGGCGGTTAACGATAAACTGAGCTCTTTTTGAAATCAACTTTTGAAAAATGTCGCTGTCCCTACCTTCCATATATTTTAATGGGCTCTTCTGTCATGAGTCCAGCATAATTGGTAAAGTCTGTTCACGAATAAGTGAGCACTTTTGAAATCAACCTTAGAAAAAAATCACTGCCCCTGTCTGTATATACTTTAACGGGCTCACTGAGTGACATGCGCCCAGTAAAGTTGCTAACGATTGATGGAAAGTAGTTCCATATATTAAAGTCGAATAGAAAGTGTAAGGTAACCATTTGTGATAACTTATATTATAACTTTAGTTCCTGTTTTTTTTAATGCATAGAATTGTAAAAAAAATGTGCACATTTAAACAGATTTTTCTTTTGTAATTATTTTACACTTTTGATTGATCATCGCTTGAATGACGTGATAACGCGCATGACAATGACAATTTTACATAAGGCGGAAGAACACACAACGTGCATACAAATAGATCTTAAGCAGAGCTTTCAAAAGTGTTCTTTTTTTTTTTTACCGTGAACAGCCTACAACAAAGGATGAGAAGTAGTTCCATGTCTCAACTTTGAATAAAAAGTGTCAGGTAAACATTTGTGAATACTGAAATAATTTATTTCGCTTAAAATTTATTTTTTTTATTTTTTTTACCCATTTAAGTGTCGATGTTCGAATAAAGTGACCAGGCCCATAGCAATGCTGATTTTAAATGAATGTGGTGGAAGTGTACACAGTGTGCATACAAGTAAATCATAAACAACAGCAAGGGTTGTATTGCTGCAGTCCCCGGCTGCAAAGCCATCACTGGAGTTGCGACGTTACGCTATGAGTAGGGGGTAGTGAAATTTCGCGAAAAGATTTCTAGACAAGTTATATTCCAAAACACTGTATTGTCGTTTACGCGTCTTGATCGGCTGAATTACTTTTCGTCACTTGATGACTGTCTGCACCCGAATCACGATGTTGCCGAATTCTGTGTGGCCCGGTCAAATATGAAAACGCTTTCTCGAGCAGACGGCAACCAATGATAATAGACCAACTGTTACTGAGTGCTTATAGTATTGAGGTCTACCATGAACTCTTTTTTTTTTTTTTTGCGAAAACTCACTAGCTCTAGCAATGAGCTATTGATATATACTTCGGGATCATTGGTACTTGTCGAATCCAGTTTAACTTAATATTATTGAAGTAAAACAATATCAACCAGCCCCATGGAGCTTCCATGGATGCCATCCCCTTTCGAAATGGAGGTCATGACCGGACATTCCCCTCCCCCCTCGTAGTTTCCACTCACTTCCGTCCCACTGGGCGTATTGCTGTGATTATATCCCCAACTTCCCTATTAGTGTATTGTTTTATTGTGTAGGTTTTAAAGCCCACTACAGGTTATTCACGGTAAAATGAGCACTTTTGAAAACCCTGCTCAAGATCTACTTGTATGCGCGTTGTGTATTCTTCCATCTTATGTAGAAAACTTGCCGCGGGCTTCAGAACTTTATTCGTGTGTTGTACAAGCGAAACTGTAAAATTATTAGGAAGTTAAATATTTTTAAAAAATATTCTAATTTTTACACTTCTGTGCATTATAAAAGCAGAAAGGGAAAGGAGGATTTTAGTTATCGCAAACGGTTTGCTTTAACACTCTTTATTCAACGTTAAGATATAGAACTACTTTCCTGCCTTCTTTACCAACTTTACTGGCCGCGTGTTACTCGGTGCGCCCGTCAAAATATGTACGCAGGCAGGGCCAGCGAAATTTCTATAAGGTTGATGTCGAAAGTGCTCGCTTTATTGTGAACAGGCTTTACCTACCATCACACAGGCTTATAGTGCTATTTAACCCCCCCACCATCCCGCAGCCAACAGAGATGAAAATTCCCTTTCTGGGCCCGCACTCTGCACGCAGGTTGGGGCAGAACAGCCATATCACATTATCATGATGCTATATAAATGCCCCGCCCCTAATCTTTCGGCGATTGGTGCAGTGCCGGTTGTGATTCTCAATCATAAGCAGGGCTTTCAAAAGCATTCAGTTTACCGTGAACATCCTACTATAGGCTGTTCACGGTTAAAACGAGCACTTTTGAAAGCCCTGCTCAAGAGCTACTTGTATGCACGTTGTGTATTCTCCCGTCTTATTGAAAAATTAACATTGTCATGTGAAATTGTTAGAAAATTAAATGTTTTACAAATATGCTCATTTTTACACTTCGATGCATTGAAAAAAAAAACAGAAAGCGAAATAAATAACTTATGTTATCACAAATGGTTACATGACACTTTTTATTCGACATTAAGTTATGGAACTACTTTCCTTCCATCGTTACCAACTTTTCGGGGCGCATGTCACTCAGTGCACGCGTTAAAATACACGCAGGTGAGGGTAGTGACTTTTTTCTAAGGTTGATTTCAAAAGTGCTCACTTTATCGTGAATCGCCTTTACAACCTTAGTCCATGATGGAAATGTAGGGTAAAATAAACACTCCGGCTACGGCTAAGTGGACTGAATTTTTTCTATAAATAACACTCCTATTATAAAATGGATTTGGTTTCGAGGCTCGAAAACGGTTTATAGAAATAAATTGCTCTGAAACGTTAGTACACTTCAACTAACCGAATTTTTATGGACATGGAATAAATTTAATTAATTTACGCAAAATCCTAATAAAAAAAATCAGGGCTCTGGAAAAATAAACATGCAAATAGACGTCTGTGTCACAAAGGTTATTATTTGAATTTGCCAGTTCGTTTCACGATGGGCATATCATTGTTGGGAACATGCTTAAAATACTAAAATCAAGTTACCTCAACTTAAGTCAATGGGTAATTCAATCGAATGAACTGCGAGCTAGAGCCTTAGTATGATTAAGTGCAAATTATAATTTAATAGGTGATATCAGCATACGAAATAATAAGTACACTACCATCGATTTTTCAGCAGAAGAACTACGTGTGATTTCGTTGATGTGAAGCCGTTTATTCTGTTCCAGTTTCATTGCATACGGGGAATTTTTCGGCCTTCGTGACAAGTCCCGGAAAGGTGAAACTACTTAGATGTATTAAATTCCACTTAATTTGAATTATATATCGTCCTCGCAAGTATCAATTGCTCCCTAGTGCAATTTTACAGATACGCAACATAGATCCGTGCGTTTACAGTACTTTGTAATGCAAATTTTGGTGAGTATGAGATCTGCACTATCACATATCCGTGTGCCGGACCCAAGAACTTCGCTTCCGTGTGCAAAGCCAATATTCTTGTCTTTCTTGGGTTATTAATGATGCTGCTAGCGCTATTAAAAATATGCGACGTCACTTTTCCTGTAGTCCTTATTAAGGGGAATGGCGCATGAAAACAGTATATTTGCTCGATTTTCGATATGCGTCGTTTTCCAAAGGCTGTATCGAAATTTTCGGTTCGACAAGACGTAAATAATAATTTTCAACATCTTTTTATGTTGTTGTATTTTCACTGACTTCATTATTCTCGGCGCACTGATGGAAGAAAAGAAAGGATTTTTTTCTTATCTTCAATCAGAGCTCTGAGAATAACGAACGCAGACAATTTTTAACCATGAATTAAGGTATTAAAAATGGTTATTTACGTCTTGTCGAGCCAAAAATTTCAAAAATCCTTTGGAAAACAAATTGTTACAAGATTTATAAAAATATACGATTTTCGTACATCCTCTTAAGGAACGCGATAACAGACACATGCATACGTATAGTTTTGTGTGTGTGTGTGTAAAACATAGTTCACTTTGGATGCTGAACTAGTGTAGTTTCTCAGGGCTCCTAATCACATGAATAAATAACAATAAGACTGAGTTTTTTTAATACAGCTGATTAACTTGTTCAAGTGAGACAGTTTATTATGAAAAAATTATCACGAGCAGCATCATTTAAGTCGGGGAATGTAAGGAAATTGATGAATAATTTTATCTGTGAATGTACTCAAATTTTACTGAGCACAACTAATTTTCTACTTTTATCGCTTCATTTTTGCGTAAATTGTTTTGTTTGTTATGTATGGTCCCGCAAATATATAATTCTGAGTTTGTTATAAAAATATGCGAAAACTAATGACTATAGCATTTTTTCCTGGAGATGACAAAATATGTGAGACCTACAAGTTTATCAGTGTTATGTTTGGCACAAATATGACACAATAATTTTTTTCAGCTCAACACCCTAAGGCCTACCGGGTCGCAGCTGCGAAATTTTAATATGAAAACTCATCTTAAGTGCTTTAATTTTAAAGATAGGAGTTTTAAATGAAATTTATTCTTCATGAATATTTTAGGAGAAGATCACCATACGAGCGTATATTTCCAACGTGGATAGGCAGTATGTACTTTTTGGGAAAACATAAATTTAAAAAATTCCTTGCGCACAGGCTATACACGTTATGAAAACATCTCCAATGTATGGGACCTCTCCTAAAAATTCGTGTAGAATACATTTTATTTGAAACGCCTTTATTTAAAATTAACTCAATTAGGTGAAAGTTCCTTGACATGGGATTACGTATTTAAATTTCGCAGCTGCCAGCTGGTAGGCAGTGCCCTTAATCCCGCATGAGTACTAGCACTTAACTTTCACTTCATATTCTGTCCCCATTTGACTTGATCAACGCGTGAATAATGTGGCGTAGTTTTAAACCCACCCCCGCATTCCTGTACAGAACTGGCGAACACAGAAATCTGCGCAAACGTAGTTTTACAAAGTACGCCTTCTGGTCGTACTTGTAATTAAGAGCTAGGAGTGTTCGTGGTTTAGACACTTGATGGGAACTGTAGCCAGAGGTGGAGCACTGAGTGGGTAGACTGACGGAAGACTTTCACGAACAAAGCCTGGTCATTAATGTGTCAACAGAAATTACAATTACAAGAAGTCATGGATTATCGGCGGAGCACTTCGAATATATTTATGATAACTGAATGAGAGCGTGAAAGTAACTGGGCTTGTCCCACCTCGTGTTGAGTTGCGAGGCCGCTGATCTAAGGCCGTGTCACGGCGAGCGGCACGCCGACCTCCTGGGGTCCTCCATTCTGGTCGGAGTCACGACGGAGAAAGACGCCGTCTGCCACTCGGAAACACCAGATACTCGAGTCGAATGTTGCAATCCGCCATGCTTCCTGGTTCGTGCTTAGGTGATAGGGCGGGCTCAGGCGACGATGTAATTGAAGGTGCGTTCACGCCAACACAACGGTAGTCGTTCAAAAAACGATATTAAGACGAATAATTGGCAGGACCTAAGGGTTGAGACCTTTTCATTACCTCATCAGCCAGAAGCACCGAGCATTTAAGTGAACCTCGTTGATACAAACTCCTCCTCTCTGCAGTAATTTGCAGCAATCCCTGACGAACTTCGGAGACAGAATAAGTAGAAAATTTTGTGGTTCGGGATAGTGACGACGTAAAGTGTAAAATGTGAAATTACTCAGTAAACAAAACTTTCACTAATAGCACGCAAGCTTAGAGGATACTTTAATGACAAAAGTTAATTACAATGGACATAATTCATTTTAATAGACCGAACGCAAGAAAACGGACCCTCAAATAAACATTACAACATCGTAAACTGGGGAGATCTTCTCCGGATAACCCTGCGAACAGTTCATTTACACGTTCTGAAGACGTAAGGGAGGAAACTATTTATTGATACCTGATACGCTATGTTCCTTAGCTATTAAACTAAGGTGCTAATTATCCACCGTACTGGGTAGGAACTGAAGTTACTGTTACGGCAAAGACATTCTGACTGAATAATTAAATGGTAAAATGACGTAATCACATTAACCATAGTTCTGAGAGAACTAAAACAAACTGTTTATCGTCCAGTTAATGAGCGTGTGATTAACCGAAACTATTGTTCATACTCCAACGATTAATTTTTGAAATATGTAAAGTAAAAAGTAAAATCCAATGGTCATTTCAAATGTATTTTTATGTGTGTAAAGTTAATCTGTTTAGACACTTTTAACAATTTATCGGTATTGATGCCGGGTAAACTATGAAGGAATTGCTATTTTAAAATAAAGCTATTACATGTGTTTATTTTTTATGTACAAACAATATTTCTGCTTCCAACTCTACAGCGTACATTAAAATTAGTACTATTTTTTTTTGTTATTACTAAACACTTAAGTCGCATTAAAGAGCTGAAACAATAATATTTGTACTACAATAAATCATTATTTCTGCTTCTGTTCTCAATTTAATTCTTGATTTTACATCTACAACAGCAACGATACATACCAGTAATGTAACATAAACCACACTTTCACACTTCCCGACCCTTTTTCCAGTTTTCCTTGCAGGAACACCTATGTTTTCTGTGGACTATGTACAGTTTTCCTGTTAGGCGTAAATGATTTATTATATTCCTTGATTATATGTAC
The DNA here is from genome assembly GCA_029891345.1 of Dryococelus australis. Classification (NCBI taxonomy): domain Eukaryota; kingdom Metazoa; phylum Arthropoda; class Insecta; order Phasmatodea; family Phasmatidae; genus Dryococelus; species Dryococelus australis. Next base: position 30,250,302 of record CM057008.1, read on the forward strand.
TTTCATTCCGTATACCATTCCTTTATTTCGTCCTGTCATAGACAGATTTGTTCACACCCTTCGTCTTCAAGCGCTAATACAATAATATACATAAAAAACAACAGAGTACTGGTGTGCCCTTCATTCATGTTTTTATGATTAGGCATCGAATAGAGGAATCTATTATGGTATTGTCGTTCTTGCTGTTTATGATCTCTATTTCAGTACAGTGTTAAAAGTACATTAAGTCCTGGACTAGAGTCGTATTTATACTACATGCGAAAACTGCAACTTTGATACCTGACCAAGAATATGCTGTAAATACATTTTGTTAACACCATAACATGCACGTACCTATAAAGAACTCATACATGTATCTATTTACATCAAAACAGCTGGACATCCTATATCATTTCTTTTAACTTTTCATGATTCAGTTGTTAATAGAAAACTATTGACCCAATAAATCTAATATAGAATAACTATATTCTTATTCATATTTGCAAGTGAATCATGGGTTTTTATGCCCAAACGGCTTCAATTATGAATATTCCTTTGCTACTTGTTTTATGTATTTTTTCTATTCTGATGAAAGCTATTGAATGTGTCTAATAAAAATGCTCCTAACTTCATAATTTTACGTAAGGTTAAATGTTTATTGACAATTTTACAACAGTCTCTTCAACGAATTTATTCTGTATTTGTATTTGAAAAATATTTGGTGCTATATTAGTCGGGAGTTTGAATTTCCCGTGATCTCTATCAAGCGAGGCGCCTGTACTTGGCTGCAACTGCGTCGCACACGACTGCAAAGCAGGTCGTCTGCCTCAATGTTTGCAGGCGCACGAGACGCTGCACGAACAACATCCGTGCGAACACGCGCGTGTTTGGTCCGCGGCAACCGAGTGGACGGACGGTCTGCCAGGCGTATGGCCGTTCAACCAATCACAGCGCTTTTCCACGCCTCGCCTCAGGGACGCCGCCCTGCAGTTGGCCTTCAGCCAATTCCCCAGCGCCGCCGGGCGCGAAGATTTATCTCAGTTTGCCGCAGACGTTTAATTCGCGCGATTCTGATTAAAGGAGCTTGAGTGACATATACGAGTCATTATTACTTTCACCCTACAGCCTCGTTTCTGATTTTACAACTCCTGCTTTTTTTCGTTTCAGTCCGTCCTGCTTTATTGTGTTGGCACTGATATAATGCCATTCTCATAATCTACAATACGCGTTACTATACTTGTTTCAAAAACAACATTTAGCAGTGTTTAAGGGTGTGGGAATAATGGCCACTAGTTGCACTAAATTAAAAAAAAAATGTTAATAATAATTTGTAGTGAATTTGTACAATACATAATTATTGCGTTAGATTATGAAAAATAAGATTTTAGATATTTAACTTGCGCTTTACACGGAATAAAATCCGTGCACATCTAAGAACGAAACATTTGTTTGTTTGCTGCATAGCTTAACTCGACGCATAATTTATTTTCACTTCCAACAAATACCTTTCTACAGACTGTGACGTACTCAGTGTCATCGTCAAGTGTATGGATTCATTGGCTTGCCTGTTCTGGACGTATTTATTCAATCGGTTTGGTCACTCAATAAATTTATAAGTCCAAGTTTTGTAATCACGTTTTTTTTTGTGAGCACTGTACTTGTGTTCAACACTTGTCTGGCAAACATTTGTTATGATTAATAGATTCTAACTCCTCACATGAAGAATTCATAACTCAGCGTATCTGCATTGCTTATTTGGGTTACAGTTATTGATGCGATTTACTGTATGAAGTGAACATTACATAAAATGTGGTTAATTTAACTTTAAGGTTGTGCAATATTATCTCAATATAAAATTGTTTAATATGCGCGGGGGGGAACTATACAAATATAGTAAATTATTAATCTATATTAAATCATAAAGATTTAACCAGTGACATTCTGAGTAAGGTCTGATTGGAGAGTCCCCACCTTGTTAGTGATTCCGGAGGCTGATTAAGATGGCGGAAGTCGACGGCCGGACATACCCATCTTCAGTGTCTTCCTCGTTCCAATGGCCCGACGACAAAAGACACGGGCTACACTCTCCTATATCGGCTGCGTTGTTCCCGTTTACTGGCCGGTGGAGGGGGTTTTCTGTGGTTTTAGATCTCATAACTAATTCCAGCGATCACGGTCCGTGTCCTGGATAAATATGTGAACGTGTGATCAGGCAGGCCGCTCTGCTAAGGCCTGATCACAACTCATAACATCCTGCACAACGTTCTGCGTGCTCTATGATACTGGCTTTATTTAAACTTTTATGTCAGAGAGGTATTTACAATTCAACAAATAATATAAGCGACAAGGAATACTATAGGATGTTCACGATAAAGTGAACACTTATGAAATCAACCTTAGAGAACTGTCACTGCTCCTACCTGCATATATTTAACGGGCTCACTGAGTGACATGCGCCCAGTTAAGTTGGTAGCGACGAAGGAAAATAGTTCCATGTCTTAACGTCGAAGTAAAAGTGTTAGGAAACCATTTGTGATGACTTAAAACACCTGTTCCAGTTTCTGGGTGTTTTTTTTTTTTTTTTTTTTTTTTTTTTTTTTTTTTTTTTTTTTTTTTTTTTTTTTTTTAAATGAGCAGATTTTTAAACAATTTACTTGTCTGACAATTTCACTGTTTCACTTGACTGTCTTAAGAATAAAGTGGTGAGGCCCACGGCAATGTTGATTTTTTATAGTGCGGAAGAATACACAAAGTATATTTTGAATAGGGCTTTCAAAAGTATTCAATTTGCCGTGAACAGCTTATATAACCCGATACCTTTGCTGTGTACAGTACTCGTCATATTAGCATCCCCTGTGGATACGGTGACTGAAAAGGTTAATAGAGAAGAGGAAAATTAATCTACCCCCACTTCTGTGCCATAAATCACCTCCACCCACAGTTAAAGTGGAACCGTGCAGGAAATGTAGTGTGTTGTATTTTACTTACCGTCATCCAAACACATTTTATAATGTGTATGTCACCTCTTATTCTCACAAGTGTTGTGAATCTCCTTAAAAACACTTATTTTGTGTCTTTTTGCCACTAGTTGCAACAACATAGTTTCTACGTGGGAGGACGATCAGTTCGTGTTTAACTGTCGCGCACGTATTTTCAGTTCTGAATGAGTGTGAAAAATCTGCAATTGCTACATGGAATGCTACAGCCTCCCGTACATATATTTTACATTTCCCTTTGGTTTGCAAACTATGGTCTTAACGAGCAGAACCTATTTGGGGGAACGTGTGAGTGTGGACCTTAAAGCTCAGTCAATCTGATTGCATCATCATGGAACAGCAGTTGAGTAAATGCTTTACCCTTGAATCGCCTCACAAAGGAGCCATGCCGCAACCAGATGAACAATTCTATTTGGCGGGTAGCCGAACCGGTGTGTTTGCAGGGGCGTTCCATTGTCCTGATAACGCTCACCTGCGGAATGAGCCACGAGCACAGAACAAAAATGTATCATACTCAGGTCAGGAAGAAATTGGGATTCTTTATAGGAGTGTCATATGATACAAAACTTTCTGAAATAAATCAAACATTCAAAATTAATTATTACTTTAAATTATGTCATAATGTACAAAACATACAAAAATAATACATAGACAATTTTCCTGATTACAATCATAGCCATGTTGGTCAGATTCGTGATTCATGTATACACAATTATTTTATCATCACACAATATAAGAACAGAGCGTTTTCCGAAAAACATACAAGCGCCAGATTACCTCAAATAAATCATGAGTCCTCTCTAACTATCACAAAAAAGTATGGAAAAGTATTAGTAAAATTTACCCATTGGTCTTCGAGACATTACAGACTCTTAGATGTATTATGTAGCTATATGTCCGTAAATATCACACAACTTTCCGTGAATCTGCAAGACCAGTCCGTAAACTTGACTGCTGGTTGTTCTGTACTTACGGTCTATAAAGAGAGTTCGTCGTGCGCGTTTTCACTGTATATGAAAAGTAAATTTTTGGGTTTGATTTTCGTTTCTTAGAGCATCATTTCAAATCGAATCATGAATTCCGAACTCCGCACACCACTCGCCGATCACGTCTTTACATCAGTTCACAAAGCTGAACATGTCATTCTCATAAAGCGACTAGCGTGACCAACTGTATACGTTTATAGGAATTTTGGAGTTTTCGCAGTTATCATTTCTGTTGCAGGCGGTTTCGATCAATTTGTTTTGTAGTTACGTATTGCAGAGGCGTGAGTATCTTAACTGCTACAGGAACGAGTGCGGTGAAGAAACTTGGGGGGGGGGGGCTCTTAACATCGTGGGCTTGAGAGCTGATGTGAGTGAAGAGAGGCGAGGATGGAGCAGCGCCGGAATGCAAGGACGCGAAAAAAAACGGGAAGTCCCCGAGAAAACACCACCTACCAGCGGCATCGTCTAGCACGATCCCCACGTGCGAAAACCCTGCTGTGAGGCGAGGACTCTAACCGCAGCGCCACTGCGGCCTCCTACAGAGACGATAATTTCTGATCTAAGCGGCAAGAAAGCTTTTTGTAAACTCGGCATTGATTGTCAATGAAAACCGAAATACAAGGAGCAGGAAGAAGATGCTGAGTTTATATTTACGTAGCCCAGTTCCGTTCTACGTCTGCACGGGGCGCATTTCTGCGCATTAAATAAACATTTCCGTAAATATTTCCATGAGCGCAAAAAAAAATATAGACAGTGACTTCGTTTTCAGTTCCCTGTTGCTCGCGCCAATTTTTCCACCTGTAACTACCACTCTGTCAAAATGGAGTTAAGCCATTAAATAAAAAACGCACGTATCTGTACTGCCGCTTTTGTGGTCTGCCAATTCTGTAATCCGCTTTTGACTAAAAAATTCTTTGTTGTTTTATGGTTCGTTATTTGTTCATATTCCTCCAGGACCTGTCAGATTAACTGTCGGGCAATTGCAGGAATCAAAAAGAGCTTACAATTGTTTTATGTTCAAACTGTTAACAGCTGTTCACGATAAAGTGAGCACTTTTGAAATCAACCTTAGAAGAAAACCGCTGACCCTGCCTACATATAGTTTATCTGGGGCACTGAGTGGCATGCGCCCGGTAAAGTTGGTAACAATGGATGGAAAGTAGTTCTATATCTTAACGTCAAATAAACTGTGCTAGGTAACCATCTGAAAATAATTTTAATTACTTCTTTCGCTTTCTGTTTTTTAAATGCACCGAAGTGTAAAAATGAGCAGATTTGTAACATATTTACTTTTCTAATAACTCTACAGTTTCACTTGACCGATGCATGAATAACGTGAAGAGACCCACGGCAATGTTCATTTTAAATGAGGCGGAAGAATACGCAACGTGAATATTAAGCAGGGCTTTCAAAAGTGCTAATTTTACCGTGAACAGTCTATAGCAAAATATTCCGCTAATTTTAGTTCAGTAACAATCTTTGTAGTCATGAGTATAATGTTTTGTGTGAAAGATTCTAAAACAAAGTATTAAACTAAAAATTGTAGTTCTGTTTTACATTAACCCTTTCAGACTCACTTAAATTTTACGGTTTTGGGTGTTGCAAACAAAAAATGTATGATGCGTGTTGTACTTAAGTCGACACGACACTTGTTTCATTGTCACAGCCAATGAGCTGTAGGCTGTATGATCACCTACAGTTATATGGACCAATTATGACCTATACCAGCACGACGATTTGTGAATCATTTACGCACAGGTATGATCATTGGTTATTGACCTTCGCAGTATGCAGTATATACCAAACATTACCTGCACGTGCGTAATGCACACTATTGCGTACACTGGGTCTGAATGGGTTTAAGATTTTTATAACACGTTGACGAGTCTTCGCAAGCGAATATCGAGCGTTTAGAGCGAATGCTACCGAAATGGCAGTGGTCCGGTAAAAGGAATAGATTGATTTACATTAAAGTAACAGTCCATGAAAAAAAACAGCTGTAAATACCAAATAAAATAAAATATTTCACTACATTACACCAATAAAGAATAGGTTTTTGTTTCCTAATGACGAGACAAGTCTACACTCATTGCCTACACCTCTTGTGAGGTGTAGGCCTATCCACAGATGCCCCAACCCATGTGGCCTATTAGGAGGTGCTACGTTTTGCCAAAAAAAAAAAAAGTAATTTGGCAGAAAATGCGTTGTTCGAAAGTGTGTTTAAAACAACAGACTTTGGCTGGACAGTCGTTTGACCGAACAATATTTTGTGAGATTTTTTTTTTCATCTAACAGCTGTTTATTCATACAGGCATTTGTCAGAACAGGCTTTTGGTTGAACCAGGATTTGTCAAGATAAGAGTGAAATTGGACATTAGACATGAGTTTGGCATAACATGAGACATTAGGCTGAAAACAGTAATTTAAATAATGGTTTTATGCCGAAGAGGTAATTGCCAGAGCAGGTGTACATGATAAAACAGGTTTTTCGAAGAAGATGCGCTCGGAAGAGCAGACTGAAACACTCTACCTTTCTCCTGGCCTACAGGCTGCTCTTACTAGGTCTGTTCCCGTAACTAGATTCAATTTATGAGGAGACAAGGGGGTGATTGGGCGTGTAACTCACTGGTAGCTGAATAAGTAAGATAGATTATAAACATATATATTTAATGGAACAACGAATTCTTATAACACAATACATTTACTTTGAAACCACAATGGGATACAATTACAACGTAGCACAAGGAGATTACAATAACTTTATAAATTAACTCAATCAATAATTAACACTTTGTAGACTATGCTCGAATGTAGCTCGAGCAAAGTTAATTTGAAAATTTCTTTGTTGTTCAAAACAAAACTCGCATGGATGTGCAGTCTTTGTTCGGCTAGTGTTTAACCCCACCTCACAAGAACACCACAGCGCAGTAACAATTATATGACTAACAATATAATTCCTTTTTTATAGCCACTCAAAGGGGCATGATTGATTGTAAATCCTTTTGTATGATAAAGGACGCTTGATTGAGTTAATATAACCTCGGCTCTCCATTGTTTGATGACCGGCCAACGCTATAAAGTACAATGTAGTGTCCGGTGTGGTATGGATCAATAGGACTATAGTGAGTCCTAACACAGACACCAACAGAACCGGTGTTATTGAAGTAGTGGATATAGGTGACTCACTTCTAATTTGTCTTAAGTACCAGCAAATGTCTGCAAACCTCAATGTGTTAAACAGGATTCACAATGATCGCAGCTAAGCCCTATCCTTGCTGTAATTACTTTACAGGGGGGATGAGACGGTGACTCGTTAACTAGCATTGGTCCCTACCGCTACGCGAATCATGCTTATCCTTATCTTCTGAACAGTTGGCCTCGGAATCCCATCTGACCAGGGGTAGGTAGCTGCTTTCGTCTTCAGCCTCAATCACACGCTCAATATACGTCTATACGTCGTGGTCTCGCCGCCATCTGCCCGAAGGGGGGGGGGGGAACCAGCCTGTTAGGACTCTTATATAGCCGGGTGAAAGTGGGGCGTGTTTATAAAACAATCGTGCCCGGCTATAATCTATAGTCCGCCTGACCTTAGGCGATGTAGCGCCGCCATGTGACGCCACAAGACGTACAAAAGAACAGGAGTGTGTTAGAACCAGAGGTTCGGCCGAACAGGCACTTGACCAAATAGTCCTTTAGCAAAAGATTATATTTGTCGCTGATGATCAACATTAGAGCTAAGAACTGTTTAAGAGTAACAAGTACCGACTCGCTAGTAATAGGATGGGGTTTCTCGTGCGTTCTTTTATATCTTCTAGAAAGCTCGTAACAGATAAATTTCAACTTCACATCTTGGTAATCGTATCACCGTTGAGCATATTATTTATTTGTATTTTTGCTGCAGAGGTGTTTCTCGTCAAACATGCAACCATCGTACTACAATACTACTACATATAAGTAGCCAATATCACTCACTAGAGAAACCTCATAATTAGAGCCACTTGTTTTCGCGAAAACATTTCAGGACCACTTGCACTCCAAAACATAAGAGTTCAAGATCCGCTTTCATGATTGGATGAGTTTAACTGTCACGCACTGTAGGTGTCTTCCCGCGAATCACGGACACTCAGTGAAAGAGTTGCCTAATTCTGATTGGCCCAGTGAGGTAAGGAACCGTCTCCCGACAAAAAATACGTAGCCATCAACCAAAGGAAAACTGCACATATGACATAGGCCTGTGTGTGAATCTTTTCGCGGAATCATGTGACACTACTCATAACTAATACACTGTTTTGTACTTCAAATGTTACTAGCAGCATTTGAATTAATAATTTTACAATATCAAATAAATCAAACTACGTCGTACTGTTTTCGTTAAAAGCAATAACAGACTGAATATTACCAGATAAAGAAATGAAGGAACAACTACAGTGGTCTGCTGTCTCCATTACTCAGTATGGTAGGATAAATTCGCACTTCATGACGCTGAGCATGCAATATAGTATAGATCTTTGGGAAGACTAATATTCGTATAATGAGCGAAAGCATGAAGTGAAAGAAAGTTTATCCAACCCCCAACATTAAAGAAAATGTCCAGTTCATCTCGACAGGACAGTGAGTGAGTTAAGAGATTTAGGTGACTCCCGGCCTTGCTGTCTCGAGAACCGATTCGACAGGATAGAAAAATAAATGAGAACACAAGTCAATCTTATCAGATTAACCCACTTGCTGAATGGGTGCATTCACGTAGAGGAGAGCGGAATCCACATATTAAGAAGCTAGAAGATAGAATAGTTAAATCAGTAAGATGTGAGAGACTCCGAGAGAAAGGAGAACTTGGGAAGTTAGACTTGTAGAAGGAAGGACGGTCTTGTACATTGTGAGTTGAGCAGACCTAATGGCCTACAAGGAGAGCGTCGCATACTATATGCGCTGAAGTTATTAAGACAACGGGACCTTCTGATCTTTGTGACATCCACACCACGTGAATTTTTTCTCGGTGCTTGCAGATAAAGGTTGCCGACAGCAAAAATATTTCCTGCTACACGCTATTCATTGCTATGCAAGTAAAGGATGTTCACGGTAAAATGAGCACTTTTGAAATCAACCTTTGAGAACTAGAATCACTGGCCATACCTACGCAGGATATACAGTACACACCGGCATTCATGCTGCCAGTTAAGTTGGCAGCAGATTAATAAAAAAGGGTTTTAATAGTCATTCACAGTTTCTTCAGACTTTCTGAAACAACCCTTTGAAAATTCACCATATGTGTGAAGTGTTTGCTTTTTCGTAAATTACCATGTATCAAAAGCGTTTTATTCTGGTTTTAACATTAAATTACCTACATTTTTGAATAAATTGACCTTTAGTTTATATTTTATATATAAATAATAATATTAATTATAGTTGAAAGAAAATATTATTTCACTGAGAGGAGACAAATGCCGTGCGCTGTTCTATGGTGTAATTTTATAGACTGGGTTAAGCTTCATTTGCATGAGGCGGAGGAATATTCTGGAAGTAGAACTTAAAACAGTGCTTCAGAAAATTGGGAAGTAACCACGAGCGTATCGCACCAATGTTGTATGATCCACTCGCGTTTACTTCACACTCTCCTGAAGTCCATCTATAGTTCTACTTCCAGGATATTCCTCCGCCTCGTGCAAACTAAGGCTTAACAAAGTCTAGAAACTCACACCAGATAACAACGCACCGAATTCGTTCGCACTGAGCTGTTATAACAGCTTGCAATATAACTATTTCTTACTAGGAGCTCTCAACAAAAATGTTTTTTCGCAGCAGTTTTTATTCATATTTATTATCATTTAAATATTATTATTAGGGATAGGGAAATTTCGCGAGTTCAATGACCTGTAGGCTAGACTCCACAGTTCTGTGTACACTCGAGCCTCAGATGTTTGTTCATTGGCTACTGCCCTAGAGCGTAGCCAGTGTTACTTCACACCTGGCAGTACGGCACTCGCTACTTGTTTCCTTGAGAGTCTGCTATTGGCTCAGAGTCGTCGAGGGCGTGTCTAAAAAAGTGTGATCCAATTGCAAAGTCAACTTCAATGTACACGTGTTTGACGTCTATCTTGTCCTGAAATGAACTCGCGAAATGTTCCTATCCCTAATTATTATTTATAAATAACATATAGGTGAAAGTGTAATGTAACGTAAAATAAGATACTTTTATGTGAACAGAGGTATGTAATGCTTGAGATATATGGTATATTTAGGAAATAGCTAAACACACTATAAGCTGTTCACGGTAAAGTGAGCACTTTTTAAGGCCCTTCAAACAGGCATTAAGCACTAATAAATATATCTTATTGCAGCCTCAGGCATCAAATTTTGAGGGTGGTGAAATGTATACACTGGAAGATGTAAATTGGACGAAAGGAAAAATTTAGAAGGACCTTAAAAAGTTCTCACTTTATCGTGAACAGCGTATATACACGGGTGATTTTTCAAAGGTTTGATTCACAACGTTCGAATAAACCGTGATGGGACTATAAGAAGGAATAACCGTAATATTGGGGTTGGGATATCATCGCATATTCCATTTGCAAGGGCCCCGACCTGCACTCCGAAGGGTCGCGGTCTTCGCACCTACCCCCCGACCCCTCGTGGCGCGCCTTGCTAATGCCGCGGGGCTCATTATGGGCTCTTATCTCGGCGGCGGAGGGGGGGGGGGGTTTCAAATAGGGGAGAACAGGGGTGTTGAGAGGGGAGGGGTAGAGAAGATGCTGTGACTGGTCCAGGAACCCCTTCCCAGCGACGCCCACGCACTTAGTCATCGGAAATCGATATCCGGAGGAGGGCTCGGAAGGCTCCAGCCCGGTGGATAGGTGTCTTGGGACGACAGGTCCTGCCGTCAGGACGCTGCCCCAGGACCCGAAAAACCAACCCGACGAAATAAACAATCTTTCGGAAGTATTGTGCGGTAGCACCATACATATTTCTAACCAAATCTACGGGTTTTTATAGGAGTTTTCCTGTTAGTTAAGGCCATATTTCACGACAATTGTTGATTTAATTATTTCAAAGAGATTTATATAAGGACACATAAATGTAAATATTTGTAGGCAAATTATTATATTTTTCAAAATATAACACCGAAAATTCTAAAGTTTCGGAATATGGGAACCTAAGTGTTCCTACGTCCCTAATTACTTTCGCCAAATAATATACACAGCAGGTTAATTAAGTATCAAGAATATTTAACAATGGGTACTCGGGTACTGGTATTCTAAAGTTCTTTTAAAATAATTTTTGATGTTTGTGCTAACACAGTTTTATTCGTCCGAGGGAAAATTATAAATGTTTATTAATTTTCCTGGACGAATAAAAATGCATGTAATAGTAAATATAATTTTTTCTCGGATGAATACAAATGTATTAGTAAAAACATCAGTACCTATTTTTAAAGAGATTCAGAGGATACCAATACCCGAGTACCAACTGTTAAATATCTTTGATACTCAATTAACATGTTATGCATATGAGACATATCACATGACATGTGATTTATTTTACAAAGTTAATTGGGAGCATAGAAACATTTAGGTCCCCATATTCCCGAATTTCCGGTGCTACATTTTGAAAACTGTAATAATTTTAACATTTATGTGGTCCTGATATAAATTCCTTACAGATAATGAAATAAACAACTATCGTGAAATATGGTGTTAAGCACTTTACCCGGCATATGAGTTCATTTTCTGCTCACTTTCTAACATTTTGCTGTGAGCAAAATTAACATTACTGCAAGCACAAAGAATTTTTCTTTTACACGGAGATACTGTTTAAACAAAATCAAACCTGCATGAAAAAACCTTTAGTGGCTTCCTGTTGTATAAATTTATTTTATTTTTAATAATTAAAAATGATCCTTATTCTTTTTATTACCATAACTTATTTTACAATATGTAGCACTTAAGAAATCACATAATACTGCTCACTCCAGATAAGGAGAACCACGAAGATTCATCTGTGTTGTAATTATTTAATTGTGTAGTCGGCGAGTAACATTAGATTATGTAACACATGACATTCGTCCGTCAGTGTATATCGACGACTGTTAAATTTTAGAGCAAGTTGGCCATGAAATATTTATTGTCATCATGTTTCTTATATTTGGTAACACGTTATGACGTTATCGTTTCGTTTCCCCTCCTGAAAATTTATTAAATATATTTAATTCCCTGTGATTTATTTGCCGACCCTTCGACAACGTTGGATAGTTTTTATTTCACCCATTTTTGTGTTAGGTTCTGAATTTGCCGCATTTTTCAGCAAAGGAAGCGTAGGCGTATGTCCGGAATAATAGTTAATTCAATGATGCACTGAGCTATAATCAGGATTTCGCCTCCAAAGTGCTGGATGAAAAGGGAACACTCCTTTAGACCTAGAATCGTTTCTCTTGCAAAGATTATTAAGCTGTCAATGGTCTTACAGACACTAGACCTACAGTCGGGTTCAACTAATCTTAACCTCAGCAAATTTCGTTTTCCTGCAGTGGTTTTTACGTAAGGTCTTTTGTCATAGAATGCGTTCAGCCTGAACTCCAGGCCTACGTGCACTAGATTTAGAGCCTGTTCGCCTTATCTTAACTTCGGGGAATCATTTATCCTACACTCATTTAGCGTATAGTCAATTGACCTAAAACACCTACGAAGTATTTTTTGAGAAGTTTTTTTAACTCCATAAACAGTCAGTACACCTATAGGCATTTGACCGACAATCGTTTTGCCTAAATTCGTATCACCTACACGTCTTTTAACCGTCACTGTAGACAGACTCGTTTCGCCTAAATTTCCCAAGAACAATTTCAATTCCAGTACTCGCTGCCTGATGAAATGCGATGTGTTGTATCGCAATTTCGAAACTGCCAAAAGCTGATCGAAATTAATTTTACGTTCTCGAGGTTTGTATAGCAGGCAAATCTTATACTGGCACAGTCTCCAGCTGCTGTAATAAAACTGCATTCCTTTGAGCAAGAGATGCGAAACACTTATTTGTATTCTCTCTTCCAGCGCAGAATAAATTTAAAATTACAGTTTTCTTCCAGGTCGGTATGTTAGATTTACTATTGTCTGGACTTAGTTTGGAGCACATACTGGAGCGTCGGACACTTAAATTATCTTACATTCTTTACCAGTTGTATTTTTTCAGCTCTTGTTGGTAGCTTAAACCAGGTTTTATGTCGTTCCTTACACTACAAATTGTCACGTAAACTCAGTCTGTGAGCAGTGGGTGTGAATTTGACAGATATTCGTCAGTTGTTACCTTCGAATAAGTATACATAAGAGGAAGAATATCCTTACAAATGTGTGATCAACACTTTCACTTTAAGAGACGGTTTGCTCAAATAGAACTCACACAAGACTAAAAATTTGTGGTTTATATTTATCGTATTTTCCGATATCTTTCGCATATTCACATGGTACCACCGCGATAGTATTCGGATTGTTGTTATATATATAGACACACACACACACACTAGTTGTTTAATTCTTGAGATAAATTTAACAAACATTACGTTCGCAGTTACTTCCAACTTTTCTAAAGCCCTGCTGAAGTTCTACTTCCAGGATATTTTCCCGCCTCGTGCAAACAAAGCTTAACCGAGTCTGGAATATCACACAAATAGGACAACGCACCGCATTCGTGAGCACTCAGAATAATAACGTCTTGCACGAGAACTATTTCATGCTAGGCGTTACCAACACACCCATAGTATCCCAGATTTTATTCATATTGATTATAAATGATAATTTATAGATAAAATTTAAGCAAAAGTTCAATAAGATAAAATGCTTATTATGCTTGGCATATTTAGGAAATATCCAAGCATGTAAAACGCGCGGTGAATTTTCAAAGGTTTGATATAATAAATTGTAAGGAAACCGCGAATGGATGATACTAATATACAACTAGAGTCAATAAGTTGGTGGACTGAGTGGCCCGCCGAGTGTAGGCAGCCCCACAACACAGCGACATTCAACAAGTTCATGGACTGGCGTACACGAACCTATTGATTGAAAAGACCCTTCCACACGATCAAACTTCTCTTCAAATTACCTTGAATTTTTTATTGAATTCAATTTATGGAATGTATATGGCGTCATACGAACGTAATAACCGCAGTCATTTTCTCTTCCAATTTCTTTAATATCGCGTTTTTCTTCGAGATTTTTGTTTGGAACAAGTTCTGTATTTTCGTGAATACAAACTTTCAACCGCCAATTTAAAGTTGTTACAAAATGTTACATATTTAAAGTTGTTACAAAATGAGGACGCATACTTTTTTAAAAAGAAAATTAAAAATAATATGAAAAAAATTTGTTGTGTTTTAACCAATATATACTTCTAGAAGTTTGTTTTAGTATCATAATTTTTAACTGGTTTCATACAAAAAAAAATGCTGTGATGAATTTTCATTTGAGGAATTGAAAGCTTATTGAATGCAATTTATTGAAAGGCAAATTAGGTTTTTTTTTTTTTTAGCTCAGTAAAGAGAATTCCAGTAATTGAATTCAATTAATATTTTATAGTGTGAAATCGCCTCAATACATGTTATAATCTATTCAAGGTTTCTTCACAATTTTTGAATAGGACCTTTGAAAAATCACCCCATGCATGAAGCTATTTCTTGCATCCTAAATATGTCGTGTATTACAAACTTTTATAATCGTGCTAACATAAAAGTGCCTTATTTTTCGTTAAATTAAACTTTTTCTTGTATTTCATTTATCAGTTATAATATTTTATTTATAACTAGCTGACCCATGCGGCTTCGTTCGCATGAAATTTAGGACTTGTTTTCTTATTTTTGAAATAGAAATTTCACTTCGCTTAGATTTCATGAAGTTATTAAAATAAAGCCCACCATAGTTTCACCAATGTTTTATGTTTAAAATAGTAATATTGCTTCTTTCAGGATTAATGGAGTTATTAAATTACACCCTGCCATCGATTCGCACATGTTTTATGGTTTTAATTAAGTATATACCTATATACCTAGCCACTGGGCCACTGAGGCCCCACTTGATATAGTTCTATCCACTAAGCCAATACTGCCCCACTTGGGATAGCTCTAGCCACTGGGCCACTGCGGCTCTTGGGAAGGAATGGAGGACAGCCCATAGACAAAAAAAAAGAAAAGAGAAATGACGAACTATTTTTAACAGTGCTTTTTTTATTCGGTAGTCCTAATAAAAGATTAATCCAGTATGATTGTACATCCCTGATCCCCATAACACTATCGGAACCGTTTGAATTATCTCTATGAAACAAAGACTAATTTAGTCCGGGTGTTATTATCCATAGACTATGTAAATTTCATATCAATATGTTCAGTGGGTTTTGAGTTAAATCGGTCGGACAGGCAGATAGGCATGAAAAAAATTAACATTTTATATGGCATTCTAATCAATTATACTGTATGGAGAAATAATTAAAAGTGGAAAATTCGAAAATCACAGACAGGAACTTCTATTTAATTTATTTGTATAGATTAATACGAAGAAAAATAGGTGAGAAAATATTTTTGCTGATAATGCCTAGTAAGGAATAGTTATTATGCAAAATATATTACAATGCGTGCGCACGAATAAGGTGCGTTGTCCCTCTGGTGCAATGTTATTAACCTAGTTAAGATCTATGTGCTTGAGGAGGAGGAATATCCTGGAAGTAGATCTTCAGCAGGACTATATCTACCATAAGCTCCACATGTGCTTTAAAATTCTCACCAGCGATATGCGGTCACGCAGTGTTCTGGTTGGCGGGGTCGCTATGGATTAGCGATTAGCAGACTCGCTTCCCACCAGGGCGAACCGGGTTCAAACCCCGACCGGGTCACCGGATTTTCGCATGTGGGAATCTTGCTGGGCGATGCCGTTGGTCGGCGGGGCTTTCCTCGGGGATCTCCCGTTTCCCCCGCCCCTTCATTCCGGCACCGCTACATATTCACTTCAATCACCCTCATCGGTTCCAGTCCAAATCTCAGTAGTAGAAACGTGATGGTTCTGGCCCACTTTTAGAATATCACTGGGATAGGGAAAAAAAAGGGGGGGGGGCGTAGTGACATAAGATTAACCGGAGCAATTCTGGCCCACATCCACATCTACCTTCACCTGCGTCCAAATCTCTTCACTCAGTCGCCCGTTTTCTGATTGGTGGATTAGGAACGAGGGAGGGTGGGAGAGGATGGTTGGTATTTCACAGCTTTCACTCTCCATTCCATTCCATCCGTGAGGTAACGAACCAATCATGGCCGGTCCACGCGTTCGCGTGGCGACCGTGCAATTGTTCATTAACAGGCGGTATTTTGTGCTCTTATCTCGGGCGTCCGTCCACACACGATGTTCCGTAGACCGCAGTAGCTGGCCATATTATGCTGCAATTGTCTGTTGGTCGCACTCGACCTTTGTGAGCGAGTAGCAGGGGTGAGTTCACAAGGTGGCGAGTTGAAAATAGAATGCCGCCTCTGTAGCAGCTATTTCACAGTCGGGCCGCAACTGATTCTGACATATCCTTTCCAGGAGAGGAAAATTATAAACTCGGGACAAAAGAAGGTCCACGTTATGTACATACAACCCAGGAAAGGACGCAGCCTACTTTGCCCAAAACCTTCAGCGGATGGACAAATTAAAAAAAGTACCCTGGAACACACAGCATTTCATAGTAGGGCCAGTTAAGTTTTTCCATTCTGTCTTTATTACTGGATGGTGCTGTGATTTCATACAGAAGAATTTCGTCACTATAAAGTTAAAACCTGCAGTTTATTCGCCGTGCCTCCCACTACCGAAGTTTTCTCTTCTGTCCAATAACCCAGCTTTCGAGAGAATTTCTTCTCGTCGGTTTTCCTTGCCTATGTATTTTGGTGGTTTTTAACGTCGTGTGGTTTTTGGCTCTCTTCGCGCCTAAAGCGTGCTTACAGACCAGCTTAGCTAATTTAAACAATTGATCTTTAAACATTTTTGTTCTGTGGGTGCTTAAGAGCTAGTTAATGTTCTGAGAACAGAGGACTATAGTCAAATATTTTAAATTTTTAATGTTACGTACCCCGGTAATGTTTTCTACCCTTTCACCAAATTGCACCTAAACAAATATTTTGAGCGGTGCGAAGCTACCCCAGCAGGTGCATGGCAATATCTTGAAAGTAACATTTCGTCATAGTCAGGGAATCACTTTGGGGGGGGGGGGGGTAGACCTACTGGGAGCGCGTCTAATAGTTTCATCAGAAAACGCATTTTTCAAACACGCAATGCGATGCATTTGAAGAGCCGGGTAGGAGTTGCAACGATTAATATAGATTTTTGTGCTCGGGAATCTATCGCCGTAGTCTGTATCGGGACTAGTAAAATTGAGTTTGTAAGGGCTGTTCACTATAAAGTGAGCACTAAACCTTATAAAAAGTCCCTACTCCTACCTGCATGTATATTAACGGGCTCACTGAGTGACATGCGCCCAG
Organism: Dryococelus australis; assembly: GCA_029891345.1. Taxonomy (NCBI): domain Eukaryota; kingdom Metazoa; phylum Arthropoda; class Insecta; order Phasmatodea; family Phasmatidae; genus Dryococelus; species Dryococelus australis. The sequence goes on from CM057008.1 coordinate 30,267,743, forward strand.
TGAAGTTGATAATGATGGAGGGAAAACATTCCATGGCATAACGTCGAATTAAAAGTGTTAGGTAACCATTTGTGTTAATCTAAATTATTTCATCCACTTTCTGTTTTTATTAATGCACGGAAGTGTAAAAATGAGCAGATTTGTAAAGTATTAATTTTTATGATATTCTCACAGTTTCACTTGACCGACACATGAATAAAGTGATGAAGTCCATGCCAATGTTAATTTTTCATAAGGCGGAATATTAAACAACGTGCATACAAGGGAATCTTAAGCAGGGCTTTCAAAAATGCTCATTTTTACAGTGAACAGCCTATTCTACATAAACATAGTCCCAACATCAAATGATGTCCCCCGAACATTGGCACTCTCGCGTGTAACGTCTCGTATACCGGATACTGTGATTGTAAATGTTGACAGTTAAGGTCTTCAGAGCTAATGAGGGTGAAGCGAGGTGCAATGGAATGCAATGACGTGGAGAAAAGGGAGTACTCAGAGAAAAATCACCCAGTCAATGTTTTCCAAACATGTCGACTAGACAAAAAATCGAACCCAGTTGGCCGTGTTGGGAGGCGAGCGTTCTTACCGCCACACCACCGCGGCATCTCGCAAGCGTTTGCAGTTTTGGTTACAAAATTAACAGCTTATTAACGAAAATTTCTAAAAGTATAAGCTTACCTACACGAACTTTTGTGTGAGAATTGATGAGGTCGAGCCTCTCCCAACAATTTTACCCGGATTCGGCTTTAACGACCCCGTAGTTAACGCACTCAAGAAATACTTTCTTCCAAACAAAATTTAAAGTCAGGCATCAAATTTATTTTCGTTATAAAACAAAAAATAGCAATTGTCAGATTACTCACAGCTATTGTGTGATGGTGTAAGTGACTTCGTTTATTCCTTTTACAAACCTGTTCCGAGAGAACGATTCTGCATCATAGGGAAAGATAACTACTTTTCAATAACATTAAGTTTTGTTTATTTAATGATGAGTAAACTCATGAACAGCGTTGTTCTTTTGTGATTATTTCCGGTACGGTGAGCTTACAATGGCTAATATCATAAAATATACCATTTTTCTTGTTTCCGAACTTACGGCACTTTGTATCGCGGGCTTTGGGTTGACAGTGAACGGAAAAAAAAAAAAGTCTGTAATATTAGGTAATTTGTGACGTTCTCGTATACCCTATAATATACGGCGTGACAATTTTTGAGCCTGGCATTCAAAGATAAAAGGGCCTAGTGACGCGTGAAATTGCTTGAAATATTTTTGAAATACTTATTTTTAACATGAAATCAATGACCGTGGGCGCAGATATACCGGACAAAAATGATGGAGGGAGGAAATGCGTTAAACAACTGCTGCGAGCTGATGAGTGCTCAGGGTAGAGCGACACTGGAAAATTAATTTTTCAATTGTAACCTCATATTTAAAAACTTTTTAACCTTTCTTACATGTAATGCAAATTGCAGTGCCGTAATTTAAAAATTTACGAATGACAGAGAAATATCACTTACAGTTATTTTTCGCGAGCGTGAAAGAAAAGTAATGTGTTAAAACATTCGTGATCTAAAATACAGTCATGTAACTGCACAAAAAAAAACGCTAGACTGTTAAATATCATTTAATTTACGATAGCGTGGTGAATTATACGATGTCGATAAGAAGGTCGATATTTGTTGAAATCGTTTTTGGAACGCGCTGTTGCTAGTACTGATCAGTCCTGTAAACGTGTTTGAATGTAGCAGCAACAGAATATCATGTCAGGTTATTACACCCCTAGTTATTGAGGGGAAAAAATTAAAATATTCTTGAAGATATTCTGTAGGAAGTAATATCGGTTTTCGTGTTTTTCCTAGGAACGCAGTGCTCGGCTGTAACAACATTGTGTACAGTAGCAAATACAATCACATACAGCTATACAATGAACAATTTTGTTGGTATTATTATATAAAAGATGTTCACGAAAAAGTGAGCACTTTTGACATCAACCCTATAAAAAAGTCACTGCCCTGCCAGCAAATATTTTAACTAGCGCACTAAGTGACATGCACCCAGTAAAGTTAGCAACGATGGATGGAAAGTAGGTCCCTATCTCAACGTTGAGTAAAAATTGTTGGTAACCATTTATGATGACTTAAATTATTTCTTTCGCTTTCTGTTTTTTTAATGCACCGGAAAGTAAAAACGAGAATATATTTAAAATATTTACTTTTATCTATAATTTCACAGTTTCACTTGACCGGTGCATGAATAAAGTGATAAAGTCCATGGTAATGTCAATTTTACATAAGGTGGAGGAATACATGACGTACAAGCAAGTAGATCTTAACAGGGCTTTCAAAAGTGCTCATTTTACAGCGAAGAGCATATATATGTTAACAATATTTAGATTGCATCTACAACCCATCAAATGGCAGTCTTTATTTTAACAGTCTAAATGGTTCCCACAAGCATGTATTTTTCTCAGCGTGGCATTGCAACATAATCACGAGCGTCCACTTAGAACTGTACGGTGTCCCTTTTAACTTTAACATATGTCAAATATTGGAGTAGCTAAATTTTCACTGAAACGAGGAAACAGTTTTTTGGAGTAAACTTGAGCTAATAACAAATGAAGAGATACGTAAACGAACAAGAAGTCCTTCGTCAAAACGTAAAGAGCACTCAGAAATTGGGAAGGGTCATAGTAGTATAAAAAAGAGTATTCTGGAGCACCAGGCGTCAGGCTCGGGACACAAGGACACAAAAATGTCTCCTAAGGTTATCGTCGAAATTCCCTTTTTTAATTTTTTCCCGTCCAAAATAACTGATTTCGAGTAAAAACCGTGAAATTTTCCGAAAGGGAAGTGCAACCATTCATCTGGGCGCGGTCAGTCGAAGACTGGAGAGAGGGATCGACGCAGGACAAAGTGTATCTTGTGTTTTAATCATATTTCCTCCTCTGTCTGCTAGAGAGAGTCCCCTTCCCTTCTCGCGTAGAAAGCGGCCCCCGGCAGGCAATTACGAGTATCGCTCGCAGTGCAGCGCGGCGAACGGGTAATTGGGTTACCGCGACTGTCTTCTGTCGCCTCGCTTCTCGGGCGACCCCCCCTCGAGAGCCAGCAAACAATGTTACCAACTGAAACGGGAGGACTCTCAGAGTTTCGTACGTGAGGGTATTAATACCACTCGACATGCGGTCGTGATGCTGGGGGAAGATTCTTCGAAAAAAAATTAATCAACGACACATGCTTTAGCTTGAGAAACTGCACCAAAATAGAAAACAATAGATTTGTTCGTGGACGGCAGCAGTCTAAAGAAAATGGTTGATGGGGGGGGGAGGAGAAATGATGTAATTTATTCACTGTTGTGAGAGAAATGTGTTACAATAATCATTCATAAATTAATAGTGTTTATAATTATTCTCATGACTGGAGCCTAAGGGAAATAACAATTACTTAATGGCAACAAATAAATACCTTATTAATATAACCCGTCACGGATATTTCTTGCATTTATATTACATAAATACAGGTTGCAAATCTCACACTCCTATGAATGAGACTTTATTCCTGGGAAATGTCCTAATGGCGCCAATGGTTTGTGGTGATCGAAAATTATCGTTGGTGACTACGAGATTCTTTTGTCAATTTTGACACGAAAGATTTGGTAACACCAACTTTCTCTCTCTCTCACACACACACACACGCACACCCTACCGCCCCCTCCCCCTGCAAAGTCAGCCTATATTTAGTAGTGATCACAAAATGACACACAGTTAGTCGGTGCGAAAATTATTACGATGTTCGCAATTGCGCTGATTTACAGCCCGAGGACAGTGCCCTTAGTTGGCCCCCTGTGTTACTCTCACTCTTGCATGTGCACACTGGCCTGCCTTCCCCTCCTTCCAGGCTGGCGCCTGTAAAATTTGAATTTTTTATTCACTTATATTCCTCCTGCGACTTTGGTAAGGCTAACAGATTTCTGATATCGTCGCTGTGAGCGATGCTGTCGCCTCGGCCTGTCGAATGGTCCATCTTGATCACAGGTGGGTTCGGCAGCTGACAGTTCGTAATAAGATATCCTTTTCTGTTTTAAAATTTTATATGAAGTTCATTTTGGGATAATTTCAGTATGTTGTTGCAGGTTTTACTGTTACGTCAAGGCAGTTACGATTATAGTGTGTTCCTGGTTTACATCGCCAGTATGAACTTACCGGTTCACATCGCCGATTGGAACATTGGAGAGAATTGAGTCAGGGTTCCCAGTTGGCATTGCCGGTTTGAACCACAGGTATTTCAGTTTGATTTAACCGGGTTTGCATCGCCTCTTACAGTCAATCCAGTGTTTCGTTTTACTTCGGCTGCCTTGCGCCTTTTCGAAATGCCCAACCCACGCTGTTGACGAAACTCTTAAGAAATGTATTACACGTTCACGTTTGCAATATTTAAATAATGAAAGGCCCTAGTATATTAAAGATAGGCCAAGTCATCCTTGTGGTTGTGAGTGCAAAGAGCGGTTGAATGCGACCATCAATGAGTGCCTGATATATTTTATTATGGTTTTAATTGTGTTTGTAAAACACTTTTATTCGTGCATCCTATGCGGCTTTACCGAGCCGGTGTGTCAGCCATCGTTAGGTACACTTTTAAATTAAGGTAAATTGTTACGTGTTATTTTAGATGGCCTTCACTGTCTCCCATGGGATTGTGCCGTAGATTCTTTATTATTGTAATTTTAATGTGTATTCACATGGTGGCATTTATTATTGATGTGAATAGTATAGTCGTTTACATTGTGTCAATATATGAAACCAGATTGCTGTTTAAAAATAAACACAGTCACAACGAGTTCTGTGATTTGGAAACATCAATTCATTGAGAGTTAATTATTTGTTTATAATCACTAGTTGGTTTTTCCTAATAAGCTGATTACCAGCATTGGAAGTGTTTTGCCTGTTAAATACTTGTAAACCCTTTGTTGGTCACCACACAATAATGCTAAGTGGAGCTCACAAATGTTCTTTGCAGTTTGCAGGCTATTGTTGATAAAAGGGTTTTGTTGGAACTATAGTTTTTTCTGGAGTAACCAAGTAAATTATTTGTGTAACCAAGATTCGTACTCAAATCGTTTGCATATTAGTGCTAAGCCCTAAGCAACCTCAGCTAAAGTGATCACTGATTAACTAAGAATTATTTTTAATACATATATTTCGAATACCTGACAGTGTGTACAAATACGTATTTCAAGTTTTTCAGGTTTACTTTTTAGTTTCCTGTTGAATATGTTACGATCATATGCTTATACCTTTATTAAGCATCAAAAAATGCATGAACAAACATTGCTATTATCCTAATCGTCACAAAATATGCAAATAAATTTTCGAGCTATATTTTTAAACAAAGGCAACCAAATAAGTGGCCAAACAAATGTATACAGTTGAGTCAACTAAATATTTGGTTGATAGTTACGTTTTTTTGGCCCAAAACTTAAACATATATTTTATCAGATGAACATACTTAATTTCGTTGCTTTTTAAGTTTAGTTTACTCAACAAAATATTTTGTTCAGACAACCATGAATCTTTTTGGCTCAATAAAAACCAATATAGTAGTAGGCAAATGGGCATAGATAACCAAACCAATATAGTAGTAGGGAAATGGGCATAGATAACCAAAGGGATCTGGGATAGAATTAGTATTCGGGGGAACTACCATACTGTCACATCACTGTTCGCCATCTTGGGTGTCATTGGCCTTGACCTTTGATCTGCGACCTTGACCCCAGTGACATCTGACCCCAAAACAAAAAAAAAATTGCAAAAAAATCTAAAAAACGAACAATTTAATTGAAAAATCTTTAAAAAAATTTTAAACTGTTTTAAGAATTTATAAAAATTTATTATTAAAAATGTAATAGAATAGTTTTAAAATTTTAAAAACTTATTTTAGAATTTATTTTGGTAACATTTTATTTAAAGCATTTCTTAATTTAAAAGTATTAAACACAAGCGGCCATTTTTCTCTCATTTTCCTCGAAATTTCCGTTTTGTCCCTAAAAATTTCTCTAAGGGAATTTTTATTTAAAATAATAGTTTTAAAATTTTGTTTAATAAGAAGTATTTAACCCCTGGTGGCCATTTTCCCCTTTTTCCCTTTAGATTTCCCTTGGTCTCTCAAAATTTCCCTAAAATTTCTTATATAAATATAGTTTAATTGAAAACTTACATTTCTGGAGGTCTTCCACCACACCCCCAATTACTCACCTCTGTTCGAATCCAGCAGGCGACTGATCCCTCGCCTCCACTCCCCTCATATATATTCATTCCGCCATATTGATTTTTTCATTTTTCAGTTGTTTACATGCTACTGCCTTCACTCGACTGCCATCTTTGTTTTTATGTTACTGGAGGCCGCCATCTTTGTGTATATGTTACTGGAAATGGTCATATTAGTTTTTTGCAGATCATTTGTTTGTATATGTTACTGGAGGTGGCCATATTTGTTTTTTTCGTAAATCATTTCGTCATATGATATTGGAGGCTGCCCTGTTGGGAGGCAGCCATCTTGCTAGATACAGTCCTCCATGTTTTATTATTTTTTATTGTCATTTGGTTTATAGTTTGTGTCTCAACTTCCTGCGACAACCAAATTATATATAATATGTTTACATCACCTATGTAGCACCAGGTGCCAATCATATTTGTTTATGTGTTTAAGGTATGGGTTGCACTGTCGACACCTGCCAATGTTTTTCATTGGCTAATTAGTGTTTAGTCGACAAGCCTCCGCCACCTTCATTCCATAAATTCTCACTTCTTTAATTCGACTCCCTCCATGTTAGATTATATTTTTCAACACACATATGTAGTATCGATTATTTCATCTGATATAGGCCTGTACCGAATGGTGGCATTGACCATTCCTGCAAAGTGCTTAAATTTATTTATTATTTTTATTCTTATATACAAAGTGGAGAGGTTTTTGTCTGGAAACTTGGTCGGCTGGATCTCCTTGGTGTAGAAACTGCCATGGATGAGTACGTTGTTCAGGTATTGGAGATAGTAGGTCCTTGGAGCATAGCTATGTATACATCGCCCACGAAACAGTTCGGGGTTCCAATTCGCTGTGAACCCTTTCTCAATGACACCTTTATATTTGGAGATGCACACCAGGTCACCAATCTCGGCTTTAGGCTTGTGTGGGTCCTTCCTCTTCGGAATAGCATACACAGTCCGAACTAGGGAGTCGCCCTTGACATCTTAGGACTTCATGTGAGTGGTCGAGTGCACTGTAGGATTATACTCGCGAAAGAGTTTCGGCAGTAGCTAAAGCCACTTGTAGCTACCATTTGCCATGAAATGCTACCATATCTTGCCCTTTAGAGTCCTGTTGAACCTCTCGATCATTGAAGTTTTCAGATTACTGTATGTGGAATAATAATTTATGTTATGTTTCTTCATCAGGGCATTGAACTTTGCACTGAAGAATTCCTTGCCCTGGTTGGTTTGCAAATTGGTCGGGAAATGTTCTTCGCTCAACACATCTATGATTGCCTCGGTAACGTCACATGCATTCTTCAACATGACCGGCCTGGCCCAGGCGAATTTCATGACCATGCAATGGCGGTAGTTACGCCTGGCAGCCGCATGCAGTTCATTGGCGATACACAATCGATTCATCGTATGAAGCCCACCTCCTTAAGTTCTTGTATGATTGAAGCTCTCTTGTTGGTGTGGGAGTAATTTCCAACACTTTGCGAAGCAGGCAGTAGCAGCAGCCTATCCACCAGTTCGTTCGGGTCGTCCTGAAACACGTAATCAATGTTCTTGGCATCGTCTATCTTCTTCAGACCTTCACTGTTTTTCAGTGCTAGACTACACCAGTAAGATGGATGCCAGCATGTGGATTTTTTCATGATCTTCATCCTTAGAAACACCAATCTCAGGATTGTTGTATTGGTAAAGTGTGTGTGTGAGTTCGAGCAAAGTTTTGTATTCCAAGAGGTCGAATTCTGTAAAGTCCCTGGGTTCTTTGCGAAATAAAAGTTCGTATAGTCCGAGGGTTCCATGGAACGAATAATAGCCGATTCGGGTACTCCCACCTGGTAGAAAATCTATTTAATCAGCACTGAAGAACCATTTATCATTATACCTGTGTACACCGTAAATCGTATCATTATTACAAGATGTGTACGATCGTAGGTACCATCAAGCCAACGCATTAGATTTCAGGGCTCTCTTCTGTACTTTCTTTGTGTATGGAAAATCTGCATCTGATCCATCGTCCTGATCTGACTTTATTTCATCATGCTTTCGCTTCTGCAAAGCCTTAGTGGTATTGTCGATTTCAGACTTTACAGCTACGAGTGCTCCATAGCTCTCCCTGAGTACATCCAGATAATGAGTAATTTGCTTAAATATGTCTTCATTTATATGGTCGCATGAAATTTTGGCTCTCTTGGCGAGCAAATATTTTGAGCGGACAGACTGAATCACTTGATGTAGTTCGCTGACAATGTCTGCCATCATACTGAAAAAAAGTTCTCACTGTCACACTATTTTATAGGTTTAGTCGTGAGTCTCCACCAACATACTTTCGATCTTTCTGAGGGGTTCGCTGTAATTTTGAATGTCTGTTTTCATGGCGAGGTTGGAAATCTAGGTATCGAATGTATGTGTAATATATCCCTCCAGGTTTCTCAGATTCTCTTCATTTTTTTTTTGCAGATGCTACATACAAACTGTCAGTAATTTGCCTTTGAACACTCGTAATGTGCCCATCCATGGCCACCATATTGCGGATGATCTCTGTATTCACAAGCTTCATATTCACTCCAAGCTCGAACAGGTAGTTTCGGAAGAATGCGTTTTGTTTGGCCAACATTCTGCGCAGTTCCAAATTAATGATGTCATTACCAGTTTCGAGGACGAAATATTTAGTAGCAGCATCCCCAGATCGTTCGGGTTCACCAATATTTCGAATTATTCTTCTAACAGCATCAAAAGTTCCACATCTCCTGGTGTAAGACAACCACCATCGTTGTCTTTATGATGGGGTATCTTGAGGCTACTCTGCCCGAATTTCGATATACTGTAACTAATTCTCGATGGCTGGCGATGAACTAATCGAAGCCGAGCCTATACCTCTCATTATATATGGGCCAGTCCTTTACAATCGTCAAAAATCCATATTTTTCTTTCCAGCACAAAGTACACATATGTTTGAAATCTGATAGCGCCATGTCCGTATTTACTTGATCATCGTAAATGTGACATAAATTAGTGTCGTCCCCATGTGAAATGCCAACACATTAGCATTATTGCGATGCATCTATTTGGGTATACGCAAATAAGTCTGGCCGAGGTACATGCTGTCCACACATGCAAGCCGTCCCATGCTAAAGTATTCTTGAATGAAAGTCTGTGTCTCGCAGGCATTGTCGTCGAAGTCAAATATCGAATTTCGCAGTGCTTCGTTCGGAGGTACGACGGTTTCGTTATCGCTGCTTGAGAAATAACCTATGCCTTCCATGGTCTGCAATACTCATACCGATGGCTGGTATTTCGGTTGTTGGAGTGATTTGGAGTACAGGTAAACATTCTCGAACCAGAGACCATTCTCTTCTTCCAGCAAGCTCAGTATGACGCATGTTTTCCTACAATTTGATGGTCCCGCGATGGTGCACCTCACTGTATTTGGAAATAGGCTTCCATGCCACGATTCGTGGGAGATAGCTTCATCTTCAGCATGAATGTGTATGGGTAGAGTAACAACTTGTTTAATGATCTGTATACTGTTTTTGTCTGCTTGGTTTATATCATACATTGAGAGAGGAGGAGGTGGAGAAGGAGGTAGCATATACAAGTCTCGTGATTACATAAAGCACATTTTAGAATGTCTCTTCAAGTTATCATGCAGAGTAAACTGTATCTGCAGATATCGCACTGAAATGTCATATTGCAATATGTGATATATCTGTACTGTTCCAAGTCTAGAATGATACTGAAAAGAAAAAGTATAAAAGGGCCGTATTTATACTTTTCTTGCTCAATTCACCACGATGTCTCGAGGAGGTAAGTCAGTAGCTGGAACCTGAGTCGTCGATACGCTGATAAACAATCTACCATTCGAGCTGCACATTCCCGGATACAGGTTCTGTGGGCCAGGAACCAAGCTAGCTAAAAGGCTGTCACACAATGAGGCAGGCATAAAAACCCTGGACGAGGCGTGCAAGCAGCACGGCATCGCCTATTAACAGCACAAGGGTCTGCAAGCCAGACACCAGGCAAACAAGATACTTTCACAGAAGATAGAGGAAATAAGAAAATCATCAGATGCTGGGCTCGAAGAAAAAATAGCAGTGTAGGGTGTTTCCAACTTGATGAATGCCAAAGTGAAAATGGGCATGGGTGATAAGAGCAAAGTCATGTCGAGAACGCTTACCTTGATGGGTCGTAGCTTCGAGCTGCGTACGGTACATTTTCCACAACTCGACCTGGAGGGGGGATGGAGCATAGGCCTTGTCAATTTTCAAACTTACAATGCGATACCGAACATTGATTTAAAAAAAACTGCAAGGTGTACCTCGTAAATAGTGGTAATGTTTCCCATGAAGATTCGCTGCCCATTGGCTCTTATGAAATATACGATATTGCAAGGTACATTGAAGATTCGCTGCCCCCCCAACACTGAATTCGAACTACGTGGGAATCCCAATACTCCGAAGAGTGTTATCAGATGCAACAAAGATACCGACTTTACGAAACCAGATACCATCGGACCGATGCTGGGGTTCGAGCTGCACATCTATGAAGCTGGTAAAATACATGTGTCGTCGTAGTCTGTAAATATTTTGCCAGTCAGTGTGATCCGAATAACCTGCAATTTGGTGAGTGGCACATAACTCAATGGCAGGCCAAGCAATACACTGCACGAATTTTCGCCTATGGTCCCTCCAGGTTATAAACTGGTCGTGGCATCGCAAAGTTTCATTTACATTCCGGTCGTCGTTAAGAGAGCACACGGCATGGTCGTGACATCCGTCGACCAGCACGGAGAGTTGGCGAACTTTCGAAACGAAGAAATCACCCTACGCCTGCATTTGAGAAGATGGGTATAAGATTTACGCCGGCCAGAAGCTATAAAAGAACGTGCTATGCAAAACCTACCATCAGTACGTCACAGGTCTCCAAGGAGTTGACACATGCTAGCGAGATTATCCTCTGCAGTCTCAGCTACAAGGTCGATCGCCATGGAAGATTCCCTAAACTATGAAGAGCCAACCATTTTTGAAGATAGCATAACGAAGGTGGAACTTCATGCCGTTCCTGATCGGGCCGTACACACTAACATCAGAGGTTCGGATAGCAGCCTAACACCAAGATATCTGCACTCTTCCTTGCCCCTGTGTTTCCTGCGAATCAGGGGGACTCCGACGGAAGAAGATGGGTCCAATCCAGCATCGACGAAAATAATTAGCAATGGAATTCTCCACCTGATCGATCGCATCGCCTACTTACTCAACGGTGCCGAGGTGGACCAGTAGCGAGATGCGAGCATAACCTCAACAATCAAAAATTACCTTTCGCTCAAGCCGAATGAGCTGCCTGCAACCAAGATGAAATGCTGGGGAATCGAATATGGCTACAGTGTTCCCATTTATGCCGAAGGTAGGTTCGAAGTATGTGTTCTGCTCTCCATGCTATTGGGATTTGCCGATGACTACAAATGTATTATCTTCAATTCGAAGCAGGAGTTGGTGATAATGCTGACCAATACGCATTTGGATACCGTAGCGAGTACGGAATAAAACCTTGAGGCAGAGGACCTGAACATTCAGTCTATCGAATGGACGCTGCCCCATGTGCAGTTGAGCACTGCAGAATGCATACACATGTTGCAGAATGTGGAAGATGGTAAAAACCTCGATGTGGCTTGCTAGCAAGCCAGGGAATTAACTGAATGGTGGAAACCAGCTTTGCTTCTGAGAAGCCAAGGAACATCACTGTTGGGCTACAGACTGGAAGAAAGCACAGTGTAAGCGTGAGCCGTTCGCAATTCGCCACATGCCAAATAGAAAATGTCAAAATATTTCTTTAACAACGAAAGCTACCCATGCGTAGACATGAAAACGAGCTTTGTAAATGGCCAGTACTTGCTGACATATCAGGTTTACGCTCAATTCCAAACTGTATATTATAGAAGCACCCAATCCCCGATATTGAGCCCTTATACGTTCCAGAGATTGGCCCCGCTCATGGTATTCAATTCGAGTAGACAGGACGAGTGTATTACCTCCAATGTGATCGACTGCAGGATCAAATTCACTACACACGGAAATATTCCTGCCAACACGTACACATTTTGCCTGATACTTCACGACCGGCTTGTATCTTACTATTGCAGTGACAGGACTGAAAATATACTGCCATGGGCACAGCTTATTGCTCGCACACCGTAACTGTTTACTCATCTTCGAGCACCGCCAGCTTCAAGTGGTGAGGTTTCCCTACCTGCTACAATTCCTGGGTCGCCGAGGCGGACATCGAGCGGTGAAATTCGAAGAAAATTAATAAACGTGTATATTTTATAATGTGTACAATCAATTTTATGTAAAAAAAGATATGCTGTGTTTTATTTCAAACCAAAAACTCCCCATTTTATATATAAGAATAAAAAATAATAAATAAATGTAAGTACTTTGCAAGAATGGTCAATGTTACCATTCTGCACAGGGCTATATCATGTGACATAATCGATACTACATGTCCTCGATCCCCTTGGTCGTCAATGCCCATTTCCCTACAACTCAATATTTATTTACCTTTTCCGTCACCGTAGTAAGAACGTGTGTTTTAATGTATCAACGGCAGGATCGAGGAAGTAAACCGGCGAAAGCCTTTGCTAAGATATTGTCGAATACCTAGAGCGATTTCTGGCAACCATTGAAAGCAAAAATTCGGAATGGCCGGACTAGAAATCGACCCCACGCCCACTCGAATGCAAGTTCACTGTGCAACATCTTGACTTCAGAATGCACATAATACGAGTCTACCGTGTGGCACACACATGCACATGCAAAGATTTGAACACTTCACCTCGGAAAGTACACTGTGAACATTTCTTTTTGAACTTTTACAGGAAAAATCTTTGGATACTCAGTTGCCAATAAAATCCTTTATAGAAATACAAACAGCTTTCTTGTAAAATCTGCAAAACAATTTTGTTATATCATAAATGTGTTGAATTTACACCACATGATAGATAACCAAAATTATTTTAAAACATAATATACAAAAAATTCTCTTTGCCAGCACACGTACTAGAACCTTTTTCTCACATGTTGTTATCCCAGACCCGTAACACAAGATCAACCTGACTTCTGAGCTTTACAGTTATTTTTGTAGTGAATAGAGTAATAAATACCTAGTACAAACTAACAGTCAAGTTATTCGGTTAAGAAGAAAGTATTTATTTCGTTTCAATAGTTCTTTGTAGATATTGAATGTTAACATCATAGGTTTATGAGTAATAGCATTGCGTGTTTGTATAAGTAGAGCCTAAAATACATTTTGTCGCTCCAACAAAATATTTTATGGATTAAACAAAACTTGAAAAGCAACCAAATTAATATTGCTCGTCTAACAAAATACTCGCTTGAATTAACAAAACCTCTGTGTTGCGTGAAAAGAAAATTGGACAGTCAACAAAATAATTAGTTGAATCAACTGTATCTATTTGATTGGTGGCTCATTCGATTGCCTTCTTTCTAAAATACACGTCATTTCAGAACCTTGCTTTTAGATGCTTCGAAGCGATTGTTACGCTGGTTAGTGTCGCCCTTATCACAGATGAATAGAAACCTGAAGAATTCGCGGATTCATTTTGGGACAAACTAGAATTCGAAACACTAGAGTTTACAAAACTTTAGCCATTGGCCCTCACGGTGTTCGACACCTCCTGTAGAACGCTGACCTAATCGTCGCCTTCCACTGTGACAGCAGACAACCAATGTGCAGTTGACATCGGCATATGTGTACATAACACCGTAGAGTCTAGCCTGCAGGTCATTGAACTCGCAAATTTTTCAGGTCTTTACTGATGTGTAAGGATAGGAAAATTTCTCGGGTTCAATGACCTGTAGGCTAGACTCCATAGTCCTGTGTACACTCGAGCATCAGCTATTTGTTCATTGGCTGCTGGCCCAGTGTTACCTCACACCTGGCAGTATGGGAATTGCTACTTGTTTCTTTGCAAGTTTGCTATTGGCTCAGAGGCATCTAGGGCGTGTCTAATGAACTGTAATCCAATTGCAAAGGTGACTTCACTGCATATGTGTTTGACGTTTATCTTGACCGGAAATAAATTCGCGAAATATTCCCATCCCTACTGATGTGTCTCGAATGGCCAGAACCGAGCCAGGTACATATGACACTCAACAGCGAACAGCCCAAACAATGATTATTGTTTAGTTTCAGTATTGTCACGAAGAACCTGCGGGACCTTGGTTGTGTAGTTATTAGACTGCACACCCCCCCCCCCCCCGACTACTGGACGAACCGAGTTCGATTCCCGGAGGGGTCGCTCCCGGATTCTCGCTTGTGGGAATCATGCCGGACGATGCCACTAGTCAGATGGGTTTTCTATGGGATGCAGTGGTGGGATAAAAATAAAAATGAGGGGCGAGTAGTCAGGTTAGAAATCCCTTCCACCCTTCCCCCCGCCAAAAAACTGGGAAGTGTGTGTGTGTGTGTGTGTGTGACAGTGTGATGATACGAATTTTGAAACGCTTTTACCACGCCGCAAATTTATGCTGTGGTATTAAGGAGCTCAAGTAATTTGCCTAACTTTGTTTTAACTGTAAAACTCGAAAAATAAAAATATGTATATATATATATTTTCAATTAGGGCACACATTATTTGGAAAGACAGTCTAGGCTAAAACAACGCAATAAAATGGGCCCGCAAAAATATTCTAAAGTAGTAACGATTGAATAAGATCAGAAACATATTGTATAAAACTTATAGCTCTTTATGACGACAGAAAGCAATCCCGAATAAATTCTTCAATGCTAAATTTCATTTTATGCACGGGGTATCAACGTAATGTGACTTTTCCAAAACCGAAATATAGTTCGCAGCTCTTTCGCTGCCCTCTAGTCTCGTATTGCCATATGGAAAGCACATTTTCAACTGTTGAAATGAACTAGTCGTATCAATTGTGTTTGTTGATTGTTTTTTAACATTCAAGATAGTAAAAATGATCACAAAATTACATTCTACGAAGAAAATAAATTTATAGTACTGCTGAAACAACGTAAAATTGTAGAAATTTATGACATAAACATATACAAAAATTATTCCCT
This sequence comes from Dryococelus australis, assembly GCA_029891345.1. Classification (NCBI taxonomy): domain Eukaryota; kingdom Metazoa; phylum Arthropoda; class Insecta; order Phasmatodea; family Phasmatidae; genus Dryococelus; species Dryococelus australis. The sequence continues at coordinate 30,283,093 of CM057008.1, forward strand.
TTGTGGTAAGCATTTTTGAATGTCCTCTGTATAAATTAATTATTTATTCCTACGAGTTTTGAACACTGTGTGTATAACTTAGCAATGTTTATATTTTAATCATCTTAATACCTGTCAATTCAGAGTTTTCAGGTTATTTATCAATATCACATTTACAAATCATTTTTATCACTTCAAATAAATATGACAGTTCTTTTAAATTGAAGCACGTGCGTATAAACTGGGTCAAAAGTATTTATCGCACGTACATTTTAAATTGAAGCACGTGCATATAAACTGAGTCAAACGTATTTATCGCACGTACATTTTAAATTAGGTACGAGGAGTTTTACGTTTACACGTTTAAACAATTTATATTTTTTAAAACTTACAAATAGAAGCATTGTCATGGTTTTTCGGTTTAAGTATTGCACACTTGATACGTTCCACTAACTTCAGAATATGTTTTCATGTATAAACACGCCTGTATTATTATAACATGTAGCTGAAAACACTAAATATGAATTAATATCATACAAGTACGAACAATATCCAGTTAAATACTCGTTATCCATTGCAATGGCATTAACAAACCAATTTATTTTGTATCCATACACACATGTACAACATACACATACATATAAAGCATATAAAATAAAATTCAATATATTTGCATCTCACTAAATACTATACATTCCAACTGCTTAAAAGCGTACATTTCTAACATCTTATGAGACTCGAATGTATTGAATTATTTATGTTTCGTGCAGTTTTGCAAAGACTTAGATGTGAGAACAGTCGGCGATATGGATTCAAATTTACCTCCATGCGCTTATATTTCACTTTACTTTCACCGAGCGCTAGTATAAAGGGTTCAGAGGGGCTGCTGGGACACCTTCTATAAATAATCTCTGTTCTATGAATTCATGTTAACATGCCATCAAACGAACATGAATCACAACAATATCAGAGATAACGTATTACATGACCATCGAAGTAAGATTGGTACTTGAGCATTTCGAAAGGTAATAAACAGAACATAAAGAGGAACGGGCCTAATGAGACATCCCCTGCAGGTGTCAATACTGGCTCACAAAAAAAAAAAAATCCTAACGCGGAAGCAATGTTCCTGAAAACACGTGGGCACAGTGGATCCTACACAGCAATATTAACAAGGACAACTGGTGGTGTCGAGACTAGCGGGTTGCAGGTGCGTGTAGCGATATATCGACGCACCGCGACGTGCTCGGTATCGATTGCGGTCGGAGTCGTTAGAGCGATTCTCATCTCCCCTTTCTTATTCCGCCCTTCGCCGACTCGTTCTCTTTTTCTCATTCCATCGCAAGCATCGCTGCGCATTGCCTTCCAAGTCTTACGGCGTCCCCCGAGAAGTCTGTGCCCTTTGCCTGCCTACGAACCACCCCCCCCCCCCCTTCCACGAAAACCACCCCCCCCCCCCACACACCCTCCTTCATCGACCACCAACCAAATAAATTTTACAAGCTACCTCATCGCTCCCAATTCCAGTCGTAGAACAAGCGACTCCTTGCCTAACAGCTTCGTAAATCGCGTTTTGCGAGGCATACACTACAGCACAGCGCCAATATATATATATATATATATATATATATCCTCCCCCCACCCTTTTTTTTCAAAGAAGGTTATAGCTGAGCGTCCACAAAACGGCATGCCACTCTTCCTGTTACGAGAAGGGGGAGGAAACCCTGGAGATTTCCAGGGCGTTTAAGATGCTGCGATGGGGATTTTAAGCGACCTTAATTAATTAAATCTTTACGGCAAAGTTTTCTGCTCGTGTGCATGTGACAAAGTCGGTACGAAAATAACGGAGCTCATGTATTCATAGGTTCATAAGCTGTAGTCATAACTATAGGCTGTTTACGGTGAGCACTTTTGAAATCAAGATTTGAGATGTGTTACCGACTAGCGTGAGCCCAGTAAAGCTAGTATAGGCTGTTCATGTTAAAACGAACACTTTTGAAAGCCCTGCTTAAGATCTACTTGTACGCGCGTTGTTTCTTCTTCCGCCTTATGTAAAATTAACATTGCCATGGGCCTCATAACTTTATTCATTCGTCGGTCAAGTGAAACTGTGAAATTATTAGAAAAGTATACATCTTAAAAACCTGTTATTTTATTCACACTGATGCATTAGGAAAAACAGATAGTGAAATAAATAATTTAAATTATCACAAATGGTTACATAACAGTTTTTATTCGACGTTAAGATATGGAACTAATTTCCATCTATCGTTACCAACTTTACCGGGCGCATGTCACTCTGTACGCCCGTTGAAGTATATGCAGACAAGGGCAGTATCTTTTTCCCAAGGTTGATTTCGAAAGTGCTCACTTTATCGTGAACAGCTTTAAAGTCGGAGGAAAATTAGTTCCGTATCTTAGCATTGAATCCAAAGTGCTAGGTAAGTATTTGTGAATTCTGAAATTATTTCTTTCGTTAATATTGGCAAATTAGTAAAATAAAATATATACATTTGTTATAATTTCACCGTTCTACTTGACCGAAACATGAATAAAGTGATTAGGCCGGTGGAACTGTCAATTTCACGTGTGGCGGAAGACTACACAATGTGCATACAAATATATGACAAGCAGGTCTTTCAAAAATGCTCAGTTTACCATGTACAACCCATATGTTAATATTGCTACGTATGCCTAGGTAAGGCACATGAAGTGAATTACCTCATAAAGAGATATATATATATATATAATATATATATATATATATATATATATATCTTTATGAGGTAATTCACTTCATGTGCCTTACCTAGGCATACGTAGCAATATTAACATATGGGTTGTACATGGTAAACTGAGCATTTTTGAAAGACCTGCTTGTCATATATATATATATATATATATATATATATATATATAAACACACACACACACACACGTGTGTGTGTGTACACTACTAACTTTTAAGATTCTACGTTTCCTTATGCTTCTACTATTATTTCGTTTATTTGCACTAAAGACCGTACAGATTATTTATATTATTCTTAAAATAATTAGGTATTTAAAATAATTTTAACATATTATAGTATTGCTTAATAATAACGTATTTCAAAATATTTTAATATTTGATGATAAATAGATATATGTTAATTATTATATAAATATCATAAATTGGGCAAAGTAGTCTAAAATTTCTTTGTGTATACAATATGTTCAAGACATCTCGTACTGATAACAGCTCTTCCCATTAGGAAAAGTGCTGGAATCGACATTGCTTGCAGGAGAATAATTCTAAGAGTTGCTGATTCCGAATGCTCAGAAGATGCCGCTACAAAGCGATGTTTTCAGGATGCCAAAAGAAAACTAAGACTAGCAATGCGCATATTTCGGGGGGGGGGGGGGGAAATCAAAGGTTTATCGAAACGACTTTCTACAGCTCGAGGCAAAAATGGACAGTGTAAAGATAGACATGGTACGTTGAATAGTACGATAAATGTTTATACATTCTGGAAAGTTCCGTAGTGCGTAAGGTCAGCACGAAAATATGGCGCCAATATATTTAACTTATTAATCAACAACACACGTGTCACGCCGCGTAAAGTTTTCAAAATTTTAGGCTCAATCGGGACCAAGCTTTGAGATAAAATCCAGCTGAGAAATTTGTTGTTTAGATTTCTTGGTGTCTGTGTATGGGGCAGCAGATAAATGTGTTAGTAGTAGCATAAATCTTCGTTCGGCGTGAACAGTCACATTATTTACTAGCATATTTCCCTACTATCCCCTACACGGATACGAAGAATAGCTTAACAGGATCTGCGTATTTTTTTTTTTATCAAAGGGTGACTGGCATACTAATGGACCTGTTATCGTTGCTGTTTTGCCTAGGACAGCAGTTAAGTGGCGATTTTATGAAACGTTTGGCTATACCTTCCTTAACATCTTTTTTTTACAAATGATAGTAGCAGGTTCGCAAAAAATTAAGTAAATAACTTCCACCAAAATGACTTATTTGTACATTTTCGGTCCGGCGTTAAGTACTAAGAAAGAGTATAATGCTTGCTTCCAAGAAGAATTTTCTTTGTCTTATTCAATCCGTCCACTACGATTTAAACTCGAAATACTTTTCGATTAGGTGAAAAATAACAACTGGTCAGTATGTAGCAATTGACAACTCTAGCAAATAATATGAGTTCAAAGGAGCCCTCTAGCAACAGCAAATATTGTTGTTTTCAGTTTTCCTCAGTTTGGTAATATGTCCTACAAATAACGAGGATTAAATGAGTCTGCAGTACTCCAGAACAAGGCTGTTCACGATAAAGTGAGCACTTTTGAAATGGGCCTTAGGGAAAAGTCACTGCCCCTGAACGCATGCATTTTAACACTTTGAGGTCGGCACACATTCGCCAGCTTTAAAGCCAAGCTAGACGTTAGTCAGCTATGTCCATACCGCTGCAGGGACACCGTGTTCTATTGGTCCCTATTGTCACTTAACGCTATTCTACTGGTCGAAACGACACCAGCCTTTCCTTATTGGCCGGCTGCCAACCAATGGAGTGCCGAGTTTGCCATTTTCCAACCAAATGTTCTTTCTTATGTAACAAGATGTACATCCCATCGTGTTGATTTCCGTAACTATAAAAAAATTTGCCGTTCATTTACGAAGATCGTTGTTGATGTTGTATTAGTTCCTATTTAAAATCCTTATTAATAGGGAACTGATGTAAGCATACCCGGACCCGTTTTGTTTTTTTAAGTGGAATGAAATATTCAAACAAGTTTTGCCCGAACTACACTCTAGTATAGTCCTCAAGGTGTTAACGGGCGCACTGAGTGACATTTGCCCAGTAAAGTTGGTACCGATGGATGAAAGTAGTTCCATACGTTAACATAGAATAAAAAGTGTTAGGTAACAATTTGTGATAACTTAAATTATTTATTTGGTTTTATGTTTTTTTTATGCATCGAAGAGTGTAAATGAGCAGATTTGTATAATATTTACTTTCCTAAAAATTTCACACTTTCACTTGACCGACGCATGTCTAAAGTGATGAGACCCATGACAGTGTTAATTTTGCATAAGGCGGAAGAATACATCACGTGCATACAAGTAGATCTTAAGCAGGGCTCTCAAAGTGCTCATTTTACCGTGAACAGCCTATATTGCAAATAAACGTTCTGTAAACTTTGAGACGTTATTCTTCTCTGAACACATTAAATAGACTTCGTTGATACTAGTGTATGCAACAGGTATATGAAATAACAATTCTGAATCCGAGATGGTTCTTTCCATAGCTGCTGTTTCAACGTAAAGGAGAGGAAGGCACGTATTTAGCTGTATTTTAATAGTCTAGTGCTGACTTCCCAAATGTCGTCTATATCCTACAAGTCTGTAATTTCATAAGTAGTCGGGAGGGGGAGGGGGGTGGAACGTCCCAAGTATTTCGTTTAATGAGAAAGGCAAGACGTGATGTGCTTCTCAGGGCTATGAATGTTATTATTTTTCTGCGAGTAACATAATTACCATAGTTAACTCGAGCCACAGAGCTCCTCGTAAATTTGCCTTGCTTCCTTTAAGGCCCCTGTTTTGCTACGAATGGGTGCATATGGAATTAAATGCTAAATTTGAACAAAGATCTCCCAGTCTTTTTTGTGGTAGTATTTTCAACTAAAGATTTTTTGTTAGAGATTGAAAGCATATAGAGAGGGACAAGATAGACGTCCAAAACATGTACTCTGAAGTAACTTTTGCGATTGTATCACAGATCATTAGACACGCCCTAGACGACTCCGAGCCAATAGCAGGTTTCCAAGGTAACAAGTAGCTAGTGCCATACTGCCAGGTGTGTAATAACCCTGGCTACTCTCTGGGACACCAACCAATGAACTAACATCTGAGTCTCGAGTATACACAGGAGTGTGGAGTCTAACCTACAGGTCACTGAACTCCCGAAATTTTCTATCCCAACATATAGTTTTGTATATCTTCCAAATTTTTTATTTTTTTATTTGAAATTCACTTTTTAGTTTTAATAAAATTGATACATTTTTAAATAATTAAAAAGTGCATTCAAAAATTAAAATTTGGAGCGTTCACAAATCTATATGCGCTTAGTCTCTAAGAAAAAAATCTTTAGTTGAAAATATTACCACAATAAATGACTGAGATATCTGTGTCTGAATTTAGCATTTAATTCCCTATGCGCCTATTCATGGCGAAACCTGGCCTTAAGTCAGCTTCTCCATTGCAGCTATTGTACAGCTCTCATAGAAACTACTTAAAAAAAACGGGTCTGATTCCAGGAGACATTTTGAACACGACTTTACGTGTTGCAACATTGTCGAAGCCAGAACATGCAAAGGCGAGATGGAACGTCGTTGCCACTGATATGAGCGAACATGCCTTGTGTTGCCGCGGAACGAACCTTGTATCTGGTTGGTTAGGTGATGCTGCGATGTACCGCTGCCAGTTGCTTAGAAAGCCGTCCGGTAGGTTAGCCGCACACTTAAGAAATTATTCGGAAACTTACGATACCGGTGTATACGCTCAGTGAGAATTTTTTCCCCCCTATATATTGAGCGTGGAGTTCCTACATTTGCTCAGGAACCAGTCGAATACGTAGGCAAGTTCCAAACTTTGTATAACAGCGACGCTAAACATTCCCTATATCTGCAGCTTGATGTGTGGTATCATTTCCATAAACTGTATAGGTTAAAAACTTCCATTATAGTTTAGGAAGCATACCAGGATTTTTTTTTTTTTACAGTGAGCGCCGTCTTACCATGGTGCCGTTTTGTCATGGAGTTCATCAGAGTTAGAAAGACTCTTTGAAATGTTATGTTCTACATACTTAGGTATCCTGTGCCGAGGAGATTCGTACAGCCTACCAGCTGATAGAGAAACTGCAATCGTTAACAGTCTCGCAGTCATAGTTCCATTCTTTACCACTTCCCCTTAATCATAATCAGCGATTATCTCTGGACTGAGGTTTAAGAGATACCGATCGACAAATTTGGAACTTAAACAGCTAAATAAGAAGATAACCCCTACATGGACTAAAACCGATAATTAACATGTGTTCAGAGTTTTTTTTTTTGGCAAATAAAGTAATTGGGCTTCACCATGGCCTAGATACGTCCAGAAAGCTAAAAGCTATGAGATCTTTTGATTTTATTGGGTCCTAACAATTAGTTATATCTCTGTTTTCAAATATGTTTAAAAATGTATTTTATACGAATCCGTTCGAACCACGAAATGGAAATGTAAAAAAACTTAAATTATTTCTAGAAATTTTTAAAGTTATTATTATTTTTAAAATTATATGCTGGGACCGTGATTTTTCGAGAAAAAATCGGAGCACTCAATAGAGTTCAATACTATACATAAACTTCGGCTGTAGCCATACCTCCATTGGCTGCTGGTGTCGTTTCCGCATTTGACCTAGCCACTCAGGATTCTGTAACTCCGAATCTCAACCTTAGTTATTCGTGAGCTAACAGTTAACGCGAACCAGAATATGTTTCAGCCAATCAAAAAAGGTGGACGACTCCACAGTCCTCTGAACTTTATCTTGTCTTGAAATTTTTTTTCGCCAAATGCCACTGCCCCTAATTACATGCAATCCTTGTAATTCTTATAATATTGTCTTGCTCGATGGAAAGGTTTTTTTTTTTAAATATAATTCCTGAAGCATCTAAAAATAAAAAAAAAATATGCTTAAAGTTTAACTATCTTCATACTCGTTTCAAAGGATTTTTTAAAAATATTTAACAGTTTGAGGAGTATGGACGTATTTACACGGGGATACGTTTATATGGACAATAATTTGCTCTCGAAGACAAAGCTCACACTTTTATAATTTTACTATTTCGCTAGACTTTATTGGAATCTAAGTAAAAAATGACAACTAGTCAACATTCCAGTTGGTAAGAATAAAACAGTTCTTTTTAATATATTTTTTTTTAAACGATCACTATGGATTGTAAACCTTGTTACTTCTATCGCGATACATTAATTGATACACAGCCAACGCGTGACTTCGTTGGTCAATGTCCAGCAAATAATAAACGTTGCAGAGTACAGTAGGCGTGTCCGGTGTAGCCAGGACCAATAGGACAATGGTAAGTGGAATTACAGAGACCAACCAAAATTATATTGCTGTAGTGTAGAATATAGGCAGCTCACTTCAAACTTGTCCCCAGCGCTGCTAAATTAATGCTGTCAGGATTCATGTGAACTCTAAAGCATTTCAAGGGGGTGGGTTAGTTAAAGGCTGTTCACGATAAAGTGAGTACTTTTGAAATCAACCTAAGAAAAAAACACTGCTCCTACGTGCATATATTTTAACTGGCGGACTGAGTGATATGGCCCCAGTAAAATTGGTAACGATGGATTGGAAGTAGTTCCGTATCTTAACGTCGAATATAAAGTGTTAGATAACCATTTCTGATAACTGAGATTATTTATTTCGCTTTATGTTATTTTTAATGAATCGAAGGGTAAAAATTAACAGACTTGTAAAATATTTACTTTTCTAATAATTTCATGGTTTCACACTTGACCGACGCATGAATAAAGTTATGAGACCCATGACAATGTTAATCTTACATCAGGCGGAAGAATACAAAACGTGAATGCAATTAGATCTTAAGCAGGGCTTTCAAAAATGCTCATTTAACTGTGAATAACCTATAGTACGAAAGCTGTTCACTTGGTAGCTGTGTTTTGGGAAAATAAAGTCAGTGAAAAAATAGTAACGCTAGTTTTTGCAGAACTCGGAGTTAATCTAAGTTAGCAGGTAAGTATGATCACAAGAGGGTTCTACTTAACTCCGAGGAGGGATTTTCAGGTTTTTCGGCAACCTCACTGTTCTTCCGGGGAGGGAAACTTTTCCTTCTCCCCCGCGGAGTTGTTTCGGAACTACCCCTAACTGCTTGGTCCCCTAGCCCTGGCGCGTTGGGAGGACCTTGCCGTTTGCCCGTCATCCATCTTCGCAGGGCGTACCGACCGTGATGGAGTCTTGTGTGTCGCTAGATCAAAGCTCTTTCGCCTGGCTTTCGCTCCCGCATTAAATGTCAATCTCGTTCATTATGTAGCAGGGACGAGGTCGATCTTAAAGCCGATTTCCTTCTGACGCGTCAACTCTGCGCAGAGGTTATGTGGAAGACAAGGCGTACACCAGTGACACGAAACACAGAGTGACTTCAAACGGAACACTTCATCAACCTGTGAGACAAGCAGAGCTCATTAAAACGTGGTACACACACTGGTTAAAATGAATGAAAATAACGTATGTTGCTTTTGAAAGTAGAATGCACGTATAATGCATAAGCACACCCGAATTTCGTGAAAAGATTTCCGCACATGCTAGATTTCAATATCCTATGGTCATACCAGCAGTATTCTCTTACACGCTGGCGACGTATGTTTGTGAGAAGACATTTTATTACCTGACTGACCAATCGGAATTAGGTTGCCCCGCTACTGTATATCTGTGATTCGCGGGCAGACACGTGACACCTAGATCATCCAGTCGCTGGCGCGTATCTGAGCTAAAATGTTACTAAATACAACTGGTCGTGAAATATTTTCGCGAAATTCGGGTGTCACTAATAATAATTATATATTTTGTAACAACACAAATTATTTTGCGAAAATTAATTTATTTGAGGACGGCACAAATTTACCAGCCCTGGGGACAAGTTTGAAGTGAGTTGCCTATATTCTATACTACAGAAAAATCATTTTGGTTGGTCTCTGTATTTCCACTTGCCATTCGCCTATTGATCCTGGCTACCCCGGACACCCCTATTGTACGTTACAACGTATATTATTAGCTGGCCGTCAACCAATGATGTCACTCCTTGGCTGTGTAGGAATTAATAGAGGCCTGTAAAATTCGCAGATTCATTTTGGGACAAGCTAGAATTCAAAACCCGTGTGTTTATATAACTTTAGCCATGTTAAGCATGGCTTTCAAAAGTGCTTATTCTACCGTGAACAACCTACATTAAATGTGCTGTTATAAGCTGTCCACTGTAACGTGAGCATTTTTTAAAATCAACATTTGAAAAAAGTACACACTGGCATGCAGGAGCACAGTTCAGTTCGCAGTGAATCAAGTAAAATATTTCCAATTCTTCACGTCATAGTGCGAGTATAAAGTTTCGCTTTATGGCAATTTAAGTATGAAACGTTATTAGTAACACATTTAGAATCCTAAAAATTTCAAGTTTTCAGTTGACATGAATAAAGTGATGGGGCCAACGTCAATTTATATTTTACGCACGGTGGAATGATACCAATTGAGGTGGAAAGTAGACCTGCAGCAGGGATTTCATAACGGTTCACTTAACCGTGGACAGTCTATAGTTTTTCCATAGTAGCTCAACTACATTGAACGTGACGTATAGATTAGATATGCTGATACTCAACGATTTAAATACACAAGAAGCAATTTGATAACTGGTAAACGTAATATGTATAGCTAAAGTTTGCTTTAGATATCAATTTTGAAATTTCATGAAGCCTTATTCGATGCCGCTTGGATTCGTTCCGCCAGACAGTGAGATAGTTACGTATGTACTGCTTGATATAACAAGTGAAGTATAAACATTACAATGGTATCGATATGTATTCCTTAAATATTAAATTAATATCATCGGAAACATTGTCTGCAGCATGTTGTTATCTACATTACAAAAGTCGCTCTATTTTATCTGAGCAGTTTTGTATAATTACGTACCACTTTTGTTGGTATAATTTCGAACACTTGTACTTGTCTAGCAATTGCTACAGAGTCCAACGCATATGGCCAAAAAAAAAAAAATTAATTAAAAGCATTTTCTTATGTAGCCTTGGTTTGTGTACGAGCAACGTATCCAGAAAATTTGCAGGAAGAAGTGGCAAAACTGTTATAAACATTTGAAGAACTAATCTCACAGACTAGGGCATTTGAAAAGGACGTCACTCGGGCCTTAGCTGAAGCAGACATTCAAGGGTGCATATGTGCACTGAGAACGAATTCGGACAGGTACAGTGTGACATCACAAACCCGATGCCCTTTTCTAGGCGAAGTAGCCATGCTAGGGCCCTTGGGTGGTGAATTCGAAGAAGCGCTGAAAAATCACTGAGATCAATGACGTTTCTTCAGTGTTCGTCAGCAGTGACGGAATAGTGCCAGCAATCAGTAGGGATGGGAATATTTCGCGAGTTCATTTCAGGACAAGATAGAACGTCGAACATGTTCACACTGATGTTGACTTTGTAATTGGTTCGCAGTTTATTATACACGCTCTGGACAACTCTGAGCCAATAGCGGACTGGATAGGAAACAAGTAGCGAATCCCATACTGCCAGGCGTGGAGTAACACTGGCTACTCTCTGGGGAAGCAACCAATGGACACACAGCTAAGGCTCGAGTATACACAGGACTATGGAGTCTAGCATACAGGTCACTGAGCTCGCGAAATTTTCTTATCCCTAGTAATAAGCAAATATTTCGTATGTGTCAGTGATTTGATAGTTTCGGAACGCTAGGCAGTAGAACAAACGCGAGCTTGTAAATATAAACAAACAAAGCAAAGGTAATGCATGTTACCTTGTCATAGAATATTTTATAAATGAACTAAGATAAATTTATAAATAAATGGCTAAAGTTGTATACACATACGTGTTTCGAATTATAGCTTGTCCCAAAATGAATCCGCAAATTCTTCAGGTCTCTACTGATAACCAATTAATATGATGGCTGGATTTCACTGGTTTATTTGTGATCCCCACTGAATGTCGAGAATTACACTGCCGTAAGTAACTTACTCCCAGTTCATTTCCTTGATGTGCCAATCGGCAGTAGCTTATCAACTGACTCTCGGTGAATGTTAGTCCACTGATTCATGTCACTGGTTCGGGCTTAGCTTGCAGGTAGGTTCACAATAAAAAAAAATGCGCACATAACATGGGACATAACATTACACGCGACCACAACCCTTAAGCTGAATTGATTCACATTTGAATACATGAGTATTATTTTTGGACAATGCAATTTTTCGACGATCCTGACATTAGTTGGCAGTGTTGGTGAATATTTTAATGTTTTTTTGACATACACAAAATGGAGTATAACAACATAGTAAGTATGATATAGTGTTAAAAATATACCGTGATTTATAAAATGGACGTGTTTGCTTGCCCTAAAAACCTTTGCTTTTGCAATCGTAATAATGTGCATAACCTTAACAAATTTCTGCTAGTATAATGCGATCCTCTAAATTTATATTTCTGTATGCTGTTCACGGTAAAGTGAGCACTTTTTAAGCGCCCCTCCCCCCCCCCCCCAAACAGGCTTTATCAACTGATAAATATATCTTATTGCAACCTCAAGCATTAAATTTTGAGGGTGGTGAAACGTATACACTGTATTTATTGGTCATATTGCAATGTTTATATTAAAAAGCAGCAGTAAGATGTAAATCGGATGAAAGGAAATATTTCGAAGGGCCTTAAAAAGTGCTCACTTTACCGTGAACAGCCTATGCGTGGGACGCCTGAGAGGCATATCTGAGTTCGTGAGGGATGGAGGTAATAATTAAAAAAAATAAAATGAACTAATGATTTCTAATTTATTTACTCAGCTATTTTTTACAACATTAAATTATATGTCTCCAGTATTACTCTTTTTATTTGACCATGAGCGCAATATTTAAAGTATATTAAAACTCTCATTAACATCCTTCTCAATTGTCTCTGCTGGTTACAGTAAATTAACTCATACTCATTAATAACACGTGCTCAGTCTATCGTTTGCCATTATTTTCATAGACTGTTCTCGGTAAAATGAGCACTTTTGAAAGTCCTGCTTAAGATCTACTTGTATGCAATTTGTGTATTATTCCACCTTATGTAAAATTAACATTGTCAATAATAGCCTCATCACTTTGTTCATACGTCGGTCAAGTGAAACTGTGAAATTGTTAGAAAGTAAATATTTTGCAAATTTGCTGATTTTTACAATTTGACGGATAAAAAAAATAGAAAGAAAAAGGAATAATATAAGTTATTACAAATGGTTACTTAGCACTTTTCATTCGACCTTAAGATATGGAACTACTTTTACCTCCATCGTTATCAACTTTACTGGACGCAAGTCACTCAGTACGCCCATTAAAATATATGCAGGCAGGAACAGTGACTTTTTCTAAGGTTGATTTCAAAAGCTCACTCACTGTATCGTGAACAGCCTGTGTGCTGTGTTACTAATGTTCAAATTCGCACTTTTAATTTGTAATTAGAAATATTTTTATTACTACGGAATTAATTTTATTTTTATATTCGCTACCAACTAAAATGAGGACCCGCATAGCTGTGGTTAACGAAAGGACAGTGGTTAATTAATAAAAACTGGTCGCTTTTCCACGAGCAATCGTCATAATCAATTCACGGTATCTTCCAAATTTTATGAAGTCCTGCTGAAGAACGGACTACTTTTTAGGTTTAGTTAGTATTTTTCTCAGCGTCGTGCAAACAAAGCGTAACCGAGTCTAGAAAATTACAGAAAAGAAAGAGATCACGCACGCACCGATTTAATTCGCTCCGGGGCCGCAGCGGAGGCATCGAGGGACAGCAGGCAACGAGGTATTAGGACAGCATGAACGCAACGGAGGTCGTCAGGCCAGACCGACTTCTGACTCTCGCTTCAGGGCCGTGTAAATTGCATATGCTCGCTCTGGGGCCGCCGCGAGGAACTAGCGCGCGCACCGTTTATATGCATCACAGGATAGGGACAGCAGGCGACGAGGTATTAGGAGAGCATGAACGCAACGGAGGTCATCAATTTCTTACGGTGTGTGCTCGCTTCAGGGCCGTGTATGTATGTGCTCGCTCTAGGGCCGCCGCGAGGATCTCTTCGAGCGCACTGCAACTTTTTTATTACTGGGAATAGAAAATTGTGCGGGGAGGCGGGATACATAGATTATGAATTTCAGATGAGTTTAAAATGTATTTCGAAATTGGTAATTATTCAATATCATCATCGACAGAGTCGCGAGTGGTGTGTATTCTATTGAAAAAAAAGACAAAAGATGTGAATACCTTCGTGGCAATTATATGCAAGTTTTGATTTTAAATAAATTACTCATAAAAAGGGATATTAAATGGATTTGTTTTAATACATTTTATGTTTTTGCACACGTACAGAGTTAATACACTTGATAATTAATTGCAGGGAATTTAACGGAAAATAGTTTCGCAGGTTAGCTCTCAGGCGTTCGGCTGGCGACGCTTACGCCCTATAAACTCGTAGACATATCAACATGTATTCACCGTAAAATGAGCGCTTTTTGAAAGCCCTGCTTAAGATCTGCTTGTATGCACGTTGCGTATTCTTTTGTCCTATGTAAAATTAATTTTTCTATGGGTCTCATCACTTTATGCATGCGTCCGTCAGGTGAAACTGTAGAAATATTAGAAAAGTGAATTAGTTACAAATGCGGTCATTTTTACCTTCGATGCATAAAAAAAAAAAAATCTAGTTGCCGCAAATGGTTACCTTGCACTTTTTATTGCACTCTGAGTTATGGAACTACTTTCCACCCACCACTGCCAACTTTACTGGGTCCATGTCACGCAGTGCGCTCGTTAAAGTATATGCAGGCAGGAGCGGTTACTTTTTTTTTATCTAAGGTTGGTTTCAAAAGTGCTCTCTTTATCGTGAACATCCTTTACCCAGCTACACCCTCTGCACCAACGTACTGACCACGCGAACAGATCTATATACTTGGAAGTAGCCAAGGTCACTTCCACGCACGTGTCGCTACATCTTGTTGCCTACCTGCCCCTTAAATTTCGCTCGCATGTTTTCGTAGATAAGTGAAGGTCTGCAACTCCGGCCTTACCTACATCAATATCCTCTTATTGAAAAACCGCCCTCTCTAAGCCACGCGAGTTTGGGACGTGAATTCTGCTCCGCTTGTGTTTAGGACACTGTCGCTGTAAAGGTCGACGAACAGATTTAGGGACACGCGCTATTACAATTGTCTGCATTTGTGTAAACAGTATTTGGGACCTAGTTTGTAATACTACAAGTTCACTAGAGCACAATTTTACTGCACAGTATCGTGAAATGTGCGAAACTAATGTTGAATTTAACAAACACTTGCTGCAAACTTGAGGATACTGTGTGTTGAAGGCTGTTCGCGGTAAAGTGAGCATTTTTTTAAACAACCTTCGAAAAAGGCGCTGTCCCTACCTGCATGTATTGTAACGGGTGGACTGAGAGATATGCGGCCATTAAAGTTGGTGAAACTATGGAAGAGAGAGTAGTTCCATATATTGATGTTAAAAGTTTAAGACTACTGAAATTATATTCTTCCTGCTTTATTGTTTTTTTTTCTTAACGCATATAAATGTAAGGATTGGCAAATATGTGAACTATTTACGTTTTAAATCATTTTACATCTTCACTTGACCAGAGCATGAATAAAGTTATGAGTAGAGACCTGCAAAATTCGCGTTATTATTTGAGGACATGTTAAACTTGAAATACTTCTCCTTTGCAATACGTTTGTCATCGGACCAGTCTTTATTTGACACGCCCCTGGTAACCCATGCGCCAATAAATGAACGCTCCCCAATCGTGTGCTCCAATCACTTGCAGTTCACTCAGAAAGGGAGTGTCATAAAATCACGGCAGCAGCCAATGGAGAAGCGACGCCGGCTCGAGTATATAAAGTACTGTGAATTTTTAGCTTGACGCAAAGAAAAAATAACACGAATTTTGCAGGTCTCTAAGTATGAGGCACGTGGCAATATTAACTTTACACGTGGCGGAAGAATACACAATGTGCATACCTACAGGTAGGTCTTAAACAGGCCTTTCAAAAGTTCTATTTTACCGTGAACAGCCTATACAAACTTGGGGACACATACAACAGTTTAGTGTGTCTCAAAAAACAGCGTGCTGTAAAGATGCAGTATATGACTTGTATCGGTGAACGAAAAGGTTAGGCAACTAGTTTCCAAAGAATAAGTTTGTAAAGAGTAAAAAAATAGTTTCTACCATTTATTTCCATTAAAGTTGGCAACCGTGCAGGAAAACTACTTCTACGTAATAACGTAATATTACAAGTGTCGTACTGAAATTTGCGGTGTGTTTATTTCATTTATTTTCAGTTCTAATGCACACAGTTTTAATAATTCCCATAATTAGTAACAAGTTTACATTTCTGACTACATCGCAATTTTTTTTTTTACTTGATCGACGTATGAATAAAGCGATTAGGCCCATGGCAGTGTAATTTTTACATATGGCGGATGAGTACAGAATTGTAATGAAAGTAAATCCTAACCAGGGCTTTCGAATGTGTTGGATTAACTGTGAACAACATATTCCATCGACCGCCAAGTTAAACATTAAGCACATTTAATCATCTGTTATTACTTGAAATTCCAATTCCGCAATCCGTTGCCAACATTGGCATACAATATTGTACAAAGTACTTACGTTTTATTAAGTTCTATTAAGGGCAGGTACTTTTCCTGAGGTTGAATTTTTTTTTAAAGATCTGTTAAACGTGCAATAGCTATACCAATTTAAGAACCGTACCAAATCGTAGACTGTAGATCGTAGACGTAGACTGTATCGGAATATAAGTAAAAAATGGCAATTAGTCAACATTTCAGTTTGTAAGAATAAAACTGTTCTTCATAATAATTTTTCAGACGAACACGATGGCTTGTAAGACTTGTTACTTCGATCGCGATACATTAATTGGTACACAGCCAACACGTGACTTTATAAGTCGACGGCTAGCCAATAACAAACGTTGCAGAGTACAGTAGGCGTGTCCGGTATAGCCAGAATCAATAGGACAATGGTAAGTGGAAATGCAGACAGTACTCAAATGATATTGCTGTAGTGTAGAATATAGACAGCTCACGTCAAACTTGTCCTCAGTGCTAGTCAATTTGTGCCGTCCTCAAAGGGTTAAGGCCATATTTCACGATAAATATTTTTTTTTATTACGTGAAAGAGATTTATGCAAGGAACACGTAAATGTAAATATTTATAGTCAAATGATGTTAATATAGCATCGAAAAGAGGGAAATTTCTGAATATTTGAGTAGAAGTTTCTATGCCCCTAATTAACTTTGCTAAATAAATCACTTTCCATGTGATCTACTCAAACAACACGTTAATTAAGTATCAGGGATGTTTAACAATCGGTACTCGGGTATTGTCATCCTGGATATATTTTTAAATATTTTTTGATGTTTTTGCCAAAACAGTTCTATTCGTACGAGAGAAAATAATATTAATATTTATTAGTTTATCTTGGACGAATAGAAGTGTGTTGCCAAAAACATCAATAGCTATTTTAAAAGGAGTTCAAGATAACATTACCTGAGTACCCCTTGTTAGATAATCTTGATACTTAATGAACATGTTGTGTATATTATGTGGATCACATGACATTAGATTTATTAGGCAAAGCTAATTGAGCATAGAAACCAGAACTCCAATATTTAGAAATTTACGAATTTTCGAAGCTATATTTTGAAAACTATAATCATTTGACTACAAATATTTGCATGTATGAGGTCTTAAACAAATCTATTTCAGGTAAGGAAATAACATTTTTTTTTTTGTGGAATATGGCCTCAAGGCAGGAATAAGTTTTAATGTCATGCTATTAACTTGATTCGCAAAAACTCAACACTTGAATTTTAATCATAAATTTTATCTTTGCTCAGTTCAAATCTTGAAACGTACAGTGTTGTATTTTCTGTTACCGTTGTGCATTGCAGTTGGATTACTTTACTGACGTGGGGCTAACAAAACACTGAAACTACTTTTGTCGTGTTTGTTTACTTGAGACATTTTGGTAGATCTCGCCTGTTCAAATGCCATAAGTAGGGACTTGCAAAATTTGCGTTATTTTCTGGCTGCACGCTAAAATCCACCGTCCTACGCAAATTATAGCTGGTGTCATTTGTTTATTGGCTTCTTCAGCAATAACAAAACGTTTTACCCGTTGACTTGGTTGGGCGTTATTGGCGTGTCCGGGAAAGCTATGATCCAATGACAAACGCAGTACAAAAGCAGAAATGTTTGAAAAACTACTCCGTCTTGAAATTTAAAAACGTGAAAAAAAATCTTCGAAGCTGACCAGGATTGAATTCATACACTCTTCCCACTTCGCTTCCATTGCCATTGCCCTGCCACCAGTGCTACAAAGTCAAGTCGAAAAATAAGAGAAAAATTCACGACTTATTGTTCTTAACGAAATCGTGAAGATTTAAATCGTATGCCCTTACGTTACGTTTTCGGTTTAATTGGCACCGTTAAGTTGGCTAAAACGAATAGTATGCACGTGTGCACACTCTTCGCCACAGTGTATGCAGTTTAAACCTTCGAACAGAGCACTGTGATGATTACGTGGAAACGAAATGGAAGACGTGAAAACGCAATGAAAGGCTGAATGTTCATATTACCTCGTAAAATGGGGTTTTCAAAGACAAGACACATTTTGCTAAGTATTTTGTAAGGTTTTGTTCGTTTATTCGTTGTTATTTCGCTTCACGCGCGTCTAACAGCCATTTTTTAACGTTGCTTCGCTGCCATTTTTACACGCTATTTGACTGATCCATCAGCCAAAAAACAAACCACTGAAAAACATTTTTAAAAAAATATATATATATATTGATGAATCAGTATCAATAATTGAAGTAAATCTTGCTTTTTTTTCACAGTTTCATCAGTTAAATTCCCTGAAGTGACTGTTGAATCAGTAAAGGTACTGTTGACTGATTGTAACAGTGAAATTCTCACTGAATCTGATTTAGAGTGTAACTCCCTGGTAGTTCAGCTAGTGATCTCTATTACCTCCTCTAAGTTACTGTGACGTGTATATTAATATGCTTATAACATTTTTTGGATGTAAAAGTTTAAAAACTGACATACTATAAGGCAGTTACACGTAAGTAAGTTTTGAGCGCTTCTCTGTAAATAATATTATGCAAACAGTTCAAAATGTTTTCTATGTCCATAAATTATTTTGTATTTTAACGTACCAAATATCAATTCTATGAACTTGCGCCAGAAAAAAAAAATAACGCATATATAAGTAAGAATTTTAACTGAATTTATCGGTAAGCAGTTTCATAAATTTCCGTAAGTTTAATGTTTGATTTCAGTTAACATGACACGTAGATGCAATTAAGATATTTTTTTTTAACACAACAATTTTAACTCCTGCAAAAAAGTTTGCACCCCTGACTATTTATTTAACCAAGTATTGCTCAAAACTTTTGAAGAAAAAAAAACACTTTGTAGACTATGCTCGAGTGTAGCTCGAGCAAAGCTAACTTGAATATTTCTTTGTTGTTCCGAACAAAACACGCATGTACGTGCAGTCTTTGTTCGGCTAGTGTTTTACACGACCTCACAAGAACACCACAGCGCAGTAACGATGATAGTGCTAACGACAGAATTGCTTTTTTTTTTTATATAGCCACTCAAAGGGACGTGATTGTTTGCAAATCTTTTTATACGATAAAGTACATTTGATTGCGTCAATATCAGCTCGGCTCTCTATTGGTTTATGACCGGCCAATAATGAACGCTGTAAAGTACAGGGTAGTGTACGGTGTGGTATGGACCAATAGGACGATGGTGAGTTCTAACACAGACACCAACAGAACCGGTGTTCTTGCAGTAGTGGATATGGGCGATTCACTTCTAATTTGTCTTAAGTACCAGTAAATGTGTGCAGACATCAATGTGTTAAGTACATAACTAGGTTATACTTGTTTTTCGCCGAAAGATTCCACGAATGTTTGAATTTGCAGAACACTTCAGCTGAGCTCCACTTTCTTAATTAGATTATTTTCCCCGGCTTACACGTCTGTTTTCGAAACACAAGCGTTGTGTATTAGATTAACCTATTTCTTATTTCCCCAGAAAAGTTAATAATGTCTGCTCACAAAGACACGTGACCAATACCAGTCTGAGACTTATATGTGTGCATGTACTATTTCGAATTCTAGCCTGCTCACAAATATTTCCGCGAAAATCCAAAGAGACGTATTTGTATTTTCTCCTGAAAATATTTATATATTTTTTTTACTGAGACAGTATTGTCTTTGTCGACCATTTAGAGGTAAGTTTGATCGAAAAAAAAAAACTTTTAATCCTCATAGATGCATACATATTATTTTTTTTATTAATTTCATACTTTTTTTTAAGCTTTTGTAGTTTACTTATTGAAAGGAATAACAATAAAATATAGCGGAATATATAAAATCATGTTGATATTTTAACATTCTTCTATAAAGGAGGCAAAATCCGCTATAATCCGAAAGATACTGTGTGTACATCGTGCTATGAAATATAAATCTACAATTTATCGGCGCATACAAATAGTATATATAAAGTAGACAGAGCTCGATATTTTGCACACATTGTATGCCTTTAATACTATCTATCTAGCATCTCTCCAACTTATGAGGGGGGGGGGGCAAGTCTTTAAGCCTCCCCGCTATCGGAAGAAACAAGGCACTAGGAGCTCCTCTTAAAATACGTTTACTTCTGTCAAAAATTTAATTTGGTACGCTCTAAACCCTTATTACATGGTGCATAAAAGATAAAAATATGTCTACAACCCAGGAGCGAAAATTTTTATTACAGAAATATATGTTTATTATAACTAGGGGTAGGGAAATTTCCCGAATTAATTTCTGGACAAGCTAGATCTGAAACACGTGTACACCAAAGTCATTTTTGCAATTGGATCACAGTTCATCAGACACACCCAGGACGACCCTGAGCCAATACCAGACTTGCAAGGAAACAAGTAGTGAGTGCCATACTGCCAAGTGTGGAGTAACACTGGCTACTCCATGAGGCAGCAGCCAATGAACAAACGTCTGAGGCCCGAGTGTATGCACGACTGTGGTGTCTAGCCAAAAGAACTCGCGATATCTTCCTATCCCTAATTGTAACAATTGTCAACAGTATTTATTACAAAGTTGTAATTTAAAATAAGGATTAAACTTTTATATTAAGTGAAATGCCTCAGTACGAGAACCAGCATTAAAAACAGCATACAGTGTCTCAAACATCTCAGTGAGAAAAAAAAAAGTTTGGTTGCCCATTTACCCTGATTCTGGCGCCCTTTCGTAAGTCAAGGGAGAGGAAATATCCGTAAAGGCTGCTCACGATAAAGTTAGCACATTTGAAATCAACCTTACAAAAAAGTCACTGCCCCTGCCTACATATATTTTAACTGGCGCACTGAGTGACACGCGCTCAGTAAAGTTGGTAACGATGAATGGAAAGTAGTTCCATACCGTAACGTCGAATAAAAAGTGTTAGGTTACCATTTGTGATAACTTAAATTATTTCTTTCGCTAACTGTCTTTTTTAATGCATCGAAGTGTAAAAATGAACAGAGTTGTAAAAAATATACTTTTCTAATAATTCTACAGTTTCACTTGGCCAGTGCATGAATAAAGTGATGAGGCCCATGGCAATGTTAATTTTACATATGACGCAAGAATACACAACATGTATACATGTAGATCTTAAGCAGGGCTTTCAAAAGTGCTCGTTTTACCGTGAACAGCCTATAGTAGAGGATACAGTTATATGTAGAGACATGCAAAAATTGGCATTATTATTTGGGGACACGTTAAATTTTAAACACGTGTACCTTTGCAAGGCCTTTGTCATTGGGCCACACTATAGCTGACACGCCCTGGGTAACTCTGCGCCAATAAATAAACACATCATAACTGTGCGCCCCAGTCACGTGTGGTTCAGTCAGAAAGGGCGTGGCTTCACATTTATGCAGCAGCCAATGGAGAAACGACGCCGGCTCAGTTATATACAGTACTGCGAATTTCAGCCTGATGTCAAATAATAACGCGAATTTTGCATGTCTCTAGTTATATGTGGCCGCCTACACTTGGCACGCGAACTGTTCCACGAATTCATTGGACGTCAACGCTGTGCATGGCTGCCTGCATTTGGAGTGCCAGTCTACGAACTTAAAGAACGTCGCTATTGTTTACGCTGTACCACACCAATAATCACGAGACGCCGAGGGAAGTTTAATCTTTGTATTTTAACATTACACCGCAGCTCCTCAATGCATAGATAACATTTTATATTTAAAACACGTGACAATTGTTTTCGAGATAAATTCTCTCCTAAAAATGACTACATATTAAAAGGCACATTACAGATTGCTTTATCAATAGGTTCCATTCAGGTACAAGTGACTACATAAATTACTTCATGAATATAAATTCTCGTAATACCTATTAATTGAAGTTTCAGGCTTTACACAATATAATTGAATATCTTAAAACGGGCAATCTCCCCCAAACATTTATTTCAAATAATTATCCTGAAAGGGGCCCGTGCTGCCGGTAAGCCGCCATTTTACTTACACTGTAGTGGAAAATTTCAAATCACCAATTCTGTTCCGTACCAAGTACGTTAGCAATCGATAAGGGAGGGCCATTTGAGTCGGTCCTTTATAGCCTCACCTTAGTAAAACCACAGAGAATGCAGAATTCTTGGAGCAAATGCAAGTAGAAAGTGACGCCGCAGGAGCTGGCATCGGAAGACGTGGCTGCCTATACTCAAGGCGCCAGTCCACGAATTTGAGGTGCGGTATTCATAGTGAACCGTCGAGTAATACTTGAAACAAGAATTACTTATACTAGGTGCTTAAGTATGATTTTCAGTTCGTAGTGCCAGATATAAGTGCTGCTCATTGAGCTAGTTTGTAGAAATACTTCATTAAGCAATACTTCAAAAGCAAGTCGTACTTATTAAACAATTCAGAGTCCCAAAAAGAGTTTGGCATATTTCTGAAGTATTCATAACCAAATGAGTATTGCTTTTTCACATAATTATACAAGTTATTCTTCATCAGATCTGCTTCGTTGTGAACTGAGGTACTAAATTTTTATATTCTGACTACGTTATTCACGAGATATTTTTATTCCAAATATTGTTTCCATAAATATTTGGTGGAAATATAATTTATATAATTACATGAGAGGAACGGGAAAGTTAAAATCCTGTACTCTTTGATATGAAAATATGATCTATTTTTTAAACTGTGTGTACAGTGGATTTTGGTTACTAGGACGATTTTGAACAATTTGTGTATGAAGTACCTTACGACTCTTAAGTATGCGCATCAAATGATTTTGAATATATTTGTCATTTTAATATAACCACAAGTGTTTAACATGAAATCAGCCAAAAGTTACTGTAAGAAAATTTAGCACATTCAGATAAAAAAAAAAGAAGAAAAAACACACGCACACACACTTCATTTCAAATAAAACAATTGCAAATGAAAAATTGTCACAAAAATTGCATTATTTAATAATTATTATGATTAAATGTTCATTACACGGAAGGGAACCACATTTGATACATATGGATTCTTTGGTAATACTTGAACACTGAGTCTAACAAAGGTGTAATTTAGAAAACAGTATTAATTTCACTACCCAAAACCCGGTCACTGTATCATTTCTATTACAAAAACTACCAAAAAAACGGGCCAAAACTTTCTAGGGCCATGATCGAACGTGTTTGTAATACGAGTTCTGAAACAGAGGTTATGTTGGCCGGACGTTGGCATGAGATACGAGCAAGGACATTCATGATCGATAATGTCGTTCGCGGAACTGCGCAGTTATTAACGCTGGACGAAAACGCCCAGGATTGTATGATTACAAGGTATCTTAGGTTTCCAATTGACTGAGATGTCATTAGCCCTCTGAGGAGTATGCACGTACATACACGGGGCTACGTTTATGTGGAGATTTATTTTATCTTTAAGACAAAGCTTACTTTACTGTTTCTTTGGACTTTATCGGAATTTAAACAAATGATTATAACTTGTCTGCGTTTAAGCTCAAAAGAATAAAACTGTTCTTTTAAATACTTCTTCAAACTAACAGGATGAATTGTAAAACCTGTTACATCTGTCGCGACACATTAATTGGTACACAGTCACCGCGCGATATCATTGGTTGACGGCCCGCCAATAACGAACGTTGCATGGTACAGTATTCGTGTACGGTATAGCCAGGACCAATAGGACGATGGTAAGTGGAGATACAGAGGCCAACACAACTGATATTGCTGTAATGTGGAATATAGGCAGCTCACATCAACCTTATCTTCAGTGCCTGTAAATACGTGCCCTACTCGAAGGGTTAAAACCACGTCCACATTATCATTTATTCTTCCAGTGTGCACAACAATTACGTTTTTTTTTTTTTTACCACGGCTAACCAACCTCCGAAAAAAAAATTACATAACACAGGAAAATAAACACGTTTTTTATTGCACTGATTATTATAATCTCAAATGCGCAATACGGTAAATAAAAAATGTTCGAAATGCCAGCGAAAAATTTTAAAATAACAAACTAAAGTAAAATTTATTTCGTCTGAGTGACCGCTGTAATTAAAATGTCTCTTTTATAAATGTTATTTTGGTACTGATATTATATAGATACTTATTCGCCTACTTCATGAAGTAAAGCTTGCTTCGAGCAAGTAATACTCCTATAAGAATTACTTTGCCAGGAAGCCGTTTATGAATTCGTTGCTCAAATAAGTATTGCTTAGCGAAGAAGCATTACTTCATTAAGTACGACTTATTTTATATGCAAGCCTTCGATTATGATTGCTTTAGAGAACTTCTCTGTGGCTGGTACGTGACTGCCTGCACTCAAGATGACAACCCACAAACATATTGAAAGTTGCCGTGATGCGTGGCTGCCTACACTCGATAGACCGATCAGCCCACTTACTTACTCACTGTGTTTGTATACCCCTGTGTGTTACTGCACTGCTATCTAGCAACAATTTAAGCAAGCCCTGAAAAATAAAACAAAAATTAAATTAATTAACCGTAAAAAAACTTTTAAAACCGAACTTTTAGTTATAAATGCCCTACAAAGAGAAAAATAATTATAGAAGATACAGAATTTGTAGAACCTGTAAGACATGGTCAAAAAGCCATAATAAACTTGACTACAAATTAATATTGTAGTATCAATTTATATATAATATATAAAAGCTTGGCACAATGTAGAACGTATACCTAATTTGCGCAAGCGTAGTAAGCAGATATCATGTGTAAAGCTGTTAACTATTCCTGCCAAACTTTTATATACTAAATATAAATTGGTACAAAAAAGCAAATTTGTAGTAAAGTTTATTACGGCTTTTCGACCACGTCTTACAAGTTTACAAATTTTGTAACTATTATAATTATTTTTCTCTTTCTAGTGCATTTATAAAGAAAATGCTTGTTTTAAAAGTTTTTTTTGCAGTTAATCTATTTTTCACTTTTTAGTTTCAAATGATTGTTTCTTGTTATTTTTATACAGGATGAGGTATTTAAAACAGTTCACCTTAATAAATCGCCCCCTTGTAAAGATAGAAGAAAATGGTTCAGACAATCGTTGTGTTTGGGGTGAAAGGGGCCATAATGTGACGTTAATTGTAAATGGGATGACATGCTTTATTACACACCTCTGAACAGCTCTTCGCAAGATGAATGCAAACATGTGTAACACGTACTAGAAATGTGAACATTAAACCACGTCGTCCCATTTAACATACCGCAGTTGACCCCAACATTTCCGTCGCCCCTCGGCGTACAACGCACCTATTTACTAAAGTAACATTATAGCCCCTTTCACCCCAAACAACGTTTGTCTGAAACATTTTCCTCTATCGTTGCAAGTGGCCGATTTATTAAGGTGGCATATTTTAAATGCCTTATCCAGTATAGGTAAACTATTTGTATATTCACAGACTCGTGAATGTTTATTAGTACACCTATATATTGATAGTAAAAACAATTAGTGAGGCTAAAAAGACTATAATTGTGAAGTTATTCACTGGTGAAACCTTCCACACTTCGGGCTGCAACCTGACGAACAGTGATGCACTGCAGGTAGACTGCACGCCAATTCAGTGCAAAGAGGTCGGACAGACATCTACCATACATACAAAAATGGCAAGTCATATAAAATCTTGTGAAAACAGCATCAATAAATATATTGGAGTTAGAAGAGAACGAATCTGCGACTTATAATGGACTCTCAGAAAGTCTAGCTTAGTGAGGCGATGGATGAAGACGAAGAAGATGAGGGGATGGATAGGAGGAAACTTCCCGGCTTTTACAATTTGAAACACTCGGCTGGGGATTGTCGAGAACCGAGGCAAATCTCGCGGCATAAACTCGGTCTTGTCGAGCAAACTGATCGATTTATTTATTTTTCTCCTTGTTTCCTTCACGGAAGGGTGCGCACATTCTTTCGCTTCCCCCTCCAAATCCACCCCTTTCCCACTCCCTCCAACAGTTTTCCTTCGACAAGGCTGTTTCGGAGTGGCTGGTCTATCACGAGCACTCGTCGAAGTCGAGTGTCAATATTTGATGGAAAGAATTCAGAGCGCAGCTGCAGGAATTGCGGATTCTGGCGCAGAAGAACGAGGGAAAGGGGGCAAAGACAAATATTTCCGGATAAAACATCGGAACCAACATCACGTCTTTCTGCTGTGGGACGTGAGCGCTATTTTTTTTTCTTTTCAATTTTTCAATGCACATATATTTTTTAAATTCGCAGTTACTCCCAACTTTTCTGAAACCCTGCTATTACTCTAATTTCAGGATATTCCTCCGCTTGATGCAAATAAAACTTAACCAAGTCTAGAAAGTTTCATCAAAGGGACAACGCACCGCATTCGTGCGCACTCATTTTTTAAATATATTTCATGAGAACTATTTTTTATTACGCATGGTAAACCCACCTATTTTCCCTCTGGTTTTATTCATATTCTTTATAAGTGACATATAGTTTATAGTAGAATATAACTCAAAGTTCAATTTAACAAGAAATGAAGTACTTTTGAGTGAACACAAGTATAAAACGCTTGTAATACATGACATATTTAGGAAACAACCGAACACATCGTGCATAGAGTGATTTTTCAAAGGTTTGATACAAACAGTGTTAGGAAACTGCGAGTAGACGATAGATAACTGTCTCATTACGCCTCGTTATTTGCCATTCAAAGGAGGTTTTTCGTTGTGAAATATGAATTCAGATATGAAAACCCACTACTTAGAGACAGGAATATTTCGCGTTATAAACGACCCGTAGGCTAGACTCCACTGTCCTATGTATTTCTGAGACTCAGCTTTCAGTTTATTGGCTGCTTGCCGTCAGACCAGGTGGCACGGTATTCAGTGATTGTTCCCTTGCAGGTCCGTTATTGGCTCAGATTTCACCTGGGCGTGTCTAACAAACTATGAATACCATTGCAAACATAATAGGATTACACACGTGTTCGAAGTCTACCCTGTCCTAAAATGGACTCGCGAAATTTCCCAGTCCATAACAACGCTGTAGCAAGTAAGGTTGGCAGATCCGTTCATAGCATGTTTCGTTACACATTCCCTCAGTTTATACGAAGAAGAAGCTAATTTACATGCTTAGAGTAAGGAAATGTTTTTATTACACTTAATTTTTCAGGGGGTTGGTCGGAAGTATAGCAGTCAGAATACTTTTTCTGCCACTAAAGCGAGCCAGTTCTCGGAGGTGTCGCTTCCTGGCATGTAGGGAACATTACTGTCGTTACTGTGGGCTGGCGGATATTTCTCGGTCCAGTCCCGCTTTTCCCACTCTTGCATTCTGCCGGTACTGCATCTTCGCCTCATTTAACTTTCACGGTTTCTCAAGTCGCCAACCGATTCAATTTAGTTCCATTGCAGATTATGCCCATATCTTTACTAAGATAGATGTTACCACGTGCACAAATCCCCGAAATTATAAAAAGACAACTCCAAACTACCTTTTGTTTCTGGTAGTATCAATTTAGCTACAAGTTCAAAACACATATATTTACTGTATTTTGTGGGCAGTCGTTTCGGTCTCCGGGACCGTTGAAATTAAATTGATGAATATTTTATCAGCCCGGAGGGTGGTGTAACAATCATGCTACTAAAAGGAAGGGGAGGGGGTGGGGGGCGACAATTAATTTTCAGAGGTTGAAGTATCAGTCCGCTCACAAAGACATGAGCCGATAAACGGCTGTGTGAATGTGTAGTGGAAGGACTTTTACTGGTATTGAACCAAAGACGATACCAACAAGGCGAGCGCGCTTATCGCTACATAGTGGAACTCAAAACTTTCGAAAGTTTTTCATGCAATCATTTTGATAGTTGTTTGTTCAAAAACGTTTGTAACGCTACATGTGAAATGCTGGCTTACAACACACTGTTGAATGTAATATACCGAATTAAATAATTTTCTCGATGTTTGTAATAATCCTGAAGTCTATATAGTATTTGCTTGTCAAAGTAGAGCGTTGGATTTATTCAGAGACTTGTTGTAAGGTTTGCTTTGAATTCCTGTGGTGTTACAAAAACAACCTTGGCAACTAGTACGCAAAGATTTTTTTTGTAAATATACATATATAATACATATATAATACATATAAAATATACATTGTTTACTGTGTTGATATGAGAATAATTCATAAGTGCTACGTAAAGACTAGCAGTATTTTATTAAAGTGCATGACTAAAGAGAGTATTTACAAGTAATAGTGACTATTAGAAATTATGAAAGTAAAAAATGTAAAAAAAAAAAAATTGCATTTTTTTTGCAAAGCAATATTTAGAAATTGGCGTTCAATTTCAACGAGTAAAGCATTGTAGGGTTCGTTCAAAGTAATTACTGTTCCTGTTCCGCAGATTAAAAATTAAGGAATCTTAAATGTAACAATGAAACATAAGAGATCATTGAAAAAAATTTAGGTTAGTTGTTATTATGTAACTCTCTTTGTTTTAAAAGTGACAAATATTATTGTGTTTGGCTATTTCAGGTGGTGCAGTTAAGGCGGGAGCAACTTTCTTCTACGGAACCATGCATTAAAGGTAAGAAACTCTCAACTATTTCAGTTAGAAATTATTTAGAATATGAATAGTTAAAAGCTAAGAAACAAAAAAAAAAAAACATAAATTCATTAACATACACACACGTGCGCACATACTGTTCCGTTAGAACAAAGATTTCATTTGGGTTGTTGTTATTATTGTATTATTATTGTTAGTATTATTGTAGTAGTGAATCATCACTGGTAAGATATTTCTAAAACAATTACTTGCTGTCAGAAATTTTAAAGTTTATAACCGACTGTCATCGCATAAAAAGTTGTTATAAGCAGATCCAGAGACGACAGCTATAAATGGAAAATGTGCCAGATTAAAAAAAAAAAATTCAAGGCTATTATTTTGCTTTGTGAAATAGTTATCTTTCACATCTGGCAGTTTATTGTGTTAAAACTACGAAAAAAAACCATTGGGGTAGGAGTAGTATAAATCTGGTGTAGCATTAGCCACTTTTCATAAATATATTTAAAACATTTGCCTAAGAAATTCTAATCTAGAATATTTTTAACTAAAAAAAAATTATTTAAAGTAATTTTTTTTCAGCATTTTGTAACTGTACGTCGCTACATTCAAATGCGTAATATTTATTTGTACATTTAATTTTTAAATTTAATTTGTATCTAACTTTTTAGGGAGTGCCCTAACACTGTTAAAGATATTTTTTATTTATATTGCAAGTACATGTTTTATATTCGTAATCGAAATTTAATTTCCAAATTAATGTCGTGAATGTATTTTTTAATTCACAGTAACAATTTTAAATTTAATTATTAAATATTTTTTTTTTAGTTTTGAGTTATTAGTATTTTATATTAAAAGTAATAGAAAAATGTTTTAACCATTTGAAAATTAGTCTATGCTGAACCAGATCTACACTATGGTAAGCGAAGCGTAACTACCCGAAGGTAGGTGTTGCAGATAAACGTGCACAAATTTAACACTTTGAGGTCGGGGCACTTTTGACAGCTTTAAAGACAAGCTAGACGTTAGTCACCTGTATCCATACCGCTGCGGGGACACGGTATTCTATTGGTCCCTATTGTCACTTAACAACCAGACATCAGTCTTTCCGTATTGGCCGGCTGCCAACCAATGGAGTGCCGAGTTTACCGTTTTCCAACCGAATGTTACTTCGTATGTAACAGGATGTACATCCCATCGTGTTGATTTCCGTAACCATACAGAAATTTGTCGTTCATTTACGGAGTTCGTTGTTGATGTCGTATTAGTGCCGATTAAAAATCCTTATGAAGTAGGGAATTAGTTTAAGTATAACCGGATCGGTTTGGTTTTTTTTTTTATGAGGAATGAATTATTCAAACAAGTTCTGCCCGGACTACACTCGAGTATGGTCCTCAAAGTGTTAAAGCGCTCGTAGTCAAGAAGCGAAAAGTAGAACTCTCGCGGCGAGAGGAAGGGCTTCATGAAATTAGTTCCAGGAATCTTTATCAACGGCCGAATGCCCGCCGGAAGAGCGCGCGCTCCCATTGGCAAAGCTGCAATGCGGTCGGCGCATGCTCTCGAATGTGCGACCCCAGCCAAGACAAGAGCATTTCCGTTCCCCGCCACAATCCCCTGTTCATTTCCACGTGGGAGATTTTTTTTTCTTTAATTACACAATAAATTACCGCGTAACCCGCGGAGTTCGTTGTGAGCCAGGAAAATTGCGGGAAGTCACAGTGGTGTGCCGGGGGGTGAAGGGTGGATAAAAAGGAAGGGGAGGTAGTCGTGATGATTATTACCTCAGTTCCGTGTTGTGACGCATTTCCCCGCGCTACCCAACTTGCCCGAGAGGAAGAGTGCAAACATCCTGCCAAGACATTTCTATAGGTTATTCATGGTAAACTGAGCACTTTTGAAACGCCTCTCATTTGGATTAATACAACAAAAACTATATTTTAGCCTTAGGCATTAACTTCCGAGTGTGACGGAATGTTCACACGTATATTACTTACATAGCAATATATATTTAAAAAGGGTAGTTAAAGGATAAAAAATGGCTGAAAGGATAAATAAACTAGTGCCTAAAAAGTGCTCGCTTTACCGTGGAACAGAGTATACGTGTAGGGACGGGAACATTTCGTGAATACACTGACCTGCAGGCCAGACTTTGAAGTTCTCTGCATGTCCGACGAAAGATTCCCACGAGCTCGTCAGGAAATAACATGGTACTTTCGAAACAATGGTTGCAAAAATACATTATAAATATTACAACTTCGTTTGTAAGCTAGGAACGCTCCTACAGATTTAAAAAAATATATACCTGTAAATAATAAGGGATTGCCATATTCCTTTCACAATTTCGTTGATTTCGTTTCATGTGCACTGAGCACCACTCCGCGAAACTTAGAAATTCTTTTTTTTTTTTTTTTAATATCCGGTGAGGATAACAATTGCAGAGAAGAAAATCGTTGAAGTCCATGCATAGTCGACAGCGAAGTGAAGCCTAGATCATCTTGCTCATTCCTCTCCAAGTCGTCGCGAGCTACGAAACCCTACAGGGGACACAGCTGCTGGCAAGAACTGCAGCGGGGCTTTTCCTACTCGAACGCCCGGTTACACCATCGTGGTTCGAAATCTCGATCCGAGATCGTATCTAAGATCGACAAAGAAAACTGTTGCACCATTCGAGCTCAGAGCTGGACTGGAGATCGAGATGAAGTTCATTTCGAACAGCCGAAATTTGGCGGTTCGAAATCTCGATCCGAGATCAGCCGCCATCCTCGACAAATGTAGTTTGGAAATACACCAACAGATAGAACTACGTTCGATTATTTTCTTGGGAAATTAAAACAACATTGTATGCACTTGAATATTATTCAGTAAAATTCGTACGACAATAATTCACTTAAAACTGATAAAACATCACACATCTAGTTCTATCCATAGTGAAAAATACGCCTACTTCCATGACGTCATATATTACGAACCGATAGCAAAATTTGTCTCTTAATCTAAATATCTCTTTTTGGAACCAAGATCGACGAATCCAGAATCACGAAATGTTGTCGGTGCAACACTTCTCACTGGAACCAAGATCAAACTGAATGCAGGTTCGGAACTAGGATCATTCGATTTCGGATCGGGGAACATGCTGCTGAAACCTGGCATCAGAAATGTGCTGTGCTCCAGTAGCTGCGAACTTTCTCGGGTCACTCCAGACTACGTGTTAAGGATATTGCTGTGACGGCAATCGACGCATAGGCATTCCGTCAACCACGGATTGATGTTATGCAACTTTTCTCCGCCCCTCATCACTGGCGTCAAAACTATATGTAGGGACCTACAAATGTTGTGTTATTTTTTTTTTTTTCGTCAAGCTAAAATTTACAGTACTGTATATAACTGAGGCGGCGTCGTTTCTCCATTGGCTGCTGCCTTCAGGTTAAGTCACTAACGATCCGAGTGAACTGCACGTGATCGGGGCACATGGTTGTGGAGCGTTCATTTATTGGCGCAGCGTTACCAGGGGCGTGTCAAATAAAGACTGCTCCAATGACAAACTTTTTGCAAAAGGAAAAGTGTTTTAGGTTTAACATGTCCTCGAATATTAACGCGAATTTTGCAGGTCTCTAACTACGAGTAATAGGTAGCGACATGCAAAATTCGCGTCATTATTTGGGAACACGTTAAACTTTAAACGCGTGTACTTTTGCAAGACGTTCCACATTGGACCATACTATATCTGACACGCCCTGGATAAGTCTGCGCTAATAAACGAACACTTCACAACTGTGCGCCCCAATCACGTGCAGTTCAGTCAGAAAGGGCGTGGCTTCACATATACGCAGTAGCCAACGGAAAAACAACGCCGCCTCAGTTATGTGCAGTACTCTGAATTTCAGCCTCATGTCAAATGATAACGCGAATTTAGCATGTCTCTAGTAATAGGCTAGCTTTCTTTTAACCCTTTGAGGACGGCACAAATTTACTGGCATTAAGGACAAGGTTGAAGTGAGCTGCCCATTTTCTCCCCTGCAGCAATATCAGGTGCGTTGGTCTCCGTATTTCCACTCATCTTCATTATATTGGCTCTGGCTACACCGGACACTCCTACTGCACTCTGCAACGTTTTTAATTGGCTGGCCGTCGACCAATGAAGTTGCGTGTCTACCGTGTACCAATTACCATGTTGCGACAGAGGTAACAAGTTTTACATTCCATCGTGTGCATTTGAGAAATTATTAAAAAGAAAAATTTTAATCTTACTAATTGCAATGCTGGCTAATTGTAAATTTATACTTAGATTCCGATAAACTCCAGCGAAACATAAAAACTATAAAAGTGTTAGTTTTGTCTTGAAGATATTATATACGTGCATGCTCTTCAAGGAGTTAAATTGTTAATTTTTAAGTCCTTGTGTTCATCCTGGGAGTCCGATAGGTCGAATTACATACTATACTAACTTACAAACAAAAGGGGGGGGGAGCGCATAGGCTTGCGTTGAACTGCTTTTCGCTTTAATTTTGCCTAAAGACTTTTTGCCTAAAATTCATTTTCGCCTAAAGTATTTTGAAGTCTTCTTTTGGTGACGCCTACTTTGTTTGATCTCACAATTCGCGCCGACCACTCATACAGACGCAGTTGGATCTATATTGTCAGCAGGAGAGTTGAGTTCTGGTTCTTAAGTCCCCAGTGCCAGGGGACCGCGGTTGTTGAACGGTTAGACTGCTCACCTCCCACCGTGGCGAACCGGGTTCAATCCCCGGGCCGGGTCACTCCCTGATTCTCGCGAGTGGGGATCGTGGCAGACGATGCCGCTGGTCGGCGGGTTCTCCCGGGGGATCTCGCGTTTCCCCCTGCCCTTGAATTCCGGCGCTGCTCCATTACCACCTCATTTCACCCTCGTCGGCTCTTAAGACCTCGTTGTTAAGAGCCCGCCGAATCTCTCAACTCAACTCAGCCATCACCGGAGAAAGCCAGTAAAGGAACTTCTATGTTGTATTTCAGCCCCACTTGTCTACTTGTGTACTGAAACTGCATTGTAGAGCTCACAAAGTCAAATCACCAGCATTTCACATCCCAGCCCATTTCGGACTCTCTAGCAGGCCCTATATTTCTCGTATTCCCAAAATACTAAAAGATGAAAGTGACATTGAAACACGCACATACAAAAAGCAGAAGAATCATCAGTAAATTAAAAATGAGAAAATTAAGAAAATGTAAGTTTGACACTTGTATCTATTTATGAAGGATAGCACCCCTCCCCCCCTTTTTTTTACTTAAGGTTGCAATGTAAATATATAATTTTTTTAAACCATACTTCTCAAAAATACTTTACCATGTACCCAAAAGACCAATTTAATAAACCCGCAGAATAGTATTAAAATTAACAAAAAATTGTAATATATGAGTTTAAAACGCAATCCTTAGCGCTCTTCTTGCCAATAAAGTACGACCACTTTGTCCTTAAGCAAAAAAAAAAAAAAACATTTCTGTTGCATTAAAATTAATTCACAATCAGTTTTTCACACTTACCTGAGTGATATATTTGCTATGCTGTTACCCGCCCAACACTCATGCAGCGAAACTAAATTTTCATATTTTTGTGTGCAGATTGTCATTTATTATATCGTGCTGATGTAAATATTTCCTACTCTGGTCACTATTAGTTGTCCATTATTCGGGGCTTGTTCAGTACAGAAGTCATCTCATAGGTCCACTTTCATGCACCAGTGGCGATATTCTCCCGTGAATACATCTCTAAGGCAAATGCAGCTTCCTGGTCCATTCAGACGGATCTCACTTCATACTTGTCTTATGATCTGACAGCCTGCGATACCCTCCCGACAATATATTTAGAAATACAGGTCTTCTCTATCTACTCTTTCCCAGTCATCTCTCTAATGCATCCTCGGCAACTACCAGGAAAAAAGACGATCCTCGGGATAAAATTTTTTACACTTTCAGCACTCAGCTAAATTATGCAGCGAAATTGTCTCTTACAAAAAGCTGGATACGAAACATCTGCAAGTATCCGTGAGGAGCTCAA
This sequence comes from Dryococelus australis, assembly GCA_029891345.1. Lineage (NCBI taxonomy): Eukaryota > Metazoa > Arthropoda > Insecta > Phasmatodea > Phasmatidae > Dryococelus > Dryococelus australis. Next base: position 30,318,064 of record CM057008.1, read on the forward strand.
CATTTCATTTCGTTGCCTTTTTTTTCTTTCGCCATGTATCTCGTTCACTCGTAGGAGCCACGGTAACTGAGTGGCTAGCATGCTCGCCTCCCAACAAAACGGATCGGGTTCAATCCCCGGTCGGGTCACCGGACTTTCGCGTGTTGGAATCATGTTGGCGGGTTTTAACGGGTATCTCCCGTTTCCCCCATCCATTTCATTCCGACGCCGCTCCATACTCACCTCAATCACCCTAATCGGCTCTCAAGACCTCGCTGTTAAGAGCCACCCAAATATTTTCACTCACTCGTTCACTCGTCCACTAATATCTCATCAGATTTAGGCTGCTCACGGTAGAGTGAGAACTTTTGACTGCCTATAGTTACTTTTTCATTTCAGCCATTTTTTTTTATCACCTCTTTAGATGAATATAATTACGTAAGGAATAATCACAGTGTGTGTATTCCACCGCACTAGGAAGTTAACATCTGAGGCTCAAATAAAATATAGTTATTGACTATTGTTCCAAATAAGAGGGCTTTCGAAAGTGCTCACTTTACCGTGAATGGACTATATGCCAAAGAAGGGTTGTTAATTATCCGCTGTTCTCAAGGGCATGGCCATACTCACATCCACACTTGTGATAACACTGAATAGAATAAAGATTTTTTTGTATGTTTATCACGCTCAGTCACGTATTTATGGCCGAGCAAAATTTCGCAGCCATGCGGTGCATTCTGAAGGCCAGATTCATCATCTTATGTCCCTTGCTTACCAGGTTATAGAATAAAATCTATTATATGAGTTCGTCATATTTTAAAAACGAGGAAATATAAAAACTCACTGACAAACTACGTCAGGTTATTCCTGACGAAAATATACGACGTAAAAGTATGTATCACTTTTCCGTAAAGTGAATTTTTACGGAACCATACGCCCTCAAAAATTGAGTTTTGATATGATTTTCGTTACAACTATTGGGAATTTCTTGACAATAAGCAACAAATCGGTGAATGCTGTTTTGTGTAACGGAGACCTTACACCTCTGAAAATGCTGTTGTTAATATAATCCCTCTTCTTCAATGAATAGGGGTTGCCACCCAGTGTTTTGTTACGAATCAATAGCTTACACTGGTTAATATTGCATCTGATAAGGTATGTTAAGTTATAGATAACACGTACCCAGTGCTGGCATGTGTAATACAGCAAGAGATAAGATAAACAAAGGACAGATAAGACATCCCAAGTTGAAACCTCTTAAATACAATGTTATATTTCATATGGGAAAAGTCTCTTAAGACGTCATTGCACAAGAAGACTAGTGTACCTTGTGACGCTGATAAACTTTCTAAGTCCATAACCTTTAAAATAAAATCAGAATCAATTAACAGATTGCGGTCAAACAAACTTTATTGACGTTCGTGCATTATATACAAGCATTGCATCACCAATAATATGTATATTTTCAGTAAATTAATTTTCAGTAAATCCAGATTTCATCACCAAGCTCAAGCACAACTCCTAGAGTCCACTTCCAGCTTTAGCAGTGATACCATGCAGACGAAGTCGATACATATAAATAAAAATAATATAACGCTCTTCTACACTAACTACTTCACGACAACGTGTGGCATCTTCTTTACCTACATCGTAATTAACACTTAGGATAACACTTAGGATGCTCTTTCCATGGATAATATCATCTTCTAGGGCGGAATTGCCTTCATGGCATGTCTTACTTTATTCATAACCTGTTAGGTTTTTTAGTAAGAAGATTAGATTCGAGCTAGGCGATTAAAAATGGATTTATAGAATATTATTTGGTACTAGTGTCAATATTAATATTCTTAGTCATGCACAGCTTGTGTATAATTACGAGTAGTGAAATTTCGCGAAGAGATTTCTAGACAAGTTATACTCCAAAACACTGTCGTTGATTGGCTGAATTACTTCTCGACACGTGTTAACTGTCTGCACACGAATAACGATGTTGCCGAATTCTGTGTGGCCCGGTCGTATATGAGAACGCCTTCTCAAGCAGACAGCAACCAATGATAATAGACAAACTGCTGTTGGGCGCTAATAGTATTGAAGTCTACCATGTACTCATAATTTTTTCTCGCGGAAAATCACTAGCTCTATGTATAATGCATGCATTTCAATAAAGTTTGTTTGGCCGGAATCGGTTCAGCGGTTGTGGTTTTGTATTTCAAGGTTATGGACTTGGAAAATTTCTCAACACAAAGAGCGTCGCCCAGTATTCTTACTGTGGGATGACGTGTTCAAAAACTTTGAAGTGACAAACGCTGAAGTGCCCATTATCATTGTTGACAGACCTTATCTGTTTTTTTTTAAATCCTACCTCTTTGTTGGACATAACTGACCAGCGCTGTGTACGTGTTATCTACAGTATTTGCAAGATTAGCTATTTGCTCTTACGCCTTCGCACGAAGGAGACATGCACAGGATCCGCCTGTGCGCCTTGCACCCATTTCGCAATCTGTAAAACTAAAGCTGAATTTTAACAAACAACTACACTCTGTAAGCTCCAATCAGCCAAATAGAATTCTCTGAAATTCAGTTGCTAAGCTTTTACCGAATGACGAATCAAGCAAATGAACTGGGAGCAAGGTGCTTACTGTGGCATTTAGTGAGAACCGCACTTAAATCAGTAGAATTCAGTCATCGTATGAACAAGTTTACCTGTGGTACAGTTTTCACTGGATTACACTGATTTGGCACAATTTACAGAATTTCAAGTTTAAGTGTACTGTAGACAGTTCGTATGGAAGAAGGAGATAAGACTTTTTTTTTTAGCTGTAAAATCAAATAGTTGAAAACCTTTGAGTATGAGAACAATATGCCAAATTACATTTGTTGCTTAAAGTTGCAAATATTTACTAATGTAAATTAAAATGTAATATATTTGTTGCAGGAATGAGTAAAACCCGTGGCCACAGTTCACTGACGACGTCGCTGGCTTAAAAAAAAAAAATTCCTTACAATATTGTAAAATTGATCTTTTGTGGTAAAATTGATTATTTTGAAAGAATGGTTTTGATTGCCTTCTTTTTATGGGAAATGGCACTGGCTCACATTGGTTGCACTCTATGTTGCTCTATTGCAATGGATTTTTTATAAAAATAATAAATTATAATGGCTTGAAATTGAAAATGTATTTTAAAACTTGCCTGTTGTTGGAGAAATATATTATTTTAGGAGAGGAAAACGCACTTACTTTGACATTAGTGAAATAAAAATATTAACTTTAAATGGCAAAGATCCATAATTCAGTTGCTGAAAAAGGAAGAACAATATATGTTTCACGAAATAACGTGTTGTAAAGATACACTGTTTCAGTTGCAGAATTACAAGGGAATTCTTTGCAACTAGTTTCCAAAAAAGAGTTTCGTGAAACGTACAAAAAATTGTTGCTGTGCGCGCAACAAAATCCCCAGTTGCCACTGGCGTGTATTCTGTTGCACTGCTCTCCGCTGATATACCCTGGCTAACGCTAAATTCTGCATCTCAATTTGTTCAGCTCTCGCTTTCTCTCTCTCTCTTCCATGTCGGAATCGATTGCGATTCCAGGATTCGCTGACCCATCGCTGATTCCTTTTGGCGCGGCGGGCTTTTTTTTTTTTTGTTTCGTCTGTCGAGATGGCTACTGAAGCCTTACTCCAGAAAGAAGTTATCTTTTGTGTAAATATCTCCACAAACGAATAGATGTGGGAGCAAAATTTTTTATGCTATCTCGTCGTGCCGACAACAATGTCGGTGGATAGATAAACTAAACCCACGATCTATTACACTTATCCAAATACAGGTTATTTACATGAGTTCGTGCCACAAAAGCAAGGATTTTAAAAGCCTGTGCTTTGACGAAACTTTGGCTGTTGGAACGCGTCTCATTTAACGCATTTAATAGGGTTATGAGCCCATAGTAAATCCACAGTAATAAAAATACTGAATCATATGCAAAACAGTCAAGTGTCAACGTGATGTGAGAAATTTCTATGGCGCTATGACAGCTCAGGTCTTAACACTAAAAACACTTCGCCCGGAATGAAAAGGGAAATTTATTTGACATTGAAAACAAAACACGGGTGGAAAAAGTTTCCTTGTTTCGTAATTTCAAACGAACTTTACAGCGCACCAACACTAACTATCGTGAATAGAAATAATAATATTTTATAACAATTAAGGAGAACGATAAAAAAAATTGTATAGTATAGTCGCGGTTTCTTCACACTTTTTGAATCAAACCTTCAAAAAAGCACGCCGTGTATGAAATGTTTGTTTTTTCCTATATAAGTAATTTATCAGGGTTTTTTTTTACTTCGTTAACATAAAACTAAATGTTTATGTTGAATTAAAGTTTCGCCTGGATTAATTTAAATAAATTATAATATTTCATATATAATTATTGTGGATAAAAACAGAAAGAAAATAGTTGTGTTGGTAATGCCTAGTAATATAATAAATAGTTCTCATGCAAAATTATATTTAACTGAGTGTCACTTTGGTGTGATTCTCTGGACTGGCACTCGAGACCCGCGAAATTCGCGTTATATTATTTGAGGACTTGTTAAACTTGAAACACTTTTTCTTCGCCATACGTTTGTCATGAATGAACGCTCCACAATCGTGTGCCCCAGTCACGTTCAGTCCACTCAGAAAGGGAGTGACTTAGGCAGCAGCCAATGGAGAAACGGCGCCGGCTCGAGGGTATACAATGTTAGCTTGTTGCAAAAAAAAAAAAATAACGCTAATTTTGCAGGTCTCTATCCATCCATCATCGTTGTTAATGTAACATATGTTCATGTCTACCGCGGCTTAAGTGACCACGAACTCGTAACAAGGCTGTACGTGAGGACCCGAATGTAAATGGAGATAACTCAGTTTGAAGTATCCTGCGTCTGTGGAAGCGGGATATGCCAATTTACCGTGTAGGTAATCGATGCGGAAGCTTGAAATTGTGTTTTATGGTAAATCTATTGTAAACACATACACTAGCTGAACAATCAAAATATGTATATTATATACGTATGTATACGTATGTATGTTGTATACGTATATACTAGGGGCTACGTTTATATGGAAAGTTATTTGCTCCTGAAGACAAAGCTCTCGCTTGACGCGTGCTGCTACGGGGTAGCTACTGAGTGTGACTGCCTTCGAAGTTAGTGTTCTGACGACTATCCTGTCAACCTAGTTTGGCCTACCACGGCGAATACTACCTATTCTATTAGACCAATGTGGTATAAGCGGGTTAGGCGTAGTAGTAGGCCGCTTGGGGGTAGGTTTGCTACGGTCTGTAGAGGATTCAAACCCCAGGGTGAGGCGGATAGACTTGGCTGCCCGTCCAAGGAGCTCGGTCCTCACACACAGGGTCGCCAATATGCCGGATGCCAGTGTTCCCAAATGGGTGAAATGCAGTGAAAGTTAATCCGCGATGGTGATGGGGGTGCGTGGTCTAGCGGACGAGACTTTAACAGGTCGAGTAGGTCGGCGTGATTAAATCTGCAGCTGGGGATATTGCACGGGGTCGGTTGTCTGGTTGGGCAAGGAGTCGAACCCCGACTAGCTTTCCCGTTGCAAGCTTGATTGAACAAAATCTGGGCAGAATGGTGCCCTCTGGGTGAGTCACTCTAATTCGTCTACCGGACTGCAGTTTAATATCACTGGTAGTCTTGAGGTTTTGCCTAGTGGGGTTGTCGCAGTGGCTAGCCTCGTCCTCCTGAGCGAGTATTTTAACTTGGTCCTCGTAGTCGGTCGTGGGGTAACCTGGCCAATGGCCATCAAGCGAGTGATCTAAGGGGGGTGCGACCTCTAAAGGAATAAATGGAGAGATAGGCCGTGGAACTAACTCTTGGCTCAAAAAACTGAGGTGCGTCCTCTGTGCTAGAGCCTACGGTTGCATACGCTAAAGCGCGACGTTCCCTAAGTCGTTATTTACTTGGTAAACCAACCCTTTCGGTTATATATCTGAGTGTTGTAATTACACAAGGCTAGTTCAAGGTGTTGGCTAGCTACGAATGACGGAACACAAAGTAATAAGTTCGACGTTGTGGTTTATTGAGGGATTCGTCCCTGGAGAGAACCAAGCAAAACAACGGGGACAGGTCAGGCGAAGGCAAGCCAGAGGAAGCTATAGCTACGCAACTTTACAGCTGTTATTAAAATATAAATCTCTATAGCAACGCAACTTTACAGCGGCTATCGAAATTAAGGGGAAGCTAATCAGGTAAACAATGAAGAAACGCGACGGCTCGTTACCGCGGAGTCAAAGGAAGTTGACTGGGGTAAGGATTACCAGGTTTAAGGTGAGGTATACCTTTAGCTGGCGTTGGCGTCTCACATGCAGGTCTTCGGAGACGTGCAGGTCTGGAGAGAGAGAGAGAGAGAGAGAGAGAGAGAGAGAGAGAGAAAGTCTTCGCAGACTGGCGATGGCCTTACGGTTCAGGGTAAGGTAGGAGGGAGGATTAAGGTGGGAAGTAGAGTGCACTTGGTCATGCAGACAGGAGAGTCTTGACGACTGGGTAAGCGGCAGTGAGGAGGTGAACAGAAGAGTTCTTGCGGACTCGAGGATAGGTCAAGTCCTTGCGGACTGCGGAGGACGAGAGCGAGTTCTTGCGGACTCAGGGTAGGTCGGGAGTCTTTGCAGACTCAAGTATCTGCAGACTGGTGGTGGTGCTCGCGTCCTCTTCGGGGTCGCCGAGCCCAGCGCCTCTGTCGGGGCCGCCGATTCATCATCACCGAGGCTAGGCCTCTCACCGAGGCCCTTGTATTCCCAGGCGGTAATCATTTGACTGCACCAGGGGCGGCAAACCCAACCCGCCCTGCCCCCAACCCCCCATAATATAGGCACTTTAATCTGGCACGCGCGGCGCTCGCATGTCAGGTGTGTGGTTTTGTGACCCAGCATAGCTAGGGTAAGGTTTTTTCCGCGAAAATATTTCAACACCAGTTGTATTGCAAAACACTTTAGTTCATATGAACTTTCGTGGTTGGATGATATTTAATGGCCTGTGCTTCAAGAGCTTCTGTCCGCGAATCATGAACGTTGAGTATCTGAGTACTTTATTACGATTGGCCCAGTCAAATAAGAACATGTATTCTCACGTAGACACGTGGCCAATAACCAAAGGAAGTTGTGATTATGGGTGTAGGATATTGAAGTCTGGCATGCCATAAATATTTTCGCGAAATACGCCCCTGGGTCGCGGTTGTTACAATCCCTACTGGCACGGAATTTGGAATATAAAAATGTAGGTCTTGTTAAAATTTGGTAAAAACAGTTAAAATTAGGTTTTATTGATTTAATAAAATATTCCCTTGAAGTTAATGCAAAATGTCAGGAAGAGGCAGAGGAAGTGGGGTCTTCCTCTAATTTAGTTATTAGATGTCTACAATTTACACGAATCGTGGCAGTGGAGGAGGTAATGTGTTAGGTGCGTGTTTTTTTTTTTTGTTAACACATTGAAGTCTGCACACATTTACTGGCACTTAAGGCAAATTAGAAATGAGTCACCTATATCCACTACTGCAAGGACACCGGTTCTGTTGGTGCCTGTGTTAGAACTCACCATTGTCCTATTGGTCCATACCACACCGGACATTACCCTGTACTTTACAGCGTTCATTATTCGCCGGTCATCAACCAATGGAGAGCCGAGCTGATACTGACCCAATGAAATGTCCTTTATCGTATAAAAGGTTTTACAATCAATCATGCCTCTTTGAGTGGCTATAAAAGAACTAGATTATATGGTTAGAAACATAATTGGTAATGCATCGTGGTGTTTTTGTGAGGTTCTTGTTAAGCACTAGCCGAACAAAGACTGCACATCCATGGGAATTTTGTTCTGAACAACAAAGAGATTTTCAAATTAGCTTTGCTTGAGCTACACTTGAGCATAGTCTACAAAGTGATAATGGAATAAGGTTTTTTTTAAGGGACGTGGGAAAGTATATTAGGAAACAGTTTTATTACTTCATTTGCATTTAAACGCTTAGCAGCGTGAGTAGTGAAAGATATGGATGGGTATTTGCCGATGGGTGGAGCTGAAATATTAAGGAATTTTCCGATTGGCTGGATCTCAGCCGTGGGCGGGGCTTCTATCTTCTGGGGAGCGAAGGCAGCTCTAAGGTTAAAATAACGTGTCTATGGTGATTATTATTGTTGAAAACTTAAGGGGACGTAATTTGGTTTAAAGCATTAATCAGTCAACTCCTTGAAGAGTATATATGGAAGTAGAGAGAGGTGTGTTCGGTGCCAGAGTAGCGGACAAAGTGATGCGCGCGATGTTAACGCAAGTTAGTTTTGTTAACACTTTGAGCACTGTACTCGAGTGTAGTTAGGGCAAAACTTCTTTGAATATTTCATTCCACTTAACAAACAAACCAGATCTGGGTAAACTTACATCAATTCCTTATTTCATAAGTATTTTGAATAGGAACTAATACCAAATCAACAACGATCTTCCTAAATCAAAGACAAATTTTCGTATAAGTGCGGAAATCAACACGATGTGATGTACACCTGTCACATACGAAAGAACATTTGGTTGGACGACGGTAAACTCGGCGCTCCATTGGTTGGCAGCCGGCCAATACGGAAAGACTGGTGCCGTTGTGACCAGTAGAATAGCGGTAGATGACAATATGGACCAATATAACACGGTGTCCCTGCAGCGGTATGGATATAGGTGACTAACGTCTAGCTTGTCTTTGAAGCTGGTTAAAGTGTGCCGTCCTCAAAGTGTTAAACTGGGTGAATTTTGTCCCGGACCGATCGGAGAACGTCGGCCGGCCGCGGAGGTTTAGAAAAGGTTAGTTATTATACGGGAGGCAATTTTGGGCGTTTTATTCGTCAGTTTACATCGGAGCCATAGTCTCCTAGCCGTTTAATGGCGGGGTAAGAATGTGAAAGAATTTTATTGTAGTAATTTATATTGCGGTTTAGTAACTGTGACTTTATAGTTGGTATTTTTAAACGTTCGTCATCCGATATGTTGGTAGTAAAGGGCGCTGCGTTTACAACGATTCTTAAATACTTATTTTGTATGACTTGAAGGGAGTTTAATAGATGTTTATTTAAGTTCCCCCCAGAATTCGTCACCATACAAAAGGGCTGATCTAACGATTGCTGTGTAAATTAATAATTTTAATCGTGTTGGTAGATAAGTGATTTTTAACATAGGAAAGGGTCGTGGTAATTTGATCAGTGCTGCCTTTTTAACTGCTGAAATGTGATTAGTCCAGATTAGTTTATGCTAGTAAATTTGTGCCTTCCTCAAAGGGTTGACGCTCTGTAGGCTTCTTAGACCCAGGGAGATTTTTAAGCGAGAACCTCTTAGTCATCAAATCTTTTATCAATCGCCGGGCACGGCACTTAACGAACGTAATTAATACGGGATCCAAACTGTATCGCGCCCCGGATTATAATGCAAAGCAAACACCGATGCTCGCCGAAAGTTCAACATGCGCGTACCAAGTTTCGTCGCTTCGACATTGTGAGCGAGTAACTCTGCTAATCGGTCCCTGAAGACTAACTTCCCAGATACCAGCTACGCCGACCGAGGAGAGTACACAGCGCGGCTTGGCCGATCATACGGAAGACACGTTTTTAGACACACGCACACACAAACAGAGGATATTAGCGACCACGTGCGGACACTGTTACAAAAATTGTCCTTAAAATTACGGAATGTGCCGGTTACAAATTATCCACACATCTTCCTGAAATTACGGACTCTTCGTTTTTTTCCATTAACTTTCCCTCCGTAAATTTCATGTAAATCTCCGTTAGTTGACGGAACGTGTGTATAAACTTGCAAGTTTTTTTATATGCTCCCTATAAAAAGGAATAGCAAAAAAAAGCATTTAACTGTTATTTGGGTATGAAAATGACTATAATTTTTTTTTTTTTAATTTTGTCCTGTAGTTAGATTTGAACTCTGAAAAAAACATTAACACCCCCACACCTTATTCACTCACCTAGCGCGCTTTTACGACATTTTTAGTTGTAAATATACGATTCGTATAAAAATATATGTGTACCTCTCTTAGTTTCTAAGTCATGTTAGTGTTTGTAAGTTTTTTTATTTCAGGTTTACAAATAGGGGTAAGAATTTTTTTTTTTTTTTTTTTTCGTAATGTATTTCACTGTGTATAACAGAAAAATTAAACAAAGTTTAAATATTTTGCCTTGTAGGGGTATTCTAACACGAATTGAAAAATTAACACTCAATAAGTAGGGATACGAAAAATTCGCTAGTTCATTGACCTGTAGACTAGACTCCACAGTCCTGTGTATACTCTTGCCTCAGCTGTGTGTCCATTGGTTGCTTCCCCAGAGAGCAGCCAGTGTTACTACAAGCCTGGCAGTATGGGATTCGCTACTTGTTTCCTTTCCAGTCCGCTATTGGCTCAGGGTTGTCCAGAGCATATCTTATAAACTGTGAAACAATTACAAAGTCGACTTCGGATTGCACATGTTTGACGTATATCTTGTCCTGAAATAAACTCGCGAAATATTCCTATCCCTATCAACAACAAGGAACCACTCATATACCACGCCTTTACACAAAAGTGGCGAATGCGTCTCTCTTATAGGCTATTCAAGATAAAGTGAGCACTTTTGAAATCAACCTTTGGAAAAAAGTTACTGCCCATGCCTGCATAACGATAGTTGGAAAGTAGTTCCATATCTTAACGTTGAGTAAAAAGTGTTATAGGCTGTCCACGGTAAAGTGAGCACTTTTGAGGCCCTAGTTACATTTTTCCTATCAGCCATTTTTTATCTTTCCACCACTTTTTAAAATAAATGTTGCTATGGTAGTAATAAATACAGTGTCTATATTTCACAGGACTTGAAAGTAAACATTTTAGGCTACAATAAAATATATTTATTGGCTATTATTCCAAATGAGAGGGCTTCAAGAAGCGCTCGCTTTACCGTGAACAGAGTATAGGTAGGGATGGGTGTTTTTTCGCGAAAATATTTCAAGAACAGTTGTACTCCAAAACACTTTTGCTCATATGCACTTTCGTGGTTGGATGGTTTTAAATGTCACGTGCTTCAAGTGTCTTTCCCGCGAATCATGGACGTCCAGTATAGGACTACTTTATTACGATTGTCCCAGTCAAATGGGAACATGTATTCCCACGTATACACGAGGCCAATAACCATAGGAAGTTGTGGTTGTGGAAGTAGGATATTGAAGTATAGCATGATAATAAATATTTTCCCGAAAAACACCTGTCCCAAGTATACGTAACCATTTGTGATAACTTAAATTATTGTGTTTTAATTAATATGTTTTTTATGCATAAGTGTGTAAATATTAGCAGATTTATAAAATGTTTACTTTTGTTTCATAATTTCAGCGTTTCACTTGACCGCCGCATGATTAATGTGACGAGGTCCATGGCAATGTCAATTTCACATAAGGCGGAAGAATACACAACGTGCATACAAGTAGATACTAAGCAGAGCTTTCAAAAGTGCTCGTTTTACCGTGAACAGCCTATACTTGCTTTAACATACAAAGTTATCTAATTTTTAATTAAACTGAACTTTTACTTCTATTTGATCTACAAATTATAATACTTCGTTTACAGGTGATATTAATTGAAACAGTGAGAAAATACGTGTGTTGGCAATATTTGTGTGAAACAGTTCTTGTGCAAAATATTAGTATACTGAGTGGTGTAATTTTATAGAATCAGTTAAGCTTGGTTTGCACGGGGCATAGGAATTTCTTGGAAGGGGAACATAAGCAGGGCTTCAGGAAAGTTGGAAGTTATCGAGATTGGACTATATATCCAGTCCCCACTGCCAGGACGAACAGTTCTTGGTGAGGAGAGAACTACCCCTCCCCCCCCCCCGCCAGCTGACGTCACTGAAACCGTTTGCTTTAAATCACTTTGGAAAGCGCTAATTTTTAACTCTTTAGCGCGCTCGTTAATTCCCCTTTTAGAACTGCTGCAGCCTAATTAGAGACCCGGTAGCACTTTAGAATTCGGAGTACCGTGTGCCTTCAATTCGCCCCCACTTCTTTGTTGTTGCCTTTCTGGGCCCGTGGTGGTGTAGTGGTTAAACTGCTCGCCTCCCACCAAGGCGAGTCGGGTTCGGTCCCCACTGGCCCCCCCCCCCCGGATTTTCGCATCTGCCTATGGCCAGTGGGTTTTCTCGCGGATATCACATTTCCCCCACCCTTTCATTCCGCCGTTGCTCCATACTCACCTCAATCACCTTCATCGGCTCTCAAGACCTCGATATTAAGAGCCGTCCAAATCTCTTCTCTTTCTCACCTACATGATACCCATAGGTATAGGCTATTCACAGTAAAATAAGCACTTTTGAAAACCCTGCTTAAGATCTACTTGTATGCCCGTTGTGTATTTTTCCGCCTTATGTGACATTAACAATGTCGAGGGCCTCATCAATTTATGCATGCATCGGTTAAGTGAAGTTTTGAAATTATTAGAAAAGTAAATATTTTACAAATCTCCTCATTTTTACACTTAGGTGCATAAAAAACAGAAAGCGAAAGAAATAATTTAAATTATTAAAAATGGTTACGTAACACTTTTTATTGGACGTTAAGATACGGAACTACTTCCCCGTCCATCGTTACCAACTTTACTGGGCGCATGTTACTCAGGGCGCCCGTTAAAATATGTGCAGAGAGGGGCAATGACTTTTTCTAAGGTTGATTTCAAAAGTATTCACATCATAGTGAACCGCCTTTATATCTGCCCATGCCTGAGTGGAGGCTCTTCACAGGACTTCCAAGCCACATCCGTGAAGTTGTTCACTCTATGCATACCTCGGATTCCGAGATTTGCTGCGTTGACATGATCTTGAGCGAATACAGGTTAAGACGTTCTCTCCCATATCTCGAGGTTCAATTCCGTTCCTAAACTGGTCTTCTGCTCGGCGCCTTCTTGGTATTTGAATGGCGTTGGCGGCGAGTCCAGTGGGACTGACAGGCTGGATGTTCCTGATGGGGATTGAGTCTTGTACAAACTGGGAATTATTATCTGCCACGTACGCCGTCAATTACGCTCACCTCAACCTTGAGGGCTAGAGTAATGGCGTAGTTGAGCAGTCCCGAACTTATTTCGAATGGTTGTAATAGAAGCGCATCTGTCATCTGGTCAAATTAATGATACGGTACTCGATTTTGAGCTGGATTACACACGTCGTTTCTTATAATTTGACCGTAACGTAATTTTATAAGCTTTTAGAAAGAGGGAAAATAGGAAGGATTATAGTAAATAAGAAGAATAGTGAAGCTAACTTGTACTGAGTTATTTTACTTTATAAAACGATAGAAATACAACATCACTGTAATTAACGGACTGGCCAACTAGAGATAGAAGGAGAAGGGTATTGGGTAAGTTTAGGACACAGCAAGAAACATAGGAGTAATAGCACTCACCATTGCCTCGCCCGGGACTCGCCGCCCCGACCTTCTGGTTGGAACCCCAGCTGGCTGCTCCGGTGACCTGTCGCCGACTGCACCCTTGGCTGGCTCCATGGCCCCCTTCACACTTCTCGCCCCAACCCCACGTGGTCGTTTTCGAAATGTCTTCCTATTGGTTCCCGCTGTGCACCGAGGGCGGAGTTTCCCAGAAGATTGTTATTGTTTAGAAGGAATTTCCTGGGGTTTCCTGGACCCACATTTTCTGTTTGACTTCGCGCGTTTCTTAGTTAGTTTACTGATTGCCAGAGCGGCTCGTTGTCTTGGCTCTCTGTTTCATGAACCTTCTGGATTTTCCAACTTTGTTGTACAAACCGTAGCCGCAGCAAAGCAATACCGCTAAATTTTTTGGTCTAGCCTACTAGCAGTATCCATAAACGGTCTTATTGCTATATGAGTGTCAGTATCTAGCTATTCACCGCCTCTACCACAATTTTACTTATTGCGCAGTAAGCTGTACATGAACGAATGCATTCTGAGTAGTTTAAGGGGTTATTAGTTGGCTGGAGGTGTACGAGTACATTCTTGAAAGATATTCTCGTGGCGCTCCAGATGAATTGTGGAGTCGGTATCACACCCTCCCGATGGAATTGTACACATACAAAAATATAGCTATGGAAGTGGGGGGACTTGGGCTAAAAGACAGAAGTAGGGCCAAACTAATTTACTTATACAGTCAGGGAATGAAAGCACGGTACTTATAAACTGGTAAGTACTGGAATTACGTCATCTATTTTGAATCTCACAAGCAAGGGACTTTAACGTGTAGGAAATTGTGGTTTTTTTGAAAGGAGGTTTAGTAACGCTTGTTCACTCTCCAATCGTCATGACTGTAAGCACAATTCGCCAATCGTTATCTTCCTGTCAACAATGGTGTGCCTGTCTCTGAAATTTGCCATCGATTGCTCCAACAGCACTGTTTTGGAGTATTCTCCATAAGTCATGACTAGAAACCTGCAAAATTCGCGTAATTTTTTTTTTTCGTCAAGCTAAAATTCACAGTACTGTATATACTCGAGCCGGCATCGTTTCTCCATTGGCTGCTGCCTTGACTTCAAGTCACTCCCTTTCTGATTGAATTGCATGTGATTGGGGCACGTGGTTGTGGAGCGTTCATTTATTTGGACAGAGTTACCAGGGGCGTGCTAAATAAAAACTTGTCCAATGACAAAATATTGCAAAGGAAAGGTGTTTTAAGTTTAATATGTCCTCAAATAATAACGCGAATTTTGCAGGTCTCTATGGTCCATTCCCTATTGGAATCGACTTATGAAATTCAACCTTTGAAAAAATACTCTAGGCATAACATGTCAACCTGTTTTTTCAATAACCTACATTCCACAAATATATAACTCTGTGGTTAACTTTAGAGTAGAGTATTACTGATTAAATGAAACTTGACCTTAATCTTCTATAACTTGTAATATTTGTTTCTTTTTAAATATGAATTAACAACAGCGAGAGCAGCGACGTTTTGGCAACGGCGGGTAAGAAATAGTTCACAGATTAAATTATTTTAACCTAGTTTTTAGTATACTATTAGTAAATTAAAGGGTGCCTATTGAAATATTTAAATATTTAGGTAGCCCCGATGGCAACATCTCATTTTTACAGTTAAAATAACAGTAGAAAATACCGTAATCAGGCCCTAATGTTACTGTGTTTTATCGAGCGAGAAAGCATCTGTCTAGAGGCTTGTCGCTCTCTCTCGCTCTCTCTTTTGTCTCTTTCACACTCGGGAAGTTTCACTTCGCTAGTAAGGAAGATAATTATACGTGTTTTCAATTGTAGCATATTTCTTATTTATTACAGCAAAATAATGACTTTTGAATTTGTAATTTACAACTGAAAGGGATTTTAATGTTTGAATACTAATTTTAATATATTTAGATATGATGGCGGGGCAGAAACAAAGTGAAGTTGGCAGACATGGCGAGCCATGACATGGCGTCTTGCTGTTTTACCAAACGAAGCGCAAGTTATACTTACTCCGAAAAATACTTCAAATTACCACATCACGTTTGTAGACGTTGTATTTTTTAAACCTACCTAAGCAAGTTACGATGTTGTGATAAATCTGTGTTTCCGCGGCTGCAATAAATATTCTGTTACGGTGTGTTTCGTTAACCGCTGCTTGTGAAATAGCGTGGCGTGGCTGCCTGACAATCGTTACACTGGATCTATGTATGTGTGTGATTTCAAATATTTGATGTGAACTATTTATACGTTTTAAATGGGAACTGAATGTACACGAACATATGTACACACACAATGGCATGTAAATATTGATTTTGACAGATGATACATGGCAGTCACATGACAATGTTTGTTTAAATTTGGCGGAAGGATATGAAACGGGCCTGCAAGTACATATTTAGCAGGGCTCCGAGAAAGTTGCTTCCAGTGGGGAATGGACTATAGTCATGCCTTTCCGACTCATTCTGCTGCAACTCGATCCTCGGCTGCTCTCATAACTGTCTTCAGGGGTGGAGCCGTAGATCTTAGATGTTAAGTAGTATTTACCTTTTACTTCTGTTGGTCCCCCACCCACCCCCTCCCGCCATCACCGGTTCTCCTAAATTGATGTTGTTGTCGCACCAATCACTTGTATGTGAATTTCGTGATTGGTGAACTAACTTTGCAGCAGCCTAGACTCGTGAATCTTTACATACTCGGGCAAAAAGTGTACATTCATTGGTTTCTGTCAAGGGAAGTGCCTTTTTTTTATTAATATTGGTTGCACATGATACAGTCCCTTTGTCTCTTCCTGGTTCTTTCTACTGGATGAATAGTTGTCCAGAGCGTGTAAACCACTGTGCGCCAATCATAAAAGGAACACTAGAGATACGTGCTTGGAGTCTTACACTATCGCCGAAAAATCTCGTAAAATTCACGAACCTCAACTAATGACTCATGAACGGTTAACTAGGAATTGCTGCGAACCTTTTGTCGTTTGTCAAAGAGCTTTCTCTCAGCCACGCATGTTAGCTAATTTGGGCAGTTAAAGCGTGGTTTAGTGATGCGAGGGTAGCCAACCAATAACAGTAAACACATGCAGAATGCCTACCCACAATTAGAGCATGCCCTTCTCAAACAATGACATGACACTCGATAAACGTTTCAACAAAACAACAACATTTCGTAGAAAATTTCATGAAAACTGCACAGAAAATTTATGAAGAAAATATCTGACTCACTTTGTATTCGTTTTTCTGAATTCAATTAGTACTTGTTGTAAACCAAGGGAAATGTAATTGTTTACTTACAAGACTATTGGAAAAGGAAAAGAAACACTCAGCTTCTTTTGAGCTTATTAACTATCATTGGAATATTCAAGCAATCACTTGATTTACACTCTGCCATCATTTAATAAAACTGAGTTCTCCTCGGCTAACATTAATATATTAATGATCTCTATAAATTCTCAGGGTACTCTATCGCTAGATATCTGAAAAAAAATTAGTCTCACTAAAATTCTCATAATAAGTGAGTTTAAAACATTTGCTTACCTCAAAAAATGATCTGTAATGTGTTAGAATTTATTGACAAGCCGCAGTTCAAATGCTAAAAAATTTGTGCGCCATCCAAAATGGCTGCAGGGCCTCTTCTCTACCTCCCCGCTGTTATGAGCAAATTGATTAACGATTTAATAGTAGTATTTATAAATGACAATAATATTCACTATGAAAATTCTACTATCCACATAGCAGTTTTAATATAATTCTCCCATGTTTAAGTTCTGTTCAAAAAGATAGAATATGTTTTCTCGCGCATTTTTCTCTGGAACTTTTGGCGCAAACATAACCAGCCAATGTGAACGAATTTCCGTTTTTGACAGCTCTCAGATAAATATTACATCGGCTGTCAATGACGTTGGAAACGTCAAAACACGGCTATTGAACACAGCTATTGATCGTCCTCGGCAAGGTCGATGAGCACATCACGGCTATACACAATGCCATGCGTGAGCATAACTTAGCTTCATTTTTTATATTTTTCATAATTCGGAATATTACAAAAAAACAGCAATCAAGGTTTGGCATTAAAATAAAAAGCTTTCAATCAGATTGCTTAGGGCTGATAATATTTAACTTTTCAAATGTGAACATTATTAATTACTAGAGACCTGCAAAATTCACGTTATATTTTTGCCTCAAGCTAAAATTCACAGTACTGAATATACTCGAGCCGGCGTCGTTCCTCCATTGGCTGTTACCTTGACGTTAACGCCCTTTCTGAGTGAACTGCACGTGATTGGGGCACACGATTGTGGAGCGTTCATTTATTGTTGGCTCAGAGTTACCAGGGGCGTGTCAATTTAAGACTGGTCAATTGACAAACGTATGGCAAAGAAAAAGTGTTTCAAGTTTAACATGTCCTCAAATAATAACGCGAATTTTGAAGGTCTCTATTTATTATTAGTGCAACGTGTGTACCTGCAGTAAAAAAAAAGTGTGAACCGTGATGACAAAAGGCGCTACAGTAAAAAAAAACCACAAACAAAAAAAAAAAAAAAAAATTTAGCAACATACACCAAAATAAATTCCTCACATTCTGAATTGATACAAATGGCAAAACAAAATCCTGTCTTGGCGGCTGTCCTATTTATTTCCTGAGCCCGCTACGAGATGCTCATAATAGTTAGTTCGTTAGAATTTCGCTATGATGGGTATTCAATGTGTGGTCCAGCACAGATATTTCAATCCTATCTTCTCCAAAAGTTATACAAATTTCCATAATAATAATTAAATAAAGAATCAATATCACGAGGCGTTATTATTTTTTATTGCCTGAGACCGTTCAGAAACGGCAGCACTCTTGTGTTATTTAAATATCAGTTAACACAGCCCAGGAAATAACATATATGATCAGTCAGGGTTTGTGCTTATACTATGTAAAGACCTTGTTGTTCCACGTTATAATACACTACCAATGCTGACTGCACACGATTATATGTTAGGGTCATGTTTCTCATTTGACCTCCGCTCATTGGACACGCCCTGCAGGACTCAGGATCAATCTAATCTATTCACGATTTATTCACACTATTTAAATCTAACTTTTGAAAAAATCACTCCATGTATGACGTGTTTGGTTGTTCCCCCCCCCCCCCCCGTAAATTGTTGTATATCACAAACTTTTTGTACTTGTGTTAACATAAAGGTGGCTTAATATTTTTTTGGATTGAATTTTTATTTATAATTTCTCTATGAATTGTAACATTTAATTTACAATCAATGTTTTAAAACAGTGAGAAAATAGGTGTGTTGGTAATGACTAGTAAGAAATAGTTCTTATGCAAAGTATTATTACACTGTGTGCGCACGAATGCGGTGCGTTGCCCCTCTGGTGTAAAAGTAGAGACACGGGTGAGCTTTGCTTGCATGAGGTGGAGGAATAGGCTGGAAGCGGACTTTTAGCAGGGCTCCAGAAAAGTAGGAGGTAACCGTCAATGGACTATAGCTAGAGACCTGAAAAATTCGCGAGTTCAATGACCTGCATGCTAGTCTCTACAGTCTTATGTATTACGTTATATAAACGCACGTGTTTTTAATTCTAGCTTGTCCCAAAACGAATCCGCGAATTCCTCTTGGTCTCTAGTAATTGCTGAAGATCGTTCGTGGTAAAGTAAGCACTTCAAATATTTCCCTTCGAGAAATTGCCACTGGCCCTATCTGCACCTATTTTAACTGGAACACCGACTTGTTTGCGCCCAGCAAAGTTGTTAACGACAGAGCGAAAGTGGTTCCATGCCTTGACATATACATTTGGGTATAATGAAATTATTTCTTTCACTTTCCGTTTTTTTTTTTTTTTTACCCCTCTGAAGAAGGCACAAATTTACTAGCATCGAGGATAGGTTTGAAGTTAGGTGTCTATATTCGACACTACAGTAATATAATTTTATTTGGCCTCTGTATTTCTGCTTACCATTGTCCTATTGGTCCTGGCTACACCGAACACACCTACTGTACTGCGCAACGTTTATTATTGGCTGGCCGTCGACCAATTAAGTCACGCGTTGGCTTTGTACCAAATGATGTATCGCGATGGAAGTAACGAGTTTTAAAATCCATCGTGTTCGTTTGAAAAATTATTAAAAATAACAGTTTTATTCTTACAAACTGAAATGTTGACTAGTTGTCATTTTTTACTTAGATTCCGATAAAGTCTAGCGAAATAGTAAAACTATTAAAGTGTGAGCTTTGTCTTCAAGAGCAAATAAACTTCCATATCAACGTACCCCCGACTGCAGACTCCTCAAATGGTTAATGCCCTTAAGTGTAAGAATGAGAGACTTTTTTAAAACCATATACTTGTGTAACAATTTCGAAGTTTCACTTTACCGACGTATGAATAGAGCGGACATGTCCTTGTATGAAATGTTTTAGGTATCACTTAATGACCACAAGTACTTGATTCTAAAATGCCTTTCGATTATCCTGCAACTTCATACTTAACCGAAAAGACGCCGCGTTTTCACGAGCGCTGGCAGTTAACATAAAATCCCTTGTAGTTTTTTTCTTTTTTTTCACGACCTGTGGTTTCCAATGAGTGTTATGGTCGATAAAGTTAGGAAACGCAACGTTAGGAGAGTTACAAAAAGCACGTATCGTAAAAAGGAGTAACGATGCGCACAGAAAGAGAAGGGGGGGGGGGAGGGATATAAAAGTGCTACGTATTGTCGACACTGTACCCCAGGGTAGCATTTCTCCGAAATACGCTAATCCGCTGAAAGTTTTAAGCGCTGTACCAAGCAGTATTGTGTGATCGGGAGATCCGAGCAGAACGCGAAGCCATGCATGTTCCAGATAAGTTTACTTTCAAGATATTAATGACATCGCGACATCGTAATTCCATACTTTTCCTTAGTTTTACATGCAGTTTCTGGCTCTTGTTTGGAAAGCACATGCTTGTTTTTCTATTTTTATTTATTTTATTTAACACATTGAGGTCTGCGCACATTTACTGGCACTTAAGACGAATTAGAAGTGAGTCACCTATATCCGCTACTGCAAAAACACCGGTTCTGTTGGTGTCTGTGTTAGACCTCACCATCTTCCTATTGGTCCATACCACGCCGGACCCTTCCCCTAAACTTTACAGCGTTCATTATTGGCCTGTTCATCAACCAATGGAGTGCCGAGCTGATATTGACCCAATCAGATGTCCTTTATCGTATAAAAGGACTTACAATCACTCGTGTCCCTTTGAGTGGCTATAAAAAATAAAATCATATCGTTAGAAATATTGTTGTTACTGCGATGTTGTGTTATTGTGAGGTCGTACTAAACACTAGCCGAAAAAAGACTACACATCCATGCGAGATTTGTTCTGAACAACAAAGAAATGTAGAAATTAGCTTTGGTCGAGCTACACTCGATCTTAGTCTAGAAAGTGCTAACTCTTAGAACACTATGCCCAAAGCTAAATCGGGCATCGCTGTAAAAGATAAGTTTTCCTTACTCTGAAAACCAAACTAGCTAATGATTGTCAGGATCTGAAAAGAACTTTAGAGCACATCAACAAATTGAATAAAATTATTACACTTTTTATAACAACTCCAGTGAGCAATATATACGTGTTACTTGTTACATATTTAAAAGTCAATTTGATTGAGGGACAATCAAATCGACATTGAATTTACTGACAGCCGACCAGCGCAGGAGACGCATCAGTGGGCGAACTGTTCTTCGTGAAAAGATCTCAGGACTACTTGAACTTCAAAACGCTAGATCTCAGGTCCGCTTTCGTGATTGGAAGATTTTAACTATCACGCCCTGTATGCGTCTGCCCGCGAATAATGGACACTCAGTGGCGGAGTTACCTTCAGGATTTCGATTGGCCCATTCAGGTAAGGAACTGTCTCCCGAAAAATACACATGGCCGATAACTAGAGACCTGCAAAATTCGCGTTATTTTTTGGGACAAGCCAACATTCATAGTACTGTATGTACTCCAGCCGGCGTTGTTTCTCCATTGGCTGCTGCCTTGAGGTTAAGTCACTCCCTTTCTGAGTGAACTGCACGTGATTGGGGCACACGGTTGTGTGGAGTTCATTTATTGGCGCTGAGTTACCAGAGGCGTGTCAAATTGAGACTGGTCCAATGACAAACGTATGGCGAAGAAAA
Organism: Dryococelus australis; assembly: GCA_029891345.1. Lineage (NCBI taxonomy): Eukaryota > Metazoa > Arthropoda > Insecta > Phasmatodea > Phasmatidae > Dryococelus > Dryococelus australis. The sequence goes on from CM057008.1 coordinate 30,339,671, forward strand.
AGTGTTTCAAATTTAACACATCCTCTTATAACAACGCGAATTTTGCAGGTCTCTACCAATAACTACAGACCTGAAGAATTCGCGGATTCATCTTGGGACAAGCTAGAATTCAAAATACCTGTGATTACATAACTTTAGCTGGCCCAAACGTCGCCTTCCACTGTGACAGCAGACAACCAACGTGCAGTTGATATCTGCATATTTGTACATAAGTCTGTAGAGTCTAGCCTGCATGTCGTTGAGCTGGCGAATTTTTCAGGTCTCTAGTAATAACCAAAGAAAAACGGCACGTATGCCGTAGGAGATTGGAGCCTAGTCTTCGCGTGAATATTTCCACGAAAAACCGTAGACTAAAGATGAGACAGACAACAATAACCTACCGCAAAGGAACACATATGTGAAAGTCACATTGTCAACGGTGATGGACGTGTTTGTTTATATCATAATTTTTCCAAAGACAAACATTACAAATCGGTTACAGGACGTATACAAACATCTTAAAGCACTTATTTACGAAATGTTCTAACCCCAAATACAATCCACGCCGTTTTTGCTAGACGTATTCGCAGAGTAATTCAATGTTGGGACACGGAGACTGGTTGTGCGCAGCCAGCGAGATCGGTCTACATCATCTTTAGTATGTGCGAATTGTTACGTTTTATAATAATGTGTTGAAGTTATTTTATTAGTTTACATTAAACGTCCAAGTTGGCATTAGGCGTAACTCAGAGGTGAACATTACATTAAAATAATTCCATCATTTAATTAAAACCATAATTAAGCTGTTACAATACAAATCATACAAGTCACATTATATCTGAATTTTTTTATATTGCGGGGGGGGGGAGCGTTTTACTATAAGCTACTCTTATCTGTAATCATAATATATTATCTATTAAATAACGGCCACTTAACTATAGGCTGTTCATGATAAAATGAGCACTTTTGAAATCCCTGCTTAAGATCTACTTGTATACATGTTGTGTGTTCTTCCGCCTTATGTAAAATTAACATTGCAATGGGCCTCATTACTTAATTCGTGCATCAGTCAAATGAAACTGTGAAATTATTAGAAAATTAAATAGACTACTGTACAAATCTACTAATTTTTACACTTCGATGCATAGAGAAAACAGGAAGCGAGATAAATAATTTAAATTGTCACAAATGGTTACCTAACCCTTTTTATTCGACGTTAACATATGGAACTACTGTCCCCTCCATCGTTACCAACGTAACTGGACGCAAAGTTCCTCAATGCGCCCGTTAAAATATATGCAGGAATGGGCAGTGACTTTTACCTAAGGTTTATTTCAAAAAGTGCTCACTTTATCGTGAACAGCGTTTAGCTATAGTTAGAGCCATGAGTATTTCGCGAATTCATTCGGAGGCGAGGTAGACTCCAAACACGTGTTCTTTCCTCTTATTGTTGGGATTGGACGACAGTTCTTCAGACACGCCCCGTTTAACTGCGAGCCAGTAATAAAGAGGGAGCAGTAGTGTGAGTGTTTCACAGTCCTGTACAGAGTCCTCACGTGGTCACAGCAACCAATAAGCAAACGATAATGTCTCGCGTGTACAGAGGGGCTGTCCAGCCTAGCTTGCTGACATTTCAATTCGCGAAATAATCGGGGCTCTAGCTATAGCGTGTCAGTTCGACGACCCTTCAGGAACGTCTTACCAGTTGCCTAAGGCTGAATGCTATTGAGATCAATGGCGGCTCGAACCCCATCTGCAGGTCCATCTTGTCCCGTCGTCTGCCTGGTGCGGCAAGACCCCACCTCGACGCTCTGCAGTCCTTATCAATGAAGTATTTTTAATCACCCTCAGATCTGTTGTGGCATCTTCCGCGGCCCGAGTCCTGGCTAGGCACCGCCGCGACCTCGATCTCTTTTGATGTGAGCCGGTGCGTTCACACAAGCGCCAAAGCAATGGCTTTCCCACGCCACAACAGAACATGAGTTGGCCTTAATAATGAGTCAATGGCTGGTGTTCTTGGGCTACATTACACTTGGTAGTGAAAGCACTGACCAGTATCGTGCCAAAAGGAACGCCATCAGTAAAAATTAGCACTCCAGTAGCACTCAATACTGGAACCAAGCGGAACACTCGTCAGCAGTTTTCAGCAGGAAAAATGGCGTCTGCTATACGCGATGAAGCAGTGATAGTCTTATACATTTTGTAAACAGGGGTGAATATTTTTTCTTTTCATTTTCGTCTGATTCAGACGCATCAATTGATGACGAGATCAAAGAATGTGAAAATATACTTTCCACCTGTATCTTCTCCTTATAACAACAACGTAACTCGCTCGTTATACATCGCCGCCATGTTGCGTCGTCTGCTTTTACCGAGACAGCCTGATCTGCACGTCAGTAGTTTCAGCTGGAAGTATAGCCTCCAACCCAGGCGCTACAATACTATTCCTCCGTTGCTGATGAGCAGAATCAGTACCTAAAGGAACGCTCGTCAGTACTGGTCAGCTCTTTCAGTGCCAAGTGGAACGCGGCCTTGGAAAGGCAAATAGACTTAGACGAAATGGGCGCATTTCTCTTGCCGGTATTCGCCGAGAAGAGGCGCGGAAGGATTGGCCAAGGCACTTCCGAAGCCGCGAACGGCGCGGTGACATCCTGACCTGATAATCGCCCCTCGCTCAATGTCGTCCTTTCAGAGTCGCCAATCCGCTGCCCCTTGCTCTACCCCTCGCCCAGCCATTCGTCGTTACTAGGACAAATCCGCCTCCGAAGCTGACGTACGTGAGTTCCGGGAACCCTCCTCTCAGCCTCATGACCACATCTTGCAGAAATCCTTCAACTATACAGCGTGTTCCAGGAATGACTCTTTACTAGTGAGCACTGGTTCACACTTTCGTAGCACTTCCTGAGTAAATATTATTAACACTTTGAGGACTATACTCGGGTGTAGTTGGGGCAAAACTCGTTTGAATATTTCATTCCACTTAAAAAAAACAAAACTCGTCCGGATATACTTACATCAATTCAATTTTTCACAAGGGTTCTAGATAGGAACTAACACAACATCAACAACTATGTTCGTAAATGAAAGACAGATTTTTGTATACTTACGGAAATCAACACGATGGGATGTACATCTTGTTACTCACGAAAGAAGATTTGGTTGGAAAACTGTAAACTCGGTACTCCATTGGTTGGCAGCCGACCAATACGGAAAGACTGTCGTCGTTTTAACCAGTTGAATGGCTTCAGGTGACATTATGGACCAATAGAACACGGTGTCCCTATAGCGGTATGCATATAGGTGGCTAACGTCTAGCTTGTCTTTAAAGCTGATAAAAGTGTGCCGACTTCAAAGTGTTAACTTTTTCTGTTACAGAAAACTTATAATTTTAACCACTTCATTCATATTATTAGTTTACCATTTCAAGCATAACAAATAAGACGTTTTTTGATGGGTGATGTTCTTTTTGGGCCGCCTACCTTGACCTTTTATATCGTATGTATTTAAGTTGCTCACGATAAACTGAGCACTTTTTAAAGCCCTGTTTAAGATCAAATTGCATGCACATTGTGTAATTTTCCGCCGTATAAAAAATAATACTGCCATAGGCCTAACCACTTTCTACAAATTTTCTAATTCTCACAATTATATGAATTTGAAAAAAAACAGAAATAAAAGAAAGGATTTCAGTATTCACAAATTATTACTTAGTTCTTTTATTTTAACGTTTCACTGAAAGATTTTGTTGCAGATACAAATAAATGTGTTTGTTCACTCAATTAAAAAAATCTCGTTGAACCAAACAAATTTTACAAGTTCATGGCAACCAAATATAAACAACAAAATAATTCGATTGCGGCAACTAAATATTACAAACAATTAATTTCGTTGCGCAAAAGCAATTTTTTTTTTTAAATTCAAAAATACATTAAACAACTTTGCCCTCCATCGTCACCAGCTGTACTAGACGCATGCCACTCTATGTTGCCGTTAGCATATTTGCAGTTAGGAGCAGTGACATTTCCAAAAGTTGATTTCAAGAAGGGGTCAATGAATCGTGAACGGTCTGTAAAGTTAATTGCAGTAGCAAAAATCCAAACCCGCTTATTAGAGCAATGTGATAAATTTGGATTATTGTACTTCCACAGATTAACATAAATTAACATTTTTTAAATATAAATGTAATATTATGAATCAATAAGTAAAGGAAATAATTTAAGTTTGGTGAACTCACTGAATTATACAAAATTCTTCTAGTTCGATTTCACCTATATGAGGCCAAGGTGATAGGCCCATGTATAATTCGATGTTTACAACCACTGCGCAGCGTGTATTTCGTATATAATTTTTTTTTCTCTAAGGGCATCATAATTATTCAATGTGTTTGAGGTAATTTTTTAGTTTCGTTTATTTTATGAATGCGCATTTAATTTAAATACTCCTAGTGCTGCCACGATTATAATAATAAGTATTTTTCTAACAAGGTAGCCTTATTTCTTACCGCGACTGTGAACGAAATATTATTTAAAACTTGAAACCAATTACCTTGCGATTATAAAAAATTATTTCTAATGTTTATGCAGTCGTAAATAATGAATTTTATTTCCGAAAGAAAAACACAACTATAAAAATAATATTTTTTTTTTGTGTTACGTTACCACTTTTAGAGTCGCGTGGAAAGGAGGGATTGGATAGAGGAGAAGTAATCTAAAAAGTCGAAAACACTCAAGCGGCTGTGATTTCGTAACGATCAAACACCACTTAAAGTACGCTTGTTTGTTATACGAGTTTTTCTGTCGTTAAGTGCACGATCGGAAGAACTCGACATCGAGATACCTCGAAGGATGTAACGATAATCGCAGAATAAGCCTCCTGGGCGGATAAATCGCACCGCGCTAAATGTCATCCTTTCAAGGATGTTATCATAACTTGGAAATATCCAACTTTAAAAAAAAGTAGAATATATAATTTTACAGGTTGTGCTAGTTCTAAGTGACGTGGTTTTTAACTGTGCTCTAACTTGAGTGTTCTAACTTACGTGTTACTTTTTTACGACTTTTCTCATGTATTCTTTCTTAGCCATAATAATTATAAGTTATGCCATTTTAAATCACGACGTTTCTAGCTTAAGTTGTTTTGCATTTGTGGGTTTATATGTTTCGTGTTTCTACTCTGCGATTGTTCTAAGTTGCGTGTTTCTACTCTACAACTGTTGTAATTAGTGTATTTTCTAAGTTATGATACTTCTAAGTTATCGGTTTCTAAGTTACGACTGTTCTAAGCAGGGGTGTAGCTTCGAGGGGGATATCGGGACGTATCCCCCCCCCCCTTCCACGAAATGAAAATAGAATATTCAAAAATAAAATTGAAAGAAAAATACAACTTTAATTTTTTTATATAATAAATTTGCATTATCCCTTTAACATGAGAAATTGTTTATAGCATTTTGTGGTCCCATATCTGTATATTAGCCTATTGGTTGTTAATAATTCTTAATATTGTAGCTTTCATAATTTTTCCAAAAATGTAAATATAAAACTGCCTCCCCCCCCCCCCCTCTCCCTCGCAACAGAAGAAGTAAATGTCTGGCTACACCTCCACTCGTAATTTATAAGTTTCTAATTTGCAACTGTTCTAAAGTCTTGATTTTGTGTGTTACCATGGTTTCAATTTATGATATTCTAATATATAACAGTTATAAGTTATAATAGTTCTAACTTACATTAAGAGGAGTTTTTTTCTTTCTCAAAAAGTATATGTTATTACTATATTAAGTTGTGATTTTCCAAGTTTATGTGTGCTTCCCATCGTTTCAGAGCTGCCAACCCTCCAACTCTTCCCCTACTTCCGCCCCTACCGTCAGTGTCACTCAGACAATACTGCATCCGGTGCTGACATGTGCCTCAATTTCCAGTAACCATCCGTAGCACCAACTATTGAAGGCATTCGTACATATTTTAACTATACAGCGTGTCCCAGAAATTACGCCTTGCTAGAGATCACTGTTTTTCACTTCTATAGCACTTCCCCGGCAAATATTCTTCATGGTAAAATATTAATTTTATTTCTGTTTTATACGCAGTGAAACGCCTACGTAATGAAAATATAATTTTCTATTCCGTTTCCCCATTTAATGAGCAGCACAAAAAGAAAAACCACCTAGTATATTTATGGAAAGTTCGGTGTTATCACAGAAAGTTATGTAAATTTGCGGCATGTCTGTTTACAAGGAAATTAGACATCTGCGAATTTACGAATATCTGTAAATATTCTTTGTCGGTGCTTCCCGTATTTTCAAGGAAATGTTTTGTACAAACCAAGAGGAGTGGAGTTAACAACGTGGTCTTGAGAGCCGATGAAGGTGAAATGAGGCGATAATGTATCAGCGTACGGAATGCAAGGGCGGGAGGAAACGGGAGATCCACGAGGAAACCCGCCGGCCATCGGCATCGTGCGGTACGATTCCTACTTGCGAAAATCCGCGAGTAACCCGGCCGGGGATTGAGCCCCAGTCCGCCTTGGTGGGAGGCGATCAGCCTAACAGCTCAGCAACTGCGGCCTCCTATAAGCCAAGCGCCAGTAGCAAATGTTGACCGAAAAATTTCGCGAATAAATTAAGAAGTATTTAATTTAAAGCACGTTGGCGTAGTTTAACCAAATAAGATATAAAAGTTTTACACGCCATTTTAAGAAACGGCAAAGAACAGTTCGTTCATCCCCGGCATTTTCCCCTATTGGCTTTAAGTTATTTATTTTGTCATTATTTATCTACGGAATTAATATTGGTTAAGTGAACATCTATAGGGAATAAGGATACGTTTCACATTTTGCATGCACGGGAGGGGGGGGGGGGTGAGATACTTTATTCGCGGTAGACCGCGTTTTCGTGTATTAACTTAAAAAATCCTGTAAGAATTACCGTGAATACAGGCAAGTTTTAAGCAGTCTAAAAGTTAATGAAACACATTAACTAAACTTAAAATGCAGAAGTCTAGGTGTACTGTATATGACAGGCATAAGAAAAAAATGAATGGTTAGAGTCTATGTTTTCCCTTTAGAAACATAACTAGTATTTGTTCTGAATAATACAAATATTCATTTTCCTTGTGGTTTGGAGATAGAATGGATTAAAGAATAATAGGAGGAAAGGAAGTATAAATATACTTGCAAAGGTATTGCTGAAGTATTAAGGATCGTGGAAACAATATTGCATGAGGAAATCTACTGCCACGTAGGTTGAACGTACAATCTCCCGAAATATCTAACAAAAAAAAATTTAAGAATGAGGTATATGTTACAGCGTTGCTAGGAAAGTTCAGGTACAAATTTACTATATTTGTAAAATGAGCCATTTTTTCTTCAGAAATGTAATAAAGAAATACAAATATTTGTAAATATTTAATGTAGCCCTAACATAATTTAATGTAACTTGACAGAAATTTATTTATCCCAAGACAAGCGTATACCCCAAAAAGACGGTAGGAGAGGTATACAAACATTATCAGGATTCCCCTGGTATGGCGAATGTACAAACCCCCGGTAAAGTGAAGTAGTGGTAAATAAGTGTTTCTGGCGCATTCGGGTGACTGCAGCAGTGGCAAGCCATACGAACGCTACAGGAGGTTGCCTCGTTTAAACTGTTTTAATATGCCTTTGCATGTGCAAGTGCAGTGAACTCGCCTTTCCACCCGTTAACAGCCAATAAATAACGTTTTATAGTTATATAAGTGTAGCGTGGAGCGAAATACATCGGTGGCGAAACAGACGCACACTCAACTGGTGTCCCTTCAATTGAGGAAATAGCTTGTCTCGAATGCCGGTAAACGTGAAAGGACGTAAACATGCCAATAAATAATAAATCCGGGACGAACAAGGCATTCGGATCCTCCATTTCCGTCGCTTGGAATCGGACCCATGTGTCCCAGCCCAGTTATTTCTGCCTGGATACAACGTCGCCTCTCATGAGTGCATGCAGACGGCGATTAGCGTTGTCCACTAAACCGACAGAAGCGGCGGGAATTTCACTGTACATACTGGCAAACCTGTCGTGCCAGAAAGCACGTTCAGCTTCCAGAGTACACGATGAATCAGTTACAAGCTTGTTCAAGGTAAATTAAGCACTTTTTAATTGCTTGCTTAGGATCTACTTCTCTGACATTTTGTATCTTTCTGCCATTTGAATTTGTGCGGCCAGCGCAAACTGACTGTGATGAATTTACCGTTTCTTTTTTATGTACATATACAGCAACTTTTTATTTTAAAAAATCCGGTTAGTTCATTTTCTTAATCAATTTACATTTTTAAAAAGTGTTTATATATTGGGTAAGTTGTTTTATAATTCCATTACTATCTGCTTATACACATAGCAAACATACGTGTTACATTTTCTAGGACCAATAATTTAACTTTTAGTTAGTATAATCTCAGCTAAACTCGACTATAAGCGCAGAATAGGTTAACCCGTTGTGACTCAGTGTACACAATAGTGTACATTAAGCACGTGTATAGGCTGTTCACGATAAAGTGAGCACTTTTTAAGGCCCTTCTAATTTTTCCTTTTATCCAATTTCCATCTTCCTGCTGATTTTTGATATAAACATTGCAACGTGACCAATAAACATAGTATATACATTTCACAACCCTCAAAACTTAATGCCTGAGGCTGCAATAATGTATATTTATTAGTGGTTAATTCCTGTTTGGGGGGGGGGGGGGGGGCTATTGAAAAGTGCTCACTTTACCATAAACAGTCTATAGATAATTTTTGGTCTGTACTGCACACTGCGAAGCTCAATGCTGACTTCACATCTCGTGTGTAATGACTGCCTTCCAGCTTACTTCTGAATGGTAGCAGTATATTGATTTCTCTCCGACGCTGCTTATTGGTTTTGTGGCGCAGGCACCGAAAGTACAAAACTGTGTGAGCATGCCTTATTAGTCAGGCATTGTGGTCTCTATGTTAGGTGTTCCACACGAATCGAGTTTATTTATTTGCGTGGTACAGAGCAGAAAAGCGCAGCTAATAAATAAAGTACTTCACATGAGGCATACATTATTTTGTTGTTGCAAACTTTGTTCCCCAGTCTCATGAACAGCTGCTGAAATTAGCATCAAACAAAATACGTTTAATTTAAATTGGTTCTGATACACACGCAAATATATATATATATATATCAACGCTTTGCTATTATATTGTTCTGTGCCAAACAAAAAAAAACTCTTGCGTTTCAACGCTTGTTATTTACTCGTTCCAAACAGGTGGCTCAGAGTTTGTGCCCTGGGGTGTACCGGCGCTCGAGTTGTATGTCCCCGAGTGTACGCAACAACAGGCGTGGTTGCGGAGCGAGGCGTCCCCATCATTGTTAATTACCGCAACAAACGAATGGGCTGAGGTTGCGGGCGCCGGGGCCCCCTAGTGGCAGCAAGGTTTGTGATTGCTAGAGGGGGAAGGGGGTTGGAGAACACTGCGGGCGGCAAACTGGGCACGTGATTAGCTGCTGTTAAACGCCGAAAACGTAGGTGTGGGGTGTGGCTGGCCCCTAGCCACGTCGCGCTGCCCGGATCGGCTGGCCGGTAGGGCACGTTAATTGAATTCCTGGGTCCCTACGGCCGGCCAGCGCACGCTCGCCTGTCCCACTAGATGTGTCGCATAAAACACTCACATATGGGGCTCGTAACAAGCTCGTATTGCAGGAAGCAGCGTGGTTTTATTCTGCATTACTCTATAAAACGTGTTTTTTTTTTTTTTTGTGAATGGCCGGTAAGTCGAACGCAACCTAGCTGCGTCAGGAAAGAGAAAAGTTCAAGTTGATATTTCGTGAAAAGATATAGAGACTGGATACAGTTCAAAGTTCGGTGGGGTCGTCTAGCTTTTTGGCGTGAATACGTCTTTAAATTTACGATCATAGTGGGAGGCAATCTAGAAAATCCGAAGATAACAGAATATTGGTGATACAGTTTGGCAGTGCAGCTCTGCATCTATTGTCTACATTAGAAATTCAATTACACCACTCGATTGCCAAAGGATCAAAGAATATGTTACGTTGAGTGAGGACTGTGAAGAATAGCGGGGGGGGGGGGGGGGGGGGGGGGGGGGGGGGGTAGTATTTTTTTTGGGGTGGCGCAATTTTTATTTCTTTTCGCCGCGTTTCATACCTTCCGCGTAGTATAAATTTTGACTAGGAGAAGCTATGGCGTTCTCTTAAGTTTCAATCGACAGCTCTCGTCAAGATCAATAGACTGCGTGCATAAAAACATTTTTGAGGCTTGGTTATGGTGAAATTGTACGAGTTTAATGTAAAAAATTAAGAAAACTTAACACAATGTCGCCCTATTCTCGTCAAAAAACCAAGTCGAAATACATAAATCGTATACGGTTGGAAAGAGCATCTCAGAAGCAATCCAGTAATACCTATAAAACCCATATGATCGAGTGAAGCGGTGCCGGGAACGTAAAATAAACATCAAGGCGTCCGAGCGCGTCAACGTAGACGTATTCACACAAAACAAACGGTCGTGTCCCCAACACAAACGAACCCTATTTTTTTATTTCGTTTTTTTCCATGTGTACTATAACATAACCTCTCTAAACTAGCAACGCCATTTAAATAAATAATGGAAACTTAAAAGCTTTCCTAATTATACCGGGTTTCGTTCATTTTAGTTTCCACTTACGACGATAGATGGCAGTAGCATATAGGCTATAAAAGATACGTCACGCTATTGTGAAATCGACGGGCCACAGGTAATTGTGCGACGGTCGTAGAGAGTCCTTTCAGATGCTCTATTCACCCTATTCAAGGCCCAGTGGCTGAGCGGTTAGCCTGCTCGCCTCCCACCAAGGCAATCCGGGTTCAATCCCCGGCCGGGTCACTCTGGATTTTGGCATGTGGGAGTCATGCCGGACGATGCCGTTGGTCAGCGGGTTTTCTCGGGGATCTCCAGTTTCCCCCTCCCTTTCATTCCGGTGCTGCCACATTCTCGCCACAATCACCCCTCTTCGGCTCTCAAGACCTCGATGTTAAGCGCCGTCCTAACGTCTCCACTCACTCTCACTCTTCACCCCAGTCGATCTTTACTTTGAACTGCAACTAGTTCTACTCCCATGAACGCATGTTTCCACACGCCCGCAGTTCTGGAAATGGACTGTCTGCCCGATATTTGCTTCTTCTCCCTGGACCTGTTTTATTGAAAAGGCATAATCGTGATTACAAATACGAACCTCTTGTTTAATAAGTCACACTTCTTCGAGGGAACGAGGAATATGCCCACTCAAGCAACTTCCCGATGTGAGGGCGACAACAGTATCGACACGTCATTTAGCCGACCGCCCGTGGCGCAGTCGGTTGGCGCGCCACCGATATGGGTCGCGGCAGGCGCTGGGTTCGAATCCCGGATGGCTGTTAATTTAAGTTAGGTTATACGTTAGTCTGCAAGCCGTCCCCTGCTAGGCTTTCAAGCATAAAACCGGGGGACGCTGAAAAGCCCTATATAACACAATACAAACACGTAATTTAGCTCCAGTTGGACATCATGAAGAAAGCACTTGCGAGAGAGATCAAGAAGAACGTGGTTTTGAAAATAGAAGATCTGAAAACCAAGAGATCCCACATGGAGAGATGTTCGTAAATTAAGGTGACTAGCCTGTCTCTTCTGGGAAAAAAATTATTTTGAAATGTCTGAAGCAATGTGATCAAGTAGCGAATTGGCTACCTCTCCCAGGATACAGAACGATATAAATGGTGCTGTGGCCAGCATTCCTACAGGCTGTTTACGGTAAAGTGAGCACTTTTGAGGCCCTAGTTACTTTTTTCTTCCAGGCATTTTTTATCCTTACACCACCTTTTAAAAAAAATATTGCCAAGTAAGTAATGAACCCTGTGCGTGCATTCCGCCGAACTTGGAAATTAACGCCTAAGGATGAAATAAAAAATATTTTTTTGACTATTATCCCAAATGAGAGGGCTCTCAAAAGTGCTCACTTTAACTTGAACCCCCTTTAAATATCTAACTTATGAATAGGGCCAGTGATTTTTCGCAAATGAATCTGAGCACACAGTAGACTTCAATACCATGCGTACGTACACCTTCATTGGCTGCTGGTGTCGTTTCCGCATTTGACCGAACCACTCAAGGATTCCGTAACTTCGACACTGTGCTTTAATTATTCTGTGCACAAAACAGTTACCACGCACCAGAACAAGCGTCGACCAATCACGAAAGTGCGACGACCTCACAGCCCTTTTTGAACTTAATCTTGCCTCAAAATCTTTTGCGCGAAATGCAATCCGAACCGTTCCACGTATTTTCGCGTCGCACATATCTGGAAACGTTAAACGTGGTGGGAGAGAAAATTCTCAAAAAATTTCAAACTCTGCCAACGTTCGAACAACGTGTTACCTTCCCCGTTGTTTTTATTATTATTATTTTTTTATTGTCCCTGCCCCAGACACGGGAAATAAAGGACGTGCCATCTTTCGCGGCAATTTCCTTTCTGCCGCGCGCTGACATGTCCTTCGGCAACAGCTGCCACAGCCAATTGCGTTGTTCCCGTGTCGCAGGGGGGGGGGGGGGGGGGGGGGGGAAACCTGACACCTTTATGAAATTCCTCCCTTACCCCGTCCCTCATTCACCAGTGAGAAAGATAATAACGAGCTATATTCGGACTTGGAGAGGTCCGGGGGGGTCTAACAAAGGGTTAGGCATTATTCCTGTTTGCTTCGACTGCGTTCGCTGGGTGCGGTTCAGCTTCCACATAAGTTAACTAAAAATGTCAATTTGAACACAGCGTCGTAATTCTTGCACTGTGTGTGTGTGTGTGTGTTGGGGGGGGGGGGGGGGGAATTGTCTCACACAGTCGCGCGGCTAGTAATCAAAGTAAACGTGCAATCGTGCAACTAACAAATTGACTTCTTACCTACGCGGGAATCTTTTTGCAAAAATTTTGGTGTGACCCAAAATACGTATTTTGAAAACCGCCCCCCTCGATGACTGATGTGTTGCAAACGTATTTCCATTCTTTCGCCAAGTCTTGTCCTATCTGAAGTTTCTGTGAATATCATTTCCCCTTTTTTTAAAACGAATGACTAGGCTCTTGTGCCAAGACCTACTGTTTCCTTCACGTATATAAAGAAATAGCTACTTATTTCGGAAATCAACGCAATTTTATAAAAAAAATTGAAAGTCATTTAGAGATGTTGCGATATTATCGGACATTTTTCTTTCTAGCGACAAGAATAGTATGTGATTCAGCGCTATTGCGAACTGCCTCTTCCATTAGTGTTAATTTATTTATAGTTCAAGCTATAGTGCTAAATAATGATATTGCAATATTTTTCTCTTACTGAAGTATTTCGTACAGTATAGCGTATTTTCACTAGAATCTTTAACATGCAAATAGTGCGAATAAAACTTGATCATATACAGTAATAACTAGAGGCGTATTTCGGCAGAGAAAACTTTCATTAACTGACATCTGCTGTATAGGCTGTTCATGGTAAAGTGATCACTTAAGAAAACTCTCACATTTGGAAGCGTTAGACGTTGACTTTCGAGGGCGGTGGAATATGCGCAATGTGGTTGGTTCTTAAAATGCAATATTTATTTTAAAAAGGTGGTTAAAGGATAAAAAATGAGCAAAAGGAGAAAGTAACTATCGCTTCAAAAGTGCTCACTTTACCGTGTACAGGCTATAAGTATTTGGCCCTTTGTTGAAGACTACGCCGAATTTTAAATAGGGCAATACTGGTACAAATATTTGTCTACTGATTAAAAAAAAAACTGGTCCATATGTAGTTAAATTGTTTCCCTAATTTTATCAGGATTTTACTGGAAAGTAACATTAAATTAGTGACGAATTATGGAAGTTAAAGACAGACGTCTTTTTAATTACTGAAAAGGAGACCAAGTCGGTGTTGTATTGATGACCAGCCAGTGTGGAAGGTTCATAGCGGTGTGAACCAATATGGAGGAGTAGTAGGCGAATGACATGTGGACGGAGAGGATTAATCTGATTAGGATTAACCAATTAGTTGGGTTAGCAATTAATCCATCAATTAATCTGCTCCATTCACACGCCATTCCCATAGTGTCCCAGAACCCTCACGCATTTGGTGTTCCTGCAGTGATAAATTTAGGCGATTCACTTCGAGCGTGTCCTTATCTCCAGTACGTGTTCCGACCTCAAAGCGTGAGCCTGCATCATTCCATTGTGTAGAATCTACAGACCTACAGAGTTGTCAAACCTGATGTTTTACGAAACACTCGGAAAACAGAAGAAATGTGAGGGATTTTGATTGTTGGTTTTTAGTTTCATGCCGACCTGCCGTTTGGTGCGCCACCGATCTGGGGTGCGGGAGGCTCTGGGTTCGAATCCCGGGTAAGGCATGGGTGATAATTTAAGTTAAGTTATAAGTTAGTCTGTGAGCCATCCCCTGCTAAGCCTTCAAACATAAAACCGGGGGACTTTGAAAAGCCCTTTACAATACAACAATTTTACTTTCATCTGTGTTATTTATTGAACCTGTGACTGCATTCCGGTGATTTAAGAACTGTAAAGAAAATTTAATCGTTAAAATTAAGATTAGTAATGAGTCCCCTTGCTGCTCGCTTGTGAGTGGTCGGCGTGAGTTCGGTTTCCACTTTGGTTACTGGCTCCTGCTGCGTGCACCGGAAATGTAAGTCAGGGAGCAAGCGCCAACTTAAGGCCCTTACACAATTGAAAACTTTAACATTTGACTTTACGTTTGCTTTCCGAAATGTTGTTTCTTATGGAATTTGACACAGTGGGACTGTCACAGGTAAAGCCAAGCACTCTTGACTTTATGATTTCGAAAAGTTGAAATTTGAAGTCAAAGTAAAAATGCAATTTTGCTGAGACACTAACAGAGGTTTTGTGGGAAGGGTGTTATCTAATCGTAAGGCGATTTTAATTTTGGTCTATTAAACAGAACTTCTCTTAGATTAAATATATGGCAAACTAATATTATGTGAAAAGGAAAAATATTAATTTACATTTTTGAATAAAGTAAACAAGTGAGTTTTTGTTCTGAAAGAAACTTTTAACACAAATTTTAAGCCTATTTTAAAAAAAAAAAAAAGGTACCTCTACGTAAAATGCATTCCTGAATAATACGATAGTGATTTTAATAACAAGATACACATTTTTACGAAGCTTGCAAAACCGATGTTTATTTGTTTTCAACTTTGAATTTACAATTTTATTGTGAAATGGTGGTTTCGTTAAAGTAAAGGAAATGTAAAGTCAAATGTTAAAGTTTTCTATTGTGTAAGAATATTTATAGGCTGTTCTCGGTAAAATCAGCACTTTAGAAGGTCCTTCTTGTGATCTCTTTGTATGCATGTTGTGTATTCTTCAACGTAATGTAAAATTAACATTGCCATAGGCCTCATCACTTGATTCATGCTTCGGTTAAGTGAAACTATGACATTATTAGAAAAAGCAAACATTTAATAAATCTGCTAATTTTTACACGCTGAGGAGTTAAAAAAAAACACAAAGCGTAATAAATAATCAAAATTATCACAAATGGTTACCTAACACTTTTTATTCGACGTTTAACATATGGAAATATTTTCCATACATCGTTACCAACTCTACCGGACGCATATCACTCAGTGCACTAGTTAAAATAGATGCAGGCAGGGGCAGTGGCATTTTTTATAAGGTTGATTTCAAAAGCGCACTGTAAAAAATAATGGCAAAATTACCTGACAAGTGTAAGGTAATATTCTCAAACTTGTGGGGGAAACACAGTTTTCCTTACGTGTAAGGTGAAATTTCCGCACTGTGGAGTAAAATTCACGTATATAGGGGTGGAAAACCCTACAAATGGATGGGAAAATTACCTTACGACGCGTGCATCTCTTCAACGTCGTCTCTACAGCTAAGTGGGAGGGCAGGCGGAAGAAACAATCCTTTTACACACTAATATTTACTTCTAATGTCACGTTGTCGTCGTGGTGTGATGGATAGCGCATCGGCCTATCATGATATAGGTCCGTGGTTAGCGCCAACCCTTCGGCAAGTGTCGAGAAGTTAAGATTTCGGTCACTATTCGTCAGAGGACGTAGGTAATAAAAAAAACCACAGTACTAATAACCCGTGTATATTCTAAATGCAATTTTATTATACAATAGAGTTAATATTACCTTACTTGTATGAGATTTCCCCTCATTTTTGTAAGGTACTATTCCTGTACTCCTTATTTGACAGGTAAGTTTACTTTACATGTAGAGGAAAACAGCTTCTCTAACATGTAAGGGAATTTTAACTAAATTTTTTTGACAGTGTGCTCACTTTCTCGTGAACAGCCTTTACCTTGCAACACTTCGCCGCACGCCATATTGCTGACGGCGTCCCGCGAGCCGGCCTCGCCAAGACGCATTGACGACCCGTCGCCACCTCCATCAGCGAGCTGAGAGGATCTGGCGGGCAGGCAGATTAGCCGCGCCACCCCCTCATCCAGTCCGACTACCCTCCCACCTCAACCCCCTTGCTGCACCCTGGCCAAGCACCCCCGCGCGACTGCCTGGGCGATCAATAGCTGGTCCGCCGGGGGAGGACTCCCCGGCCCACGCCACTTATTGTTTCATTTCTTTCGGCGACCTACCCCTCGCCAACCTTTGTATATTCCAACCAATACCTTAGTCACTGCCCAGCGGGGATTAGGCATTGTTCACAATAGCTGGTCCGCAGTTGAATTGTCCGCGGACCTACTTCGTCCGCGGACGCATGTCCCTACTAAGAGTGTCTACAATAACGACATCCAATGCTAAGCTTTCCGACACTGGTACCAGACTGCACCAAAGTGCACCAAATTCGACGCTGTCCAAGGCTAATCTTTCGGGCATGAAAACTATAGTCCATTCCCCATTCGAAGCAACTTTCTCGGAGCCCCGCTAAATATCTACTTGCAGGCCCGTTTCGTATCCTTCCGCCAAATGTAAACAAACATTGCCATGTGACTTCTATGTAGCATCTATCAAAATCAATGTTTACACTCCATTGTGTGAGTACATATGTTCGTATAATTTCGCTACACCTAAAAATAAACATTGAAATCTGGCCTATTTTTAAACCTGTTAAATGTGTTGTTTACTGTTTACAGCTTTTCAAATAGTTCTGTCATATTCCAAAAACCATTCACTATGAATATTCACAGTTTAGGCCTCCAACATTATTCAGGTCAGCTTGATGACGTTTTAAAAATGCCTGAATTGACGACAGTTCTTACAGTTATTTTAGATTAACATATTTTTTTCCACGACGTAGCTCAATACATGTAATGCACTTTAGTATTTTGCCGCGACTGTGTTTAACACTGTTACAACTGCGAGATAAAGGGCTGTACTAATTATCCTTCTGTTATTGATATGTGTTGGGTCATTTCTCTAAAAGGACGGCCTCAGTTGGAATAAATATTAATACGAAGGAACAACCAGTCAAACGAAAAAGGCACATTAAATTCAAGCACGCAACTAGTGTTTCTCATTTTTGTCATACAAACTTTAAAAGATAGCGGTGAACATGCACACAAATAAGCCTACGACAACTCTTATTCCGCTCATATTTCCATGTATTGCTACTTACTGTTTATTAGGTTTATTGAAATTTATCGGGCTGGGCTTAGTATTTTTCCTCTAGGATTGTGGCAAATTACGTTACACGACTGTGTTTCAAACCCCCTAGGGCAATGGTACAACGTCGTGATAAATAAACAGACGTGGATGTAAATAAATAAATTCGTCATAAAAACAGTTCACAGTTAAAACGTATATATAGTGCTAATCAAATATTTTAAATCACGCACACGCAGGGCCAGTGTATCGACCACGATGCACAAAGGCACGTCATTTCACAGACGCAATGATTAACGAAACACACGTTACAGTATATTTATTACTGCCGTGGAAACACGGATTTATCACAACATCGTAACTTGCCTAGGTAGGTTTAATAAAACACAACGTCTAAAAACGTGTTGCATTAATTTGAAGTATTTTTTGGAGTAAGAATAATTTACGTTTCGTTTTACAAAACGAAACACGCCATGTCATGGTTCGTCACGTCTGCCAACTTCATTTGGTAACTGCCCCGCCATCATATCTAAATATATTAAAATACGTATTCAAACATTAAATATATTGTCTGTTATAAATTACAAATTCAAAAATCGTTATTTTGCTGAAATAAGTATGAAATATGCTAAAATTGAAAACGTGTATAATTTCGTTGCTTGCTAGTGAAGTGAAATTTCCCGAGTTTGAAAGAGACGAAGAAAAAGAGAGAAAGCGACAAGCCTTGCTCAGCTCACAGTTTTTCAGATGCAACACCGTACCATTACGACCTACTCACGATATTTTCCGCTGTTACTTTAAACTGTAGAAATGAGCTATGTTGCCATCGAGGTACCTAAATATTTAAATATTTCGATAGGCACCGTTTAATTTACAAATAGTATAGTAAAAAACGAGGTTAAAATAATATTTTAACTGTGAACTATTTCTCACCGGTCGCTGCCAACACGTCGCTGCTCTCGCTGTTGTTAATTAATAATTAAAAATAAATAAATATTTTAAGTTATAGAAGATATTAAGGTAAAGTTTCATTTATTCAATAATACAGTACTCTAAAGTTAACCACAGTGTCATATATTTGTGGAATACAGGTTATTGAAAAAAAGAAGTTAACACGTTGTGCTTAGGGTGTTTCTTCAAAGGTTGATTTTTATAAGTCGCTTCCAGTCGGGAATGGACTATAGAGTGGACTACAATCGGCGCGTCAATAAATTGTATACTATTGCTCATAAATATTGATCTTTCTACCTTATCTTATTTTGTTTTCTAATTTGAGTTACGCGAGTTAGTGCGTTTTGATTTTGCTTTAATTTGATTTCATTTGTTTTTTTTTTTTTTTTTTTTTTTTTTTTTTTTTTTTTTGCACTAGTCAGTAAATTTTGGTATTCTTACTTAATTAAGTTTTGTTTTCGCTGATACGAGATTGAAGGTTTTGGCTTTGAGCAAATAGCGAGTTTTAATAATAATAATGACTAACACACCCGCAATTTACTTTCACCGTTTGCGCGCAATAAAACATCAACAAAAAAAAATTCGGAAAACGTCCGCGGACCACAGCCTGCTGCCGAAAGTTGAAGTTGGAGATTGATCTTGGGACATCGGACCGTCGGACATTGGGACGGCGAGCTATGACGTCAGAGTGTCACGTGGACCAAGTTAAGCGCGTCCGCGGACCAGTTATTGTGGACTAGGCCTTACTGTCACAACCCCTCCTAAACCCCTCCTCCCCCCCCCCCCGGATAAACCAACTACCAAGGTCTACAGCCTTACCGCAACTTGTGAGGGGATGCTCCCAGAAGACTCTTATGTCGGAATCGCGCACGACACGACGGCCAACAGCCAATGAAACACAAGATAGATCGTTGTAAGCCGGACCGATTCTGTCGTACGACCAACAATTCTGGATTCAAAAATTATTTCTATTCTTCGTCGTGACGTGCGGCACGACTCACAGGATGTACAACATTGCTAAACGAAATCGTATTGCAAGCTTTGCCTACAATGGTAAATACGCAGCTTAAAAGAAGAACACATTGGAAATTACTGAATTTAACTCTTAAAATAATAATTTTACCTTTGTATGCATTAGCGGTACCAATTTGTCACCATTATGTACTACAAA
Organism: Dryococelus australis; assembly: GCA_029891345.1. Taxonomy (NCBI): domain Eukaryota; kingdom Metazoa; phylum Arthropoda; class Insecta; order Phasmatodea; family Phasmatidae; genus Dryococelus; species Dryococelus australis. The sequence goes on from CM057008.1 coordinate 30,359,370, forward strand.
TTTCCCTCTTGTTCACCGCCTTTGACACTAACGCAGCCTATCAGCGCCTTCTAAATAGTTAGGTTAAATGCCGAGAGCGTGGTGTCTGTCGTGCTGTAAATACAAGTAGTCACATTGAAATATGTCGTGGTTGCGTTTTTGGCCGTGTCGCGCTGTGTTGGTCGGGGCTACGTGATTCCGACATTGACCCCGCGCGAAGAGGAGAAGATAAAAACCGGCTCGAACGCAGGCGTAGAAGCCGCGGTGGTCTAGCGGTTAGACTACTCGCTTCCCACCGAGGTGATCCGGGTTCGACTCACGGCAGGGTCGCCCCCGCATGGGGGAATCGCACCGGGCGACGTCCGGTGGTCGGCGGGTTTTTTTTCGGGGTCTTCTTGCACTCCGGCGTCTCACCCGTACTCACCACGCTTCACCCTCATCGGCTCTCAAGACCTCGATGTTAAAGGCCGCGAAAATCTCTTCACTCAGTCACTGTAAATTGAGCACTGCTTGACATCAACTTGTATGCACATTGTGTATTCTTCCGCCTTTTGTAAAATTGACATTGTCATGGCCCTGGTGACTTTATTCATTCGTCGGTCAAGTGAAAATGTGAAATTATGGGAAAATTAAACATTTTACAAATTTTGTAATTCTTTCCCTTACATGCATTAAAAATACACTAACAAAAATGAATAATTTTAGTTTTCATAAATTTCTACCTAAAACTTTCTTTTAAGTTAACGTTAAGATGGGGAGTTACTTTATCTCCGTTTTTACCAACTTTACTGGGTGCATAAAAGTCGAGACACTAACTTTTTTCAAAACTTGATTTCACAAGTGCTCAGATAATCGTGTACAGCCTATACCGAGGTATACAGCTGTAATACAGCAGTTTGTGATGGATGTTCTTCGAAGACGCTGGCCGCATTCGAATTCACCAACTAATAGCTTGGTTTACGACTAAATACTAAAGAACTAAGACGGGTACTTCGACGTGATAAGTACACGGAAAATAAGTTTATCTTTTTTAAGATTGATCTAGCAACTGTTAAGTCTAGCCAACTTCGTATGAAACAAAACAGTCAATATAGTTCGGGAAACTGGATATGGGTAAAATTTATTTCCATTTTTTTTTATTATTATTATTTATGATTACAGCTCGCGAAATCGTTTTTAAAATTCGGCAATATCTTATCAAATGGCACGTTGATGTCAGCAGTTAGCTCAAGCAATTAATCTGGAAAAGGTTAAATAAAAGCGAATGGAATATCGCCTTGCAAGAACTGGATCACGAGGAACCGTTCATGAAGTATTCAATAATACTGTCACCCAATTTAATAATTCATTGAATACGATCTTGCTACACTGCGTAATCTAAATCCAAGACACGTGATCCGCACACTGCATACCATAAGCAAATGCCCTCGGACACGCTGGTTCATATTCTTAGCAGACGAACTCGCTGTTTCTGTTCTTTAGGTCAATCGTAAACCCACCCTCGCCAAGCTCCGTGAACTTGAGAATATTGCATCGCGGATGTGACGTCGCATTGCCGCTGTCGCGAGAAGTGCGGGAGCCATAAGGGTTTCAATGGCACGCGTTACAAGAGCGCCATCGCCGCTAAGCGCAGGGCTTCGAACTGGCGTAGAGTGCTGTCGTAGTGCTGCGTAGTGCTATTCACGATAAAGTGAGCACTTTTGAAATTAACCTTATAAAAAAAGTCATTGCTCCTATATGCGTATATTTTAACGGGCGCACTGAGGTGACATGCGTCCAGTAAAGATGGTCACGATGGAGGGGAAGTAGTTCCATATAACTACGTCAAATAAAAAAAATTTGGGTAACCATTTATGACGACTTAATTTATTTATTTCGCTTTCTGTTTTCTTAATGCATAGAAGTACAAAAAATGAGAAGTTTTCGAAAATATTTACTTTTATGATAATTTCACAATTTCATTTGACCGACATATAAATAAATTGATTAAGGCCGATGACAATGTTAATTTTACATAAAGCGTAAGAATACACAAGGTGCATACAAGAAAATCTTACGCAGGGCTTTCAGAAGTGCTAATTTTACAGTGAACAGCCTATACCTGACTATTAAACTTTAACTGGCGCACTGAGTGACTGACATTCGCCCTGTAAAGTTGGTAACGATGTATGGGACCTAGTTCCATATCTTAACGTTGACTAAAGAGTGTTAGGTAACCATTGGTGATAAATTTAATTATTTCTTTCCTTTCAGTTTTTTTTTTGTTCTTAGCAGTGTAAAAATTAACAGATTTGTAAGACTTTTTTTTTTCTAATATCACAGTTTCACTTGACCAACGCGTGAAAAAAGTGATTGAGGCCCGTGGCAACGTTAAATATACATAAGGCGGAAGATAACACAACGTGAATACAAGTAGAGCTTAAGCAGGGCTTTCTGAAGTGCTCATTTTACTGTGACCAGTCTATACCTATAGGACTTTCAACGGTGACCCTAACATTTTACTGATGTAAAAGTCTGTAGCAAAGTTCAATACAGGCTCCTACCGTAGTTTAACTCGTGTCCGGCTAGCAAGTTTTAAGATATGGCAGTCTGGGAGGGTCGTTTTAAACTAAGCCTATATAGGAAGGTTCCATAATAACATTTACAACATGCGTGGTAATTTTGAATCATCATTCCGCCCCCGTCTGGGGTACGATGTCTTTTCGTAGGTAAACGGACTGGAGCGCATGTTTAATAGTTTCGTAAAAAAAAAAAAAAAAAACCGGACTGCAATGTAGTTCAGGAGCCAAACATCGGGGACCTTAAAGATGGTTTCGTTTTCGTGACCCCCCCCCCCCCCTGGGGGTACCGGGAATCGTGCTTCTAGAAATCGCTGCTTTCGATTCCATATCCGCACCTTCGCGCCTCGACTACTTTCGTGGGATGCCGCATTTTCTTTTTGAAAACCCTCCTTCCTGCTTCACGAGGCGCGTTCTACGACACGTTCGTGGATACGCATCAGGTAAGCGGACGTGTAACACAATCTAGGCTCTAAGAAAGTATTCGGACATTTACCACACCAGTGTATACACTTAGAAAGTGGGAATAGTAATCCCCCCCCCCCCGCCCCGCCTATACAATTCATCGTAGCGTTCCAACACTAAGTCAGGAAACAGTCAAAATGCGTAGGGGAGTTCCCAATTTTGTATATTAGCGACGCTAAACATTTCTATATATGCAGTTTAATGTGCGGTATTATTACCATACAGTGCATAGGATTAAAAAAATGTTCCATTTCAGTTAGGATGTTCAACAGGAAATTTTTTTTTACAGTGCACAATGACACGCATGCGGATACGGATAACGTGCGGATACACGCAAGAAAGCTCGACGACTCCCAACTCTTGCGTGCCTGTGAATCCGCGCAGCCAATAGGAATCGAGTATTTGGCCTGCTGATATTGGTTTTAGTGGCCATTGTGGTTTACACGACGACAAGTGCTTCGATATGCCGCGGCGCTTATCATTTTTGTTTTCAATAAATAAGCGCGCGCATGCTTCGGCAGTAGTATTTACGTACTTTTAAACACTGTAAAAATTATGCAAAATGAGATGTGTACGTTATGAGAACTGTATCAGTAATTTACAACAGCTGAGTATTTTTGATTTCGTAATTTGCAAGACCGCACGTTTATTCGTATTGTAGAAAGGTTGTGAAAATTTATCCCAAGTCAGCGACTGGTTCCGCTTGCGTTTCCGAATCCGTTTTCTTACGTAACCGTACACTATACAATGGGCCTAACTCCTCTCCCCCCCCTTTTTTTTTTCACTGTACTCATCCGAAGCTACCACCCGAAACCCAAGGATGTACCAACATTAAGAGGCTGTATTACCCCTCATACATAAATTATTCATTTTATTATCATAACAGAAGAGTCAGGGTCCATTGCTGAAAATGTTTTATTATATAGGTTGTTCACGATAAAATGAGCACTTTTGAAAGCCCTGCTTAAGATCTACTTGTATGCACATTGTGTATTCGTCCGTTTTATGTGAAATTAATATTACATTGAGCCTCATCACTTTATTAATGCGTCGGTCAAATGAAACTGTGAAATTATTTCAAAAGTAAATATTTTACAAATCTGCTCATTTTTACACTTCGGAGCACAAAAAAAAAAACAGAAGTCGAAAGAAATATTTAAAGTTATCACAAATGGTTACCTAGCACTTTTTATTCGACGGAAATATATGGAACTACTTTCTCTCCATCGTTACCAACTTTACTGTTAAAGTAGGGGCAGGGGCAGTAACTTTTTCTAAGGTTGATTTCAAAAGTGCTCACTTTATCGTGAACAACTTCTGGAAGCATTACATTTCATGATTCTGTGCAAATTTTTCTACCTCATTGTTAATTGGCGTTCCCTGGTTTCGATTAATAGGAGGGGATAAATTAATATATAAAAGTTGGCACTAAGTTGGTTGTTGCTTAATTATGTATTAGTAGCTCATATATTATGCCTGAAATGATGGGTAAAGTAGTTAGCTAAGCCTATATTTCAATAAATATGGTATTCCTAAATTTGAATGAGGAAGAAATAAATAAAATATTCAACATGGCATGTAACATGGGCTCTTAGCCCATGTTACCTGCCTAAAGCATCTAAAAGGTAACATGGGCTCTTAGCTCATGTTACCTTTTAGATGCTTCCTACTTTTGATCACTCGCTGTTTCCACCTGTTTCGGACTAGGAACTTAACATTCTGCATAAAAGCACCTTTTAATGGAGTATTTGTTACAAACTAGCTATTTCCCTAAATGTCACGTTTCAGAGGTGGTCAGCCTTCGATTCTCAGTATTTCCAAAACCAACGAGGCTCTATGTAGTACATACGGTCGATGGTTGTAATGTTTACTGCCAGCATACAAAGTCAAGTTGGAATTGATTTCATAGTTTCGACGATATAGCATTCTAACCTATGAATGTCTTATATGCTTAAAACATATCACTTGAACATCATCTGCATCAGTACTATACCTTTGTTAAATTTGGTAGCAATCGGTTAATTATTTACCGAGTTATAACATAATAACTTTATTTATTCGTATGGCAATATCTTCCAAAATGGCCGAAAAAAGTGGTTATTTGTTCGTATGTATGATGATTGTAATATGTACTTTTAGTATACAAAAATTGATCGAAATTTTTGTAACACTGTGGCAGATATACTAAATGGCTGTCCAACAAAAATATCCATCTCAAAATTTAATAATTAAATGATGATCTGCCAGCATACAAAATTTGGTAAAAATCGGTTGAATGGTTCGCGAGATATGACATACAACCTAAAATATTTAAATGGCCTCCATGTTGGAAGTAAGGGCCTGTCCTTACTAAGTATTATATGTGTACCAAGTTTGGTGAAATTCTGTCCTCGCGTTCATAAATTGAAACGGGGGAGACACACACACGCAGAGAAACACACACACAGATACATACACTTATACACACACAGACAGGAAAGTGATCTCATAAGCCTTTCTTTCTTTCAGAAAGTAGGCTCATAATATAGTGCCGTATTATAGCATAAGAGACCAGTAAACTAACAAGGAGGAAAATACCTATGAAATACAAAATGTTCTCTGCAAATACAGAACTGGCAGAGCGTGAGCAGGATGGAATATTAATTCAACGAAGTGAAAATTAATTCCGAAACTCCGGCCAAACTAAAATTTCTGGAAATTTTAGTTTGGCCGGGCCGGTGACAAGAATAACTGTTCAGTTATCTGAATAATTTAACAACATATACAAAAATGTGGTTAGGTCAAACTATGTTAGGGTTGGTTAACTTAGGGTGAATTATTTCAAATACAGGTTTCAAGTGTAATTACACCAATAAACAACAAAGAATCTTAAAAAACGAAACCACTATTTATTCCATTACTTACTATGGACAGAACTTTATAAATATTAATGCAGTTAAACAGCACAAGTATTACTTTTGATACATTATATCTCAGAATGACGACAACCTGCATGATAAATTTCGACATATTTATTGCGTTTGTTCGAACGTTCGTATTTCGCACACCACACACTAGTCTAGACTCGTTCTTTGTTTGGGTCGAATGTTCATAGCGGCGCCAGTGTAAACAAAACAATATATTCGTGCTCGCCCCGAACAACTCGATACCACATTCATATTCCTCTTCGACCTGAGTTTGTTTATTTTTCGGGCAGTTCTTCCTTTTCGCCCGAGGTTTTTATGCATCTTTCTTGTAGAACTTATATCTCCCGGGTATCAGTTGACGCAAAACTTTTCCATTTTCTTTATTGGCTACCGGTATCTTTTCCAGTTTTCTCAGCATCAAAGATAGCAAGTTCGTGAACTATGTCGATTTGGACGAGAGAAAGAAGATGAATGTAATTCAACTATAGCACTTTCGAGGAGTGATAAATTGACAGCGTCCAAGGACTGAGGGAATAGGAACTGATAATTCACGAACATAGTTGGAAGTTTCTTATAAATTTGCAATAGACGGGTCCATGATGTCAAGGTAAAGGGGAGAGGAGATAAACTCGACTGTGCCGATAGAAGTATAGCATTGATACCTTTAACTGGAGTTGTAATTACTGAAATTCACATGTTACAACCCCCGCTCACCAAAACATGGGGTGGGCTTTGCCGTCTACGTGGCCATGGGTATATTTACCTGACAACGTCTATGGATGATGAGAGGAAATAAAATGATAGACTCTGTGATGATTTCGCTGCTGCGTAGAACTGTCAACCTTCTTCTTCATATAACTCCAGAATGGATTGAGGTAGCTGAGTCATCCTTCCAGTATTAGATTTGTCTTGTCGGGCACTATTCATGTTGTTAATATTATTAGTGTCCTTTTCGCCTAACTCGTAATTTTGAACTATTTTGGTTTGTAATCTGCAAAGAAAATGATTATTGGTTAGAAGATAACTGTGTGTGTTTATTATTTATGATTCTTGGTAACTTTTTCAGTTACTCTTTTTTACGCACAAAATGACACCAGAATTTCTCCGATTGGAAGAAGAGCCTTTCGGTCGCTATAGCAGTAGTCTAAACCACTCGAAATTAGATATTCACAGCGCGGATCCCACAGCGGCCTGATGACATCAGAACGGTACGTTTGTGTGTGAAGCATGAATCCAAAGGACCAACCTATACTATCGTACATTTACATTTAACGTACTGCTCATTCTCAACGAGTGATTGCCACGGACCCGAGAGCAACATTTCATGACGCTCACTTTTTGAACATAAGGGACTGGGTTGTAATACGTTGTCACGTCAAAATGAGTCATCATCGGATCCATTACAACATTTATGAGTTTTCTGAACTAACTTTGAATACCAACGTTCGTAGAGGAGTGAAGAGGTTTGGGTGGACCTTAACATCGAGGTCTTGAGAGTTGACGAGGGTGAAGCAAGGTGAGTATGGAGCAGCATCGGAATGCAAGGGCAGGGGAAACTGGAGATCCTCTAAAAAAAAAAAAAAACTGACAACCAGGGGCAACGTCTCGCACGATTCCTACGTTCGAAAACCCGAGAGCGAGCACGTTGGGTGAGAAGGGGGGGGGGGGGGGAGGGACCGCGGTGGCTGAGTGGTTAGTCTGCTCACCTCCCACTAAGACGAACCGGGTTCAATCCCCGACCGCGCGCCACTCCCGGATTTTCGCACGGGGGAATCGTGCCGAACGAGGCCGCTGGTCAACGGGTTTTCTCGTGGATCTCCCATTTCCTCCACCCCTTCATTCCGGCGCTGCTCCATACCTTAATCACCCTACCCGGCTCTCCAGGCCTTGCTGTTAAGAGCCGCCCATATCTCTTTACTCACTCTTACGCTATTCATGTCGTTTCGTTTCCCCTCAAACTCGTGTGTACATGTTTTAACCATAGAAACTGAATTTAGTTTATTTTCAAGATATTTTTTACTGTAATACAGTTTTCTTGTAAGATCTTGGTAAGAACTAGACAAATACTGAAATTATATTCGTGCAATGTTTTCAAATTGTTAAATATTTTAAAAATTCATGCCTAAAATTTAAGTTTATTGAGAGAAACGTTTTTCACGTGCGCGTTAAGTCCCTCTAAAAGTACCCTTGCTTCAGATATTACTATCAGGAACCTTTCCATTCAAGTTGGCAGCAGAAAAATCTCCAAAGATTTGAACTCATGTTGCAATTTTCAATAAGCGGAAAATGTAGGTAGTGATCAAGTTCTTCATTCACGAAAATGTATATGTTCGAATCATTTTGTTTCCGAGGTCTTCTAAAGGGATTTACGAGAGAAAAAAAAAACCTAGCCAGAGAAAAAAATTAGTTATAAAAAGTTCTGCGTCTCATTTTAATCTTTAGCACAAAATTGTGTAGTGTATAGAGAATGGCGGGACCTGTAATGGCGAAGAATAAAGTCTCGTCTCGCAATCAGTTAAAATAAAATCCGGCGAAGAAACCTATAGCATTAATCCATCGACAAATGAAACTCGAACACAAACTGCATAATTTCTTGCACAGTAATAAGAAATATGATGAAAAGTAGGCTGAAAAAAGTTGGATCGTCGTGTCGTCGTATAATAGGCGAGAGAATTGCAGGTGCTAATTTATCAAAAAAAAAAAAAATTAAAAAGTTAAAAAAATATATTAATTAATTGGAAATTAAAGTGGAAGAACTGCAAAATGAAATAAACGTAGAGTTACTTGAAAAAATCGACAAATGTATAATTTTGAAACTGAAAACACAATTTCTTAAACAACGGCATTTTCTAAAGGGTGAGGTAGAACCCTGAGAAAACCCATCCGCCAGCGGCACCATCCAGGCACAGGAATTCGGGAGTGACCCCGCTGGTGATAGAGCCGGGTCCGTCTCTTTGGGAGGCGAGCGCTCTAACCACTGCGCCACCGCGGCCCCGGCGTGACAAACAGGGTGGGTTGGTTTTTCTCGTGGTTACAGGCACAAGGACGCAAACACACGTAGTGGGAACATGGTGGCCCCGATATACGCCAAACGGCACTCGACGTAATTGAAGTCGGCCATTACGGAATTGATCTGCGTGCGAGCTATTTTTGCGCTCTTGGATGTTGGTGAACATTGTGAAGCGGCAGTGTGTTTATGATGGAGAGAATGACAAAGGAAAGGTTAGCAGGCTGGTTATCCTTGCACTTAGAAAGAGAGAAATGTTTTCTTGAATCAAACAAGATTTGTTTGTTGCTCCAAGTTGTTTGTTTGTATCTAATGAAATATTTTGTTGCTGAAACTAAATTATTGTATTGTTCTCATATGGTTGCTCCAAACTGTAAGAATTCATCGGTGCAACTAAAGATTTGTTTGTTGCACCAAGTTGTTTGTTTGTATCTAATGAAATATTTTGTTGCTGAAACTAAATTATCGTATTGTTCTCATATGGTTGCTCCAAACTGTAAGAATTCATCGGTGAAACTAAAGATTTGTTTGCCTACACGTAGTTGGGCTGACATAAGAAATTTTTACAAGCGCGACCGAGTTTCGAACCTTCATTTGACGTTGACGAAGCTCTAGTGAGACCGACTTGATGACGAGTTCCCAGTGCGACAATCAAGCTGAGCATCTGCCGCGTCGGAGGCACCGGGGCGCGAAAACCAGCGATCCTCCGACTACAGGTCGGCCTCCCTACCCCTGAGCTACGAGGGCAGGGCTTTCGCAGCTATCGTGGCAATTGACGACACCGCAAAGATTTTAAATAGATAAACTGCAAACATTGGGCAACGTGTGCAAACAAATATCTCAAGTTTCACAGCTTCACTTGTCAGTTTCTTGTTGCATTGTTATTTTAATATGTTTATAATATTGTTATGCTTCAATAGGTGCACTAACAAACACGGTTACTATCCTAATTGTCACAAAAAATACAAACAAACTCTCGAGCTGTATTTTCGAGCGAAGGCGGTCAAATGAGTGGCCAAACAAATATATACAGTTAATTCATAAAATATTCATTTGACAGTCTAATTTTTTTGGCCCAACAGCGATTTTGTTTATTCAAACATATATTTTGTTAGACGAACAGAAGTAATTTTGTTGCTTTTCAAATTTTGTTTCCTCAGCAATGCATTTTGTTAGGGCAACTAAATATATATTTGGCCCTATGCAAACAAATAATTTGTTCGATTTTCTCTCAGTTTACACTCCTTAATTTCACAGGCGAAGGATTAATTAATTACGATGACAAATGATACTTAACTAGACAAAGAGCAGACTGTTTGATACTCATAAATAGGAGCAGTGATATTTCGCGAAAAGATTTAGAGACAAGATGCAGTTGGAAATACTGTGGGGTCGTCCGCCTTTGTTGATTGGCTGAAACATGTTCTGGCTCTTGTTCACTGTTAGCGCACGAATCACGTAGGTTCTGTGTCGGAGTTACAGAGAGTCCTTGAGTGTCTCGGTCAAATGCGGAAACGACACCAGCAGCCAACGGAGGTACGACAGCAGCCGAGATGCGTATATAGTATTGAAGTCTACTGAATGCTCCGATTTTTTTCGCGAAAAATCACAGGACCTACTCACAAAATATTAGTTTTCTGCCAGCCAATAATTATTTCTTGATTGACCTCTGTAACTAATACAGAATATTTTACGAAGAGCTACCGTTACTCACAACTCCATTCGGAGCAAGATATGTTATATATGTGGGTCCTATTCCCAATATTTACAGAGTAATTCGAAAAATTTTAAAGGAAAAGAAAAAATTATAACTCTTTCAGTAATTAAATTTTGATTATTATCAAACATTACTGTTAATAGTCGCGTATCAAACACCGTATCGGCGTATTCTTATGTGGTAAATGTACGTGGCGTTGTAATACAATTACTACATCTCACTCACAGCCAAAGGCTACAACCACAATAAATGATCCGGAATGCACCAAGTTTACGTATCAGTATATAGTGAAACAGTCACACTTCGCACTGGTCTAGTCTACGCACTGTTGACAGAAATATTCAAACTGACAAGTCACGGACTGTTCGCTGTAATGAGTTTCCAATTTTTCGAATTACTCTGTAGGTACTGCGAATCGGGCCTAAATCCATGCGGATTAATTGCTCCAAATGACTTAAGGAATGCGCCCTGTAAGTGGTTCTAACTCCTCGGGAATCAATCTGCATACGCGTGAATTTTATCGTTAAATATTATTTAAGAGTGGGCTATGAGAACATCAACTATTTTTGTACGTAATATTCTACATATCTCCAGAGCATCTCAAGAGCAAATATACGAGAATATTTAAAGCCTAAATCAGGCTATCTTATTGTGTATTGTAACTAATTCTCCTCACGTACTTGTTTAATTGACTTCAAGAGGCGGGCTTGAACCGGGAACGAGGTGAATTGTGTTTTGTGACTCAGTGGTACGGTTACGATTACTCTGTAATTTTACTCTCGAACCTCGGCTTTATTTTCAGATGAATCATCTCTAGGGAATATTTCGCGGAAATATTTGCGGCCGAGCTAGACTTCAATATCCTACGCCAGCAGCCACAACTTCCTTTGATTATTGGCTGCGCGTCTACGTGAGAAGGCGTGTTCGTGTTCGACTGGGCCAACCGTAATAAGGTACACAATCAGCGTGTCTACCACTGAAGGTGCTAACGATTTCTAAAGAATACCTTTGATGTCTTCCTCTGGCTTATTGTCCTTGACTTTTCTTTGCCAAATAAATTATTTCTTGTGGTACATAGGGTATATGCGGTGTGATTCGCTAAGGTGTTGTTGTTTATTTTACAGTTGTGTTTTGTATTTTGAAATGTTTTCTTCTGTTGACTCTTCTAGCGGGTCCTGTTAATCGTACTTGATAGCTTTTAATTTTTACTGTTAATTCCACTGACTGATTTCCGCGCTTGTTTTAAATTCTTTTATGACTTCTAGTATATCTTCTTTCTGACTCCCATGGATTTTCTCTAAAGGGATTGGCTATTGAATCACTATATTAAATTGTGGTTGCTGTTCCATTTTTTGTTTGAGTGTTTGTACGTGTTGTGTCTGTAATGTCATGTTATGTTTTATTTTCCTACTCACTATGCTGATTCAGTAGAGAAATTGTGTCTAAATTTTGATAACTGGGGCCTGGCGTGTTTTAAATTGGAATTTCGTATTCTGCTGAGTCGGTGTAAAATTTAACTCAACGTGTATTTGTGTGTGCGTGGTCTGCAAATTTCGTAAATATTGTCTCATGGATGGCCTGTGAATTTATTGTGTGTGTGTGGTGTGTGTGTGTGGTCCCGTTTATGTTTCTGTTTCTAGCATTGTGGTTTCCTGTATGTCTTCTTCTGCATTACTTGCTACGAGGGTTTGCAGTTGTATTATCTAGAAATCTTTTGAGGGAAGTCTGCTTTTTAGGCGCCTGAGCCCTTTATTTTATATCATGTTGCGTTTGTTGTATGTAGCAAAAGCATACCATTTGTAATTCTATCTACTCGATCAATAATAAAGAAAAATAAGCGTAACCCAAGCACATACAATCATTATAACCTATTTACGTTAGCATTTGCTTCTGCAACTTAGAATTTAATTTGTTATTTGTCTAATGGTCTAGTGAGGGTGAGTGGGGGTAACATTAGTAGGTGGTGGAGATAACTCGCTTATTAGTGAAGAGGTGCGGATTTTTAAGGGCCTCCGGCATTTGTTATGTTCTATCTCATACGGGAATGAGAACAAGAAAGAGAATTCGTAGCATTATTATAGGAAGTTAGGACCAGAGAAGAAGTCCATTTTAAAGGGTTAAATAAAGTATTCATTTAACAATTTTAACAAAAGTAATAAGTAGGGACCTGAAAAATCCGCGAGTTGAACGACCTCCGGGCTAGACTCCACAGTCTTATGTTCAATCGTGCAGACATCAACTGCCCATTGGTTGCTTGCTTCCACAGTGGAAGGCGATGATTGGGCCTGCATTTTGTTGTATGTTTCTCTATAGCCCACGGTTCTCCTGGAGGCGTCAAATAACGCGTGGACCAATGGAAGATGTGACACACTTAAGAATTTTCCAATTTTAGCTTGTCCCAAAATTAATGCGCGAAATTTTCAGGTCTCTCGTAATAAGTCATACAGAAGTTAGAGCTATAAAGACACCAGTAGAAGGGAAGAAAGAAAAGGTTATTTTAAAGTATATTGACCACTACTTAGTGAGTAACTCACCAAGTCTCGCACTCTGGGCCCTCTGCCCAGATCGCCACTGGCTCCTCGGCAGGTCGCCGTTCACTCCCCTAGACACTCGCCGACTACCGCGATCTCCCTCTTCACAGTCAAGTCCACACTTCGCGCCCCTCCACGTGTGTGCGTCGCAATAATTTCTGATTGGCCCCCGTTGTGCACTGGAAGCAGAGTCTACTAATCGTTTGCTGGATTGTGTCTGTAATGTCCTCTTGTCTGCTGAACCCACATTTTATGATGTTCTTTGCATTTTATTACCGTTGTTTAGAAATTCCATTCCCGCTCACTGTTGTGGTTATTTAATTAATTTTTTTTTTAACTCGCCTGTGACCTCCTTCACAGGTATTGCTGCAACAGGTTTTGCACAGCGGGGCCGAGCGTAACACCATGTCATTGTCAACAGTATCGTTGTGCCTCGAAAGCTAAAAGGAATTCTCAGGCCCATGTACTCGTAGGGCTTTCATTTCCAATTTTTTTTATCGAAAACATTAGGTTGTTTGAACCCTTTTTATGTTGCATACATTTGGGGCGGAAATTTGTAAAAAAAAAAAAAAAATAAATAAATAAATCACTTGTCATTGTGACAGTCGAGGAGATGTGGTGCTTGGCTGTGATGGCGGTGGACGTGAGGGGAGTAATATTGTCCCTCTCGACCGGGTCAAGAGGTTACGTTGGGAGACGCGTCAGGTGTTGTTTGCGCAAGGCGTGTGTTCCCGGACGACCCATCTCCCTCTACTCACTTTCACTTTCTCTCTTTCACTCTGTCTCTGTCCTCTCGGGCTGGGCGCCACATCGCGCAAACAAGGCGACACCCACGCACTAACACACGTCCCACACACACACACACACACACACACATCGCCCACGCCGATTGCATAGTGACAGTGCGTCCACCATCACCCCCCCCCCCTTTTTTTATTTTCTAGGGCCATCAAACCATCACCATCCAACACAACACTTAAAATTTAAGGGTGATGTAGAGTTGCTTCCAGAGGAGCATTGCACCCGACCGTACGACATGCACACCTCATTATAAAGTATAGGCTGTTCACGGTAAAGTGAGCACTTGCGAGGCCCTAGTCAATGTTATCTTATCAGTTAAATTTGATCCTTCCGGCACTTTTAGAAATAAATATTACCACATTACATAAAAAAAATCACCAGACTCGAAAATTAACCTCCAAGACAACAATAAAAAATATTTATTAACTATTATTCCAAATAAAAGGACTTAAAAATAAACTAAACACACTTCCAAAATCTTCATAAAAGTAAGCTTTATGTATCGAAGGAAAAAAACTAAATAAATACAATTACACTAAAATAATTTACTATCGTTTGCTTATTTTAATATTTAACCATTTTATTTCAGTTGTAAAGGCTGTTCACTAAAAAAATGAGCACTTTTGAAATCAACCTTAGAAAAAGTTACTGCTCCTACCTGCACATATTCTAACGGCGGCACTGAATGATATGCGCCCAGTAAAGTTGGTATTGTTGAAGGGAAAGTAATTCCATGCCTTAACGTCGAATTGAAAATGGTGGGTAACTATTTGTGATACCTTATATTATTATTATTATTTCCCCTTTCTGTTTTATCAATGCATAATAAGTGTAAAAATTAACATATTTATGAGATATTTATTTTTCTAATGATTTCGCAGTTTCACTTGATCGGCACGTGAATAAAGCGATGAGATCCATGGCAGTGTTAATTTTGCATAACGCGAGATATCACACAACTTGAATACAAGCAGAGCTTAAGCAGGGCATTCAAAGGTGTTCATTTTACCGTGAACAGCTTATAGATAGACATGATGGTATATCGCTGGAAAAGTTGACTGTTCTGCAAGGATTCAACGTTCTCTACACATTTCCCACAGTTCTCTTTCCTTATTTGTTGCCATGCATGCATGAAGCTACTGCCCTATTTCACTGGGCCAATGAGGATTCTGATACTATAAGGCAGAACGTTCGTGATTGGTCTGCAATCCACTTAGTCTAGTCAAAACCTTCTTCATACAATCATAAGAGAATCAACTAGTTAGAGTGTTATAGGCGATAAATTGATTCCAAATTTTTTTTTTTTTTTCGATTTTTCATCATCTCTACTTATAGACTGTTGTCAACACGTTGCACAGGAAGGTCATATCAGGCCGGTGTGCTGTACACTTGGAGGCCAGTGCTCGATGGAATTCTCTAGAAATAACTGATTGCTAATCCATGCTAATGCTCTAGTTACGATCATCGAACACAAAGTATACAGCTTATTGGTAGAGACCTGCGGAATTCGCGTTATATTTAGGAGACAAGATAAAAGTCCACTGCCCTATACATGAGTGAGCACAGTCTGTGGTTTTATTGGTCGCCGACCTTTGACACTTCGAGGTCAACACACTTTTACCAGCTTTAAAGACAAGCTAGACGTTAGTCACCTATATCCATACCGCTGCTGGGACACGGTGTTCGACTGGTCCCTGTTGACAATTAACAACCAGACACCAGTCTTTTTGTACTGACCGGCTGCCAACCAATGGAGTGCCTAGTTTACCGTTTTCCAACCAAATGTTCTTTCGTATGTAACAGGATGTACATCCCATCGTGTTGATTTCCGTAACTATGCAAAACTTTGCCGTTCATTTACGGATTTCGATGTTCATGTTATATTAATTCTTATTTAAAATCCTTATTAAATAGGGAACTGATGTAAGTTTGCCCGGACCAGTTTTTATTTTTTATGTGGAATGAAATATTCAGTTTTGCCCGAGCTACGCTCGAGTATAGTCCTCAAAGTGTTGAGTGTAGTCATTTTAACTGTTTGACTTCGTTAATGACGATTGGTCACTCCGCCGCTGAAGTTACATTATTGGCTCACGATTCCCACTAGGCGTGTCAGGCATACTACTGGCCTTATACAGAAGTTGATCAAATGCCCAGCAACATGGAGTCAAGTCTGCCGATAAATTATTACGCTAATTTTGCACGGCTTTACTTATTAGTTTGCATCGGGAGAACGAAATGGTTAGGAATAATCAAGTTATAAGTGTCTATTTTTAATTACAGTAGTCCTACAAGCGTATTTATATTCGAAATGCCTCAAAAAGAAATATTTCGCAAAAATAAAAACTCAAGCAAGGCCATATTTATAATTATTCTGGCTGCATGTAATAAAATAATCAATAGTGCAAACAAAATTGTTTAATTTATTGATTTTATGCTTATGCATTGCAGCAACGAAATATAGAATTTGTATAACTGAATAAACGCACATTAAATAAATTATTATTATGATTTTGCTTGTTGAAGGGTTTTTACAATATGTTCTTTTTGAATCATTCAAACGAAACTGAAATGTTTCCTAATTTTGTTAGTTTTGTGCGGGGCAGAGCAATCTGTTACCGAGTGATCATTCGATTGTGGAATCATTTGATTATTTGAATTGCTCGATTAGCAATCAGTAGAGACCTGAAAAATTCGCGAGTTCAATTACCTACAGGTTTGACTCTACAGTCTTATGTGCAAATATGCTATGCCGATATCAACTGTACATTGGTTGTTTGCTGTCACAGTTGAAGGCAACGATTGGGCCAGCGTTCTCCAGGCGGTGTCAAACACCGTCTGGACCAATGGCCAAAGTTATATGAACACACGTGTTTTGAAATCGAGCTTGTCTCAAAATTAACCCCGAATTCAGTCGATTAGTTGGATCATTTGATTATGCCCATCTCTGCAAGGAGGACATTGGAAACTGAACCACACAATATACAGTACTCGACAAGTATGATATTCCCGTGCAACATATAAACAGTTGGCTAGAATAGGCATGAAAGGGTTAAGGGCTGAACACTCACAGTACACGAAAGGAATTGCCGCACCATTTCGCTTCTGTATTTTTATATTCTCCTTGGTAAGTTTATGCATCAGGGGACTGTTTAGAATGATTAAGATAATTTTCCCTTCGAAAGCTGGAAGTCAAATAACTGAAATAAGCCTGTGTTTTCCTTCCTCTTTTATTATCAACTTGACCTATACGTAATATTTATGAGTGTGATACAGTTTAGGGAAGACATTTCTGGTAATTAAGCTCTCGTCAGTCATGCACATAACACATTCTGCGCGTGGGCGCGTGTGCGTGTCGTTTTAGGTTAAATGAACCAGCAAAGCCCGTTTCACTCTTCCAAGGTCAACAGCCTTAACAATACGAAAGTGTGGGCGTTGGCCATTTTAGCAGCGGCAGTGTCCAATGTAGCAAATGTTTCGCAGTAATTGGGTTAATGATGTTAACTTTACGCAGCAGGAACATGGTCTTCTACGTGTAGAGCGGAAGTTTCCACTCGCTGTCGAGACTGTAGCGTGTTCTGGCGGTTTCTTCACGATTTTGCAATAAAACCTTTACAAAATCATACCATGTTAACGTTCTTGGTTGTTTTTCCCTAAGTATGTCATGTAGGTGTCAATAACATGTTATACCTCTGTTAACACAGACATGCCTTAATTTTGGTTAAATGGAACTTTTACTCATATTTTACCTGTTAATTATAGCAGTTCATTTATAATTAAAATTAATAGAAATGGCGAGAAAACATGTATGCTTGTAATGGCTAGTAATAAGTAGTTTTTTATGCAGAATACTCTCACACTTAGTGCGAACTAATTCGGTGCGTACTACCTTTGCGGTAATTTTCTAGGTTCGGTAAACTGTGTTTGCATGAGGTAGAGGGATATCCCGAAAGTAGAACTTTAGCAGGGCTTCAGAAATGTTGGGAGGAACCGCGAATGAACTACACTACACGCTAGTTTCACACAGATCTTCTGCTGATAGCGTAGAGCACACACAGATCTTCTGCTAATAGCGCAGAGCACACACAGAACACGCTGCTCACTGGCGGGATGAAGTTCGCAGCAACGCCCACAGTCGAGTTTGTTATTTCAGACATCAGAGAAGTAATTTCGTCTCGAATTAGTTTACTGGCTCACACCTTGGAATCTCCGATCAAAGGCCACAGTCCATCTGAAAAATCTCCAATTTCCATGCAGTAAAAGCTTACAGATTAGAGATTTTTTTTTCTGTATTTAAGCGTAGCCTATTTTTACGTAGTCCCTTCCTCTATCGGACCGGATGCTGCGGTGGCTGAGTGGTTAGACTGATCGCCTCCCGCCGAGGCGAACCGGGTTCAATCCCGGGTTTTCGAAAGTGGGGAATCCCACCGGACGATGTCGGTGCGTCGGCGGGTTTTCTCGGGGATCTCCCGTTTCCTACCTACCTTTCATTCCGGCACTGCTCCATACTCAACTCGCTTCACCCCTCGTTGGCCCTCGAGCCCCGATGTTAAGTTGATTTTTTTTTTATCTGAGAGAGGTTTCAAAAAATGCCCCCTATATGCAGTTGTTAGCTGTCAAATCATTATAGTTTTCAAAATATAACACATTCCTACACAAGAGTGTTATAAACAGGTTCGAAGTGTTGAATAAGAGTCTAAGCGCGGCATACTGCACTCAAGCTACGAAAGGGACAAAGACAATTTTTCCTATACAGTTTTTCGGTTTAAACTATTTATTAAATGGATGTTAACAGTTTCGCTTGAATGAACAAAAATACATTTAGAAGTGTGACCCCTTTTTTCAACAAAATTCAGAGTGCCAATACTCGCTCACCTGTTTATAAATCGCACTCATACTGAATCAGTATGTTCTGCACACCATACATATTACATTAAATGCAATTTGACTGGAGAAAAAATATCTAGGAGAAAAGCTTAGTATGCTGCAGAATTCGGGAAATTAAGTCTTTTGAGGGTTATATTTTTATAACTATTATGATTTGACAACTAATAACTGCGTTAAGCTAAAAAGTGTCCCACTTTTCGAAAGCTCTTTCAGATAACCAAATTAAAAAAATTCTGAAATATCACCTTGAAAGCCGCCCAAATTTCTTCACACGCTCGATCGGTTCGAGTGAGGTGGTGTGGTGGTAAATCCTTGTACCGGTATTTGTGAGGACCTGTGTTCGGTCCCCAGTCCGGTCAACCCTAACTCCGGCTTCCCATGGTTTCCCGAACTACCTCCGGGCGAATGCTGATATGATTCCTTGCCAGACACCATGGCCTATTCCTTCCCCGTTCCTCCTTCTCTTAGCAACTTTCTCCGTCTCGCTGTCTGATGAGACGTTAAGCTCTCTCTCTCCCTATAGGCTGTTTACGGTAAAGCGAGCACTCTTTAAGGACCTCCCGACATGCATTAACCACTACACTCTAAATCTGAATCAGTGAGAATTTCACTGATTCAATCAGTCAACAGTGCCTAGATGATTCAACAGTGCAAAAAAGCCAGATTTTCTTCACTAATCTATTCAGTGACATTTGCTACTGATTCATTAGTCATTTTGGTCACTTTTTTTCAGTGGTTTATTTTTTGACTGATTTAGCAGTTAAACAGCGTGAAAAAAATGGCCCTTAAACAACGCCTATCAAGTGAAATAACAACGAATAAGCGAATAAAACCAATACAAAATACTTTCTAAAATGTGTTTCTTCTTTCAAAACACCGTTTTAAGGTGGAAATTTCCCGGTTTTACGTCTTACATATCTTTTTCATGTAATCATCACAGCGCTCTGGTTGAGGATATAATGTGGTGAAGAGAGTGCACTCATATATAAGTACTATTCGTTTTAACAATTCTAACAGTATAAATTAAACCGAAAACTAAAAGTAAAGGCATACAATTTGAATCTTCACGATTTTGAGGAATAACTATAAGAGATATATTTTCCTCTCATCTCTTTGAGTTGGCTTGGTAGTGCTGATGGCAAGCATACCGCTTCACGTCGACGAGAAAAGGGTACATAGGTTCTATCCCGGCTACCTACGAATATGTTATTACTTTTTTAAAATTACATTCAATTGCGCAATACAAACAAGTTAACTATCGTAAATAAGTTTATTTCACGTAGATTTTGGCTATATCCAATCAAAATTATCCTTAATCCGCTACTGCAATCGTCCGTCACTTATTCAATCAGTGAAATCGTTTCATGTCACTAATTCAATCAGTGGAATTCTTTCCCTGGTACAATCAGTGATTTCCAACAGATTCTAAGTGGAGCCGTTTTCACTGATTCGAGAGTAGTGTAATTTCACTGCGAATCAGTGGTTCTCCACTCGTTCGAATTTAAAGTGTATTAAATATAGCCTACCTTATTGCAGCCGTAAGCGTGAAATTTCGAGAGTGGTGAAAAATATACACCGTGTTTATTGGTCGCATTGCAAGGTTTATATTAAAAAGCAGCAGGGAGACAGAAATTGGGTTAACGGAATAATTTAGAAGCGCCTGGAAAAGTGCTCACTTTGCCGTGAACAGCCTTTGTCTACTTTCATTTGTCTATCGGTACGCGCGATAAAACGATTGTGTGATAGACGTTTCTGTGTGCCTGTTTGTTAAAGTTTGAGAGGGCGTAATGTTTAACAACTCATAGCAACATATTAATAAACTCGTTAATCACGTTTGAAATATAACTGGAAAAAAAAAAAAAGAACCTCTCACACCGCTGTGAGATGGCTGAAACATTACACAACAACAATTAGTAATTATCTGTGATAGTCAAGGAGTAATTATTTATTCTGGTATAAGATATTGAGGTTCGTATTCCAGTTGCTTGGATACCGCTAGTTAATCTTTTTAGTAACGTATCGAAGCAGGTTTTTCTTTAGAGTTAGACGCTAGTTCAGTCTTTGTTTTATAGCGAAATAGCACGCTAGGAGAAGCATTGATCATGCATTTATAAGCGTTTTGTAATCAATTTTACTTCTTTTTAGGTTTGTTT
The DNA here is from genome assembly GCA_029891345.1 of Dryococelus australis. Lineage (NCBI taxonomy): Eukaryota > Metazoa > Arthropoda > Insecta > Phasmatodea > Phasmatidae > Dryococelus > Dryococelus australis. Next base: position 30,380,371 of record CM057008.1, read on the forward strand.
CTACATCCTTGATTTATATTTCACGAAGCTGTAACTTTTAGGAGGCTGCGAAACTCGTATTATTATCTGCCAGCGCGCTGATATTTGCAGTTGTGTGTACAGTCAAGTCAACGTCATTAGTCGAATTACTATTTTTTTGTAAAGTTTTCTTTAATGATTTGGTTGAATGTGACTAGACCATTAACTTCAACTTGTTTACTGCTGGCTCATAACTGTCTAGGCCTCGTCAAACAAATTGTAATCCAATGACAAAACAATTACCAAGACGCTAGTTTCTGAAGTCTGTCCAGTCTTGGAATAACAACACAAAAATTCGCACTACGAGTATAGAAAATTAATTTTTCTTCACTTTTCACTGATCGTGTAGTCTAATGGTGGCAATTGTGTGGCTTCCAGAGTTTATTAATTATTTTTTTGATGTAGGGAAAACAATAATAAATGCTGGATTACCTCATTTTTCCATAGAGAAGTGTAAATATCGAAATGACTTTTGACGACACACAGTTAACCACGGGCTTGCGAATGGTCTCTTTCGATTTTCATTCTATATAAATTAAGTTTTCCCAAAACACATTCAAATGATAGAATTTCCATAACCTAATGTATAGATTCAAGTATATAACAAACAGTGCAGCATTCCTACTCAGTTTTGTAGCTAACTTTATCCCTCCCATTCTGCTGAATAAATTTCGCATTTCAGAATATTCGATAACTAGAATTGATTCGTAAGCTATCGTTTTACTCACATTATCCAGTAGGACATAATATACAAGACTTTCAAAAGTCACCTACTTGTATCAACTTTTATTACATAGTAGAGGATTTGTATACTAAACGTTATATATTTTATATCATATATGATATGTTTACTTTACACAACAAGAAAAAAATTCATCTAATAAAAGAAATGCATTGCATATAAGTAGAGATTTGCAAAATCCGCGTTATTATTTAAGGACATGTTAAACTTGAATCACTTTTTCTTTGCTACATGTTTGTCAATTAACCAGTCTTAATTTGACACGCCCCTGGTAACTCTGCGCCAATAAATGAACGCTCCACAATCCTGTGCCCCAATCACGTGCAGTTCACTCAGAAAGGGAGTGACTTAACGTCAAGGCAGCAGCCAATGGAGGAACGACGCCGATTCGAGTGTGTACAATACTGTGAATTTTAGCTTGACGTAAAAATATAACGCGAATTTTGCACATCTCTACATATAAGAGACAGTTTTTTTTTAAAGACCGTAAGACTTTTTTTGGTAAATTTCTTCTGTCAGAAATACTGCATCATTCGTTATAGTCAGTTGAGAAATGTAGGCAAGCTTGGTCAGTCAAACCAGGAAATAGTACCTCGCATGTAGAGCCCACTGCAGCCAATAATAAAAGAGGTTGCACGTGTGCGTGGATCGTTCAAGCCTTAAAAGCTGTCAGGCGTGTTCGCGATAAATTCATGGTGGTAGGAATAACAGATGTCATGCTAAGACGTCATTGAAGCTGCATTTTCGTCCATCGCCATACGTATTGCGACATTGAAAATGTTTGTGTATTGAATGCATATAACTTGGGGAAGTTTTTAAAACAAATATCAACTACTGAAGCTGAACTTAGGGTTAAATAGCAACATCCTCTGACGCGATAGTACAAATTTGATTATGACATCTTAGGTTTCCAATGTTGTCAATGACGTCATCATTCTATCATGCACGTCCACAGACAAGACCACCTTTTGGATAAATGATTATCTCTAGCCATAGGCAAAGCCTGAAGTTTCAAGTGAATTTTTCTTGAAGAAACCGCGTGCATCGTAAGTCAATTTTGAATAATAGCAAAACCCCACGTTATTGGGAGGGCGAAATGTGACTCGATTACAATTTCGGAAGGGACCTTGGCGGTGGAAAGTTGGCAGCAATGCACGGCACTTCCCTGCCACCCCCCCCCCCCTCCGGGCAGAGCCGCTGAGTTCATCGAGATACGGGGGCGTGTCCTGCCGCTGCCCGTGCTGGCCAATGAGCGAGCGGGGCTGACCCGCCCGACGGTTGTCCTCCGTGTCCGATGATGCGGGTCTGTTGCCGGGCGGTGTCCGAACCGGTTTCTTGCCGCCATCGCTGCCTGGTCCCCCATCAGGTGTAGTGCCCCCCCCCCCCTTTTTTTCACAACATTCCTTTCTTTCATCTCTTTCCAAGGATCAAAGCTCTCGATCCTCTTTCCCCTCCACCAGACAAAACGAAGACGAAATAAGGGCCGCGGTGGCTGAGCGGTTAGCCTGCTAGCCTCCTACCGAGGAGAATCGGGTTCAATCCCCGGCCGGGTCGCTCCCGGGTTTTCTTTCGCAAGTGGAGATCGTGCCGGACGATGCCACTGGTCGGCGGATTTTCTCGGGGATCCCCCCCCCCCCCGCCCTTACATTCCGGCTGTGCTCCACTGTCATATCATTTCACCCTCATCGGCTCACAGTACCTCGTTGTTAAGCTCCGCCGCAAGTAAAATAAAGTCAGGGACAACTGTAAGGTCCAGGCACAATGAACAACAGCGCTGATGGCTGGTGTGGTCTGATTGGCCACCAATTAGACAATCACCAATCGCAGGTATCCATTACCGAAAAATTCGTCCGTACTCCAGATTGTTTACATCCGGTAATGGTCAGTTGTCAGTGATCAGGGAGATTTTTTAATCTTGAGAGAATTGTATTAATATGTCTATTTATATTGAGAGTAGCTTTGCATTAGAGGATAGTTCTTATTTTGATGGATTTGACATCGATTTAGACTAATCACGTATATTTGTTAGTATGTTACATACAGTTATATGTTCGTTTGCTAAGGCCGTGTTCCAGGTGGCAACTTAGTACTTCAGTAATTACTAATTTAGTATGGTTCAATTAAATCTCTTTTTTTAGTCATTTGTTTACCGTGTTAGTGCCATCTGTTGGGCAATGTTGTGGTCTGCAGTGCATAACAAGCATCCGTATGGCATTTGTAAGAGACTATAACCATTCATTAAATACTAAAGAGATATTTGTATGAAAAAAAAAAGCATTTTGTAAAGCTTGCCGCTGGAATTAATTTCATGCATGCAGCCGTTTACGTACGTATATAATCACTCAATCGCGGGGATCCATAAAAAGGCATACGTGAAGCCATTTCCGCAGTATTATTTTCCGCATCAGGTTAAGAACGAGAATTATTGTGGGGATTTGGGAATTGGTAAAGTAGTATTTAGTAAGTTTAGTTAAAGTCTGCTCACGATAAAGTGAGCACTTTTGAAATTAACCTTCGAAAAATGTAACTGTCACTACCTGCGTACATTTTAACTGGTGCAGTGACTGTCACGCGCAAAATGAAGTTGACAACGACGGAAAGAAAATAGTTCCATGTGTTAACGTTGAGTTACCAGTGTTAAGTAAATATTTGTGAATACGAGAAATATTTTATTTTATTTATTTTTGTTTTGTAGTGCATATAAGTATAAAAATAAAAACATTTGTAAAATATTTATTTTCTCAAAAAATTTACAGTTGCCCTTGACCCTACGCACGAATAAAGAGATGAGGCCCATTGTCATACTTGCATGTATGTACATACATGCAAGTAGATACTAATCAGGTCTTTCAAAAGTGCTCGTTTTACAGTGAACAGCCTATACACCTACCATACTAAATACTAAACAATCAATATCGTAATCATGTTAGCATACCCCACGAAACCGGGTTACGTGACCATTTAGTAAATGAACAGGATTTTGTCGTCTTCAATAATGTACGACTGAGCTTCCTCGCAGACAGTTGACGCATGTCAAAAGTAATTGACGTCGTAAAAGCGCGAAAATAAAGCGACTGTACAGAAAAATCAATAACAGTATATCCAGTCATAAATCTATCCCCCCCCCCCCCCAAAAAAATCATGTATTTAGTTACAAGGTTCGGTGAGAAGTGGCTGCACGGAATTTTCATTAGTAGAGATAGTGGTTTGTAGCGCGAAAAATTGACAGGTTGGTATCTTCCAGTGTACAACTTATGTTTCTGACGTTTTCTCTTCCCTCATTGGTCGAAGTCTGTGTGCGAAGGCGTGCCACAATGACAATTACGGGTATTACAAAACTAAACATTTACAATTTGTACGCAAATATTCAACGCCGTTGGGATTGCGAAGCCAAACTAGCTAACGAACGACGAGATGAAAAAGTGTACATGCGTCGGTGGAGAGCTGGATATGTGATAGGTTGCTTTCCCCTCGTGTCTTTCGAGATCACTTATTCACAGAAAGTTCATTAGGTGTGCCGATGAATGGTTGTTAATGACCACTGCTTTCAAGGGCGTGGCCATATTTCCGCAATTAGGTAATCAAGCTCATTCAAGTATTTTTAGGCCGAGAGAAATGTTGGCGTTTATTATCAAGTTGGAAAAAGCCGCTTTTCGGGCGCTTACATGACTAAACCATAAGAGATACATCAAATTAATGTGCTATAGAATTGCAGATCTCAAAAATACCTACAAAAAAGTCTGCGACAGCATATGTTTATCATTTTAGGATGGCCCACAGTAACTATTTTTGTCTTTTAATGTTCACTTACGAAGATTTTTTGATCATCGCAGTATTAATCCCATGTTAGTTAGTCTATATACTTACTGTAAACCTAAACAACACCATATTTGTAAATCTCACCCGAGCGAGACCGGGGTGGTTCGCTTGTATACATATATATGCAGACACACATACATACGAACGTAAGGTTTTAGTAGTCGGGGAGTGTAAAAATTATAGAAATTATTTCCCGCAGGCATACGTGATCTGTGTTAAAAGTGCTAAGCTACGTGAGATATAATTATTCAGTCGCAAAGTGAGAAAGATGCTGCATTGTATTGTAAAATGCGTTCACCCAAAGATTTTCAACATTTCCCATCGTTTCTGGTCGTTTGTGGAAAATTAAATTCACGGAAATCTAGCGACAGTACAAAATTGAGAAACTTGCTCTTCCTTTGTTCTTGGGGGGGGGGGGGGGGGTCCCTTACGCACTTAATTTAGTTCGCCTTTTGAGAACTTAAATGCAAGAAACGACGACAGAGAGGCAATGTGACGAGTCTAAATGCAGCACTTTACAATAAACAGTATATTCTCTCACACACACACGCGCAGATGCTGACAGACTGATTACTTAAAACTGAATATTTCGTGATTTTGATGGCAACTCATTTGATATATAGGCTGTTCACGATAAAGTAGGCACTTTTGAGGTCCTAGTTATTCTTTTCTTTCCGCCATTTTTTATCATTTAACCATTTTTTAAAACAGATATTGTCATGCAAGTAATAAACATACTGTATATATTCCACTACCATGGAAATCAACGTCCAAAGCATACATAAAATATATTTATTGACTATAATTCCAAATGAGAGTGTTTATCAAAAGTGCTCACTTTACCGTGAATAGACTATACCTAGAAGATCTTGAACAAAGAAAGAACTTGCAACAAAAATGTAGGAAATTAAACAAAATTCGGATTACATAATATCTATTTTTCCAGTAATTAGAGATGTGGAATCACTAGCGGGTTTAGTTACCTATAGGCCTAAGCTAGTCTTCATGCTTGCATTTACAATCTAGCTATTTATAAATGTTCATGGTCTCAACGAAGCTGGTTTGTGTTAGTTTAGAATCCTTCTAAGCGTGTCACGCTTAGTCGCAAAAGTTATACAAAATATATTATTATTCGAATTCTAGACAGAGACTATCATTTTGTAAATGTTGCGATTTTAATAATCTAACAGTGGGAACAATTCGTACCAATTCCCAGGGGCGATAGACGATGTGAAGTGACAGCAAATTTCGTAAATCAATCCGGGGTGGGACAAAATCTGATTCCGGCACTAGATATCACATTTTCGAATATATGCACACGAAGTAACGCTAAGGCAAACATTTCGTGTGAGGCTCGTATCCAACAACAAGAAGTAAGTGCGATACTGAGCATGCGTCCAGGAATGCATCCTTTATCTGCCAGACGACTAGAGTTTTTCGGGAAAAAAAACCATCGAGTGGCATTTTTAAAGAGGTTTACACGCACTAAATAGTTATTTTTCACTGCAAAGTTTGGAGCGCCTGCTGGTAGGCAATAATCGTACGCTTGCGACTACAGAGTAGTATAAAACAGAACAATACGGTCCACGAAAAACCTGGATTCTCATACGTGCTCGTAGGTAATCTGTGTCTCCTTTAGTTGATATTCATGCAGATTCCTTGAAAGCCACGAGGTCACGCAATATGAAACAAGTATATTTTATGTAACGATCCTTAATACATTGTTAGAAATTAGTTGTTTCCGCATTTGGAACATTAAGTCAAATAAAAGACATAGCTTTCGATGAATTTCATGAAATTATTGATAACAGCTGTGTGTTTTGTAGTTATTAAATATCATCGTTTAACACTCAGCTTGTCTTCTAGGTAGACTTCTGTAATATTTTCAAAATTTTTGTGTTCCAGCTCCGTTTGCGGACCTATAGTGATGAGATTTTTTCATCCTCCAGATGTGAGCAATGTTTGCCCGAATTTTGCAACATTCTGTATTGTTGCCAAATCTTAAATTTGGTTGTTGAAACATATAAATGTGGTCGTTAAATCGTGTAAAAGTTAGCGAAAGCCGCTGTAAGGAGCCTTCTGTTTGCAATAGATTTTCTTGTGCAAAACAAAGCTTCAATTTATAGCGAAAACGACGTTTCTTTTGTGAACAGGTTTCTGTATTAAAACTCAACAGCCACTGCTTGAAATTATGAGGAAACAGAACACACGTGAAGCTTGTTAGTGCTATTTTCCATCGCTGTCACAGTGCTTCATTTGGCCGGACGCGACCTTAAGCCCCTGTCACACTGTCAAGTTTTTCCTTCAAATTTGCTTCTCATAAGTTTGCTCAAATAAAGTTGGACAGTTATGACGTCATCGAAACATCATTAACGCCGCCATTTTTATCTGAGAAAGTTGGGTGCCTTCAATTTCCATTAAAACATTTGAACATTGGACCGGTTCTAACATTTATTTGACGTTTGACGATCTCCCAATCAGAATCGTGCACGACAAATATGGACGTCAAGAAACTTTAAAATAACGAACAATTGCTGAAAACGAAGTAAGTTATGATGATAATTAATTTATGTATAAGCTGTCTGGGCATGAATGCTATTTTAAGTGAATATTGCAAATAATATTACGAACTGAGAGGCATTAAATTTAATTGTGCAGGTAAGCCTAAAACATATCTTATAAAGGAAATTTTAATTTAGTAAAGAAACGAAAATAAATTACAATATTACTCACATTTCTTCCTGTAATGGACCACGTGGAAAAAACAAAAGCAATATCTCACTATGAAAATAATTTTTAAATTAAATTTCCAATTAGATTCTAGCAATAAAATTTTTTGACAGTGTGACACATATCAAACACATTCAAGATTATTTGATAAAATTTGTTGGAAGGAAATATTTGATAGCAGTATTTTGTCCCCAAAATTTTTTTTCTCAAGTATAGTTGAATGCAAAAATTTGATAGTGTCACAGGGTCTTTAGAAGCGTTTAAAGTTTTCTTTACTAAGGAGGCTCCTTAATGCCGAGGTTACTGCACAAGGCAACTGTTCCAAGTCTGTGCCGACAGCAGACCGAGTATAGCCTGTTCACGGTAAAGTGAGCCAGTTTTTAAGGCCCTTCTAAATTTTTCATGTCATCCAATTTCCATCTTCCTGCAGCTTTTTAATATAAACATTGCGATGCGACCAATAAACACAGTGTGTACATTTCCCCGCCCTAAAAATGTAATGCCTGAGGCTGCAATAAGATATGTATATTATTTGTTAATGCCTGTTGGGAGGGCCTTAAAAAGTGTTCACTTTAGCGTGAACAGCCTATATAAAACGATGTCCCGTGTATCTAGATCTGCCAGAATTGAAAACAGCCCGCCGACCAGCCGGACGCCGCAACAGAAGTCCCAAGATCAAAGCCACATGACGGGCGGCGACGTACTTGTCTAGCTGTTCACGGTAAAGTGAGCACTTTTTAATGGCCTTCTAAATTTTTCCTTTCATCCAATCTCTAGCTTCCTGCTGTTTTCTAATATAAATATTGCAATGCGACCAATAAATACAGTGGATACGTTTCACCGCCCTCAAAATTCAATGCCTGAGGCTGCAATAAGATATACTCATGGTGGTTAAAGCCTGTTGGGGGGGGGGCGCCTTAAAAAGTGCTCACTTTACCGTGAACGGCCTATAAAGGGAGGTGACGTACTTGTGTGCAGTGCTGCCAACGTTTAGACGGAGAACTCCCCCGAGTCCAACAGTGGAAATCCACCAAAATCCACTAGACTTCCTAAACTGTAATGGAAAGTTTTAACCTATACAATGTGTGGTAATAATACCACACATCAAGCTGCAGATATAGGAATGTTTAGCATCGCTACTATACAAAGTTCCCTATGCATTTGACTGTTTCCTGAGCAAATGTAGGAACGTTACAATGAATGTCTAAGAGAAAACATTACCATTCCTGCTTTCTCACTAAGCATATATACAGGTATGGTAAATTTCCGAACAATTTCTTAGAGTGCATCCTCATAACGTCGGAGCACGTGCTTTTAATCCAACATAAAAATAATTTTATTCTGACGTAATCTTATAAACAATTGCTATTTAACACATTTAGTCGCTTAAATATGCACGTTACGTAGCTGTAATCGTGTGACACAGCTTACGAACGGAAACCGCGTCGAGAATGTAAAGAAAAACAAGCGTACTTCTCGTGATGCAGTGCCACCAGTTCATTAAAAGTCATTACACACGTGCGCTAGAAGTATTTACCACTTCAAGATATACACTTTTTAATTGAATATCTGGACAATCTAAACAGTGGCATTTATTTCTCCTTCCAGGAAAGTCTTCACCGCGTTCCGTAGACCTTTAAAAAAATCCAGTACGTTATCCAGTGATCGCTAGGTAGAGGCTATTCACGGTAAAGTGAGCACATTTTAAAATCATCCTGCCGATGTCTACATGCGTGCTACACAACACACTCACGTGTAGAATCCCAGATATGTTGGCACCGAATAAATATAAATAGTTCTGAATACTTGACTTTGTATCGTGAGTCATCGGCGCGTGGTGAACTGTTTCAAGGTAAGCTGTGTTCTCCTCTGTGCTGTACCTACTCGCTTGCTAGTTAACACATCGACCACTTAAACGTGGTAGCGCATTTGACGTGACGGCACGCGTGTAATGGGTGCCTCGCCACTCTCTCGTCAGTGGCCGAAGTACACTCACTCTGGCCACTGCTTCCTGCTGCTTGCGCCGAGTGTGTACAGCACTGAGCAAGCACCCGCTTAGTTTGCAACACTTCACCACAACACCACTCCTGCGAGATTTTAAATTTATGGCCACTGAAATTAGTACGCCTACTTCTTGTTTTACACTCTTTATAACAAGATTTTGTGTATTATATGCTGCTCAAGTTAACTGCGCACTTTTGAATGCCCTGCTTAAAATATACTTTTCTCATTTTTCCAGGGGCTGCGGTGGCCAAGCGGTTAGTCCACTCGCCTCCCATCAAGGCAAACCGGGTTCAATACCCGGCCGGGTCACCGGATTTTGTCAGGTGGGAATCGTTACGGACGGTGCCGTTGGTCGGCGGTTTTTCTCGGGGATCTCCCGTTTCCCCCGCCCCTTCATTCCGACGCCGCTCCATACTCACCTCAATCACCCACATCGGCTCTCAAGACCCCGCTGTTAAGAGTCGCCCAAATCTCTTCACTCTTCAGTTTTGCATTCTTCCACCATATGCCCGAGATAACCGTGCTGTCGCCGATGTGCAGTATTTGATTGGTTCACGTGACCTGTGACGACAGATGCTGATGTGAGGTGATCTGCTGACCGTCTGGAGCTGGCTAAACTTCCCCTTTTCAAGATCAGAAAGGTCGGACTCCGCCATCAGCATCTGACGTCATCATAGCCGCGACCAATGAAATGCTTTGTCTATACACATAAGCAAGGAAGCGCGCAAGAAGTTACGGTTCGTGCATAAACTATTTAATAGCTTGTTCCTATATGAAGAGCTAGACTGTTTGCTAAGTAATGCAGTGCGGCTGTGGCAATATTTACATCACATAAATGAAAAACGGCATAATATAAGACGAGTAGATGCAGACAGCAAATAGTAACATATAAACGTAAACAAAAATAGCGTAATGATTTTTCCAACTGCATCAATCATACCACCACAACTGTAGCACACAAGGATCGTCGTGACCATATACTAAATATGAGGTAGACCGTTTATTCGCTTTCTGCGCATGTACCCAACATTGACCTACCCCAATCCTACAAAACTGTCAAAGTCACATGGTCAACAGTGATGAAGGTGTTTGTATATTAATTTTTAAATGACAAGCACTATTATATGAATAAAACACGTATGCCAATTTTAAATCAATCCATCTGCAATACAAATTGGTTAGATGTAGCATTAATGCATCTCAAAGAATTTGTTTACAAATCAGTTTTCCAACCTAAAATCCTTACCATGCCGTTTTCGCTAGACGTGTTGGCAGAAAAGCACTTCAATGTTGGGACACGGAGATTGGCTGTGCGCAGCCAGCGAGATCGGTCTACCTTGTCTTTAGTCTATGGTCGTGATTGGTCATCTACACGGGCTGACAGCTCCTTCGAGCGGCTTGGACAGACGCATCTGCAACATTTGTGGCCCCGCGACCAAGGTCAAGAAGCGAGGGAGCGATACGGGCGACACTTAACATACATTTCTAGCGCCTCATCGCTCCTACGCGCAGGGCGTGCAGTGTTTCCGTCGTGACGCTTCACTGTGCAAATTAGATCTGTAACATAGAGGTTTTATCATACGCGATGAAAGACCACAGACTAAACTACGCTCGTATCGTTGTACTTTTCTCTTGCCGCTCAAGGAAACTGCATGGGCAATCTTTAGATATGCGATATTTAACCATTTTCAAGATTTTTTTTCTCAAAGAATAGAATACACTTAATATAGACAAAAGAAATAATAGGGGATAGATAATTTTTTTTAGAAATCTATTCTGGCAATAAGTAGTATTTGCAGATTTATTTACCGAGATACGCGTATACGCGCAAACAGCTATTTCACAGAAAATGCGGGGGTTCATTGCACTCATTTCTATCGACCCCCTCGCTTTATTCTCGCGTCATCCAGGGTAAACAGTGGGAATTTTTAGAAATGTAAATGTGCTAATTGTACGCAAATCCGCGTGCTCTTGCGAGTAATAATTAAATAAATAAATAAAAAACAACAACACACACACACGCACGCACACACACACACATTGACGTCAGTAGCCACAAATTTAAATGTTTCACGCTGACAATACAACGTTTGATAGTCGAAATTCGTTCGTTATACGCTATTCGCGGTAAAGTGAGCACTTTTCAAACAGTCTCGTTTCGAATAATAGTCAATAAATATATCTTATTTTAGCCTTAGACGTTAACTTCCGAGTAAAGTGGAATATAACACACTGTGTTTATTACTTACATGGCAACGTTTATTTAAAAAGGAGATTGGGAGATTGAAGGGGGGAAAAAATGGCTGAAAGGAAACGCTAACTAGGGCTTCAAAAGTGCTCACTTTACCAGGAACAGCCTATACTGTATTGGTTTTTGTGTTTCCACTCACCAGCGTTATTAATATTTATTTGTTTACCTACATACAGTTCAGCCATAGGCCGGTTTGCAACAAATACGTGTAAAATACATACCACGCACACCATCAATAAATATATATATATATATAATTCGTATTAAATAAGCTAATACAGACTAATGTATAACTAACCTAAAATTATAGACTATAAGAATAAAGTGCTACATATACACCGCGTAATAACAACAGCATTGTAGAACAAAAAAAATAAGCTAATTTAAACTAATCTGTTTAATCTACGAATATAAGAACCATTTTCAAATTATCAAACTCTTTTACAGTTTGTTTTTTAATGTATTTTAGTACGACGTACAAACTTGCGTTGAAGATAAGCCGTACAGTCAATGGTCAACATGAAACCATCCAAACATACTGTGCTTTATAGCTTTCATTATTGGCTGTTCAGCCGCCGAGGTGATAGGTTGTTTTAACCCAATCAAAGGCCTTTCACCGCGGAGAAATATTTACTCTTAATTGTTGCTTTTTTTTGTTGTAATAAAGAAAAGTATATTTTTATGCAGGTAAAATACCGTTGCTGGGATGCAGCGTTCCTATAAGGTCCTGTTGAAAACACTCGCAGGACGATTAATCACATAGTGCGTTTAGAGTAAAATTTCTATCCGAATATGAACCTGGACTGTTTACTGAGGAATCCCCCGAGTGAAACGTTACTATAGACCTGTTCACGACAAAATTAGCACTTATGAAAGCCCTGTTTGAGATCTACTTGTATGCACGTTGTGTGATCTCCCGTATTATGTAAAATTATCATTGCCAAGGGCCTCATCACTTGATTCATGCTTCGGTCTAGGGAAACACTGAAATTATTAGAAAAACAAATACGTTTACAAATCTGCTCATTTTTACACTTTGATGCATTAAACAATACAGAAAGTGAAATAAAAAATATAAGTTATCACGAATGGTTACCTAACACACTGTTCATTCGGCGTTAAGATGTGGAACTACTTTCCATACATCGTTACCAACTCTACAGAGCGCATGTCACTCAATGCACCCGTTAAAATGTATGCAGGCAGGGACAGTGGCATTTTTTTTAGGGTTGATTTCAATAGTGCTCACTCTATCGTGAACAGCCTTTATAAACATATTCGGACTGACCTGGAGTAGGAATGGAGCGAGTAATCAGCTCCAGTTGGCAAGGCGGACTCGGATGTAGAATCCGGATTGAGAATTTAGTGTAAACACTGGCTATAGGAGTGAACTGGGAATGAGAGCAAAGCTAATACAATCATTTTGGAAATGTATTTCTTCTCTTATTTGCAGGCGAGGAGTTTTAAAATTTATATTTAAGAAAATTCTAAGCTACGAGGGCAATATTGTCCAAAAAACAAGGGAATGCAAAATGTTTTAACCGAAATGAACATGCAGTTTTTATAGGCGTAATGTTAGAGAAACGCGTATTAAAGTTATATAATGGTGAAATAAAATAAAAATACTACAGGCGAGAGATTTTATTTTTTATTTTTTTTTAAGAGTAGAAATAAAGACGCTAGCTTCACAAAACTCTAGCATTAAAACATTTAAACTATCGCATATTTATTTTTCGAGTATTAGGCCTATTTGTTTTCTTGTTTACGCTCTTGCCGAGAGATGTCACTGCACAGATATAGGCCGTTCACGGTAAAGTGAGCACTTTTTAAAGCTGTTTCGTAAGACACGGTAACCAATAAATACATTTCATTGTGGCCTCTGACTTTTGGTTTTGGACGTGGTGAATGTGTACACTGTTTTCATTACTCGCATGGGAGGGTTTGCATTAACAAGTGGTGGAAGGGTATACATTGGTTGAAAGGAAAAAAGTGACTAGGGCTTCAAAAGTGCTCACTTTGCCGTGAACGGCCTATATCAGCCCGTGTCCAATTCGTCCTCGCACTCGTTTACATGTCGATCTGGATTGAATACTTTACAGTCGACTTTCAACCCGTGTTCGATACTCTTCGACTCCAGTCCGAGTTCAGTCCAGTCCGAAGTTTTAATCTAAACGTAGTTTATTTGCCTGCGAGTTCTATGCGTGAATGACAAAATCATACCTACGGGCTGTTCACGGTAAAATGAGCACTTTTGAAAACCCTGCTTGCTGTCTACTTGTATGCACTTTGTACATTTTCCCGCGAGATGTAAAATTAATATTGTCATAGGCCTCATTACTTTATTCATTCGTCGGTCAGGTGAAACTATTGAAGAAGTAAATATGTTACAAATCTGGTTAATTTCCCATTTCGCTCCATAAAAAAAAAACCGAAAGCAAAATAAATAATTTAAGTAATCTCAGATGGCTATAGGCTATTCACGGTAAAGTGAGCACTTTTGAAAGCCCTCTCATTTGTAGTAACAGTAAATAAATATGTTTTATTTTAGCCTTAGGCATTAACTTCCGAGTGCTGTGGAATATTCACACTGTGTTTATTATTAACATGACCATGTGTCTTTAAAATTGGTGGTTAAAGGATAAGAAATGACAAGAAGGAAAAAGTAACTAGGGCCTCAAAAGTGCTCACTTTACCGTGAACAGCCTTCAGCACCTATAGGCTGTTCACGGTAAAGTGAGCACTTTTTAAGGGCCTTAATAAATATATGCTATTGCAGTCTCAGACGTTAAATTTTGAGAGCTATGAAATGTATACACTGTGTTTATTATTCATATTGCAATGTTTACATTAAAAAGTGGCGGAAAGGTATAAATTAATTGAAAGGAAAAATTTAGCATGGCTTTAAAAAGTGCACACTTTACCGTGAATAGCCTATATCACTGTTTATTCTACGTTAAGATATGAAACTACTTACCATCCATCATTACCAACTTTACTGAGCGCGTGTCACTCAGTGCGCCTGTTAAAATATATACAGTCAGGGGCAGTCAGTTTTTTTTTCTAAGGTTGATTTCAAGAGTCTATAAAATAACCGTTGCTCCGGCAGCGCTCGGGCGCAATTCTAAAAGTCTTCACAAACAGAGGACCGCCAGATCTGGTGAAAATTCCGCAGAGTTGGCAACGTCGAGGCGACGTTCATTACCGCGACCCCCAGGAGAGAGAAAAAAAGAGAGGTAAAAAGTGTTTTCCCACGGCGTCTTTTTGCCTCACGCAAAGCGCCTCGAAGCCCCTGGACTGCTCCAGAGCAAACAACTTCTCCCAGAGACGCTTTCTCCAGGGCGCGGCCAGACAATAATACAATGGGGGCTCTCCACCGCGTATCTTTTACTGCCTTCCTTTGTGCTACCCCCCTTTCCCTCCTTCAAAATCCACCCTTCGCGACACCCCTTCCACGCCTGCAGCACCGGCCATTCTCTTCTCTTCTTCCCCCCCCTTCCACCCACTAGGATGGCCGGAGATGTATTCCCTCCGGGCGATATGAGTGTCCTTGGAATCTGGGTTGAGCGACGCCAACGGGAAACACATGCTTCAAATGTGTTCCCTGCCTCAACTAAATTACCTCCCCCCCCCCCCCCCCCCTCCTTTCCTCTTCCCGCTCTTGAAAATAACTCCACGCTACGCCATTTCCACTCACTTCCCCACATTTCGCCAAGTGCTTTCGTTGTTCGTAGATGGCTACATTCGACCCCGACGCTCAACGTCTGCTGTTTCTGTTGTCACGTTATTTTAAAGAAAGGATTATTCTCGACACGGGAACCCGAGATGAAGATGGTGATGCCATGCCTTTAAGATTATATATATATATATATATATATATATATATATATATATATATATATATATATATGAAGAAAGAACTGAAGAAGACCTGGAACGACTGAAAATTTCAAGAAGAACAAATTAAGGACAGGAACAAATTCAGAAATATATAATTAGAAACAAGAAAATTGAATAAGAACTTAAAAAAAAAAAAAAATAATAGGGAGAAGATGGACAGAGGAAAGGAAGTAAAAAAAAACACAGTGAATTAATGAAGAGGTTTTGGGAAGAAAGGATACGAGAAGAAGGAAGCGAAGCGGTGATTGGCTCAAGTGCACACGCTCTCCTAAAGGGGAATAATCGGAAATAATAATAATAGTTATATATATATATATTCTTTGTATAAAACCATTCGGTTTATTTTATCCATTTCAATCATAACTGCCTCTCAAAACAGCCGAACATTAAATTTTACTGTAAAGAGAATTTAAGTTTTTACACGGTTGACATAGAGTCGTGACATATAGATATTACTTGGGAAATTCGCAGACATTAGTAGAATCTTCAGAAGGAGTAAGTACACGCTTGTGCATTATCGCCACCAGTATCCGTATTGAAAACCAAACCGTTCGTTATCGCCGCTGTGTATACAGGCTGAATACTCTAGGGCGGAGATATTGTAAAGTCTGTTTACGATCAAGTGAGCACTTTTGAAATGAACGTTAGAAAAAAAGTCACTGACCCTGCCCGCATATACTTTAACGGGCGCACTGAGAGACGTGGGCTCATGTAAAGTTGGTAACGATGGATGGAAAGTGTTCCTATATCTTAAAGTCAAATAAAAAGAGTTAAGTAACCATTTGAAAATAATTTAAATAATTTTTTTCGCTTCCTGGTTTTTTAAATGCATTGAAGTGTAAAAATGATCAGATTTGTAACATATGTACTTTTCTAATGACTTTACAGTTTCACTTGACCGAAGCATGAATAAAGTGATGAGGCCTATGGCAATGATAATTTTTCATAAGCTGGAAGACTACGGAACGGGCATACAAGTAGATCTTAAGCTGGGCTTTCAAAAGTGTTCATTTTTACCGTGAACAGCCTATACAAACCTGTATGGAAGTTTTTCACTGGATGAACAGTAGGAAAAGACTTCACAACAGTTAAGTCATACAGGCAGTGTTAACCTTCGTGAAGATGGGTTTCCTAGATTCGTCCATCTTGGTGCTCTCTCGTATATTCTCAGGCTGTGTTCGAGTTTTCGAATTAAGATTAAATGCGCCCTTTATCACTTAACCTTTGTGCCTTCCCGTGTCACGGGCTTTCTTCCTCCTCCTGAGAAATAATTTGTTTGTGAATTCGGACACCCGTGTTCGTTTTCACCTAAGAGTTTCATTTCGTCTTTGTGACGTCAGCGAGTTTTTTTTTTACACGGCCGTGCACAGTTGTAACCATGAACCAAACGCGAACAAATTATATGTTCCAAAACATTCTGTACATCGGGAGAACGGTCTAGGGCTCTTGAAGGGCAAGTGAGACTGGTGCCCTTGGCTGAAAGGGACAGTCTAGGGTGCATATGTGCCCTCGTCAGGTATTCGGGCAGCGACAGTGTGGCGTCACATCCGGGATGCACGTTTTCAAGGCCACGATGCCAGGTAAGGGCCCTTGGTTTTGGTGAATTCGGGGGCACGGCCTCGGTTTATAGCATAGCCAATAGGTTGCATATGTAGATGATCAAGTAAACGAAAATAAAGTCTATTCACGGTCAAGTGAGCATTTTTGAAAGCCCTCTTGTTTGGAATAATAGTCAGTAAAGATATTTTATTTTATCCTTAAACGTTAACTTCCGAGTTCAGTGGAATATAGGCCTACGCCCTTTCTTAATTACTTAAATGGCAATATTTATTTAAAATAGTGGTTAAAGGATTAAACAACTGTTGAATGGAAAAAGTAACTAGGGCTTCAAAGTGCTCACTTTACCGTGAACAGCCTATACAAACACTTTAATTTAAACATATAAGTCTACAAAAATGAACAAAACTTCCACTTAAAAGCATTCACATAAAAATAATTATTTCTTTTCTACTTATTTTAACATAGTAAACTATGCGAATGACAGGCATTAGAAAAACCAACGGATATGTTTAAATAACTAAGCTTTACACCTTAGGAACTCAATTAGCGGGTTCTCGCCGAGTTTGACATGCTTAAGTGTTTCGGGATACCTTCATTATTTATGAGAATTTACTACAACATGCACTGAAGCTATATTTACAAGGTTGGGCTTATAAAAATTTAGTGAGGAATGCCACCCAAAGAAAAATGTAATAAGAACTTGATATGCCAGCAGTACCTAATATGGTTCTTTAAGGCTACAATTCTTCATATCTACCGCTTTTGCGAGAATTAATATTTTTTTTACCCAAACTGAAGCCAATATTGTAAAATCATCTTACAATATCGCTGTCCCTAGTTATCATACATCTCGAGAAACGTTGGCCTATTTACTAAAGAAATATTTAGGCAGTTCCTTGGTAATGTGTGGAGATTTAGGCAAAAAGTTTTGTGAAAACACGTCTGGTGTTTCGACCATTCCAAAAATAATTTATATTTAAGAGTTTTTCAATATTTAACTTTCTTTTTCGTCAAAACTGTTTCATAAATATTATAGTTTCTATCAGGCTATTTAACAAACCACGATTCTCGAGAATGTATGATGAAAACATTGTAGGTCCTGCTGCATAAAAAATGATCTTATCATTGCCGAGAAATGTATTTTAATTATTATAAATGTAAATATAATTTTGAAAAATTTCCTTTATCCAACTGTTTCTTTAAAAAAAAACCATCTCTGTTATTTAAGCTTTAAAGAACCCCAATCAAATTACTTGAAATATATGATAGGGAATTAAGGATATTTATTTATGTCACTGAACTCTTGTTTAATTTATATTGTCGTTTTCACACAATTCCTCTGTAATTTTATATCCCTTTCAGTATAAACAGTGTAGGATTGTTGGCACCACTGCGGGATCAAGTAATCGTATTTTTCATTTAGTATAAACAATGTGGAAATGTTGTCAACACTTCAAGAGCGAGTAATATTGTTTTTCTTTTAGTGTAAACAATGTAGGAATTTCGGCAGCACTGCGAAAGCAAGCTGGATCCCACAAACACCGCCCTCGGAGAAACTGAAGTGTGCTTTGCAGATTTCTCCAGGGAGAAGCTCCAGCAACTCCCGAGTGAATCCAGCCATTTGTAAGCGGGTGAAACGGGAGCATTGTTCAAAGCCCCAGGCTGAGCCCCTGTGGACGAGTAGCGAGAAAAATACCCGCTTAAATTCTTCGCTCAAATGAGGCTGTTTTAAATCTAGATGAATGAGGTATTAATTTCAAGCTCCAAACTAACTGGGTCCTGCTTTTGTCTTACTGAAACATTTTAAATCTTTATTTATCGTTGTTTCGGCTTTTTCTTCCTCGTGCAAAATAACCAAGACCTATTTGCACCACATTCTAGAACAAGAATTACGACATTCTCGTTGTGCAATTATTCAAACTGATATTTCGTGGTCAGCTGAGTTAGCACATTTGTTGGAGTGTGTTACGTGCTCTGGAGTTAAAGGCTGTCCACGACAAAGTGAGCACTTTTGAAATCAACTTTATAAAAAAGTCACTGTCCCTACCTGCATATATTTTTACGGGCGCACTGAGTGACACGCGTCCAGCAAAGTTGATGAAAATGGATGGAAAGTAGTTCCATATCTTAACGTCGATTAGCGAGTGTTAGGTAATCATTTGTGATAATTTAAATTATTTATTTCACTTTCTGTATTTTTTAATGCATCGAAGTGTAAAAATGACCAAATTAGTAAAATATTTACTTCTTAAATAGCCTAATTTAACAGTTTGACCTGACCGATGCATGAATAAAGTAACGAGGCACATGGCAATGTTAATTTTACATAAGGCGGATATAAGGAATCATAAGCAGGGCTTTTACTGTGAACAGCCTATAGCGAGAATCACTGAATACGTAGGTCTAGGTGAGTGAGTGGAGAGATTTGAGTGGCTCTTAATATCGAGGTCTTGAGAACCGATGAGGGTGAAGCGATGTGAGTACGGGGCAGCTCCGGAGTGCAAGGGCGGAAGGGGAAAAGGAGATCCCCGAGAAAACCAGTCGACCAGCGGCATCGTCCTGCACGATTCTCACGTGCGAGAATTCGGAGGCTGGCGCCGCCGAGAATCGAACCCCGCTTGCCTTGGTGGGATGCGAGTAGTCTAACCACTACGCCAACACGGTCCCACAGATTGTGGAGGTGAAAACAGCTGCCGCACACGCCAACAACGTGGCGTCACTGGCTAGTACAGGTGCATTCACAACAATCTGCCGCATCCGTCAGTCGCCCGTCCGTCAGGCGGTCACGTGATCTTCGACCAATTGCAGGACCACCTTTTTTTCTATCCTTCAATCCGTCAAATTTCTCTCAAAATGTAACCTTCTGACGACATTCGGTAGACGAGAATACGCACTTGGCAATAAAACGCAGGGTGGTGGATGTGATTATTTATCTTGGTGGTAAATTCACGAATTTAAAACGTAAACAATAATTTAGTATAAATTTTTATGACGTGGAAAAAATCATTTCCCCAAAATGTTTTTCTCTTGAAAATGTATTTTCCAACCAAAATATACCTCCAACTGAAGAAAGATCACTGCGCTAAGTATTCACGCTGAGATGTGGCCGGACAGAAGGATTTACGAACGACGTATTTTTGTGAGTCGCTTTCCAACTGACGGACGAAAAAAAACAGAAGGATGACTGACTGACGGATGGGCGACTGACAGGTGAGACGGATGGCTGTGAGAGTAGCTTAACATGTCAGGACGCTGTTCATCAATAAGCGCGTGGTAACCTCCTATCCAATCTGACACAAAGACCGTTCCCATAGCCTCGCGATGCCAATCAGAGCGTGGGTTTGGCCACGTCATTAAATCTGCCACGCCATTACGTCTCTCTGTAGAGGGATAGGTATGACTTTGATTAGAAAAAGCATGTAAGTCGATTTTCTGTATGTTTTATCGTTAAATTATAAAACACTTCTGCAGGGGTTTAATAAAACCCAGTACGCTTTAAACCTGAATCAGTGAGAATTTCAATTTTTTAATCAGTCAACCGTACCCGACTGATTCAAAAGTCACTTCAGTGAGATTGACTGATTAATCAGTGGAAAAATGCCAGATTTTCTTCACTTATTGATTCGTTAACATTTTCCACTTAGGGGAAGGTTGCATAATTGTACCATTTTTTACATTATTGCATTAATTTGGGCCAATCTTCAATGCACTGCCCCAATATTGATTCAGTACAAAGCAGCATACATATATGCATACATATCTACATTACCATGCCTAGTTAGCTGAAATAGCGACCCAGAAAAAATTTCCTAGTGTAAGACTGCAATCGGTACGATATAGAAAACCAGTATCCAAAATCGTACCGCTACAAACAGAAATACTCTAATACAAATATAATGTTTCAGGCCTGATTTAACCTCTGCGCAGGTTTCATGTACCCAGGTGTGACAATGTCTACATTGCACCATATATTCTACGACATTTTCTTCACATACTGAACAAAACCAATCGCCTTGCACAACTTCTATGGTTACATTGGATGCGAACGAAGTAGAAGGTGCATCACTGCCTGGAGTTGTTCTTAAACGCTTGTTAGCACATGCAGAACGTCCCTTCCCTTTTGTAGATTTATTATCTACTTTGCTGGTCGTCTTCCTTCTTCTATATTTTGCAGCCATCAAATCACGTTTGTACTGACCGCTTGTCATTACAACAGCACGGTTGAGCTCCCCGCCTTGCTGGTGTGGACACATGTTTGGGGCATGTTGGAATCGGAGAAATGGCTTCCATAGAAACATTCAACTTCGAGATCATCTCCTGCTGAGTAGGCCTATCATTAGGGCTAATTATTTCACTACGTCTTGGACCGCTGATGTTTTCTGTAGGCTTACAAGAAGGCGTATCCGTCTCATTTTCATAGGAGTGGCGTTCGTTTTCTCCCAGATTTGCAGCTGCTAAAAAGTCGGAATCGCTAAAAATATTACGATCTACCGGTCAGATTCCACAAGCACGAAATCCGTTAATGGCGTTCTGAATAGTTGCTGCCCTAGCATAGGCCTCTACTACAAGTTGGGTAACCAGATAGGTAACCTGATACTGTGTAACACACAAACCGGGATTTGTTCGAAGCCATTTTTCAACTGCTTGGGTGTAATAAGTTTCTAATGGTTTGAAGAAAGACCTGTCCAGAGATTGCAGCCGATGAGTTGTGTGGACAGGCAACTGCAACATTAGGACGCCATTGGCTCTTGGAAGTTCCAAAGCTTCTACGTACTTCGAATGTGTCGAATGACCATCTAAAATTAAGAGAACCTTGTCGATGTTTGGTTTGATGACAGCAATAAAATGTTGTAAACTTTTTACAAAAAGATCACTGAGAATGTACCCTGTTTCCGATATGTCAACAATGCCTCCAGGAGGGGCACCAACCTGCACCCCATGCACCATTTTCATGCGTTTAAAGATTATCATAGGTGGAACATACATACCCTACGCACTAGTACAACACACTATTGTTGTATTGACACCTCTTTCCCCAGTTGCAATAGCTCCCACCTGACGCTTTCCTTTCATAGCCAACACTTTCTGGCATCTTTTTTGTACAGTGCTGAAACCCGTCTCATCCACATTGAACACGCGAGTAGCATCAAATTTGTTTTCATCTATAACTCTTTCCAGGATATCAAAAAATCCTAACACATTCTTCTTGTTGAACCTCTTTGCACGTGCCATGGAAGTGGACTTGGGCTCACGTAGCGCTAATTCCTTATGACGCGCTTTAAAAGCATAAAACCATTTCTTCCCTGCCATTTCAGTCAATCTGTTGAAGCTGTGTGGAATGCTAACTTCTTATCAGTGATTGTTACCCCAAACAGAAGTTCTTCTAATCTTAAAATATGATCAACGATTTTTTGCTCTATTTCGGGTGGAAGGGTGGTATTACGGCCTATGGCTTTTACGGATTCGTTAGCTGAAACATTCTTCCTGTCTAAATGCCTTTTCAATATTGGCTTTGGAATGTTGTATTGTCAACAGCATTCATGAAAACCTATGTCCCTGGTTCTATACGACACAAGAGCCATTACCATCTCCATTTCAGTCCAAGCTCCATATTTCCTTTTCGTCATTCTGTAACACACATCGGACATGTTTTTAGTAATATTTTATTTGCGGTGACTATTAAATATTTTTGCACATGCTAAATATGAAACTTGGCAAATTTAAGGCATGTTCAACTGAAACCCATTGTCCTCGGATGTTGATGGACGACGATTAAGAAAAATGTTCCGTAAACAATGCACAGATTTAATGCGGAACCTGTACTGAAGTTTGTAATAAAATGAGATCACTGCATAAAACTATGCAAAGAGTTATTTAGATTTTTCAAAGTGTTTACACATACAGTCATCAATAAACGGGTTTGATTGTAACTTGCCTTGCAGTAGTATCCTAAATCGTACCGGTACGATTTACGAAACTACGACGTGGTACGACTTAGGCAACTCGTCATCAAACAAAACAAACATATGAAACATAACCTCAAATTGTTTGTCGTCAGAAATAAATTAGTTCAAAATGCGAAGTAGAGTTGTCTCTACAATAATAAATATATTTGAACAATAATTATTTACTTTTCAATTTCGTACAAGCTTACAACTGAGGTTCAGAAACTACATCCAGAAGTGCAGATAATCATAAACTCCAATACCATCGCTAAACGTGGTTCCACACTTACGTTATTCTGTGGACTGGCCGGGAAGTACAACAGGTTCATCCTGTAGCCACAAGAGCGCAGTGGTATTCACATTTTCTGAAATACGGAGGGGGTACGATTTAGAAGGAAGTACACATTCGGCTACTTTCCCCTATTCGTCAGTCTTTTTTTCACTGTTTTTCGTTGGTTTATTCTTGACTGGTGAATCAGTTAAACAGCGTGTAAATATGCCCGTCTAACAACGTTTAAAATTGGCCGTTAAACAACTCGTGTCAAGAGAAATAACAACGAATAAGCTAATAAGGTCACTACAAAATACTTTCTAAAATGTGGTTCGTCTTTCAAAACACCTTTTTACGAGGTAATATGAACTTTCAGCCTTTCATTCCGTTATTACGTTTTTAATTTTGTTTTCATTTTATCATCACATCGCTGTTTGAACGTTTATACTGCATATAATATGGCGAAGCGAGTGCACTCATATGTACTATTCGTTTTAAAAATCCCAACGGCACCAATTAAACCAAAAACGAAAAGTATGAGCATACAATTGAAATCTTCACGATTTTGCTTAAAATTACAAGACGTATATTTCCCTCCTCTTTTTCAACTAGCCTTCGTAGCGCAGCTCGGGCCCTGCCGCCATAACTCAGGGTTAGGGTGGCTGACCCGTAATCGAAATGTCGCGGGCTCGCGCCCCAGCCCCTCTGCTGCAGATCCTCAGCTCACTTGTCGCACTGGGAATTTGTCAACAAGTCCAGCTACCTTGAGCTCGACGACATTTAAATAAAACTACAATAACGACAAAAAAAATGGTAAGGTAACAGCCTAAGAGCGAAATATAAAAGATGTGTGAGTTCAATCCCGGACACCTCCAATAACTTTCCTACTTTTTTAAATTACGGAAAATTGCGTAATATAAACAGCGAACTATCGTAAGTACGTTTATTTCATGTAATTAATTGGCCACATACAATAAAAAACAATACTTCATTCTCCACTGCTGTCAGCCGTCACTTACTCAATCAGTGAAATTGTTTCACTACACAATTCAATCAATGAAATTTTTTACTAAACCATCAGTGGTTAAACGAAGCGCCCTTTCCGTTTATAAAATTTAAAATTATCAATATGATCTTAATGTATCTGGATCAGCTACTCGTGTTTTGAGAATCTGCGAATATATCTCTTATTATTAACAATGGGCTTCAATCTCGGAGGCTGGCGATATGACAATTATTTCCGATAGCCATTGGTTTTAACTAGTGTGGATTTTAACGAAATGCTTTTAAAATCATCACCAAACTTCCGCAGCGGTCACAGTGTTAGCAGAGAGAAGAGTGTGAAAGTGCATTAATTTTTTGTAGTGTACTTTGGAGTATAATGAAACCTATGGTATACGGCTAGCATTGAGAGGAGAATCACATACCTGTAAGTGGAATTAACTCTAAACATACCGCGATACAAAATAACATTATACGGGATAACGTGATTAGCGATGTTAGGTGGTTTGACCTAATGCATTCGCCTAATGAAGGGACAGCTGTTTCAACCACGGAGTTTAAGATGAAAAATTAGTTTGGACTGGTGACTGAACATAGACCTCGGAACCGAAAACCATGGGTATCTATCATAGAAATTCCAGTGAAATTACGGAAAATACACTGTTAAAAAATACAGAAATCTTCTTAAAATTACGGATACTCTGTTTTCGTGTGTGAACAACTTCTCGAAAATGTCACCGAAGTCTCTGCAAATTCGCGGAAATTTCCTTCATTTGTAGTTTATGAAATGGCATTACGGGGAAAAGAAGAATTATTTTCGCCAAACGGGTGTTTCACATTGTGTTAAAACGTCAATAATTAATTGTTGTTATCGAGTGGATTGGAGGATAAATCAATAGTTTTCTAGCCCACAACTCTATTCACGGGCCCGTAAGATTCACACACAAATGTAAGACGAGTTAGCGAAATATTTACTGCTTGTACTTTTCGGGTGTTGGAGAGTTTGGAGTTATACGTTACGTCTTAAATAAAATAAAAAAGAAGGAGGTTTAAGTGTTTAGACTATCTTTGTTTCTGCAGGGACGACAATATTTCTTGTTGCAGTACCGCATAACGCCTTTTGTAACCCCGGCGTTTTTTTTTTTTTTGTTACGGAAACCCGAAATTACAGAGAAAAGAGATACTGGTGGTTCGTGAACGGTTGGCAAACGGGGGGGGTGGGGGGGGGGGGACATTATGTTTCGTAGCTGCACAATTCACGAAAAAAAAAAAAGAAAAATGTTTCTGGGTGATGTGAATGTTCGTTTTCGTGTAAGTCACGTGACTTGTTTTGCTCTATGCCATTTCGCTCACGAAATGTCCAGAAGAAAGTCATAAATAACTTTGCTCTCCCCCACCACTTCCCACCCCGAGATGAAAAAAATGAATCTTTGTCCTGGAATTCAACTGTACATTGAACGTTCTCAGGCGAAGTACTATTATGTCTGTACTACCTGGCAATCACTCACAAACCACCACTGTTTACTTTGTGCCCTAATATTGGGTATATGAAGATGGTTCTAATGTTCTAATGTGACCGAGTATGTGCCTTAAAAAATTATTCACTTGACAGACAAACAAGCCGCTAATAGGACCAGTTATGTGAGCTAATAGTACTGTCACAATTTCATCAAGATGGATGGTATACTAAATACAAGAGTGGGGTATGGGGTATTTATTTAGGCTTGACCCAGTGTTTTAACAACCTTCTAAGAGCGTTGGTCCATTATATATTTTTTTCATTAGATTAACATACTATAGATTTCAGAGCAATTAAATATAACTAGCACTAAAATGTCAAATGTAGTGCACTGTGTGTGTGTGTGTGTATGTATATATATATATATATATATATATATATATATATATATATATATATATATATATATATATATATATATATATATATATATATAGGAAATTATATTTCTACACTGTAACAAAATGTCATATTACTTGGCTGTGTTTGTATTTATTTACAGTGTGTGAGTGACAGTAAATTCCATGTCTCCACGCTTAGAGAAGCAGTATGTCCCCCCCCTCCATTTCTGTGTACAAAAAAAATTAAGAATTTTGGAAACTAGCATTTTCAAGAAACAGAATATTTACGATATGAGTAGTGAATACAGAATTATTTTCGGGATTTAAATATATTTTCTCCATTTAATAAGCTAAATACAAAGCCAAAATCAAGGAAAACACTTTATAAACAGAACTAAATGTTTTTTTTTATATTCTCTCTCCCTCTCTCTCTTTCTGTTTTTTGGCAACTATAAAAAATTTCATCCAGGATTAATTCATTGATATGACTCCAGGGAAATGTTAAGAAAAATTCAGCTGCTATCTGTTTTGCGTTAGTGTTGGTTTAAAATATCTTCCCTGCTTATTGCAGAGTGGTTTACTTCCAGAGGATGTATTTCTTGATCAGCACAGGCTATGGACAGAACTCATTTCAATTCTGAATGCAATTCAAATGCACAGTGAACAGGTATTTCAATATGTGTGGTTTATATCTGTGTGTTGCAGGCGCTCAACGCCCGGAACTGAAACTACTATCTACTCGACGTCCGACCCAGGTACTCGATCCATCGTCAGTCACTCCCGGTGACCACGAGACGTAACGGGCGGCGCTGAAAGCCTGAGACACTCGCGAGGTGATCAAGACCAGGAAGGACTCGCAGGAGCGGAAGGGCACCAAGAGGGGCACCTAGAAGGGCAGACGAGGGCTCCGTGACGTGGTCTGACAACCAAGTGACCTCGAGCGACGCATCGGGGAGGTGTTGAGGTGGTCAGGGATAGCTCCGGAAGACGAGGGAAAAAGCTGGATTGAAGATTCGCAGGGCTGGATTGTCACGAGAAGGGACCGCCTAGATATCCACGTGACCGGAGGTAGCGTAGGACGGCGCTGAAGGGCCGAAGACACTCTCGAGGTGGTCAAGGACTCGAGGGGGATGATCAAGGGCTACTAGAAGGGCAGGTGAGGGTTGGTGACCTGGATACATATCGGGCGGTGTTGAGGGTCTGAAGACACTCGCGAAGGACGTGTGTGAGGGGCATGAGCTAGAGGAAGGTGTAGGGTGCTGGCAATGGCGAGCCCGGACGGCGGCAGGTGATGGGCTCGCCGTCAGCATGTGGGCGCCGCTCCCGCGCTAGCCGCTAGGCGGGGAGGGTGGGGCCCGCGCCATGGGCGAGGAGGAGGACGATGATGCGGTCTTCGCGTACCTGGAGGCGCGCCAGGACGCCGTCGAGCGCTGGCTGCTGCAGCGCGCCGCCCCCGACATCGTGCGGCGGCTGGCGGGGGCGGTGCGCGCCTCCCGCAGCTCCTCCGCCGGCAGCCTGCAGCAGGAGGACGAGGCGGCGGCGGCGGCCGGGGGCGGCTCCGGCGGCGGCATTATCGCCCGCAGCAAGAGGAACTCGGTCACCTCGGAGCTCTTCCACAGCTGGCTCACCTCGTCTCCGATCAAGCGTGCCCGCTCACCCAGCAGGTGAGTCTCAGTTTGTGTTAACTGTCATCATTTATGTTCGTTGTCAATACTAAATGTGTATAAACAAACACACATGTTCGTGGTGAACTCTCAACATGTGTGAGCAAACATAAATGTTCAATGCGAGTTCTAAACATGTATAAAAAATACCCACACAATCATCTATGGTTGTTGAGAGCTTCGAATATGTGTTTAGGAATCCTCCTGTTTATTGTGAGCTCTGAACATGTGTAAACAAATACCTATACGAATACTTTTGTTTATTGTGAGCTCTCACCATAAACACCCATGGTCATTGTGAATTCTCGATATAAGCAAACAGATACCTGCGTTCATTGTGAATTATTCATTTGTATAAACGAACACCTGTGTTCATAGTGAGACCTCAATAAATGTAAGAAAAAAGCACACAAGCTCGTTTTCAGCATTCAACATATTTAAATAAACACTCGTTTTCGTTGTGAGCTCTCAATATGTGTAAACAAACAACCCCGTTCGTTGTTAGCTGTCAACGCATGTAAAAAAAAAAACGCCCAAATTCTTTGTGAGCGCTCTTGATGTATAAACAAACACCCATGATCCTTGTGAACTCTCAATATGTGTATATATACTCATATGTGTGTTGTGAGTTCTTATAATGTGCAAACAAACGGCCGCGTTCATCCTGAGATCTAAAAATGTGTAAACAAACTTCCATTTACTTTAAACTTATAAATTAGTTGGACTTTGTTGGTATAATTCGACTACAAAAATGTCACGGAATTTCAAAATCATTACAATGTAAGTTCCCGAGATGTGTGAATAAACACCCATGTACGAAATTGACTCTTAACATGTGTAAACGAACAACCGCCTTCGTTGAGAATGCCTAACATGTGTAAACAAATGCCCATTTTCTTTGTAATCTGCCAACATGTAAAAATATGCACTAAGTTCGTTGTGGGCTCTTAAAACATGACAACGAAAACCCATGTCCATTCGTCGTGAGTTCTTAAAATATACAAGCAAAAAGCAGTGCATGTGTTAAGCTCTTGAAATGTGTAAATAATCACACATTTATGGTAAGCTTCCGACGTGTGTAAACAACCATATACCTTGTGGGTTTCCCAGTTAACACCCAACATACAAAACAAACTCCTATTTTCGTTGTGAGCATGAAAAATGTGTAAATAAACACATGGATTTTGGCGACTTCTCAAAATGTATAAACAAACAATTGCATTTGTTGTGGACGTCCAGAATAAGTAAATGCCTTCTTTGCACATTTCGAGCCCCCAATAAGTGAAAACAAATGACTGTATTTGTTGTGAGCACTGGGGTGAGTGAGGAGATTTGGACGGCTCTTAACAACGAGGTCTTGAGAGCCGATGAGGGTGAAGCGAGGTGATTATAGAACAGTGCCGGAATGAAAGGGCGGAGGAAACGGGAGATACCCCGAGAAAACCCGCCGACCAACGGCATCGTCCAGCACGATTCCCACATGCGAGAATCCGGAGTGACCTGGCCAGGGATTGAACCCGGATCGCTTTTGTGGGAGGCGAGACGGCTAACCGCTCAGCCACCGTAGCCCCGTGATCACAGGGCACACATAAACTATTGTATTGGTTGATAGCTTACACATGAACAAACAAAGGCCTGGCACCGCAAGAATAAACTTAGTTGTTCAACACCAGTCCCCGTTCACATAATTTTAAATAAACGCCTAAGGTCATCACAAAAACATGTGTGTTAATTACATAAGCTCTCGGCAAAAGAAAGCAAAACGAAACTAGGCAATATGGAATGTAGTGTACGTTATCATATTTTTCCAATATGCACTTCACTAAAGGAAATTATTTCCTTCCACGTATTACGTGCTTCTTCAAATAAAAAATGAGCAACATCTTCTTACATTCATCATTAAATAGAACAACTTTTCTCTGTGTGACAATTTTAATCTGTCGAAGTAAATAATGACACTTTTTTTCAATATAAATTATTTTATTTCCGTAAGTGATTTATTATTTTTTATTTCTGTGTTCCAGAATACGTTAAATATTAATGTTGATACGTAATTACGCAAGAAATATAAGGTCATATAAATTTTCTATTTGCATGAATTGATATAGAATTGCAAATGTCATCAGGGAGGATAGATACTATCGAAGTGAATTCTGGCCTCTTTATTTCACTAAATAAAGACAAAAAGACTTGATAATACACAAGAATATTCTTCATGAGATAGTTTAGATCCTTCTTTATTGTGAATTACATTTCTCAAATGAACTTGAAAAACAATAGTGATGTTTGTCTAGTTATTAACGGAAAATCTTTCTTCCCCGCCATTGTAATACGCACTACACATTCAACTTTAATAGAGGATGGGAAAAAAATAATAATAATAATAATAAGAAACATGCGCTATGGCTTTACTTACATGAATAAAGCACCCAGAAATCAAACTTCATAAGCGATTGTCACAAAAATTGCTCCCGTACAATCGGCGCAGTGTTGCACACTCCGCGAACTTTCAAAACATCCCTCGTGATTAAAGAAAGCCTGTTGTGTAATCCCTAAAAATAAAAGTGTGTCAACAAGAATACACAGTTAATAGAAGTAGTATGACGAGGTAGGCTCGAGGAAATGTCTAGGGGGCCGGAAACTCCGAATTCGGACCTGCCGAGTCACTGACCCCTCACTCGTTGCTTTCATCTATTCCGCCATTCTGGCTGGGTGGTAGCCGCCTATCAGATTTCCTTTAACTTGGCTGAGCCCCGAGTGACCTTAAACCTGATTAATCGAGAAAAATCGCAAAATTCGTAAAAACCGGGAAAAACTACATTATCGTTCCCGACCGTCATCTTGGATTTCCTTGACCTTGATCCCAGGGGATCTTACACCCGAACAATCGAGAAAAATGGCAAAATTCAAGAAAAAATATATAACATAGCCGAAAAATTTCGAAAACTAGAAATTTAAATTTAGATTTTTTTTTTTTTTTCAAAATTAAACAAATTATAAAAAAATAGAAACAAAAATAAAATTTAAGCTTTAGTAAAATATTTAATAACTGAAAAAAGTTTGAAAGCATGAGCATATTGGAAAATAAAGGAAAGTAATTTAAAATATCGTTTTAAAGACTTAACCATAGGGGGGAGGCAGAGAGGGAGTAGTTGGGTGGGGGTAGTCAAATAACCAATGAAACATAGTGGTAGGTGTTAATCGTTTGCTTGATCACTATACCAGGAGAAACTGGATGTGTTTGTTCTGCCATCTTTACAAGAACCGTACACCACACCTCCTTTGAATAATATATATATATATTTTTTAGTTTATTACCCAAATATTTTCTAAATTATTTCAATACATTAAATTTGTTTTAACTGCCATTAAATTTGGTTTTAAAATTCTTGTTTACTTTCATTAATTGTTTCGCAATTTTTTAAAGTATTAACAACATTTCTACATTTAAGTTTCTCGATATATCTTTTTCCTCAATTTTTAAGATTTTCCTTAATTTTTGCTATTTTATTACCTTTTTTTTTTGTGTTTTAAGGTCACCCGAGTGGTCATGGTCACACAAATCCAAATTGACGGCCAGGGTCAAGAATTAAACTTATCTCAATTTTTTTCACTGTCCTTTTCCCGCTCTCGAATTCTAAGGGTTTACTGTAAATTCACCTAATATAATATTATGGCCAAGGTGACGGCAATCCAAGATGACCACCACCCGACCAGTATGGCTGAACAATATAAAGCACACATGAGGGTTAAGGTTCAGTGACCCGGCCGTCTTGAACCCGAAATCCTCGAACCTACTTTTCCACACTACTCATAATATTTGCGAAGCAGTTTTTTGTTTTTCCGAATTAAATGTTTAGTATCCTAAAAATCTGCTTGTCGACAGGGTATAGGCTGTTCACCGTAAATTGAGCACATTTGAGACCCTAATTCAGCCATTATTTTATTCTTTAACCTCACTTTTAAGTAAGTATTGCCATTTAAATAATAGACACTGCGTGTATATTCCCACACATTCTGAAGTTAAGGTCTAATGATAAAATTAAATACATTTATTGACTGTTATTACTAATGAGAAGGCTTTCAAGAGTGTTCACTTCACCGTGAACGGCCTATACAAAAGGATAGGAAAATTTCGCGAGTTTAATGACCTGTAGACTAGACTCCACAGTACTGTGTATACTCGAGCCTCAGATGTGTGCCCATTGGTTCCTTCCCCGGAGAGTAGCCAGTGTTACTCCACACCTGGTAGTATGGGATTCGCTACTTGTTTCCTTTCCAGCCTGCTATTGGCTCAGAGCAATCCAGAGCGTGTATAATAAACTGCGAACCAATTACGAAGTCAACTTCAGTGTGAACATGTTTGAAATGAACTTGTCCTGAAATTAACTTGCGAAATGTTCATATCCCTATAGGCTGTTCACGGTAAAATGAGCACTTTTGAAAGCCCTGCTTAAGATCTACTTGTAAACGCGTTGTGTGTTCTTCCGCTTTATGAAAAATTAACGTTGCCATGAGTCTCACCACTTTATTCATGCGTCAGTGAAGTGAAACTGTAAAATTATTAGATGATTAAAAGTTAGTTGAAGCTGTACGTCCAAGGTCAAGAAGTGAGGGAGCGATAAGGGCGACACTAACACGCACGCCTAGTGTCTCATCGCTCCTAAGCGCAAGGCGTGCAGTGTTTCCGTCGTGACGCTGTACTTTGTAAATTAGATATGTAACAGCGGGGGTTTTATCACACGCGATGAAAGCCCACATATTAAACTATGCCCATACCTTCGAACCTTTCTCTTTCCGTTTAAGGAGACTGCACAGGTAAGCTTTAAAAATGCTATATCTGACCGTCTTCACGAATTTTTTCTCTAAGAATATACTAAATATGACAAAAGTAAGATTATAGGGACATATATAATTGATTTCTATCATTTGTGAAAGAAAGTAGTACTTGCAGAACATTTATTTATCGAGATATGCGTATTCGCGCAAACAACTATTTCACAAAAAAGTGCAGATCCATATAACTCATAAATATTGTACAATTACGCTAATTTTTACTCTTCGATGGACTATAGTAAACTCAAAATAAAATAAATACTATAAGTTATCACAAATCATTACTTAACATTTTGAATTCGGCGTTAAGATATGGAACTACTTTCCACCCTTCGTTGCCAACTTTACTGGGTGCATGACGTTCAGCGCGCCCGTTAAAATATATACAAGCAGGAGCGGTGACGTTTTTCTAAGGTTTGTTTCAAAAGTGCTCACTTTGTCGTGAACAGTCTTTACCTATACAAAGACCCGAAGTATCCGCGGATTCATTTTGGGACAAGCTAGAATTCAATTCATGTGTGTTTATGTGACTATAGCTATTGGTTCCACGCGGTGTTTGACACCTCCTGGAGAACGCTGGCCCAATCGTGGCCGTCCTCTGTGACAGCAGACAACCAACGTGCAGTTTATATCTGCATATTGTACTAAGACTGCAGAGTCTAGTCTGCGGGCCATTGGACTCGCGGGTTTTTCAGGTCTCTTAATACACAACGGTGGTGGTGTGTGTCGGTGTTGCAGGCCCGCGGGCATCAACACGCGGCGCCAGCAGCTCGACCTGCTGGACGAGGCGGACCTCTTCATGGAGCTGATCCGCGACATCGCCAACGAGCTGGACATCGACGTGCTCTGCCACAAGATCCTGGTGAACGTGGGGCTGCTGACGCACGCGGACCGCGGGAGCCTGTTCCTGGCCCGGGGCCCGCGCGATCACCGCTACCTCATCGCGAAGCTGTTCGACGTCACAGTCGACACCGGTCAGTGTAAATCCGTTCACCGTTACTTCCGCCTTTTTATGAAGCCCTGCTAATGTTCTACTTCCAGGATATTCCTCTGCCTCACGCGAACTAAGCTTAAGAGTTATATGGACCTGCGCGTTTCTTTGTGAAATAGTTGTTTGCGCGAATACGCGTATCTCGGTGAATAAATATTCTGCAGTTACGACTTTTTGTTAAAAAATATAAAAAACAATTATCTATGTTCCTATTTTTTTAATTTTGTCATATTTTGTATATTCTCGGAGAAAAAAATTCTTAAAGATGGTCAAATATCGCATTTTTAAAGCTTGCCTGTGCAGTTTCCTTGAACAGCACGAGAAAAGTACAAAGATACGGACGTAGTTTAATCTGTGGGCATTCATCGTGGGTGATAAAACCCCGCTTTTGCAGGTATGAATTGCACTTCACAGCATCACGATGGAAACACTGCACGCCTTGCGCGTAGGAACGATGAGGCACTAGGCGTGCGCGTTAGTGTCGCCCGTATCGCTCCCTCGCTTCTTGACCTTTGGACGCGCAGTTCCAACTAACTCTTAACAAGTCTGGGGAATTACACCAGAGGGACAACGCGCCACATTCGCGCGCACTCAGTTGTAACGATATTTTGTATAAGGACTATTTCTCACTATACGTTACCAACATACCTATTTTCTCCCTGTTCGTTATTCGAATTATTTATCAATGAAGCATTATAATTTATAGATAAGATAGTAATAACATTTCAATTTAACAGGAAAAAAAGTAACTTTTATGAACACAACTATAAAACGCTTGTGATACAGGGCGTATTCATGAAATAACTGAACACGTCATACATGGGGAGATTTTTCAAAGATTTTGATTCAAAAAGGCCGAAGAAACCGTGAATTGAATATAACAACCTCCTCCTCCTCCTGTTCGCCACCAAAAAAACGTTTAAGGGCTGTTCACGAAAAGTGAACACTTTAGAAATGAACCTTAGAAAAAAGCCACAGCCCCAGCATGCATATACAGGATGATTCGCAATTAGACCGACAAACTTCGTGAGGTGATTCTTCATGAAAAAGTAAATTGGAAATATGTGTGACACTTTATACCTTAACTGAATATTAAGGGAGGCATGAACCCTTAAAAAACGAGGTTCTAAACCGTATTTGTGCAAAATATCGGTAACGAAGTAAAATACAATGACAACTCTCGGAACGTTATTTTATGTTATCGGGACCTTCAACGTAAGAGCCGATATTTAGAACAAATACGGCTTAAAACCTCGTTATTTTTAAAGGGCTCATACCTCACTTAATATTCGGTTTAGGTATAAAGTGTCACACATGTTTTTCTTTTAATTTTTCGTGAAGAATCACCTCCCGAAGTTTTGTCCGTCTAATTGAGAATCAACCTGTATTTTAAGGGGCCCACTGAGTGACATGTGCCCAGTAAACTTGGTAACGATAGATGGAAAAATGTTCCATATCTTATCGTCCAATAAAAATGGTTAGATAACCATCTGGATAACTTAAAATTAATTTTTTCACTTTCTGTTTTCTTTTTTAGTGTATCGAAGTGTATAAATGAGCAGATTTGTAAAGTATTTCCTTTCTTAATAATTTTACAGTTTCATAAGTCCGACGCATGAATAAAGTGATGAGGGCTATAGCAATGTTAATTTTACACAAGGCGGAGAAATACAGGACGTGTATACTGTACAAGTAGATCTTAAGCAGGGCTTTCAAACGTGCTCAATTTACCGCGAACAGTCTATACCACTAACACCTGCAATCAAACACATACGGTTGTTCCCTTAAGGGTGGGTTTACGATTAAAGATTGAAGAAATAAGAATTGTACTTAACACTTTAGGAAGGCCCAAATTTCCCGGCACTGAACACAAGGTTTAAGTGAGCTGACTATATTCGCCTCTACAGTAATATCACTTGTGTTGGTATCTGCGTTTCCACTTACCTTCTTCCTATTGGTCCGGGATACGCCGGACACGCCTACTGTACCATGCAACGTTTATTATTGGCTGCTCGTCGACCAATGGAGTCGCGTGTTGGCTGTGTACCAAAGGATGTGTCGCGACTGCTGTAACAGGTTTTAGAGTCCATCATGTTCGATTGAGAACTTGTTAACAAACCCGTTTTTTTCTAATAAATTGAAATGTTGACTAGTTGTAATTTTTTACTTATATTCCGATAAAGTTCAGCGACACTCTAAAACAATAAAAGTGTTAGCTATGACTTAAAAAGCAAAGAAGTAACCATATAAACGTAGCCCCAAGTATATACCTGCATACTTCTCAAAGGGTTAATGCCTCGATAAGCGGACGGGAAATGACCCATAAAAAGAGGCGCAGTTTATGATTGAAATAGCAACTGTTAAGTCTAGCGAGTCAGAATCGTAGAAGACGAAACCAGCCGACACAAACTGAAAATGTGGACAAGAGTGAAGATTATTTACATGATTTACTATGATTGTATGTAATAAAATTGCAATAATATT
The DNA here is from genome assembly GCA_029891345.1 of Dryococelus australis. NCBI lineage: Eukaryota > Metazoa > Arthropoda > Insecta > Phasmatodea > Phasmatidae > Dryococelus > Dryococelus australis. The sequence continues at coordinate 30,416,445 of CM057008.1, forward strand.
GTAGGAAATAATTTTTATAATTTATTTTATATTTATCCATTTGTCACAAACATTTATGGCTGAAACTGACGTAAATAAAACTGATATGATGCATTATTACTATTATTTTATTACGTATGATCACGGTAAATGTTATGATGTTCTTTCTTGAAGAGGATTTTCTTGTAAATTCTGATATTCCGAAGCACCCAAAGCGAAAATATGCTTGAATTTTATAAAAAAAAATACAGACTATTTTAATCGATTATTTTCTAATATTTAAAAAATATTTATTGAAGTAAAAAATAATATAATGTTTTAAAATATATACATTCTTCTTTCATATACTGCGTCAATAGCACTTTTCTGGCAGTTTTTTTTTTTCTGGTGTCTGTACTACTTTTTTTTACGAGTTCTTCACGTGGTATAGTCGGATGCAGTGCTCCATAGGCAGTTGCTTTACTTCAACCTTAAAGCATGGAGTGCGGGCGGTTTTCCGCGTCGCCAGAGGCGAAGCGCCGCGACAACCCGTTCCTATACCAGGTGCGCGATGCGGACAGCTGAAGGGGAGGGTTGAGCGCCACCGAGCACGCGTCAACCACCCGGGGACCACGCCGGGCGCTAACACCGTAGCCGCGTCGAGAGCCCGCGACACGCGCTACCCTGCCCTCGCATCGCCGCTCGACGTCGCATGGAAGAGAGGACCATGTACCTGCGCGTCCGAGGTCAAGAAGCGAGGGGCAGCGATACGGGCGACACTAACACGCACGCCTAGCGCCTCGTCGCTCCTACGCGCACGGCGTGCAGTGTTTCCGTCGTGACGCTGGTACTGTGCAAATTACTAGATCTGTAACTGTGGGGTTTTATCACACGCGATGAAAGACCACAGATTAAACTACGCCCGCATCTTTGTGCTTTTCTCTTGCCACTTAGGGAAACTGCATTGGCAAGCTTTAAAAATTCAATAATTGACAATTTTCACTAAATTTTTTCTCCAAGAATACACTTAATATAACCAAAGTAAAAAAAAAAAAAAAATAGGGGCATAAATAATTGTTTTTTTATCTTTTCTGACAAAAAGTCGTATTTGCAAGACATTTTTTTTTTTTTGCCGAGACACGCGTTTAGGCGGAAACAACGATTTCACAGAAAACCTTAAGGGTCCTATGTACTGAAACGTTTACTGTGGAATCGTTGTTTGTTTGTGCCTAAACCCGTGTCTCGGTAAATAAATGTTCTGGAAATACCAAGTTTTACCTATGTCGCTCTCTTTTTACTTTTATCATACTAAGTGTATTAATGGAGGGGAAAAAATCGCTAAAGTCGTCAAACACGGCATTTTTAAAGCTTGCCTATGAAGTTTCTTTAACGCATTGAGGTCTGAGCACATTTACTGTCACTTAATACAAATTAGAAGTTAGTCACCTATATCCACTACTGCAAGAACACCGGTTCTGTTGGTGTCTGTGTTAGAACTCACCATCGTCCTATTGGTCATATACCACACCGGACATTACCTTATACTTTGCAGTGTTCATTATTGGCCTGTTCATCAACCAATGGAGTGCCGAGTTGATATTGGCCCAATCAAATGTCCTCTATCGTATAAAAGGACTTACAATCAATAATGTGCCTTTGAGTGGCTATACAAAAAAATAAATTATATCGTTAAAAATAGCATTGTTACTGCGTTGTGGTGTTCATGTGAGGTCATGATAAACCCTAGCCGAACAAAGACTGCGCATCCATACGAGTTTTGTTCTGAACAAGAAAGAAATATTCAAGTTAGCTTTGCTCGAGCAAAGTGTTGAGCGGTAAGAGAAAAGTGCGATTATACGCCGGTAATTTGATCTGTGCACTTTCATCGCGTGTAATAAACCCCCACTGTTACAGATCTAATTTGCACAGTACAGCGTCACGACGGAAACACTTCACGCCTTGCGCGTAGGAGCGATGAGGCACTATGCGTGCGTGTTAGTGTCGCCCGTATCGCTCCCTCGCTTCTTGACCTTGGACGCACAGCTACATGGTCCTCTTAAGGCCGTTGCCTCATCGAGAATTTGCAAAATTCGGCTTATTTTTGTGCGTCGAGCTAAAATTCACAGTACTTTATATACTCGAGCAAGCGTCGTTTCTCCATTGGCTACTGCCTTGACGTTAAGTCACTCCCTTTCTAAGTGAACTGCACGTGATTGGGGCACACGGTTGTAGAGCGTTCATGTATTGGCGCAGGGTTGCCAGGGGTGTGTCAAATAAAGACTGGTCCAATGACAAACGTGTTGCAAAGGAAAAGTGTTTTAAGTTGAACATTTCCTCAAATAATATCGCGAATTTCGCAGGTCTCTAGGAATAGTTAGAGATAGGGAATAGCTGACTGTTTGCTAGGATTTAACATACTGTTAACATGTACCACAGTATTATTTCCTTATGTTCTCTGCCATGCATGTATGAAGATTCTACCCCTTTCCACTGGACCAATGACGATTATGATACCATAAGGCAGAACGTTCGTGACTGGTTTGCGAACAACTAAACCGAGTCAAAAAATTGATCATCCAATAATGAAAGAACTAACTAGAGTGTTATAGGAGATAAGTTGGCTCAAAAAAAAATTCGCGATTTTCTACCATCTCTTGGCATAGGGAAATACATTTTAATGAAATTAGTTATTTTTAACACCAATTTCAAAGATACTAACTTTAAACAAAAACCTAAGTGTGATAAAAGAATCTCTCAAGAATTGTATCGACGCAAATACAACAATTTGTTTTCCAGTAATGATTTATTTAATTCCTTAATTTTCTAATATTCCCAGGAAACAGGCTGTACACAGAGACACCCTAATTTCGCGAAAATATTTCCTCCCATGCTCAGATTTCAATACGCTACGGGCTTATCAGTAGTTTTTTTTTATGCTTATTGGCGGCGTGATTTTGTAGAAAGTCATTTTCTTACTTGACTGGCCAATCATAGTTGAATAAATCCGATGGTGTTGATCTGTGATTCGCTGGCAGACTCTTAAGACGTGTTTAGCGGGAACCGTCAAGTCCCGAAAGTGGATCCGAGCTAAAGTGTTATGAAATACAACAGGTCGTGAAATCTGTCCGCGGAATTCGGGTGTCCCTAGCTATACATCAACGTTATGGAAGGTTTCTATAGCAAAGATACGCGTATTTCTCTGCTGAAAGAAGTCCCTGGCGATATATATATATATATATATATACACACACACACACACCTTTAACAGGAACGCCAAGATAACCTAATTTCATTAACACGTATTTCTATATACCAAATTCTCAACCAATGAAGTAGCATGGACGCTGGGCCGTGTATAATTTCCCACAGAGGAACTACCTCTCGTATTTGTGCATTTGGAGCTCTTGTTTACGCGCTGACAGGTCCCCCTCTCCCCGACAGGTACAGTCACAACACGAACAACACCAGCCAGCTGAAGCTATATTTGAAAAATAAGGGGAGTGGAGGGGAAGGGGCAGTTCATGACTCCGAGCTGCTTCTAATCAAAGAAAAGTCATCACATTTTTTTTTGTATGTTGGCAGCAAAGTTTGTCGACGGAGATAACAGCATTGCAAAGAATACGTTTAGAGATTTGAGAGATCGTGGGCGGCTCTTTACAACGAGGCCTCGAGAGCCGATGAGGGTGAAATGAGGCGAGAGTGGAGCTGCGTTGGAATTCAAGAGCACGGGGAAGCGTGAGATCCCCGAGAAAACCCGCTGTTATGTCCTTTCACAGGATTCATAGGATTATAAATAATATGTTATACACGACATGTTCCAGTTCAGATCCATCTTTAGTAATTTCGTTTGCCATGTTGACATGTTACCAACCTCGGTTGGCTAATACAAAACCAGAAAGACTTACAATGTACAATAGGTAATAACATCAAACACTGACGTACTTAGAACAGGGCTACAATCAACAATAACATCTCCTCTACCATTTACACGCCATGAATACAGTAGAAAATATACTTAAATCACTTACACACAATCAACATAATAGAAACGAAATGAACTCATTCAATGGACAGCTGTACAACGAAATGAACAGCTGTACAATAAACAAAGCGTTTCAGATGGGCAGACGTCAGGAGATAATTCTACATAAACTGGCCGAGAACAGAACACAATTATTATGTAACTAAGTCAGGGAGAATTGTAAACCAGCCACTTAGGTTAAAGGGTTGTGTGACTTAAAATATACTTAAATCACTTACACGCAATCAACATAACACCCACGATCGACATCGTGTGGCACGATTCCCACTTGCATGAAAAACCGGGAGTTACCCTGGACGGGGATTGGACCCGGGTCCCCTTGATGGGAGGCGAGTAGTCTAACCACTCAACCACCTGAAAACATAATGGTGAAAAATAAAACTTTATTTGATACTTCGAGCCACGAGTAACTTATTCAACAAGACTAATTTTTATATTTTCTTGCATCCAAAAAAAAAATTGGAAATTTTAGCTTTGTGTGGTAACATGCAGTTAATTAACGCTTTAAGTTGCAGTTTCCGATAAAGGGGACGTTGCACGATAAGTGACTTTAATAAATTATGCTGTACACGGCAGAAACGATCGTCCAATGAGGAAAGCCCCTCGTATGGGAGCCATAATTCGTTACTGAGATGTTCCATTCTCTCATAAATTGTTCCTGCCGACAACGCCAAGCACAAAGACCGTGTTTATCTGCTCGGATATATGACAGAGCGCTGTGCCGGAAAAAAAAAAAAAACAATCCCGAACAAAAAAATTGTTCGCTGCAAAGTCTGAAATTTTACCTGTGAATAAAAATGTTAGTAAAGACTGTGTACGATAAAGTGGGCACTTCTGAAGTCAACCTTAAAAAAAAAAAAGTCACTGGGGCAGTGCCTACGTAGCCTATATTATAACGGGCGCACTGAGTGACATGCGCCCAGTAAAGTTGGCAAAGATGGATGGAAAGTAGTTGCAAGTCTTAACGTGGAATAAAAAGTTTTAGATAACCGTTTGTGATAACTTAAATTATTTCCTTCGCCTTGTGTTTTTTTTTAATCACCGGAGTGCAAAAAATTACAAGTGTTGTAGCATATTTACTTTTCTGATAGTTCCATAGTTTCACCTGACCGACGTATGAATAAGGTGATGTGGCGCATGGCAATTTTTAATTTTACACAAGGCGGAAGAATACACAACGTGCATACAAGTAGATCTTAAGAAGGGCTTTCAAGAGTGTTCATTTTACAGAGAACAGACTACATCTTCCAAGTAATTAACCCTTCAATAACATCTTTAAATTTCGTAATGTAATACTTTCTGGTCAATATTACTATATTTTATTAAGTTGCTTGGTTTTTTTTATCCTGCGTCATAAATATATTATAGCTTGACTAAACGCCTAATATTCAAAATTATGAAACGAAAAAAAATCAGTTTGTAGTGACTATAAACTTAGTGTTGCATCATTTAATTTTAAGAAAAGGAGCTGGAAAAAAGAAACTCACGGACCTCATAAAGGAGTAGTGATTTATTTCAGAATACAGAAAATACTTGTAAATTAAATTCAATAGCTAACCCAACTGTAAAAAAAAAATTGAATGTTGAACGAATACCAGTCTTCAATCTCATAACAGACAAACGCACGCAATTAAAAAACAGACTGGGAAATGTTATCCACCCCAATTTCTTCCGAAAGAACAAGCACTGAAATTAACTTGACAAAACAATAGTCAACCGCGGAAAATTTTCAGGGGGAATTTCATTGCTTTTCTCTATCAGCAAATTAAAATTTCTCGCTGCTATTGCGTGGATACGCAAATAATTGCGTGTAAATTGCATACGGCCTCGTGCTGACCGTTATTCTGAAATTTTTGCGCCAGTCAATTAATGTTTCTGAATTAAATTTTAGCCGAGGGCACTAGAGCAAACGTAATCACGGCCATTCCATAATAATTATTAATTAGTTTAGAGAGAAAAATTCAGAGATTAGCAGTTTGAGGTCGGTACGGATTTAAAAACATTCGGGACAAGGTCGAGGTAAGTCATCTTTATCCACCGTTGCATTAATACAAGCTCCTTTTGCACCCGCATTCCCAGTTAGCACCTTCTTATTGGTCCACAATACACCGGCCACACTTACTGTACAGTCAAACGACCAATAGCGACTCGGTACAGTATGTTTCCTTAAGTGTGACAACATTTGAGAGGTGACGTCATACAAAAAAATCAGGTTGAAAATATACTAACTATTTGCGTCCTAAGTGATCGTGTAGGATGTTATTCAGGCTCGAAAATGAAAAACAGCAAGTATTTACTTAAACATCTCGAAAACTTTTAGAAATGAAATAACTCAGATTCTCAAAGCGTATCATAAAACGAAGATTATCAACCTCTGAAGTGGTAATTGCGTATAACAACATCGCAGGACAGAAACGATGTTTCAGTTTCTATTCGCGCATCGCAGTAAATGTGTTTGTTAAAATTACACGACGGATTATCAAACATCCTGCTCGAATGTACAAAAATGCCACTTTGAGACGTTAAACACCGACCTGTTACGTTGGCAACAGCACAGCCACTACAAATGATCGAACTTCAGCAAACTGTCGCCTTGATTGAAAACATACGGATGTCAGAATATTATGGCAGGATTCATGCAAATATTTTGGATCAATAAGACGTGTTGCAAAGGAAGTGATAGTTCGAAAATATTTAGCCATCAAAACTTTTATATTTTAGTTGATTGGCGTTTGACTAACGGTTCGTCTGACCCGCCCAACAAATCTCTCAGTTAATAATGACCACGCTACAAAAGAAAACTCCGGTATTTATTGTTCGCGTTCATCAATACATAAATGACAATAGCGATAAATACACGCCGGGAAATCTATCATCATAGCGGTTGATTGAAATAGCGCAATTTTGAAGCGTCCTCTTAAATAAGCAGAAATTAATCACTGTGTTAATACCTTGTCTTCCCTTGATTCTGGTGAAATAAATGTAATCTAATGGAGCAGTTTTAAATTTATTTTTCAACAAAATAATTGGGCGATGGTGAGTTCTAACACAGATACACCAACAGAACCGGTGTCCTTGCAGTAGTGGATATAGGTGACTCACTTCTAGTTTGTCTGAAGTGCCAGTGAATGTGTGCAGACCTCAGTGTGTTAATGCTGGGATAACACTGCAGAGAGAACTAAAAGTTGACATATTTTTCACATAAACATTGTCATAATAGTACAGTTTTATTTAAAGCTGTATTCAAAATGAACTGCACGCCCAACTTTTCATACGAACCCATAGAGTCGAATGGCGGTTGATCCACCGTGCGGATGTAGCCCGTATTGACGGTAGTTGTTCGTGTGTTGTTGCAGAGCTGGAGGAGGCCATCCAGAAAGCACGAGCCGAAGAGATACGGATTCCTTTTGGGGTGGGCATCGCTGGCATGGTGGCCGAGAGCAAGCAGCTTATCAACATCCGAGATGCCTACCAGGTAAAGGCTGTCCACGATCAAGTGAGCGCTTCAGAAATGAACCTTAAGTCACTGCCCCTGCCCGCGTACATTTTAACGGGCGCACTGAGTGACATTCGCCCAGTAAAGTTGGTAACGATGGCTGGACAGCAGATCCATACTTAAACATCGAATAAAAAGAGTTAGGTAAAAATTTGTGATAACTTAAAATTATCCCTTTCACTTTCTGTTTTTCTAATGCATCGAGGTGTAAAATTAAGCAGATTTGTAAAGCATTTATACTTTCTTAATAATTTCACAGTTTCACTTGGCCGACGCATGAATAAAGTGATGCGGCGGAGGAATACACAACTTGCATACAAGTAGATCATACGCAGGTATTTCCCAAGTGCTCATTTTATCGTGAACAGCCTATAAATAGTCTACACACCTACGTACATAATTATATTATATTGCCTGTAAAAACTAGTATTTTCCGGTAAAAACCAAGATTTTGCCAGTGGCACGGAACTTACTGGAAACTGGTGGCATTGTGCCAACCCTGCTAGTGAATTAAGTAAAATAGTTGTATGTCTTGGCGTTTTGTTGTGAGTGCAATTTTTTAATATACGGGATGCATCTCCATTCGACCGACAACCTTCGGCTGCAGGTTAATAACAAAAAAATTAGTTGAGAACTTATATACGATCTATGGTCTAAAGTGAATAATAAAGGTGGTACACATCTTTGAAGTTGGACCTGGAAAACTTGTTTATTGCAAATATTGGAGATAATATTTAAGATGGGACACAGATTGTCTGGATAATGGCTAACACTAGTAACTGTGGTCATTAAATTATATCGTGTAAATAATAGCTGTTACTACCCCTATTTCGAACTAACATCCATGTCGCGGTAGCATATTTGGGATTTAAATGATGGACTATTAATCCTCATGTCACAATTAACAAAAATGTTTCCTTGGGCGAATACCATAAACTTCGCCGTTTTCGAGTAATTTGTGTTTTACTTTCAAAATAATATTTGCCAATACCTGGCAGGTGGGGCACGCACAATAGCCAATAACACACTTTTGCAGCTGTTAAAGGGAAGGGACGATTCCACAGAGAGGTTGCAGTGGTAATGTAATAAACATTTTCTTCTACTGCAAGTTCAAAAATGTTTATACCTCCCTTAGAATTAAATTTAGACCAAATGTCGAATATTATCTATGTTTTCAACTTATTTTTTTTGTTTTTAACATACACCAGCAGTTTGTCGGTCGCATTTAGATACGTACTGTATAAGGAATTCAGTTGGTGTTTTTTTTTTTCTTTATACGTATTAGACTAAGAAATAGCACATTAAAAACACATCTAGATTCCAGTCGATTTCACGTTATCATTTGACTGGCGCATGAAAAGTTTCAATAGGCCCATCACATTGTAGATTTTACGTATAGCGGAAGGATACAAAAAAAAATGCGGAGAGAAGTATATCTTAATCAGATCTTCCAAAATTGTTCAATTAACAGCGAATAGCCTGTTGTGGATATGCGACGTTTTCAGATACTTCGGAGGGGGAATTATTTGCATGTTGCCACGCTAAAATTTTGATACGTCATCTAGAGCAGAAGTTGTTGGGAAAAAAAATGTATCGATCTGGAATTATAATTTACGCGGTGGTGCCTTTGTAACTCAAATTGTGTCCGGTAAACTTCTGCCACACAATATATATGTTGTTCACACATTTTCTGTAATGTTATGGATCTGCTAGCATATTCCCTCGCACTTTTTTTTTTTACTCCTCCTGATATCGCATTTTAAAAAAAAGATAATTTAGTTAAGAGGATGCTGGTTAACGGAGTGCACGGTGTATTGGAAATCACTTTTTAGTACGAGCACGCCTTACGAGACTTGTTTTGCTAGCGTATGTGAAAGTTTGCTTTCCCCGTGAAACGGCGGAGAAATCTCCATTAATACCGTTACCTCAGAAACGCTAAGGAATCGGGCAATGCGCCTTTAAACGAGAGAGAAATTCGAATTTGCCATCGTTTTACTAAACAACTTAACGCGAAGCACCGTTCGTAAAGTCAGCTTCCAACGTTCGCCATGCTAAATACGCTGTTTGTACTGTACTTGGAGTAAAGTATTTGTTTACACTGATTTACATTGAACGAGAGTGGCCCGAGGAACGCAACACAAAAAAAAAAAAAAAACGGACGTACATGAATTACTTATTGAATCAGTGGAAATGTTTCACGTCACTAATTCAATCAGTGAAATTTTTTCACTAAACAATCTAAGTGGAGCCATTTTCACTGATTCATGTCGTTGAATCTCATTACGTATCAGTGGTTTTTCACTGATTCGAATTTAGATTCTATATATAAATGTTACCAGACACACTTTAACCCTTCCGCGAACAAATGTGGCAAAGCTACCATACATTAATTTGGGGAGGGGGGGGGGGGGAGATGTTGTAATTTGTACTTTCTGAGTACGCGTATTTACAGTGAAAAAAAAAACTCTGTGTCGGCAACAAACGGTTATGTTGGTATTTACCCTACCAAGCTTCTTTGTGAAGAACTCAGCATTTTTAGTAGCAACTAGAACATAAAATTTTCTTGACCACGTAAGTTTAGTTGAGAACAAAAATATTTTGTGTACATAAATAAAATTTTGGCATTCTATAAGCGCCAGAAAAAAAAAAGATACATATATTTTAATAATGCAGTGGTGTGGTAAAACCACGATTATTTTCTTAGGGTACAGCGTCCAGATTACTATAGAAATACGCCAGTCATCGCTTGCGTTAAACTGTATTTAGTTACTGTCAGCAATTTTTTTTTTTTTTTTTTTTTTTACGAAGTCGACTTCAGAAGTGGCCGATGAACGAGCTATACATTTTCCTGATACGCGATTGGATTCGTGCGATTACGTGGGTCGACCCGCTCCAAGCGGATCGAGATTACGATCGACTACCGAGGGCACTCGACAAATGTCTTTCAGCCGTCCCTTCCTTGCTTTATCAGACACTCGGGATAGAAAACAACTAGGACGCTCACTCTAGAGAAGCTATAGTCTATTCAGGATATCTTCACACTTTTAAAATCAAACCTTCGACAAATCAGTTATGCATGACGTGTTTGGTTGTCTAAATAAGTCGTGAAACACAAGGGTTTTATACTTCTATTACCATGGAAGTATCTCATTTTTGGTTCAATTGAACTTTTACTTATATTTTATCTATACTAATATTATAAAGAGGTAATGCGAGTTTGTTTGTTTATATGTATCGGGTAGTCTCGGAAATTGCAGGGCCGATTCTTATAATTCTTTCACTGTTAGAAAGCTACATTCTTTCACATGGACATAGGCAATGTTTAATTTTTAAAAAAAGTTCCCTGAGAAATTTCAATATTTGTAAACCAAGTCGGAGAAAAATGAGCTACTTGGCTGCTTTCTACGCATGCTCTACCAAAACCATTTAAAACGAATTGAAACAATGTTAGAAGAAATTGGGTATCTTAATTATATAAAATACGCAAGTAGTCACGGGTAGTCGCAGGTAATCACGGGTAGTAACAGGTAGTCGCAGGTAGTCACGGGTATTCGCAGGTAGTCACAGGGAGTCACAGGTAGTCGCATATTTAGTTGTGTATTTCAATAACTTCATAAAACCTGAGCGAAGCGATGGCGGGCTGCTAGTCTATAAATAATGAAATTTCATTTATAATTAAAACGAATAAAAACAGGGAGAAAATAGGTGTGTTGGTACTACCTAATAGGAAATAGTTATCATGCATGATATTATTACATGTGTGCGCACGAATGCGTTGCGTTGTATCTTTGGTGTAATTTTCTAGATTTATTTAAGCTGTGTTTGCACGAGGCGGATAAACAGTGTGGAAGCATATTTTTATCAGGGCTTCAGAAAAATTGGATGTATCTATGAGTGGACTATAACAATACATGGCACTCAAAAACCGTGTCTGACTGGGTGACTGAAAAGTATCCAATCAGAATGGTTACCATTCCGGAAATTTTGCATCCATACTTGAGCAGAAAAATCCTGAATGGTAACCGTTCCGATTGTATTACCAAAGCACTGCGTTACTGAATCCTGAAAAGTATCCATTGTCGGAATGGTTACCATTCCGGATTTTTGTACCAACATTCACATCCCAAATATCCTGAAAACTTGCCCACAATAGGAATGTTTACAATTCCGATATGTGTGCAAAACACACACACACATTATTTCTCAATGCGAATAGGCTACACATGACACTCACTTATGGGGAAACTCCAAGCTTCGCAGATGCGTGACGCTTCGCTTCACCACCTAAATTGCCTGTACGCCTTTGAATCACTGTTTTGGGAATTTACTCCTTTGCTGGCGCTGGGACTCTGGCTCGGTGCATAATGTTTGGCTACCCTTGTACAGTATTTTTTAAGTGCGAGGGGGCTACACTTGGAAATCATTTGTGGGGAAACACTAAGCTTCGCTGACAACTAAATAACACACATGCCGGAATTGTAAACATTCCGACTGTGGGCACTTTTCAGGATATTTGGGATGTGAATGTCGGTACAAAAATCCGGAATGGTAACCATTTCTACAACGGATACTTGCTAGTTAAAATGTGAATGGTTACCATTCCGGATTTTTCTGCGGATGTATGGATGGAAAATTTCCGGAATGGTAACCGTTCCGAATGGATACTTTTCAGCCCCCCACCACCCTTGTTTGACATGCATGCGAAAGTGTAATGTGATGTACGTTTCGTTTAACGTTGTCATTGTAAATCCGGCCTAGCCACCATCGAAGCTCTAGGTAGGTGAGAGCCAGTCGGAAACGAAAGGCACAACCGGAAGTGAACAAATGCAGTTGGCTTGTTCGTCGACACTGTCGCGCGAAGAGCAGCGGTGTTCGGATCATCGGGAATTTCCAGACCCCCGTCCTCTTCATCCGGAATGACAAAAATGTGTTCCGGGGAGCTGTACGATGCCAGCCAGGTCGGCACGATAAGGGAGGGGGGGGGGGACCAAACAAACAAACAAACAAGAGCACATCGTTGACCCGGATGCCAGCTTCCCTCGCGTGTCCTCGCCTGACTGGATGAGGCGGTCAGATTTCGCACAACCGCTGTCCGACTGAAGAGCAGGAGAACAGTGGGAGCGAAACAAGAGCTCAGTGTCGAGAAAAATCGTCTATCTCCACACATATTCCGCAATTTACAGGCCACGCTTTGGAGGAATACATATTTATTTATTTATTTCGTCATATTTTCTGTGGGCGCAGTTAAGGCATAACTAGCCATCTATATCACTGAACCCATTGTACATTTACATGCATTATATATATACATATACAGAAAAATGATAGAATAAACAGAAAATTACACAAATAAATATATCTAGCTGTCATGACCAACTGGTAATGTGATGTACACTACGCTAATATATCTATCCATAATACATATTTAAATATACATATTTCAACAATCGCATGTGATAAATTGACTGGTACAACTGTGCAATATTAATAATAATAATAACGACTAATAATAATAATGATGATAATAATAAATCAGTTAATCCATTCTTTAAAAAAATATATAAAATTCTGAAGCTCTACCTATGAAACTTTGCACATTCAGTTAATAAACTCCGCATATAACAAAACGACATGAGGTGATATATAATTTTAAAAAGTTGGCACTAAATTAACCACGTAACACGCAAAGTAGGACAAATTGATAGATCACAATCTCGTATTAAGTTGACAAATACCGAATTACACAAAATATTTTTTCCACTATTAATCCCTCGAGCTGATGCAAAATCATGTTTACGATCTCTAGTACACATAGGTGCAATACCTAATCGTTTTCTAGTTTACACATCGGTCGCTTAAACATAGTAGTGCAGTTGACGTGACAGTGCGTGTGTGATGGGGTGCCTCGCCGCTCTCTCGTGAGTGGCCGCAGTACATTCAGTTCCTCGCGGCTCCACTCTGGTTACTGGTTCCTGCTGAGTGTGTGCAGCACCGAGAAAGCACCAGCTTACCTTGCAACACGTCACCACACGCCACTGTACTCTAATGCAGTCAGTAAAAAAATGTACTTATCTATACAACAATTTTTTTAAACTACTTACCAAGCTAATTTTTGTAATACTTAAAATGCATTGGAACCTAGTTCACAACAGTTTGTAGCGTGTAAATAAACGTGTGCTTGTTACTTCAACAAGTAAAGACCGTTAATGGCAGAGACGAGGTTCACGGTTAAGTGAGCACTTTCGAAATTAACCTTTGAAAAATGTCACTTCTCCTACCTCCACATATTTTAACGGGCACTCTCTTTAGCATGCGGCCTGTAGAGTTGGTAACAACGGAGATAAAATAGTTTCGTGTTTTAAAGTTGGATTATGTGTGTTGCGTAAACGTTCTTTAAAAAATATAATATTACTTGTTTTGCTTTCTGTTTCCTTGATGCACGTAAGTGTAAAAATTAGAAAATTTGTAAAATATTTACTTTTACAATAATTTTGCATTTTCGCTTGACCACCGACGCATGGCTAAAGTGATCAGGCCCACTGCAATATTAATTGTACGTATGGTGGAAGAATACACAATATGAATGCAAGTAGATCTTAAGCAGTGCTACCAAAAGTGTTCAGTTTACCGTGAAAGGGCTTTAAGACTGTTGATTTCATGTTTGTAAAAACATGGAGATATGTTATTAATGTAGTATGTTTGTTATATCTCAAAGTTGTAGATACACAATATACTTCTTGTAATATAAAAAGAAACCTTTTGACAGCTAATTTTCTATGATTGGTTTTTACCCACACGCACAATGTTACTGTATGATCTGACGCGCGTCTCTATCGCGCTGATCTATAATTGTCTCAGCAGTGGCGTAAATAGTGGAGGTGACACGGCTGAATATCCCTCTGCAGGAGCAAAAAGTGCAATATAAATTATTTATACAAGTTAGTTACATCTATTAAATAATGTGACAAATTGCAACCACACATTTTGAATGATAATATTATATATTAGAATCATCTGACATTCCCATAGAAAGCCTGTTTGTAGGGTTTTTTTTTTGTACTTAGGCGTCAAATGGTAAAATAAAGACCTTACGCAATATCTCGGGAACCAGTCGACATATTTCCACCAAATGCTGCACACAAGTACGGTAGTTAGTTCTACGATAGGTCATGTGAACGTACATGGTGTAAGTCACACACGTGTTTTCAAAACGGCATCGCTGTAACCCAGTGAACCAGAACTTTAGACTGATTACAACCGAAATCGATTCTCCGAACGCTACCTCCGTAATTCAGTTCGTTTCGCGCCTACTTGCGTTACGTAGGCGTCCTGGGTTCGAGTCCTCCAGGTAAGGTACGTGTGTGTTTTTTTTTTGTAACTGTATCACTAGCATTGCATTGGTTTCTGGTTCCTTCTCTGATGATTTTACGAACATCATCAAAATATTGGCATCCATGTAGGCCCTTTAGTTACGCCTGTAGCTCTTTGTTTATTACTCGTACATAAGACCTGGGAAATTATTATGACGATGACCTGGCTTGAAGAATATTTTTCCCCCAAAAATATGCTCTGTGGAGCATCCAGAATGGAGATATCCTCCCATTTCTATTCAAATAAATTATTATTAATTTATCATTTTAATTACAGGAATATCTAGCAAAATATTTCCAGTGTTGCAAAGTAGGCTATATGCATTTTTCTTTTATGAGCAGCACGTATCGTACTTTACTGGCAATTTCGGTAACGTGCGTATTATTTGGAAATGAGTTCAGTGTGTGTGTGTGTGTGTGTGTGTGTGTGGCAGTTTTTATGCGTATTGCTCAATTCGAGGTCGCTCATATTCTGCCTTAACAACCGAACAGTTCATTGATTGTAAATGTGTGTCAGGCCCCATCCACAATCGACTTGGCTTAAATAACGTCACCAGAAGGCTGTTCGCGTTAAAGTTAGTACTTTTGAAAGAAACCTTAGAAAAAGTCACTGTTCCTACCTGCATATATTTTGACGGGCAAGCTGGGTGACATGCGCCCACTGTAAAAGTTGGCAACGATTGATGGACAGTACATCTTAACGTCGAGTGAAAGTGTTAGGTAACCATTTGTGACAACTTATAATATTTGTTTCACATTATGTTTTTTTAATGCGTCAAAGTGTAAAAATGAGCAAATTTGTATACTATTTACTTCTCTAATAATTTCAATTTCTCTTGACCAACGCATGAATAAAGCGATGAAGCCCATGGCAATGTTAATTTTACATAAGGTGGAGGAATAGACAACACGTATACAAGTAGATCTTAAGCAGGGCTTTCAAAAGTGCTCATTTTACCGTGAACACCCTATACATGGCATAGCAAGTGAAACCGTCTGTCTACAATTGGCGTTAACGAGAAAGAAAAAAAAAAAACCTTTTCTAACCAACTGGAAAGAGCAAACGAATAGGCAATAATTTTTTCAACGCAAGAATTTTTACATGCGTAAGTTTGCTACAGTAGTTATTATGACGTTTCAAGTCCTCATTGGCTGGCGTTAAAAACTTGGCGTAAGATGCTCGAAGATGACCATCTTAACGCCAAGTCACGGAAATAACGCAAAGTAAGTCACGCCAAGTACTAGTTAAAGGACGTTGCATTCTCAAATACAGGTTTTTACTTCTGTATGCTATGCCTGTTATGTGCGCCATGTCGATCGTAGACGCGGCATCAGCGCGGATCAAGCCGAATCGGTGGATTCGAAATTGAGTTGGCGAAGAGTACGCCCCTGGAGACATTGAACGACTGCTGACCATAGGTTAAAGATGGGGTAGACAGATCTCGCTGGCTGCGCACAACCAATCTCCGTGCCCCAACATTGAACTGCTCACATGCCAATACGACTAGCAAACACAGCGTGGATTGGATTTGAAGTTAGAGCACTGGCCAGTAAACAAGCGCTTTGAGCTGTTTGTATACTTCCTCAAACCAACTTGAAGCGATAGGAATATTTCGCTAGTTCAACTACCTGTAGGCTAGACACCACACTCCTGTGTACACTTACACCTCAGCTGTGTGTCCATTGGCTGTTGCCCCAGAGAGTGGTTAGTGTTGCCCCACACCTGGCAGTATGGGATTCGCAAAGTGTTTCTTTGCAACTCTGCTATTGGCTCAGAGGCGTCCAGGGCGTGTCTAATAAACTGTGATCCAGTTGCAAAGGCGACTTCGCTCTATATGTGTTTGACGTATATCTTGTCCCGAAATAAATCCGCGAAATTTTCCTATCCCTACCAATTTCTGATACTGTTAGATTAAACTCAAATTGGGGAAAGTATTTTATTTGTATAAAAGCGCTTGGCTTTTGAAGATTAAGATATAAACAAACAAGTTCATCACTGGTGACCGTGTGAATGTGACAGTTGTGTTCCTTTGCTGTAGGTCGATGGTGGGCACATGCGCAGGAGACGAATAATCAGTCTACCTCATCTTTAGTCTACGCTGCAGACAGTTTTAGTGATGTCGTTTCATCGGCTCAGCAGTGATTTCTGATTATATGCTGTTCACGACAAAGTGACCACTTTTTAAGGCCCTTATAAATTATGCCTTTTATCCATTTTCCATCTTCCTGCTACGTTTTAATATAAACATTGCAATGTGACCAATAAACACAGTGTATACATTTCACCACTCTCAAAATGTAATGCCTGACGCTGCAATAAGATATATTTATTAGTGGTTAATGCCTATTGGGAGGGCCTTAAAAAAGTGCTCACATCACTGTAAACAGCCAGTGTAGTGAATCAGACTCATCTAAGTCACAGATGTCAGGAAATGCAGTATAACAGTGTACACAGTAAGCTTTACGTCACGGATCTCATAAGTTAGTACTGCATGTGAATTGTACCATTGCTAAGCCATACTTGTAGTCTTACAGCACTGCTAGATGCGAAATTATAGTTTATACGGAAAGTTTAATACCACCAACCATTTTCACGCAATCTGTCATGAACGAGAATTAAATTTTTGGTTATTTTATTTGTAAAATAAAACATTTTTTATAAATGTTACTTTTAAAAAAACGCACTTCATTACGGTATTTTTTAAAGTGAGTAATAACGATTTCGTATTCTACTGTAAGAACTCTACAACAAATGCTATTCGGTATGCAGGCTTGAGATCGTTCTACAAGGACCGGATACGTAGGTAAATGAATATGGAACAAGTAAATGGAACGAGCGGACAAATTGGGATGAATACGAGTTACTTTACAGCACACAGAAACATCGATCTGCAACTGCAGTATGCTTACGAGAATCGAGATGTATCGTACAGCTGCAGGAGGTTTTATTGACTACTAAAAACATTCATCGAACACGTGTTTGAAACAATTATTAGATGGTGTATAGAGTGGTAAGTATGTACAAAACCTTTGTCACATAAAATTCCTGTTCCTGACTGGGTGATGTTAATTTTGTGGTAGAACAGTACAATGAAGCGATACATACTAATAATCGGTAACATTTGTCGGATTAGGCGAAGAAAGTTACAAAGGATATAGCTAATTAAACAACACAGGGGTGAAATTAACTAAATTTAAATCAGCTACTAGAATTTCAGCACACGTTACTCAGCCTTAACTTACCGTTTGGTAGAAGCTATGGACTTTAAATTGAGAAAGAGACAAAGAAATTATATTTGTCCTGCTTCACAGGCCATAAAGAACAGTAACATTGCCATATATATTTGCGGGAGAGAACATAAAATATGTAGGAATAAACTGCCACGTTATTTTTCTGTGAGCATATGGTTCCCAGGAAGAGCAACAGAAAAAAAAAAATGGCGCTACATTTTCTTATCCGTTTCCTCGCTCCTTCGGTTTTAAGGGTCATATACACAAAAAAAAAATTCCAGTGAGGTCGTCGTTTTCGCGTATAGGTGAATCTTAGTACAGGCAGTTCACGGTAAAAGCACTTTTGAAAGCCGCGCTGAAGATCCGCTTATAAGCACGTTGTGTATTCTTCCGCATTATGTAAAATTAACATTGCCATGGGCCTCATCACTTTATTCATGCGTCAGTCAGGTGACGCTGTAGAAATATTATAAAAGTGAACGTGTTACAAATCATGTAATTTTTACACTTTGATGCATTAAAAAAAAAAAAAACGAAAGAAATAATTTAAAGTTATCTCGCATGGTTACCCAACACTTCTTATGCAACGTTAAGATACGGAACTACTTTCCCTCCATCGCTACCAACTTTCCTGGGCGCATGTCACTCAGGGCGCCCGTTAAAATATATGCAGGTAGGAGCGGTGACTTTTTTTATAAGGTTCATTTCAAAAGTGCTCCCTTCATCGTGAACAACCTTTAAATAAATGTCCTGGGAATACGATTTTTTTTTTTTTTGCCAGAACAGGTAAAAACCAATCATGCAAGCCTGCATGATTTTGCTTTTATCACATTCGGTGTATTGAAATAAACGCGAAGATTGTAAACAATATCGCATTTTTACAGCTTGCTTGCGCAGGTTTATTAAAAAGTACGAAAAAAGTAATACTTTATGTTTGCAGTATGATTTGTGTATACGTTCATCGTGTGTGCTAAAGACCCTCTGTTATATATGTATATATATATATATATATATATATATATATATATATATATATATATATATATATACATATATATAGACACACACACACACTAAAGATATAATATGCATAGTATAGCGCAGTGACGGAGAAGTTGAACGCATATTTAGTGTATAACCCGTTCACGGTTAATTCGCGCTTCTCTGAAGCCCTGCTAAAGATGCAAACTAAGCTTAACTAAGTCTGGAAAATTACACCAGAGGACAACGCACCGAATTCGTGCGCACCCAATATTAATGAAGTTTTGTATGAGAACTTTTTCTTGCTAGGCGCTACCAACACACGCATTTCCTTACTGTTTCTCTTAATATTTATTATAAATGAAATATTATAATTGATGAATAAAATACGAATAGAACTTCTATTTAATGAAAGATGAGATAATTTTATTTTAACAGAGGTATAGAACGCTTGTGATGCATGGCATAGTTAGGAAATAACTAAACAAGGCATACACGGGGTGATTTTTCAAACGTTTGAATCGAAAAGTGCGAAGAAACCGCTAATAGACTATAGGAGCGACGGAGCGCCAGTCGCGCGTGTAAGCATCGCCCTTATAACACTCGTGCTACTGTGCCTTTGCGCGCCGAACCAGTTTCTAGTTACAGGTCGGTTTACGATGCAAAACGTCTACGCGATGAATGTGTTACGTATCACAGAATGGAAGAAGGTATTTTCACGATTCAATTCATGGCAATCGCGTACGTGCCGTGCAGGAATATGTTCGACATGCATACGTGTAAGCGATTGCGATGCTTTAATTTGCGTGGTGAACGTAAAGCCTTTGTCACACTGTCAAATTTTTGCCTCCATCTTTATTTCACAGTTAAAATTCCAAGACACATTACGTCCACGAAACTTTTCCTTTCGACAAATTTTATCAAATAATGTCGAATTTGTTTGAAAATGTGTCACATGTTGATTTTTTTTTTTTTTTTTTTTTTTTTTGCTGAGAGAATGAAATTTGAGTTATTATTTAAAATTTAATTTTATAGTAACATATTGCTTTTCTTTTTTCATGCAGTCCATCACAGGAAGAAATGCAAGGAATGTCGTAATTTATTTTCGCTTCTTTACTAAGTTCAAATTTGGTTTATCAGAGATGTTTCCTGCACAACCAAATTTAATGCCTATGAGTTCATAATATTTTGTACAATATTTACTTAAAGTGCATTCATGACCAGACAACTTCTAGCCCTACATGTATTAATTATCTTTATAACCTACTTCGTTTCCAGCAATATTGTTCGTCCATTTTTTGTCGTGCACGATTCTGATTGGCTGAAACCGTCAAACATAAAAGTAATTTTAGAATCGGTCCGATATTCAAATGTTTAGTGGAAACTGAAGCCATCCAGCTTTCTCAGAGAAATATGGCGTTGTTCGTGACGTTTCGATGACGCTAGAACTGTCCAGCTTTATTTAACCAAACTTATTGGAAGCAGTTTGACAGAAAAAATGTGACAGTGTGGCAGGGGCCTTAGGCCTTCAGTTAAAGAAGTAAAAATTCAGCTAATTGAAGTAAAAAAGAAAAAAATTGTATTTAGAAAAACATATTATTTCTAAAAGTAAACTTACGTTCTGGTTTCCCTCTACTCATTAAAAATAATAATACGTCGAAATTGTATGTAATAATTAATTGTATTTTAATTTTGTATTGTATTATCATATTTTGTGTTATATTATAAACAAATTCTATGTAGTAAGCATTCACAAAAAAAAAGGATTCAAATATTATCATACTCATTGTTATTTGCTAATAAAGCCATACTTTAATGTTGATCTCTTGCTACGTGTGATTGGCTGAGTGTAAGACGAGTACATTTAACTTTGAACCAGACATTTTTTTTTGTAAACGTTCTATGCAACCGTATTTTCACGAACATGAAATTGACCTCGAAGCGACTTCCATTTCCCTTCTGAGCCACATAACTTACTCCTCAAGTAACTTGTCACACTGACCAATTTTCCGTCAAACTGCTTCAAATAAAGTTGATCAAAGAAAGTTTAGTTGTTTCGGCGTCACTGACTAGTGATGGCATAATCGCGTGTAAAACAATCGATTATTCGATTATTTGACTATAATAGATTGTTCGATTATTTTATCAATCGATTATTCGCGATTTTCAGCTATTTATGCTTAAACAAAACAATTCTACATAGGCCTAAATTAAAAACATAAAATATAATTTTGAAACGAATTTTCAAAATGGCAGAAATTGCTGACAATAAACCGAACAATTTTGTGACAATAGTTTTAAACAAATTTATAGAAATATACAGTATTTGCGTTCAATTGCTATGCATGGATTAGAACAAGACAATTGGATTATTTTACCGATTATTTATTTGATTAAAAAATTATCGTAATCGATTCATTCGAATTACAAACTTATGCGATTATCGCATAACTAAGTCTGAAACGCCACTGTCGCCGCCACGTTTAAAAAACCTGAACGTATCTCGATTCCTGCAAAGATTAAAAATATTTGACTGGTTTTAACATTTCTTCGAACTTCGAAGGGCTGAGCCAATTACGATCGTTCATAACAAAAACTGAGATTTACAGCTGCACAAAAATTTTTAAATGGAGAACAATTGCTGAAAACAAAATAGGGTTACCAACTTTTTGTAAAAGGTCTCTATAAGCATGAGTGTTTTTTATTGCACTTTGCACAACCGTATTAATGACGCAGAGGCATTAAATTTCATGATATAGGAAATATCTGTGGTAAAAAGAAACTCAGATTAGTAAAGAAGGGAAAATATTTAATAACATCCAACGTGTTTTCTTGTAGTGGCCTGCATTGAAATTTCACAGCAGCATCTCACTATGAAAACAAATGTTTAGTAAAAAAAATTCAGGTTAATTACATTCATATAATATTTTAAAAAGTAAAAAAATTGAAGCTTTCAAAATGTCTAATGCTTTCTGAAAGAAATTCCAAATTTCATTACCGAATATATTTGAATGCGAGAGTTTGACGGTGTAACATGGGTTTCAGGCGCTTTATTTAGGTTCAGTTGGAAATCCGTTGCTAGCCTGCCCGGAGACGGCTAACGAGACCGAGTATTTTCCACTCCAGCAACTCCTCTCCAGCTGGAGTGTTTGTTTCTGGGATCGTCGGGAGCTCGTTGCCAATGAGCTTCGTCCGCAACTGCTCGTTAGCAGCGGGAAGTACCATCCACCCCGGCCCGGCTGGAAAATGGACTCCACGACCAGGAGATTTGGGACGGACAGCAAACTCAAGAGGCCTTCCGAAGAACTTGTTTAAAGTGCCGTGTGTGGGGGGGGGGGGGGGGAGGCTAGAGATTCCCGGGAACTCGTGGCAAGCTGATCGGTGTAGGTTGTCCACGGTTTAATTGAGCGGTTTTGAATGCCCCGCTTACGCTCTACTTTCTCTCTCATCTCGCATCCTTACCACTTTATACAGGATGAGTCCTTTGAAAGAGTCCCGTGGGACATGTGTGTAACGGAGCGAGGGGATGTGGAAACACAGTCCAGTGTGACAACAAAGTACCTAGAGTAGGCGCTGGAAGTTGCGGACAGTTCAAGCTAGTGATATGTCGAAACAGTTCATTTCGAAGACCGAGCTCACTCGCCCTTGCTCTTGGTGGAGAGTCGTTCACAAGGGTCGTCTCGTTCGCGAGTCATTCGGTTTTCAAAGAGTCGAGAGCATTGTGACAGCTATCCCTGCGCACCGAACGAAAGTCAATACCGACGGAGCCATATTGAAGTTGAGAAAATGTTGGCCGTTTGGGACGGCTCACCTTCGCTGCGACGGGGGTGTGTTTGACGAGCTCCACGCCTCGCGTCCGCTGAGCGGGCCTGCAGGTCTGCAAGTATGGGCGCCGCGGGGCTGTTGCAGACCACTAAATCTATGACTGCCTTCTCCTCCCTCGTACGTCACCTCGAACACGTGAGGCCAGCCTGCCAGTCACGTACCAACAGGATGCCCCTTCCAGGACTTCAGACATTGTCGAAGTGAAGATAATTTTGTTATTCTAAATTATTTTAAATAAAATATATATACAGGTGTCTCGCCCATGTTCGGGGAGACAGCACAGGGTTTTCACTTGGACAGGAACTGCTGTTCTGTCATCATTTTAATTGGGGGGGGGGAGTGGGGTGCTTGCTGCCATTTTAGTTAAGTATGGTTTAGAGAAAAATAATTATATGTAATCTGCATATAGCTGGAAAGTGACGTAATCTTGTAAAAATGTAGATTTTGGGGGAAGTTATAAAAATAATTATTTTTGATACCCTTTTATACTAAATGTAATCAGTGGAAAACTGTATTTTAATATAACGTTTATTGATTGTAATTTTTTTTTTGGGGGGGGGGGGACTATGTAAATGGCTATAGTTTGATATAAAAACCAAAGCAACGAATAATTTTCAAACCTTTTCACTGTAACCAACCCAAATCTCTTTTTTGACATCATTGGGGGACTATCAGATGTTTTCCAACTTAAAACACCTACATTCAGGAAGCAGTTGAGACAAGGACCTCGTCCTGTATGTGTTGGCAAACACCGTCACACTATAGGTGTGAAGAGTGGCTCTCATCACTATGGTGATGTAAAGTCACGCGATCGCATAATACATGGCATTTTCTACACAGTTTAAGGAATTGTAGTTATTTTCGTAATTTTTTTTTTTTTTTTTTTGCTTTTGAATTCATAAAAATGTTGAATATAACGTAATTTTATGTATATTAATTTTAACATTATTACTAGAGTGAAAGAAAGTCTTGGTGAATTGAAATTTCCAGAGAACTCGAGAGCGCGCAGTGAACGATATTTACGCAATCTTCCCAAACTAATTTTATGTCGTAATATTAGAAAAATAATTAATGAAAATATTTTGAAAACCTCGTGCTTGTTATGCTTGAGTGTTTTTGTCCACGCTCAGAAATACATTGCCACATTCGTAGTGTCCCTTATCTCCAGTTGTACAGCTCGGGTGCTCGTGAAGAGAAAGGATACGACTTTTGAACGCGATTGTTAAATGATACACTGTCAGTTTGGTTTTCTCTGCAGAGCCGACGCGCTGTCGCCTTTTGGGCTGACTGAGCGGAGCGAATCGCCGATCCGTAGTTCCCATCAGTCACGAATGACTCGACTCTCCAAAGAAGAGCAACCCGAGAGTCGTTCTCGACGGCGGGTCGTTCGTTTTGAACGACTCGCTGTTGAGAACGACCCATCACTACTTCCAGCACCTTACTCGTATATGTTGTTGCCACACTGGTCTGTATATCCTCATTCCCTCGCTACGTTACACACATGTCCCACGGGGTCTCTTTTAAAGGACTCGCCCTGTATAAGATTAACATTGCTATAGACCGTCTCACTTTATTCATACACCATCGAATTGTTAGGAGATTAAACGTGATAATACCATGACAATTCGTGCTCATTAAACATTAATTTATAGGTTGTTCACGATAAAGAGAGCACTTTTGAAATCAATCTTCTAACGAAAATGTCACTGTTCTTACCTGCATATATCAACGGACTCACTGAGTGGCATGCTCCCAGTAAAGTTGGTAACAATGGATGGAATGTATTTCCATATCTTAACCTCGAATTAAAAGTGTTATGTGACCATTTGTTATAACTTAAATTATTTCTTTCGCTTTCGGACTTTTTTAATCCATCAATGTGTGAAAATGAGCAGATCCGTAATATACTTACTTTTCTAATAATTTCAAAGTTTCGCTTGACCAAAGTATGAATAAAGTGATGAGGCTCATGGCAATGTTGATTTTACATATGCCGGAGGAATACACAACGTGCATACAGGTAGATTTAAAGCAGATGGCTTTCAAAAGTGCTCAATTTGGTGTGAATATCCTATACGTATTTTCGCTCTCAATACAACTACAAGTATACGGACTATTTTTTATTCATTTGCTGCCAACTTAACTACGGACTTGCAATGTCATTGTGTACTCTGATATACGTGTACTTGTGGGAGACTGAATTTCTTCGGAAGTTGATTTCAAAAGTGCACGCTTTACCGTGAACAGTCTCTGCCAAATTTCTGCACATGCTAAAGCCATTCGCACTCAAAAAGTGTGTTTGTCTGGTATTCGTAGTGTATCCGAAAAAAAAAAATTGTGTTTTGTGGAATGTTCTGCCAAACGACTGTTCAGCTCAAAAATGCCTTTTCGACCAAACGCGCCTTCTGTCAAACGATAATTCTGAAAAAATCTCAGTTCCTCCAAAAGCATTTTCTACTCGGTGTCTGTGGTTTAAGAGAGAAATGCCGGCCGGCCCTCCCGCGAAGTCAAAACCGCCTGAGAGTGGCACATGGATCTATGTGTTTTTGCCCGTCGCGTCGTAAGAACTGCGTGTCATTGTTATGTCGTTTGACGATAAATAAAACTACAGATCTATTCCAACGTAGGTTGGTAATGCCTAGGCTGTTCACGGTAAAGTGAGAACTTTTTAAGGACCTTCTAAATGTTTTCTTTCATCCAATTTTCATCTTCCTGCTGCTTTATAATACAAAAATTGCAACGTGACCAATAAACACAATGTATACATTTCCCCAACCTCAAAATTTAATGCCTGAGGCTGCAATAAGATATATTTATTATTGGTTAATGCCTGTTGGAAGGGCCCTTAAAAGTGCTCACTTTACCGTGAACAGCATGTAGTAAGAAACTGTTCTTATGCAAAATAATGTTTACCTGAGTGCGCACGAATTCGGTGCGTGTCCCTTTAGAGTAATTATCTAGACTTGGTTAAACGGTGAGTGTATGAGGCGGAGGAATATCCTGACAGTAGAATTTCAGCAGGGCTTCAGAAAAGTTGGAAGTGGCCTTGAATCGACTATAACCACCGTTTCAGTTCGTGGAACGATTTCTTCGGTAAATTCTCGGTTCACAGTGCGAATTTTAATTCTTATCGCTGGCCAATGTACATTTGCGATAATCGTTCCGTCTTGACATGTTTTTGGTGACTGACAAACCTAACCTCACATAACAGAACCGGCCTTTAGCCACTAAATGTATTAAAGGCTCATATTCACTGGCCTAAGGTGCTTATTGGTATCGCGAAACGAATCCACAATTCATAAACGTGCTCACGCTCTTGCCATTTTAATATTTATCCATGCTTATTTATTACTGTAAATACCAGTTTTCCGCCATAACAGCCACTATCTTGCTCTGATTGGTCACTGCCTCAGAACTTATACTTAAGGTATAGAATGTAGAGTTTTCTTTCAACACGTAAGAAATTCCCGGCGATACACACCAATTGCTAAGTTCTGTTCTGAGTCAGAACATTGAATTACAGAGGTTCATTATTTTTTAATTGCAAACCCACCTTAGCCGTTGACTCAACCCCGGGTTGTGTAAATGCCTAACGTTATAAAACCCTTGTGCATCATACGAACTATCCTTATACTTACAGAACGCAAAGATCTAATTTGAATCCCTGGTCGTTTAACATGAATGTTAAGTTCATAATCCATTCGCTGTTACTTGCAACTTTTGTGAAGCCCTGCTGAAGTTCTACTTCTAAGATATTCCTCCGCCTCCTGGAAACAAAGCTTACCATCAAAGGGACAACGCACCGCATTCGTGCGCACTCAGTGTAGTCATATTTTGCTTAGAAATTATTTCTTACTATGCATTACGAACTAATATTTTCTTCCTGTTTTATTCACAATAGTTATAAATTAAGTATTCAGATGTATGGATAAAATATAAGCACAAGTTTAATTTATCAAAAAAAAAAAGGTATTTATATGTAAACACAATAATTATAAAACCGTCTTGATTCATGATATATTTAGGAAACAACCAAGAACTTCTTGCATAGGGTGATTTTTCAAAGGTTTGATTAAAAAATGTGAAGAAACCGCAAATAGACTACATATAGAACAATATGTAAGTCATTCTCAAATCAGCCACCCGGCAATAAATCAGGAACTACGAAAAAAAAAAAAAAAAAAAAAAAAAAAAAAAAAAAAAAAAAACACTACTGTATTATCGCCTTCTGGTAGAACGGGGGCGAACTGGGTTCGATTATGGCAGAGTTACTTCAGGATTTTCCCATGTGGAAATCGTGCCGGACTACGCCGCTGGTCGGCGGGTTTGTTGGGATCCTTCCGTCTCCCTTGCACTCTGGTGGCGCTGCTCCGTTACCCCCCTTGCTAACATTCAAACTTCTCCACTCTTCATTAAACTACCCTTATAAACAAAACTTGGCTCCCAGGGCAACCACGGCAGGTATTTTTGCACTGTAGTGGTTGCCCTCCAAAAAAAATAAATACACCCGGGTCCCTTCAAAAAACGTCGTTGCGAGAAAGATAAGGGTTCCATCGCTCTCTCCTGCGTTGGCAAAGGGGTTCTGTTAGCTTCCTCGGTTGCCGCAGTTTACGACTTTCTCTCTAGTGATATAAGGGAGGCGGGGAAGGCGCAGAGCCGGTTGCCCAGGTCCCGGGGTCAGGATGAAGAAGTAGGCGATGAGGAGAATGAGGGAAGTTTCGGAGGGAAGGGTAGCCGTGAATTGCCGTCACTCATGTGTCTTCTCGCGAGATGCCACCGCTGGGAGAATGCCGGAAGGGGTTGGTGAAAAAAAAGGGGTAAGGGGGTGAGTTTTCGCGACGTCACAAGTCCAGACACCCCGGCGCCAGACTGTTGCACCCCCTCCGGCAGCATTGCCAACCTTCCGCAATGCCAGGATGGTTCAGAATTCTCAGAAAGATCGCACAAACCACTTCCAAGGTCATACATTTATTTAAAAAAAATCAAAAATTTTACTTACAAATAAAATTGTCAGGCAGTGCCAATGTTTACCATTATATTTTCAGTAAAAGCACAGGAAAATTTACAAAACCAATTAAATTATTAAAATAAATAAGAACGTAAAATATGTTTCCTTGCGGAAGACTTTAAACGTGAAAAATAAATCGATTCATAGATGCAGTTACTGAAGTTTGCATGGACTCTTAGATAAACGCTTTGATGGCTCTTAAAAGGTAAATATGAACAGGTCTGATGATCGTACAATTGTCGTACGATAAGTTTGATTCGTAGATCGTACACCTCGCGAAATTACCGTACTTGTAGGATCAGGATCGGACGGTTGGCAACGCTGCAGTCTCGGGTCCACGTTACCTCCCTACACCCTCACCCCACCCCTCTTTTAGACCCTTAACGACCGCCCGTGCCCGGTTATAAAACATCCCCGCCAGCTACTGTAGTTGCAGTTTAGAGTCCGAGGAACCCCTACCATCCCCCATTTCCGCGGCTTCCTGGAGAAGGGGTGGTGTGTGGTTGGCATCTATGGCAGTCCTTACAGCGCCAAACCTTCTTGTCACCGCTGCCAACTATCTAAAAGTGGCGGGCGACCCTCATCTTCCATTCCCCCCCCCCCCTCCCACGGAGAACACAAACATTAGCAGTTTAAGTGCCGGGTTTGATGGTCCCCGCGCGTTTAACGTTGCCAAGTTACAACCCCGCATCGTTCCGCAGAGCCTCGGAGTTAACTGGAGCCCGAACCGCTGAATGACTCGATCCCGCAGCCCCTCAGGTTTGCCCGTGGAAAATATTAAGAGTATGACGGACCCCCACATTTTCTGTGAAATAGTTGTTTGCGCGAATACGCTTATCTCGGTAAATAAGTGTTCTGCAAATACGAGTTTTTGCCAGAAAAGATAAATATAAAAAAAAACAGTTATCTATGCCCCTATGTTTTTACTTTTGTCATACTAAGTGTATTCTTGGAGAAAAAAAAATTGTGAATATGGTCAAAAACCCCACTGTTACATATCTAATTTGCACAGTACAGTGTCACGACGGAAACACTGCACGCCTTGCGCATAGGAGCGATGAGGCATTAGGCGTGCGTGTTAGTGTCGCCCGTATTATCGCTCCCTCGCTTCTTGACCTTGGAAGCGGGGGTCCACCCCATTCTTAATGTCCCACATTGATGGCGACGGCAGCAAGTCCAAAGATACACCCATTTGCAAGAACAATGGATCATTATGAGTACAACGAAGTTTGCCACACAGTGTTGTAGTGGGGGGACATGTACCACATTTGGGTTTAATGCGGCTAGGGGACATCATTCATAGCTGCAAGACACCGTATAAGGCTTTCGTAACAGCGTAGAGACGATGGTTTATCGAGGGAAAAGCTGATTGTTTGCTACGATACAACGTACTGTACACATGTCCGAAAAATGTATTTTCTTATTGGCCGTCATGCATGTATGAAGCTGCTATCCCATTTAACTGGGCCAATGAGGATTGCGATACTCTAAAGCAGGACGTTTGTGATTGGCCTGCAAAGAACTTAAAACTCCCTTAAAACCTTGGTCATCCAATCATACAAGAATAAACATGCCATAGTGTTAGCGAATATTCGTTGGCTCAAAAAGTTTTCGCGATTTTCCATCATCCCTAAGTATGAGCCACGAAACCAAATTCAGTGAACACGCGGCATGCCCTGATGGCGCATTTGACAAGCTGGATGAGTTTGGGAAAGGCCGCATTTTCGCGCTCCGAGAGGCAGATCATACGTTTCGGCGCATCGCTCCCAACTTGAACTATTCTGCCTGCACTGTGGGTCGATGTTGGATGCAGTGGGAACAGGAGGTTACACACACTCGTCGACGAGGCTTAGGTCGACCCTGCCTGATGGACGACCAGCAGGTAGGATCGTCCCATCGTGCGACCGGCTGTAGAAACTCCACGGGTGTCGCTACGCGCCATCCAGGGACATATCCTAGCAGCTGGGGATACTCCTGTATCCACCAGTACCATATCTAGGCCGCTATAGGCTGCTCGCAGTAAAATGAGCACTTTAGAAAGCCCTGCTTAGGATATACTTGTATGCACGATGCATATTCTACCGTCTAATGTAAAATTAACATTGTCAAGTTAAACTGAAATTCCTACGAAAGTAAATATTATACCAATCCGATCACGTTTCCACTTCGATGAAATAAAAAAAATAACAGAAAACGAAAGAAATAATTTATGTTATCACAACTGGTTACCTAACGTTTTATTCAACGTTGAAATATGGAACTACTCTCGCTCCATCGTTACCAACTTTACTGGGCCCGTGTCACAGTATGCCCGTTAAAATACCTGCAGGTAGGAGCAGTGAATTTTTTTCTAAGGTTGATTTCAAAAAGTGCTCACTTTATCGTGAACAGCCTTCAGCAGAGCAGGATCTATCGCCGCGGTATCCCTCACGACGTCTGTCATTACAACCCGAGCATCGCCCGAGCACGTGCTACCAGCCGAGAACGGCCAACGAATCACGTGTACAGACGACCGCCGAACGAGAGTCTGGAGACGTCCTGGCCAGCGCCGAAACCCACGCTTCATTGCAGGGCGGCACACCACGGTGTTGGGTACCCATTTCCCTACGATCCCCACACCCTACTCGCGCGGGAATGAAGGAACCCCTTTACGGCACGGCGATACGTTCAGGAATTTTTTTCGGCCACGTGCTCTCCCCTTCCTGGTGCAGCTATTCTACTGGGGACAAAAGGGGGTGCCCTTTTGTCCCCAGTAGAATAATGACAGGCTTCACACAGCACGGGCGTATCTCTGGCCTGCCTCCATAACGTCACGATGCTCCCTTGGCCAGCAAGATTCACAGAATTCTCGATAGCATTAGGACTAGATTGGACGGCGACTTCGAAGGACTTGGAGAATCAGTTGCGCCAGACCTTCCCCAGGAGATCACCCAACGTCTGTATGCCTCCATGCCATACAGTATCGTCACCTGTCTCCGTGGTACAGGTGGTCCAACACTATACCAAGTGCATCATGCAAGTGTAATTCCCCGGCAATACATGCTTGGCGTGGTACAATATGTTGATCGGGTTTTTGTATACATACTACCATTTCCTGTATCTGTACCTACTTACGTGCCTCTGCGGTGGCATCAAGGTGAAATTATTTTTGCAAATGAGTGTATATCGGCAATTCTAGGTGGATTGGAACTTTGAACGTAACTCCTACGGCCAGTTTGACAGGAGCAGTCCGAAGAATGTGCTTTAGAGTTCTTTTTATTTACAAATAACATAAAAAGAAAATAATATTCTACATGTGAACTATTATGGATATACTGAGTGTAGTCTATAAAGTTTAGCTCCTTAGCTCGCCGTGCAATGCATCGAGTATGAGCAAATAAAAACCGTCGATAGTGCTTCTTTGTGCTAGAATAGAAAATATCTCCGGAATAACGCAGAAAGCTTCATGTGGCTTCGCCCTTTTATGGCATTCTTTATATTGAGTGATAGTACTATAGGTTATTCACGATAAATTTAGCACTTTTGAAAGCCCTCTCATTTGGAATAATAGTCAACAAATATATTTTATTTTACCCTTAGACTTTAACTTCCGAGTGCTGTGGATTATACACACTGGATCTATTACTTCCGTGGCAATATTTATTTTAAAATGTGGTTAAAAATAAAATATTGCTGAAAGGAAAAGGCAACCACTGCCTCAAAAGTGCTCACTTTACCGTGAACAGTATATGAGACATTTGTAAGCCATTTCACTTTTTTTCATTCATGAAAATTTGAATCTGTTTTTTAAACCAGTACAATACTGTTTAATGAAACTTCAGATAATACGCTAAAAATAACTGTCTAATCAATTAAACAGCACTGAGAACTGGACTTGAAGAATTATGTGCAAGGGAACGCGATTCAGTCGCTGTTACTGTTTCTGGTGACACGATTTTCACTGGTCTGCAATCAAACTGAACAGTTTTGTAGCACAATTTCTGATATTTCAGATAAAGAGCGTGCTGGCAGTTTTATCGCGGGCTAGAACAAGTTAATAATTATTTTAACACGATGTGTTAAATGAATGCATTAACCATACGAATAACATTAATAAGATTAGTAATTATAATAAACACATGTAATGTACTATGTCATTTTCAGTATTGATATATTATTATTATTATTACTGGTGTCATTTTGCAACTGTCGCTCGGTGCATGTACGACTGAAATAACGTTCAAGGAATAAATGACATATCAACAACAGGAGCAGACAACCCGGTTTAGCTTACGACTAGAAGGTTGCATAGCTGCTAGGCGTTATAACTTAAAGTGCAAAAAAAAAAAGAAAGAAAAAAACGATGACCTGAGAGTTATACACCAAAGCAAAACTTCTTTTGTTAATCTGAATATAGTAGTTATAAACCTGCCAGAAAATATTACTTTAACATGCATGGTTACATATTTCCGAACGATATATGTTAAACCAGATGTTACTAATATTCTCAGGCTAACATTACCAAACTTTAATGCACACATTCAAAAGCTTTGTTCCCATTAACGCCGTACTTTCTTGTTACATTTACGAATTTCAAACTAACCCTACCTTATTTTCCACAAACAATTATATTGATCTCTAGCGTGACATTTAAATTTTGTTCCATTTTCAGATTTGTACGAGAAAAAAAAAAGTATGCATTTTATAATTCCTATAACTCCATCATTCTTTTTTAAAAGTAGTTTCCCGCTCATGGCATACGTTCTCCAGACCATTATTTCATATCACAAGGAAAAGTATGTAATATTCTTAAAATGTAGAAAATAATTGTATAAGCTGTCGTAAAGTGTCCCTGCCCACATCCTGTATATGTTTTAACGGGTCTTCTGATTGGCGTGAGCTCAGTCGAGTTGATAAAGACGGAAGGAAAGCAGTGCCATGTCTTAACGTTGGATAAAGGATATTAAAGGCTGTTCACGGTAAAATGAGCACTTTTGAAAACCCTGCTCACGATCTACTTGTAAGCACGTTGTGTATACTTCCGCATTATGTAAAATTAACATTGCCATGGGCCTCATCACTTTATTCAAACGCCGGTAAAGTAAAACTGTGGAATTATTAGGAAAGTAAATATCATACTTATCTGGTAATTTTTACACTTCGATGCAAAAAAAAAAAAAAAAAAAGCAGAAAGGGAAAGAAATAATATAAGTTACCACAAATGGTTACCTAACACTTTTTATCTGACGTTAAGATATGAAACTACTTTCCCTCCATCGCTACCAATTTTACTGGGCGAATGTCAAACAGTGCGCCCGTTAAAATTAATGCGGGCAGGAGCAGTAACTTTTTTCAAAGGTTCATTTCAAAAGTGCTCACTATATCGTGAACAGCCCTTAGGTACACATTTGTGACGACTGAAATTGTTACCTCTGCTTTTTGTTCGTTTAATGTATGTAAGCGTATGAATGAGCAGTTTTGTAAAGTAATTACTTTTATAATAACTTCACAGTTTTACTTGACCGACGTATGAATGAAGTGATTAGGCCAACGGCAATGTTAATTTGACATAAAACGGAAGGATACACAACGTGCATGCAGGTAGCTAGTAAGCAGCCTTTGTGGAGCGAGTGCAGCGATGTGCACCTGGTGTTGTGTGTTTCTTTGTGCGTGGACAGGACCCGCGCTTCAACAGCGCCATCGACCTGCGGACGGGCTACAAGACGAGCCTCATCCTATCCATGCCGATATGCAACTACGAAGGCGAGGTGATAGGCGTGGCGCAGATCATCAACAAGACGAACGGCAGCGACGAGTTCACGTCACGCGACGTCGAGGTGAGGGCGAGCTTCTCCCTGGTTTCGCGGACCCACATGCCAACCCCCCCCCCCCCCCACCCTCTTTCCCGACGTCGTCGAAAAGAAATTCCTGCATCCTTGGTGTTTCCAGTACTTCTTCTCCCTCGACAGCGGTTTATATCGCAGACTCAGGACGAGGTAGACCGATCTCGCTGGCTGTGCTCCGTGTCCCAACATTGCTCTGCTTTCCCGCCCGCACTTCTAACGAAAACACCATGGTTTGGATCTTAGGTTAGAAAATTGATTTGTAAACAAACGCTTTGAGATGTATGTATACTTCCTCAGACCAATTTGTAATGCGAAATTCACGATATCATTTGAAGGCGGAATAGATTCCAAACACATTGACGTTTGCATTGCTCTTGTAATTGGACTGCAGCTGGTTCTAAACACCCTGGGCGACCTTGAACCAATCGGAACCAAGTAACAAAAAGATAGCCCAATCACGTCCCACCTAGAATGTGGTTCCTCATTTTCAGAACCCGATAAACAAATTAGACAGACTCTTATTTATACAGAGAGGTGAAATCTAGCGTGCTCCCAAATAATAACGCGAATTTCGCATATCTCTAGTTATTCAGTTTGATTGAATTTAAATTGGTAAAGGTACTTTAGTCCTATAATAGTGCTTGTCATATCAAAATTAAGATATAACCAAACACTTGTGTTGCTGTTGAACGTGAGACTTTGACAGTTGTGTATGATTGGGGTAGGTCAATGTTGGGCACATGCGCAGAAGATGAATAAGCGGTCTACCTCATCTTTAGTCTATGGTTTATATTGTCCATTCACGGTTTCTTCAAACTTTTACGAGGCCGTGCTAAAGTTCTACGTCCAGAATATTCCTCTCCCACATGCAAACAAATATTGACCGAGTATTGAAAATCACACTAAATGTACAACGCTATTCATCTGTGTGCACTCAGTGTAATGATATCTTGCCTAAGAACTACTTATTACTAGGTAATACCAACAGAGCTATTTTCTCCCTGTTTTTATTCACATTAATTATAAATTAAATACTATATCTTATAGACAAAATGTAAATAAATGTTTGATTTTAACGGAAATATAAAAACTTATGATACATTATATATTTAGGAAACACGTCATGTATGGTGTGATTTTTTCAAAGGGTTTTTTTTTCTTCACATTTTTCTGATCAAACATTTAAAAAAATCACCCTATGTATGACGTACTTGGTTTTTTTCTAAATATATCATACAGCACATGAGTTTTATACTCCTGTTAACATAAACATAACTTAGTTTTGGTTAAATTGTACTGTGACACATATTTTACCTACAAATTACAATGTTCCATTTCTAATTAATATGAATAAAACCAGGGAGAGGTTAGGTGTGTTGATAATGCCTAGTAATAAATAGCTCGTATGCAAAATGTCATTACACTGAGTACGCACGGACAAAG
The DNA here is from genome assembly GCA_029891345.1 of Dryococelus australis. NCBI lineage: Eukaryota > Metazoa > Arthropoda > Insecta > Phasmatodea > Phasmatidae > Dryococelus > Dryococelus australis. Next base: position 30,451,624 of record CM057008.1, read on the forward strand.
TGCGTTGTCCACTTGGCGTAATTTTCAAGACTCAATTGAACAATTTATTTTTGCACGAGGCGGGAAAATAACCTGGAAATAGAACTTAGAAGGGCTTCAGAAAAGTATCATTACAACCGAGTGTGCACGAACTCGGGTCGTTGCCCTTTGGTGAAATTTTATCATTTGAGCAATAACACACTGAGATTAAATAATTTTATATTTATACTTGGAGCGTCATACCAGTCCATGAGTTTCACAGACCCGGTCAGAGGGCTGGCTAGCGGAGACAGAACTTACCGTGAGCCACCACACGTCCAGCTGGAGGACAGCTACATACACGATTTGTGTACAGACACTTCCAGGAAACATATGACCAGCAACTAGTAACACTAAGAGAACACTTTGAAAACACATGAAGGTCTAGGAAGTAAATGCTGCAGGCGACCACTGGGTAAAATGTTTGTTCACGTCCAGATTTATTGATCAAATATTTCAACCTCCTTATTTTAATTGCCTGAATTTACTGGACTGTTGAGAGATTGAAAAACTTTCGTGGCAAATCGACAAATATCTAAGGTGACACAAAACTAATAGACGCGGGGGTGGCCGTACATATGTTGTCCCTGTGTTACGTAATGTAGGCTCACTTTCTTACCTAGGTCTACGTAGAAACAGTTATCGCTGAGACAACTTTCAAAAATGAAAATATTCAGAAAATAAAAGTCATCACTTAAATTTTGTGGACCTAGCTCAAGTGAATACGTACTCTTCTCCGGTTATTCATGAGAAAAAAAAATGGTTCGGCAGCACGTTAAGATTCAACATGGCGTCGATTTGAAAAATTAATTAGCTTCTAGAACAACTTAAAGCTGACGCCCTGTACCACACGTAAAATATATTGCAATGAAAAGTTGTGTTACAGAAATTTGGATGATCTCGCTGTTCTGTAGTGACGTAGAACGACCTCTCAAAATGAATAATGTCGTCAGGACAGGTAGATGTAGGGTTACACACACACACACACACACACACACACACACACACACACACACATATATATATATATATATATATATATATATGGACCTCGACGTCGTTGAGAAATACGTACGCTCTTACACAGTGGCGGGCGAGTTTCTAAACTCCTAAATCAACCTAACAAGGGGCTTAAATTGAACTCACACTTGCTGGAACAACACTTAAAACTATAATAAAATGGGTGGGGGGGGGGGGGAGCTAACACACCCTACACACTAACCTAAAACCTAACTCGTCACCTACGTTCAGGTGCGAGACCTATCCTTACGTCTGACGGAAGCTGAGGTTCGTTGAAGAGAGAGTTAAGCTCTGTTGGCTGGACACGGCTTAAAGGGAAATAACGTTCCAGCCAATAGGGAGCCAGAATTAGAACCTGGGGTCAATAGGAGAATACTAAATACCTACCCCCCCCCCCCCACTTACGTGCCTATTCCCACGTCCTAACTGCTAATAAAACACATGGAACACTGGGTCTCGTACGTAAGCATACAAAACAAACAAACATTAAATATTCACAAAATTAGAAAGACTATTAAATTTAATAAAAATAATTAACATAATAAATACATAAAAATGAAGTCTAACTAATGGACCTATTTTTAAGCAAAGTTGAATTGCCACGTTACAGCTAAGAGAAAATATCCTAACAAAAAATGTGTAGTAAAGAAAACGGGAGAAAAACAAATATTCAATTAATTACATATGCCAATTACATGAAAAATAACACATGTGACGAGCGTAGAAAATGTATGTTTACATTAAGACAAGTAATAACACGTTGCATGTAAATAAAACAGATTAACATTAAATGTGAAAGTTAGCAAACGAGACAACGTACATTTTGACATTGTTACAGAACTAACCATGAATGGATTATAGTACGTAAGCAATACTATATACATGCGTCTGGGGTAAACTACTGTGCCCACTGCACAGGCGGGGCGGGCTGGGCGGTTACCCTGCTCGCCTCCCACCAAGGCGAACAGGGTTCAATTCCCGGCCGATTCACTCCAGGATTTTCGCATGTGGGAATCGTGCCGGACGATGCCGCTGGTCGACGGGTTTTTTTCCCGGGGATTTCCCGTTTCTCCCGCCGTTTCATTCCTGCGCTGCTCCACTCTCACCTCAATAGCCCTCATCGGCTCTCAAGAGACTGCTAAGAGCCCCCAAACCTCTTCACTCACTCACTGCACAGGCGATGATGGTAAATAAAACTTCGAACGAGCTCACTTATTTCGCTGCCAACTCGTCTGATAGCCTGCATGCCGGTTTGTATGATATATTCCATTCACAGTTTCTTCGGCCTTTTTGAATCAAACCTTTGACAAATCTCCCCATGTATGACATGTTCAGTTATGTCCTAAGTACGCCCTGTATCACAAGTGATTTACACTTGTGTTCATAAAAGTTACTTTTTTCCTGTTAAATTTAAATGTTATTCGTATTTTACCTTATATTGTGATACTTAATTTATTTAATAATTTGAATTAAAAACAGTTAGAAAATTTGTATGTTGGTTGCGCCTGGTGAGAAATAGTCCTTATACAAAATTCTGTTACACTAAGTGCGCACGAATGTGGTGCGTTGTCCCTCTGGTGTAATTCTCCAGGCTTAGTTTGCACGAGGCGGAGGAATATCTTGTAAGTAGAACTTTAGCAGGGCTTCAGAAAAGGCTGAAGTAACAGTGAATGGATGGATTATACCTAGCATTCCCGTTAACGAGCAACGATTTTCTTCAAAGGTTGGTTCCTCTTTGCCGCGGACAGCCTTTATCATGCTAAATTTCCGTGTTCGGGAAATGCACATGGTCTTCTAAAAAACTGGGTGTTGGCTAGAGTCCTCGTGGAAATGAGAGCGGTCAAATAGGGCGAAGTTAACGTCAAGAATGAAGAGTGTAATTTAGTGGTTAAAGAGATGTAAAAAGGAATGCAAAACAGGTTGGTTGGAAAGGTGAGGGGTTAGAATCGTTGTGGAAATTAAAGTTAGCAATTAGAGCTGATAGTATGCTAATTACGATGACGGAAGCTTAAACTGTTTAGGAATGGCAAAGAAGGAAGGTGTTGTGAAAAGAAAGAAATTGTGTTTCGGGGATGGATAAGTAAGTAGCCAAGTAGGGTCACAGCATATGCATATAAATATACACACATAGGCACACTTAAACAAATTAACGTATATTCCATGTATAATCCGTGAATGTCGAAACTCGACGCATGTTTCGTAGAAATGATTCTAAAATTTTTCTGAGAGGTATTCCTATATCAAATTCCAATTGTAATTCAGAAAAAAAAAATTACGTTTAAAACAAGAAAGAAAAACTTCACCACTGATCTTTATTGTGAGTTTTATTCTTTATTGAAATTTCATCTTCTACGTGGCATAATTTATCACTGAGATGTTTCAATAGCTGTAATATCAATCGAGTACCTTTATTTGTTCACCGTGTGGAATAAATGTGAATTATTCATTGAGTGCCTTCTGAGAATGACTGCAGATACAATAGAGGTTTAAAAAGTCAAAAGATAATCCTTTCGAAAATATAATTTTAAAAAATTCTACACTCTAAAAAGTCACATTTTCAAAAATTTATCTCAAACACGAGTAAAGGCAAAAAAGGTGTGGAACCAAGATGGCGTTTAAGTCTCCCTCTTAAATGTAGAAGAATACTTAAATTAAGGATGGACAGCGGTATCAGTGTTGTCTTGGAGCAATTAACTTCACCACTTTTTATACGGTGTTTAAAAATAATCGCTTTATAAATAAAAATTTGCATTGTTTATACTAATTAAAATCCTAGCCATTGCTCATGGCCAGAACTCGTTCCCTTTTTCAATTGATCGCTTATTAGCCATTTGGTTTATATTCCGCTGTGGCATCATTGACAGCGTGGCCATATCTTTTTTACTTGTAGTCCTTTGTGACTGTGCCAATTTTTTCCCCAGCGATTCGAACTGTGCTTTTCTGTGGCAGCAAGAGACGGGAATTAAAATAATATTTATCAAAGGAATTAAGATATAGTGAATATCAAGTGGATGGAATAAGTTTTTTTTTAAGGAGAGTGTATCCGCTTAACTCGGTTATAAAAACAAATCTCAACACTGCACATATTTTTGTGAAAATACCTTCGTAGAAAATGATTTAACTGCAATAATTATTTCAAAATTTAAGGACTCGAGAAGGACAAAACGGCAGAAACAAAAAATGCCAACGTTACCAAAAATGTTGAGAATAGCAGTAAATTTATTTTTGAACGTTCTTCGTAATTTCTAGTTTGTTACTTATGGGTATATCGAACTTTAGCATGAATGCACGAGCTCTCATTAAACCAGCATTCAAGTCTTTTGGTAATTAGTTTTCAGCTTTTAAATACAGCCGTCAATAAGCGAAGAAAATAACTGTCCCGAGGTAATGATGATAAACAAGAAGGTGCAGACAAACGACTACAAAATACTCGCAATTTCCCCTAGGTGTATTTACTATTCGTACTCGGAGATAAAAACAGACAACTCGCCCAGAAATAGGGACAAGGAAACCCGTAATAACCAGTGAGCGAATAGCCCCATAAAGTTCGTTTTTTAAAGTTTCCATTACGACCAGAGCGCTATTATATTCCACGTCAGACGAGTGGATGTGGCTTCGCATGCAATTTAAAGAAGTTGCTTAGAAACGTGGTTCGCAAACTCTGTTTTATGTGACGCAGTACACTAACGTATAAAAGCAGGCACGCGATACACAGTAATTCAATTTTTACAGCATTTACAGTATACATTCTGTTTTATATAGATGGCACTTCTGGAGCGGAATTCCAATGTGTTTCCCCGTTCTCTATATGCCACCAACAGAAAATATAAAATACTTATTTTATTATACGTAATTTTTTGAAATTGCAAATACGTTTTTTGTGCGATTTTGTAGAAACCTTGAAGTTGCTCTTGGCATACTCTCTCGATTAGAATTATCTTATTTCTGTACGCAAGTTAGTTTTCATCATTCGTAGGTACATTTATAGGACAGTAAAGTTGTGATTTCGACATGTATTTAACCGCTCGTGTGAGTGAAGAGATTTGGGCGGCTCTTAACATCGAGCTTCCGAGAGCCGGTGAGGGTGAAGCGAGGTGAGTATGGAGCAGTACCAGAACGCAAGGGGGGGGGGGGGGGACGGGAGATCCCCGAGAAAATCCGCCGACCGGTGGCGATAATCCGGGGATGACCCCGCCAGGAATCGAACCCAAGTTCGCATCGGTGGGAGGCCAGTAGTCTAACCACTACACCACCGCGGCCCCTATGCGCTCGAGAAGTTATTTTGCAACTATAGGCTGTTCACGGTAAAGTGAGCACTTTTTAAGGCCCTCCCAACAGTCATTAACCAATAATAAATATATCTTATTGCAGCCTCAGGTATTAAGTTTTGAAGGTGGTGAAATGCCTACATTGTGTTTATTGGTCACATTGCAATACTTATATTAAAACGCAGCAGGAAGGTGGAAATTGGATGAAAGGAAAAATATATAAGAACCTTTAAAAGTGCTCACTTTACCATGAACAGCCTATAAGTAGTATAGGCTATTCACGATTAAGTGAGCTCTTTTCAAAGCCCTCTCATTTGGAATAATAGTGAATAAATATATGTTATTTTAGCCTTAGACGTTAACTTCTGAGTGCGGTGGAATAAACACACTGTGTTCATTATTTACACGGCAGCATTTGTTTAAAAAGGTGGTCAGAGGATGAAACATGGCTGAAAGAAGAAAGTAACTAGTGCCTTAAAAGTGCTCATTCATTTGACCGTGAACAGCCTATAATCACTTATAATGTCTACAAGTTGAACAGTAGGCTACGTGGTAAAAAAATATGAAATGAATTATTTCGTGGCCAACGGCCTTAATGATGGCCTTTGTTTTATCCCCGCAGGTGTTCCAGAGGTACCTCACCTTCTGCGGCATCGGCATCCAGAATGCTCAGCTTTTCGAGATGTCGGTGCTGGAATTCCGTCGGAACCAGGTGCGCCCGCCAAGTGCCGACATACTCGCAGACCTCGCTGTATCCTAACCTAAGGCCGTGTCCGAAATGGCTGGATTTTTTTTTCCTTCGACAAAATGACCACGTTGCCGGGATTTTCGCACACAAAATGGAGAAGCATTTGGTGATTTTGATATTTCGTATTTTGTATGTAGCGGATGTTAGTAAAAATACGAAATGACAAAATCAGCGCCATGTTGTTTTTGAACTTCAAAAAACATACGTGAATGCGTAATTAAAACTTTTTAACTGTTCATAAAATACACTATACATGTTTTTAAAGCATTTTAAGTGTTGTGGTTTGTTTATATATTTCGTAACACATTATTTTATGGTCGTTACTGCATAAATTATTATTTTTATTATTTATTAACATATTCGAAGCGTTTCAGTGACGATTGTGTAAATATTACGTGCGTTTTAAGCATTAATTTTATATTTAAAAAATTCCCATTGTTAATGTAAAAATGCGGTTGCCGCGAGTACTAAACAAGTGACTGTCGACATCGTCCGAATTGAAACTTATGAAATGACAAATTAAATAAGAATGAATTTGTCATTTCGGACACGGCTTAAGGTCCCCGCCTACCTGAAGTTGTTTTCCTACGTTCCAGCTCGAGAAGAGCTGGACCGATAAGGACTACATTGCCACGTGCATCAAGCGCGCCACCGCCACTAAGAGCAAGGCTCTGTAACTATCATGCAGCGTTCTCGTAGTGCAGCGTGTAAAGTCTGCGTTTTGAAACAAACCTTTGAAAAATTAACACATGCGTGACCTGAACCAGGAGTACATTGCCCTGGTTAAAGTAAATATTTACTTATACTCCATCTTTAAAATATAATATTTCATTCATAACCAATGTGAATAAAAAAATATAGAGAATAGGTTGTGTTGGTAACGCCTAGTAACAAATGCTTCTAGTGTGAAAAGATTATTAAACTGAGTACACACGAATGCGGTGCGTTGTCCCTCTGGTGTAATTTCGTAGACTCGGTTAAGTTTTGTTTGCATGAGGCGGAGGAATAGCAAGTATAACATTAGCAGGGCTTTTGAAATAGTTGGAGGTAACCATGAATGTACTGAACTTATGGTTAGGGACCTGCAAAATTCGCAGTTATTGTTTGTCATCAGGCTAGACTTCACAACACTATATGTATTCGAGTTCGCGTCGTTTCTCCACTGGCTGCTGCGAGGATGTGAAGTCACGCCCTTTCTGACTGAACTGCGCGTGATTGGGGCACACGATTGTGAAGTGTTCATTTATTGGCGGAGAGTTGCCAAGGGCGTGTCAAATTAATTACTGTCCAATGACAAACGTGTGGCCAAAAACTACACGTGTTTTAAGTTAAACGTGTCCCCAAATGATAATGCGAATTTTGCAAGTCTCTACTTATGGGACTTCAAGCAGCGACCCAACCATTTTAATGGTATGTAATCTGAGCCGTTTTCAGCAGCATTTGTTTGTTATGGAATGGTGTTTGGAATGTACGTGAGGTACAGAAAACACTCAACAGACCTCGACTGCAGTGTTTAGTCTTTTCGTAGAACATCACGTTGGACGCACATTTAATAGTTTCGTAGTAAAAATTAAGTGCTTTTAATACCCTGGGGGGCAACGGTGGCTGAGCAGTTAGTCTGCTCGCCTCCCACCAAGGCGATCCGGGTTCAATCCTCGGCCGGGTCACTCCGGGATATCCGGATGCGGTAATCGTGCCGGACGATGCCGTTGGTATGCGGGTTTTCTCAGGGATCTCCCGTTTCTCCCGCCCTTTCATTCCGATACTGCTCCATACTCACTTCAATCACCCTCATCGGCTCTCAAGACCTCGCTGTTAACCCTTTGAGGATGGCACTAATTTTTTAGCCCTGGGGACAAGTTTGAAGTGAGCTGCCTATATTCTACACTAAAGCAATATAATTTTGGTTGGTCTCTGTATTTCCACTTACCATTGTCTTATTGGTCCTCCCTACACCGGACACGCCTACTATACTCTGCAACCTTTGTTATTGGCTGACCGTTGACCAATGTTGTTACGCGTTGGCTGTGTACCAACTGATGTATCGCGATAGAAGTAACAAGGTTTACAATCTATCGTGTTCGTTTGAAAAATTATTAAAAAGAAAAGTGTTATTCTTACAAACTGGAATGTTGACTAGTTGTCATTTGTTTCTTAGATTCTGATAAAGTCTAGCGAAATAGCAACACTATAAAAGTGCGAACTTTGTCTTCAAGAGCAAATTAATTTCCATATAAACGTAGCCCCGTGCATACTCCTTAAAGGGTCGAGAGCCGTCCAAATCTCTTCACTATTTTAATACCCTGAAACGCCAGTTTAAGTGCCCGCTAGGCGAGGGGCCTTAATCCATACGTCGCTTCCGTGTGCTAACGTGGTCACAGTGATGTGTGTGGCCTTGCCTGCTGCAGATCCTGCTCAACCTGGCGCGCAGCATCTTCGAGGAGCAGAACAACCTGGAGTGCCTCGTCACCAAGATCATGACTGAGGCGAGGGAACTCCTCAAGTGCGAGCGATGCGCCGTTTTCCTCCTCGACACGGAGTGCTGTGTTGCCGTAAGTACCACGCACGTAGCCAGAGACGTGCAGAATTCGCCTTATTATCAGTAGAGACCTGAAAAATTCGCGAGTTCAATGACATGCGGGCTAGACTCCGCAGTCTTGTGTACAAATATGCCGATGGCAACTGAACACTGCTTGCCTGCAGTCACAAGTGGAAGGTGACGGTTGGGCCAGCGTTCTCCAAGAGGGGTCAAACACCGTCTGATCCAATGGCTAATTATTATATAAAGACACGTGTTTTGAATTCTAGCTCGTCCCAAAATTAAATCCACGAATTCTTCAGGTCTCTAATTATTAGACACCCAAGAATTTCGTGGGTTCATTTCTAGACAAGGAATTCACTCGCATGCACGTTCATGTTACGTTTGTAATTGGCCAACGTGTTGTTTTGACACCTCCTGAAGATAAATGAGCCAATAACATACATGTAATCAATTGTGCGCCCAACCACCGCCTTTTACTACCACAACAATCAACCAATAAACAGTTGGTATCTGTATGAGAGTACACAAGACTGTGAAGTCTAGCCTTCAGGTTACTGAACTCGCAATTTTCTCAGGTCTCTAGTTATTATTTAACATCAGGCTGCACTTCACAGTTCTCTATGTATCGGAGCCGGCGTCGTTTTTTCCATTGGCTGCTGCGTAGATGTCAAGCCACGGCCTTTCTAAATGAACCGCACGTGATTGGGGCACACGACTGTGAAGTGTTCAAGGATTGGCGCAGCGTTACCCAGGGCGTGCCAGATACAGTATGGTCCACTGACAAACGTATTTGCAAACGCGAGCGTGTTTAAAGTTTAACGTGTCCCCAAATAATAACGCGAATTTTGCAGGTCTCTACCCGTTGTCCATTGCAATTTTTCTCTTAATAAGCAATAAATATCCCCCCGAGTCGTAGTTAAAGCCCCTGTCACACTACCGAATATTCCAGAGTCGAACTGCTTCCAATAAGTTTGGTCAAATAAAGTTGGACAGTTATGACGTCATTTAAACGTCACAAACGCCGCCATATTTGTCTGAGAAAGTTGGATGGCTTCTGTTTCCATCAAACATGTGAAGATTGGACCAGTTCTAACATTTATTTGATGTTTGGCGGTCTCTGCCACTCAGAATCGTGAACGACAAAAATGGGCGCGAAGAAACTTTAAAATAACGAACAATTGCTGGGAAAAAAAGTAAGTTATGAAGATAATTAATTTATGTATATGCTGTCTGGGCACGGATGCTATTTTAATTGAATATTGCACGTAATATTACGAACTCAGAGGTATTAAATTTCTTTGTGCTGGAAACTTCTAGATAATTAAAATTTGAATTTAGTAAATAAGAGAGAATAAATTACAAAATTCCTTAAATTTCTTCGCATGATGGATTGCATGGAAAAACAAAATCAATATTTCGCTATGAAAGTAATTTTTAAAAAGTAATTCAAATTAAATTATCCCAGTAAATAAATTTGACAGTGTGAAACATTTTCAAACACGTTCAATATTATTTGATAAAATTCGCTGTATTAAGGAAAAATTTGATGGCCGTATTTTGTCTTCAAATATAGTTGAAGGCGAATAGTTGACAGTGTGACAAGGTCTTAACACACGCTGTCCATCTACAGGGAAAATATGGAAAACAGGGTAATGTAAGGGAATTTTCACTTGTGTCAGTGGCTTCTCTGCTGAGTTTGTTAGTTGTGAAAATACACGGTCGGTAATGTAATTATGAGTATACGTGTTTTAAAATTTCAATTAAGTTTGTGAACGGGCAGCTACACATTTTTGGCAAGTGACATAGGGCCTATATGTACAAAATAAGGTACTGTATTTGTGAGTTTGCAGCTGGCTTTTATGTGAGGTCAATAACGTGTATCGCGAGATGAATAACATTTTGACCCACCTTGCGAGGTCTGTTGGGGTGTAATTTTAATTATACTCCACTGATAGCATATTTGTTCTGTCAGAGGTGGCAAAATATGATTTTGGAAGGTTTCTATCCTGAAAACAGGTCAGGAAAAATGGTAAGATTCTGCCTGGGAAACAGGGAAAAGCTAGGGAGTTCCAAAATGGAATTTCAGTGGACAACCTGTTGAGCAATCTTAAAAATAACCTTTGAGAAAAAAAAAGTACCCGCCCCTGACTGCAAGTACAGAATATTGAAAAAAATACACGACAAAAATTTTGGGGAACATTCCTCGCGCCTAGAGGAAGCAAAAATGCTATGTAATTGTAATTCCGTAAACTCTTCTTTGATTTATGATGCACCAACATCTTCCTCGATCCGAGATCAAATGATCCTAGTTCCGTACCAGGATCCAGTTTGATATTGGTTCCAACGTAAAAGTATTGCAACAACAAAATTTCATGATTCTGGATCTCCGATTCGTCGATCTTGGTTCCAAAGTGAGAGATTGAGATTAAGTATGAGATAAATATAGCTATTGGTTCGTAATATATGACGTCATGGAAATAGGGGTATTTTTCACTATAGGTAGAACTAGAGTGAATTATTGTACGAATTTTAATGAATAAATTCAAGTGCGTATAATGTTATTTTAATTTCCCAAGAAAACAACCGAACGTAGTTCTATCTGTTGGCGTATTTTCAAACTACATTTGTCGACGATGGCTTCTGATCTCGGATCGAGATTTCGAACCGCCAATTTCGGTGGTTCGAAAAGAACGTCATCTTGATCTCCAGTCCAGCTCTGAACTCGAATGGTGCAACAGTTTTCTGTGTCGATCTTATATCCGATCTCGGATCGAGTTTCGAAACACGATGGTGTAACCAGGCATTAAACACGTCGGGCGAGTCGGGAAAGCCCCATTGCCGCTGCAAGAAGGGGTGGGGTTGTTCAATCCAGTAGTGACAGCGGCCGATAGTGGTTGGGCGAGAGCTGCTCCGCGCGCGCGTATTACCAGTCGAAAAAAAAAAAAAACGTAAGACGTGCATCGCGGCACTAGTGAGCGATGTTATCAGTTTGGTATGTAGAGTGCGAGTAGTGTCACGTGGTTTCCCTCCCTCCAGCGAAGCACTCAGAAGAGCCCTTCCCCTCCCTCCTACAATGTCATCCCTACGTTCCCTCCCTCGAAGTTGGGCGAAGTTTATTTTCTGTGTCGATCTTATATCCGATCTCGGATCGAGTTTCGAAACACGATGGTGTAACCAGGCATTAAACACGTCGGGCGAGTCGGGAAAGCCCCATTGCCGCTGCAAGAAGGGGTGGGGTTGTTCAATCCAGTAGTGACAGCGGCCGATAGTGGTTGGGCGAGAGCTGCTCCGCGCGCGCGTATTACCAGTCGAAAAAAAAAAAACGTAAGACGTGCATCGCGGCACTAGTGAGCGATGTTATCAGTTTGGTCTGTAGAGTGCAAGTAGTGTCACGTGGTTTCCCTCCCTCCAGCGAAGCACTCGGAAGAGCCCTTCCCCTCCCCCCTACGATGTCATCCCTACGTTCCCTCCCTCGAAGTTGGGCGAAGTTTATTTTCTCGATCGGACTTTACATTCTACGACCCGCGGGCTGGACAATGGGTGTGTGGAATGCCATCACAACTGCTGTGTGACGGCAGCCCCGTACCTATGGGATGTTCACGGTAAAATAAGTACTTTTGAAAACCCTGCTTCAGAACTACTTATATGCAGGTCATGTATTCTTCCTCCTTATGTAAAATTAACATTGCTATGCGCCTCAACTTTATTCATGCGTCAGTCTAGTGAAAGTGTGAAATTATCAGAAACGCAAAAATTTTTACAAATGTGCTTAATTTTACATTTCGATGCATAAAAAGAGTAGAAAGTGAAATAAATAATTAGACTTATCACAGATGGTTGCCAAAGCCTTTTTATTCGACGTCAAGATATGGAACTACTTTCCATCTTTCGTTACCAACGTTACTGGGCTCATGTCAGTCAGTGCGCCAGTTAAAAATATATGCAGGCAGGGGCAGTGGCATTTTTCTAAGGTTGATTTCAAAATTGCTCACTTTATTGTGAACAGCCTTTACTTAGAAAACAGTAACTTCTCCTACCTGCATATATTTTAACGGGCGCACTGACTGAGATTCACCCAGTAGAGTTAGTAACGCTGGATGGAAAGAAGTTCCATATCTTAAAGTCGAATAAAAAAATGCTGTGTAGCCATTTGTGATAGGCTAACTAGAATTATACATTTTGCTTTGTTTTTATATTGCATCGAAGTGAAAATATGACTAGATTTATAAAGTATTTATTTTCCTAATAGTTTCACAGTTTCACTTGACCGACGCACGAATAAAGTGATTAGGCCCATGACAATGTTAATTTTACGTAAGGCGGAAGAATAAACACCATTCATACAAGTAGATCTTAAGCAGGGCTCTTTTTGCCGTGAACAGCCAATAGATATCGCGACATGTGCAACCGTATTCGCTGATGATTGCTACGTATTCTGCGCTTCAGTTATATTATACTAACAGAGGATTCGGTATTTTTTTCTTGCGGGTTTCTTCATTAACTCACTTGTTCAATGCACTTCTCAATAATTTGTAATCGAACTAAACAAGCGATAAAAATTTTTTTCGTATGTTTTGAAGTAAAGCTTAATATGCAAAACTTCCCTGTACTCTTTATCCCAACGAATTCTGGAAATTTCTATGTCAATAAATAGAGACCTGCAAATTTGGGTTTTATCTTGTAGCACGCTATATTTCACTTCCCTATATACATTCGAGTCTGTGAGATGTGTTTATTGGCTTATGTGCTAAAGTGAGGACCCATTATCCTTTTTTGAAGTGTATTCTGCATTTATACGATAACGCGAATTTTGCACTTGTCTATCTATAACAACGTCCCATAAAATCTTCACATTTTAAAATTTTTTATGTGTCATTTTTTTTTATAGGGATACAGCGAAGCGAATAATTTCAGGAACATTCGTATTTCACGATGTCCGTACGTGGCATCAGCCAAACATCATTGCTTCAACTCTGTTACAGCAGAACTTTACCACGGTCGGCAGCAAACTTTGTTCGTCGGAGGTGGCTGTGTTCGTCGGAGTTCCCGTGATCGAGTTAATAAGTTTGTCTTCTCCGGGAATTCCTCCCTCCCGTCTGACGTCGGAAGTGGGCTCGGGCAAAATAGATGCCATTTGCGGATCTAAAAGAACAAATATATGCACGTGTGCTGTAGCGTGCCTGTGAGGAATGAGACAATCTTTTGACGCTAGCGACAAATAACATTATTGTCTCGTTTGGTTTTATTTTGTTTTTTGCCCGATAGCGTTCGCTTGAACCTCGGCAGCAAAATTTTTGGAGTTTATTTCACTGGCAGTAGCTATCGTCTATTCGCGGTATCTTTATTCATTTTATTTTTTTAAATTGCGTCTGTAAGATCTTTTGTTCAATACACATAAATATATTGTAAAAGTTTAACACTGGGCATATTAAGTACGTGTGTATATATCATATTGCACGTACACACACTTTATATCTCGTATTCATTGTGTGACTAATCTTCTTCTGACATCCTGTAGGGCATCATCGTTTTACCGAAGCAGAAGAAAAAGGGGAACGATAAAACCGGAACAAGAAATGTGTAGAATAAAATGTTATAAGTAATTTCTTAATTTTTGTATTTCAGATACTCATTTACGCTATAAAATGAACATTAATTAAATAAATTCTTTCAGCTTTCTTTAACGAGTTTTTGGTTAGTGAAGCAAATTATTGTAAGTGTAGTAATTTATTGAAAAGTTGGCTAGTTTTAGTTAACTGAAGCCATGTGTCGTGCTTATGAAAAGAACTCATTTTCTGAAATAAATTACTGTTCTTGGACACGAATAAGAGTACTGAAAATATTCATTCACGTGTAAATGTTAAAATCTCAGAGCTCTTGAAAAGAGGTCTACGTGATTCTCTTGGTATAGCTCTTTATGCATGTAAAACACTTTTTTTCCTGTCAGTGGAATTCCCCCCAAAAATAATACCGTGAGACATTATGGAATGAAAATATGCAAAATATACCGTTTTTGTCGTATTTTTGTTTACGACCTCTGGAACACTTCGTAGAGTGAAACAGACTGAACTTAATTTAGGTAAAATATATGCAATATGAGATTTCTAGTTTAGTAATTTGTCTACTTTTCAGCCAAGGAACTTAGTCAATGCTGATTCATTAATTTGTTTGTGTTACTGCTAACAAATTAATTAGTGGTTTTTCTGTTCTTTGTGAGCAAATTCGTAAGATGTGTTTTGTCTAGTTTGGTATTTAATTTGTTTGCAGTAAACAGTGCATTTAGCTCTCTAAATGCGGTCTGTTTTTTTGCTTAAGATAATTTACTGAGTCTCCAGAGACTAAGATGCTAGTATCATCTGCAAATAAAATTGGAGTCGTGAATGAAGTTACGACACATGAGAGATAATTTATATACACCTGTTGTGGTTTACACAGTCAAATGGTTTAGTGAGATCGCAAAAAGATTCCATTAGACGGTATCATTTTTTTCAAATGCGTTAAGAATACAATGACCTTGTTCGAAAATTGCATCATTTGTTGAGGTGTTCCTATCGCCAAACTAAAAGTTGATAAGATTTTGCGATTCTTAAAATGTTGCAGAAATCTCCTGTAGATTAGTTTTTCAACTCAATTTGAAAAGGATGTAAGAAGTGAGATAGGGCTATAATTGGTTACTTCGGTCGTGTTACATATCTTAAACAATGCTATTACCATATCCCATTTGAGTCTGTCTGTGAAAAATCCTGTTTTGAAGATAACATCTAAAAAATGGCTTAATGGAACATTGAATTCAAAAAGCATGGCTTTGATAACCTACAGCTAATGCTATCATTTCCACTTGATAAATTTGGCTGCAAAGAATTGATTGTGTATGTGAAAGATATAGAAGGGTATTCAATACCCTGGAGTGTATTAATATGGTTTATACCTTGTTTAAGGTTTTTGTTAGTCATATGTTTTACGACATTTTAGTAGTATGAATTAAATATATCTGCAACCAATATAGGGTCTGAGGACATACACTCGTTTACTTTTAGGTTTACAACGGGACATTGTTCTATTGTTCTTCCTGTAGTTTTAATTACAATATTCCATGTAGTTTTTGTTTTTATTTGAGAATTCTGAATGAGCTGACTGAAAACTTTTATTTTGTAGACTTAATGACCTTACTCAAAATTTTGCAGTATTTCATGTAGTGAATTATTTAGTCAGTGTTGCTGCCGGTTCTGGTGGCCTTGTACAGTTTCCTTTTGTTTTCGCAGGAAATTTTTATTCCTGTGGTGAGCCATGATATTTTTGGTGTCTGTATTACATGGAGAACTTGGACATTTGAAAAATCGTACCATGTATGAGGTAGTTGGTTGTTTCCTTAGTATAGATTAACATCATTGACAAGCTTTTTATACTTCTGTTAATATCAAAATGTCTCGTTTTTATTATATTGGCATATTACTTTTATTTTGCCTGCAAGTTATAATCCATTCATTATTAATATGAATATAAATATATAGAAATAGGTGTTTTGATAATTCCTAGTAAGAAATAGTTCACATGGAAAATATTATTAAACTGAGTGCGCACGAATGCGGTGCGTTGTCCCTTCAGTGTAATTTTTTAGACTCGGCTAAGCTTTGTTTGCATGAGGCGGAAGAATAGCACTAAAGTAGAACTTTAGCAGGGCATTAGTAAAGTTGGAAGAAATCACGAAAGGACTATATTTAAATGCTTTTATTATGTTCTAAATAACATGTGGCTAGAACATCCAATAGTGGGGCCGCTGTGGCTCAGTGGCTAGAGCACCCAATAGTGGGGACTCAGAAGCTCAGGGGCTAGAGCACCAATGAGTGGGGCTGCAGTAGCCCAGCGGCTAGAACACCCAATAGTGGGGCCGCAGCTGCTCAGGGGCTAGAGTACACCATAGTGAGGCGACTGTAGCTCAGTTGCTAGACCATCCAATAATTTCTAGTGTACTTAAGTAATTTTAAGAATTCACATTTTTTAAATTCTAATTTGATATCATACATTTATTTTTAATCTCTTCGTAAAAGGTTTTCGTTGCCATAATTTCGTTTGAGTTCAGTTAAATGTCTTTGTGCTATAGAAAAGAATAAAAATATATTATTGTATGCAAAAAAATAACTATTCTAATATAGGAATACTACATCAATGAGAGAGTTGTAGTTTTCAGTTACAATGCGTCATTTATATAGTATGCTTTTTAGGTAGCCAATCTCAGCGTTACTATACCTCCGCGCAACACTGCGAAATTCTAGGAAAATATTATACACTATATTACTGAATCACATTAACCCTTGCTCATTTACTCACAACACATTCAGATACTAAAATCAGTAGTTATTTATTAATTCCAACACCACTAACATTCGATCCAAGTTCAAACTGTACTTCTAAGTGTTAGTTTCATGGGCCATTTTCACTTTAATACCGAGTAATACGTATAGTATCTCCAGAAATACGATTAATTTTTCTTAACCCACATTTGAAAAGTGTATCGATCAGGAGAATTGAAACAAACATGGCTTTATATTTCAGTCATCTTTGTTTAAAATGTAAAGTTTTATTTATGTGTTGGTACGCAGCTTATTGGCATAAATTTGCACGAACTTTTTCGTTTACTTTAAAAACAGGACATTCGGAGCTCTCTGTTACCGCTACGTTGAACTTGAGGGCCTTTTACAAGAAAAACACTTCTATTGTTTCGAGATAATGTACTAGTGGTGCCACCTGGGTCGTAAATGTCAACAAGATAGTGCTTGTGGGTTTGAACAGGAAAATAAATTCATTTACCTACGACAAGCAACTGTCGTTTTGCCTAAAATCGTCTTGCCGTAAGTCGTTTTACCTAAAATTCTAGCCTCTCGATTAACTTCTAAAAATTCATTTGGCCTAGTCATTTCGCCTTAAGTCGTTTTGCCTAAAATCGTATTGCCTAAGATTAATGTCCCTCGCTTAATTTTACAGACAGTAGTTTTGCTTAAAATAATTTTGCCCAAAATTCGTTTTGCCTAAAAGTATTTCGACTAAAGTGCTAGCTCCTCACTTAACTTGCCAGGAAATCGATTTGCCTAAAGTAGTTTTGCCTATTTATTTTGCCTAAAGCCATTTTGCCTAAAATAATTTAGCCCAATTTCATTTTGCCTATTTAGGCAAAACGACATTAGGCAAAACTATGGGTACTCCCAGTGTTTACCATAATGTATGGACATGTCGCACAGTAAGATTACGCGTGACCTGTGCTGTGAATAGAGTGGACCGAGACCCAACACAGTCAGTTTATTGCTCGTGGGCACAGTAGTCTTTGGGCGTGTCTACAGCTCTGATTTGAGAATGGTTCACCGCGGCTCTTAAGAACCAAATACATATTTTACTGATTGCGATAGCGAACCAAGTGCTGAGTCGATGTAGAAACATCACGGACAGCATGTGAAACCAGACCTTAATGCGGGACGAAAAGGGTTATGGAGGCTATCTGTCTAGTCTACCAAATGGCGTGTAGAGATTCGGAAGAAGAATTTTTAAAATCAGAAACAGTTCAACGCGTTTGAGGGATCGGATCTAAGATCGACACAGAAAACTGTTGCACCATTCGAGTTCAGAGCTGAGCTGGAGCTCGAGATGAAGTTCATTTCGAACCACCGAAATTGGCGGTTCGAAATCTCGATTCGAGATCAGAAGCCATCGTCGGTGAATGTGGTTTGAAAATACGCCAGCAGATAGAACTACTTCGATTATTTTCTTGGGAAATTAAAACAACATCATACGCACTTGAATATTATTCAGTAGAATTCGTACAAAGATAACGCACTTAAAACAGATAAAACATCGCACATCTAGTTCTAGCTATTGTGAAAAATACGCCTACTTCCATGACGTCATATATTACGAACCAATAGCAAAATCTGTCTCACACTTAATTTCGATCGCTTACTTTGGAACCAAAATCGACGAATCGGAGATCCAGAATCATGAAATTTTGTTGGTACAACACTTTTACATTAGAACCAAGATCAAACTGGATCATGGTTCGGAACTAGGATCATTCGATCTCGGATCGGGGAAGATGTTGGTGCAACCGAGCATAAGATAAGCGTGCTGCCGAAGGGAATATTGTATGCCAGCTTGTTGCCTTGCGCGTAAGGACAATGACACAATAGATGTACATGCCAGGGCCGCCCATAACGCTCCCTCGCTTCTTAGGGCGCTGTCAAGTAACGTTCAGCTAGGCGGCCACCTTAATTCGTTGCCAGATCCATTACTTAGCTCGGACACAGTCTACGAGGAGTTAACAACTAAATCTCAGCCAACGTGTTGAAGGATTCTCCACGGAGGCACTGAGAGAAAGCTTTTCTTGCTACAGCAAACAAAATACTGGTTAGTGCTGGGACCAGAAATGTATTTAGACGCCCCTGCTATTTACTTTGTCGAGTAGACAAAACTTGAAAAGCAGCTGAATTAATTTTTCTCGCGTAACATAACACACGCTTTAATTAAAAACTCAGCGATGGGCCAAAATAAATTTAAATGTCAACAGAATTTTTAGTTGAATTAACTTTATGTACTTGCATGGGCACTAATTGGATTGCCTTCTTTCGAAAACACAGCTCGAAAGTTTGTTTTATATTTTTTTAGTGACTATTAGGATAGAAACTGTGCTTGTTAGAGCATTCATTGGTGCTTAGTAATGGTACAAAAATTCCAATAAAACAAGTTCAACAGGAATCTAAAAAATAAAGCTGTGAAAGTTGGAATATTTATTTACGCACGTTTTCCAGTATTTTAATTGGGCTTATTGAAGAACATAGCGATTTATGAGGTTGCTTGGGCGTCGCGCACGACGCAAACCTCTAGGTTGAGATATCAATCTAGCTTTGATTCTTTTTATATCAACCTAAACTGTTACAAATATTTAGTTGCAACAACAAAATCTTGCAATTTGGGACAACTAAACAAGAACAACGACATAAATTGACTTCAACAGAAAATTACTTCACTTCCCCTATATAAAAACAATTAATTTGGTTTCGCCATACAAACTTTGTTTAGTTCAAGAAAAAAAATTTCCCAGTGCAGTAGCGCAAAATACGTACAGCCAGGCGGCAAAATGCTGTTCACGGTAACATGATCACTTTTGAAAGCCCTTTGTACACACGTTGTGTATGCTTCCGTCTCATCTAAAAATAACATTGCAATGGGCCTGACCACTTTATTCATGCGTCGGTCAAATGAAACTGAAATTATGAAGAAATGAAATACTTAAAAGTACAGAAAGCTAAAGAAATCAATTTAAGTTGTCACAAATGGTTACCTAGCACTTTTTATTCGACGTTAAGATACGGAACTACTTTCTATCCGCCGTTACCAACTTTGCTGGGCGAATGTCACTCAGTGCTCCCATTAAAATATATGCATGCAAAGACAGTGAAATTTTTTCTAATGTTCATTTCTAAAGTGTTCACTTTATCGTGAACAGCCTTTGCCTAAATTGGTTCCTGTATACACCAGTGAGCCCGAGCATTGTCCACAAGGTGTCAAAAAACTGTATCTCAGCCTGCCTGGAGAATGATTCTCCAGAGCTATCGGTCTCCTGCAACTGGGACTGTTCGATATCATACAAATTTAATACCGATATTTTTTCCAAACTGTTACTCGGTATTTTCGGTATACCGAAATTATCGATAGTAAAGAAATTATCAATAATGTGGAAATAATCGATGTAACGAAATAATCGCTAATACCGAAATAATTCATAGTACCGAAATGATTGATAACACCGAAATAATCGATAACATCGAAATTATTGAGAACATCGAGATAATCAATAATACCGAAGTTGTTGATAATACCGAACTAATCGATAATACCGAAAAATGTTATAATACCGAACATTTCGATGATATCGAAACATCGATACACCGATATTTTCCAACGTTAAATATTGTATAATAAGTTATATTTCATATCGATTATTATCGATATATCGATATTTTCAATCTCCCTACTCTGGAGCCGCGCCTCTGTATACCTCAGGAGGCCAACCGGAGGTGTTCGTCCAGGCTGCCGATGTAGTTCTTCTCTACCTTTCTTCTGCGAGGTCAGTCCCGGGTAGGACGCCGGCATCCTGAAGGACACGTGGTCCTCTCCATGATGGATAGGTCGAGGAGGAGATATTCCTGGACGACCCGTGACCTGCCCCTTTTTTAGGCACAGGTATGCCCACCAACAAAAACCGAAATGCCACTCCTTCGCGTTTATTTCCTTGGCAATTATTGCTCCCCGGCCGTGTTTGCCATTTTCGGAGTTTAATTATGTCCCCTAGCCTTTTTCGGGTCCTGTCCGTTTCCTTTTCTTCCCCTCGCCTCTCCCAGTGGTCCTGTGTCGGGGAACGCTATTAACTTTACGGCCGGTAAAACAGCTAAAAATAGATCCTGGGAGAAGGTAAGGCCACGTGGGACTAACATGGTTGGGCCGAACCCCTGGTCAGAGACAAAGAGATACGACGAGGGGGCAGCTTGTCGGGAACAAAAGGGATGGAATGGAGGGTGAGGGAAGAGAAAACTTCGTTTATCGCCCGCGAGTTCCCCCCGTCAGGCTTGCTTTGGAACCAAGGTCGACGCTTTTGCAGAGCGAGGCAATTTTAGAGCTCCCGTTTTACCTGGAGATATTCCTGTCCGAAACGTCATCGTGATAAACGCGTGCCTTTTTTTCTTTATTTCAAGAGTTCCAGATCGAAGTTAATAAATACACTGTTTCGCCTTCTGGAACCTACCTACTCCTTCTCCACCACTCATATCCGGTTGCACCACCGTGGTTCAAAAATCGAACCGAGATCGGATCTAAGATCGACACAGAAAACTGTTGCACCGTTCGAGTTCAGAGCTGGACTGGAGACCGAGATTAAGTTCATTTCGAACCACCGAAATTGGCGTTTCGAAATCTCGATCCGAGATCAGCAGCCATCGTCGACCAATTTAGTTTGAAAATATGTTCGATTATTTTCTTGGGAAATTAAAGCAACATTATATTAGCTTGACTATTATTCAGTAAAATTCGTACAATAATAATTCACTTAAAATATATAATACATCACACATCTAGTTGTTATATATATATATTGTATATATATATATATATATATATATATATATATATATATATATATATGTATATATATATATATATATATATATATATATATATATATATATATATATATATAGTGAATTATACTCCTACTTCTATGACGTCATATATTACGAACCAATAGCTAAATTTGTCTCATACTTATTATCGATCTCTCGCTTTGGAACCAAAATCAACTAATCGGAGATCCAGAACCATGAAATTTCGTTGGTGAAACCCTTTTACATTGGAACCAAGATCAAACTCGATCCTGGTTCGGAACTAGGATCATTCGATCTCGGATCGGGGAAAATGTTGGTGCAACTGGGCATCATCAGTAGCTCATTTAATTGCACACAGTTACTTGTAGAGTGATTAGCGATAATGGTTTATCGCAGCAAATGGTTGCTATTTTTAATATTTCAACGTACTGTACACGCGTCATAATTAATTTTTTTTTTTCCCAATCGTTACTTGTAGTGGCTCGTAAAGTCTGTTCACAGTAAGCTGGGCACATTTGGAATCCCTGCTTACGATCAACTTGTATGCACATTGAATATTCTTCTATCGTACGTATAAATAACATTGCCGTGGGCCTGTACATTTTATTCATGCACAAGTAGAGTGAAAATCTGAAATTGTAGAGAAAAGCAAATACAACACATATTTGCTTATTCTTGCACGTACATATTTACACAAAACAAAATAAATTATTTCAGTATTCACAAATGTTTACTTAACACTTTTAATTCAACGTTAGGACATGGTACAATCGCCCCCTCCCCCCCCCCCCCTCGTTTTTCGCGAGCGAGTTAAAATAGATGCAGATAGGCATAGTGACATTTTTCAAAAGTTAATTTCAAAAGTGCTCAAATAACTGTGAACAGCCTACGTGAAGCTACTTTCTCATAACATTGGTCCAGCAAGGATTCTGCTAGTTCAATATCAAGCGTTCCTGACTAATACGTAAAATTTTAAGCCGTAAAAGTACCAAGACACTACAGAGTATTCGAGGGTATATGTTTAGTCGAAACTTTTTTTTTCTCGCTATTTTACTGTGTTTATAACTATGATGAACCAATCGATTATAGGCTGTTCGCGGTAAAATGATCACTTTTGAAAGCCCCTGCTTAAGATCTGCTTGTATTCACGTTGTGTATTATTCCACTTTATGTAAAATTAGCATTGCCGTGGGCCTCATAACTTTATTCATGCGTCGGTCAAGTGAAACTGTGAAATAGTTAAAAAAAAAAAAAAAAAAGTAATTATTTAATTAATCTGCTAATTTTTACACTTCGGTGCATTAAAAAAATAGAAAGCGAAAGAAATAATTTAAGTGCTCACTAATGGTTACCTAACACTTTTTATTCGACTCTAAGATATGGAACTTCTTTCCACCCATCGTTACCAACTTTATTGGGCGCATGTCACTGAGTGCACTCGTTAAAATATATGTAGGAATTGTTAGTGACTTTTTTCTAAGGTGGATTTAGAAGGTGCTCACTTTACCGTGAACAGCCTTTAGGTAAAAATTCGTTTCGCGACCGTCACAGTGCCTAATATAAAAGGGAATATTTTAGAAGACCTGGAAACGGTTTGACTGCAAGCAGCAAGAATCCGGCGCCCAATGAAGCAATCCTTTCAATCCGTGTGTTCACGATAGTTGAAGTTATGCATAACGAGGACGTACATCGCCTTAACTGTACACAAAGGCTATCAGTGCCCAGTACGGCTGGTTTATTCCCCGTAATCTGATTTGTTGATGTTTCCAGACCCCGGACTCAGGTGACTGGCTCCCTGGCCAAGGATAACTTCAATTAAATTATGAGCTGTTTTTTTCCGATCTTCATGTCCGTTGTTCGGTTTTCCTAGCAGTACGATCTTCGAGCTCTGTGCCACTTAACTTCTCATGCATATTAAAACAATTCATGTAGTAAATCAGGCCTGTCCTCAGACACGTCACCAAAAAAAAAAAAAAAAACTTTAAAGAAGTTGAGTTAAGGCTGTTCAAGATAAAGTGAGCACTATTGAAATCAACCTTAGGGAAAAATCACTGGCCCTGCCTGCATATATTTTAACGGACGCACCGAGAGACATGCGTCCAGTAAAGTTGGTAATGGGAGATGGAAAGTAGTTCCACATATTAAAGTCGAATAAAAAGTGTTACGTAACAATTTGTGATGTCTGAAATGATTTCTTTCGCTTTTTGTTTTCTTAATGCACGAAATTGTACGAATGACCAATTTGGTATAACAATTACTTCTCTAATAATTCCACAGTTTCACTTGACTCACGCATGAATAAAGTGACAAGGCTCATTGCAATGTAAATTTCGCATAAGACGGAAGAATACACGACAATCATACAAGTAGATCTTAAGCAGGACTTCCAAAAGTGCTCATTTTACCGTGGTCAGCTTATAGACACAAAGATCTTACGTTAAAACACACTGACCTCCGTACGATCAGGTGAACGAAATAATCGCCCCTTTTGTCGTTAGTTTTCACATTTGATACTAGAATGCGCAGAGATGGGAACGAATACACATGCAGTAACTAAACGAATTTTTTTGTTTGTAATTTAATAACTTAATTTTTATTTCACGTAATGAAAACAATAATGAAAGTTCTTCTCCATTTGTGCCTCGAGCCCCCCCCCCCCCCCTTCCTAGAATCCTCCTTCCACACTCCCTGGTCATTAACTGAGATGAAGTAAAAGTTCTCGTGAAACGAATTTGTGATATTTTCCAGTCCTACTAATATTTTCACTATTATATACTGGCCACAGTGTAAGCATTCATTTCGATACTGGTCACTTTTAAGAATATTTCAAGCAACGCGTGCTAAGAATGCGAATTGGAAAACTTTGCGCAAGCTGCAAGACCATTGGCTAGCAAACAATGCATGCTGCGTAGCCTCTCGCGTCGAAAAATAACCCATGTGATTCTCAAATTGTTGAATGCCCAAAACATACGCTGGGACAGAGCTGCCACAAATCATGGCGGGTAGGATAAGGACACGTGATCATGTGTATATTTACCAAATCATACTATAAGCATGTGTATAGGCTGTTCACGGTAAAATGATCACTTTTGAAAGCCCTGCTTAAGATCTACTTGTATGCACGTTGTTATTCTTCCGCCTTGTGTAAAATTTACATTGCTATGTGCCTCATCACTTTATTCATGCGTCGGTCAAGTGAAACTGTGAAATTGTTAGGAAAGTAAATATTTTATAAACCTGCTCAGTTTTACAAACTGGCGCATTAGACAAAGAAACAGAAAGCGAAATAAATAATTTAAATGATCACAAATGGTTACCTGATACTTCTTATTCGGCGTTAAGAAATGGAATTACTTTCCATCCATCGTTACGAACTTTACCGGCCCGTCGAAGTACACGCAGGCATGGGCAGTGACTTTTTTTCTAAGGTTGATTTCAAAAGTTCTCATTTTACCGTAATCAACATTAGACATTATTTCGCAAAATAAACGATCACTTCGTGATTGCAACCAAGTGTGGATGATTTCGCGTTGCAGCCAAGAGAGGTGAGGTTTGGGCTGCTCTTAACAGCGAGGTCTTGAGAGGCGATGAGGGTGAAGTGAGATGAGCTTGGAGCAGCGCCGTGATGTCTGGGGCGGCCGTTACGGGGGGGGGGGTGCGTTGAGGGAACCCCCCCCCTGACCAGCGGCATCGTCCATCACGATCCCCGATCCCCGCGAACGGAAATCCGAGAGCGACTCCACCGGGAATCGAACCCGGTTCGCCTAGGTGGAGGGCGAACAGTTCAATAAGACAATATGGCGAGGAGATGGTTCCCCTTAATCGGTTCGTGGGACTTTGTCGAACTGTAATTGAAGACGTCCAGCTGCACTGGTGATAATGAGAGCTGAAAATCGATGCCCTGCTGATTGGTATGGTTTTTTTTTTTTTTTTTTTTTTTCCCCTCGCAATCGGTACCGTGTACAGAAGTCGCGATTTAATCCAAATCCATCCTCCCGCAGGCAAAGCGTTTCCATTACGGTAATGGGTCCTGCGTAAAATGCTACCGATATTAACATTCGAATACCTTCCCCATCACGGAAGAGCGCAGGTCATGTGATTCATCCTGAAATGACCTATCCATTTGCGTGAGACCATCTGATACAAATTGCCTTTGGCATCGTGCTGAAGTGTAAGGGGGGAGGTGTCCCATTAAAAAATTTGCCACGTATTGCAGACTAGGTCCAGTGGAAAATTCCCCTAATAGCTCTTTCCATTATTAACCCCACAAAAAAAAATAGTTTGCAACAAGTAAGGCCATGATAGCTGTTTCCGTCACAGAGGTTGCAACGAACATATGTTTTTATGTCGAACAGTATGAATACAAGTTCAACGCAATTGTATATCAGAGCCAATAGAAGCCGTTTGCGTTTTTGATGGTATTGACAACAGCTGCCGACAAATGATATAGTATTTTCGCGGGTTCTCCCCACTTTTTGAATCAAACCTATGAAATATCACCCCCATGTATGACGTATTTGGTTATTTCCTAAATATGCCATGTATCACAAGCTTTTTATACCTCTGTTAACATGAAACCATCTTATTTGTCGTTAAATTTAAGTAATACTTGAATTTAATTTAAAAATTATATCCTATTTATAATTAACATGGATAAAAACAGTGGGAAAACTTGTGTGTTGGTAGCGCTTTGTGAGAAATATCTCTCATGCAAAGCTCCATTACTACCGAGGGCGCAATAATTCTGTGCGTTGTCCTTCGGTGAAATTTTTTAGACTAAGTCAAGCTTAGTTTGTGCGAGACGGAGGAATATCTTGGAAGCCGAACTTTAGCAGGGCTTCACAAAAGTGTGAAGTAAACGTGAATGGAATGCATCTTCCGCGAGGGACTAAGCGAGGGGCTCTTCTTTTTGGACTTTGTTTCCGACTGTATAAATTGCAGATGGTTAAATCTGTTCCCTGTGCAATTTAGAACAAATATGCCATGGTTTTATGTATGAGACTACAGAACACGTGGTAAGTTTAAGGCCATGCAAGGTGTACAAGAAAATTTTAACTTTACACGATACAGGGCATTAATCAGTGACAAAGATAAGAAAACACTATGGAAGCATTTGATACTTCTTTAACAAAAACTTTAATGAAAATTATGTAAGTATATGAACACTTCTTGGTGTATTTAACAGGCTATATTGCCTTAACGTGTGTATTATACGCCTGACTTCAAGAAAATTATTGTGTTTGATACACATGCCAAAATGTGCTGCAATGATCGTTGTGTTTGATTGCACTCCTATATTCCAACAATTTTCCACGCTTTGTTAGGTAATTCACTTTTTCCCCATTTTATATCGAACAAACTCGCGAAAAGTCCTCTGAACCTGTATGTCTCAACATGTATGGCAATAATCGGTGAATTTATTAATTTACCGGTAACAAATCTGTAATGTTACCTTTCTTTTTTTTTATAGTGGAAATAGATAACTAACGCTGGAAACCCCATCTCGCGAGCTCAACTAGTCGAAAACATATTTAGTTTTAAAAGTGGTTGATTTTATAGTTAAATTTACTTGCAATGCGCATTCCATTAATACAAATTTAAGGGAAACGTGTTTGCAAAATTATTATGGTCCTCTTTTGGTTTTCTCTATAAAGTCTAATTATAAAAGCAATTATAAGAACACACGCCACTAAAACATTTGTAAAATAATCATGTTTACATAAATTTTTACACAAAAATATGCACAATAATTATATACTTTTATGATTGTTTCGTAAATCATGACTCACGCATTATTTGACCAATGTCAATCATTTAATCGTGCTAATATGTGTTTCGACATTAACAATGTTAGAAAATTATATAAGATAGACTGCACCAACATCTTTAAACTAGGAATGTATTTTAACAAATTTACTAATTATGTTAAACATTTTACGGGTTCCGTAAGGAATATTTTAGGTTATGCGTGTATACTTAGACCAGGGAAGAGTTGTGTTAACTAAACAGAGCCTATTTACGAAGACAGAACAGGGCTTTAATTGAGTTATGTTAAGTTGCAATAGATGTGAGCCATTGGCAAGAGAGATCCTAATAGTTCTTCTGCCAAGTAATTACGTTATAAGACTAAATACAGTGAGCACTTTTGAAATCAACCTCTGTAAAACGTCACTGCCCTAACCTGCATTTATTTTAACGGGCGCACTGAGTGACATGCGGCCTGTGAGGTTGGTGACGTCAGAGGAAAAGTATTTCCATGTTTTTATGTTGAATTAAAATCGTTACATAATCATTTGTGAATACTGAAATGATTTAATTCGTTTCCTGTTATTTTTAATGCATGCACATGTAGTGATAAGCTAATTTGTAAACTATATATTTTTCTAAAGATTTCACAGTTTCGCTCGACCGGTGCACGAATAAAGTGATGAGGTCTATCGCCATGTTAATTTTATATAAGGTGTATGATTACGAATACACGACGTACCTACAAGTAGATCTTAACACTTTGACGACTATACTCGAGTGTAGCGCGGGCAAAACTTGTTTGAATTTTTCATTCCACATAAAAAACAAAACTGCTCCGGGTATACTTAATATCAATTCCCTATTTCATAAGGACTTTAAATATGAACTAATACAACATCAACAACGATCTTCGTAAACGAACGCCGAATGTTTGCATGGTTACGGAAATCAACACGATGGGATGTACATCCTGTTACATACGAAATAATAGTTGTTTGGAAGACGGTAAACTCGGCACTCCATTGGTTGGGAGCCGGCCAATACTGAAAGACTGGTGTCGTTTTGACCAGTAGAATGGCGTCAAGCGACAATAGGGACCCACATCATACCTCCCCTCCCCCGGGGGAGGGGAGGTATGATGTGGGTCCACCGCCACAGCGCCGGGCAGCAATGCAAAACACTGCCCCCTCCTTAAGTCCGTTCGTCCCGAACAGACTCTACAGCATCAGGACTTTCGTACAGTGCCAGTCGGTCGATGTGGACAAACTTGGGATTTTCTTTCCAGGAGTCCCTGCAGCGGTATGGATATAGGTGACTAACGTCTAGCTTGTCTTTAAACATGGCACAAGTGTGCCGACCTCAAAGTGTTAAGCAGTGCTTTCAAAAGTGCCTCACTTTACAGTGAACAGTCTATAACCTGAATAGTACATACATTTGCCGTAGGCTGAATATCGTGACAGTACGCGACGAGTGGCATTACAAGGTGCATCTCGAAGGTTTTTTCCCTTCTTCGCGTGGATCCACAGACTGACAGACCTCGCACAGAGTGTTGCCAAGTGTTATATAGATTGTGCATTCGCGACTTCTTCATACTTTCGCAATCAAACCTTTGAAAAATCACGCCATTTATGATGTGTTGGTTTGCTTCCTAAATATATGACGTACCACAAGCGTTTCGTACTTGTATTAACAAAAAAGTATCTTATTTTTTGATTAGATTGATAATTTTAATAAATAAGTTATGCAAAATACCTATGGCGAACAATTTTTCCCAACACGACTGTGTCCACAGCCTTGTCACATTACTTCTGTTTATTTTCACACTTTGAATATGAAGCTACAAAAAAAATACGTTAAATCAATTTCCAATTGCTTCTGTTTCGTCATGAACGTCAGGTTTCATGTGTCTATTCCAAACAAAATAAGAGTCTATATTTAACCATTTTAAGCACGCAGTTGTTGAAAGTATTGAAAATATGAAAGAAATGGCTATTTTATGTCATCTGACAAATCGCCCTGTCGCCATTAGACAGCACACGCGGACTTGCCGAAAAAGCCTATTTCGAAAGACCTTGTGTTTTTATTTTTCACAGCCAGGCTCTTCAGAAATAAATAACATTCCTTTCTGGACCGGCCCGAACCCACACAATACACTCAACCAGGACATTTCATCATGAAAATTAAGCAAATTGCATTTGTTTAGGGTTGTTCAAGTTTGTTAATCCTTTCGTGCCCACTGTAGCCAAGTGTCTGATTGTTGCACAGGAGTATTATATTTGACGGGTGATGTATACCATATGGTTCGCTGTCCCAATTCTACCCTGTCGGCACATAACTGATTAGTAGAGACCTGCAACATTCGCATTATTATTTTAAGGACAGGCTTCACCATGCATCGGCGTATAGGGAATTAAATGGTAACTTCGGGCATAGATCTCTCAGTCGTTTTCTGTGGTAGTATTTTCTACTTAAGATCTTTTGTTAGAGAATGAACGCATCTAGATTTGTAAACCTTCCCAATTTTTATTTTTTTATTTTATTTTAAATGCACTTTTTCATTTTTTATAAAATCGTAACCATTTATAAATAAGAAAAAGGTTAAATTAAAATTAAAAAATTAAAATTGAAACGGTTTACAAATCTAGATGTGTTCGATCTCTAACAAAAAATCTTTAGTTGAAAATACTACCGCAAAAAACGACTGTGAAATCCTGGTCCGATTTTATCATTTAATTCCCTATGCGCCTATGCATGATGAAGTCTGGCCTTAAGGATATGTTAAATTTGAAACACTTTTCCTTTGCAATACGTTTGTCATTGGACCAGTCTCTATTTGACACGCCCCTGGTAACTCTGCGCCAATAAATGAACGCTCCACAACCGTGTGCCCAATCATGTGCAGTTCACTCAGAAATGGAGTGACTTAACGTCAAGGCAGCGGCCAGTGGAGAAAATACACTGGCTCGAGTATATACAGTACTGTGATTTTCAGCTTGGCCAAAACTAAATAACGTCAATTTTTCAGTGCTTTACTGATTCGTAAACTGTGTTCCTGCTTTTTGTTATGACTGGTTCACATCATTAACGTCGAACTCTTAGTGGATGTGATAGCTAAACAGCACTTATAGCACGTACCATAATTGTTCATATTTGCAACACCAAAAACTACACCATCTACCAAAAAGTAATTGAGCACCCATGAAGATAGGTAATTCAGTACGTCAGTTGACTTGTGTTTCAAGGCCTTCGGCGTAGGACCGCTGGTGTTTGTCCGTGGTAGCATGAACACAGAGGCCTATTGTAACATTCTATATATAATGAAATACTCCCAACATTGTGGCGTTTTTACGGAATGGACCCGTGTTACTTCCAGGATGACAATGCCAGGTGCCATGTTTCAAGGGCTACTATGCAGTGGTACGCCGACAACATTGTTCGCCGATTGGACTGGCCCGCCCAGAGCCCTGACCTTAATACTATAGAACATCTTTGGGACGAATTGGATCGCCGGGTGAGGGCTCGTCAGGCGCGGCCAAAATCCATTACTCAACTCATGGGATGGTTGCAAGAGGTATGGCTACGAATCCCCATGGATGTCCTGCAAACACTCGTAGAGAGCATGCAAGACAGGGTGGCTGCTGTTATAGCTGCAAGAGGTGGCCCTACGAGATTATAACGGGGTGACAACCAACGAGCAAACAATGTGGACAGGTGCCCAACTACTTTTTGGTAGATAGTGTATCAATTAATGTGGGAATGAAAGGGCTAAATCGTTTTTTTTTTACCACACAAAAGCAGTCATTATATTAGTCTTAATATTCTTGACTATCACGTACATGAATTCGCACCTTTGTTTCTAAATTTTTTAGAAATGTTAAGCCACCCGCTTTTTTTTTTTTTTTTGCTTGACAGTGACTGATGAGAGGTAATTAAAAACATGAGAGCACTGGAAAGGCAAGCTGCGAGAGTACCGACGATGCAGTGAAAGGTCGCTGGTACCTCTCTCCCAGATGTAATCACCGCGAAGCTGAGCCTTGTTAGCTGCAGCGTATAGAATATTCACCGCCGATTTATCATCATTGAGGCTACGCCTCTCAGAGCGGGGGAAGTACAGACCGAGGCCCTTGTCTTCCCAAGCGGTAGTCATTTGAATGGATCAGGGTTAGGGGCAGCTAACCCACCCCGCCCTGATCCCCCATAGTATAGGCACTTTAACTTGGCACGCGCGGCGCTCGCATGTCAGAAGTGTGGTTTTGTGACCCAGTATAGCCCCTGGGCCACGGTTTCACCCTGTCCCCGTGTCCACTCTTTTATATTATCCAGGCAACGACTCCAATTACGTCCTGGCGGGAGCGTCGAGTCCTCTTGGGGAAAGTGCAGCTGCGTGGAAGGACGCGTACCGTGTTCTTTGACGGGTATCGTAATTTCAAATTAACTTCTCCCGCCCTTTTTTTCTTGCGTGTGTTCTGTAATGGGGACGCGGCACGTGAAACTTAATTACTGTCGCTGATAATTTTGTCATGTTTTTTAAGAAGTTGTTTTGTTATCATGTCATTGTGTCACAACGCCGGCAACTGGAGAGCTGGTTTGTATAGTCTGCGCGCGGTTTCTTCACACTTTTAGAATCGAACCTTTGAAAAAAAAAAACACTCCATGTATGACGAATTTCATTGTTCCCTAAACATATAATATATCTCAAGCGTTTTATACTTGTGTTAAAATAAAAGTACCAAGTTTTTTTTTGTTGAATTGAACTTTCACTTACGTTTGATTTATACGTTTCTTTTATAACGAATACGAATAAAACGGGGGAAAAAAATAAGGGTTGGTACTGCCTACAGGCTGTTTACGATAAAATGAGCACTTTTGATAGCTCTGCTTATGATCTACTTGTATAGGCTGTTCACGGTAAAGTGGGCACTTTTTAAGGCCCTGATAAATTTTTTCCTTTCATACAATTTCCATCTTCCTCGCTGCTTTTTAATCTAAATATTACAATGTGGCCAGTATACATTTCACCACTCTCGAAATTTAATGTCCGAGGCTGCAATAAGATTTACCTATTTATTAGTGGTTAATTTCTGTAAGGAGGGCTTTAAAAAGTGCTCACTTTACCGTGAATAGCCTATATGTACGTTGTGTATTCTTCCACTTTTGGTAAAATTAACATTACCATGGGCCTGATCACTTTATTAATGCGTCGGTCAAGTGAAACAGTGACATTAGAACGTGCATATTTTACAGATGTGGTCAATTTTTACACTTCGATACATTGAAAATAGAAAGCGGAAGAAATAATTTGAGTTATCACAGACGGTTTTCTAACAATTTTTATTCGGCGTTAAGACATGGAACTACTTTCTCCTCCATCGTTGCCAACTTTACTGGGCACATGTCACTCAGTGCGCCCGTCAAAATATACGCAGGTAAGGGCAGTGACTTTTTTCTAACGTTGATTTCAAAAGTGCTCACTTTGTCGTGAACTGAACAGCCTTTAGCGAGAAATAGTTCTCATGCAAAATATGATTAGACTCAGTGCGCATGAATGCGGTGATTCGTCCTTCTGGTACAGTTTTCTAGACTGTGTTAAGCTCTGTTTGCATGATGCGGAGGAATATCCTGGAAGTAGAACTTCAGCAGGGCTTCAGAAAAGGTCGGAAGTAACCGCGAATGGACTACGTTTAATATTTTCCTAACTGACGTAAAGAGCTCACTTCCCGCTGTAAACTCGCTCTCTGGCGTGCGTGCTGTTGTCACCAGCGCCACGTGAGGATTATTTACACCCCTGAGGAATACCTCCGGAGTAACTGACGCAACGCTATCATGAATAGGACTTGCGTGTTCATCTTAGGGTCACTGAACCATGTGGTAAGACGAATAGAGATGAAATTATGCTCAGTCACGTAGGGAGTAAAATTGGCTTGTCAAAAGTACACCAGTCATAAAGAATACTGCGAAGTTTCCTGATTATATTTCCGCTTGTAAATCTCCCCCTTTCAATCATACATAAATACGTATACCTTTTCATGCGTTAAAATGAACGATTCTGGTATATTCCTCCGCCTCGTGCAAACTAAGCTTAACTAAGTATAGAAAATTACACCCAATTGACGACGCACCGTGTTCGTGCGCACTCAATTCGCATGAGAACTATTTCTTACTAGGCGCTACCAACACACGTGTTTTCTCACTGTGTATGTTCATATTTATTAAAAATTAATAACTTTAATTTATAAACAAAATATACGCGAAACTCTAATTGAACGAAGCATTTGATACTTCTATGTTAACAGAGGAATAAAACGCTTGTGATACATGGTATATTTAAGAAATAAGTAAACGCGTCATAGCTGGGGTGATTTTTCAAAGGTTTGATTCAAAAAGTGTGAATAAACCGCGATTAGACTATAAGGGCTCGTCGTATAGCGAGGTCATTAAGACAGAGATAGTTGCTCAGGGATGCTGGAACTTGGAAGGAAACGTTAATGGTCTGTAATGAGGGACCTTCCCAGCGTTCGCCTCGAGTGATTTCGGAAAACCGTGCAAAACCGACATCAGGATGATCATGCTAGGAATCGAGCCTGCGCCCGCCCGAATACGAACCCCAGTGGGTCGTATATCGAGAGACCAGCTTCACGTTACTGACAGCAGCTGTTGATAAGACTAGGGGGCGATGTCTCCTATACACGAGGAACTTAACTCGTTAAACGGTGAACGGCCGTGGTGGTGCAGTGGGTATACTACTCGCCCTCCAAACCAGGCGAACCGGGTTCAATTCCCGACGGGGTCCGCGAGTGGGAATCGTGCCGGACGATTCCACTTGTCCACGGGTTTTCTCGGGGATCTCCCGTTTCCCTCGCCCTTTCATTCCGGTGCCGCTCCATACTCACCTCAGTCACCCCCATCGGCTCTCAAGACCTCGCTGTTAAGAGACACCCAGATCTCTTTGCTCACTAAAGACCGGTATGTTTCATCCTGGAATTTACCAATACTTTCCACACAGTGGGGGAAAAATATGCCAACCCTGGTGGGGGTGCTCTAACCTGGGTTCTCGTTGTTCCAGAGCCACCTGGAGAAGATCCTGGAGCGGCCCGGCAAGGTAGCGCAGGACAGGACACCATTGAGCAGACGAGAGGTGAGTGTACACTAGTTTCGAGGGTACAACCCCCTCCCCCCGGTCCAAACCACCAGGCATCTGGCATATCGCTCGCATACCGTTAACTTTAAGGCCCTCAAGTGTCCAAAATGGTGTTTTATATTTAAACGTATTTTGTATTTCTGTGATACGACTTCAAATATGTCATATAAAAAATGGGAACAATGGGAAAATCTTTTTCTAAACTAAAATGAAAGAAACTGAAAAGAAAATTATTTTTGATATTTTTTAAACAAATTTTGCAAAGGCACCCAAGTAAGCATTTCTCTTCAGCCAAAAATAATTATTTTTACTGTCGTCAGAATGTGACGAAATTTTTCTTGGAAATTCATGTTGTGATAGGCCTATAAAACCATTTCGTGTTTTGTGGTAAACTTCCAGTCTAACAATGTTATGAGAAAGTGTATTTCATAAACTGTTAGAAATTTGTCTGGGAAAAAATTTAGAATCAAAATGTTTACAATTACTTCAAAAAGGGGCATAATTTATTTTTTTAGCATTATTTCCATATTTTAATTTCATTAGTGTTGATATCACGTTCCAGACACTTAAAATTACTTCAGAACCAGAAAAAAAAAAGTTGGTACCTTAAAGTATTTTAACTATTCATCCCAGGATGTGAACGTGATATCGGTAGTTACAATAAATGTATTTCAGGGTGCGTCAAACATTAATACAGGCTATTCACGGTAAAGTGAGCACTTTTTAAGGCCCTCCCAACGGGCATCAACCACTAATAAATATATCTTATTGCAGCCTTAGGCGTTAACTTTTGAGAGTGGTGAAATGTGCACACTGTGTTTATTGGCCACATTACAATATTTATATTAAAAAGCAGCAGGAAGATATGAAAGTAAATACTTAGAATGACCTTAAAAAGTGCTCACTTTACTGTGAATAGCCTATAACAATAATCATCACTCAGGATGTAGAAACTGTGGAATGAAACGACCTGGGGAAAAGGGAGCACTGTGAATAAACCCCATCTGTTATCGTTATCGCCGTTCGCGTTCCCCATTAACGATGTTCCGAAGTTGGATAGACAATCTTATTGGCGTTTACAGCTCGAGTTCCGGTTAGAAACGCCAGTATTTAAAATTTAAAAAAAAAAATATATGCTTTCATAATAATTCTTAAATTCATTTTATTTCTTGTTGTGAGAAACGAATCACGTCTGGATGTAGATTAAACCCATGTATAAATGATAGACGTTCATATAATTAATTTATATTAGTGATTTTGGTTTATTTATTAATTTAGTTCAAACTACTGTATAGTATTATAATAAAATGTCTCTATCCTATAGATAACTAAAAACCGTATGGAAATATAATATTCGCTCATTCTTACGGTCAAATTCATTACAAAAATTCAGATAGTAAATGTTTATAACACTTATAATTCGACGTCAAGACATGGAACTATTTTATTTCCGTAGCTACCAACTGAAAATGATGCGTGCCAGTTAGTTTTCCCCGTTAAAATACATGCAGGTAGCGGCAGTGACATTTTTCAAAGGTTGATCTCAGAAGTGCTTTATTAAACGCGAACAGCGTAAACTGGAGGGTAGGCTGCAGGATTAGTAGTGAATCTACGAGTTGTCACAGTCTTCAAGCTGACCTAGGCCTCGGTTACACAGGATGCAGAACTACTTCAGTTAAACAAGTTCGTCTATTGAAGAGGTTACATTACCTTCGAACGAGTTCCGATCGCAGTCGTTTCTCGTCCAAAGTGAACCGTTTCCACAAGTAGTTTCGAACGACTTCTCTTCTCTGCTGCGGCTCCTATTGGCTGCTTCCAAGCAAACAAGCAGTGTAATAAATATTGCTGAATTTGGCGGGAATTCTTCCACTTGTTGAATTAATTTTAGTTTATGGTTGAATGTACTAATAGCCACCCATTATTCCATTACAGTAAAAGAGTAGGTCTCATAAGAATTAAAAAGATCAATAGTGATAAATGTTGGAGGCTATTATAAATAAATATCATACATTTTAAGATCCATGTTTGTTGAGGTTATAATTTCCACACTGTTAAAAGTTTCCGTATATTTACGGAAATTTTTACGAAAATACACAGTAAATATACGGAAACGCAGTCCGTAAAAACGAAAAACGGAGTTAAGTGCATAAATACAAAATGCGGAAAATCTCCGTATTTCCTATAACTTCGGGTTTCGGGCACGAACAATGCCGAGTCTACACGAAACTTTCTTCGCCGCTGTAACCAGAAAATTATCGTTTCCGCGGAAGGTAAGGTTATCCATGTCACTAAGACCTGTTATTTCAAACATTAAAAATTAGCAACATTATACCAAATTCACTACGTGAACGCTAGGTAAGTGATTAGGGTCGTGAACTAGTAATTTTATGACTCGGGTTTAAATCTTACTTTAAGTATAGATATTTTTAAATTATTTAAATATCTTTTTTATGCACAGTAGAACACTTACATAATGAAAATAAAAATAAGATAGGTATTAAAAATTATTTAAACTAGAAGTACAGAAAACTAACTAGGGAATTAACGGAGAGGTCCGGTGAATTTTACGGAAAGTCCGTTTCTGAAAATCATTGTGTCCGTAATTTTACGGAGAGTTTACGGACATCTCTGGATAAATTTTTACCGGCACTTTCCCGTAAAATAAAATAATTTTTTTTTTTTTTTTACAGTACATTGATTTCATTCTGCTTTGGGCGTGTGACCGCAAAAACACGTTCTGTTTTTAAACTTGTTCAGACACGGCAACCGAATGTATTTAGCTGAACATGTTTTAACAGTACCCGTGCAAACCACGGCTCCGGTAACCTAGGATGGATTTATCAACGCGTTTTCAGGAATTCCTGTTCGCCAGATCCGCGCGCCACAACCCGGCTCGTATTTCACGACCTCCGCGTGCTTGTGGTGTAAGTGTTGTCAGTAATTTGGCACGCTGGTTCGGCGCCGCGGCGGTTCAAGTTCGAGTAGCCAAGTCAGGCGGGGAAATGAGTGCATGTTGGCAAGCATGGCGGAGGTAGGAGGGAGGACTGTGGCGTCTTAACCCTCTGGGGAGTGTGCACGCATATACTCGGGGCTAGGTTCACGTGGAAATTTCTTCACTCTTGAAGACAAAACTAACACTTTTATTGTTTTACTGTTTCGCTGGACTTTATCGGCGTCTAAGTAAAAAAACACGACCGTTTCTCAAGAATAAAACTGTCCTTTTCATTGAGTTCTCAAGTGAAGATGATGGACTGTAAAAACCTGTTACATCTGTCCCTACACATTAATTTGTACACAGTCAACACGCGACTCCATTGGCTGACGGCCAGCCAGTAATAAATGCTGCAAAGCACAGTAGGCGTGTCCGATGTAGCCAGGACCAATGGGACGATGGTAAGTGCAAATGCAGAGACCAACACAACTGATACTGCTGTAGTTGAGAGTATAGGCAACTCACTTCTACCTTTTGTCCAGCGTCAGTAAACTTGTGCCGTCATAACGGGTTAAGGTGTTAAGGGGAATCACAACCATCCGTCGCATTCTGTCACTCGCCCGTCCGTCAGACGGTCACGTGATCTTCGACCAATCGCAGGGAAACTTTTTTTTTTCTATTATTTAATCCGTCAAACATATCGCAAGCTTTAACTTTGGACGGATCGAGGGGGGCGCCACCGCTTTCTGACGACATGACGTAGACGCGAATACTCTCTTTGGAATGAAATGCAAGGCGGTGGATGCGTGTTTGTTTATCTTGGTAGTAAACTCAGGAATTTAAAACATAAACAATAATTCAGTAAAAAAAAATTTATCACGTAAAAAAAAATTATTTCCCCAAAATGTTTCTCTCTAGAAAATGTATTTCCAACAAAAATATGCCTTCTACAAAAGAAGGATCGCGATGTTAAATTGTCACGCTGAAATGTTGCCGGACAGAAGGATCGACGGATGACGGATTGTTGCGAGTTGCTTTCAACTGACGGACGAAAAAAACAGACGGATGACTGGCTGACGGTCGTGAGCCCAGCTTAACAACGTTAAGAAATGACCCTGCGACGAAACTAGGTAGCTGATTTAAATATCATCTGAAACGTTTAGCATCCAAGTTACAGTAGCTGTAATAAGTTGTGACGCCAAGTGCTTGCGGTATTTCCGAGTGAAATTAAAGAATAAAAGAGTGCAATAAAGTATAGGCTATTCACTGTAAAGTGAGCAGCGCTTTTCAAGGCCTTTCCGAATTTTTCCTTTTAACCAATTTTTGTCTTTCTGCCACTTTTTAATATCAACATTGCCATGTGCCTGATAAATATGATGTATACTTTCACCACTTTCAAAAGGTAGTGTCTGAGTCTGCTATGAAGCATAATTATTAGTGGCTAATGGCTGGAGGGTCTTAAAAAGTGCTCACTTTAACGTGAACGACCTATAACAGTCAGTCTACTTTAGTAGATTAGTTACGTTCACTATTGAGTTGAACTGACTTCAGAGGTTTCGGTTGGCCCTTAAGGATGTTGTGGAAATTATCCGTGACTGATTTTTTTCTCAGATAAATTATTATAATCACACGGTTCTCACAAAACTGCATCTCAAAGCCGAAATTTTACTTTTTTTTTTTTTTTTTTTGTGATGCGCGGATAAAATAAAACAATAAATATTTGCAGGAAATTGTTTGTAATTTTACAAATTATTACACAGATTTCTCTCGTAAAACTACCCGTTTGTAAAACCAAAAGAGGCGTGTTTTTGTAGTAGAACTCAAGAAATTTTTGTCCTATACTGACTCGTATCCACGAGCTTCAGCAAAATTGCCGACACTCAACCAACAGCGCAAAACCGTAAATATCTGTTTGTGTAGAAACCATGATTGATGTAAAGTGTAGTTGCGTGCAAAATGAAATGCGTTGCGAGTTTGAATGACGTAAATTGCTTAAATAACTCGAATAATCTTAATAAAACGACAATTTCAATCAGACGGGAACGTTATTACTAATTAACTGTTAATGTTTCCTAGCTACACGGAACTCTTAAAAATTAAACACAGTTCTGATAAATGTATTCTTCTTAATGAAATAACTTACTTAACATTTTGTAAGTTATTGGAATTTTTCAATTTAAACATAAGCGCTAAGTACGTAAGTTAAGTTCATCTAGTGGTTAAGATCACAGGCTAATAATATAAGGGGTGTTGTTGGTTCTAGTCCCCATACTGGCAAAGTATCTTTTTTTTTATAAATTATATTGTAAATTTTTTTTTAAAGATATTCTTTTTTATTAATTCATCACTTTTGTTTTCTACAACAAAAAAAAGAATTGCATACATTTTTCCAAACTGTGAGTTATAATATTTAAAATATATGTTTTGCAGATTTTACAAGGAAGCTGTTTGTAGTTTTAGAAAGGAATTTTGGCATTTGGGTTTCCAAGGATTTTTCTTGCAAAAGTACAAAAACTTTTTTATAATGCATGTGATCAATTTTTTTTTTTGGCGAGGAAAAGGTAATTGCAAATAATGTTACAAATATGAAATAATTTTTTTTTTTTTCGTGGCCAACTCTCTTAAACAGCAATTTCTCGAGCACCAGTTAGGTGAGGATTTAGCAGCGGCGAAATTCAAGAGCGGCAGAGGACCGGAATGTTCCGAGAAAACCCGTTGGTCAACGGCAAGGACCACTCCGTTTCACACACGCGGGAAACCGGGGTGACTCCGGCGGGAGCTGAACCCGGGTTCCGCCTTTTGGGGGAGGGAGGGAGGGAGGAGGGCGAGTGGTGGGATTGGCTACTGTGGCATCTGGGCCCCTAGTTCAGTTGTGAACCGGTTTCCACGACCGAGAGCAAAAGGACAAACCGTTGCTGAATGTAGCTCTGGTGTAATATTGTTACCACACTTGTGTCCCAAGTTATAGGCCGTTCACGGTGAACTGAGCACTTCTGCTTACAATCTACTTGTATGCAAGTCGTGTATTCCTCCGCGTTATGTAAAATTAACACCGCCACGAGCCTCATCACTTTATTCAGGTGCCCGGTCTAGTAAAACTATGGCATTATTAGAAAACCTAATATTTCCCAAGTTTGCTAATTACTATGCTTAGACGCATTAAAAAAAAAAGGAAGGCGAAATAAATAATTTAGGTTATCACAGATGTTAACCCAACACTTTTAATTCGACGTTAAGGCAGGGAACTACTTTCCTTCAAGCGTTACCAACTTTACTCGACTAATGGCACTCAGTGCGCACGTTAAAATATATGCAGGTAGGGGCAGTGACTTTTTTTAAGGTGGATTTCAAAAGTGCTCAGTTTATCATAAACAGCCTGTATAAAAATGTGCATACGTATGATATTATGGTTCGCAATAAGAAACAAGTGCCGACAAGTGATTTGCCACCCAATACTGAAAACCGCTAGAGAGTTAACTTGTTTGAGTACTGAATTTCGTTACAGCCTATATATACACGAACGTTTTCCAGATCTTATTTGGTAGCACGGCATTGCACCTTATCGAAGGCGAGACTCTATTAACTCCAGTGCGGCCACAGGATACGATTTCATAGACTATTCCGGTTTCTTCACACTTTTATGAATCAAACCAGATGTATTACGTGCTTGGCTATTTTCTGGATATAGCGTTTTATACTTGTGCTAACATAAAAATACGTTATTTGCGATTAAATTTACAATTAATAGGAATTAAAAAGTGGAGAAAATAAATGTGTAGTAAAGTCCTATTAAGAAATAGTTCCATGTGAAATATCATCGACTGTTGCTTGCATCAGGCGGAAGAATATCCTAGAAGTGGAACTTAAGTAGGGCTTCAGAAAACTCGGGAGTAACCGTGAATGGACTACAATCTACATTAAACATTTTTTCACATTGATTATACGGAAGGTTGAAGTAACGAGCCATGTATGTGAATAATCCCTAAAGGCGGTATTACACGATACCAGATTCCGTAAAAGATTGTACGACCAGATTTCTTACCAGGTTTGATAATTGGTCCCGTCCTATTTTCCCCTGGCCAATCACATCGCAGTTTCAAAGTGTAGGGCGCTCCCCGTGGCTACTGCTTGAAACGAGCTGACAAAGAAACCGAAAAGGACGCCTCCATCTTGATCATACACCCGTGAGGGTTGAAACCCTTTCAAATATATTTAAAATAAGACAACGACAAATAATACTGGCTATGAAAACTTTCAATTACTGTTTAAAACCGTTCTAAATACTTAAAACTTTACCAAGTCTACTCTAAGAAAATAATAATTTGAACTGTATACTGCATATATAAACACATCCTCAGGGGCAAAGTCTCGATATCCATTATTACCGCGTATCTTTAGGGCGTGAGTTCATTACTCCGTCGGCTCCAATTTTTTTATCATTAAATTTTACATACGGTTAATATCCCGGCACGTAAAGAAAAAACCATATTTTGCAACCGGTCAGTAATTTTCATCAAAATTAAAAATAACACACTTTTACTCTAGTGACTTCACATCGTTTTCAAGAAAATGAATGACACTATACTAGTAAACAATCAATTTATGTAAAAGGCGAACAGCAATATAGCAATATTAAGATGTGCTAGACCTACACAAGTTACTTAACTGTTAGCAGTTCTACGAATGGGGTTCATACGACACTGCGCACCCACCGAGGGTGCCAAATGCTAGTACGCAAACTGCTGTCGTGTAATACGGACACTCCATGGCGGCTCTTACAGCGGGGTCGTGCACCAGGGCTTGTAGAAGCTTGTTCGAGGACCGAGCACGGGTGCAGGCGTCGTGTAGTATCGGGTTTTTGGGATAGAGCGACGTGTTGAACTTCGCAGAGTTCTCGGGTTTGACGGCCACAGCAATGTCCACGTGGCCGCCGAAATTACTAGAGGGCGAGCTCGTGCCGCCTGCAGGGTGCGTGGCCGAACCTGCGGCGGTCGAATCGATGCGCGGGAGTATTGCAGACGGGGGAAGCAGCACAGAGAAACCACAGGATTAGAAATTGAAGCCTGCGCGTTCGGGAGGTTAAAGCGTCGAAACCAGACGTTGAGGACGAAGCGTTCTCATGTCGGCCGCTGTGGTGTCAGGGTCGCCGAGGTTGTTGAGCGCTCGTTGTGGACACCTTGAGGACTATACTCGAGTGCAGTTCGGGCGAAATTTGTTTGAATATTTCATGCCGGATTAAAAAAAAACAACGATGGTCCGGGTATACTTACATTAATTACCTATTTCATAAGGATTTTAAATGGGAACTAATACAACATCAACAACGAACTCCGTAAATGAACTACAAATTTTTGTATAGTCACGGAAATCAACACGATGGGATGGACATCCTGTTACGTACGAAATAACATTTGGCTGGAAAACGGTAAACTCGGCACTCCATTCGTTGGCAGCCAGTCAATACTGAAAGACTGGTGTCGTTTTAACTAGTAGAATGGTGTTAAGCGTTATAGATATAGGTGACTAACGTCTAGCTCGTCTTTAAAGCTGGTAAAAATGTACCGACCCCAAAGTGTTAAAGGCTGTTCACGGTAAACTGAGCACTTTCGAAAGTCCTTGCTTAACACATTCCGAGCTGCACGTGTTTACTATGATTGAAGGCAAGCTAGAAGTGAATCACCTGTATACATCACTGCAGGAATGTATTTTCTGTTCGCAGAAACCGGTGAAATTCGTGTTATTATTTGAGGACATGTTAAACTTAAAACACTTTTCCGTTGCAAAACGTTTGTCATCGGGCCAGTCTTTATTCGACACGCCCCTTGTAACTCTGCGCCAATAAATGAACGCCCCACAACCGTGTGCCCCAATCACGTGCAGTTCACTCAGAAAGGGGCGCCACTTAACTTCAAGGCAGCCGCCAATGGAGAAACGACGCCGCCTCGGGTACATACAGTACCGTGGATTTTAGCTTGGCAGAAAAAAATAACGCGAATTTTGCAGGTCTCTATCTTTTGATTTTTGTATCCCCCGCTTACCACTATTCTATTGGTCCACACCACACTGAGCGTGCTCTACGACGTTCATCATTGGCTGGTCTTCAGCCACCGGGGTCGCAGAGCTGATATGCTCCAGTCAATTGTCGCTTGCTATGTAAAAGGTTTACAGTCAATCGTGTCCTTTTATACGGGCATAGCAAAAATATACTTTTTTTTTGTAGGGAAACTATAGCTGTTGGGTTGTGTTGTTCTTGTAAGATCATGTTTTAAATACAAGCGGAACAATGGCCCTCCAACCATGCGGGTTTAATTTTCAAGGACGAAGCAATTTTTAAACTGGCCTGGCTCGAACTTCGCTCGAGCGTAGTCCTGAATGTGTTAATATCGACTTGTATGCACATGGCGTATTCTTCCACGGCATGTAAGATTTTATCATTCACACGGGCCTGGTCACTTTATACATTATAAACTGTCGAAAAATATTGTAAAATTTAATAGTCAACAAATTCACTAATTCTTACATTCCCGTGCCTAAAAATATCAAAACATTTCATTTTACTATTTAAAAAGTTTTTCCTTTACAATTTTAATGTAACTTTGTTTCAATCCGCCGCTACCAACTTTACAGGTTACTCGCCGGTCTGTGTGCCCGTTGAAA
This sequence comes from Dryococelus australis, assembly GCA_029891345.1. Classification (NCBI taxonomy): domain Eukaryota; kingdom Metazoa; phylum Arthropoda; class Insecta; order Phasmatodea; family Phasmatidae; genus Dryococelus; species Dryococelus australis. The sequence continues at coordinate 30,495,837 of CM057008.1, forward strand.
TGTATGCAGGTATACGGGCAGTGACATTTCTAATATGTTGGCTTCAAAAGAGTTGACTTTACCGTGAATAGCCTATAAATATTTTTCCACGTCGTTTTACTGAAAACTAAGAGCTGTTTGTCGGAACGGCGAAAACCAGGCCTCTTACCTCCAACATATTTCCCGTTCATACTACTTCAAATAAAGTTAGGCAAATAAAATCTGATGGTGCTGTCTCCACCGAGACGTTAATATCACCGCCGTGTTTGTCTGGGAAAGTTGGACGGCAGTGGCGTGTGGTGAGGTGTTGCGAGGTAAGCTGGTGCTTGCTCACTACTGTACATTCTCGGTGCACGCAGCAGGAGCCAGTAACCACAGTGCAGCCTGAGGAAACTGAATGTATTCCGACCACTCACAGGCGAGCAGCAAGGGCTCCATTACACGCATCCTGTGGCGTCAGCTGCCGAGCTACCTTTTACTGGTGGAAGTGTACACTAACAAGAAACAGGGTGCAGCACGCAGGTAACGCCAGCTTACCTCGCAACGTTTCGCCACACGCCACTGTTGGATGGCTATAGTTCCCATCAAATATTCCAAAAGTTGGTAAGTTTATAAAATTATTTTGATGTTTGAAGAGCTCAGATAATAAGAATCGCGAATATGAAAAAAAAAATTGCTGTTTCCGACTTCACGAAACTTTAAAATTGTGAGTAATTCCTGGAAACGAAATAAGTAGACACGGGAATTTCGTGGGTTCATCTGGGGGCAAGTTAAACTGCATTAACGTGTAAATATGTGTTTGTGCTTCCATTGGTCCATAGTTTGTTAAACGCGCCCCGAACGACTTTCAACCAATAACGGACCTGCAAGGAAAATGAGAACCGAATCCCGAGCTATAGCTACTCTGGGTATAAACTGGAGCAACGGCCAACGAACTACTAACTGACGCTCGAATGCACAGATAATAGTGGAGTCTGGCTCGTTTCCGATTGAATCCGCAAAATTTCCGGGTCTGTAGAAATAAGGCAACAACATGATAAATTTATATAGAAACTCTCTGATCATGAACGCAATTTGAAGAGAATATTTCATAATAATATTAATCCTTTGAGGACGGCACAAATTTACTACCACTGAGTACAAGTTTGAAGTGAGCTGCCTATATTCTACACAACAGAAACATCATTTTGGTTGGTCTCTGTATTTCCACTTGCCATTGTCCTATTGGTCCTGGCTACACCGGACACGCCTACTGTACTCTGCCACGTTCATTATTGGCTGGCCGTCGATTAATGAAGTCACGCATTGGCTATGTACCGATTAATGCATTGCGATAGGAGTAACAAGTTCTATAATCCATCGTGTTCGTTTGAAAAATTATTTTAAAGGAAAGTTTATGTTTACAAACTGAAATGTTGACTAGTTATCATTTCCTACTTGGATTGCGACAAAGTCTAGCGAAATAGTGAAACTATAAAAGTGTGAGCTTTGTCTTCAAGATCAAATAAATTTACATATAAACGTAGCCCCGAGTATATACGTCCATACTCTTCAAAGGGTTGAGAACCCATAAGGCTTTCGGCAGGAAATATTTCTGATTAATAAAATACAATCATAGTAATGAAATGAAAATAAATCACAACATTCGTTACGTTTATTCCTGTAGTGGACTGCGCGGAAACACAGAAGAAGTATCTCGCTTTGAAAATAATTTTTTCAATGAAAATCCAGACCAAAACCTCCTCGGAAAACCAAAATTGACACCGTGGCACATTTTCAAATACATTCCTGATTATATCACCCTATTTGTTGAATGGAAAAATTTTATGGTCGTATTTTGTCTTCATACTTTATTGCCAAATATGTCCGAAGGCGTAGAATTTGACAGAGTGACAGGGGCTTAATACAGTTTTTTCACTCGTCTTCTGGGGTGAGTTCAAGTTGCTGATGCTCGATTCTTCTGAACGGATGAAACCATGCGCTGTTATCACCTCTACCGTTGGCCGTGAACACCTGACACAGGATGTCATGATTTCTGATATTCTTAGGCAAATGATAATTATTTTGCTCATAAAATAAAATAAAATAGTAGCAACCGATATTAAACGAGAGTGTCGTCAACCATTGAGAGCTAAATGGTAACAAATAAGATATTTGGTTTTGGATGACATTCATATTCATGACATGGCGTCTATACGTGTGGAATAATAAAATATACTTGTGATCAGACATCTCCATTGTGGGGTAAGAGAATTTCAATCAAGTAGGTATTCTATTACGCCCATTCATCCTGAACTTTCTATTTCGTCAACTCATTTTGGGAATCTGAAATAACATACCTTTGGATTAGTTTAGGTTAGGTTGAATTAGGTTTGGTTACATTAGGTTAGGTTAAGTTGGGTTAGGTCGCACTAGGTTAAGCCATCGCAATAAGTGTAGGTGGGTCTTGCTGATTTCAATCACGATATATTATTTCACAAGATTCAATTATTAAATGAATAGTGCACACATATGAATATAGGGGACGCCGTGTTGAACTGGCCAGATTGGTGTACTGAACATTTCCCGTAGAAAATTCTCTAGAACTCTCCGTAAAATTAATGACATGTTGCTTTCTCACTGACAGATTTATCGCAAATTACACACAACTTTCCCTTGAATTCACGGACTCTCTCAGTAAATTTGAAAGTTAGTTTTTTCTGTACTTCCTGTTTTAAAAAAAAAAAAATTCTACCATACCAAAAGGTTTTCAATTTACATTATCATGGTGTTTAACTGTGTACAGAAAATATTTTAAAAATATATTATAAATAATTTATTAACGGCGTTGGACCCCAAAAATTAACTAATTTTATTTTTCCACCATACATTGTTCAATTCATATACATTATACGTGAAGTCATTTTCCTCGAATAAAAAATTTTACACTTTGTATTATTTGAATAATTTTATGTTAAATTCAATTTTATTTTTCTGTTTTGCTACAGCCACAATAACTAATACTAAGTGGTATAGTAAAAAAAAAAAAAAACTACAAAGTAAAGTAATGTCATGGGCTACCTTTGTGACATATATGTCATCACCAACATCACCAAATAACAAGCCGTAAATAAGAAAAAAATAATAAAATATAAAAATTGTTAAAAATATTTTTTACCTTTTTTGATATATGAACTGTTATTTGGTGAATTATGTCACAAGGTAGCCAATGGCATAAGTTTACTTTGTAAGTTCTTTCAGCTGAACAACTTAGTATTTGTTATTATAATGTGTACAAGTTGAACAATGTTTTGTACAAAAATAAACTTATTAATTTTTCGGGGTCCAACACCTTTAGAGAGCAAGATTTGAATCGCAATGAGAAGTGGCAGAGTCCGTGGCTTGTATCGTTTAGTCATGACTGTATTGCGAACTCATAAAGACCAGTGTCACACTGCCAAATTTTCCCGTCAAACTACTTCCAATAAGTTTGGTCAATTAAAGTTTGGACAGTTATGGCGTTCGTCGGAGCGTCATTAACGCCGCCATATTTGTCTGAGAAAGTTGGATGGCTTCACTTTCCATCAAACATTTGAATATCGGACCGGTAGTAAAACTTATTTGGTGTTTGACGGTTTCAGCAAATCAGAATCGTGCACGACAAAAATGGACGCCAAGTAACAACGAACAATATTGCGGGAAACGAAGTAGGTTATAAAGATAATTAATTTATGTAGAAGCTGCCTGGGCGGGAATGATATTTTAAGCGAATATTGCTCGTAATATTACGAACCAGAGGCATTAAATTTAATTGTGCAGGAAACATCTCTGATAAATAAAATTTGAATTTAATATGGAAGTTAAAAGAATTTTCACACTCCTTAGATCTCTCCCTGTAATGGACTGCATGGGAAAACGAAAGCAATGCCTCACTACGTAAATAATTTGTAAATAATAATTCAAATTATATTCTCCCAGTAAAAATATTCTACAGTGTGACACATTTTAAAACACAATCAAGATTATTTGATAAAATTTGTTGAAAAGAAAAATTTGTCGGTTGTATTTCGTCTTCAAATTTGATTATCAAATACAGTGGTCGTGGGTGGGATTGCATTTCAAGAAGCAAAATTCAAATACATGATGAGCAACGCCAGTTTCCTGCGTGAGCGATAGAGGGCAGCAGGAGCGCGCTTGCATCAACCAGCTGCAACGAGCACAAAAAGAATTCTCCAGTGATGCGAAATTCTTCGCGTGTCAAACAGGCTTAGTGGCATCAGGGACAGAGCAACACTGAAAATGGAGAGTGGAAATAATTGTTATAAGTTTATTATCGTACAAGATCGTAAAGAGGCAGTTGTTATGCGACACAAGAGACAAAAATTACCATAATTCTTATAAGTTTATTATCGTACAAGATCGTAAAGAGGCAGTTGTTATGCGACACAAGATACAAAAATTACCATAACAGTTACAACGTGGAAAATAATTGGTCGGATGAAACAAAAACTGCCAATACTAATGACGGAATTTACCAAGGCAATGTCTTTGTAGATAAATGTCATGTGTTTATCTTCTTATGCGCTAATTTCTGGTAATTAATTTCAGTTTGCAGCTGGGGCCGAGGTGGTGTAGTCGTTAGACTAGTCGCCTCCCCCCACCGTGAACCGGGTTCGATTCGCGGCGGGGTCGCTCCCAGTTTCTCGCATGTGAGAATCGTTCTGGACGATGCTGCTGGTCGGCGGGTTTTGTCGGGGATCTCCCCTTTCTCCCGCCCTTGAATTCCGGCGCTGCTCCATACCCACCTCGCTTCACCCCTCGATGGCTCTCAAGACCTAGATGTTGAGAGCCTCCCAAATCTCTTCACTCACTCACTGTTTGCTGCTGCCATCTTGAGTCTCGACATTGCATAGTCTACGTAGGACAGTTGATGCGTTAAGCTGGCGCGCACCTCTTGTATCCCACGCCGAATGTGGTCTTACTGTATTTTTACAATCTTTTATTTAAATTGCATTGTTTGTATGTACTGTTTCTCTCCGACCTCTATGCACTGAACTGGCGTGAAGTCTGCCTGCAGAGCATCACTGTTCATCAGGTTGCAGCCCAAAGTGTGGAAGGGGCCACCAGTGATTAACTGCACTTTTATAGTCTTTTTAGTCTCACGAATTTATGAATGGATGTATAAATAGTCTACATATATCATAATAACAGAAAAATCGCTGAGACTGAAAATTAAAAAATAAATTAACTATACGAAAATCTTTTAAAACCCACCTTGTATTTATAAATGCACTAAAAATAGAGAAATAATTGTGCAATTACAGAATTTTTAGAACTTGTAAGAAGTGGTCAAAAGCCGTAATAAACTTTACTACAAATTATTATGTTTATATCAATTTATGTTTAGTATATAAAAGCTTGGCACGAATAGTTAAGATCCTTGCGCAAGATATGTTCTTACTACGATTGCGCAAATGAGCTATACATTCTATATTGCGAATAGTTTACAGACTTACGCACGGTATGTGCTTACTACGATTACGCAAAGGAGGTATATATTCTATATTGCTAAAAGTTAAGATTCTTACTCAAAATATGTGCTTACTACGATTACGCAAATTAGGTATACATTCTATATTTGCGCCAGGCTTTTATATACTAAATATAAATTGATATAAATATAATAATTAATAGTAAAGTTTATTACGGCTTTTTCGACCACGTCTTAGAAGTTCTACAAATTCAGTAACTGCTATAATTATTTTTCTTTTTTTTTATTTCACTTGTAAATAAAACGTTAGTTTAAAAAAGTTTTTATTGTTAATTTATTTTAATTTTATATGCGTATTTGTTCAGTTTTTTTTAATAATGTTTGAGCGTTTTAAGTGTTGCTAGTTAGTGCTGGTGACCGATAAGGCAAAGCGTCTAAGTGGCGTAGAGATCCCAACTGCCTCAATAAAAATATTTAATGTTTTTCTCGTTACGGAGGCGAAGGAAGTTTCGTGTAGGCTCGGCATTGTCCATTACAGAAACCCTGAACTGTAGACGGCAATACGAATATATTCCGTACATAGCATTTACGGGGCTAAGGCTCCGTATTACGTCCCTAACATCGCGTTTACACATATTAACAGCACATTTTCGTGAACAAATGGGAAATTCAACTAATGCAGATGGTTGATAAAGAAACACTGAAAAATTAACGGGAAGGTTTTTAGAACATGACAGTCAGTATTTAAGCCCTATTAACGTACACATTAATTTTTCAGTTCAGGTGCTGTAAAATAGGACAATTTTTGATGGGGAAAGTACCTACGAGTTTCTTATAACTGCTGACACTGTGTAGCGTACGGAAAGAGTTTCAGTACATTATTGGCACCAGGAGCAACCAATGATAAAATAGCTCGTATATCAGCAGCAGCCAGTAGCATTGTCTAAGGAAATATGATGCTCGTATTGGTGCTGATTTCTGGACTTTCACGGCTCCGACCATGTCTTTACGTATTCTGCAACGTATCAGAACGAACGATTATACTCGGGATAGCATGTTAAAGGGGTTAATCCCTTAAATCCCACATTAATTAGTACTCTAACTTCTGGTGTTCGCAAATTTTAAATTTTTGATGCATACAGTACTTAAGCTGGCAAAGAACTAGTTTCGTTGTTACGACCGATAAGCTGTAGGCTAATCATTGTTCTTGGTGATCAGTGCTATGAGAACCAGTCGCAGCGTAGCGGAGTAGCATGGTTTAGGAATCGGTTGCCCACAGGGAAGATCATTTGTCACTGAGCTTCGCAGAGTACAGTGCTGGTGAAATATAATCTTCCTGTGCAACATGTTCACGATTGTGTACAATGGGCATGAACGGGTTGAGTACTATATTTATGGCGAAGGAGTCACATGTTGTGCAATATAACGACAACCAAACAACAGTAAGTTTCGTCGCGAATAATAAACGGCGCGCTGTCAAGATGGATAAAGAACTGTCATATTGTTTTGCGTATTTTTTTTATCTCACATTTTTTCCGCTTGAATCCTGCATGTCATTCATTGACCCATAGCGTTATTGGTTCGGAAAGGTGGACGGCAGTAGAAGAATGCTGGTCAAATTGAAGTCGAATCAGATGAATTTCCTGTCGCAGCAATCTGACATGAAAACGTAATGTTTTGGACTTTTAACGCTTGTATAAAATTAAACCAAGAGTCATTAGTGGTTAAAACAAAATCTCCAGTCTTGAGCGTATTTTAAAAGTGACTAGCATGTCACTGAGTGGTTAAACTAAGTTATTTTAAGTCTTTGGGTCCTTATAAATAAACACTTGAACATTATCATTTTCCAGAATTAAACCAGTTCAGTTAATGTTCACGGCTATGATTACACTGAAGTGAAAATTCATTCGTGAGCTGCATTGCATCCACCAATGTCCCTGTGGGTGATCTTATTTGTATATATTTGGCGACTTTTGGTTAAGTGATAGGCGATGCAACGATTCAACATAGATTAATCGATTATTTCAGTAAAATAATCGATTTATATTCGCAATTATCAACACTGCAATTAATCGATTAATTGATGTTGACCCTCAGTGTTTTATCATAGTACATTAAGCCTGCATTCAAAATGATGGCACATTGGCTCGAAATAATGGTGGTACGATTCTGACATATGCATAAAATCATAATTTAATGTTCGTGTTACATAAATTGTACACTTGTTTTAAAGTTGCGTTATATTTCAATAGTAAACTATTGAAATAATCGATTCAGCTTAGCATATTACGATTCATCGATCCAGCGATTGCCGACTCCAAAAATAATCGATGTTTTTTTTTTATGCCCATCCCTACTTTGGTTTATAAATGCTGGTTGATACTCGTATAAGCGAGCAACCGGCACGTATATCATGTTACTAGAAACAGTCAGCTTTCGTATTAACATGAGCGCAGCGAGGACCTGCACATATAGTCGTTCCAACACCTGAAGTAATGAATCACCCAGATGTCGAAAGCGTTAACAGGAATATATCGGAACTTTTTTTTTTAAAGTTCCTGAGTGTGATTAATGTCCCTCCACAGCCGCGTGCCACTGGCAGTAGCAAACCACGCGATGTTTACACGTGGCCCAGTTCTCTTGCGAACGATTTACAATGCACGGCGTTCTTTACCAGTCCGTTCTAGAAAGCCCCGTCGATCACAGAAGTAAAACCTGCTGCCAGTCTGCGTCGAATAGCTGAGAGCACAGAATCGAAACTGCAGACAGCAGCAACAGTATTATCTTACCGGCGAAATACCATCCTTTGACCAGAGTCTACGAGACGATCTTACAGAACCACAGCCAAACCGAAATAAATAGTTATTCTTCCAGGGCATATAGACCGGGTAACTTTAACAGTTCAACTGCGGCTAGGTTAGACTCAAAAGGTTTTCGGTGGCTCCCTACATGATACGTCGCCTGAATTATACGGAGTTATAAAGATCATGCCAGTGAGAAATCCGCATTCTTAAAGAAATTGGTGACGTAGGCTAGTTTTACTTAGATATAAGTTTTCACGAATTGCACTGCAGCACATTATTAGTTGGAATTACTCAAAACGCAATCTGTACAAAGTACATAAAAGTTAAAATGTGCCAAAAAAAATATTTCAAAACATAATTTACGCGAAAAAAATTCCACGCTTCGCCAGCATGGGTAAATGTATATAACAAACAGAAACGAAATGCAATGAATATAATTTCTTCACATTTAAAGAATGCCACATTTAATATGATGCTAATTTAACTTGGCCTAACTCATTGTCCACTTCATTTGGAGCATGCAAGAAGGAGCAGGGATTTTTTCAGAAGTTGGCATGAAAAGAACTCACTTAACCTTGAACACCGTATAAAGGCTGTTAGTGGTAACTTTAGCACTTTTGAAAGCCTTGCATAAGATTTAGGTACTTGTATGCATATTGTGTGTTCTTCCACCATATGTAAAATTGACATTGCTATGGAAATGATCACTTTATTAGTGCTTCGGTCAACGACAGCGGTCGTTGTCAAAATTGTCAAATTTTGTTATTCTTAAAGTTATATGCACATAAAAATACTGAAACTAAAATGTTCACTATTGTTTACTCATAACTTTTAATTAAACGTGACTACGTGGAACTACTTACCCTCCATCGTTGCCAACTATACTGCGTGCATAACAGTCAGGGTGCCCGTTTAAAAATACGCAGGTAGGGGGCAGTGACATTTTTTCAAAGGTTGATTTCAAAAGTGCCCACTTCGCCGTGAACAGCCTTTGGCAACGGTGTCCTTCGCAAGTTGCCTCCTACCTCATGTGACCAGCAGTGAACATTTTTCTTTCATACACTCTGAAATTGTGCTTTTTCTTGTCACTCAAGGGCTTTGTTCTTTTTACTCTCTCTCTCTCTCTCTCTTTGTTGCAGAGCTACAACGTGAACGTCGAGGACATTTTCCAGCAAAGGGTGAGTCGACGCCGGCAGGCAGTAAATTGGCAATAAATTGTCAATAAACGGGCCCGAGTGTAGGTTTACGTGTCGCTCACCGAGCGACCACCTGGCAGATGGGTAAAGTACTAATTAGAGCCCGCAATTTTCCTCCCGAGCACGTCGAAGAGAGAAAGAAGAAAACCTTATGTTGGGGGCTGGTGGGGGGGGGGGAGGGGGATGATATTTCAATAACCGGTAGAGACGTCAGCCAAGAGCTGATGGTATTAAAAATAAAGGGGCGATCCACCTAGTACGTGTCTAACAGAAGATCGTTCAAAAAAAGGGGTGGTTACAGTTAACGCAGCTCACAATTTGTGGGGAACACTGAGCCCTTAATTGGCACGCTTCAAACCCCGGTTAAAAAAAAAAAAAAATCACACACTCTTTCCGGACATTGTTCGGTAATTGGGAACACAAAGGAGGCATTGTCGCTTTATAGCAGTGCTATATAAAAGGGAAAAGTGTTTAAAAAAAAAAATATATATATATGTTATCTCTCATAGCGGTTGTTTCAACCTGGGTAATAAAATGAACTTTTCGCCGAAGGATAACGTAGCAGTAATTACAAAACAAAAAAATGGCTAGAAATGTAACTTTGAAGGGAGATATAACGGTACGGTACTCTTTATTGTTCAGGAAACCGTGGAAAATACTCAACATTTCCGTTACGTAAGCGTTGTTATCTTCACTTGCTGAAATGATGTAATACACAGGGACCTGCAAAATTCGCGTTATTATTTGGGCGCACGTTGAACTTTCGACACGTGTACCTTTGCGATAATGTCGTCATTGGACCATACTTTATCTGACACGCCCTGGGTAACTCAGCGCCAATGAGTGAACAATCCGCAGTTGTGTGCCCCAATCACGTGCTGTTCAGTCGGAAAGGGCGTGACTTCGCTTCTACGCGGCGGCCAATGGGGAAACGACGCCGGCTCCAGTACATACAGTACTGTGAAGTTTAGCCTGAAGCCGGATAATAACGCAGATGATCGCTGTTGAAATAATCATCGGAAGTATTGTCTAATAGCATTATGTGGTAACTGAAAAATTTTTTTACTTGTTTTGTGTTTGATGGCACGACTCTGATGTCTTGTCACCGTAGATACGTTTGTGACATTCAAAGTGATCTGTGTTTAGGACCGCTACGCTTAAAATAATGTTGCACCTGCCCCCCCTTTACGTAATGCAAAACACGTGTTCGTTTGTATACCTGTGATTTAAAAACACGGTTTTCTCATTCGGAATATACCAGAATCTAATTTTGTTCAGACTGGCATCGTTTCACGGAAACGCATTATGTTCTTATAATTCAGCTTCGAAAATATTTCGAGAATATGTTATTTGCTTGGCTTACAAGTATAAGTGTTTTCGTAATTAAAACCACTCGCTGTTTACATTCAACTGTTGCAACAGTCTAACTTCGGACGTGTGTATCATTTTTTATATAAAAAAAAAGTTGTATATAAATACAGTATGTACACATTCCTCCTATTAGGCTCTCGGGATTGGTTGTGGAAAAGTCTAGCAGTGTGAGAATTACCGCAATAAAACCAATAAAAAAAACTTAGCTACTTCGTATTTTTCATCGGGGTTTGATTTCTTGACTATATACTCCAATTAAAACAAAACCATTACCTACTCCGATACTTGATACAGTGAAAAGTTTCCCAGCAAAAGATTGGTGAGAGATTTTTTTTTAGAATTATAACGTGCAGAAACCATAAAATGAGTATATATACAAACATTTTTATCATTATTAAATTTTATTATTTGTTACCTTACAATAATAACAACATTACGCCTCCGCCCACGACCTAGTTTAAAACTAGTTTCATTTTCTTCAAAGCTCCTGTTAGAAAATTTGGCTTAAAAAAGTGTTTCTTCTTCAAGTTATATACATTTTAGCATATTATATAGACGATTATTTTCTTAGTTTCAAGACAATTATTTTAGCATATTCACCTATTTTGTTGTTTCTATCCTTTTTTCCCGCCAAATGTGGCAACTTTGTATAGAAAACTTTATATTGTTTCAAGTGTTGTTGTATATGGTACGTACCAGCAATAAATCGGTCACTGTATCAGCGATCGAGGACAGGTTTAAAATGAATGATACTTATGATCTTTACTGTATAGTCTATTTGCGGTTTCTTCACACTTTTTGAATCAAACCTTTGAAAAATCACCCTATGTATGATGTGTTCAGTTATTTCCTAAATATCACAGGTATTAGAAGCGTTTTATACTCGTGTTAACATAAAAGTATCTTATGTTTCATTAAATAAAATTTTACCGAAATTTTATTTATAAATTATAATTTTTAATTTGTAATGAATATGAATAAAGCGGTTGGAAAAAAAAAGTGTGTTGTTAGCGCCTAGTAGGATATAGTTATCATGCAAAATATTATTACAACTGAGTGCGCACGAGTCCGGTGCTGTAATTCCCTAGTATTAGTTAAGCTTTGGTTGCATAAAGCGGAGGAATATCCTCGGAGTATAAGGACTTGAGAGAAGTGTGCATTAACCGTGAATGGAATATATACAGTAAGGCACCAGTGTCCAGTAATTCCTTGTAGCCAATATGGTTTGTAATATTTTCTGCACAGGTCTGACACACGAATGGGTAATGCCACAATCATCAAACAAGCAGCAGGTTGTTCGGCGGTTGTAAGATAAAATTCTGAACACGAGAATAGGGCAATACTGAAACTCATAAATTAATATGTGGCCGAACGGGTCAACCACTTCTTGGTTTTAAATATATATAGATATAAATTAAAAATTAACATGTTTGCGTATTACAGCTCGCGCGCTACAAAGTCTCTGTTCGGCGGCCAGACCGTTCTTAGCTCACCCAATCCTAGCGGTACAAGTGCGCGCCCGGAGTGAAGAGATTGCGGGCGGCTCTTAACACCAGGTCTCGAGAGCCGATGAGGGTGAAGCGAGGTGAATACGAGGCAGCGCCGGAATGCAAGGGCCGGGGAAAACGGGAAATCCCAGAGAGAAAAAAAAACCCGCCGAGCCCCAGCGGCTTTCGTCCGGCACGATTCGGAAGCGACCTCCCCCCCCCCCCCCTCCCGGGAATCGAATCCGGTTCTAGGCGAGAAGCGAGTAGTTTGGCCACTAGACCACCGCGGACCCCTGCTCTAGAGTTAGTGTGAAGTTTACACTCTAGATCTCAAACAGGGAGAACTAAGGCAAATCAATTAAAAACCAGTGAAAATCGAGCAAGCGATATCCAGTGCCAGATAACTAATTTATAGACAACTACAAAATTCGCGTTATCTTTAAGATAAAGGATAAACTCCCCTGATTTACGTATAAGCGAGCACAGTCTGTGATTTTATTGGGCGCTAACGTTTAAGTGGAGTTACCTAAAGGCTGTTCACGATAAAGTGAGCACTTTTGAAATCGACCTTAAAGAAAAGTCGCTGACCCTGCCTGCATATACTTTAACGGCGCGCTGGGGGAAATTCGCCCAGTAAAGTTGGTAACGATGGATAGAAAGTAGTTCCATATCTTAACATCGAATAGAGGACAATTTAAATGATTTCTTTCGCTTTCTGTTTTTTTAAATATATCGAAGTGTAAATATTAACAAATTTTTAAAATAATTAGTTTTCTAATAACTTTACAGTATTACTTGACCGACACATGAATGATGCGATGAGGCCCGTGCCAATGTTAATTTTGCCCAAGGTGGAAGAATACGCAAAGTGCACACAAGTAGATCTTAAGCAGGGCTTTCAAAAGTGCTCATTTTACCGCGAACAGTCCATACCTGTATGACTTCCTTAAAGAAGACTGACCACTCCACTACCGAAGTCACAATACTGGTTCAACAATCCCGTGAGGCATCCCAAGATATACAGCTGGCCTATGACAGATGTCGGTCAAATACACATTAGCATGGAGTTCAGTCTGCTGCTTAATCATAACGCGAATTGTGTAGGTCTCTACTTATTAATATGATGGCATAATTCGACTGATTAATTTGTGATTTCCCCCTGAAAGTCGAGAATTCCAATGGCATAACCCAGTTCGTTTGCTTGACTTGCCCATTGACTGAAGTTGAGGTACAACGCTTATCCGTCTTCTGCGCATGTACCCAACATTGACCTACCCAAAACCATACAAAATTGTTAAAGTCACATGGTCAACAGCGATGAACGTGTTTGTTTGCATCTTACTTTTCAAATGACAAGCACTATCATATGAATAAAATACCTTTACTAATTTGAATTTAATCAAACCGCATTACAAATTTCAAGAGGAAGTATACATAAATCTCAAAGCATTTGTTTACAAATCAGTTTTCTAACCTAAAATCCAAACCATGCCGTTTTCGCTAGACGTGTTGGCAAAAAAGCAGTTCAATGTTGGGACACGGAGATTGGCTGTGCGCAGCCAGTGAGATCGGTCTACCTCATCTTTAGTCTACGGAGTTACCAGTAGGCAGTAGCTTATAAAATTACTTCCAGCGAATGTTGGTTTACTGATTGATATCAGTAATTCGTAGGGGCAGTGATATTTCGCGAAAATATTTCTAAGGAAGACACATTTCAAAGCACTATGGTGTCCAGCCTTTGTGATTGGCTGAAGCACGTTCTGGTCCGTGTTAACTGCTTGCGCACGAATCACAAAGGGTACAGTATAGAAGTTACGTAACCCTGAGCGGGTCGGTCAAATGTGGAAACGTCACCAACAGCCAATGGAGGCATGACTACAAGCGAGGTGTGTATGTGTGTGTGTGTATATATAGGATATTCAGGGTAAAGTGAGCACTTTTGAAGGCCCACACAACGGCCATTAAACACTTATAAATATATCTTATTGGAGCCTTAGGCGTCAACTTTTGAGAGTGGTGAAACGTATTGGTCACATTGCAATGCTTATATTAAAAAGCAGCAGGAAGATAGAAATTGGGTGAAAGCAAAAATTTAGTAGGGCCTTAAAAAGTGCTCACTTTTACAGTGAACAGTCTATAGTATTGAAGTCTACTGTGTGCTCCGAATTATTCGCGAAAAATCAGTGGGCGGAAGTAATTCGGATTTTAATCGACACAGTTGATGCGCGACGTGAGTGTGAGAACATGTGTGTTTGATGGCAGAATATTCAGTTCTGCACGGTGTTCGAACTGCGCGCGGCAGAGGAGGAAGCACTTGTGTTCCGGCCGAGCCAAGGTGAGATGGGGCGGTCCAGACTGGCGTACATCGCCCGCTACGTCGCCGCCACGGGCCAGGTGAGATCATCCCTCCCAGCGTCCATCTCCTCTTCTCTCCTCTCGCTGAGGAATGGGTTAAGGTTGAAGTAAAGCAACTGCCTATGGAGCACTGCACCCGACCATACGCCGCGAAGAACTCATTAAAAAAAAGTAGTACAGATACCATAAAAATTGTCAGAAAAATGCTATTTATGCTGTATATGAAAGAAGAATGTATATATTTTCCAAAATTATGAATATTTTAGTAAAATTAACTTTTCAGTTATACACAAATAATCGATTGCGTTTTTAACAAAATTTAAGCGTATTTCCATTCTGGATACTTCAGAAAGTGGATTTTGCAAGAAGATTTTCGTCATAGAACATCATCATTGTGTTTACTATGGTTGTGTGTAATAAAGTTATAATAATAATGTAGAAAGTAATTTTTATAATTATCTTTATTTACGTCGATTT
Organism: Dryococelus australis; assembly: GCA_029891345.1. Taxonomy (NCBI): domain Eukaryota; kingdom Metazoa; phylum Arthropoda; class Insecta; order Phasmatodea; family Phasmatidae; genus Dryococelus; species Dryococelus australis. The sequence goes on from CM057008.1 coordinate 30,510,976, forward strand.
GTCACAAACATTTATGGCTGAAATTCACTTAAATAAAGTTATTTATAAAATTGATATGATATATTATTACTATGATTTTATTACACAGGATCACAGTAAACATTATGACGATCTTTCTTGAAGAAGATTATCTTGCAAATCCTGCTTTCCGAAGCTTCCAGAATGGAAATGCGCTTAAATTTGATTAAAATACGGACTATTTTAATCGGTTATTTTTTTATATTTAAAAAATATAATTTAGTAAAATATTTTATAATGTCGCAAAATATATACATTCCTATTTCATATACAGCATACAGCGCACTTTTCTGACAATTTTTTATGGTGCCTGTACTATTTATTTATGAGTTATTCATGTTGTATAGTCTGGTACAGTGCTCCATAGGCTGTTGCTTTACTTCAACCTCAAGTACAGGTTGTTCACGATAAAGTGAGCACTTTTGAAATAATCCTTAGGAAAAAGTCACTGCTCCTACCTGCATATATTTTAACGGTCGCACTGAGTGGCATGCGTCCAGTAAAGTTGGTAACAATGGAGGGAACGTAGAACCATATCTTAACTACGAATAAAAAGTGTTATGGTAACCATTTGTGATAACTAAAATTATTTATTTCCCCCTTTTTTTTAATGCGACGAAGTGTAAAAATGAACAGATTTGTAAAATATTTACTTTTCTAACAATTTCACAGTTTCACTTGACCGACGCACGAATAAAGTGATTAGGCCCATGGGAATGTTAATTTTTTACGAAAGGAGGATGTATACAAACGTGCACACAAGTAGGTCTTAAGCAGGGCTTTCAAAAATGCTCGTTTTACCTTGAAAAACCTACAGAAGGAAACAAAGCAGTCGCCCCTCAATTGTTCAGCCAGGAGTGAGTGGAGAGATTAGGACGGCTGTTAACAGCGAGGTCTTGAGAGCCGATGAGGGCGTGGCTTACAAACTTTGTGACCCGATTGGAAAGGAAGTCAAGTGTTTGAGGTGCAGCTTGTTCTCAAATGTATCCGCGAAATTCCCGGGTCTCTGGTAATCACTTAAGGGAAAAGTAGTACACAAGATTTCGTTTTATAATTTTGTAGTGAATAAACTGCTGGAGTTTGTCGGTGGCGCCCAGAAACATTCTGTACAAAGTGGACGAGACAACGAAGAGAGCGCAGGACACACCAGAATATTCTCGGCGAATAAAGTAGCGACCATCCGGAGACTGGCGTGTGCTTCCGTCTTCAGTTCAGGTTTTCATGTCACCCTCTGAGTTTTCTGAAGCTACACAGCTTCGCCACTGAGTATGTACGCAGTAATTATTCATTTAACTAATTAGTTCCATTGCCAAAAAAAAAATCGTTCAAAGAACATGCGGTGAACCCAGTTGCCGAAATCAAAACGTCATGATAAAAATTTAATTTATTTTTTTAATGTTTGAATAGAATGTAAAGGTACTTACTATGATAGTTGTAGTGGATTTCCTTCAATAAGTAATATTAAATTCAGTCATTGATATGTCCGAATCATATATATATATTAATGGATTTGGTTTATTCGACTTTATACTACACACTTGTTACAGATAGTTAATTTGGCGCTAGAAATCGATGTTTGATCTCTCTCATATAGGAAATTGCTTTACTGGTTGTAACAGGATGTTTTCTTATTGCAGTGATGTTGTGGTGCTTGCTACTGATGCCAATAGACTAGTCTTTCATCCTTACGAAAATTCACAGTTGACAGTTTCGTTATTCCATATCTTAGCAGTTAACATTTTTACCCTCGGAAACAGTTTCTCTCTTTTACCTGTCGCCTGCATGGGCCCGCGATGGGCGAGCGGCAAGAGGGCTCGCCTCCGACCAAGGTGAACTTGATATAGATTCCCGGAGAGTTCACTCCCGGACTTTCACACGTGGGAACCGTGCCGGAGGATGCCGCTGGTCGGAGGGGTTTTCTCGGGGATGTACCGTTTTTCCCGCCCTTTCGTTTCCAGCGCTGACCCATTCCCGTCTGGTTTCGCCCTTATTGGCTCTCAGGCATCGTTGTTAAGAGCCGCTAAAAATCTCTCCCCTCCACTCCTGTTGCCAACCCCAGAATGCTGGTGGCCATGCGGATAAAATGCTTGCTGCATATTTATAAGGTCGCTGGTTCGATCCTGTCATGACATTCTAGGCGCTGTGGCACGCTCGTTGTTTCCAATCCCCAGTTAAGGCTACTGTCCAAATGGCACGCGGACTGGGTCGCAGTGTGTTCGTAATGGACCTTTTGATAACAATTTTCACGTGTGCACAATCTTCTTGCACATGAAAAGAAATTACACTTCACATCAGTGCGGAACACAGCTCCCACCAAAGCACGCTTATTGCAAACACTATTATGAAACCTTCCAACGGCTCTCGCAGACTGTTGTAGCTTAAAATATTCTGGGTGGTTTCCTGCGAAATTAGTATAGGGACATGCATTTAACTTTGCTACAGACTTTCCTTCAGAGAAATTATAGGTTTACAGTTTAAAGTCCCATAGGTACAGGCAGCATAACAAGAACACTACAAAATTGTGCCGGACGATGCCGCTGGTCTGCGGGTTTTCTCGGGGATCTGCAGTTTCCCCCGCCCTTTTCATTCCAGCTCTGCTCCACTCTCACTTCATTTTACACTCATCAGCTCTGAAGACCTCGTTGTGAAGAGCCGCCCAGATCTCTCAACTCAATTCAAGAACACTGCACGCCAGTTCAGAGCTTTGCGGGCATGGAGCACTTGGTGTGCGGGGCTTGTCAGTTTCAAATGTGGAAGGACAAACTGCCACAGTCAGCATTTCCCAAAAACTGGCACGTCAGCGGCTTTAGGACTTCGTACCTAGGGACAAGCAGCAACAGTTACCCCCCCCCCCCATCCTTCTTTTTTTACCGTGATGGTCGTGGTGGTCGGCCGCTCCTGAGCGCTCTGAATTATTTGTTAGCAATCTGGCTGGCGTCTTTCTATACGCACCTGGGCTCCTCATCACTCGTGGGACGGGGCCATAAATAACAAATTCGGCCGTCAGGAAGACGAACAATCGACTGTGGCGAGTACTCGTCGGGTCCTCCAGTCTTACTACCCTCCCCCTCCCATTACCCCTTCTCTCAAGATATTTCACCCTTTGTGGGTTTCCTGGGAACTGGATAACCTTCCTGCACTGTTCCACAGGCGAACTTCCGTACTGAGTGAACGCATAACGCTGGAATATACTGTTGTCGAATAACCAGGAAACGTGAATGGGGATCAATTCTGAGGCATTATCAAGAGGTATACGTAAGGTGCTGCTGAAGAGGCTCTAACCTCTCCAAAAAAATTGTAAATAAATATTAATAAATACGTTTAGTAAGTTTACCTGAGCGGGTACTTGAAATTAAAATATATTTTTGGGGAAAGGTGTTTTTCTTATTGTGCTAAGTGGTGATTTCAGAATCCAAGGTTCAGTCCCTCCCAAAATATAATCCTGTGTCATTGACTGCATTGTCATTAAATCCGAAAACACCACGAATCTGCAGCGAGTTGCCTAGTAAGAGAGGCGTGCTGGTGTTCTCGTATTGCATCGGTAACAGGGATTTCATACGTTCTCTATAAAAAGTAGCTGTCGGTGGCTAGAATTTCTGGTACAATGTCTTTACAACCAGTGATTTTATGGAAAAAAAATATATATTTCTATGTTAGATTTCAATACGGCAGCAACACAAGAGTAGCTTATTTTTATTAAAATCAATTTAGTAAATGAAACCACTGTGGCAGATCAAAGGTACTATATCATCTTCGAAATCTAGTTGTGAAAAAATGTGTTTCCTTAAGTGTTACTATAAATCTAATAAAATGCCTACGAATCGATGTCAATTAATTCATGGTTACGGGTTATTTTGTCGACTCAGTTAAACTAATTAGTAATTACTACTACTTTATGCTTCCTTAAAAAAATCACCTGTTTCAGGATGTTAATTTCTTATTCCATCCATTGACACATTATTCAGGGATAAATTTTGGGCCCGCGCCACTGAATTTACTTAAATGACCGATTCATATTTCATGATATGTGCGTCAAGTTATTGATTATTTGAAATACTGAAGGGATATTTTTTTTTTTATCATGATGGTTATTTCATTTTCCTTTTCTCATTTGCTTTACGTTTAGGCCTACTTTTTATTTGTATCCTTTCGCCGATAAAACAAGAGCAGAGTTTTATAAACCTCGTTGACGGACTTTGGAGAGAGTATTTTTACCACACTGTAAATTAAGAATTGGTTCGTTTATTATATCAGTTGCATACATTTATTTGGCCTGGACAGGGAATATCATACAAACAGATATGTTACTTTTTCGTAAAATGTTAAATATGAGGATAAAAATTTATGAATTAGTATTTTTATTGCGAGTGATTTTAATTTAAGGTAGGCGTTAAACATTTAGAGAAACATAGTTTGAAATTTCGTGTTAGTATCCATAGCCAAAATATTCGGCGAACTGTGTACTTGTATCTCTGTGTACTAGAGAATGAGTTTGCATTAAGTGTATTCAGTTATATTGTGTTAGAAAATAGGTAAATTACACGGTTATGTTACTTGGACTGGAGTGGGAACTTTCGTTTAGTATTCGCTCGTAAAAAGGGAATTAGTAAAATCTTGACTTACATAGTTACTATTTAAAAGTGACAACTGACTCGATCACCTTTCAATCACAGCTACATTTATTTCGCTCTTAAGTTTGTAATTTTTCCCCACTAAAATAACGTTGTTTATGAACGCTCAGTGTCAAACACACCTGCTTTTTTTCCGCTTTATTCTTGTAAACATTATTTCATGGTGTAAATAATAGTTATAGTCTATTCGTAGTTTCTTCACACTTTTTGAATCAAGCATATGAAAAATTGCCCCATGTATGACGTGTTCTGTTATTTCCTAAATATCCCATGTATTTCAAGCGTTTTATAACAGTTTACATAAGCATATGTTATTTCCCGTTAATTTGAAGATTTGCCTATATTTTAATGTTAAATTATGATATTTAAATTGTAATAAATGCGAATAAAAACAGTGAGGAAACATGTGTGTTAGTAGCGCCTAGTAAGAAATAGTTCTCATGCAAAATTTCATTGCAACAGAGTGCGCACGGATTAAGTGCGTTGTCCTTCGGTGTAATTTTTTTAGGCTTAGTTTAGCTTAGTTTGCACGAGGCGGAGGAATATCCTGGAAGTAGAACTTTATCAGGGCTTCTGAAAAGTGTGAAGTAACCGTAAATGGATTATACAGAATATATTAATACTTAATGTTTGAGCTGGAAAAATAAGATAACGCGATTTGGATCAAACACGAACTTTTACACACAAATATTTAATGTATAATTTCTCCAATTACCTCCAGCTTAAAAGTGCCCTCTTTGAAACAGCAACGCCACTTGCGGTGGAGATTTTCCTTATGCCAAACCCTCCAGTAAGTGTAAACATTGAAATTTAGCGAAATCGTTTCGGTACAAGCTAGACTTCAACAAAATGCACATCTCTGTTGTGTTTTCAATTGTATCACAGTTTATTAGACACGCCCATAGAACTGTGGGACAGTAAAAGACCTGCAGGGAAATAAGCACCGCATCCTGTACCACGTGGTCTGATGTGAAACTGGTACACATTGGGGTAGCATCGAAATAACCGAAAACTATAACTGTGTGGCCTGGCTTGCATGTTGTTTAAAACGCGAAATCTTCCTGTCCCAGCCCTTATAAATATGGTAAAGTGAGCACTTTTGAAAGTCCTCTCATTTGGAGTAATTTTCAATAAATACACTTTATTTTTTCTTTAGACGTTCACTTCTGAGTGCTGTGGAATGTACATACTGTGTATATTACTTACAGGGCAATATTTATTTAAAAAAAGGTTGTTCAAGGATTAAATATAACTGCATGGAAAAAGTATATAGGTCCTCGAAAATGCTCACTTTGCCGTGAACAGCCTATAGTAACCATAGTATGTGAATATATGTCATATGTGAATATGGTTTTACGTATGCGTGTATGTGTATGCATGTATGTATACTCATGTAAACGTGTATGTGTATGCATGTATGTATACTCATGTAAACGTGTATGTGTATGCATGTGTGTATACTCATGTAAACGTGTATGTGTATGCATGTATGTAAACTCATGTAAACGTGTATGTGTATGCATGTATGTATACTCATGTAAACGTGTATGTGTATGCATGTATGTATACTCATGTAAACATCCACTAAAAGATCAATCGTGTAAGGTCACTATTCAGCTTATTGTTATTTTATGAATGTTTTAAATTTCATATAAGCTACTTTCGAATTTTATAGTAGACATGAAGTTTTATTTCATTTTCTTCCTTTTTCTTTCCAAAAAATAAGTTTAAGTTTTATTATGTAAAGTGGTTAAGTGTAAGATATGATAATACTTTAACTTCGTCACAAAAAATTAAGTCGTTTTATTATTATTATTATTAATATTCCGTCAGTGTCTTCTAGGGACCACGAGCCAATTTCAATGCTTTGTCCTTTGTTGCTCCTTCTTCTTTCTCCAGCACTCCTTCATCTTCTCATTGTGTATATTTTTTCTCTCCTCGGACCATTTCGAGCCTGTTTTCTTTCCCTTCCTGCCTTGAAATCCTTCCATTTTCAACACTTTTTCTTCTTAAAAATGCCTCTCTTTGTTGCTTCTTCTTCACTTATATTGTTCCTGACCAGACCTTTCTTAACTTCCTGAACTCAGGATGTTGTTTATTTTTTTGTTATCATTACGGAATCTCCAACCCGAGTAGAACGAGCGCGAACCAGGCTTAATCGCAGTGTGTTCCGCAGATCCTGAACATCGGCGACGTGTCGACGTGGATGAGCGACGAGTCGAAAGAGGACGAAGACGGCTTCGTCACCAGAAGCATCCTGTGCATGCCCATCGTGAACGGACAGAAGACGGTCATCGGCGTGGCGCAGCTCATCAACAAGGTACTCGCTGTCCGCTCGCACGTCTCCACGCAGCTACTCCTGGCCGTTTGCTCTTGCGAACGCGGCCTGCCTCCGACTAACCACTACGCCGCTCGACAACGTTACTGTAGTATCAATAAGGCTTAGGGAGCCTTCCTTCTGCGAGCGAACATACGAATATGTCTGCTAAATTTCTTATGCCTTGATACAAAAGGATCAAGCCAACTGAAACGTCTTGTCCTTTTAACCCTCTGAGGAGTATACTAGGAGCTACGTTTATATGGAAATTAATTTACTCTTGAAAACAAAGCTCACACTTTTATAGTTTTACTATTTCGCTAGGCTTAGGAATCTAAGTAAAAAATAACAACTAGTCAACATTTCAGTTTGTAACAATGAAACTGTTCTATTAATTTTTTTTTTTTTTTTTCAAACGGACACGGTGAATTGTAAAACTTGTTACTTATTTCGCGATTGATAAGTTGGTACACAGCCAAGGCGTGACTTCATTGGTCGACGACCAGCCAATAATAAACGTTGCAGAGTACAGTAGGTGTCTCCGGTGTAGCCAGGACCAATAGGACAATGGTAGTGGAACTACAGAGACCAACCAAAATTATATTGCTGTAGTGTAGAATATAGGCAGCTCATTTCAAACTTGTCCACAGGGCTGGTAAATTAATGCTGTCCTCAAAGGGTTAACACTTTGTAGACTATGCTCGAGTGTAGCTCGAGCAAAACTAATTTTGATATTTCTTTGTTGTTCAGAACAAAACTCGCATGGATGTGTAGTCTTTTTTCGGCTAGTGTTTAACACTACCTCACAAAAACACCATAGCCCAGTAACAATTATATTTATAACGATATAATTTCTTTTTTTATAGCCACTCAAAGGGAGCATGATTGATTGTAAGTCCTTTTATAGGACAAAGGACATTTGATTGGGTTAATATCAGTTCGGCACTCCATTGGTTGATGAACAGGCCAATAATGAACGCTGTAAAGTTTAGGGGAAGGGTCCAGTGTGGTATGGACCAATAGGACGATGGTGAGTTCTAACACAGACACCAACAGAACCGGTGTTCTTGCAGTAGTGGATATAGGTGACTCACTTCTAATTCGTCTTAAGTGCCAGTAAATGTGCGCAGACCTCAATGTGTTAATCCAGTAATGATGCTGATAGTTAAATTCGCTTACATTGTGATGACTTTGTAGTCCTCCTTTGTTATATACTTGAGGCTCTTCTTGAGCTTCCAAACCGACTGAACGTTGAGCGAGCCAGAATATATGTGACTCCTGAGCACATCTATCATCTCTTTTATATCCACTCTCATGGTCAACTCGACCCAGATGTGGAGGCGGGGGAAGCCATCGCCATAGTTTTTGTATTTATTCATGTGTTTAGTTTAGTAAAGGCGGTTCACGATAAAGTGAGCACTTCAGAAATGAACTTTAGAAATGCATGCATATATTTTAATGGGCCTACTGAGTGACATTCACTCAGTAAAGTTGGTAACCATGGATGGAAAGTAGTCCCCCCATCTTAACGTCGAATAAAAAGTGTTATGTGACTACGTGTGATAACTTAACAATAATTATTTCACTTTCTGTTTATTCTAATGCATCGAAGAGTAAAAATGAGCACATTTGTAAAATATTTACTTTCCTAAAAATTTTCCTGTTTCATTTGGCCGAGGTATGAATAAAGTGACGAGGGCCATGGCAATGCTAATTTTACATAAGGCGGAAGAAGACACAACGCGCATACAAGTATAACTTAAGCAGGGCTTTCGAAAGTGCTCATTTTACCGCGAACAGCCTATAGTACTGATATTACTTTTGGGAATCGTGCCGGGCGATGCCGCTTGTCGCCGCGGGTTTTTATCGGGAATCTCCCGTCGTCCCCCGCCTTTTCATTCTGATGCTGCTCAATTCTCACCTCGTTCCACTGTCATCGGCTCTCAAGACGTTGTTGAGAGCCGCCCAAATATCTCATCTCAGTATCATATTTGTGTGTTCAGTGAATGTGCAATCCCCGACGCCGACTGCACACAGTGTGGACGAACGACACACTGAGCCTATATCAATGTCATGCGTATGCTTTAAGCAACAAAAATACACGGTACTATAGCGTTTATCTCCAATAGCTTAAGCTTGTTTTTTCTAGCAAACAGAAACATTTGGCAACTCTGTGGCCCAAAAGAATGACAATTTTTCAAGAATTGTAAGATTTGTAGCACCTCTTGTATGATTGCAAATTTTCTGCATTACTATAAGTTTTCTTTCAAACAACTTCAACTATGTCAATTCTTCCTGCCAACTGCAGGAAGGAAGTTAATCAATCACATTTGTAATTGTAAAACCGGTTAACTGTTCTAGTAACAGTTATTCACTCTATAGGCTGTTCACGGTAAAGCGAGCACTTTTGAAACCCTAGTTACTTTCTCCTTTCAGGCAATTTTTATCCTTTAACCACTTTTCCAAAGTAAATATTGCCACGTAAGTAATAAACACAGTGTGTATACTCCTCCGCACTCGGAAGTTAACGCCTAGGGCTAAAATAAGATGTATTTATTGACTACTATTCCAAATGAGAGGGGTTTCAAATGTGTTCGCTTTACCATGAATAGCCTATGCATATATATATATGCGTGTGTGTGTGTGTGTATTGTATAGGGGGTTCCTGTTAACTGGCAGAAAAAGTGCTTCAAAATTAATATATCTGGCACCCGTTACATGCCAATAAGAGACGATTAAGTTACATATAAAAATGATTAGGGGTGGGTGAAGCTACGAAAATTCGAATTCGAGTCGAATATTTTTAATATTCGTATTCAAAATCAATTTTTTTTACTCTGAACTTCGAAACAAAAAGAAAAACAAATGCTTTTGGGCAACTTAAATTACATAATTATTATTTGCCCAAGAAGCAAAATAAGACAATGTGGACTTAATAACATCAAAGTTTTTATTCCACGTTCGCCACACACATGGTTAAGTGAAACATGAAAATATAACCTCAACTCAACGAAATGCCCACAAATTAGTCAAAACTGCATTTCGATGTCAAACAATTGTCGGCATCTAATTTTACTCACAATGCAGCAATACGAAGTTATCGAGGGGGACAAAATCTTTTTATAGGGCCTATTATTAAACATTTCACTACCTTTCCAGACTTGATTCGGTACCTCAGATTTTTATCGGTGTTATATGTTTATTTTGCTCAAGGTCAACAGCGTCTTAATGCATTACGGTGTGTTAAATAGGAGATTAAACTGCAAGTGTTACAGACTTAGCCGCTGTGAAATTGCACCCACTGCCATTCAAATCTCAGTAATATAATTTAAAAAAAAAACGGGAAATTGTTAGTAAAATTCAAGTAGCGTTTCGCGCGAGAAGCTTTATATCGACTCTTTACGTACGCGATTTTGATTTGATAAATCAAAGTTTGTCCAGAAAATTTAGGTTTTTCTGCTTATTCGCAAATTTGAAAGTTCGTTACATAAGCGTCATATATTATGCAACGTTAAAACTGCATGTTTATTGCGAACATTAACTAAAACTGATTTTAAACTTGCACAATTATGAAGTTACGGTGAACCGTGCACACTGAATTTGTCTTATATGCGAGCGACATCAAAAGTTGCAAGTATCGATTGCTAGTTGTTGTGGTGCGTGAGTATCGATATTCATAAGCGTCAATTCAGTCCGGAGGGAAGACCTCTATGTTCATGCTCTCCTAATACATATGTGCCCGCCGCCAATACTGTCCCTCCCTGCATATATTTTAACGAGCTCACAGAGTGACATGCGCCCAGTGATGTCAGTAATGATAGATGGAAAATTGTTTCACAACTTAAAGTCGAATAAAAAGTATAAGGTAACCATTTGTAATAACTCGAATATGTATTTTGCTTCCTGTTTATTTTAATCTATTGAAGCGTTAAAATTACCAGATTTGTAACATATTTTCTTTTTTTATAATTCCACATTTCCAGCACCTGACCGACACATGAATAAAGTGATGAGGCAAACGACAATGTTATTGTTTAGGTAAGCCCAAGGATTACACAACATGCATACAATTAGATTTTAAGCAGGACTTTCAAAAGTGGTCATTTTACCGTGAACAACCTATAGGTGCGTGCGCTCGAGGTCGTCCTTGTGGCGGCCCCGGAGCGAGTACATACATACATACATACCCGGCCCTGGAGCGAGCATCAAGTCAGTCCAGAGTGAAGACCTCTGTTACGTTCATGCTCCCCTAATACCTCTTCTCCGCCCGCAGCCATATCACGTCGATTTCAGATGCGCGCACCCAGACGGACACACTTTTGTAGGAAAGAATACGCTGAATTTGTCTTGGAGTAGTGAGCGTGCAATTAATTGTTCTTATTATTATCGTAACTAAAGATCGAGAGGATTATTCTGACAATGCGAAAGGCATTGCACGAAGCAACCTTTTCTGTACGATTTGTGATAATAATTCGTTTTCGGTGTTTTTTTTTTTTACTAATTGTAAATTGCGTATTTTGAGTGGTAATTAATCTGCAATTTGATTTTGTTGAGTCCGCTGATGATCCCCTATCGTTTCCACCAAACGCCTGCTATTGTCTCGCAAACCGCGTGGCTAAAGGAGAGAAAATTACGAGGCAAAGAGCGTGTTGTGCCATCCGTCATCCATCGTGTGGTCGCACGCCGACTTGCGGTGCAAAAGGGGTTCTGGGTTCGAAACCCGGGTAAAGCATGGACGTGTGTGGTGTTTTTCGCTGTGTAGTCTGTTCGCGGTAAAATGAGCACTTTTGTAAGCCCCTGCTTAAGATCCACTTGCATGCACGTTGTGTAATTCTTCCGCCTTATGTAAAATTAACATTGCCACGAGCCTCATCACTTTATTCACGCGTCGGTCAAGTGAAAATGAGAAATTATTACGAAACTGTTTTATAAATGTACTAATTTTGACACAATGATGTATTAAAGATCATTAAAAATTATCACAAATGGTTACCTAACACTTTTTATTCGATGTTAAGATATGGAACTACTCCCCACCTATCGTTTCCAACTTTACCTAGCACATGTCACTTAGTGCGCCCGTTGAAATATGTGCAGGCACGGACAGTACCTTTTTCTAATATTGATTTCAATCAAAAGTGCTCACTTTATCGTGAACAGCCTTTAACAGTAGGTTACAGTAGTTTTTTACGGTACTCCCGATAACCTTTACCTGCGTACAAGCGGATGCATTAATAATCGCTGTACGAACGTCTTCAGCGACTACTGCGGTAAAAGCTGTTCACGATAAAGTGAGCATCTTAGAGAAATGTCACTGCCCCAGCATGCATATATTTTAATGGGCGCGCTGAGTGACATTCGCCCAATATAGTTGATAACGATGGATGGAAAGTAGTGCCGTATCTCAAAGTCGAATAAAAAGTTAAGGTAACCTTTTGTTATAACGAACATTTATTTATTTTTTTTCGCTTTCTGTGGCTATCCCGCTCGCCTCCCACCAAGGCGAACCGGGTTCAATCCCCGGCCGGGTCCCCGGATTTTCGCATGTGGGAATCGTGCCGGACGATGACGTTGGTCGGCGGGTTTTCTCGGGGATATCCCGTTTCCCACGCCATTTCCATACTCGCCTGAAACAACCTCGTCGGCTCTCAAGACATCGCTGTTAAGAGCCGCCCAAATCTCTTCAATCACTTCACTCACTCTTAACAACTCCAGTTTCATCTGACCGACGCGACGCATGTATAAAATGATGAGGCCCATGGCCACGTTAATTTTACATAAGGCGGGGTAGTATACAACGTGCACACAAGTATATCTTAAGCAGTGCTTTCAAAAGTGCTAATTTTATCGTGAACAGCCTATAGCAGGCAATACTGTGATGTGGTCGCCTAATGATAGGCAACCAGCAACTCGCGTAGTTATTTTGAGCTGCCCACTCCTCACTAGGATGCGTCTAACTTCACCCTCACTTTAGTGCTACACGATTGCTTTTCCAGACATTTTACTACCAGAATGTGGTGGCGTATTTTTCTGCACAGAAATCAGATTCGTCCAGAGTTTGATAGCCGAAGGTCTTTAAACATAATTTTGTCATTAATGATCAACTTTTTCATCTTGTTTGAAATCGAGACGAAACAACCACGCGAATATGCTATATCATAAGCAAACATGCCTATTTAAAAGGGTGAATAGTTGCTCAGAGACTCATTATAGTATTATCTTACTGCTGTTTTTTTTTTATATTTTCTTTCTTCAAATAAAAATGTTTGTTTGATTATTAACGTAAAGCCACTTATAGCCGAACGTTTAGTAGATTCATCTGAGTTGATTCAGTACAAATTTGACGACTTTAAATGTTATGTTAATAGTCATAATTACAATAAACATAAAATTATTATTTGGTACTGTCCTTTTTAAGATAGGGCTGTACCAAACTGAGACGGATGTCTCATTGCAGCACCAAGCCTCAAAAAACTCGCGCTGTCGAAAACTATACATGTCAGGTGACCTCACTAAGAATGTAATACATATAAACCGAATTTGGTTAACTACGGTCTACAACATCTGTAGTTGCGTCCATTATATTTCATCTCTTATAATAATACCCTACTGTTAGATACCTACTTTGCGAGGAATTCAGCTGTTCTTAATTACAACCAGACGAAACCTTAAGCTGTTCAAAATAATTTTCCTACAGATTCCCCATGTCTTCAGTAATAGGCGAGTGGAGTGAAACTATAAATATTTAACTCCGCGAAAAAAAAAAAAATATTAGCTCGTTCGTAAACACTATATTATTAATAGCCAGGTATAGGATGTTCACAGTAAAATGTGCACTTTTAAAATCCCTGCTTACGATATACTTGTATGCACGTAGTGTATTCTCCCGCCTTATGTGAAATTAACATTGCCATGGACCTCGTCCTTTTATTCATACGTCGGTAAAGTAAAACTGTGAAATTATTAGGAAAGTAAATATGTTACAAATGTGCTAATATTTACACTTCGATACATTAAAAAACCAGAAAGGGAAATATATAATTTAACTTACCACAAATGGTTACCTATCACTATTCATCCGACGTTTAGATACGGAACTACTTTCCATCCATCGTTACCAAATTTACATGGGCGAATGTCGCTCAGTGCACCCATTAAAATATATGCATGCAGAGTAAGTGACTTTTTAATAAGGTTTATCGTGAACAGCCTTTGCCGTAAATATGTGTGTTCTTAGAGCGTATACCGTTCCCACGAAGCACTGAATCTCCGAAAGACCGCCTCTAAATTTATACACGGTTTATCCCAACAGTGCGCCAGCTAAATTGGTTTGCTGTGTTTTATAGCCAAAAGGAACAGGGCGAGGGCGGGGAAGCGTAGAAGGTTAAGCCTGCCGGATCTTCGGAGGTCCCTTCGGGGGGTAAACTGCAACTAAACACGACGCAGAGAATTCACTTGCACGACACACGGGCATTGTCACACAAACAGGCGCTGCAGTAGTCAACGTGATTCCCATCGGTCTCTCAGTACGAAGCACGACCCCGACACTGAAATGTTAGAAACTATTCCATCTATTAGAGAATTTGCCGTCTCTCTCGTCATCGGATCAGCCAGCATGCGCAAAACAGCACTTTTCACTGTATTAGCAAGATAATTATTCATCAATTTTACTAAATACAACAGTTTAATTTTGTAAAACCTAGTTGCGTTTTTAAATAACGAATACTAGAGAACAGAGACAACCTCGTAAGTCAAAACCTCTATATTTATAAGCTGTTCACGGTAAAGTGAGAGCTTTTGAGGCCCTGGGTACTTTATCTCCTTTCAGCCATTTCTTATCCTTTAAGCACCTTTTCGTTACAAAAAAAATATTGCCTTGTAAGTAATGAACACAGTGTGTATATCCCACAGCACTCGGAAGTTAACGTCTAAGGCTAAAAGAAAAAAATATTTTTACTATTATTTCAAATGAGAGGGCTTTCAAAAGTGCTCACTTTACCGTGAATAGCGTATAACTATCACAACGCAGAATTTGAACTAACTTGTAAATTATATTAGCTTTTAAACCTTGGCAAGACATTTCCGTACGCGGAATATCTACATATTTCGAGAGAACGAATATTTTCACGTCGCGAAACTCACTGCTGTTTGCCATTATACGTTGGTGTATAAGCATACTTTGCAGAATACGAGAGCGACTTGCCAACTCCCCGTTGGCAGTACCCTTGACTTTAGAGGCAGGGAACTGTTTCTTTATTAACGATTGCGTACTTTCAACTCCGCTCCCGTGTTTCAAACATTCGTAAAAGAGAACAAACATGGATACAAAAAAACACATGTATAGGCTGTTCACGATCAAGTGAGCATTATTGAAACCAACCTTAGAAAAATGTCACTGCATATATTTTAACGCTCGCACTGAGTGGCATACGCCCAGTAAATTTGGTATTGATGTACGGGAAAGTAGTTCCATATCTTAACGTCGAATAAAAAATATTAGGTAACCACTTGTGATAACTTAAATTATTTCAATCGCTTTCCGTTTGTTTTAATGCTCTGAAGTATAAGAAATAGCAGATTTTTAAAATATTCACTTTTGTAATAATTTTTCAGTTTTACTTGACCGAAGCGTGAAGAAAGCGATGAGCCTCATGGCAATGACAATTTTACATAAGGCGGAAGAACACAATACGTCATAGAAGTAGATCTTAAGCAGGGTTTTCAAAAGTGCTCACTTTACCGTGAACAGCCTATAACTATATAAGTCTGTTCAAGTGTACATGTAATTTTTTTTTCCCCCAACAAAACAATTTTACTCAATTTATTTCACATCAGAATACACAGATTTTTTTAAATCCCGTGCTTATTTATTAATCAAATATAGATAAATCATTTTCTACCGCCTGTGTTAGTGGATTTATTTTAACTCAAGGATTAGGTGTTTTTTTTTCTCGGCAGATTCTGGCTGGAGTAGTTTCAACTGGAAATCAGTAAATATTTGCTTATTCCGATCTAAATTGCGCACCACAACTTCCTCCTCGGCACCTCGCATCTTGGATTCTTGCATCCATTTTGGTGGAATAACGCAAGTTCAGGTGGTTAACTTTACCAGTAACTAGGGATAGGAAAAATTAGCGAGTTCAATTACCTGCATGCTAGACTCCACAGTCCTGTGTATACCCGAGTCTCAGCTGTGTGTCCATTGGTTGCTTCCCCAGAAAGTTTCCTATCCAGTCCGCTATTGGCTCAGAGTTGTCCAGAGCAAGTCTTATAAACTGCGAACCAATTACGAAGTTAACTTTGGCGTGCACATGTTTGAAGTATATCTTGTCCTGAAATGAACTCGCGAAATGTTCCTATCCCTGCCGATAACGTAAAAGTTACCCCCTTCGGAGAACAGGATGCTGACACCAAAGGTGATCTTGCACTCATTCTAAATATCCGACATTTTGGTCGTGATCGCCTTGACTCGTCTTTTTTTCAGCAGCTGAGTTTCGTAAGGATATCGTTCGTTTATAATACCTGCTGAATGCTACTTTATCTGACGCCGGACTTCGGGAAGGGGAGAGGAGCTCTCTGACACTGCAGGAATTACGGGTTTTGATATTTTCTCGTCGGAAATAGTTCGTAGACTTCTCGTAAGGGACTGATCATCCACATTCCCGGTCTTTTAAAAGTTTTGGGATATGCTTGTTTACAGTGGAGTGGGCGATGGTCTTCTCTGGGCCATGATTCTTGCTGAACACCTGTGCAAAATATCAGGTGCTGCCTGACTCAGCCGGAAGGAAGATCGCAAGTTACTGATGTTTGGCCTCTTACTTGCTAAATAAAAAAACAGAACATCCTATGCATGGAGACGTTTATACCACCATGTATTTTAAAGCCTTTACGCGGGGACCACCGAATTGGGGTGCGGATGTTTCTGGGTTCGAATCTCAGGTAAGGCATGGGTGTTAATTTAATTAATGTTATAAGTTAATCTGTAAGCCGTCCCCTGCTAAGCTTTCAAGCATATAACTGGGGGAAGTTGAAAAACCCCATACAATACAATGCAATGTACGTGGGGACACGAAAATGTCGCGATTTGCAAGTCCTGTAGGATAGACTCAACTATCCTGCTATTTTAGAACCTCAGCTCTTTGTTCGTTCGTCGCTGTCCCAGTGGGTAACCGATTCTTCCTCAGACCAGGTGGCATGGTATTTGGGCCTCGTTCCCTTGCAGGTCTGTTATTGGTTCAAAATTCACCCTGGTCGTGTCTGATAAACTATGACCCAATTCCAAACATAACCGAAAGATAAGCGTGTTTGGAGACTAGCTTGTCATAAAATGAATTCGTGAAGTTTGCCAGTCCCTGCGTACAAGCGAACTCATTGTCTGATCAGTATACTTCTGAGCAACTTCACGATAATTTTAAATATCAAGAAACACATTTGACAATCTAACGACTTAGTAGTGTCAATCCACTTGGCCAAGGGTCATTAAGGTGTAAGTTAACTGACAGCGAGGGTACTGCTTCGAACTCTTCATAAATGTAATCTTAAGTAATGTTAGTTAATTGGATACCCCTGATTCATGTACCAGGAAAAAAGTGTGATGGGAGGTTGACAAACTCCAACAGTAGGTAATTAAACTAATATATTTATTGTTTAGAAACAGACTGTTCCAAGAGATATTCGTATTTTTATCTTTGCTAGTTAGAAATGTATGTGAAAAATAACTGATGATGTAGCATAATTTTGTAAATACAGCATGTTGATGGGTTTTGATGCTTTTTTTTTTTTTTTTTGTTTTCAGGAGAATGGTAGCCACTTCTCGGAAAGCGACGTGTCCATATTCGAAGCCTTCGCGATTTTCTGCGGCCTGGGCATCCACAACACCCAGATGTACGAAAATGCATGTAGGTAAACAGCCGGGTATGTGGTCTCTTACAAGAAACGCATGTAGGTAAACAGCCGGGTATGTGGTCTGTGACAGGAAATGCATATAGGTAAACAGCCGGGTATGTGGTCTCTTACAAGAAACGCATGTAGGTAAACAGCCGGGTATGTGGTCTGTGACAGGAAATGCATATAGGTAAACAGCCGGGTATGTGGTCTCTTACAAGAAACGCATGTAGGTAAACAGCCGGGTATGTGGTCTGTGACAGGAAATGCATATAGGTAAACAGCCGGGTATGTGGTCTCTTACAAGAAACGCATGTAGGTAAACAGCCGGGTATGTGGTCTGTGACAGGAAATGCGTGTAGGTAAACAGCCGGGTATGTGGTCTCTGACAGGAAATGCATGTAGTTAAACATCCGGGTATGTGGTCTCTTACAAGAAACGCATATAAGTGAACAACTGGGTATGTGGTGTTTGACAGGAAATGGTCTCGTATGTTTCAGAAGAAGTAATGCTAACTGACGTAATTTTCCCAGATGTGATCAATTCCTCCGGGAGATGGGTATTATGTGGCGAAACTTTCATCGTAAGAAACCGCCGAGTACTATAATTCACCAATTAAATGCCATCCTCTCTTCTGGATGATTTTGTGCTTGACTCTGTACAGATTAAGTATAGGTAATCCGCTGTAGAGTTTCTGCTAATGCACTGGTTACTCGAAGAAGATATGTGTTTCCTCTACCAATTGTTAAGACGTGCTATAAGAAATATTGTCTGGCGAAATCGGTAGACATGTAGTGTATAGCGAAGCTTCTGATTTGTGGTAGCGTGCCATTTGAAGTTTATTCTGTCGTCCCTGTCGAGCAACGACCCCGCGCTGTTAAAAGTGGTGACCAGTAGAACATTTTCGATAAGGCGTTTTAGTGCACATTCCTGCCATCACGCAAATGCACCCGATGCTTGCATTCATAATCTCCCCGCCCTCCCCCAAAACCCTCGGGACTAAATCGGTGTGTTCATCATCGGCCACTGGTTAAGCTGAGAAGTGCCTCAACGACTCTTCATCAGAAGTTTTTACCCACTAATAGTGAGAAAATCGGCAACTTCGTATACAGCTAATCCGGGATTCACTGAGCACTTTGTAAATGCAACTTATTAAAAAAAAAAAAAAACGTGGTCCATACTGCATATTTATTTCAGTGGACACGGTGAAAGACAAGGGGCCGCGGTAGCGTAGTGGTTAGACTGCCGGACCCCACCAAGGCGAATAGGGCTTGATTCCCGGCACGGGCTGCTCCCGGATTTTCGCCGGACGATGCCGCTGGTCGAAGGGCTTTCTCGAGGATCTCCCGTTTTCCCCTTCCCTTGCACTACGGCGCTGCTCCATACTCAAATTCGCTTCACCCTCATCGGCTCTCAAGACTTCGATGTTAAGAGCGGTGAATGATAATTTCCCAGTTAACTTGGCGACGTCGTAGGAAGGGTAGTTTCACATCCAGTCCATTGCAAATGCACTACAATACGCCGTGAATTGATTCGATAATGAAAACAAGGTAGAACTCATCATTTAATTACCTTGAAGGGGTTTTCAAGGAATTTATGCGGACTTCAAAATTGACATTTCAAATTATTGTCATTCCAAATAATTTGAAACTGCCTATGATTAAACCATAAATTATTGAATACCTTTTTTCGTGGGCTGATATCTTAAATTCGTTCTATTTCGGTGTGTCAAACCGTCCTCTCGTACCGTTTCGATATCGAACGGCTTTTAAAACTTCGAGACGAAACAGAATTTTTAATATCGTGAATGCGAATAACCACGATTAAATCAGCCTTGGTGTAACACTTAGACGACAATTTAAAAATAAATAAAATAAAATAAAGCTGCTAAGCTGAAAATTGCGTTACTGTTGTTCGCCTGTTAATGATGCAATCTGTTTGGAGCGATCTTATTTTCCTTAGTGAAAATCGAATTTTAGTGCCTAGGAAATTTTCACGAACGTCAGATTTCAATCAGAGAATTTGGTATCCTGTTTGCAGAATTCATTGTCAAATAGTGAACAGGAAAATATCGATATTCAAGGGACGCCCACCTCACTTTACAACCGCTGCAGCCGACATTACGTGTTGTGTTTTCTTGGCCGTTATTCACAACGAAATCTCCTCGTGGCGTTTTTACACGCAGTTCTGAACAACCCTTAATAACTATGCTAAGATACTGTGTGGCCAAGGCACGTGATTACTTCTTACTCTCCTGAACCCCTGCCAAGGTTCTACTTTTAAGGAATTCCACCGCCTCATGCAACCAAAGTTCAAGCAAGTCTGTAGGACAACGCGCCGTAGTTAGTTTTGCACGAGAACAATATTTTTTACTAAGGATTACCAATACTCCTATTTCCTCTCTGTTTGTATTCACTTTGATTATTAATGAAGAATTATTATAATTTATTAACAAAATATACGTAAAAGTTAAATTTAACGGAACATAAAATACGCCTGTGTTAACGGGAGTATGAAACGCTTGTAATTCATGGCACATTTACTGCATAGGCTATTCACGGTAAAGTGAGCACTTTTGAAGCCTTGGTTACTTTTTCCTTTCGGCCATTTTTTATGCTTTAACCAGGTTTTCAATATAAATATTGGAATATAACTAATAAACTCAATGTGTATATTCCACCGTACTCGGAAGTTAGCGTCTAAGGCTAAAACAAAATATATCTATTGACTATTATTCCAAATCAGAGGGCTTTCAAAAGTGCTCGCTTTACTGTGAACAGCCCATAAAGATACTGCGAATAGACTATATATTCGCTATTTCTTCACACTTCTTGAATCAAACCTTTGAAAAATCTCCCCATGTATGACGTGTTTAGTTATGTACTAAATGTGGCGTGTATCAGAAGCGCCTAGTACTTCTGTTATCATACAAGTATTCCATTTATAGTTAAATGGAAGTTCAACCGATAATTATTTATATATTATAACATTTCATTTATAATAAATATGAATAAAAACATTAGGAAAACATTTGTGTTGGTAGCGCCTAGTAAGAAATAGTTCTCATGAAAAATACTATTATAACTAAATGCGCACGAATTCGGTGCGTTAGCCGACCTTCCGTGACGCAGTCGGTTGGCGCGCCACCGATCTGGGGTGCTGGAGGCTCTGGGTTCGAATCCCGGGCAAGTTAGGTTGTAAGTTAGTTTGTAAGCCGTCCGCTGCTAAGCTTTCAAGCATAAAACCAGGGGACGTTGAAAAGCCCTTTACAATACAATACAATTCGGCGCGTTGTACTTTGTTGTGTTATTTTCTAGACTTGGTTAAGCATAGTTTACACGAGGTGGAGGAATATCCTGGGAGTAGAACTTAAGCAGGGCTTCAGAAAAGTGTGGAGTAACTGTGAATGGAGTATATACATGGATGCTCACCTTGCAGGTAAGCTGATGGCGAAGCAGAAGGTGGCGCTAGAATGCCTGTCGTACCACGCGACCGCATCCTCTGACGACACGGCCAAGCTGTACAACGACGCCATCCCGTCCGCCGAAAACTACAACCTGTACAGGTGAGCTGCGACCCGTACAGTTGAGCTGCGACCCGTACAGGCGAGCTGCGACCCGTACAGGCGAGCTGCGACCCGTACAGGCGAGCTGCGACCCGTACAGGTGAGCTGCGACCCGTACAGGTGAGCTGCGACCCGTACAGGCGAGCTGCGACCCGTACAGGCGAGCTGCGACCCGTACAGGTGAACTGCGACCCGTACAGTTGAGCTGCGACCCGTACAGGCGAGCTGCGGCCCGTACAGGCGAGCTGCGGCCCGTACAGGTGAACTGCGACCCGTACAGTTGAGCTGCGACCCGTACAGGCGAGCTGCGACCCGTACAGGTGAGCTGCGACCCGTACAGGTGAGCTGCGACCCGTACAGGCGAGCTGCGACCCGTACAGGCGAGCTGCGACCCGTACAGGTGAACTGCGACCCGTACAGTTGAGCTGCGACCCGTACAGTTGAGCTGCGACCCGTACAGGTGAGCTGCGACCCGTACAGGTGAGCTGCGACCCGTACAGGTGAGCTGCGACCCGTACAGGCGAGCTGCGACCCGTACAGGCGAGCTGCGACCCGTACAGGCGAGCTGCGACCTTTTCTTTTCACAGGCTTTCGTTCAACTTCACTTGTCTGTATGTACCGCGGCTGTCTGGCCGGCGCCCACCGAATCACTAGCAATCACGAAGTATTTGGTGAACGAGTTGTCGATTACTGGTGGCGTGTAGAGTTCCAGTGCCGGGGAAGTCCTCATTTACACACGGTTGTGTGGGTAAAAGACCACCCATGACCATCAAATGATCGACACGTGCGTGTGTGTATGTGAAATACCATTTGAAGATTCCGATCTGCGTGAGCTCGTGTCGAGATGTCAAATACATCGACGTACACACGCGTGTAAGATGAATAATGAATATTCAGCATAGCGGTTCAACGTCCCGCCATAAGAGTGCACTGAAACTCACCTGATCGTAGGCGATCCCGATGACGGACGAGTCTATGAATGTATAAATAAAAAGTCTACCTATATAACAGTGAAAAATAAATTAACTGCATGAAAACTTTGAAAAACAAGCTTTTATAAATAAATGAACTAAAAAGATAAAAATAACTACAGGAGTCCATACTGAGGTTTTACAACTTGTAACACGTGGTCGAACAGCCGTAATAAACTTTACAACAAATTAAAATTCTTGTATCAATATATATGTAGTACACTCTAAATCGGAATCAGTTATTTTTTACTGATTGTCGTTTGAAACTGCTCCATTCGGAATCAGTAGAAAAACTATCATTAATTCATCAGCTAAAAGAAATCCACTAATTCGAGCAGTAGAAAATTAGTTATTTGTAGTTGGTTAATTCAAAGTACATGTCTTTGCAATATTCGGAAGTCAATCTATCTTTAATTTAGTTTGCATTCTGTGTTTTGAAACTTAAATATAGTGGTTTCGATGTACGAGGTTATCGATGTTAACTAGTATCCGCCATTTTACAATGCAATGAGACACGGCAGATTTAAATAGTTATTTTTTTAATGACACGCACACGCACGCACACACACACACACACACACACACACACACACACACACACACACATATATATATATATATATATATATATATATATATATATATATATATATATATATATATATATATATATATATATATAAAATATATATATATATATATATTTATTTATTTATATATTTATTTATTTATTTATGAGCGATAATATTACTGATTCGATAGTGCGGTAATTCAATAAGAAAGGTGGATTTACACCAACAAAAGTTTTGTGGTCTGCAAGTTAACAGATCAAATAATGAGGAAAAGTCAAACACCGTTATTACTAGTCAATATGTCTCTTCAAAATAACAGCTTCATTCTGTAAAATGGCAGATACATAAAAATCACAACACCGTTAGAACCACAATATTTCTCTTATAAAGCACACAGTCTGAACTAAACTTAACTTAGAATGACTTTCGAGCCTTACAAAGACATGTACCTACGTACACATAATATGTGTATATTTCGACAACATGAAGTACTTTCACATTGCGAAACTTACAGCCGTTCGCCATTGTAAGTTTATGTTACTAGACAAATACGAGGCAGTTTATCTCAGTGTCAAAGTAGCAGAGTTGGTAGAACGTCACTCAAAGAAACAAGAGAATGTGTCGCGTTTTGGAGTGGCGTTTCGATACCAACCACTTCCGAGATTTCCTTGTACATGTAATCATTTTCTTTCGCGACAAAATAATCGTACTTAATTTTTTTTCTAACCGTAATGCGCGGTTTTTAATCCTTGTGATTTTTATTAATCGACTATAAATAACTGATTTTATACTGTTCGTATTAGTGGATTTCATTTAACTGAAGAGATTAGCAGTTTTCCTTTGCTACAGATTCCGGATGGAGCAGTTTCAACTGGCAATCAGCAAAAAATAACTGCTTCCTATTTAGAGTGTATGTAAAAGATTGGCGCGAATAGTTAAGAGCCTTAGGCAAGATATGTGCTTACTATTCTTGCACAAATGAGGTATACGTTCTATATCGCAACAAGCTTTTATATACTAAATATAAATTTATACAAAAATATTCATTTGTAATAAAGTTTATTACGGCTGTTCGACCACGTCTTACAAGTTATACAAATTCTATAACTACTCCTTTAAATATTTTTATGTTTTTAGGTTTATTTTCAAATAAAATCTTGGTTTTGAAAGGTTTCTTAAAGTTAATTTATTGATTTCCATCGCAATACCGCCATAAACTATATTAACGTATCCAGACCCAGTGAACAGTACAAAATTGTGTACAAAACGCAAAAATAAGGTCGTTTTTGGTAGGAACTGAGCGCTGCGAAGCTTAATGCCTGATGAAATGCCCTAAGGGTGAGTGATTCGTAGACCGTGCCGCTGGTTCCGCTTTAAGAATGGCTCGTATTACTAAAGGCTGTTCACTATAAAGTGAGCACTTTTAAAAACAACCATAGAAAAAAGTCACTGCCCCTACCTGCATATATTGCAACGGGCGCACTGAGTGACTTGCGCCCATAAAGTTGGTAACGATGGAGGGAAAGCAGTTCCAGATATTATCGTCAAACAAAATGTGTTAGGTAAACATTTGTGACTACTTAAATAATTTCGTTCATTTTTATGTTTTTTAATGCACCGAAGCTTACAAATGAGCAGATTTGCAAAATATTTACTTTTGTAATAATTTCACAGTTTCACTTGACCGACGCATTGCCCATGGCAATGTTAATTTTACATAAGGTGGAAGAATACACAAGGTGCACACAAGTAGATCTTAAGCAGGACTTTCAAAACTGCTCATTTTACCGCGAACAGCCTATACACATTTTTCACCAATAAAATGGTAGGCTCACCGCTCAAAACGCCATAGGTACTTGCAGCACTAAGAGGACACTGCACGCCAGTCCAGAACCCTGCGCGTAGAGGCGATGGCGCACTTGATTCACGTGCCAGTGTGGTCCTTATTGTTCGTTCGCATCTGGGCCTTAAACACGGGAAACAGATGCAGGTAGGCGGGCCTTTTAAGGGGGACGTATACTTGCCACGTATTTTCCTCCATAACTTAATTTTTGGAGTCAATATTTAAAAACAAATCTAGTCAAGGCATAAGGGACATATTAACAGTCATTTCGAAACTGCCAATCAAATATTATCTAATTAAAAGAGACATGCAAAATTCGCCTTGTTATTTGGCGTTAGGCTGAACTCCACAGTACTGTATATACCGGAGTCGGCGTAATTTCTCCAATGGCTGCTTTATAGATGTGAAGCCACGCCCTTTCTGACTGAACTGCACTTGATTGGGGCACGCAATTCTGAAGTGTTGATTTATTAGCAGAGAGTTACCCAAGGGGTGTCAAATGAAGTACAGTCCAATGAAAAACTTATTGCAAAGATACACGTGTTTCAAGTTCAACGTGTCTCCAAATAATAACGCGAATTTTGCAGGTGTCTACTAATTATTTATTAATTTCGACCCCACGTGGGAGAATAAATGTACAACTGAAACCATGCAAATTTTAAAAAAAATACACTAGTTAAATAGTCCTCTATATAATGTCTATCTTGGATTTTTTTATATCTGGTCAAAATTTTCACTACGAATATTTGTAAGAAAACATCGAGGATGAAATGGATACTACCCCCTTAAGTGTGTTCTTGCTCCTGGTGGTTGCGTGTAGTACTGAGGTGAGCCGATAGAATGCGCGTTAAGATATAGATGTGCACTGAGAGCAATTCGAACAAAATATTTGTTTGTATAGGGCCAAATATGTATGTATTTGCCCTAACAAAATATATTGTTGGGCAAACAAAATTTGAAAAGCAACTAAATTACTTTCGTTCGTCTAACAAAATATATGTTTGAATAAACAAAATCTCTGTGTTGGGCCAAAATAAATTAGCCTGTGAACTATACATTTTGTTGAATCAACTGTATATATTAGTTTGGCCACTCATTTGACTGCGTTCGTTCGAAAATACAGCTCGAGAGTTTGTTTGTATTTTTTTTGTGACAATTAGGGTAGTAACCGTGTTTGTTAGTGCATATTTTGATGCTTAAAAATCGTATGAACAAATGAATAAAACAATGCAACGATAAACTGACAAGCAAAGCTGTAGAACTTAAAATATTTGTTCCCACACGTTGACCAATATCTGCAGTTTATCTATTTAAAAGATTTCCAGCATCAACAGTTATCACATTAGCTGAGATTACTAAGGCGTAGAGCGTGGATGCAGGTGATGTAGGTTCTAAACACGGGCGAGCTTGTAAAATTGTTTAGTAACGTGCCCAAACTTTTTAATGTACGTGTACAGACTGTTCACGGTAAAGAGAGCACTTTTGATGCCCTATTTCCTTTATACTTTCAGCGATTTCTTATCCTTTAACCACGTTTTTACATGAATATTGCCATGTAAGTAACAAACACAATGTGTATATTCCACCGCAATCGGAAGTTAACGTCTATGTCTACTATATATAGTGACTCTTATTTCAAATGAGAGGGCTTTCGAAAGTGCTCACTTTACCGCGAATAGCCTATAGGCAAACAAATCTTCTGTTGCACCAACCAAATCTTACAGTTTGGGGCAACCAAATGAGAACAACAAAATAATTTGCTTTCAGCTACAAAATATTTAATCGGCCCTATACAAGCAAATAACTTGGTTTGCACCAAACAAATTTTGTTTGATCAAACAAAACCTTTCTCTGAGTGTAGTGCGTGAGCGGGCACCGTCAATAACTCATCGCTCCGTCTTTTCTTCTGTTGCAGTTACAAGTTCATCGACTTCGAGCTGACAGACGAGGACACCTGCCGAGCTACCGTGCGCATGTTCCTGCAGTGCAACCTCGTCAAGCAGTTCCACATCCCGTACGATGTGAGACCCTTTGGACCCTGTTATGGATATGCCTTTTAGACCGTATTCATACACAAAATGATGGGGTTTATTGAATATGATGGTCTTACAATAACATAGTACGTAATTAATAATCGGGGAGCTTATACGGACTGTCATTATTCTAAATTAACCTGTTACGATTGGTTACCGCACGCCACTACTATTTTGAAGCTGATTGGAAAGTCACCACCTTATTCATGATGACGGAGGCTGTTTCTGGTAAGCGATTACCGGCGGCCGGACATACCCATCTCTGTAACCTTCTCTTGGCGATGGCTTGATGAGAAAAAGAGACGCGTCCAGCGTGTCACTGGCCTATATGGGGCGCGTTGTTTAAAATATTTGGCCCTTATTACAGGCCTGGCAGAAGAAATTTCTGCAACTCGCTTCGCACGGTAATTACCGCAATCCCGCTCGTGTCTTGGTTCAGTGTGTGAAGGTGTGATCAGGCAGGCCGTCTACCTAAGGCCTGATCACATCGTGACAACCTGCGTTCCGCTCCTCATTGCTTCAGGGGGCCGCGGTGGTTAAACGGTTAGACTGCTCACCTCTAACCTTGGCGAACAGGGTTCAATCCCTGGACCGGGTCACTCCCGTGTTTTCGCAAGAGGGAATCGCGCTGGACGATGCCGCTGGTCGGCGGGTTTTCTCGGGGGGGGGGGGGGGGGGAGGGAGAGATATCCCGTTTCCCACGCCCCCTTCGTTCCGGCTCTGCTCCATAAGCATCTCGCCCTCATGGACTCTATCTCTTCACTTACTCAACCACTAGGGATAGGCAAATTTTGCGAGTTCATTTCAGGACAAGCTAGACGTCCAACATGTGTACACTTGAGCGCAGTTCATTAGACACACCCTGGACAACTCTGAACCAATAGCAGACTTGCAAGGAAACAAGTAGTGAGTGCCACATTGCCAGGCGTGTAGTAACACAGGCTACTCTCTGGAGCAGCAGCCAATAAACGCACATCTGAGGCTCGAATGTACACAGGATTATGGAGTCTAGCCTACAGGTCATTGAACTCGCGAAATGTTCCTATCCCTATCAATCACATCAATGGTTCGATTCGAAACGTGTGGAGCTACTGTGTGTGATATGCCGACCCCGGCGCGGTAACGCCGGCTTGTCGTGGTTCGCAGGTGCTTTGTCGGTGGGTGTTGAGCGTCAAGAAGAACTACCGCCCCGTCAAGTACCACAACTGGAGGCACGCGCTGAACGTGGCACAGACCATGTTCGCCATGCTCAAGACTGGCAAGATGGAGCGCTTCATGACCGACCTCGAGGTGAGCTTCCTCCACGGTTATAGCATAGTTGTTATTGCAATTGTTACCGCTATGTGAATAATTGAAAAATAATAATAATACAATATGAAAATAATACATATGTTTCCCATTCATTTGATAAATATATTGTGCCAAATGGTTTGTGGTGATTGAATCCCCCTAAGCCCACGTAAACTTATTAAGTTGATCTAACCCAACCTAACCTAACCTAATCAAACCTAACTTAACCTAACCTAATCAAACCTAACCTAACCTTACCTTACCTAACCTAACCTTACCTTACCTAACCTAACCTTACCTAACCTAAATTAACCTAACCTAACCTAACTTAACCTAACGTAACTTAACCTAACCTAACCTAATTCCTATTGAAATACTATTTCAGATTCCAAAACGTGGAGGAATAGAATGTAAATGGGACTAATCGAAGACCAGCTTCTTAAAAATTTCATTACCCCTCTATTGAGAAGACACAGTACAGCTTTTATTCGGCAGTTATTATTCTGGTCTGTGCTGTGTCTTCCGGAGACCACAACTGTGGTTGACTACACCCTTTACGCTGGTCACGGCTATTTGAGCACTGTTGAAATCAACCTTTGGAAAATGACACTGCCCCCTGCCTGCACGTAATTTAACAGACACACTGACCGGTATTGGCCCAGTTAAGTTAGCAACGAAGGAGGAAAAGTAGTTCCTTGTTTAAAGATTGAATTTAAAGTGTCAGGCAAACATTTGTGAATACAGAAATTACTTATTTTGCTTTTTTTTTTCTTTAAATACATATAAATATGAGAATTATCAAATTTATAAGATAATTACTCATCAAATAATTTTACAGTTTCACCTAACCGACGTATGAATAAAGTGACCATTACCATAGCAATGTCATTTTTACCAATGCTAGAAAATTCACAATGTGCACGCAAGTAGATCTTAAGGATGACTTTCAGAAGAGCTCGGTGAATGCTTAAGAAACTTGCGTATGTAATTTCTTCCAGACCATTTTTTTTTTTTCCGGTGTGTTCCTTTGCTTTTGTGAAAGAGTGTATATATTTTAAGAAGTCACAGTTTACTATGTTAGTATTTTTTAAGAGCGATGACCACCAAATATTTGTTAATTTATATCTGTATTGCATTTTTTTTAGAGCGAATGGTTTTTGCATGACATGTCAAGGTCAATAATTTTAACGTACAAAATAAAATTAATTAAACTATTTGAAAAAAAATCAACAAGGATAACTGAAAGTTCTCGTCTTAATTAACGTTTAATTATATTTAGCAAAAGCTATTTTACAAAAATTCAAGGGCAACATCAAAAAATCAAGAACATGCAAGAATTTACTTATTTCCAGAATCTTTTTCGAAATAGTAAAAACATTTCCATGTACGATTTTAAAAACGTCTTGAATTAGATCTTGACATCTTCTTTCAGTGTGGATTACCTCGTTTCTGTTTGTTAGTATTCATTATTTGTGCTTCCCTAAAATTGTTAAATTGTGACTCTGACATGTATTTGTTCAAAACTATTTGCTGGGAAAAGTTTTTGCCATTAAAAAGTAGTAACAGATAATGTATAAAGTTTCAACAGTATATATTACAAATTTATTCTAATAAATAAAATTGAAGTGTCTGTCTGTTATATCAAAGTTGATACCAACATTTACGCGTAATACGCTATTTAAACGACGCAGAAGCATAAATAACTATATTCAAAATATTTATCTGTTTGTCTGTTTGTCTGGATGTTTATCCAGAATAGGCTCTGAAACGGCTGCATTGATTTTGATAAAATTATCAGACCTCGTAGAGTTTATTTCTATTTAAATTCTGCCCCTTATTTCATCTCGAAATCTCAAATGGTTATGAAGTAAATTAATTTTTCCATGAAATTTTCTTTTTGTTTCATATATTTTTTTTGCAAAGGGATTATTGTCCACAAGGATTGTTGAAGCAATAGATTTTTAAAATAATAATTTATATAATTCGTATCATAGAAAAAGATACATTCGTTTTTGGAAAAACATACCAAAATAACATATTATCAGACAACCAACACTAACGCGACGATAAAACTATTTCCGATAATAAAGTAACCATTTTTCTAACACATTATATATATATATTTCAATAACTCCAGGCGATATTTCTATTTTAAACATAAAACCTGAGCGAAGCGATGGTGGGCTGTATTTTAATAACTCCATAAAACCTAAGCGAAGCGAAATTTCTATTTAAACACATGTGAACAAATACTAAAGTCTACGTGAATGAAGTCGCGGGAACAGCTAGTATGAAATAAATGTATTCGTGGCCAAAGCCTTTAAAGAAAAATACCTAATCTTAATCAGTGCTGGAATAGCTGATTTACGCGACGGAGGGAAATGACCGGAGTTTGGAAACTTGTCTTCGCCTTTGTGTACACATGCTTCTGTTGTCTTGTTACTTTCCTTTCCCGTGTCTCTAGATTTTATAGTCGCTTGTCTGTTTGCTGTGGGTTGGAAAAGCGATACCACAGAATTGAAAAATGTTTCTTTGCATACTGAAACGAATTATAATCTAAGCTAAACAAGTCTATCCATTAATCAATTGACTCTTATGTAATATTTAATAACTTTAAGGATGACAAAAAAAGTACTTATTTGATTCTTAACAGTATATCATCAAGTCCATAGCCTATATAATGTTCAAGTGACCACAATTTTAGGACGAAATATCTCTAATTTTTCCTTGACTTTTTTGTAGTTTGGAGTTTCTAAACAACGCCAACAAACATGACTGTTCATTTTCTGCCAGTCTAATGAAAAATAATTGGCAGTAGTATAATTCTACGAATTTATTTACAGGGAATATATTAAGAAACCCTTTTGTAATGTCTTATTTCGCAGAATGATTTAAGGCTGAAATAAAAATTTATTTTCAGTCCAGAGTTTGCAAAATATTATTTAACACACAATTTTTGTGTACGTATAATTTTACGTTTTTTCCCATTCTGTCTGACAAGGAATGGGTTGGGGAAAGATACAATGAGATTTTTATGTGCTCAGATCCTCGATCTTACATTCTGAAATGTTGACTAGTTGTCATTTTTTACTTCGATTCCGATAAAGTCTAGCGAAATAAAAAAAACTATAAAAGTGTGAGCTTTTTATTCAAGAGGCAAATAAATTTCCATATAAACGTAACCCGGAATATATACGTTCATGCTCCTCAAAGGGTTAAAGTAAAATACCTAATCTTAAGTAGTGTTGGATTTACGAGACGAAGGGAAACGACCTTAGTTTGGAAAGTTTTCTCTTCGCTGCAGATCCTCGGTCTACTTGTTGCCTGCCTCTGCCACGATCTCGACCACCGGGGTACGAACAACGCTTTCCAGACGAAGACAGAGTCGCCGCTGGCCATCTTGTACTCGACCAGCACCATGGAGCACCACCACTTCGACCAGTGCGTCATGATCCTCAATAGCGAGGGAAACAACATATTCCAGGTGAGGACTGACTCTCCATAGTACCAAGGAGTGACTCTCCATGGTAACAAGGACTGACTCTCCATAGTAACAAGGAGTGACTCTCCATAGTAACAAGGACTGACTCTCCATAGTAACAAGGACTGACTCTCCCCAGTAACAAGGAGTGACTCTCCATAGTAACAAGGACTGACTCTCCATAGTAACAAGGAGTGGCTCTCCATAGTAACAAGGAGTGGCTCTCCTTAGTAACAAGGAGTGACTCTCCATAGTAAGAGGGTACATGCTCTGGCCCTCCCTTGTCGGCAACTCCCTCCCATCCTCTTTGAATAATGCCTGCGATACAGAGTGCGTTCAAACAAACGATAACTTTGTATAAGCTATTCACGGTCAAATGAGCACTTTTGAAAGCCCTGCTTATGATCTAATTGCTTGCACGCTGTGTATTCTTCCGCCTTATGTAAGATCAACATTGTCATGGGCCTCATAACTCTATTCATGCGCCAGTCAAGTGAAACTGTGAAATTATTAGAAAAGTAAATATTTTACAAATCTGTTAATTTTTTATACTTCAATTCATAAAAGAAAACCAGAAAGCTAAAGAAATAATATTAGTTATTATAAATGGTTACCTAACACTTTTTGTTTGAAGTTAAGATACGGAACTACTTCCTATCCATCGTTACCAACTTTACTGGGCGCAAGTCGCTCAGTGCGCCAGTTAAAATATATGCAGTAAGAAGCAGTGACTTTTTTCTAGGACTGATTTCAAAAGTGCTCACTTTATCAAGAACAGCCGTTATATAAGGGTTATTCAGCAAAGTTGCTCATCCTATATAGCTTCCAAAACACTAAAGGTATCGGAATTTGGTCTCAAATTCGCAAATGGCGTTACGGGCTCACAAGGCACCGTTTATGTA
This sequence comes from Dryococelus australis, assembly GCA_029891345.1. NCBI lineage: Eukaryota > Metazoa > Arthropoda > Insecta > Phasmatodea > Phasmatidae > Dryococelus > Dryococelus australis. Next base: position 30,543,483 of record CM057008.1, read on the forward strand.
TATTCCTAGATGAAATTAATTACTGAGATAACGATATCAACTTTGGTTATTTTAAACGGGAAAATACTCGTTAGCTGAGCGTGTTATTAAGTTGGGACTTCAGTGTGACGTCATAACACAGAAAGTCCGACGAGCACTTTTTTGAGTTATAAGAGGGTGTTCGTAGGCGTATGCTGGCGTTGTTGTAGATGCTAGAGACAAATAAACCGTGTGTTGATTTGACGGCCATAGCTTGATTACATTTAATTCAACGAACAATCGTGTCTGCTTCGCAGCTCACACCAAAGCAACAAAAACATTGAAACCTTGCAGTGAAATGGATTTTGCAATGCACGGAGCACGTTTACACACACTTTAATTTTTCCGCTCCATGTATGCAGCGATGTATATGCTATTCACGGTAAAGCGAGCACTTTTGAAAGCCCCCTCATTTGGAACAATAGTCAATAAAAACTTTTTTATTTTAGCGTTAGATGTTAACTTCCGAGCGCGGTGGAATATAGACACTGTGTTTATTACTTGGATGGCAATATTTATCTGAAAATGTAGTTAAAGGATAAGAAATAGCTGAAAGGAGAAAGTACCCAGGACGCCAAAAGTGCTCAATTAACCGTGGACAGCCTATACGTGTAGAAACTCTCCACCGGAGATCTCCCAGTGGATGATGCAACACAACGCGTAACAGCTGCAGTCAAATGCATACACCTGTGAATACACCTTTACGTCAAAAAATGTGCTCGTCGGATTTTCAAAATAATCACGACACTCAAGTCGCCGCTTAGGGGAACGCACTGAAGAGTGTGTACCTAACAAATCGGCCCTCTTTACTGCAACAGTTTATAGCGAAAATATATTGTTCATGCACAGGGCGTTTTATTGATCAATTATAATTTCCTGCTTACAGGCCCAACACACAGACATGTTATAATTTTCACAAGATGCAAAAAAAACTAAATAATTGCAAATGCGCACTCTTAGGAGCCCTAGCTCTTAAGAGTGCGCATTCAACACTTATCACATGCAAATATTGAACCTCCTTCAAATGACGAACATTGCTCATTCCATCTTTGTTGGCATTTGACACACTGTATCCAGTCTTCAAAGATAGGCTCAGTGTATATCTCATCGCATCCTGGGCAGAATATATCCCTTTCTACTGTCTTTCATGATGTGGGCCTTATCTTCTTTTCTGGACATAAAGATATTCCCCTTTTATTTTGCATCTGTGAATCTCGTGCCTTTTTTCTTGTCATTCGCAAGTAAAAGAGTATTTTTTTTTATTGCAGAGCCTGTCATTACCTCTGATTTCCTTCCCTTTCTTTTTCTCTGATTTGGGAAGAAGAACGATGTCGGCTGGAGAGATTTCTAATGCTTCATTAGTTTCTGCTATAGTGTGCCTATTATTCTAAGCGCCATTAGGAGAGCTGCTTTCTCCGTCACTATCCTTACTTGATTCACAAGCACGCATTTCAGACTCGAGAACTATTACACCAGCCGATCTACTAACCTCAATGGCCCTAGGCGGAATATTTTCACTGCGGTCAGGAAAATTGAACACATCTACATGACTCTCGTCGTTAGTCGAGGGTATTTGGTCCGTATTTGTACCCACCGTTTTACAACCTTCTCTTAGTGTTGATTACTTTGTGCCCATATCCACCGTGACTTATCTTCGACTTTCCCCATTTTTTTATTTTTATTCTTTGTCTTGCTTCATTTCGCAATTCGTTTGTGAATATCAACTTCCTCTCTGACTTCCTCTTATACGACGCCGTCTCTGATGACCTCGCTGTCGACGAGATATTAAGCCCATTTACCCACCTACCTTGTACGACGATGACATTCTGAAACACATAAAAACCAGTTCACTAATAAAAAAAACTATAGCTGTTTCCAAAGAATGCGCAGTTGCCCCCAAAGAGTGCGCAAGAGGCTCCAAAGATTGCGCGCACACTTTTTTGGGGACGAACACGAGATATCTGAAATAACCGATAAATAGCAGCAAATGTTGAAAGCGTGCAACATGTTAAATCGCCATGAATGTTTGGAACCATGGCTGTTACATAATGCACGCATAATGAATGCACCTTCGCTTATCTACATGGCAAAGTTTTAACTTATGTCCTTAAAATGTCACATCAAAGTAACAAAAATTGTTCCCTCACCTGTCAAACCTATAAATAGTCTTTAGTAAATGCAAGTTTCACACCACACACTTGCCTCATAGTAACGAACCGAGGCCACAAGTAGATTTTTCAGTGTTGCCAACTGCGAGGAAATGGCACTGCGCGCTCTTAGGGGCGGCGTATTCTTAGGTGCCTTTCCCCTAATAATATGTTATGCTATCGGGAGAAATGAGTACATTCCCATTTAAAACCCAACGTTGATATCGCTACCTCAGTAATTAACTGCATCTAGGAACATACATACGCAGGGTCTTATGAGACACGTAGTGCCATTTACGAATTCCAAATTAAAAATTTCGATACCTCCAGCAGGAGTGAACATTTTAGCATAATAAACGTATACCTAATCCATCGCAGAGTTTTTTCGTCACGCGAAACATCACATGTTTGCCTGTGTTTTTTCCTCTCTTTTATACGTAAGAAACTGTTAGAATATTTAGCATATCAGTGTATACGCACAGTGATAAAGCGCGAATGGTTAATTATTTCCCCATACACTAAAAAAAAAACAGTTTTGTGGTGACCAAAATAATTGGGTTGGCGACCACAGATTAGTTTTTTTCGATATATACATGACAAAAAATGTTGGGATGCCAACTAAATTTTTTTGTCATTCCATTATTTAGTGGAAACTACAAAACGACGTTTGTGGTCACCAATAAATTAAGTGTGTTTGCAGGCAATAATGTACTCGTTAGTCGCAGCGAAATACTTCGATATCCATCCATAGTGCTACCACATCGCGCATGAAAAATTTCGTAGGTTACAGTTTCGTGACCTTAGGTTTTCATCTTTTATTTTTTTAAATGTGGGAATTACCCTGGATGGCGTTGCGAGCGGAATTCTGGACGTTATTCGACCAGGTATGATTCATTCAAAGTTACTTCGCACTTTTCTGAAGCTCTGTTAAGTTCTAACTGCCAGGAATTCCTCCGCCTCGGTAACTGGCCGTGTCCACTCCGGATTTCGCGTGGAATCGTGCCGACATCCGTGTTCGGCGTTCTAGTACTCCCGTTTCCCACCTTTCATTCGGCGTGCTCCATCTCCCTCAATCACCCTATCGACTCTCAAGACCTCGGTATTAAAAGCTGTCCAAATCTCTTCACTATGGCCAGAAAATTACACTGAATTCGTGCACACTCAGTAGTAATGATGTTTCTCGTGAGAACTATTTCTTACTAAGCGCTACCCACACACATGTTTTCTCGTGGTTTTTATTCATATTTATTATAAATTAAATATTGTAATTTGTAAATATATACAGATAAAACTTCAATTTAACGAATAATAAGATAATTTCATGTTAACAGAGGTATAAAACTCTTGCGATATATGGAATATTTATGAAATAGCTAAACACGCCATACATTTCAAAGGTTTGATTCAAAAAGTGTGAAAATACCACGAATAGTAGAGCCCCGAGAATTTCGCGGATTGAGTTGGCAGTAAGCTATACACTCGAGACATTATCGTTTACTTATTGGTTGCTGTGATCAAGTGAGAGCTCTGTACAGGACTATCAAGCATTCACTCACACTACTGCTGGCTCCTGATTATTATTGGCTCACAGTTAAACGGGGCGTGTCTGTAAAGAACTGTCGTTCGATCACAACAATGGGAGAAAAGAACAAGTATTTTGAGTCACCCTCGTCTCCGAATGAGTTCGCGAAATACTCGTGGCTCTACGAACAGACCATAGTCGAATTTCACCGTTGCACACGTGCAAAGTTTGTGATTTCGTGTTTGGCGCTGGCAAGTGACCAAAGTTCGTCGTGTGCGCGATGCCAAGTTGACTGGAACTGTATTACCGTGTTGTCTGCAGTCGCTGTCGACGGAGGACTACAGGACCGTGATGAAGACGGTGGAGAACGCCATCATCTCGACGGACCTGGCCATGTACTTCAAGAAGAAGAGCAGCTTCATGGAGGTGGTGGAGAACGGAGAGTTCGACTGGCAGAGCGAACCGAAGAAGGAACGTAAGTGGGAGGGTCGCGACAAGTCTCCAGACCCGCAGCCGAAGAGAACTTAAGCGGGCAGTGTCCATTCCATAGACTAAGGATGAGGTAGACCACTTATTCGTCTTCCGCGCGTGTACCCAACATTGACCTACCCCCAAACATACACGACCGTCAAAGTCACATGGTCGACAGTGATGAACGTGTTTGTCTACATCTTAATTCTTAAATGACGAGAACTATTATTGGAGACCTGAAGAATTCGCGAGTTCATTTTGGGACAAGCTAAAATTCGAAACACGTGTGTTTATATGACTTTAGCTATTGGTTCACACGGTGTTTGACACCTCCTGGAGAGTGCTGGTCCAATCGTCGCCATTCTTTGTAACAGCAGACAACCAATAAGTAGTCGATATCTGCATATTTGTACTAATACTGAAGAGTCTAGCCTGCAGGTCATTGAACTCGCAAATATTTCAGGTTTCTAACTATTATATTAATAAAATACTTTTACCTGTTTTAATGTAATTAAAAGCATTACAAATTGATTAGAGGAAGTGCAAAAACATCTGAAAAGAAGTTGTTTACTGAACAGTGTTCTAACCTCAAACCCACTCCACGCCTATTTGTTAGACGTCTAGGCGGAAAAGCAGTTCAATGTTGGGACACGGAGATTGGTTGTGCGCAGCCAGCGAGATCGGTCTACCTCATCCTTAGTCTATGGTTGCGACCAATCTTCAGATTTACAGCCAAAGATAACTTAAGGGGGTAGCATCCATTCCTTTTTAAATTTTTCCTTCAAATCTTCGTAATGAAAATGTATGACTATGGACATAAAAAATCAAAGGTAGATATACTTAAAACGAAATTTCTTTAGATATGTACTATTTCAATTATATCTTTTTTTTTTTTTTCACGAAGGATTGTCATTATTATACAATGAGTAGAGACCGGCAAAATTCGCGTTATCCTTTTGCGTCAAGCTAAAATTTACAGTACTGCATATACTCGAGCCCGCGTCGTTTCTCTATTGGCTGATGCCTTGCCGTTAAGTCATTCCCTTTCTGAGTGAACTGCACGTGATTGGCGTACACGGTTGTGAAGCGTTCATTTATTGGCGCAGAGTTACCAGGGGCGTGTCAAATAAAGACTGGTCTAATGACGAACGTATTGCAAAGGAAAAGTTTTTTTAAGTTGAACGTGTCCTCAAATAATAACGCGAATTTCGCAGGTCTCAAATAATGAGGTAATATTTGATTACGGCTACAGATGAGAAACTAATCACGTGAGAAAAATAAGTTGGTTTTTAAATATTGACTCCGAAAATTAAGTTATGGTAACTTACTTGCCGGCCGGTAGCCTGACCAATAGGGAACTTTTCGCAGCACGCGGTGGCCAATCAGACACAAGTCCACGCCCCCAGACCCTCTCACAGCCCATCAGAGGATGGACAGGCGCACATCAAATATACCGCAAACACCATTTCGTCTCTGTGTATTTATCTACTCCGTGCTATGTCCCTGCGAGCGAAACGCATGTATTATATACGCGATTGCTGTATCGCTGACAACCGCCAAAGAAATATTTTGTATCGACAGTTCGCAGTCAATCGAATACTGTTGAAAGGCCTGCATAAATATTCTTGGCTTGTCATTTTGTATCCTTCCACCACGTGTGAAGTTAACATTACCATGACTAAGAGACTAGGCATCAGGGAACCCCTCCCCCCTTTTTTAATCACTGTCCCTACCTGCGTATATCTCAACTGGCGCACTGAGTGACATGCACCCAGTAAAGTTGGTAACGATGGATGGGAAGTAGTTCCGTATCTTAACATCGAATAAAAAGCGTTAGGTAACAGTTTCTGATCATTTAAATGTTTCCTTTCGCTTTCTGTTTTTTTTTTTTTTTTTTTATGAATCGAAGAGTAAAACCTAGCAGATATGAAATACATTTAACTTTCTAATAGACACTTTCACGGTTTCAATTGACTTACGCATGAATAAAGTGATGAGGCCCATGACAACGTTAATCTTACACAAGGTGGAAGAATACACAACGTACATGCAAGTAGATCTTAAGCAGGGCTTCCAAAAGTGCTTATTTTATGGAGAATAGCTTATAAGGATATAACTAATCTAATAACTAATATAAACTAATATAACTAATGATACTAATTTCCTCTACATGTATGGAAATAATTTTGATGAATTTCGATAAAGGCTGGATGGTATGTGAGTGTTGACGTCTCGTAGACTCCGGTATAATTGAAGATGGAGCCAAACTAAAATGCAGTATTAGTGAGACAGAGTTACAATTACACACGTGTCTTGCCCGGGACTCGAACGTTTTGATTGAACGTGTTTACCAACCTCAAATATTTACAGGGACGTAATTTTGAAAACAAGTGTTTGAGTCGCTATAATCATGTAAGTTAACACGGCGTGCCATAGCAAATCAATAACTGTGAGCAGAATTTGGTGGAAATAGGTTGACTAGCTCCCCGTGCTATGGCATAAAAGTTTTTATTTCCTCTTTTGGCACTGTTATACAAAGAGGCCTTGAAACCAGACTCTGTACAGGCATGTCTGATTCTTCTAATAGGTACTGTTAGTGTACAGAGTTTGGTTGAATTTTTCTCAAATTATTTAATAGACACGACAAAATTATATATGTAATTTATATTGCCGCAATTAAAAAAAAAAATCCGACCCATTTAAATCACGTCAGTATACTGTAGTAGTAGTACTTATGTGAAAAAGTTGGCGGAAATTAGTTGGTTGGTTGATTTTCGAGATATGGCATAAATGTCATCAGGCGCTATTTTCCAAAAAAAACATGGCCAAAATTGGGCCTCTATAAGAATATTTTATAGGTATGATTGGCTCATCTAAATTATTTGTATAGAAATCATATTGTAAATAGCCTAAAACGTGTAATATTACATGGCCTACCGTAGCAATAGTCGTGTGCAAAATTGATTAACCTTCGACATATGCCACAACAAAAGCTCCATTTTCTCATATGGTGCTAGCTTCATTAACGGAGAGGAAAAAGGTTATGTATTGGGACATTATATACGCTAAATTAAAATATATCGCTGATTGCTATTTTGATAAACAGGTGTCGGAGCCACAGAAAACATGCCCGTTCACATGGCCTCGGCGGCTGAGCGGTTAACCTAGGCAATCTGTGTTCGATCTCCCGGCCGGGTCACTCCGGGATTTTCGCGAGCGGGAATCGTGCCGGACGATGCCGCTGGTCGGCGGGCTTTCTCGGTGATCTCCCGTTCCCCCAACAGCCTTTTCATTCCGGCGCTGCTCCATTCTCATCTCGCTTCACCCTCGATGTCAAGAACCGTCCAAATCTCTTCTCTAACTCACTTATGTGGCCCTACACAAGTACTATTTGTTTGTCAGATTGGGTATGGATCGGTTAAGGCAGGATTTACAACAACCCGTCGCGTCCGTCCGTCAATCACGTGACCAACAGCCAATCAGAGGTGGCCATTGATTCTATCCGTCCGTCCATCCTTCAAAACACTGCAAGCTTTAACTTTTCACAGACGAACGGATGAAATTACAGCCTTCTAAACATGCACGTTTTGTTATTTGTTCATCCAGAGTTTTTTTACAAGGCTGTGTAGTTTGTGCAGTGTGTTGTTTTGGTCGCCTTTTGTCTTCATATGTTTTTTTTATGTAGCTGTAAAATGAAATTACGTAACATTCTTTCTGAATATTCATTGATAATTACACTTGCAAACATGAGTTTTTCTTTGTAATAAAATCATGTTTTATATGCAACAGAATTTTTTTTTAACATCAATAAATTTTCGTTATGTACGTGAACGCGCATTTTTTTTGGGTACTTACAAAACATTCAGTTTTTATGGAAACTTTTTGTACGAATGCTGGTTATAAACATAGACTAAAGATGAGGTAAACCGCTTGTTCGTCTTCTGCGCATGTACCCTACACAACTATCAAAGTCGCATGGTCAATAGTGATGAACGTGTTTGTTTATATCTTAATTTCTAAATGACAACACCTATTATATTATTAAAATACTTTTACCAGTTCTAATTTAATCAAACTGCAATACAAATTGGTTGGAGGAAGTATACATTCATCTCAAAGCATTTGTTAGCAAATCAGTTTTCTAACATAATATCCAAACCACGCCATTTTCGCTAGACGTGTAAGCAGAACAGCAGTTCAGTGTTGGGACACGGAGATTGGTTGTGCGCAGCCAGCGAGATCGATCTACCTCGTCTTTAGTCCATGGTCGTAAATTGCTCGGCTGGGAGACGGACGGACGGATGACGGACGGACGCGGCGGGCTATTGTTAGAGACCTGAAAAATTCGCGGTTTCATTTCGGGACAAGCTAGAATTCAAAACCTCGTATGTTTGTGTTGTTTATTCTATTGGTCCAACCGTCAGTCCACGCCTCATGGACAGGGGCTCCCGAATTTCGCGGAAAGATTTCACGACCAGTTGTATTTCATAACACTTTAGCTCGGATCCACTTTCGAGATTGGACGATTCCCCTTAAACGCGTCTTAGGTGTCTGCCAGCTAATCACAGATCTACCCTATCGGATTTATTCAACTATGATTGACTAGTCAAGTAAGACAATGTCTTCCCACAAAATCACGCCACCAATAGGCCATTTTGAAATCTAGCACGTGCGGAAATCATTTCGCGAAACGTTCCTGTCCGTACTCATGGGCAACTCTGAGTCGATAATAAACACACAATAAAATGCAGACCAATTCACCGTCCTCCGCTAATGCACCAAGCAACCAATGAACAGTGATATTTGCATGGTTTTTACGTACGACAATGGAGTATAGCCCACAGGTAAGTGAACTCGCAACTCCGCACTGCAAGACACTCCCTATACGCTGGGCTCCTTGGCTGGCAAGTAAGTCGGCGGACGTCGTGCCGACACGTTGTCGGACAGCGACGCCATTTTGCCGGCGCGTGCGGCCGCAGCTCGTGGGAACTCTGTCGTGCCGCCTCCTGAGTTGTTGTTGTCCGCACTTTGCCCGCAGTGCTGTGCGGCATGATGATGACGGCGTGCGACGTGGGCGCCATCGCCAAGCCGTGGGAGGTGCAGCACAAGATCGCCAAGATGGTCGCCGACGAGTTCTTCGACCAGGGAGACCTGGAAAAGCTGCAACTCAACCAGCAGCCCGTGGTGAGTGCTTACCCCCTCCCCTCTCTTCCGAACATCCCCCCCCCCCCAAACATCACCACCAAAAAAAAAAAAAAGAGTCGGTGCTTCAGCACTTTCTGCTCAACTAGCATACTTATCGGGCAGATCTCGTCGGGGTACTGTGCGCTCTGAATAAAAACTATACGAATTTCCACCGAGCTCTGGCGTCATTGCATATATTAACGGCGTTTAATGAAAGATTTGTAGAGACTTGCAAAGTTCGCGTTATTATTTGGGGACGTGTTACAATTTAAACACGTGTACCTTTGCGATACATTTGTAGGGGCACACGAATTTCGCGAGAAGATTTCACGAGCTGTTGTTTTTCCAAACACTTTAGCTCAGATCCACTTTTGTGACTGGGTTATCTAGTTGTTAAGCGTGTTCAATGTCTGTCCCCGAATCAGAGACGTACAGTATCGGAGTAACTTAATTCCTATTGGCCAGTCAACTAAGAAAATGTTTCTCACAGACACAAGCCGCCAATAAGCAAAAGGAAACTGCCGGCACGCTCGTAGGGTATTGAAATTTAGCGCGAGGAGAAATCTTTTCGCGAAATTCTTGTATCCCTATACATTTGTCAGTGGGTCATACGTTATCTAACATGCCCTAGGTAACTCTACACCAATAAATGAACACTTCATATTAGTGTGCTCCAATCAAGCGCAGCTCAGTCAGAAAGGGTGTGGTTTCAGATCTGTGCAGCAGCCGATACAAAAACGACGCCGGCTCCGGTATATACAGTACTGTGAAGTTCAGCCTGATGCCAAATAATAACCCGAATTTTGCGTGTGTCTAAAGATTTGTGCTAAATTTTAGGCTAAGTGTGTGAAGAGATTTGAGCGGCTCTTAACTTCGAGGTCTTGAGAGCCGATGAGGGTAAAGCGAGGTGAGTATTAGTAGTTCCAAATACAGGGGTTGGGGAAACGGGAGATCCCCGAGAAAACCCGGCAACCAGCGATATCGTCCGGCACGATTCCCACACGCGGAAATCCGAGGGGCGACGCCACTGGGAATCGAACTCGGTTCGCATTGGTGGGAGACGGCCCCTTAAATTTTAAGTGCAATTGCCTAAAAGCACGTGGGATTTGTAAACTACCAGCTACTTAATGATTAGGGATAGGAAAATTTCGCGAATTGATTTCGGAACGAAATAGACGTCAAACACATATACAGTGAAGTCACCTTCGCAATTGGATCACAGTTTATTAGACCTGCCCTGGACGCCTCAGATCCAATAGCAGACTGGCAAGGAAACACCTTGCGAATCCTATAACTGCCGGGTGTGGGGCAACAGCCAATGAACACACATCTGAGGCTCCAGTATGGAGAGGACTAAAGAGTCTAGCCCACAGGTCATTGAACTCGCGAAATTTTCCTATCCCTATTAATGAAATATCTGTAGACCTGAAGAATTCGCGGATTAATTTTAGGACAAGCTAGAATCCAAAACATGTGTGTTTATTATAATATTAGTCATTGGCCCACACGGTGTTCGGCACCTCGGGGAGAAGGCTGGCCCAATCGTTGCCTTCCACTGTGACAGCAGACAACCAATGGGCAGTTGACATCGGCATATTTGTACGTAAGACTGCAGAGTCTAGCCTGCAGACAACTGAACTCACGAAATTTCTCTATAATACCTGCATGCACTGAAATATTGTTGGCGTCACAAAATATGCAACTAGGTATTACTTGTATTTGAATTGTTTGCAAGCTTCTTCTCCTGAGGTCATTTTAAACTGCAAGTCTAACGTTAGTATGCAAAATCAACAGACTTTTTCCATCGGATCACATGGCATTCTTCCACGTATAAAGTCTGCGAACAGCTGAGTCGCCGAATATGATAATTATCCATAAACAGTCCAGAATTCGAGTGAAAGAATTTTTTTCTCTGCTTTCATGGTAAGTAGAGTGGAACTCCTAACATGTCAATTGAAAGTGAGTATGAAAATGATTGTTGTTATTGGAGGCAGATATCGGTTTTTTTTTTTTTTATAATGCGTGAACAATAACTGCAAGCGAGAAAATTCATGTCAGTTAGTTTACAGATTAAAAATAACTGTCGCAGAACTCTGAACAAATTTTCATGTTTCGATTCTGTCAAAAAACAAACTGTTGCGAATAACTGGTTTATGTGTTATGTGCCGTCAGTACTATTATCGCGTAGATGAAGATGAGGTAGATTGATTTAGCCTACTTCTACTGCTCATGTTCCCAGCATTGATCTACTCCACACCACTGCAAACGTCAGTTACATGGTCAACGAGATGAACGTGGTTTTTTTTTTTTTACAATTAAATTTTCAACAAACCCACCCTTTTATAAAATTAAAATACGTCGACTATCTTCTATACATTTTCTTTATATCTTCAATTGATTTTTCAAACATGATAATAAAGTTATTTAATAAGTATATAATACATGGATAATGAATTTTAAATATATAATATAATAAATAGTTTTCATTAGAAATTATTATCACATAATATAAGATTTAGTGCGCACGAAAGCCACGATTTGTTTAAGCAGGCTTGAAGATTCGTGAAACCGAACTACTTGTAACTATTCAAAAACTCGCTTGTAACTTGTAAAACCTGACTTGTAGATAGATACTGGTAAACGCTTGTAGGTTTGCGCAACGCAAATCTTTTACTAATCTACTAGTTACAAGTCTTTTATTTATTTATTTTTTCACTTGTAACTTGTAGCCAGAATTGTATGCAGTGACCGCGGGCCTGTTGCTACAAAGCCGGCAGCCGCGATCTTCATTGAACGAAATTCCTTCTCATTGCGCCGGTTTTAAAGATAACTATTTCAAACAAAAAGTATTTTACGTGAAATTTCTTAAGGACTGATGGATGCTACGTTAAAATATTTTGCAATTTTTTTTATTTTATATATTTTTTAAATGTAAATATAAAAAATAAAATATAACAAAAAATTTTGTTTCCAAAGATATTATGTAGCAACTCTGAGAAAATAGCGTCGAGATATTTGTTTGAAATAGTTTATCTTTAAAATTGGCGCAATGAGAAGGAATTTCGTTTGACAATGAATTAGAGGGAAATTGAAATGCCTACACATTGTCCTTTAAGGGGGTAGTATCCACCCCATCTTCGAATTTTCTTACAAATCTTCGTAATGAAAAAAAATGAATGACCAGAAATAAAAAATCAAAGCTAGAAATGACATGGACAACTACAATTAAGGATTTTTTTTTTAAATTTGTAAGGTTTCAAATATACCTGTATTTTCCTATGTGGGACTGACATTATTAAATAATTTAATAATGTTTGATTACGGTTACAGAAGTGACACTAATCATGTAAGAAAAATAAGTGGGATTGAGAAATAACTGTTAAAATGTTCCATATGTCATGACTAGCTTGGCTTTTAAATATTGACTCCGAAAATTAAGTTAATGAGGGAAATACGTAAATCCAAGATAGCAAGGATTATAGTCCATTTCATATAAGTGATCTCAAATTTGACAGACAATGTGACCAACCTACAAAGTATGTAAACAGTAAATGCTCTCACTCCTACAATGTTGTATCAGCTTCGGGATCCGTGTTGTTAGGTTGGCTATTTTGATGATGATTTTGGAAGAAAATAGTATTCAGAACTAAAAGTTGTAATTTAAAATATTAATTATACTTACAACCTTTATGGTTTAAATTATGTTTCTAAAGCAATATTAAATTTTCTTGGATATTAGTAACGGGACTTTAAAAACAGTGTACCTGTTTTTCATTTTTGCTGTCATAAATGAAAGCATTTATGACAGAGTATGTCGACACATCCGAACAGTAAACGTTTCCAGCCAATGGCTAGCCATGTTTATGTTTCCAGCCAGGTGAAGTCATTTGTGCGTGCGCTTCTTTTCTCATCGTGATTATTATACGAATTTATTATTGGTGTTGTCGGAATATTTAATCGGTAGTTAATTATTTTTTATTCGCTTTTTCCATACATAGTTGGTTGTTGGTACCTTTGTATTGCGTTTTGTTGAGTGGAATGTAATATTAATCGGCACGTCGTTAAAACTGCTCGTTCCGCCATTTTCCTAACCGCCTTCCACAATGAAGTGACAAATATAACTTCCGTATATAAGTTTAAGTTTGTTTTGTATCAGGAAACGTGCGCAGTGTTGATTTTACTGAATGATTTTGCAAATAAATTATTTAATGCTAGTGACGAACAAACGTGATTTTATTGATGTAAACTCGCAAGGATTGCCATAGAAAAACACGTGTTCAAGAGGTTACAACAGTAAGTTTGTGTGTTTTGTAAATGTATTTGTAAACCGTTAATATAATTATTGAAATACACGTGGCCTGAAAAAAGCCGCACTTTCCACACTTTTGTAGTGAGTGAATAATATTTGTTTGTCGACTTCGTAAATTCGAGTATAAGGTTAACTTCCGTCAAAGAGTGTGCGTGTATATAATGCTGCATCTGTACGAATACGAACAGCGACGTATATATATCACATTTTGTATTTTTCTTAATGTTATAATTTTCGAAGTTAAATAATTTAAATGTTATTTCCATACGAGCAAAATTTTTCACTGCTCCATCAAAACAATATGTAACTCCAAATACCACACACTCATGCTGGAATCACATAGCCCCGACCAACACAGCACGACACGACCAAAAACGCAACCACGACACATTTCAATGTGACTACGTGAATTTACAGCACGACCGACACCACGCTCTCGGCATTTAACCGATCTATTTAGAAGGCGCTGATATGCTACATTAGTCTCAGGCGGTGAACAAGAGGGAAATTTGTAATACATAATAGTGACAAATTGGTATCGCTAATGCATACAAAAGTAAAATAATTATTTTTAAGAGTTAGATACTGTAGTTTTAAATTTATTTTTATTTTAAGCTGCGTATTTATCATTGTAGGGAAAGCTTGCAATACAGTTTCATTGTGCATTCTATTCTTCGTCGTGCTGTACGGCACGACGAAGAATAGAAATAATTTCTAATCAAAAATTGCTGGTCAGACGACAGAATCGGTCGGGCTTTCGACGATCTATCTTGTATTCCGCTGGCTGTTGGCCATCGTGTCGTGCACGTTGGGGCTATGTGATTCCGGCATCGTAAGAATATCAAAATAATCCCGTCTCACGAAAGACGATTAACTTAAGTCCCCCCCCCCTCCACCTTACTTTATCCTTTTTTCCCTCGAAATAAAATAAAGATGATACTCTAATTAGGCCCACATTTAATAGTTAGAGATTCAATCAATAATAACACAGAAAAATCATAGCACTCTGGTTCTGGAGGGTTTCAAAATGTAAAGCTTACTGGCCATACAAGCTTGTAAGTTGTATCACTTGTATTTTTTTTTTTTAGAGCGTATATAAAATTTGTCAAGCTTGTTACGCAGGGATACTTGTTAGCAACTAAATGTAAAGGTTTTTCCTGTTTTCAAAGGCTATATTTGAAAGTAACAAAATGACATGTAGGTTTCAATGTTGGAGTCTTTCATAAACGTTTTGAGCACTTTTGTTTTGCAAATTAAAAGCGCTTATACGTTGTTAAGAATATTGTAACAGTGACGGAAGAATAATTCACATAAACAGGATTTACATTGGAAAGACGACTTTTTGATATCAAGTAAATTACGACATGCTTATAAAACAAAATTCTTGCAATTTTAAGCACCCAACGAAGGTGCTCCAACACAATAAAGAAATGTCTCATGCATCAGCAGGAACTGCGACATTCCAAAATTTATTGCTGAGGAAAATTAACTTTATGATGTCTTCAATCTTGGGTAGGTGGAGTATATTTTTAGTGTGTAAGTAACATGTTCGTTTGATATATTGTTACTGTAGGTAACATCTGCTTCTCTAGAGCGTTTTGTAATATCTCTGAACTGAAATACAGTTTTTAATTAGGTACCCGAGAACAAGCCTAGGGCTGTATTCACAATTTTGAGGAGGGAGGTTGTGCGACTGAACCTCAGTGTAAATAAATATCAACACTGAGTTAGTCAAAAATAGGTTTTTATTCACAGCATGGCAATCTGAACACGTAGGTATTCGAGAAAAGTTATTAAAGTATTTTGTATGTAGACCTGCAATACTTAACATTTGAGTTACTAAATGAGAGTTATTAAAATTACTGAAATTAAGTAACATTTGCTTAAATATTATTTCGGCTACCTACATACTTTAACATCTTGAGACTTATAACCACCATAAAAGTATCAGGCTGTACAGAGTTTGTTGTCATATCATACCACAAAGCTGAATTATGTACTTTTAATGCAATAGTAGGCATAGCCTGTATGCAAGAATGCACTGTCTTTGAAAAAAAAAGGTGACGTATGGGAGGGGGATATTTCGGTATTTGTACATTCCTGGGGGGGGGGGGGATATTTATATTTGGTGTTTGTGGAAACCATGCAAATTTTTTTGTTTACAAGAACTTGCTTCAGGTAAGTGTGACAAGCTTAGTTGTCATAGAGTGTATTCAAAAATAGTAAAATTTCTTTTAAACAATTTGACAGTCAAAATACAATTTCATTTTCGTGCATCCTGGGGTTACAAATTTCTTGCAAGGTAAAATAATTACCAATATAGACTTATTTATTACATGGGCTGTAGTCATTTACATAAAATATTTAAAAATTTAAAAGAAAATGGGATTGTTGCCAACCTGCAACTGTTTGAACAGCCCTTCACAGCTTCTAAAGACATTTGGGAGGAGGTACATGCAGTTTGTTTACAAAAACAGGCAGTCAGTCGTATGTTGTTTGTTTACAAATACTGGCAGTCACTTACACTTACCTTCAACGACAGTTCAGTTGTGGCGGAAGGATACTTAGCCACCCAGATGCCAATGCCACCCAGATCCCATTGGCACTACCTTCCCCCCTTATGGGAACAACAGGCATGTCTGAGGAATTCCCGAGAGGGCCGGAACGCACGACCGCCTCGCTGCTAACTCGACTTGTGCTACCAGGAGAATATCACGCAGCAGGAGGCTTCTTCCGCCCGCCCCTGCGACAACACCTCCTCGCGTGTCATGTTCTCCTGGTAGTACAGGTCTTGTAACGCCTCGGCAGTGCCAGGGCGACCGCCATGTTTGTGTGTTGATTGAGTGAGAGAGAGAGAGAACTGCTGTTCTCTCTCTCTCTCTCTCTCATCATACACACACAACAAACGTACAGCATTTACCTGCGCCGCACAGGAGTCGCACACTGCCCTTAGCGCGCAAAAATTATTCAAAATCGAACCTAAAGTTTAAAAAGCGGTACTTTTTTTTCTCCTCCAAGATGTACAACCATTCTAACTATCCTTATTCAAGTACCTAATGAACAAACAGCTGCGTCCGGGAACTGATAGTTTTACCGGAAACACATTCAGGTGTCTCGTTGATTATTGACGTGCTCACTGAAATACTGCTAGAAGAATACGATGGACGGAGGAAGAACGTATCTCATAGTAAATGTCCTCAGCATTATTCAATTTAACATTATATATAATGTTATTAGTAACGCATAATATTTCATGGTGGTATCTCCTATCATGGATTTTTCAAGATATTTACTTTGCTGCAGTTTTCGTATCAAGTTATTATTAACCTACATTCCGAAAGAAAGGCTTATGAGATCAATTTCCTGTCTGTGTGTGTATGCGTGCCTGTGTGTTTGTGCGTGTGTGCCTCCCCCCCCCCCCCGCCCACGTCCTTTTTTTTTTTTTTTTTTTTTTTTTTTAAATATTCAATCGAATATTACCAGACTTGGTACACATATAATAATACTTTGTAAGGACACCTGACCTTTGCAGTTTTCGACCACGTCGGACACTTACTTTCAATATGACAGCCATTTTAAAATTTTGAGTGGGTTATATCTCAGGAACCATATAACACTTGACATTATATCTCGAAAACTATTCAACCACTTCTCATAAAATTTGGCATGAGAGTAATACTGTGACAGGCCATGTAAACGTAAGTAATTCAACTTGATAAGTTGCTTATTTTCAAAATGGCGGCCATTCAAATGTTTTAATTTTATTTAGTATATCTACCATACAATTTAACCAATTTCAACAAAATTTTATATACTTAAAGTATCTATTACAATCATCACATACACACATACATACATATATATATATATATATATATATATATATATATATATATATATATATATATATATATATATATAAATTACCATTTTTGCCTGCCGTTATGGAAGATAGCATCATACGACTAAATAAAGTTATAATCATAACTCTGTAAATAATTAACCGATTCCTGCAAAATTTGGCTAACAAGTGATATTGATGCAGATGATTTTAAGTGATATGCTTTAAGCCTGCCAGACACTTATCTTCAAAATAGCGGTCGTATAACTATTTTAGCTTAGAATTCTATTTCGTCGAAACTATGCAATCAATTCTAACATACGCTTGTGTTCTGGCAGTAGGCATTACAGCTATCATTGCATCTACTTGGAGCATCTTTTGTCCGCCATTTCGTAAGATAGCGCCACGTGAATAAAACGATGATAATATGTCATATCTCGGGAAACAACTGACCTTACTATAAAATTTGGCTAACAACTAGTACTGAGGTGTATGATGTCAAGAGTATGCTTTAAACATGCCAGACACTTATTTTCAAAATGGCGGCAATATAGCACTTTTAGCTTAGAATACTATATCGCCGAAACTATGTAATCAATTTCAACTAAACTTTGAATAATTGCAGTAGATAGCCTACTTCAACTATCAATCAAATATACATAGAGAATTTGTGTCCGCCATTTTGTAAGATAGCACCATGCAATTAAATTAAGTTATTTTCGTCATATATTGGGAAACAATGGACTGATTCCCTCCAAATTGAGCAAAGAAATAGTACTGCAGTATGTGGTGTATAATGGTATGTTTTATGTAGGTCATGAACTTATTTTCAAAATGGTGGGTATATAAATACTTTAGTTCAGTATTTTTTATTAACGAAACAAATTCCAACTTAATTTTGTATGCTGGCAGTACCTATAACAACCATCAAAATTCGTCTATGCAGAGCGTCATTTCTCTGCCATTCTGTAAGATGGCCACACCAATAAGGAATAAATATTTTTATCTCGTTACTTCACTGGCCGACGGTGCAGCCAGTAATTAACGTTGCAGAGTGTAAGAGGCGCGTCCGGTGTAGCCAGGACCAATAGGACGGTGGTACGCGGAAACACCTATTGAGACCAACACAGCTTATGTCACTGCAGTGGAGAATACAAGTAGCTCACTACAACCTTGTCTTCAGTGGCAGAGAATTTGTGTCGCCTTCAAAGGGCTAAAGATGTGTAAGCTACCGCTCTTACGATTCGCTTTAGACCATAGGTCGTATATACGTTTTCACATTTTTATCGTAACTACTCGGCTGTCGAAATTTGTCGGTCTAGTTTAAATACATCTTGTATAGGGATGCCATAAAATTACTTAAATAATAATGTGAAAAAAGTTAAAATTTATATATTAATATATATATGGTTGTACATATCGACAAAGAGACACAACTAATTAATATCTTCCAAGTAATGTAAGGGACCATAACTCAAAATCTCGAATTTTTCAGATGCAGTTCTTTGACACTAAGCACTCGTTATGTTTATGTGTGTGGAATTTCTAGACTTAAGTTGTTTGTATTAATGTGCATTAACTAAATTTAAAGTAATTGAAATGAATCAACAAACTTTTGCGATTTTTATTTTATTAAAAGTTTATTCCATTGTATTAGTATTTACATTCTCCTTCTTCTTTGCAAATAATTAATTAGTTTTTTTTAATCACAAACCTTATTTATTTATAAGCCCACTCATTAAAATTATCCAATCCCAATTAAACCACTGCAAGTGTTACTTCAGTATTCTTATGCCTTTCAATAATGTTATTAAATATTTATGACAGTTAAAAATGGTATATTCTTAAAGTATGTATTTGTTTGGTTCAATTTATTTCAGCACGTCTAAAAAGAAACTAGTGGAGACAAAAGCTACAAATATCATTGTTAATCACTTGCCAATTCTTTACCCAATGCTCTTTATAGTTTAATCTTTCAACAGCACAAGTAAACCGGCCTTGTAAATTATTTCCGACTGAAGTGACGTTTTTCCGGCAAACTGATGGCTGTCTGTTGAGCCTTTTTTTTTTTTTTGGCATCAGTGTGTACCAGCTATATTTACCCCAGATTAGTTCTCCCAGTATATCTTTATGGTCCCTCGGTGTCTGTAAATACTGGCAAACTCAACATACACCGGGGAATGGCTGGATCTAACAGCTGAACTCAGTATGCCATCTATTCTACAGTATGGTAACACAGTATATTTATTCGTCTCACACCTCACAGTTACCACAAAACTTGACTAATCGGTTAGATTTTGAAAAGAAATCCCTTTATTCCATCAGTTTAATTCCCCACCAGTAGTTACACATGTTTTCCTCCAAAACACCTTAGTTCACAAGCACGTTCGTGGTTGGATGATTTTAAACGTCACGCGCCTCAAGTGTCTGCCAGCGAATCGTGGACGTTCAGTACCGGAACACTTCATTCTGATTGGCCGATTCAAAGAAGAACAAGGGGAATGCAAGGAGAACAGGATTATAAGTGAATAAGTACGCGTCTTTTCACGTAGACGCGCGGCCGATAACGAAAGGAAGCTGCGGTTATGGACGTAGAATATAGAAGTCTAGCACGAACGTAAATCTCTTAGCGAAAAATACATGGCCCCCTACCCACCAGCAATGTAACATACCGAGTTTCAAAAATGTATGAAATGAAAAACTTGAGAACGTGAATATGAGATAATTTTTATTTATAAGTAAGAGAATCGTTGCGCTATTATACTAATTTGCAACTGGCGATGGTCTTTTGTAGTATATTTCACCGGAGCCCCTTTCTAGAACTGACTAGAACGACAGAGAAGGAATCAGGATGGAAATAAGGACATCCTCTGTAAGGCCACATCAAAGGGACCGCCACACCATTTCACTTGTGTAAAGGCTGTTCACGATAAAGATAGCACTTACGAAATCAACCCTAGAAAAAAGTCACTGCCCCCCTGCCCGCATATATTTTAACGGGCGCAGTGAGTGGCATGCGCCCAGTAAAGTTGGTAACGATGGAGGGAAAGTAGTTCCATATCTTAACGCCGGATAAATAAGTGCTAGGTAACAATTTGCGATAACTTAAATTATTCCTTTCGCTTCCTGTTTCTTTAATGCATCAAAATGTAAAAAAATTAGTAAATTTGTAAAATATTAATTTTTATAATAACTGTACACTTTCACTTGAAAACTACATGACTAGAGTGATGTGGCCCATGGCAATGTTAATTTTGCATAAGGCGAAAGAGTACACAACGCGAGTACAAGTAGATAGTAAGCAGGGCTTTCGAAAGTGTTCAGTTTATAGTGAACAGGCTATATATACTTATTATTCAGTGTCGTTATATTAAACTATTTCATGTATGACAGTGATGTATTAAAACCACTATTTGCCTTATCCCCCTTTTCTTCTCCTTTCAACATTACTCCTGCCAAACACGCGCATGCTTACTACTTTGCAAATAACCTACAGGTCACTCTATTTGCTCGTTTCCAGGCGATGATGGACCGCGAACGAAAAGACGAACTGCCACAGATGCAGGTCGGCTTCATCGACTTCATATGTCTTCCACTGTACAAGGTGAGAGACATCTCCCTGCTCGATACGAGAATGCAAGTCCTCTGAACTCTCGCACGTTACCCTACACCACTGCTGTGACGACTAACGAGCGTTAATGTGGGGGTGGACCCAGGGCGAGGCAACGCCCTCAGAGGCCCACCAAGTGACGGGATTTCCAGCCGGGACCCTTTAGGTGCCCGTCATTCCTGAACATGGATGAAGCGGCGCTGGAATGCAAGGGCGGGTGAAACGGGAGTTCCCCGAGAAAACCTGCCGGCAAGCGGCATTGTCCAGCACTATTCCCACATGCGAGAATCCAGGAGCGAACCCGCCGGGTATCGAGCCCGGATCGCCTCGGTGGGAGGCGGCGCGCTAGCCACTGCGCCAACCGCTGCCCCTAGCGTTAAACTAAGCTTACGGTATTCACTTGGTACATGTGTGGTGTAATTTGCGTTGTCATTAATGTGTTGCAGAGCCTGGTTTACATTTCAAGGTAAGTTAAATTGCTATGTTTGTATATTTGATATTGTGGTTAGGTAAGTAGTTTCATCGTATCGCGTCCGTCAGGCGGTCACGTGATCTTCGACCAATCGCAAGGCAAGTAATTTTTGTATCCGTCAATCCGTCAAATATAACTCAAAATTTAATTTTCGATGGATGGGCCACCGCCTTCTGACGACACTCCGTTGACGCGAATAAGCACTTTGAAATAAAATACAAGGTGGTGGATGTGTGTTTATTTATCTTGGTGGTGAATTCAGGAATTTTAAATGAAAAAAACCATTCAGTATAAATTTTTATCACGTAAAAAAATTGTTACCCCAAAATGTTTCTCTCTTGAAAATGTATTTACAACCAAAACATACCTTCTACGAAAGAAAGATCGCGATGTTAAGTTGTCACACTAAAATATTGCCTGAAAGAAGGATTGACGGATGACGGATTGTCGTGAGTCGCTTTGAACTAACGGGCGAAAAATACAGACGGATGACTGACTGACGGACAGGCGACTGACGGGTGCTACGGATGGACGTGAGCCCAGCTTTAGCATGAAGTATGCCATTTTAAACGTGTCATTCTAACAGGCGCCATTAACGGGGCTAGATGTTGGCGCATGCCGAAGTCCATCTCTATTGCTATGCTTGTGAGTAGGCGGGAGACAAATTTTGACCGCGAACCTACGTTGAATCTGGCAGTGCTATCGGCAGGGTGTCAGTTTCAGTGCTGAAACAGGGAGAGTGGCTGGTGCGCAACTCATATTAGCACAGTACGACCATGTGATTTTTGAAGTTGGACTAGCTCTTTGCACTGGGGACATGCAGAGGGAAAGAAAGTCAGTAAAAGTCTATTCGCGGTCATTTCCAACTTTTCTTAAGTCCTTCCAAAATATTCATCCGCTTCGTTCCAACAGATCCTTGCTGAGTCTATAAAATTACACCGGAGGTACAGCGCACCGGATTTGAGCGCATGAGAACAATTTGTTGCTAGGGATTACCAACACACCTATTTTCTTTCTGTTTTTTTTTTTTTTTTCATATTAATCATAGTGAAATATTATAATTTATAAATGAAATATAAGGCTCCAGTGGAACCAAAAATAAGCGGAAGTATAAAACACTTGTATAGGCTGTGCCCTGCGTAGTATCGACTTGTATACACGTTGTGTATTCCTCCGCCATAAGAAAAATTAACATTACTATGGCCTCATAACTTTGTTCATCCATCAGTCAAATGAAACTGTGAAATTATTAACAAAGTAAATACTTTACAAGTATGCTCATTTTTACACTCCCATGCACAAAAAAAAAACAGAAAGCGAAATAAATAATTTTTAGCTATCCAAAATGGTTACCTAACACTTTTTATTCGACGTTAAGATATGGAACTACTTTCCATCCGTCGCTACCAACTTTACTGGGCGCACGTCACTTAGGGCGCCAGTTAATCATGCATGCAGGGACAGTGACATTTTTGTAAGGTTAATTTCTAAAGCGCCAACTTTATCATGAACAGCCTCTACCATGAAGACAGATTACAAAATTGCTCTGTTCTTAAAAGGTTTAACATATAAAGTGTGGATGTGACGCGAATAGACTGTACTCCTGACCGCTTCGCGTGCCGCAGGTTCTGTCGGAGACGTTCCCGTGGATCCAGCCTTTGTACGACGGCTGCGCGGAAAACAGGAGACACTGGCAGGATCTCGCCGAGAAGGTCGAGATGGGCCTCACCTGGATCGACCACGACACGATCGACAAGCCGGTTGAAGAGTTCACAGGTATGTCCGCAGGCAGCACCACCCACCCTCATTTGGATCGACCACAACACCATAGACAAGCCAGTCATGAGTCAATCCACACTTTACTTCACTGCAAACTGTAACACGTGGTACACCAACTCAAAACACGTACTTAATAACGTGCGTACTCGATAACGAGCGTATCTGATACACGCCTACCTGCTACTAGTTTTACATATGGCGGAAGGATACAAATTTCAAAGAAAATAATAATCTTAAGCATGACTTACAAAAGTGTTCCATTAACCCTGAGCACCTTATATTGGTACTGCAGTAACAGGTGGCTACTCCACTGTAACATATTCCAGACAGAGGATATTGCCCACTCCTAAATCAAATAACCGCTGTAAAACAGCCAAAAATTGACAAAAACAACAAAATTTTCAGTAACTCAGTGCTCGAAAATGAATTGGAGAAGAACCGGTTCCGCCATTTAAAATTTATTCATTTTTCACCATCTGCAGAATTTCAAAATGTTTGACGAATTTTTTTGCATCACACTGCATAAATAAACTTTACTATATTTTTATAGCTGCGCTGTTTTTATTGATTTTTTAAACAAGTAACTGTGCGGCGAAGAGGCGAGTTTTTCTTGCAGACGTTTACAGAAATACCTACTGCCAATAGTTGGCAAGCAATACCAACTTTAGAAAATGCACAAAGCTATGTTCTATTCCCTATCGATCCGTAAAACACAATTGTGTGAAGATACAGTAAAGATGAGGTAGACCGATTTTTCTTCTTCTGTGCTTGTATCCAACACTGACCTGACCCACATAAATACAATAGTCGAAATCCCATAGTCAAGATGAGCGTGATTTTTATACCTTAATTTTCAAAAGAAAAGTAATTTTATATTATTTGATTTTATTTGAATTTGATTAAACTGAATAACACATTGGTTAGAGTAAGTATACAAACATTTCCGGATTCTAACCAAGAATCCTACACACATAATTTTTTTACGAGACATGGAAACTGGTTGGTTTATATAATTTATTTATTTATTTATAACCTCCTCAAAATTGCGTAAACTTGAAGAACGTTAACATAAACAGTAACTTGTGTGTTTTCCTTGTTCCAGCAAACTCGGAGCCGAAAGATATAGAGTTTACAGTGACGACTCTCAACTGCATCTACAATGCAGACAAAAAAGTAAGTGTGCAATCTCCCTCTTAAATCCCAAAGACAGACGCCCAGGCCGCCGTCTCACATGGAGCGTGGGCAGTTACGGAGACTTGAAAATTCAAGGTTTTCCCTAACACCGGCGAATATTTTCAGAGCCAGTGCAGACGTATTCTTGTACTAAAATCGTAGTCGATGGTTGGCAGTTTGATCAGCGGTTAACAGCAAAGCGAGATAAAGATGGAGCAGCCGTGGAATGCAATGGCTGCTCCCGTCCCGTCAATAGCAAACGTCCGCCGCGGTTTCCATTTGCGAGAATCCGAGTGAACCACGCCGGGAATCGAACGCAGTTCACCTTGGTGCAAGGCTAGTGGTCTGACCACAACACTGAAAAAAAAAAAAAATGTTGGTTCCGGCCAGTAAAATATTTATTTATAAAGGATGTTGCAAAATGGCATGCCAACACTTCGGGGAAACATTCCTCACATCTGGAGGATGAAAAAATGTTATATGAACATAGGTCCGAAATGGCAGGTTACCCAAATTTTTATACAAAAATTATGACGTATTCGTAAATTTTTTATCTAGTGAAAGTTAGCAAAAATGCAAAATGACAAAATCCTGCGCCATGTTGGTTTTGACCTTCAAAACACGTACGTGAATATATAATTGAAACTTTTTTTTTTTAAGAAATAAGTGTTCGTAAAATATTCTAGGCATGTTTTAAAAAGCAAGCAAGGTGTGTATTTTGTTGATATATTTCACAACAAATTTTTTTTAAAAGTCGTTATTGCATAATTTATTATTTTTTTTATTTATTAACATATTCGTAGCATTCCAGTGATGCATGTAGAAATATTACGTCTGTTTCAAGCATTAAATTTAGATAAAAAAAAAAAAACAGTTTCACTATAAATGTAAAAATCCATTGCTGCGAGTGATAAACAAGGGACTCTTAACAACGTCCGAATTTAAACGTACAAAATGACAAATAGCAAAATAATGAATTTGTCATTTTGTACACGGCCTTGGTTGCCCCAACAAAATGTTTTGTTGCGTAAACAAAATTCGACAAGCAACAAAATAAGTTTTGTTCATCTAACAAAATACACGTTTGAATGAACAAAATCTCTGTGCTGGGGCTAAATAAGTTAGCCTATCTACAAAACATTTGGTTGAATCAACTATAGGCGTAAGACCACCCATTTGACTGCCTTCGTTTTAGAATACAGCTCGAGAGATTGTTTCTAATTATTCACGCAATTAGGATAACAACAGTGTTTGTTATATTTGTACATTTATTGATGATTAGTAATGGTATAAACATCCTTATGATACAAGTTTGACAGGGAACTAAAAATTAATGCTAAAACTTGATATACTTATTTACGCACGTGGTCCAGTATTTTAAAGGTTTTAAATTAAAAACTCTCCGGTTTCTCTATTAGTTGGTTTATCTGAGGTTGTCAGTGCGTAGCATTTAGTTTCATACGATCTCGGTTCGAACCTCAATTGTGTTTGAAATATTTTTATATCAAACGAAACTGTTTAATATACGTAGAAACCAAACAAATATTTAGTTTCATCGACTGAATCTCAGTTTAGGGCAGACAAATAAGGACAAGAAAATAATTTCGTTTTTATTGACAAAATATTGACTGCCCCTGTACAAACTAACTTTGTTTGATTGAACAAAACTTTTTTCTCAGTGTACGCCACTACTGCCCTCATGGAGTCATAGTTACAATAGACTAACACAGTGTAGTAAACTCAAAACAAGAGTGATGAATACATTGATAAGATGCGCAATGTACAATTTAAGACATATAGGTTGAGTTTTACGCATAAAGAAAAACAACTGAAATCTTTTCTGAACCTGAAAATGAGACACGTGTAAAATGAGGCTAATTCGCCATTGTTTTTTTTCCTCCTCAAAGTATAGTGTACCGTACTATGACAATTCATTGATGTAAGACTATTTTGGTCATCGCTAACAATTTGTTAGAGGGAAAATGTGAATAATTTAGAAGAATGTGCTATTTAAATTACCGTTTCTTAAATCCCACAAACAAAATACATTGTTTTTGTCAACATATGTGCCATTTTGTATAATTTGGTAGGTGCCTAGAAATTCCAAATATTTGCGTTCTTTCCTATGTCGCCACTAGATTTTAGCCGGGTTTTTTTTATTTCACTGGCGTCTGCAGACTTTGGAAAAGCTACTACGTCAGCTTAATTTGAATTAGAAAAGGAAAAAAGAAATATACGACTCTGCATTGTCATAAATTATTTTCATAAATATCAACTACAAGCAATTTCAACGATTATAAAATTATTTTACAGTTTAGAAAAATATTTTAACAGTTTAAAAGAATTGCTTTTTGTTCGATATTAATGTTATTAAAGTTTATAACATCGACTTTCAAAGGCAAAGGTGCGAATAGTATTAACCTTTACAGAGAGTGCACTAGCTCAAAGACGAGCAAGTGTAATAGAATGCATCAACGCTCAAGTACATAGAATGCTGTATCATACCTCGATTTTAATTGATAAGTTGGGGCAGATGCAAATAAATGCATGGCTTCAACTATCTCCCATAAGCTGCCTTGTGTGGTCACAGAATTGATAAATATACGCTCCTGTACATACACACACTATACTAAGAAAGTGATAAAAGACTTGAATCTCTCTACTTCATTACGTACAGCCAGGAAACTGTGTATAGAAATCAAGGCTTCGTTTGCAGACACTTGCGTCAGACAATTTGATCTCTTGGTATAAAATAAAGCCCCTTCGCATGTCGTCTCGTTATTATCTGCGACGTCATGCTGGAACTACGTACACAAACTCAGATCACAAGATTTGCTCGATTCAAACTTCGTATCGAGATTTTTCACGTGCGAACTCGATGTGCAAGGCAAGCAGCTTGAATCAAACTTGAATCAAGCCAACTGGCTCATTTTCCAAAACTTACTGCAAAACTTGACTTGGCACATTAAGGTGAGGACAAGCCTGTGCACAGGCTCCCCATTAGCAGGTATACATCGGTTATTATAAATTCAGCTTCAGTTCATCTTTAACTGCAAGTGGCATGACAAGCTTTCTACGAAAAAGCTTCTTATTTAGGTATATACACTCCCAGAAAAAAATAAGTCAATCCGCTGAAAGGTTAACAGAATGCATGTGATGTCTAGATGGTAAGATGCACAGAAGGTCACGAGCTCACGTCACCGAATTGCCATGCAATTATTCTCTTATAGAGGGTGCAATCACATTTACAAAAATGTGTGTGTAGTCTATTGGCAGCATATTCACACTTTTTGAATCAAATCTTTGTGAAATCACCCCACGTGTGATGTGTTTGGTAGTCTCCTAAATATGCCACATATCACAAGCGTTCTATCAACATAAAAGAATCTGGACTTTTGCTTATGTTTATCTATAAATTATAACTAATATTAATACAAACAAAGAGAACATGTGTGTGTTGGTATTGCCTAGAAATAAATAAATTCCCGTGCAAAATCGTTTTGAAATGAGTGCGCATGAATGATGTACTTTTTCTCTTAGGTGTAGTTTTCTAGACTTGGTTAATCCTTTCATTCCCACATTAATTTATTGTTTCTGGTTTTGCAAAAAAAAAAAAAATGTTTTGATGCGTACTGCACATAATCTGACAAAGAATGTGTTTCGTTACCACAACCAATCATATGTAGGTTTTGTAATCAGTGATATAAACCAGCACTAAAGGCTGTTCACAATAAAGTGAGCACGTTGGAAATCAACCTTATAAAAATGTCACTGTCCCTGCCTGCATATATTTTAAAAGGAGCACTGAGTAACATGCACTAGTAAAGATGGTAATGATGAATGGAAAATAGTTCCATATATTAATGTTGAATAAAAAGTGTTAGGTAACTATTGATGATAACTGAAATTATTTCTTACGCTTTATTTTTTTTTGATGCATCGAGAAATTAAAAATATAAACATATATTTAAGATCTTTATTTTTCTAATGATATCGTAGTTTTACTTGACAGACACATGAATAAAGTGATGAGGCCCAAGGCAATATTAGTCTAACATAAGGTGGAAGAATACACAACGTGCATACAAGCAGATCTCAAGCAGGGCTTTGAAAAGTGCTCATTTTATCGTAAATAGCCTATAGTATGGTTTACAAACAAGTTGTTCTCTGAACCTCACAGAGTATAGCACCGGTCAAATATAACGTTCCTGTGCAACATATAGAAATTGTCTACAATGGATATGAAAGGGTTGTTCGCATGAGGCGGGGAATAGCCTGTAGGTAGGACTTAAGCAGGGCTTCAGGTGAAATGTGCGCGCATTGCTAGTATATCGCATGGCAACATGACTAACACCTGGGTGTTTGGTTTGCAGGGAAGCGCAGACACAACAGGACGGGTTGCCCGAAGGGCCAACGGCTCGACAGGATCCGGCTCGACGCACACGATGAGTCGGTTCTCCAGCCTGCGGCGCACCCGCACGCTCACGAAGGCGATGAGAGACCGCCTGAGCAGCTCGCTCTACAGCAGCAGCAGTAGCAGCAGCAAAGGGACGAGCGGCCAGCAGGACCACGCAGCGGGACTCCTGCCCGAAGTGCCCGAATCCAAGCCGAGGTCAGCGCCGGACAGGAAGAAGGGGAAGACGAGAAGTAAGCTGTGCTTGCTCCTTTAGGCCGTGCCAACGCGTGCCAGCACAGCGAGGGGACCAGGAACACCACACACCAGTGTCCGAGTTGCCTGAAGGCTCAGCGCCTATCTCTAGACAACAAACAATATTTTCCTAAACCCCAAGGCCATGCTAACATGTCCCATCAGTAGTACCAAATATTTTTCGCGAAAAGACTTGTGCTCATGCTGTACTTCAATATACTACATCCACAACCACAACTTCCTTTGGTTATTGGCCACGCGTCCAGGAAAGTCATGTACTTATTTGATCAGGCCAATCAGAATAAAGTAATTCGATACTAAACGTCCATGATTCGCGGGCAGACAATTGAGGCACATGACATTTTAAATCATCCAACCATGAAAGTGCTAATGAACTAAGGAGTTTTGGAGTACAACTGGTCTTAAAATATTTTCGCGAAAAATATGTGCTCGTGCCCATTAGCGATGGAACAAGAAAGACCAAAGCGTCGGTTTATTGCCCTACCTGCCGAAGGGTCAAGCCTATATCTCTGCCAGAAAGGAAGGACGAAACGAACAAGCTTTACTAGCTTAATGTCAACTTGTTCCAGTAGTTATTGGATAAGAAAGACCTTGACATTGGTCCACTGCCTGAGTTGCCGAAGTGGTAAACCTCTGCCAGCCAAACAGGAAGGACAACACGAGGAACACAATCCGCTAGCTCAAGGCCATGCCACACGTGTCATCAGGGAGGTGCTAGGGACCAGGAAGATCATGGCACCTACCTACTGCCCCACCTGCCGGAGCTTCGGTCTTTACCTGACAGAAGAGGTCTAAACCCATGCCCTTAGTTTACAACTATGCTACCACAAGTGGTAGGTATACAAGTGGTCGAGAAATACTCTATTCTGTCCTGCTGGTTGCAATGGATTTATGTCCTGGCTGAAGAGAGCCAAACCAGAGATGAGCTGTGGCTGTAATACACTGCGACAACAGTATCTGGTCTTGAAGACAACACAGCACATGTTCATCCCCTGTTACTGCAATAAGCAAAGCTGTGACGAATATGCGTTGACAGTTACCACACAGTATGCATACTTCTTCACAGTTTAGAGTTTTGAGAAAAACTGTGTGAAGGTGATATGTTTAACTATCTCAATTTAACATACAATAGAACCATCTCCTGGGTGATTTGTATTCATAACTTTTTGTTTTATGTTAAATATCTGGCAAGCACTTTCTTTCACACCTTTCCCAACAATGTTTAATGTTGTTGACTGTGATGTAGTGATAGCTGAAATAGAAGTAAGGCAACTTTAAATTCTTAGGAAAGGAACAAGTTAAATCGTACTTAACAACTCATTTAACATGTAATTAAGATGTACTTTCATTTATGTTTATTCGAATTACTACCAGTAGTTAGTGGCTACGAAATTGGGTACATTTTATAAACAAATTTTGTTTGTGTCAGGTTCTGAATAACTTTGGAAATACGTTTCTGTAACGACAACTTGCAGTGAAGACGCACAAACAATATTCTTAGACTACTGTGGCGGGTGTCGCCACGAAAATTTTATGGACCGTTGCTTCAAACACATATGTATAATTGGGTGATAACATACGAACTCCGGTGAAAATCAAGTGCAAATACATTTTGATTGTGTTCATTGTTGTTTAACTCATATAGAGTATAAAAACAATTGGATGTGTCAAGACATACAAAAATATAAATGTTCCTTGCAGATTTTGTTAGTATACTGAGTTTCTATAGGATACTGTAAGTAGCAAAAATGATCTGAGATTTGTGTGTAGCCTGAGACCGGAAAAATTAGTAAGGTACAATTAATTAGAGATACGCTTGATCTAACAGTTAAACATTTGTGTTAGTTCTATGACTGAACCACAGTTTATTTGTCACTTCTCGAAAGACTGTGAGCCAGTGACATGTATTTAGTGAGCAACTAAACCAACTGCGACCAAGTCTCGTAAAAAAATCAGGAAATGAAAAATTAATGTGGTTGAGACAGCCTTTATCGGGCATTGTGAAGTTATGTTTCCCTCCAGATGAAGTCGATAACTTATCCGGTCTCTGCTAATGAGCTACAAACAGTCTTGCTTATGAGCAATACAGAATAATTCTAATAGGCCTACGATGTGATAGACGAGGTTTCTAAGTCAGCATAAGACCTTCGTGGTACATACCATATTTGTTTTATGTATAAATTAAACTGAAATATTTACAAGTATACAGATTATTAACAATGGTGATTAGACTCCTTTCTATTGTAATCTATGTAATTTTATATTTAGACACAAAATCAGTGATACATTTGTCACAATAAACTAAAACAAAACCTGAAATGCAAGTTTTGTTCGTATAACAACATACTGTATGTTTACTTTTACATATGTATTTATGTAACTCACAGCACGAAGGTCTTCTGAAAATATCACGTAATAACATTCCGACTAGCAGAAACCTAGTTCGTTTTTTTAATTTTATTTTTTAGCTAAAGTTTAAAATAAACGCACATAATTTAATTTCGATTAAAGTTTTATGTAGACATACATATATGTATATATTTTGAGATATTTTATCCGAGCATAACCCTGTGAAACAGAGTAAGTTTGGCAATTCAGTTTTAATCAAATGTTTGCCAAAATAAAACTAAAAATTGAAAATAGTAACTTTACAGAAGATGGAATCAGTATTATTTATATAAAACTTTAAGAGTGTTGTAAAATAGTGTGTTCAGTTGTAATACATGTTGAAACTTGTATGTAAATGACATGATTTTATAAATGTAGGTCAGTAGGTAGACGGTAAATATAGAGAAAGTTTTAGGAACTTTTGTTTAGACTGCACTCAGGACGAGACTGACTGAGTCTTTGTGTCAAAATTTAACTTCCCGATGGCAAAGCAGATTATATTTACACACTTTATTTGTAACTGCAATGTATTTGTAAGCTCAAAATGTGTTCTCTCTCTACAAAATGATTTGTCTAGTTAGAAAAAATATTTAAATTAAAATCCCATCCTTTTTAAATAGTATTAACGATAACTCGACAACTTTAAACTACCCTGAAATTTAAGTTCATCTACGGACATGAGAGAAAATGGTGGCAAAAGAACAGGCACTGGTATCATTAGTCTTGAAAAGGTACACTTTAAGTTACGTTTTCGTATTTTAAATACCAGTGAACTTTCAGTCAGTATATATAATAAACTACTATGAGTTCCTAAAGGTATCAACTGCCAAGTGATTATTCAGAACGAATTGCTTGGAAAAGGAGGTGCAATTTCAAAATTTTTCGAACTGAAAGTAAATGTTCTGTGAAATACAAACACCTGTGTTAGATAGACTACACATTTCCACCTGCACTTTATGATACAGTAAAATTAATACATATTTAAAATTGAACTTATAAACAAATTTTAAAAATTCTCATATATGTAGATAATTATTTTCTCAATATTGATTATCTATAGCTAAAACCACTTGGTAATAATATCAGAAAAAATTTTTCAGGTAATGTCCGCATAATCATAACTTTCGCTATGTAGCAGTACAGATATGCCAACATTTAACTTAAGGGAATTTTATAATAATATTTTTTTTTAATTTCATTTAATTTATTCAAACATTGATGTAAGAAAACTTTTTTTTGTATGTTTGAACTATTTTCTGTTGCAATCTCCACAAAGAAATCAAAGCAATATTTAATGTTTTCATACAGTTACACGTGGACTGTCAGTTGCGACACGTGTAGAAAATATCACTTAAAAATTATTATTTCTTCATAAGTATTGATCTGTTTTTCATAAACCAAGTGAAAAATTTCTATATGAACCTTGCATGGCTTTATTACCTGAAATTCTATTATTGCCTGTGTTTCAGCACAACTCTTTTCCTCGCACATTTAAAAGCCTAAGATTTTCTTAACACTTTGTAAGCCTGAAATTTCAAATACAAGATTGTTCAAGAAATTCTATGAATCAATATTGTTATTGTAGACAATAAGATTTTCCTTAGTAGTACGATGGCTTATTGAAAAGTAGTGTTAAACCTTTAATTATTTAACAGTATGCACTACATCAGGCTGTGAGGTTTGTTATTGATAAGTTCAGGTGGAGCAGATATTTGAAACTAAAATAAAATTTAAGATATGAACTATGTGATTGTGTAAGATTTTGTTGATAGATATTTGTTTGAAGGTAAAGCGTTTGTGTAAGTAATAATAATATGTAGTACTATATTGTTCACTAACCTGTTTTTTTACGACTTTGGGTTTTATGTAACAACTAGCCCAATTGTGAAAAATAACATTTTTAAAATCCAATGTGAAGTAGACGTGTTCGTTTGTTGCCTTGCTCCATTAATAAAATACTGAACTTTCTTGTATGTTATTCTAAGAATCTAAATAACTTTACTAAACTTTCTAAACCCAGACTACTAAGAAAAAATCATGTTGAGTGTATGCACTCAAAAAATATATGCAAATACATTATGTGTAATTTTTTGGTTGGTATATAAACATGGAGAAAAATCTACAGGTAAGAAATTTACAAGCATTAAAATTTTTATTAAAAGCACTGGAAAAACACAGAATTTGAAAATCGTTATTGAAGTATTTTAAGAATGCAGATTATGTTTCTTGGAAGATTAAAAGGAAAGTTGGCCAGTGTGTTTGCAAATACTCGACAACATAATTTCAGTTTAACAAAAAAACTATGATTCCCAAATGGCAGATTTCTGTTTCTTTGTATATTCACAGTACAATGTTCATATTCACTTATCATTTCTAATTAAACCTAGTGTTACAATTTT
Source organism: Dryococelus australis (assembly GCA_029891345.1). Taxonomy (NCBI): domain Eukaryota; kingdom Metazoa; phylum Arthropoda; class Insecta; order Phasmatodea; family Phasmatidae; genus Dryococelus; species Dryococelus australis. Next base: position 30,577,465 of record CM057008.1, read on the forward strand.
ATGTTTGATTTAAATTGTACATTTAATTATTTGGAGGACACGTAGATAACCTAACGGACCATTAGGTCATCTTTTATGGTTTAAATACTACTTACAACTCGTTACAATATATATATTAGTTACATTGGAGGAGCTCAGAGAGACAATAAAAGTTATGTATATATAATTTAATTGAGCAATGGAACATTATTTAGTTTGGAAGCTATTTAAACAGAACATCTTCACCTGAATCATGGCTCCCAAGGCTGATGTCTGTGGACGACTTCCGTCCTGTTGGAGGGGGTTCCTTGTGTTGTGGTTCGGGCGCTGGGTTCGTGTCACAATTACCGGTGTTATGTTCATGAGAATACAATCACCTGATTGCAATCTCATAACACAATGGATAGTATTGCATATATGTATATATTTTTCCATATTTCAATTTTACTCTTACTTCTGAAAGATGACTTCCTAAACTGCAAGATGTACGTAGACTATGAAGGGGCAAGAAAATGCTCGTGAGTAATTTTTGCTATCGAACCCAAAACTACGTCATACTAATACACAGAAAAATGAATGCGTGGCAGGTTAAATATCATAACTTACTAGCATTTTGTGGTCTGAAGGTGAATCATTATTTTACAGCAGGGATGTAGCAAGGGGTTGGGCTCAACAGACCTGGGCCCCCTCTCCCTCCAAAATGTGTTTCATTTTTTTTTTTTAATCTGTGGTTCCAACTGTTTTCATGTGTAAAAGTTGTTCACTTTTGAAAGCCCTGCTTAAGATTCACGTGTATGAACATTGTGTATTCGTACGCAATATGTAAAATTATCATTGCCATGGACTTGATCACTTCATTCACGTGTCGGTCCAGTGAAACTGTGGAATTATTAGAGAAGAAAAGCTTTTACAGATCTGCTGATTCTTACATTTAGATGCATAAAAAAAAAAGAGAACGCAAAAGTAACCATTTCAATTATCACAAATGTTTACTTATCACGTTTAATTCAATGTTAATTCATGGAACAACTTTTCCTCCATTGTTACCAAATTCACTGGGTGCCCGTAGAAATATATGTAATATAATATTTTTCAAAGGTTAATTTAAAAAGTGCTCATTTTAATGTGATTAGCCTTTACCTGTTATTTTATAATCTCAAACAAAAATGTTACTCTATAACACATATTATTCACATTGAAGGTATACAGTATATCGCAATTTATAGACTATCCCAAAGGAAGAGGCTGGCTCTCACACAGACTAGATAGAATTTTATTTTCTTTAGTCGAATGCAGGTAGCGAGCTGAAGACCATAGGACTGCCCCTTGAATTTTTCACTTTCTCCCTTCCCTTGCCCCTGGGACGACCAAATGAAAAATGTTTCAGTCAAGAGTTTGGAATAGTTAAACAAATATTCAATGGCGTAAGACCGGTGTATGGGTCAGTTTGTAATATTCAATGTGATATATGTTTTAGTTTCCATACTGTTGGCAGTCAATTTTAACACTCCGTAACATCATCTTCATGTTGACGCCGTTGGGTGAGACACGAGACGAACGATGACACAAATACTTACTGGTAATTTGGGTGCAAACGGTGCTTCCCAATCATCACACTATTGAGACTCAGGGTTCTCAGGGATGCTGTGGGTTCTGTGTGTCCGTCTCACCCGTGCGTACTTACAAACACGTTGGCAATACTAAACTTTTAATAAACATCACTGAAATAAACAATAGATAAAACATATGTGGCTAGGACACTGTCAATACTGAACAGATTTGATTTTAATTGACATTGTTCATACACATCAACATGCCAATGAAATGATTATCTTGGTCATAACTAGCAGATTCGGCTTGGGTGTTCCCCAGCCCGTAATTAATCTAGCGCACTCCTAAATGGATAATCTCACCGAGGTGCGTGAAAGCACAGCCTTCACAAGGGAAGAGGGCTGACAGCCGCTAGGGTGGACTGACGGTTTTTCCCTGAAGACAGGACACGGTGAATTACAAATGAAAACCCTTAATACACATTAAAACATGTAATTACTTGGCATCACTAACGCAAACTCATCGGGGCTCCCCTCCAGCAGGCGGGTAGTGTGGTGACGGTCTATACACAGAGCCGGCTAGGACGGGAATAATTGCACTGTACAGTAATTACAAAAATTCATAGACCCTTGACTGATACATGAAATAAGATGGGACACGAGATGATTATATTCACAATAAACACACACATGTGAAAACAAGCTTAGGTGGCGTAAGATGCCGCTGGATGAAGTTCGTAGAGGACCACGTGGCGCAGGTGAAATTGCAATATTTCAGCATGGAAACGGCAAACTAAATTCAGATAAAATATTATTCGTGTTGAGCAAGTGCTTCTCTTTACGATTAGCATGGTTACAGGATTGTAGTATGCCTGATGGCGGTGGAATCAAACATTACTGTGACCGCGTGGTCAAGTACAAAAAGCATCAATTTACGTGAAAAAAACATTGCACCCTGAATAAAACTGACATAGAAACCTGAAATAAATGATTGCACATACGATGTTACATAAATGAGATCTTAAAACGCAATGATAGCATATATAAAGACTTGGCTTCGGTCGTCCACGTGGTTATATGTGATGTTGCCATAAAATATTCAAACACGAAAATTACATAGGCAGATGGCGTCTGATTCAAAGCGCGGGTTGCTTGACCTCTCTGACATCTTTCGCCTCCTTCTACTTGATTAAGTTAAAAATGCCACAAAGGCGTAAGAAATTACTACAGCGGAAGCATAATGCTGGGGAAAATGTCTGGCAAAAAACGTATGCAAGCAAAGATTAACCGGTAAACTAAATAGACTATGGAAACCTAAATCAGTGAACAAAAGTTGTAGTGCGTACGTGATAGTGTCTTACCTCACCAGCTCTCCGCGACAGACTGTCCAGATATAAGCGTGAGTGAAATATTTTATATTGAACATAAAATGGCACAAAGTAAATTAGATATTGTTTTACATTTCTGTAATTTTCTTATGAATTTCAATATCATTTTAGTCTCTCTTTGTGATGGCATTCATGCCGAAATATTAAGAGTTCCCAATCTCGGTCCTGCGGGCACTTTCAATATTCATAATCAAACAATTAAAATTAGTACAAACACATTAAAACATTTTAAGACATATTAAACACTGTACAGACAAAATAACACATTTTACCCTGAAATTAACGTTTATAGGAAAGTTCAAAATTATCGGCCTCTGTGTGCACGTGCAGAACACATGACACGTTAGCGCCGTCATGGGCTCTAGCGCCGCTGGCTGTTAGCCGGCGTCAATATTATAGGAGTAGAACAGGAAAGCGTGTATTACGAAAATAAAAAATAATCTCATAAATTTTGTATGTTTACTACAATATCTGCGTGTTTGAAACTACCGCTGAATTATAAATAGGTTTAATGTAGTGTATATTATTTGTGATTAATTTGTTTGAATATATTCTTACTTTGAATTTTTAATCTCGTAAAGGTGCACCAAGAGATAGTGAATTCTTTTAATACCATTTAACAGTAACAGGTATAGCAACACATCGCTGCAGGCCAAACTTTGTGTCCGTTTTATCGGAAAACGGTGGGTCCTGGGCAGTTGCGACAAGGGCGTTAATTACAATTATCAATAAACCAACATCAAACGTCCATAAATCCTAAAAATAAAAAATTGTAGACAATAAGTGGGGAGCCATCACTTATATTTTCGTTATGGTGGGAGGTATAAGGGAGAGTTTTATCTTAGTTTGAATATCCCGATAACGTGAAAGGATGTACAGAGAACTGTAATTTAATTTCACTTCGTTTCCGATATTACTAAACAATACTGCCCAAAAACCTGATTCACAAGGGCTTACATCTTCCTTAATATTCGGTTTTGGTAGAGAGTATCCAGTACTCTCCCATTCTGCATAAGGAAACACCCCACAAAATATGTCTTGTCAAATTCTACCCAACTCTGTATATATTACAGAGTTGGGCAGAATTGTATCTTTAAAAATCTTTCTTTAAAATATAATTGAATCATCTCTTAAATTCTGACTTCCAACTGGCATACATTTTGGAAGCTGTAAATTTCAATTACAAAAGGAATACTATTCCTCTAAATTTTCCATTTAAATGGCTGTGACAAATTACTTTTTTTTTTTATCTTCGAATTCTTCATAACAAATTACATTTTTGAGTGTTAATTAATTAAAACAATATATCATTGACTCATTTCACTTCCATATGTTTTCTTACAATTTCACTATATTGTTTTCCATAAAGAACAAGTGCTTCATTTGATGATGTAAAACTAAAAATAACTGGAATATGTTCATGAATACTGTATATATTTTTGACTCTGTAGGAAAGATAGACACACAAGATCATTTTCCTGGCTGTGTGTGCACATGTGTGTGTGTGTTCCCAAAAACTTTTGAACCCTTGAACCGAATTTCACCAAACTAAGAACACTTACAATAATACTTAGTAACGACATCTGATTTTAACAGTTCTCGACCACCACGCCAAATTCTTTATTTTCAAAATGGCAGCCATTTTATATCTCGACACAATTTAATCGATTTAAACCAAACTTAGTATGATGATGGTTCATCACATAAAAAACCGACATTAGAATTGGATATTGTTAATGGTCAGCCATTGTGGAATACAGCAGAACATGAAAAATACAGCTTTTACTCAAATCTCAGGAACTGGTCACCAAATTATGCAAGTAAATAACAACAGGCCATGTCAATGTATAAGACACTTATTTTCAAAATGGCGGCTAAGTAAACATTATAGCTTAGTCTGAGGTATCTACGAAACCATGCACAAAATTTAACATAATTTGACATAATTACAGTAAATATTACAGAGCTGCTTTCCCTCCATAATTTTGTATGATAGCGCCACACAAAAAATTGTGATTTTCTGTGACGACATAGTGTAGCAATGGAGTCTGTTCAAAATACTTCAATTGTTCACCCCCATTAGCGGAAACTTTCAAACAATTCATAAATAAATTGCCAGTATGCACCCGGTATGCAACTTTCTGTCCGAAAACTGGAACCGAAATAACTTGGTTTTCCGTGACGACATGCTGAAACAATGGAGCGTGTTCTAAATAATTCACTTAATGAAACATAAAGTTTTAATGTTATATCTCGGAGACCAATCTGCCAATTCTCACCAAATTTTGCATCCAAGTAGAGCTAGCATACGACATGCAAACTTTCATAGATTAAGTTACTCAGATACATGATTTTCAAAATGACTGGCCTGTGAAAATTTTAAGGTCAGTCTAACAAAACATTAGACTGATTACAACCCAAGTTGATGCTGCTAACTGTATCTCACAAAGCAAGCCATCTTACGGACCGAGGAGTTCTGGGTTAGAGTCCCGGGTAAATTACGTATTTGTAATTGTCTCACTACTATTGCTTATGTCTCTGGTTCCATTGTAATTATATGTATCTATGTTAACACCACGTCAAGGCCTACTGTAACTGCAATTAATGTTTTTTTTATAACCTCATCAAAACTACTTGCATCCATGTTGATGCATGCCAACATGCTGCACAGCGCATATGCGCTCTCTACGGGCGACTTTGCCCCGAGCCGATGAGAACTCGGGGCAAGTCAGAAACAGTGGCAAATTAATTTCATGTACCGAGCAAGGAGACTCCACGTGTTGGACAGCCGTGTATGTAAAAGTAATTGACACAATTAATTATGGAATGTACGGCCCACCCAGAATCCTGCATGCCAGTGCCACCCCCTTTAGTAAAAAAAATATTTTTGACGAACCACTACCCTACATTTAACTGTGGAAGCAGTTCCAGCGGCAACACAGGACGGCAGCACCCCTGCGACCTTATGTTGTCACATGCCACCAGCATCACGATGAGGTGCTAAATTTTCCATTGCCTGCATGCAGGCAGATTAGATATGAGCAGCGGCGCCACCGCAACCCTGCTAAACTTACCCCTGCGTTGGAAGGCTACTCTACCCCGCACCCCCGGAAGATCAGTAACCAAGGCATTTTTCCATACATAAGGATGTGCGCTAGCATGCCCCAGCAGAGATGCCGGGTTCACCAGCCGCATAGGTCAGTGAGCACGCCCTGGTCTGCAAAAACCTCTCCCCTCTCCTCAGCTTGTGAACTGCTTCGACCTCCAGCCCAGAAGCTTGCTAAGGGTAGTTCCACACTAGATAACCACAAGGGCAGCTCTCTCTCCAGAGGTAATCCAACGTCCTGTACCCAACAACCCTTTACCAAAGTCAAATTCCTTGACTCCCGTGGTAGCAGGTCATCGTGATACTGGCACCCTACTGGACAACCCCCTTAGCTGAGGATATGCTGTAAATTGATAACTTTTTAAATATTTTTTTATTAAATTTTCACTAGGTTCACCTTTGCTGTTTCCAGAAAGTAATATATTTTAATTAATATTTTAGCTACTTCATTAATTTTGCACAAGTTACCCAGGACTTCCCCCCCCCCCCCCCTTTTTTTTTTCCATTTAGCTAATAAATATTACACGAAAACTGAATTTTTTGCATACCAAAATTTTGACTTTAGATACCAGTTCAATTATCATACTAATCATTGTGTGAGAGAATATTAACTGTTCAATAGAAAGATTCTGCTAAGGACTAGATTTGAAGTGTGCCGAAACTCCGCAGGAGACTGAGCGTGCATAACCCTTAAGAGTCCGGAAAGATGCCTATCTAAACGTCAGGGCCTCAGGTGTGTGTGCATAAGGTACACCCACAGGACTGCACATCAGCAGAAATGTTAGAAGGATATACCAGATGCACTCTAAGAAAGGTGGTGATAAGAGCTGTGCCCAATGCTGAGAGCGACCCTCAGAGAGGCAAATAGATTCAGAAAAGGGTACACAAGTCATGAGCGAGGTCATCCCCCAAACCTTCACAAACAGAGTACATACCTCGACCTACCTCACCATTTATCCCCTTGATCGGACGCCACCATTAAATCACTTATTGGGTGCTTGTTGGTCAGACACGGAACAGGAACCCGCCAGTCCCCCATGGTCAGTAATCCTGCCTAAGACAGTCCAGAAGGTTGATCCACCCAATTCGTGCTTGATAAAGTTGGCTTCAGGAAAAACGATCCGAGTTCGACTCCCACCAAAAGTCGTCCGCAAATCCCGTGCAGTCTCAAACCTCCTCAAACTACATTCCTGCACGCCAACCTACGAAACCAAGGCGGATAACCAAGGTCTCATTTGCCAGATCGATCACCTCCACCACCATCGCCGTTTAAACACCCTCACATCATCCTCATACCTCCAGGACAGCTGACGTCCTGAATATTGGCAACACTCGAAGTGAGGAAGATCAAACTACCAGGAAGGGACACAATCTCCGTTCGCCTCACTTTGGGGTTAGATTACCCTTTCATCCGATGGCATCCTCCCACTAAGTGGCCCCTTACAGTATCTACAATGACCCTCCGGGCCAGTTCAAATTATAATACGCCGCGGTAGGATTGCTTGAGGAACTCGAAAGGGTAGTCCGTACCTTAACCACGTATCACCGAGATAAGAGCACGTGTCAACGTAAAGGAGTGAAGAGATTTTGACGGTTCTTTACATCAAAGTCACGAGAGCAGACGAGTGTTATACAAGGTAAGTATGAAGCAACGCCGGAATAAAGGTGCGTGGAAATGGGATATCCCAGAGAAAACCCATCGACCAGCAGCATCGTCCGGCAAGATTCCACATGCGAAAATCCGGAAGCTACCCTGCCGGACCCAGGTGGGAGGCAATTAATCTAACCACTAAACCACAGCGGCTCCGATACAGTTAGGAAAGCTGACCTGGTGAAGTATCAAGCCAGAGGTCCGATCACTGGAAAGAGCAACATCGATGCTGTAGTTTCGTAAACGTGCGCGAAACCAATGATACGTGCCATCTTGTTGGGCTAGAACTGGTGCCACGCTTGCTTATATCGCCGACGCCCAGCAGTCTCCTCCCCCCCCCCCCCCCCATGATGCACTTCGCGAAACGAGTCGTTAAGGTGGTCACCTGGCTGAAGGAATTTTGCACGTCTGAGACCTAAACACGTGGGAGCATTAAGGGTGACCGAGAAATGTGCATCAACTGTCTCATCATATTGGAAGCGTAAGACACAGCAAATATTTAAAATAAAACCGTATGTTCAGCATGTGATCTAAAGGGGAGAAAAATTATCAAAATTATACAAGCACAAGATAGTATCTGAGTTGACATTTGGCCTATGTTCCTTCATCCAATAACTTACGATGGCATCATACCTGTACAATGCATACATTGTAAGTATGCTTCTTACTTGATAATAACAAATCACTTATGGCAGGCATTCAGAAAATGTGGAAATTTTACAGAGGAAAAATATGTACAGAAAATGACAGGGTTTAAAAGCCATTGATAAAAAAATACACTGGATAAAGTGGTATGAAAGTTATTTATTACTTTATGTACAAAGTCTACGCCAAATACACAGGACACACATGACTTCAGATTATAACAATTCACTTATCACCTTGTTCCTCTTTGTACACTGGGGATATGACATTCTGGTACTATTAACTTCTTACAAACAAATGAGGTATAAGTCAAATGAATGAAGTACTTGAGTGCATTCTGCAAGAGCATACATACAGACGGCAATGAATACAGCAAATGTTACTAAAGAAGGAATAGCCAAAATTAAATTGCTTGAACTAAAGGCTGAAGAACAGACATTCCATCACGTTTTCCAAACATCACTGTTATTCTACACCAATTGTAAATTATAAATGCAAACGTACCAAATGCAGCATTGCCAAACTATAAACTAAGCATCACACACAATGCGACTGCAGATACAATGTACTGCAAATAGACGTTCTAATGCAACTGCAATCACGGTTTTCTTTAAAACATATTATTTCAGGTTTTCTCAAATTTCCTGCACAAACATTGGCTGTCAAGTTAATGAGCACAAGTGTTTACATGAGGAGGTTCAAATAATTTTTATTATTTCTTTTTTAGGCGAACATAAAAAAAATTAAAACATTTTTTTATTTTTAAAAATTAATCATTATTATTCATAATTTTACGGTCACTTTAAGTTGGGCGAAACATGCACTGTGTAACATTCAGTCACCAAGTTAAACTAGAGTCTATTTAAAGTAGGGACGGGTGTGAATTAACTTTTAGGTAGCCAAAGCTCTCCAACTTCAATTTTAGACATCAATATGCATTACATTGTCTGCAAACTTCGTTGATTTGCAACATGATGTTGGATTATGGATATGGTTACAACTGTGTACCACAACCAAAGTTGCTCATTACAGTAGGTCAAGCAGAGTTATAAGTTTGCACCATTATACAGCACTGTTCACACACCAAATACATTTTTTTCAAAGAAACTACTGTGTACGTCTGCATGGTACTGGTCATTATGAAAGACTCATTTTGTTTGAGCATATACATTATTGCTGTCATTACTTCAGACTATTTTTTCAGTAAATTATGTTATGTATGAAAAGATAATTGCCACAAAAATTTTAATTTTTAAGACCAAAACATTTTACCTCTTCTAATGCACGTCAACTGAAAATCAACGTACCGTATTTTGGCATGTATAATCCGTGTGATTGTATAGGCCGAACCAGAAGTTTCTGATGCAAAATTAGGGATTAATATTTCAAGTAAAGGCCGTATTGAATTTTTGTATTTCTGTAAATATAACCGGACCTCATCTTGCTAGCGAGAGGAGGCGTACCGGCGCAGCAACAGCAAATTACGGCAAGCACACACACACAGCTGCTGTTGGCTGTCTCATCCGGCCAGAGATGGACAGCATGAGAGAGAAGAAAGAGGATGAAGGGATGACTCTAAAAAATACCAGTAGACAACCCAGCCTTCATAGCACTTCACTCCCCGCATTTTTCCTCCAACCACAGCCAACCGGAGAAACGAGTACGAGGGAAAGAGAGACAATGATCTGGTTTTGTGAAGGGGGGGGGGGGGGGGGGGGGGGGGGGGGGGGAGGCGAGATGAAGGGAGTGACAAACACATGAGTCGTCGTGGTAGATGGGATATGGGTGTGGGGGAGTGGAAGGGAGGAATGCCAAGCGAGATGGAGAAAGAAAGGAAAGGTAGTGAGAGCAAGCTGGGTGGATGTTGTGGAATGTGGAAGATAGAGGGATTGGGGAGGGTGGAAAGGAGGGACGCCATGCGAGAGGTAGAAGGAAAAAAAAAGAAACAAAGTTTTTCCCATTGGAAAATTCCAACATTTCCCTGATTTCAAGATAAAAAGAATCTTTCTCTCCCTGACCCTTATTTAACATGTTTTTTCGATAAGGAATCATGCCTTTGCATTATAACACACTAACACCAAAATACTTCTCTGATCTTACAAAACTGCCCCCTACATAAATTGCAAAAAAAATACCTAAGCATTTCGTCCACAATCATCAAAATATTTTTATATGATTCTGGCAGCGGTGCACGATTGATCACAGAATTTACTGACATTTAGCCAACTTATTTGAAATTCCCTGACATTTTCCCGATTCCCCTGACAGTTTTCAAATTCCCTGACATTCCCCTGTTTTCCAGACCTATGGCAACACTGAGAAAGGGAGCGAGCCAGCTCAGCAGGCGCTGGGCAGCCCATACACGTTTAAACAGAAGTGAAAAGCTATTCATTTGTTCTTAATTTTCTTTCACTTCCTTACAAAGTAAAAATGTTAAAATGTACTCTATGTTGACAAATTTCTAAACATGTTTTGGGGGTAAACATTTTTTTTTTAGTGCCAATGTCTCAAGTAAGCCTCACCCCACTTTCTGTAGTCTTTTTTTTATGTAAAAATGTGAGGCCTACACATGCCAGAATACAGTATTTGATACACACTGTATTATAATGGCATTTAAATACCAAAAAGTGATTAGGGCAAATGTGCAATTAGTTTCAACAAACTGAAGGCAAATGACTGTGCCCCACATGTTGATCCCATACTTCACGCCCTGTTCAGCACCCATCCCTACTTATCAGTTGGTAATATTCAGGTAAACGCTATCATTAGGGTAGTTGCAGCATTTAAATGTTCTATTAATATGTTCGTATTCCACACAAGTGCACGGCCAGCTTTGGCATTTCTCGATAAGCCCCTAAACCTGAACTCTTAACTTGAACAGTACTATCTCTTCACTGCTAAATCATGCGTTTCCTGCTATTATGAGAAAACACTTACTTTCATGTTTATTACATTTGCTGTGTGTTTCTCTAATCCAACTTTACCTCTTCATCATTGTATCATATTGCATGCCAGTACCCTGAGCAATCTCTTATTTGTAACCAAATTCCTTCAACTTGATATTTTCAGGGGTTAAAAAATAACATGCCTAGGAAAAAACAATTCAGCAGTATCTAAGTTAACAGTTGATTAACATTACTATGGCAACTAAAAAAATATCCCTTCATAACTTTTGGCAGTGCTGCTGTTGACATCATAAATACACATCTGCACAAATGTGCAGCGAATACAAATTATGTGGCCACAATGCAAACATATAACCAAGAACTTCAATCAGTAATCACTTTCAGTCAGGAAATACAGTATCACCTTAATTACAAGTGGAAATAATATCCACAAACAGGATAATGAATGGAGGAGCGAAAACAAGACATGCAGTGCTGCAGTAAAACACTTTACCAAACAAACCAGTTTCATTGACTGCTTTGTTGCTGTGCTGGCAGATTCATTTTGATGGAAATTAAAAAAAAAAAATTCATAATTTGTGAACGACAAGTGCAGGAGACTTTATCTCCATGTTTTTTAACAAAGGTTCTTCAAATGACTTCCACACCACATTAACTTCGGACATAAAAAAATTCCCACTACATCTGCAACGGAAATACTTTCAGGCAATCGAAAAATCCTTTTAAAGAGGTACTACAGTGCATCACAAATAGTTTAGTTAGAATTTTAAAAGTTGGGTAATTGTAACCCATGTCTTGATTGACCAGCTGTCTACATAAAGACAATTTTTCTCGCCCTTGTATAGTACTTTTGTAGAATAAAAGAGCTCAATACTTTTAAACACCACATAACTCAGAAAAAATGTTTTGAATGCTTAATTTTCACAATTAATAATTTTGTAAATTTACTAACACAACTCCCATTACAATCAGGTTCAGCATTTATTACTATCTTATTTATTCTTTCCCATGAAACATCACATTACAGTAAATAATGAATGGTTATGGGGGTTATTTGAGGTAAAGGGGGCACTTTTTGAAGCAGTCTCATATGGAATAATAGTAAATCAATATTTTTTATTGTAGCATTTTCCATGCGGTTGCACAATCGTGATGTTTCGCTCGCTAAGCCAGCTTCATCAGGTGGCAAGTTGTAGGACATACTCACCTCCTGGTGAAGCTGTCTTAGCCAGCGAAACAACGTGATCGTGCAACCACATGAAAAATGTGTCATCCATCGTGTGTAACGGTTGACAACTACTACACTGTGAGTACTTGATTGCCTGTCCTTTTATATATATTTTTGGTAGCCTAGCGGCCTACTTACCACCTTAACATATTTTATTGTAGCCTTAGACGTTAGCTGTCAAGTCCAGTGAAATATACACACTGTATTTATCACATACATGGCAATATTTATTTTAAAAAGTGATGAAAGGATAAAAATGTCTGAGAGGAAAAAAGTAACTAGGGCCTTAAAAGTGCTTACTTTACTGTGAACAGCCTATATCAACAACAAAACCAAAACTGGCAAAAGTATTTCTCACCTAAAAGCCATCTCATACTCCCTTTTCATTTTGAACTTTAATACCATACCCATGAACAAATCACCTTGTTTCACAGGGACACTATTCTCACTGAAGGGATTTTGCTTTTTGCATTATAAATTTTATTTCAAAGAATATTTGAAATCCTTGTACTGTAAGCAGCTATTTAATGATCTGTCATGGTAGGTTAACCGAGGCTTGGTTATGTACAAATACACAGGGCTGAGTTCTTACATAGGTACGTACTGGAGGGCAAACAAATATCTAGGGTTAAAAACCATTATAGTAAATCAGTATCGTAGCACAACATTCTGCCTTTGGAACATGTATGTTGCAGATTCCTGTCTTAGCTAATGAAATGCAGGTACAAAGTTGAATTTTATTGGTTGCAGCTTCACAAGCAAGTAGGATAATAGCCAACTAAAGTAATGTAACAGTCAAATGAAAAAGTCAATAGCTAGAATCTCTTTTCTTCAATTAGCAACAACAAAACTCTAGATTTACACTTTTTTCAAGAGATGAGGAAAATGTGCTGAAAAATTCACACATATGTAATGAAAAGAAACCAGCAGTAAATAAACACTAAACAGGACCAAAATATAGGAAAATATTGAACTAAAAAGGAGGAAGAGTGTAAATAAATTGAGGTTACAGCAGCGTATATAACAACCACACAAACCCACAGCTGATCCACAATGATGAACAATAGAGCTATTTCTAGGAGCTGGGAAGATTAGCATATATTTTTGTGAAATTAGCAGTTTGTCCTAAACTATGGGACCCTTGTCAAGTTTGACAGGTACAGTCTCAGCACTACGCAAAGATGTAACATAGGCAGCAAGGTATTTAAACATGAAAAGCTGCTGCCACACCTTCAGCAGAAATACGCATGATGGCAAACTTGTCAATACTTTCCTCATATAATTACTGTTTAAAAAAAAAAAAAACCTCTATTATGTAACAGAAACTTTATACGTGGACTGCTTGTCCACTCACCCGACGACGAGCGGCACGCAGAGGAACAGACTGTAAGCTACATTTCTCCCACTCCACCGCTCTAACAGTTATCTTTTTTTTTTTTTTACCAGCATCATGCAGGTGATATTACCAATCCTACCATAGTCATTCACTTGGCCAGAGGGAAAAAATGCTGTGAATCATTCGCCCTAGCAAAGAATTATTCTTATTGGTAGAAACTAGTCCCAAATTTATTTCTTGGTAAACTGAGACTATTAGAGGTGGTCAGAGTTGTAAGAGGCAGGCATTATACCCATGAACATAAATACATTTACAATTACGGTGCAAACTCAATTTTAACCAAAAAAAAAAAATTTATACCGTACTTGACTTGGCTTTCATAAAACTTGAAACTCAACTTGACTTAACACTGTAAAATCAAACCTGCCCGTCACTACTTAAAATATTTCAGTATCGCCGTCTTGCTAAGAAAATTAAATATTAATCATAGAAATTTGTTGTTCAGGCATTAAAAAAATAAATTCCATTAATTTACCACAGTGCAAAATGTAAAAAGTATCTATACTAAACCAATGTGTTCGAAAAAAAAAAAACCTGATCCCTCACGACATTATCACTCAAAAGCACTATAGGAACAAATTTTTTTGTATTGTATTATTATGCATTGTTGGCAATGTTTCGCATAATGCATTGTTTATAAACCATTTTAATTTTCTTGCACTGTGTTTGTTGCGTAGTTTATTAACCTGGCCTAATAATCATGTTTGGTGCTGTAAATTCTTCTACGGTCAAAACACTGCATTAGGCACCGCCAATGATGAAACTTGTTCACATAAATTGTTCTCAACATACAAACAACTACACAACAATTTCTAAAAGAAAATTTTCGTAAAAAAATGTACTTATTCACAGGTGGAAAAAAAATCATTAAACACAATATTTAAACTACTTCAGTATGACAGTTATTAAGTATTATAAAAAAACCACAAACTAAACAAAAAAATGGCATCATTATTTGATTTTCTCAATCATTTAATAACAAGAGCCCGAAGTTCAAGTGTACTTCTGTTTACGCTTATTTCATTAAAAATTCTGACAATTTCATTGCGGTACAACGTTCTGTTCTCAACGCCAATTTCCTTTTGGTCCACAATCAAAATGCCATCTTAAAGAAGCGTAGGCAACAACTGATTTTCCCTTGGCATAATATGACTTAAGCTAGGAAGAAAGTAACTAGCCAATAGGTATATGATAACAATTTTGATGAAGTTTTCATAATATCTCAATTTTGCTGCCATATTTCAAACTGAGGTAGCCTTTCGACCAGCACAATCACAAACATAATTTTAAAACAATATTTTCTTGTGTTCATCAGTTCTTCAACTAATCACATCAACTGTTTTACAACAACACTGCATGACTAAGTAAACGGAAACAATTATGTATATATGTTTTGTTGAAAGAACAGTAGCTTTCAAATACAGATCATGTACTTAAACTTTTCCAGTATGTACTTCTGTAATTTTTACAAACAATTTCCTTAACACACTCACACTATCAACCAATTACGTATCAGCAAAATTATTACCTCAATACAATAAGCTAAAGCATTTAAAAAATAAATTAACACTTTACACAAACAGGAGACACTCTTAAAAATACACATTTTTTAATAATGTGAACTTTAAATAAAATATGTATCGAAAAAATAGGAATGTGCAAGATAAATAAACATTCACTCGACAAAATTAACTGTAAGCATATGACCATATTGTTTATTGCAAAATTCTAACTGCAAGGTGAACCAAAAATTCTGAATGGAATATGTTAAACTAGGGTTGTGCAAATATTCGGTATACTGAAACGAAAATGAAAAGTGACATCTTTCAGTTTCGTATCGGTAAGAAATTTGGTTGCGGAAAGCTGTGATTAAACGAAAATCCTCGATTTCGATGAATATTCAGGTGTTTAATTAATTGTCTTTTAGTGCACCAGCAAAGGAAATATTTGTCTGTAAAATATTTTTTTAATTTTTAAGTGAAATAACTACATAAGAAGGAAATGTAAATGTACGCAAGACCCCTTGAGGTAAATACTACATATGCTACAGTTCTTTTGGTTTGGTTTTGCAACAAATTTGTTATGATTATTAACTTGCTCACATGTTGTGATACTCGTTAAATTTTTTTAAAACTGAACTCTTATGAAATTATTTTGCATATTTGCTTAATTTTCACGAGAGTTTAACAGGTCTTCCACTTTCGTTTCATGAAAAATAAGTCAAATTCGCACAACCCTAACGTAAACACAAAGTGTCAATGAGAACCGAACACAAATAAGCATCTTCATTTGTTTATGGCAAGCATTTCTTTCATAAATAATATCTGGAACACAAATGAAGTAACAATTCAGTCCTTGAAAGGGAGTTTCAGCTGAAAACCAAAGTGTGAACGAGACATTCACTGACCTCACATGCCAATTCTCCAAGAGAAACCTAAATTCTTCTCCAGGAAAGACTTTCATTTTACCACCATAGCGCCTATTGGCAGAGTATGAGCATGAACCGAAAGAGGATTTCACTTATTTGCTGCTCTTTCCAATCCAATTTCTAAACACACAAGTTTGTACAGTAATAACGCAGACTAATGCAAAAAAAAAAAAAAAAAAAAAAGTTTCACCTGGTACTTTTATCAGTAAAATCTAAGAATGGTATTGGAAAATAATAGTTGGGACACTAAAGGAACTCGACACGTATCAGCCATCCAAAACCGTCCGTCAGGGCTTTGCTACTCAGACAACCAATCAGCTGTGAGAATAAAAATTTCCTGCCACGAAGAGGTAAACACACCAGCCCTATCCAACCTAGACACGGAACACACAAACTGCCTACTTCAAGGAAAGAGGAAGAAATGTGTGACGATACGTCGGAGCTCCGCCCCCTTATGCCACACTTGATGCATACATACACACCTCCTAACCTCCTCAGGCAGATACCGGCGAGAATAAAATGCCTCCCACAAAGATAGCCATGTTGCCAGTATCTCAAGATCATTTCCACCGCCCATACGTTCCCGGCTTGCAACTACTGAGTACAAGGGCATTTGCAGGTGGCCGGTTAGTTTAGTTCCCTTCATCCCTATTCTCTCATTTCTCAGCACAGTCCTCCACTCGAAATCATACGAGTTCTTTATTTCTGTTTCCCAGGGAGAACCCCGGCCACACCTACTTACTACTGAAAATGCCCCCACACCCCGGGAAGGACGGTCCTTCTCACAGTAAATGTAACTATGGTATAACCTCCACTCAATTTAAAGAACGACCAATGCAAATGTAAATCAAAATGTAATCACCAGAAACTACGCCTACTATTGCACACATTGAAAAACAATTCAATCTGCCAAGGATTTATTCTACTATTGCACACATTGAAAAACAATTCAATCTGCCAAGGATTTATTAAATTATCTCTTCATCTTTGATGGCATAAGCTATTCCGGTAAAGTGTGCAGTATTTATGGCCATCCCAACAGGTATTAACCACTAATAAATGTTTTTTATTGCAGCCTCGGATGTTAGCTTTTGAGAGTGATGGAATGTATACACTGTGTGTATTAGCCACATGGCAATGCTTATATTAAAAAGTGTCGGAAAGATAAAAATTGGCAGAAATGAAAAATTCAGCAGGGCCATAAAACGTGCTCACTTTATAGTGAAAAGCCACAAATTCAGACGCACGCAAAGTCTTTCTCAGGAAACTGTCATAATTAAATCGGCTCTGGAGGATACGAATAACAAGATCTCTAGATCATTGGCACATGTTGCCAGATGTCCTCATTTAAGACAGGGGATTACTTTGTTTTGTTTCTATAATGTCCTTCTGTCATTAGATCGTATGCTCACAGTTTCCTTTATAAGGGGCGGCATCAGTTTCACATGGAAAAAAAATAAAGTACGGGATCCTCTGAAGAGTGAACGCAACCAGCTCACGCATCTCCCAAGACCTGGACACATTTTTCTTTGCTCCTGTCGAACCAGGGCGGGTACTAGCTCGTACACTTCACATGAATACAGAGTGGTGAGCTAAATGTTTTGTTAGTAAACATGACACGTACACACACACAGTCACATGAAGAACTCTTCCGTCGATTCCGAAAGAGAGAGTCACGTCCGCGTGGCTGCAGGCTCATTCAGGACGGATATCTCTATCTGTGGAACGGCGTCAAGGGTATCTTACCAAACCTTACAAGATACTATTTTGATGCACCATCAGTAAAAATATTAGACAGGAGAGCACAGAATAAGTTCTTTATTGCAAAAAATAATTTACCTTTTTTTACGGCAGTAAGACCCACACATGACATATCCCATCACTGGGATCCCTGGTTCAATTCCATGTCTCGGTGGACAGGAAATTATCAGTCAGCGACACTCATGTTGGGAGTATAGCAGACACTGCTATCGTCTGGAGGTGTTCTCAGGACTTTCCCATTTCCTCCTCCTTCTTCGTTCCACCACTTCTCCACCCTCATCTCAACTCCCACCTCAGTCATTCTTTTGGCTAGCCGGGAATGGCACATCTGTTCTTCAAATAGGGCAGCCAACTCTACGTAACGGCCTCCTCTCATCAATGCTGACCCCCACCATGAAGATCTTCCCTGATGGAAAGAACATACGGACTTACATTTCGAGGAACAGAAATACACATTATTTGAAGAAGAAAAAAATATTTACAAAAACATATTTAAAGGAAATTTTTCAATAATTAAAAAAAAAAACCCTACACTTTATAATATACTATAGAAATACTTAAACATGATATAAAATGGAAATGGAAAATCTGTTTCCAAAAGGATTGCGTACATGAACAGCACTTTTTTTCATTGACACATGCCATCATGCTGCACAGTGCAAGGAGACTCCACACGTCAGACAGCCGCTTACGTAAAAGTAATTGACGCCTTTTATTATGAAATGTACAGCCTGCCCAAAATCTAGCATGCAAGCACCACCACCACCACCACAATTAAAAAAAAATATTTTTGACAAACCACTACCCTACTATTTAGCTGCGGAAGAAGTTCCAACAAATCCACAAGCTGGCAGCAAACCTGCGACGTCATAACCCGCCAGCCTCAGAAAGAGGTGTTTTAATTTATCGTTGCCTCCAAGCGGCGAGATAAGAAATGAGTGGCGCTGCCACAACCCCTGATAACCTACCCCCGCGTTGGAAGGCTACACTACCCTGCACCCCCATAAGATAGCTGATCAAGGGATTTTTACGTATATAAGGAAGTCCAAAACCACGCTCCAGCAGAGATGCCGGGCTCACTGGTCGTGTAGGTCAGTGAGCACTCCCTGGTCTGCAGAAGACTCACTCACCTCATCTCAGCCTGAGACATGGCTCTACCTCCAGAAACCTGCAAGAAGACTACAATCCTCCGCTGCAGACTGCGAAGACTGCAACATCTCTGCAGCTTGGAAAAGGCTCGTCAACCATTGCACCAGCTGACCGTGAGGGCAGCAACACCTCCAGAGGTAATCCCACTGCTGCAACCTTTACCCCAGTCAACTTCTGTTACTCCACGATAGCAGGTCGTCGCGCCTTAGTTTACCTCCTGGATAAACCCCTGTGAATTGGGAGACACTGTAAATTTGCGTTAATTTACAGCAGATTAATTTTTGCATATTTCTGTATTAATTATTTGCCAGGCTCACCTTTACGTGTTTTCAGTGCGTTAATTAATTATATTTTAGCTAGTTAATTTCCTGCTTGTACTGATTAGCCAGGACTTCCCATGTTTCCTGAGGAATGTAATAACATTTAAGTAAATCTTAATTTGTCCGTTTATCGTTATTTTAACTTTAGTCTTTGGGTCATTAGCCTTATTAATTCCCAGTGTATTAGTCCAGCTTGTGCCAAGTTCAGTAACTAAATCCCGCTGGAGACCAGTCGTGTGGTGCAACGGACTCTACAGGAGACGTGAGATTGCAGAAAGCATTAGTCTGCAAAAGACATGCCGAAGCTCCTGGGTTTCTGGTGTTTCCGTGTCTACCTCCAGTGACGTCCCAACACCGGACTGCACATCTGCACGTCAGGGCCTTGGGTGTGACTGCACAAGCCATGGCTGCACATCTGCGGAAAGGTCACGGGACAGGCCAGATGTATAATAAGAAGGGTGGATTACAGAGCCATAGATGACGTAGAGCATTGTGCTTTAAAGAGAGCTCTCAGTGCCATCCTTAGAAGTGGAACCACATGTAATGTAGAATCCCCGCCAACAGAATCTGAGTGCATACCTCGAACAGACTCGCCTCCCTTACCTCCCACACAAGAGTCCTACCTCCCACACAAGAGTCCTCGTACAATCACTTATTAGGTGTGTGTTAGCCAGAATACGACCCAGAGGGGACTCACCATTCACAGTCTAAGACTTTGCCCCCCGTACCCAGTATTAATCCTGCCGAGGGTTCTGGAGAAGGCCCCATTAAGTCATGTTTAATAAGGTCGGCTTAGGGGAAAATTATACGGATTCAACTCCCGCCTAAGATTGTACCCAAACCTCGTACAAACCCTTCCGCCGCCAACTATATTCCCAAATGTCAACCGACAAGGCCTCTGCGGATAGCCCCTATATCTCTGGCCAGATCGCCCATCACCGCCCTCATTTAATTATAATTCTCTTCATTTCTTTTTCTGCTCATCTCCCTAGGGAGAGCTGGTGTCCCGCCTGTTGGCAACTCTAGTTGTGAGAAAGATCGAACTCCCTGGTCAGGAAACAATTGCCATATGCCTCATACTGGGGTTTGACTCCCCTCTCATCCGTCAAACCAAAGAGGGTGGTCAGCGTACCTAACCTCTATCCTCACAAAGCAAAGGTGGAGCACGCTTCATCACAAAAATATTAATAAATTTTTCAGAGGTTAATATTAGAGATCATCGACTTTCATGTAACAGTCGAGTAACATAACGTTCTGGGTTCACTGCTATGTCATGTGCAAGCAAGCGGAAGAGAAGGGCACAGTAGTGATATGACAGCGGTTGGCGAGTCCCAAAGGATGTTTGAAAGACAGGTGAACAATAATCCAAGATGCTGTATCTTGTTACGAAAAGTGTACAGCAGCGATAAACGTTTTGTGGCTCATGTGCCCCTGACCTTCAGCAGAACAACTTTCTGCTCCTATTTTCATCGTCCTTGCCTCTCTCAGCGCGACTTGGGGTGCTGGCAATATTCCTGAACTTGGCTACTGATACTAGAAAAGCACGTTGGCCCTCCAAGCTGGTTGTTGTTGAGTGTCGGGAGTCTGGGCAATTATGCGACCTTGAGAGATATACGAGCCAGAAAAGCAACGAGAGGTGCCGGAAGTGACCAGCAGGAGGAAAATCTGCAACTGCGAGCATTGGTAGAATGAAGTGTGCAACTGGCAGGCTGGGCTATTGAACAGGATGTGTGAGTGTACGATATTACGAATGATGGCAACAGACACACTAAAAAACTCGAGTGGGGAGGAAACCTAGGATGAGGCAACCCTCTCCAAGTGATGGGCTTTCCAGCTGGGACCGTGGGTGCCCATCATCCTCGGTTGTGACATGAAACGAGACCCTAGGATGGAGCGGTGGTGGAATGCAAGGGTGGGGGAAACAAGAGTACCCTGAGAAAACCAGCCGGCAAGCGGCATCATCCAGCACGATTCCCATATGTGAAAATCCGGGATCAAACCCAACGGAGATCGAACCCAGATCACCGTGGTGAAAGGCAAGCGCCCCTGGCCACTGCGCCACCACTGCCCCAACACACACACACACACTGAACTTATGCTAATAATGAATACAAGTTAATTGACTCTATAACCAGTGACATTAAGGAGGACTTTAATATTTTAGTTGATATAGACATTAAATACTGTGCTCATTGTGAAATAAAAAGAGTAATAGTGGAGAGAGATAGATTGTGTAAATAACACGTGTATGAATAAATTAAAATAAAATAAAGTTCTTTTATTTTTATTAAGACTGCCATACTGCATTAAATCTGACATCTTGTACCAATAATATAATCAAAAGTTCAATTTTTTCCCTTGTGTGATTATCACATACCTTTAAAGGAGTGAGTCATCAAATCTGTCAACTTCTACTTGGCTGAATCAACTGATATACGTAATATAATGTAACAAATGACAACAGTGAAGAATTATAAGTGCAGCTTCTGCCATGGTCTATAAAGATTTCTGAATATCAGTATGTAGCATGTGTCAGCATCCTATATAATGAGACCGTCTCTGTCTGTCTTTAATACTGCTAAGTCCCTTGAAAATCAACAGAAGTTCTTCAAACTTTGCAGAGTGAGTCCTCAGGGTCTAATACAGGTCTAATATATATTTCAGCAAGATGAGATCACTCAATCATTACCTTTTACCCTAAAAACTCATTTTTTAATTACTTTTTTCCCACATACATGAAAGTATTGTATTAATGCATACAGAATATTGCATACAGATATGAAGGTACTGGAATATCATTTCTGACTACTTTAAAATTAATGTCTCGCTTCAATGTTCAGTTAATTTCCAAGTGGGACTTTAGTGGATAGAACTATGTTAGGTGGCTGGAGAAATCTTAAATGGGACCACAAGTGCTTCAATGTTGAGTTAATGTCACATCTTTTTATTGCAAAATTTTTTTCAGTCTTTGTATCATAACCAAATTTCTTTTTTTTACGTGGTAACTGTTCTAGTCCTGGGACAATACAAAAAACACAGGTCACGGGCGGGGTCCCCTAGTTTATAATAAGTACACATATAAAAGTTAGAAATGCAGATGAAACATGATTTTTAGATGCTTTCTAATAAGAAAATACTGTAATAATATTTCACTAATGTTTAATAACAAAAATAAGAAAATATGTAGTTGTAGTCTGGGAAATAAAATCTTATAACAACGTGATAAAATTCGGTTTTATGGATGTTGATCGAGTTACATCTGTGAACTGAGCACAAACAAGGTTTACACGAACTTTTACAAAATTTCTGCACAGCACTGTTTTGTAATCAAGACCCGGCACATACTGTACATATTGGTATATATATAACCAGCATAATTAAAAGAGAACACACATAAATAAGAAAATATACAGTACTGTTTCTTTTTACACTCACAGGCTGACAACCTATGCACGATGGAATTGTAAGCAAAATATTAATATATCTTAAACTTTCCTATATGTTAGTAACTTTGTAGTAAAACCTCAACACATTATGCTGATTTGATATAGCATGAAAGCTTTCTTTGGCGTAAGCATATCCGCTTAAGTTATACTCCGGCATGGGAAAACGTACAGTAAAAAGGTACTCGGAACAGAGAAGACGAAAAGATAAAGCAGAAGACTAATTCAGAATTATGCACGATACAGGAGTGCATTAAAGTAAAGATAAAGCTGTGAACTATTTAATTTTGTACTTAAGGAAGATGTTCAAATTTCTGTCATTTCTTCTTTCTCTACTTCTTTTCCACCCCATTTAATATTACTCAGAATTTAATCAAGTTGTGCATAAGAGGCATTTCCTGAAAATTTTGGCAAGGCATGCAACACGAAACTTACTTTGGCACTTCATTTTGCACAGAGGAATTAAATACCACAACGAAAATAAAAGGTTGCTGGAAATGTCTTTAAGCGCTTTAGTACATTTTCCCTCTTAATCCAGTTTTAAAATAGCGAGATTCATTGGTCAAATCTAATAATTTCAAACTTCAAGTTAAAAAGTTTAAAATTCATTTAAACACCGAGAAGTCACTAGGTCACTCGAATAAGGGCAAAGGCAAAGTTATACGCATGTTAACAAAAATAATACAGAAATCTCTTAAAAATCTTAATATTTGCCTGTCCAAACACGTAATTAAAAGATAGAATCACTTCCGAAAGTTTTAAAAACCTTATTTTACTTTTAAATTTTAAGTTTTCAAGATTTATTTCCATTGTGACATTTACCATTTGTTTTTTAGGTGATCATTCAACGAACAGACATGGCCAACAGAAGTGTTTACACAGTGTTTCGCTACTGCACAAACAAACTTGTTTTCTATTTCTTTTGGAAAGGTCAGAATTAAATGTTCGTACATAGTTTCTGACTTTGTTCTCTGTCTTAAAATTGTTGAAAACAGGCGTAGGTCTCCCATTATTAACAACTTCTAACTTCTCACTAAATGTGCATAACTGGAAAGATTTATTAAATACACTTAATACAATGTTACGTCTCACGTTTAGCCCCATCATTCACCTTATGAAACTATTGTTTACAATACTAAATTAAATGTAACAGTATAACACGCAACCCATCAGTCACTAAAAACTGCATAAAGATACTGTACATAAACTCACTCGCTAGCACGTTGAATGCAGTGTCTCCTTGTGCATGCATTCACCCAAATTTTGCGCAAGCTGGCTGAGATGTTACACAAGTTGGAATGAGCGCTGAGTCTACCACAGTGCTATGCCTCGACGTTTTAGGGATAATGTTTACACTTCATTCAAAACATAGGTAGGTAAGATATATATTAAATTCGTTGAGGAGAGATGAAGCCGTGCAATGTCATAGAACGAATTGCAGAAATGATGAAAATTTCAACTGCAACTGTGTCCGGAGGTAAATGTAAATGTGTTTTTATGATGCGTTTCCCCGAACAGGTTTTATGATGTGTTTTCTCAGTTTATCCCCAGTACATTATTGAAATAAATCATTGAAAAAGAACATGTAGGAATCTGCAGTTGGAAACGTGATATTATAAACGGAAAGTTAAATAACAATAATGAAAGTAAATGAACGACAGCAGAAATGTGATAGATAGAGATATATATATATATATATATATATATATATATATATATATATATATATATATAGATAGATAGATAGATAGATATCTCTCTCTATCTATCTCTCTCTACATCTATCTATCTATCTCTATATCTATCTATCTATCTCTCTCTATATCTATCTATCTATCTATCTATCTATCTATCTATCTATCTATCTATCTATCTATCTCTCTCTCTCTCTCTGTGTGTGTATATATATATATATTTTTTTTCTTCTAAGTTTGTGACAAGTAATATAAAAACTTATGTGTACTTATGTATAGGCTGTTCACGTTAAAGTGAGCACTTTCGAGGCCCTAGTTACTTTTTTTCCTTTCAGCCATGTTATATCTCTTAACCACCTTTTTATATAGATATTGCAACATAAGTAATAAACACAGTGTGTATATTCCACTGTACTCGGAAGTTAAGGTATAAGGCTAAATTTATATATATTTATTGACTATTATTCAAAATGAGAGGGCTTTCAAAAGTGCTCACTTTACTGTGAATAGCCTATACCTACGACCATCTGTTTAACCTTTCTGTAAAAATCTGTCTTGATAATAAGTGCAAATTTAGCCGTCAATAATTGTACGTCAATTTAACACGTTTTTATTTCACTGTGTTGTTTTGTAATGTACGCCTAACCTCAAACTTGTGTTCATGTAGTTGTATTCATCCCAAGTTACAGCATTATGTTTTACTATTGTTAACATAACATAAACGTCACAGTTTGATGCTACACAAAAGGTGTTCCAACATAAAAAACTATAAAATCTTGAAGCTGGTTTTGTTAACTATAGACCTATAGCTGTGCTTGTTGACGACATTCTCTCTTGAAGCAAGTGTAGGCCTAAATATTTTATTCTGTAAAACTTGCCATAATAATAATTAGAAAATGTCCAAATTAACTGTCAACAGTTAGGCCTATAGAATAATTCCATGTCTAAATTTTGAAATGGATGTTCGACAAGACAACTTGCTACCTTTTGAGAAATATTAACGAAGATAGTATGCGTTTTTGAGCAGGCAAAATTGTTTGTTATATCTGCCACTTTGGCCGCAAAATAATTGTAGTTATTGAAATTTAATGTAACTGTAAATTACACGTCATAGTCAACACCCCAGACTCCCAGAGCTCCTGTTTACATGCGAGTGCAATTTGTGTAAAGGTTAGATTACATTACGCAGTGTATGTGTTGAATTAAGTATTTCTAAAGAAGCTGTATAAGCTAGCTTTCAATAAGGACCGAACTACAACTGACATACCTCACACATTCACAGTTATAGCGATAAACACATACAAAACACAAAACATAGTGACCTGGCTACAATTGATATAACGATAATAACATTAGTTTGTTTATGTTGCTATATTTGTACCGAAGAAAGTAAGGTCTGTACATAGAGTTGGTAGTGGTTTTTTTTTTTTTTAATACATATTTTAAATTGATCTGAGACATTTTATAAATGATAAATTATTTACATTTCAATTTTTACTATAAACGTTACCTAAAATCGTATTGGTTTTACATTAATAATAAGACATTTATTTCAGCTTTGTGTGTGCACGCATGAAACATTTTTTATAAGTATAGTAATTTTCTTTAAATACTTTTCTCATTTAAGTTTTCAGTTTTGCTGCAGTCATTGCAATGAAGGAACCACAACAATGATGAGCGTCCATGCACTTTATCTGTAAAATTTGTTTCTTGACAAAAAGGAAATGTCACACCCATTTGGGCCACAAGAGATACCGGAAATGTGGCCACCACCGGATCAGGATTTCACTTAGCTGTAAATAATATACATTATTTTTAGAATTATTTTGTACAAATGAAGGTGGTGCCAGTTACAAGCCTGGTATACCCTTCTTTTACCACTTCAATTCACAGTATAAATGTTCAGTTCTTTTTTGGAGGGTCTGAGAAGGGTACAAACACAGAGTAAATGTGTAAAAAAAAATGTACATATACACAAATACATTTGTTGATATGTTTATATTTTTAGTATAAATTATTTTTATTTTATATATACGTAATAGGCCTATGTTGAAATATATCTATCTCCATTTATAAAGGTGCAAATAAAACTATCCTTAAAATGTACATATAAATGCACGTATTGTATATATTTTACTTTTTTTATGTATTACATATTTTTATATACTGCCACGTTAGTGCCATTACGTTAAGTTTATTAGCACCATCTACTTCTGTGTAGTGGTTTACTCTTTGCTTGGCTCAGATCCCCTCGTCTTTCTTCTCTGTTCTGCCTTCTTCCTTTCCCCTTCGTGCATCATTATTTTTTATTTAAGGCCTTGCACGACCTCGCTCTGCCTACTTTATATGCATCAGACATCTGCTATGTTACGCCACTACCTTATGCCTGCAGGATGTATGTTTTTTCCTCTTGACTTAGTAGCACTTAACTTCGGTCAGCTGAGGCCAAATACAGCTATCATGTATACGAGCTGACGTTTTACTAGTCATGCTACAGAGCGATGGGGCACTTAGAAAACTGCAAGTGATGGGAATAGTTAATTTTGCGGTAGAATTTTTAAATGTTTGATAATGTGTGTTACAAATGGAGATTGTACCTTGAGTGTCCAGTAGTGCTAGTCTATTTCGAAATCTGGATTTGGGCTGCCCTTCCAAATTATTTTTCGGCTTAACTAATGTGTGTCCTTTTTTAACGTGTTATGTTGGTCCTTGTTCGCAACCCAAGTTTAATGTTTACTTTTTCACGGTTTCCATGACTTCATCACTAGGGCTTTCATTTTTCAATTGTTTGTTGTGTAAAGTTTTTGTCTATAGAAGTTTTGACATTACCCAAATGATTATATATGTTACGTATTTTATATATATTGTCTATTTTACATTATTATATATATATATATATATATATATATATATATATATATATATATATATATATATATATATATATATATATATATATATATGCATACAAATACACATATATATGCATACATATATACCTCACATTAATGTTACATGTTTTATATATAATATAAATGTTACATTTAGCAGTACTGAAATGAAAACATAGGGTTTATTAACATGTGGCAATCACATGGCAACGTTTGTTTACATGTGGCGTAGGATACATAATGGGCATGAAAGTAGAACTTTAGCAGGGCTTTCAAAAGTGCTCACTTTATCATGAATGGCCTATACCAACATTCTTCTAGCACGTACAAGTTATCTCAACTACACAGTATTCTTATCATTAGCTATTGATAAGTTCTGTGGTGACAAATGTGTGTACCCAAAACTCCGATACGACAGCTAAACAAAGCTGTCAACATTGTGTGATGGGGAATGCATTACATCAAACTCAATATTGTCACATTGTAAAATTTTTGGTATTTTTGGATTTTCGACATGGAAAGTTTAGCTTTATATATATATATATATATATATATTTTTTTTTTTTTTTTTTCTTAATATACATGTTTTACCTAAAGTTACCTAGATGTTTGTATTCTTTTGGTTTATTTTTAATAATTTGGACAATGTTAGGTCTGTTTTGTAACTGTTTTATTTTTGAGATATGGTGGAAATAGGTCATCAGGATACTAATTTAATTACTAGGGTTGTGCGAATATTCGGTACACCTAAATGAAAACGAAAAATGGCAACTTTCATTTCGGTAAGAAATTCTGTTATTGAAAGTTGTAACGAAACATAAATTCTCAATTAAAAAATCTTTTCGGGTGTTTAATGAATGTTCATGTCGTGCACCAGCAAGAAAATATTTGCCTGAAAATATTCTTGTATGTTTTCATTCTTGATAACTAAAATAACTACATAAAAGAAAATTTAAATGTAGGCAAGACCCCCTGCGATAAATACTCCATAACTTACATTTTTTGGTTAGATTTTGCAACAAATATGTTATAATGAATAACATACTAAAATTTTATTAAATTTGTTTATCTTTCATTAAGGCTAATCTCTAATGACATTATTTTTCATTACTGTTTCAGTTTCATGAAGTTCATAACATATCTTTCATTTTAGTTCATGAGAAATAGTCACATTCGCACAACCCTACTGATTACATTGCAAAAAGTAGAGAGAATGCAATAATACACACAGGGTGGTACTCATGGATACAAACACACAAAAGTCAGATGAACACATTTTCCACACGGATGCGCCGTCACGCAACGTTTCGCTGACTAGGCCAGTTTTATCAGGCAGCGAGCTGTGTGGTGAGTTGTTTTAATTTTGACTTGGTTTCAAAGTTTTGTTTTAAGTGTAGAGTTTGAATATAGGGAATGTACTGAATTAAATTTGTTTTTTTTTTTTTTATTATTATTACAGAATTAATTAATTAATTTTTGAGTCGAGATTTTAGCCAAATGTCTTAGGGCATAGGTGGCTGTGAAACTGTGTTCACACTCAAATTAGCAAAACCATTTGGCTGTAGTGCATGAGCTTGTACACACCCCGAGGGGTGTGGAAGTGGTAAGATAGATGACCTAGAATGGGGGCGGGGGGTTATGAGACAGTCCACAGAGAATACACTAGCAATAGCGTGGTAGTTTGAAGATGCATCGGATCTGCTGATACCTGAGCATTGTTGCGCAAGGAAAATGTCATTGGCTCAAGCAGTTACAAGCATTCTTTGTTACTACATGGGACAGATCATGAGCACGCATCATTGAAGTAGGACTAGAGCTGGAGAAGCCATTTCAACCTTCAAGATATGTCAACACAAGCTAAATTAAGTTTTTTGGTAATTTAATTCGGTAGTTTCTGTGGGTTCAGTTACTCAACTTAGCAAAGTTAGTGATGTAAGAGCCCATCAATTACAAAGATTTTCATCCATAAGTTTGAATTACCATTGTTTTTTTTATGCACAAATTAATCATTCTGATGCGAGACAGCTTTTAGGACCAGATTTTAAGAGTTTTGAAATTCTACATCTTTTCTCGGCAGGATTACTATTCCTGCTTTTAACCTGAAGTTCTGACTTTATAATTATTTTATTTATTGTAACTTAAATGATCAGAACTGAAGTGTACGTCTTCATTTTCTAGATTGGTAAGAAAAACCCATCTTGAGTTTTATTTTACTAAAGGATCCCGTAATAATCCTGTATATTAAAGTACATCTTGCTCAAGCCGAGCAAATGTAATTTTATTTTGGTTATGGTAAAGCAGTAAGGTTTCTCAACATCCATGATGGAAAGGGTGGATGCGTCCAGATTTTTAAGAAGTGATACTCAATTTTGAATAAATTTATACATTGTTTGGTTCCTAGATAAGGTTTCAACATCTCATCTTTTCCGGCCCCTCTTCCTTTCCCTTGTTCCGCTCTTCCCTTCAAGACCCCTCCTCTTCCACTGTCCGTCCTTTCTGTGTGCAGTCAATTCTACCCTCATTCCTCTCTCCCACTTCATTCACCTTTTTTCTCTCCAGTTCCCCACCCACCTCTTTTATCCCTGTTTCTCTGCCCTATTCCCATACAGACCTTGACACCCTGTCCCCTGTTTCTGTATTACCCCTTCCAGGTTTCCCCAATACAATATTCCAAAGACAATAACACTTCCTTCGAATCATAGTTGAGTTGAGAGGTTTAGGCAGCTCTTAATGAGTTTTTGTGAGCCAATGAGGGTGAAGCAAGGTGAGAATACAAGAGTGCTGGAATGAAGAGGCGGGAGAAATGGGAGATCCCCGAGAAAACCTGCCGACCAGTGGCATTGTCTGGCACGATTCCCACTAGCAAAAATCTAGAGTGACCTGGCTGGGGATTTAACCTGGTTAGCCTTGGTGGGAGGTACGCAGTCTTAACAACTTCCAAACATTATTTTTTCAATGTTCTTTGTACAATATACACTGGGGACACTGGGGTTTACACATTACAAAGTATTAGTGTTCACACAGGCCCAAAGCTTGACTGCAACAAACAAACCAAAATCCTATATTCAAGTGAAAGTGCATTACGGTGTACCAAATGAAATGCAGCACTAATTTGTGCTTGATTTTGAAAAATACACAATGAAGGTAAAGTCTTCTAACACCAGTCACGTGATAATGTTTACACTTCATTCAAAACATAGGTAGGTAAGATATGTATTAAAAAAAAAGAAAACTTATTTTTTTTGAGAACAAATTCAAAAACTGTAAAATATAACTACAGCAGTGTTCAGATGAATGCCAACTAGCGGTACAAACAAATCAAGATGCAATACAACTTACAATGAACATCATACCGCCTAAACAGTCACAATATATACGGTCCTCGGAAAGTACCAGATGCTACTGTAAAGGATACGACTCTGAGGCCACGCTCCGTGGGGTCTGTGATAAGAAGTCCTCTGGGTGCATAGACTCTCTCGTTCTGCTCAACAATGAACCTCGCAACTTTGCGCAGACACTGCAATAAAACCACCAAGAGGTCAATCACAGCTGCAGAAACTTGAAATGCATCCAGTCACGATACAGAGAATGTACAACACAGTTACACACGTCACCCCTAAAATGAACACTGAAAAATGAAGTTAGTAGACCTGCAGCAGGATTACAAAGAAGATATCCTAGGTTACGAGAATATATTACGCTGTGATTTAGTGCCAAATAAAACTTGAAATTTTATTGGGGAAATCAAAGTATCTTAATAAAGGCTAACAATTTTATAGTTTCCAAATACTGACAGAAGTGAAAAACCACCATCTCTAAGTCATTAAAATACAATAAACCCTTTTGGGATATTTTCTTTTAGAAAGTTTTCCTAGCTAATATCTTTCAAGTTTACATAATTTTGCATCTAGCTTATAAACACTAATGTAATTCAACCCTATTCAGACGTTTTCCATGTTAAGAAGCCTAAATTTTTCATCCCATTCACAGGGTGTATAGCATAGTAGCTTGACAAAATTCATGTACATTCCCATACACATGTATACAAATTTAAGTATCTTACACACATTGTATTGTTTTCAATTCACTAAATACTTCAATATGCAGAATAATATTTCTTTAAAAATTTTTACAATAAAATTAAACACAAAAAAAAAAAAACTACACGAGTCAAATCAAAACATTTAAATAGTACACGCTTCGCTGTCAAAGATAATTTCTTTTCAAAGTATGTATGTAAAAGATATTTGGTGACTGCAACAAATTTTAAACAATTTGTGGATGAAATACCCGAAGCTATTACGTAGTAATGCTTATGTATGAGAACCAGAAACCTGTGAATGTAACAAATTTGAAATACAATGGCAAATACACGACAAAAAAAAAGCAGCCTTACATTTTTAGATAAAACAATTACAGACAAATTTAATACACCTACGAAAAATTTCTAACAAACATAAACCAGCAGTATTTTGATAACCTTTTTGGCTTTGAAACTAAAAATGCAAATCAATTAAGAAGAGAATAAACCTTTAGAACATAAATTTAGGCAAATATGTTATTTCAATTACAAACACTACAAACAAGAAATTTCTTAAGGCAAGCAAGGTTAGGACTGAACATGAGAACAACATGTGTATTGGAATTAGGTCATGTTATAAGAATTGACAAACCATAAACATCATGTTATAGTATGTATTGATTATGATTATTCATTGATAGGGAAACATACTTATGAACAGAGTTATATATTCTCATTGTGTAATTTATAATTTGTGTTAGAGGTCGTCCCAGTGAATGCTGTCTACATTACTTTTAATGGCTCTGGTACAACAGCTACAGGTACAGCAATTAACATAACTTATACTCGAGTTCGACTGCACCGTAATTAAATGATAAAACCTACAATCTCGAACGACAATACACACACATAATCACAGCGGAATGTGAATAAAATGCAAATGATGAAGTATCTGAAAGTTTTGAAGTAACGTTAGTTGCAAAAACTGGAACAAAACTAATTCCTTATTTTAAAAACCTCTATGTTTAATATTGAAAATATTTGTTTCTGTGAAAATGGGTGAAGAAGGATGCCAAAAATTTCTGCAGCACCAAATGTTTAACCAAAACCATTGTACTTGTTGCCGTAACCTTACCAATGCACAAAAAAAAAAAAAAGTACAACAAACAATAATCCAACATCAGACACTTACAAGACACCTCCATTTGAAAACTGCACTGCAACTGGAGTGAAACAAGGCAAAAGGGTAGCTGTAACAGGTATGCCACCATAAAAATAAAACAGTTCTAGTTTTCATTCCAATATTTACAAGTTCGCGCTTGTAATACTGCAGTATGCCTCAGTATTTATTCTGTACCGTAATAGTGATTTAGAAACAATACATATTTCCCGAACTTTAAAAGAGAAAATCAATTAGCTATCTTATTTCCACCAAAGTCTTCTGTAGCTACATTAATCCCTTTCCGTGTTGGTATTAATCCCAGACAAGTGAAGAAATTCTAGCACAATTCCCAGATTATTAACAGGCGCTAAAATTTCCGTACAATTTCTGGGTTTCCCGGTTGCTAGGCTAGACACCACAATTCAGAAACATTTTAAAGAGAGTTTTACTGTATCGTAAAACCAAAATCTTTTAGCAGTATTACCAAAAATTTATTAGATGGGGTATTTACTTCTTCAGCTTAAATTTTAACTTTGTATCTGTATTTCTTGTTAATAAACGTTTAAGTACTAAATGTAAATAATTTAACTGCTTCCTTCTGTTACCACTTTCCTTTGATTTACACAATTTGTCATGTGTCATAATGAAAGTTTAAAACAGAGGTTCTACTGTATATAACAATTCATATAAACGAGTGAAACTATATTTCCACATGGGGGAAAAAATTACTTGAATAACAGCATTCAAACCAGTATTACCTTCTCGTAGTGTGTTTCCGTGCACAGGTAGATGAGGTAAGCTGTAAGACATGCTAAACAGCCCTCGCAGTACGTGCTGAAGCCAGCCTTCTCTGCCTCAGCGTAAATGGCATTTAGTTGGTTTATGGTGTACTCAAATGCTTGCCGCTCAATCTAACGTGGACAGATATGGTCAACATGCAGTCCCTTAAAAAATATATTTATAATTTTCATTTGAATATGAAACCACACACATTCTCAAAGACCTGAGTAACAGAAGTCATTAAGTTTAAAAAACAAACTAAAATAACTAGCCACAAAAAGTGTCGAAATGTGAATTTTCAATCAAATAGTATTATTTCATGCCTATCACCTAACACCACACATTTTGGATGGACTAAAGACATTTCTCAACTTTTTATAAAATTTAATGTGGGCTATCCTATGTTTTACTTAAAAACATCACACCTAAAAAATTCATCCCCGGCCGGCTCACTCCGGATTTTCGCATGTGGGAATTGTGCTGGACGATGCCGTTGGTCAGCGGGTTTTCTCTGGGACGTCCCGTTTCCCCCGCCCTTTCACTCCAGCACTGCTCCATACTGATATCAATCACCATCATCGGCTCTCAAGACCTCGATGTTAAAAGCCGTCCAAATCTCTTCACTCACTTACTGTGATTGTCCGAACTAGACTAGGTAGCATGCAAAGAAACTTCAACCAAAAACAAAAGTTAATTCAATAAATCATTGTTTGGCATTGGGCAAACAACACAGGTATCACTGACATTTCACACCAAATTGTGAACAACTAATTTCTTTAAATAGTGACAATAATTCAAATAGGGTTGCTTGTAGAACTGAGAGCATTAGACCAAACGCCTGCATAATGCAACGAGTCGCATTGCATTTCACTTCCAAATTAGAAGCACTTGCACTTTGAACAAGACCAGTCATCAATCTAGATTTTCTGCTGCATCTATAAAAGACGTCATTCCGCAGTCTTTCTACTTCAAGCAAACCACATACAAGACACGTACATATTTCAACATGCACATACGACAATACCATTCACATAAAGTGGTGTGAAATACGGTTACTGGCTTTGCAGGGGTATTTGAGAGCTAGTTCAGAAGTAGTAATACTATAACCCATTTGTTAGAAAGCAAACAACAAAGTTTTAAAAGTTAGAATGATTTACATAGAAAATTTACATATTAAAGAGAAACTGACAATTATAAATGGGCCTAAAAAAAAGTTTCAGAAATAAAATAACTTGCGTTTGGTGGTGTAAAAGTAACGATAAAATCTGTACCTGTATGTGTTCGGTATTTCTGAACCTAGTACTCGTTACTGAGTATTCGTTACTCATTACTTTTGTTACTACCGCAAATTGTAACCACAGTGAGTCGAATTGAATCTCTACTCTATACACACACAATTACGAAATGTTTTATAAAATATACAAATAATTCAAAATGTCTATTTTTTACATACATACAATCATATTAAAATAAGCGTACCTTAAAATAGAGTATAGTAACATTTTTTTTTTGCTATATTTAGCCCATAAGAATAAAATCCCACACAGGGCTTCTCAAAACCACATAAAATTGAAATGAAACTACAAAAACGAACGTGTGACCTACATGAATGAACAGTATACTAAAAACATAATGGTTTAAGAACTATTATCAACGTAATAAATTATTTTCAGACAGTTAATGGGTTGTCGAATACATTACTGCTATCTCGCATTATATCTGTTTATTTAAATTAAGTGAAATTCATTTCTGCACATTACACTGAAATTCAATTAAACTTGACGCCGGCTAACAGCCAGCGGCGCTAGAGCCCATGACGGTGCTCACCACGCATGTGTCATGTGTCCCGTATGTGCGCAAAGAGGCCAATAATCACTCTGAACTCTCACATAAATATTATTTTTCAGTGTAAAATGTGTTATAGTGTATTTGCAGGGTTTAATATGTCTTTGAATGTTTGTTGCTAATTTGAAATCGTATGGTTATAAAATTCAAAGTGCCCACGGCACTAAGATTAAGAACACTGATATTCCGGCATGAATGCCATCATAAAGAGTCACTAAATTAATATGAAAATACATGAAAATTATAAAAAAGTAAAATATTGAATTTCATTTGTGCCATTTTATTTTCAATAATTAAATATTTTACTCTATGTGTATAGCACTTCCGCTTATGTGAACCCCGTAGGCGGCCATGGTCTACCAAATCTCTTCACTCACTTACTGTGATTGTCCGAACTAGACTAGGTGGCATGCAAGGAAACTTCAACTAAAAACAAAAGTTAATTCAATAAATCATTGTTTGGCATTGGGGAAAAAACGCAGTGATATTGTGTCTTCATCACCGAGTCAAGATGTCAGTCGGGGAGACAGTCTTTTTAAACTTAAACTCTTTCAACAACTACGTAAGATTTAGGTTTCCATAGTCAATTTAGTTTACCGGTTAACCTTTGCTTGCGTACGTTTTTGCCAGACATTTTCCCCAGCACTATGTTTCAGCTTTATTAATTTACTGCGCCCTTGTGGCATTTTTAACTCAATCGAGGAGGAGTAAAAAGATGTCGGAGAGGTCATGCGACCCACGCAACTTGAATCAGGCGCCATCCGCCTATGTTTATGATGTTTCATCTAACCTCTGCATTATTGCTACATACAATTTTAAGGGCTTTGTTTTAATGTATGTTTTTGATGGTATTTTTCGTGTTTGAATATTTTACTGCAACATCACGCATAACCACATAGCCGACCGATGCCATGTCTTTGCCTACGCCATCATTGCGCTTGAGAGCTTATTTACGTAATGTCTTATGTGCAATATTTCATTAAGGGTTCTAAGTTAAATTTTTGTCAGGGTTCCGTGTAATTTCACGTAAATTGATGCTTTTGTACTTGACCACGCGGTCATGTTAATGTT
This sequence comes from Dryococelus australis, assembly GCA_029891345.1. NCBI lineage: Eukaryota > Metazoa > Arthropoda > Insecta > Phasmatodea > Phasmatidae > Dryococelus > Dryococelus australis. The sequence goes on from CM057008.1 coordinate 30,613,879, forward strand.
TGATTTTACCACCATCAGGCATGTTACAAGCCTGTAACCATTTCAATCATAAAGAGAATAATTTTCTCAGCAAGAATAATATTTTGTCTGAATTAAATTTGCAGTTTCCATGCAGAAATATTGCAATTTCACCTGCACCACGTGGTCCGATACGAACTTCATCCAGTGGCATCCGGACCATCTAAACTCGTTTTCACACATCTGTGTGTTTATTGTGAATACTCATCTCATGTCCCATCTTGTTTCATATATCTTTTGAGGGTTTATGTAATTTTGTAATTAGTGTACAGTGCAATTATTCCCATCCTAGCCGGCTCTGTGTATATGCCATCACCACACTACGCACATGCTGGAGGGCGAGCCCCAACGAGTTTGCATTAGTGATGCCGAGTAATCACACATGTTAATGTATCTAGGGTTTCATTTGTAATTCACCATGTCCTGTCTTCAGGGAAAAACCGTCAGTCCACCCTAGTGGCTGTCGGTCCTCTTCCCTTGTGAAGGCTGTTCTTTCACACACCTCTGTGAGATCATCCATCTAGGTGTGCGCTAGAGTAATTGCGGGCTGAGAAGCACCCAAGCGGAAATGGATAGTCATGACCGAGATTATCATAATTTCATTGTCACATTGATGTGTATGCATAGTACCAATAAAAATGAGTCTACAATGAACCTAACTCTTTTATTCAGTAGTGACAGTGTCCTAGCCACATATATTTTATTAAGTGTTTATTTCAAGTGATGTTTAGTAAAAATTTGTATTGCTTATGTGTGTATAAGTACGCACGGCTGAGATGGATACACAGAACCCACAGCATCCCTGAGAACCCTGAGTCTCAATAGTGCGGTGATTGGGAAGCACCGCTGGCGGCCGAATTACCAGTAAGTATTTGTGTCATCGTTCGTCTTGTGTCTCACCCGAAGGCGTCAAACTACGGATGCAAAAAAACAATACGCTGAAATTGTATGTAAAATTCCAGTATCATTCTGAATCAATCATTAACATATTGTCTGTTTGAGTAGAGTAGCCAGCGAATGCTCCACATTCTGTTTACGGCGAGCCAAAATGTTTTGTCTCGTGCAACAGGACGGGTCAAGACTGTAACAAAATGACGCGAGTAACGAGATGTGTTTGGAAGTAACAATTCTGTACTTCGAGTCTCTTGGAATACCCGTTACTTAGTAGGTAACGAATAAATGCAGTTCATAACAGCTCTACTTGCATTATCTATATTAGTGTTATTAAATTTTTTAACAGAATCAGAGATGGTTCACATAAATATAGTGTTCTAGAATGTAAGACAGTCAAGGCATTTCAAATTATGACATTTTGCCAGCTCCACCTTACATTTTCCTATCCGAAAACCAACTTTCAAAAGACAGCCTCATCTTATTATCGTATGTGATGTTCATTAATATATTTTATTGCAACATGGTGGCAAGCCTAATAACTGCTGGCATTTAATTCAGAACAGAAAAAAGCACAACTCACCTTCTCTTCCAGCTCGGAAGGGAAGCGAGTCTGAAACTTGACCAGGGTCCCCTCGCTGTAGTCTCGTTGCACAAACACCTTCAGACACTGGCTGTTGGGCCCCACAGCTCTACCGGAAGACATGTCTTCCAGCGGCGTGCTGCTACTTGTGTGGTTCTGCGAATAAATCATCACTATTTGGGAAATTCATGCCAAGCTGTCTCTAATAATGCTCCCTCACTGCCTGATGGAGAAACTTGAATTAAGCATTACGCTAGCTTGCACAGAACATGACTTTTAATTATTTCAAGTTATAATGAGAATGCCTCATGCAGGGCTATTCAATTAATTAGTTTCCCTATCGGGCAATTAAGAAATTATTACTGTGTTTCACAGGCCACTTATAGGGTACACAGCCAGATAATTCATGTAACAATGTAATAAATGAAATACTAAGAATGCAATTACAAGTTTTATGCTATTAATTGTTACAGTTGAAGTTAAATTAGGTAATGGCATGCAAAAGAACACAGTTTAAAAATATATTAATCATAGTATTTTGTTGATGGATCAGTCTTGATGAGTCTGGCACGTTGCCAATTGAATAGACTTGGCCTTATGTAAAATTTGTTGATGATTAGTCTTATTTAATTAAGTTAAATCAATTAATTTAATCTCCAATTCCATTTCTGTTATTTAGAGTTAGCAGATCTCTGCCAATGAATTTCCCTCTACTTAATACAACTACACATTTGGAATTGAGATTTATTGTTCCTAACTTGACTAGACTTGTACGTCGTCGAATGTAAGTGGATTTAACATAGAATTACTCTGCTGTTAATCGTTAAATGCTACGAGTGGTACATAAAATTCAAAGTAACCATACTGCGACTGAATGCACCGTAAACTCAAGCAAGTGATGAGGGTTCAATTATATTACTGTGCTGAAAAACTGGAATAGACGAGCTAAGCCCCAACAAACTAGGGCAGCAACACCTTGCTCATATGTTTCAACTGTCAGCTATTCATATTAGCTGATAGACAGCTCATTGGGCTGCTTGCATCATGCAGATGGCAGGTTATGATTTACAAAATTTCCAGTGCAGTGATATAGTACAGGCTCATGAGATAAGTTATAACATTTCAACGTTACAAGTACAGTTAAATTCCTAATTTTTAATCAGTTGAAGGAAAACACCAACTGTACAACAGTACTATATTTATTGCAAGTCTATGATGAACATGTAGCATTGTGTTTATAAACATTTATATCGTTTTTATAATTGGTTTTCAGGTTCCCTTTTTGTTAAATTTCGCAGTATATTTTGTCACTCAGTGTACTTTGTGCAAATTTTTCCTTTCCTGCCACGGTTTAGAAGTAAGGGCTTTATTAGTTTAAAAGTGAGGCTGTAATAGAAATTTTACTTGTAGCCTACTGCATGGCACTTTTGGTTCTGAGGCTTCGGAGCGAGGTGACGAAACTTTTTTCTTAATTCCAATGCCATCATCACTTGTCTTTCCACACAGTGGCGTGATGGAATGAACAGCCAATAGGAAGCCGCAAGCCCCAGCTATGAGTGCATTTTTAGATTTGTATTGTGGAGGAGGGAGGGGGGCTTCTGCACTCGCCCGAGCTGCGGGCAGAGAGCCCAGGAACCTTTTTTTTATATTCCAAGCACCTTTGTAGAGTCAATATGTAGTGCTCTGATATTGTGTCTTCATCACCGAGTCAAGATGTCTGGCGGGAAAACAGAGTCTTTTTAAACAAACTCTTCCAACAACTATGTAAGATGTAATGGCTACCACTGTGATTTCGTACCTGTGCGAATGCAGAGGAGAAGAGTGACGTGTCGGGTTTATGTCATGCTGACATACCTTTACTGTGTTAGACAGTCATGAATAAATAATGCTCAAATTAAACATGAATTCTTCATCTTTTTATTTCTACTTCAAGTATTGAAGCCTTTTACTGACTAATGCTAGCCAGAGTCAACATTTCATTTTGAATGCAGTGTACTATGTGTTTGGGGTGTAGCGAGTTGATGCTACGCTTCAAACATAACTAGAGTCTGCTATCAAGACTCATTTCAACTAACAAGCATGCACTATACAGCTTTACAGCAAACAAAAGTCAATGCCGGGACCTCAAAGAACAGCATGTTGTGGCTTTAAAAGATGACACCCAACTCAAGTACCAGTGCTCCAGTGTTAATCACATAAGACAAGAGTTATGTCTTGTATGGGACTAGCAAAAACCTTACTGAGCACTCTCATGAGTAGAGATCTGAAAAATTAGCATTATTTGGCATCAAAAATAAACTTCACAATTCTATATATACTTGAGCTGGCGTCGTTTCTCCATTGGCTGCTGCATAGATGTGAAGTCACTCCCTTTCTGACTGGACTGCACGTGATTGAACCACATGATTGTGAAGTATTAATTTATTGGTGCAGAGTTACTTAGGGCGTGTCAAATAAAATATGGTCCAACGATAAACTCATTGCAAAGGTAGAGCTACATGTGTTTGAAGTTTAAAGTGTCTCCAAATAATGTGAATTTTGCAGGTCTGTACTTATGAGTCATGTTTCCAACTTATATAGAGAGATCCGAGGAGAAAACATAATTAATCCTTGGGTCCTGTAAGTCAACATGGAACCGGCAGTGGTTCCATAACGGTGAGCAATGTTAATTCGAAAATTTTTGATCGACATTTAAAGTGGCCGTTTACCTGGCACTTTAATAGCGTTCCAGTGTGTTTGAAATCCCACTTTGTGTAGAAAATCAGTAAATGAGCACCAGAAGTGAGGCACTTTCAAGACATCACGCATATTGGAAATATTATCTTACTGCATTCCAATATGGCTGAAAATGGGTTTTTTCACACTGCAGTTTCTCAAATATATGAACTGGATTCGTATAAAACTACGATAGAGGAGTACATTGGGTGATAGTCTCCAACTATCCCCTCTCATCAAGATTAAGATGAAGCTGTGCCCCTAAGTACTTAAAATACCCCAGTACTTAAAAAAACCAGGCAGTATACTTTTAAAAACATCTTAAATCCTTATAACGAAACCCGGGGATAAAGCTAAGAGTCAATGACATGGAGCTGTCAGACGCACCTACATTTGCCGAAACATTTAATTCATACTATTTAAATTTTGTAGATAACTTAATAAATAAAGCCCCTAATAATAATACCAATAAGTAATAAAATCACCAAAACTAAAATTATCTTGTGGCTATGATGGCATTAGTTGCAAATTAATAAAGCAGTGTGCATGTGAATTTAGTGTCCCCTTAAGCAATATGTGTAATGCCATTTTCAACACTAGTGTTTTCCCTGACAGACTCAAATGGGCAACTATCATTCATTCCGCTTTTCAAGAAAGATGGAAAAGTAAGTGTAGCCAATTATAGGCCCATTTCACTACTAACTTCCTTTTCGAAGGTAATTGAAAAAATAATTTACAACAGACTCGTGCAACTTTTTGAAGAGTACAGAATCTTCTCAGACTCACAACTTGACTTAGGAACCGTGCTTCAACCAGTGAAGCAGTATACAAACTGACGGACAATATCCTTAATGCTCTGGACAAAAAACTGCAAACAACTGAAATTTTTTTGTGATCTGACAACATTTTTTGACTGTGTAAATCATGACGTACTCATTGACAAACTTAAACATTACGGAATAAGAGATGAAATGAACAACCTAATGTGTTCATATTTATCAGGCAGACAACAAGTTTGTATTACAGACAATAGACAATGCGTGCTCTGTATATTCCAAACCATGAAGAATAAAGCATGGTGTCCCGCAGGGCTCAATTCTTGGACCTTTGCTTTTTCTTTGTGTATATAAATGACTTAACTTGCCACCTTAATCCAAGCACACTCCAATTCTTTATGCAGACGACACCAGAATTGTAGACTCAGCCAGGACAACGGAAGCACTGGGACGGCTAGCCAGTACCACTTTTAGTCAATTAGATGCTTGGTTTAAAGACAAAAAATTAAGCCTTAACCTTGAAAAAACACATTTTATCCAGTTTCGTTCTAAAAATAACAAAGAAATAGACTTAACGCCCGCTATGATGCAGAAGAAGTTTGTGGAACTGAGCATACCAAATTCCTAGAGCTGCATGTAGACAATCACATAAATTGGAAAATTCACATCAAACCAATTTTACCAAAACTCAGCTCTGCCTGTTTTGCCCTGCATAATAGTGTAGACATTTTAAGCAGAGAGACTGCTGTAATGGTTTACTTTGCATACTTTCGCTCAATCATGATATATGGTGTTAATTTTCTGGGGAAACTCAACTGACAACAATAAAGTGTTTCGTATGCAAAATAGGCTTTAAGGATATTATTTGGAAAAAAAAAAAAAATCTGATTCTTGTAGGCCACTAGCATGTGAATTCAGTTATGCTTCAGTTATGTTCATTTTCAAAAACCACAGTTTATTCCAGAAAAATGATACTGTCCATAAACATAACACAAGAAATAAAGAACTAATTAATTTACCTGTTGTCAACTTAAGAATGACCCAAAAGGGGTCTTCCTACTCTTCAAGTCAGCTGTTCAACAACTTACCCCATTACTTGCAGAAATTATGCTTTACAAATACGAAACTCTTCAGAAAAAGAATTAAAAATAGTTTTTAATAAGCAAAGCTTTTTATTCTGTAGACGAATATTTATCATAAATACAAAACATACTGTCATTTTAATCAAGACTAGAAACCTCCAGGGATATTGAGCGTGAGGTATTGTGTAAAGACAATGGAATGTGTGCCTCTGTTTTGGTTTTTATTTCTTTATAGATAGGATTGACCCGGGACGCAGCACACATGAGGAGAAGAAATTGAAGAATGAAAATTATATATTGAAAACACGAGACTATTTGTATTTTATTTTATATTTGTTTGAGAATTCGATAATATTATAATACTTTGATGTTTTGTTGTTCTGTAAATAATGTGTTCATGTTCTGACTTGTCCGATGTCTTTGTACAAACTTGTACTCGAAAAAAGACCAAATAGATGCAATAAAAACAAAACAAAAAAACACAACCCTATACACATCATGTATCATGTGCTTTAGCATTTGTGTTGTGCATGCAAGATCACCATGCCATCAAATGATGGTTTCCTCGAACGCAACCATGCCCAATGCAGGGTGGTACATGAAACACAAGACAGTTGAAATTTCTTCTAATTAGTCTTTAAATTGGTATAATTTTTTCGAATTCGAGTCTTTATAAATTGGCTCCTAACCTACATGCTCCTACAAATCACAAACACTCAGAACAAAGTCTTAAAAGTTTTGCATGGCATTTTAAAAAACTGTAAAATGGAAATGGTAATAAAAATCAAAGATACGATAAATTAAATAGAGTTACCATTACAAAAAAAGACAGATGAAGCCTCTGGTTAATTCATCCTGGCAAATTTTCCCCACAATTATTTTCACAACTCCCAAGTTAAATATTTGTATGTTCCACATGTGCAAGGGAAGTACTTTAGCACTATGGTGTAAAAGTATATTTTAAAAATTATGAAATTTTCTTTTTGCGCCAATTAGAATGCTATTGCAAACACAAACACACACAAAAAAAAAAACACACATAGAGGCAGGCATTCAATTCTCACGTTAACGGTAGAAAAAATACAGCTGCCACTGTAACACGTGCATAAAATTAAACTGTTGTCTATCATGCTCCCCACAACATACGATGCTAAATATACCTGCACCACAATAAACATTTGCAAAAGTGAACATACAGCGCACACCTCAAAAATGCACATTTATAAATTCTTGAGATATTTACAGTGGCGTGGCATCATAAGATGGCCAGACAACTGGCATTCCCCAAAAATTTTTTTTTTAAAGAATTTACAAATCTGCACTTTTAACGTACAAGAGACGTACGTAAACTTTTGCCGTAGTTACTTGTGGCGCAGAACATCAGCGTTTCTCCCCAAGTACCCAGACATCCACACAAGCCAGTGTTTGGTACAGGTATGGGTATCCAATGCCTATTACACGCAGTTCACTTTCTTGTACAAGAAAGTCTACGCCTTCTTTTTCAAAGTTCAAGTAAACTTGCATCGTGCGACTGGCTAACTCGTTTGCAAGTGGCATGCATGCAAGGGTTTGCGTGCTAGCCATAATCATTTAGACACAATATTATCTTTCATTCACCTTATTGCGCAAGTCGCTTGTTTACACTTGCATTTTATAAGTTTACGTAGTTCCCCTACATTTGTTTATGCTGATATTGTCAATTTGAGAGAAGAAAACATATTTCAATTCTGTATTAGTAATTTGTTTGGTTTGTGAAATCTTTTTTGTGTTGTGGTTGAAATAAGTTTGCTGGCATGCTGCAACATTCACATACTACTTGTGTACCGTATGCACATAGGACTTGGATACACGAGGGTGATCACCTTCTTGTTTACAAAAGATGTCCGTCCGAATCAGGCTTTAGGGTAGATATGTTGTGGGGAGCACGGTTAAAGAACAAGATGAACAGACCTGCCTTTCTTGTCGCTATTCAAATGTGTACGATGCCAGCGTTTACGGAGAAAACATAGATATCGCCTTTCTTTGCGTCACAAAACTTGGAGAGAAAAAAAAAAACACGTTGGCAACTTTTTGTATCTTCTATTAATGATGAGTCGAACTGCTTTTATTACGACACATTGTTTGCAGAATTCTTTGCAGCAGCACTGTGTACACAACTCACTATTCACGTGCTGTTATCCCTGCCAAACCAAATGTTCATCATTAAGCTTTCTGATACATTTTACATTTATTTTAGGGAGGAAAAATTAGGACCCATATTTTACTGGTTTGGGAAAGGACCTCTGCCGCTGCTGGGCATTACCAAGTCATAATCTTTTGCTACGCCACCAGTGCATACATAACAAACAAAACTAACCATTGGAAAATATAAATGATGGGCATCACTTTAATTGGGAATGGAGATTCTGTTTAAGGTATAGCATGCCACAATGTGAAATGCTTCCTCCCCCCCCCCCCCCCCCCCCCCCAACACGCACCTAAACCAGCCCTCTTCACTCTGCCACTGTCGTGCAGCAACAGTGACACTGTGTATACTTTTAAGAATGTACGTTATTAGCATTTTTTTTTTAATGATGACTACCTTTAATGCTTTTTCACCCCACAGTTCCCTATTCTTAACCCTGTCAAAGTAGTTTTTCTTAAATGTACCAAAAGGATTAAAAATTGTGCCTACATAAAATGAAACTACTTTGAAACAGCCAAAAACAACCATTATATTCTTCTTTTCACAAAGACGTTAGAGTTTTTGGAAAAGTCAACAAATTAGCACCTGCAATTTTGGCAGACAAGCAATTTCTGTAGAGACCTAAAATAGGTCTACAGCTTTATACTGTCCCATTATTTAAAATGTAAGTACCACATATGGTAAATTAAAGTAAAGATATGGAGGTCATGGATTCTCAAGGTGTTTTTAGACAAAATATTTCTATTAATAAGGCTATTTTTTAACTTAGCTACAACAGAAAGAAGTAATGCTTTGAATATTAAATCGTCCGTAGATGGTATTATTGCGGCCGAACAAAAGCCTTCAAATAATGCATCAATGATAAACGTACTTCTATGTAAATGTACTTCTATGTAAATGTGTTCAGGCTTGTTATATTTACTCTCTTGACTTATCCTGTACTGTATACAGCTTAGGCTGTCAGTGTCAGTCTATTGGATGTAATTAAAACTACAAATAAAAGAAATAACTGCATTATGCATTCACTTAGTGCAATCGCTCCTATACTGTAACTTAGCACAATCACATCTGGGAAAAATGTTGGTTTAAAATAATCAACAAATTCTCATTTGCAATTAAATTTTCTTTTGGCTACGCTAGCACTCCTGCAGCACCCCATTTACAATGCCAACTTTTAAAAATAACTTTCACAAAGAGGTTATTGTATCAACAAATAATAACACCAGATCATCAAAAGTAACCTACTAATTGCAAAATAATACTCTACGCACTTTCATAATCTGTTTTGCTATACTTACCATAGGCATGGCCTTCTTTCCCTTTTTGACACAAATTTTGATGCCGTCCTTAATCAGCTATGAGCCTAAAAACGGTCTACGACCACTTGACCTTAGCTCTGTAATATCTCTTTCTCAAACGTTTTTGCATGAGTCAACGGAGGTTATTTTCTTTATTGACTTGTGTGAAGAGCCCCAAATTCACTTTAATCATGGTATGATTACGTACACCAAAAAAAACTTAATGACGATTGTTTTACATAAACACTTGTTTTCCTTTTCGTCACCTGTCATCTGTCAATTTAATTCTTTGCTGCAGCCAATGGTTAAAATCAGAATTCCCCTTTATACGAATAGCCAACATAAATCATAAGGAGTAGTGTCGTACAGGCGGACAAGCGTAGTGAACAGCAGCGACACATTACAGCAATAACAGTTTATTAAAACAAATCACCGAAGTGCAAACGGAGTTCCCCTCCCGGCGGCATGGTATTTTTTGTTATTGTTTTCTTTTATTGCACCCGTAAAATCTTTTTTTCAATACATAGCTGTACAAAGATATTAGACAAGTCAAATTACAGAATAGAATGTCTATACGTTGGACATAGTCAACACATACACATATATGTCAGACTACACGTACGCGCATCACATCTTTTCCTCATAATTTGACCAATCCTCCTCCAACATACTGTGGGGCGTCGTCGTTTTGCTGAAACAGAAGAAAATATAACAAGAAAAACAGGAACAAGAAATGTGTATAAAGACATGTAATGCAATAATTTCTTAATTCTGGTATTTTAGATATTCATCTACACTATAAAATGTTATTTTGGAAGAAAAATTCTTTCAGCTGCTTTTTTAAGGAGTTCTTAGTTAGAGAAGCATATTTCTCGAAGGTGTTGTGGTAACTTACTGAAAAGTTGGCTACCTAGGTAGGATGGCCCTTTCTGGACAAGTTTTAAGTTAACTGAGGCCACGTGTGCTTTTTTATTTTATTCTAGTTGCTTATGAAAGGGCTAGTTTTTCCGAAATAAATGACTGTTTTTGGACATGAATATAAGTACTAAAAATATGTACTCACATGTTAATGTTAAAATCTCTGAGCTCTTGAAAAGAGGTCTACACTAGTCTGACTTTCTTTTCCCTTGATTATTCTTACAACTCTCTTTTGCATTCGAAATCATTTTTTGCTGTTAGTGGAGTTACCCCAAAAAGTTATACCATGATACATAATGCAATGAAAATATGCAAAATATACCATTTTTACTGTATTTTTGTTCAAGACCTCTGCAATGCTGAACTGAATTAGGGTAAAATATACGCAATGTGAGATTTCCAGTTAAAAGTAAATTGTCTACTTTTAAGCCAAGACACTTAATCATTGCAGTTTCATTAATTTTTGTCTCTGTTACTGCTAACATATGAATTAATGTTTTTTTTCTGTTCTTTGAGAGGAAATTCATAAGATATGTTTTATCTAGGTTGAGATTTAATTTGTTTGCAGTAAAACATGCTAATAGCTCTATAAATGTTGTGTCCGTTTTTTTGTGTAAGATCATTTACTGAGTCTCCAGTGACTAAGATGCTAGTATAATCTGCAAATGAAATGGGAGTAGTTTCTGGGGTTAAGGCACATGGAAGGTCATTTATATAAAATAGGGTGAGTAGGGGGCCTAATATTGATCCTTGTGGGACCCCATGCTTGATTTTTCCTGGTTCAGAGTAGAATGAAGTAGTTTTTCCTTTGATCCGCACTTGTCTGTTTGGAAGGTATGAGCTTATTGGTTTACTTGAAACAATAACGTCACCAGAAACTATATAATACTTGGTACGGAGTCTGGTCTGTCAGTTTGTCTGAGGACGTGCCCACAATTTGTGTAGCAAATGTGGAACATTGCAATATGAGATGATTTTGGATTCACTGTTATGTTTTTAATATTTCTATACTAGTGTCTAGATACTATGGAAAGTGTACACTATTATTAGGGAAGAACTGAAGTTAAGTGTGAAGACAGAGCACATCTTTAATTGAATTATCATGATATAAAATAAATATAAATTATTGGAATGGGAGGCCATAATCAATTACAAGAAATTACTAACCTCAATGATATCGTCGCCATAGGCTGAGTTATAGAATGAGTTTTGATTCGAAATGCAGCACTGAGTCATATTTTTATGTCTTACACTATAAAGAACTACTAAATATTTGCTTCACAAATAAAAAGAGACACAGCAAACTTGAGTAAAAAAACACGTTGAAAACAAAATGAACATCGGAAAGTTACATAGTTAAAAAAATAGAAAGAAGTTTCAGAACTCAGATGGTTATTCAGAACATATATTTCATAGTTATCAAACTTATTTAATGCATTTTCTATAAGCCCAACAAAAACGAACAAAAATAAATTAATACTTGATAAATTTCTACAAACTTAGATGATGACAACAATATATATGTATCTAATTGTTACAGTTTCATTAAAACTAATTTTTTGGCAAATCCGCAAATATTCAATATTTATAGAAAATTGAATATAACAATAACTTCATAATTATTATTGTAAAATATTATGTTATAGAGATGATTAATATATTAAAAACACCGAATAGAACGATGTTACGATTTCAACACAAAATATTTCAAGTATAAATTAATTGTCAAAATTTCGTTTTGAATAATCAGTTACTGCTATATAGTAATTGTGAATTTCATTATGTTTTTACGTGTGCCGCGTTATCCTCTCCCTAACCCATTTGCCAGCCGCACCCCAATATAAACGACAGAATTCGTTCACGTTCGATGAGAGCTCATTTTTAGTGCAGCAAAGTGTTCGTTCCACGCATAGAGTGCAGACGCAAGAGTCTGAGTGCAGTGCAACGAGTGTAACGTATGTTCAAGTGGCCACGCGGTCCGTAGCGCGAAACGATACAGAAATGTGCAAATAGGGCTTAAAATATTATCAAGGCTTTGTTTCAGACACCGTGCAAATCCTTATATCCTGAACATGAAAGATGCCCTATGAAGCATCACTTTATTGTGTTAATTCTTTTAAAGTGTTTTTCAGGTAGTTTTTTCTTTTTTTTTTCTTTTTTTTCAAAGCATATGTTTCACACTCACCTCATCCCACATCTTTTTCCAAGGGTTCATGTGTGACGTGTACTCGCATCTCTCGCCTCCTTAAACCATGTGCCCGCCGAAGCAATGAGTCCAGCGCAGCTAGCAAGCAATTCTACATGTGCCATGTGTGTGCTATGTAATGCACCCATGTGCTTTGTGTAACGAGTGTAACAAGTGCAACAAGTGAGAGCGGAGGACGATCGTGCACCCCATTGCAAGGAGTTGCAATCATAAAGAGAATAATGGCAAGGGCGTGCAAATAGTCTTACCAGGAAAAAGGGTATAACTGCAGATGCTGTAGAAACCAATGGTGAAACAGGACACCTCGAAATAAAGCCTGGCATGCAATGTTGTGTACAAAGGTCATCATTTCAGTGTGTTGTTTCACCTCATGTGTGTTCATCCCCATTTCGTTTCATTGCATTGCTTAGTGTTTTGTTGTGTTCAATTTTATGCAAGGTTATTTTTGTGTATTCAGCATTTTGGCAGGTAAGCAAGGGTTTCAGTATAATAAATATTGTTTGAAGAGCTCCAAGAAATAAGTGCCTGCTTGGCATAATCACCCCCACCAGGGCCAGTTAGGCACCAAGCCTATTCACAACAGTAGTGTCTGAGAACTCGCATGGGCAAGGCTAAGTTTGTGCACTTATGTGGCCAACATCTTTGTATCAATCACTTCATTGCAATTGTTACTAATTTAATCGGAACCATTTTATATCTGCAGTCGAAGACACTATGTAATGCATTATATGTAATTATATATTGCACCTGGGTTGCACTGTGGTTTGCATTGCTCTGGCAGCATAATTAGAACTTAAATCATTATCTGGCCCTTGGCCATTTTTGCAGTGTAACCTTATCGGCAGATTGTGCCAAGTAACTAATGTGACACGTGCCACATTCTGACACCTAAACCGCTCACGACGTCTGAGAGAAACCCGCCAAGCCACCGCATCGCCACCGTAAACATGTGAGTCCAGCCAGTGTGGCGTGTGCGCGATCTAGTGTAGATCGATTAGGGCGTGCTGTGTATATGTTCTTAGTGTTTTGTATTTTTGTTTCTTTCATGGTCCTCTTGTGTGTTGCTTTGTTTTATTGGCTATTTCAGTGTTATTAAGTGTAGATGTAATTTTAAGGTAATTTTCTTGGCCAATTAGAATTTAATATTATTTGTTTACATTATGTGACCACGTGTCTCGGACACGCTGCACAGTGTGCACTTGTGCGATGTATACTGAACACGTGTTATTTTGTGCCAATCTGAATATCGCCTGTGCGATACAGCATTACATGTTTATTATTATTTGAAGGGTTTTTAATAGTGTTCCAAATTTATTGTGTATATATTTGTGTAAGTATGTTTACGTGCGAAGCTGGCGCAGATGTATACAAATCGCACAGCCACGTGCGAGACTCTATAAACGTGGAATATTCACTTAAGATTTTTCCCAGTTGTTTTATTAAATGTGCTAACTTGTATATCTTAAATTTATATATATATATATATATATATATATATCTGCAGACAGAACAGTACAATACTGTACAAAGTCAGTATTACTGTTATGTGAATTGCGAACTGTGAACCCCAGTGATGTAATGTATTGGCCATGTGCTAAAAATTGGCTCATTATGTATAACTGTTCTTTTATGTGTAATTTCTCCATGTAGAATATTTTGATTATGTTGAGTGCAATTAAATAATATTGTGTACATGAATGCAAAGTAATCCCGGTACGAGCAGGCCCGTGCACAGGAAGGGAGATCCGCAGGATGATGTAACTTCTTCTCGACGAGCGCTGCGATGTGTTCACCAAGGCAGATCCGCTGCATCATACCACAGTGGCCAAACATGCTATTTAGCTCCTCCACGAAATGCCGATTTACAAGTGTCCCAAGGCGGAACTACCCACACCAACACCAGATCATCCAATAGGAGATTAAAGAGATACTGGAGGAGGGAGTGATCGAGCAGTCGGAGAGCCCATTTAACGCGGCGATCACCCTCGCTCCAAAGAAGGATGATACGTGGAGGTTCTGCGTGGAGTTCAGGCGACTCAATCAGGCCACTCAAAGCGCTCCATTTCTGTACATCAACATTAAGGATGCCCTGAACACCTTAGGCGAGGCACGAGTACTCACCACCATTGGTCTGAGGAGCGAATATTGGCAGGTACCAGTTCACCCAGGAGACCATCACAAGACCTCCTTCACAGCACCCGACGGCAGGAATTTTCAGTTTTGTGCCATGCAGTTCGGCCTGAAATGTGCGCCGGCAACATTCCAAGCGATGATGACCCAGGTGCTTGACAGATACATCGAGAAGTTTGCTTTGGCATACCTCGATGTTGTCATAGTGTGGTTAGAATCCTGGGAGGACCACATAAATCATCTCTCACTAGTGTTGGAAAGGCTGGCCATCAACGGGCTGACCTGCGCCAACCTGAAGTGCACATCAGGAAGGCGAGCCTGCAGTTCCTGGACCATATTGTAGATGCCGATGGCAGCTGCCCCAACCCCGAACAACTGCTGTTGATCGAGGAATATCTGGCCCCAAACACCCGAAAACCACTTAGAAAATTTTTCGGGTTGATTAACTGGCTCAGATAATACATCCCGGAGTTCGCCCTGGTAACAGCGCCCCTCACGGACCTCATTTCACCGACTACCAGGTATAAGTGGTCAATCGAACAACAAACCATTTCGAGGAAATCAAACGCCGGATCTGAGAGTGTTCCGCCCTTGCCAGGTACGACCTGCAATGCGATCTATATGTCCAGACAGACACCAGAGAAAAGGGGCTGGGCGTTGTGCTTTTCCAAATGTCAGACAAAGGCGTACGCGAATAGTGGATTTCGGCAGCTCCAAATTCGGCCCAGTAAAGCGGCGATATGATATAAACGAATGGGAGTGTCTGGCAGTAGCATGGAGCCTCAAAAAGTACCGTCAACTTCTGGAGTATCAACTCTTCACCCTGCGGACTGACAATCTATCCTACTGTGGCTTCACAACACCACGGAAAGCCGGAGTAAGTTGTCATGTTGGATACTGCTTATGCAGTCCCACAATTTCGAGATTCAGCATGTCGCCGGCATAGTGAATCAACTCGCCTATTATCTGTCACGCACACCGGGAAGTGAGACCGCACAAGACGAGGACGATTGGGATGCCGTCCAGCTACCTGTGTCACAGGTAAACACGCCAGCCGACACGTTTCTGCAGTGTGCAAACCTGTCAGCGCCAATGCTGGACACCCTCAGAGAAGAAGTCGCATGAGAACAGAGGAACTGCGCCACCACGATCAAGTGGAAGGAAGAGTGTGGGCAGCATAATATAGAGAAATGGTGAGTAATGAATGACTCTGTCGAATCACATGCGAGCTCGGACAGTGATGTTTGGAGAATGTACTTGCCTGCAGTTTCTCGCGATTCAGTGTTACGTTGCGTGCACGCGAATCACATTTCCAGACACCCGGGTGTGGGTCAAACATAGCATAATATTTTGAAATTCTTTTACTGGCCAGGACTGTCAGTTAACGTGAGAGCTTTTGTGTGTCAGTGTGTTACCTGCAACCACTTTAAGAGCCGATGTGGGGATAGTGAGTAACAACAACAGCCATGTGAACCACACGAGCTGTTTGAAACAGTTGCACTGAACTTGATTGGTCCTTACCTGAGAACACCGACGGGGAAGAGATTCATCTTGGTCATAACTGATCTGTTTTCGAGGTGGATCGAAGCCTAACCCATCCCCAGTGCCCGAGTATGGGACATTGGTAAATACTGTAGAATGAGTTCTTCACATGCTGGGGATATCCCCGTACTGTACTTAGTGATAACGGTATGCAGTTTACTACTTGGGTTTGGTGCGACCTTTGCACAAGATGGGGCATACAACACCACACCACTGTGATTTATCATTCCCGCGCAAACCCAACATACAGAAGCAGGAGCTGTCAATAGATGTGTATCCACCTGTCCTGCGAGACACACTGCAAGGGCCGCCTGTAACCAGTAACCATTCGCAGGTAAGGGACCCGATCTGTAGCGCCGTGGAGAAGCCAGCAGTTGTCAACACTGAAACCAGCAACATTCTTGTTTGGGGACGCCCGAATGCGTAATTTACGTCCACGGCCAGCTGACACCAATTAAAGTGAAAGCAGCGAGAGCGACGGCAACGGGTCGAGCGAGGAAAGGATGACTTCACCTTCCCGCCAATCGAAGAGGCCACGCTACAATCAGTGTATCGAGTGCAGAGCTTGCGGGTGTCAGGATACATACTTCGCAGCTGTCACAACACGGTCGGCTTGTGCTTTCCGCTGAGAATGCTGCCACCCCAAAACAACTATTGTAGTATTTCGAAGTCCCTTCCACATAACCTTTTTCTCCTCGATGGCTCACCAACCGCACGTTAAATGTATGCTATTCCACACTTGAATGGTAATAAAGGCAAAGAATATACTTGTGAGCAGTGACTCAGCATATTATTATTTATGTGCTTAATCACAATGTTTATCAGGGAACGGGCCCTTAAAATACCAGTTCAAGTGCAATGTCTTATCAAGTGATTATTAATGATGTCAAGTGTCTACGGGTAATTATTACATAACTACAGTATCTGAGTTGTGAAGTCAGCCGATAGGCCACCAGTTAGTAACCGTCAAATACTACGTTGCTACAGTTACGGCGTGTAACCTGCCTTATGAGGTGATGCGGCATAATCAGTATAAAATAATTGACAATATTATTTTAATGAGGGAAGGATTACTTCAACTGTAATATTCGGTCCTAGGTGAATGGCCCATAGCCTGTAGATCTACAGTGTCTGCTCTACCAGAAATCATGGCATCACCAGTACCTGGATGATGGCTGGTGCCTCCTGGGTAAATAATCGCAACACCTTCCTAATCCACAACCTCACCGCCCTTCCAATGGACGGTCACGATGGTCTCATCCCACAGCCAGTGTCATGAGTATGTGCTATATATATAATATAAAATTAAATTCCAGGTGCAGAGGGTTTAAAAGTGTTATTGAGCAAAGTATGTCAACAAGTAGTCCTACATGGCCTGCTTATTAGCCAATGCTGGTCAATGCGCCATGTCGAGAAGTCAGTCAGCGTTCGGTATCTAGAGGGTTTGTTTGCGTGTTACCATGTTTTGTGTCGCATGTGCCCTGGCAGCCCTTAACTTTGATTTGCTGCTCATTTAACTCTGCAATAATTAATTTCTTCTGATACCTTTTATTTCGTATCGCCGCCGGGGTCACGACTCCTCATCTTCCCCTGTGCTTGAGTCGCCTGGGAAAGTTTACATTTTCACTTCAATAAGTTCACTGCCTTCGCGCCATTTTTATCTCTATCACCCATGTCGGCGGTTTAAGCCCGGCTGTCATGTAATGTTGCTTCCTAGATAAATGTGTAGCAATACCGAATAAATTGCACAGTGAGCTGAACTTGTGTGTTTTTGTCTTCGATCTGCCTTAGAGCATTTGACGGCATGGGCCCTCACCTTTCCCGCCAAGTGTATTCAGTATTCACACAAGTGTTTTCTTTTGTGTCTTTAGGTGTTAATGTGTTACGCAATATTTACATCAGTTTGGGGTGTGCGATCAGCGCAAATAGGCCACGATGTTGTCAGCACACAAGTCAGTAATTTATTAAGAGGAGTATTCATTTTCCCATAATGAGGATTACAAATTTGGTCGTCGGCCGAACGACCCTGGGATCAGCAGAGTCTGCTCTCCAATAACTTCACAGTATCGTCACCTAGATTATGCCTGGCGCCCAGGGTAAAAACACTCTTTTCCAGCACTTTTCCTGATCAAAGTTTTACTGCTCTCAAAACACTTTCATTGGTTAAGGGTGCCGTGTGGTGCAAGAGCGTACAGACATGAATGTTTGCCACCCAATCACTTCAAGTCGAGACAAGCTGTTTGGGCAACAATATCCCCCACACCAAAGGAGCCTTTCGGAACAATCGTACTCGATTTCATGAACCCGTATCCTAACAGGATAGCGTTTTACAGTCGAGGTGATGGATTTGTTTTCGCGATGGACGGAGGGCAACCTACCACTGACGAGTGTCCGTACTCGGAACATTGCCGAAGTCCACGAGACTGTGAATATAATAACTGAGGGGGGAGGAGTGACCAAGAGTACCATGGCCATCTACCATCAACGTGTGAAACCCCGCGGAGTGCAGAAATAAGGATCATAACAGACTCGACTGTGCTTCTATCTGGGAAAAGACCATACGTCATGGGCCAAACATTTGCCAAGTGCCCTCTTCACCCTTCGCTAAAGAATTAAACGATCGAGTCACGAGCCTCCATGTTGCAAGTGCGAGGCCTGCCCCCCCCCCCCCCCTCCTCCCGGGCAGACACTTCCGACAACTAAACACACATCTGTTCCCAACAAAACGATCAAGAAAAAATATTATTTAAAAAGCAATTTCAAATACTGTATCCAATGTACAAAAGTCAGTAATACACATCAATCAACATTTCCTTTTGAACGTACACAATAACAAAATATTCGTTGAAAGTAGAAAATTCGTATTTATCCAGTTTTGTGGCATCAAATAGTAGTTTTTCATTATTCTGTATTCTTACAAAATATTCTGTCATTTAGTCAGAGCAGTAGACTAGCCGCACCTGTAATCGCAGAAAAAGTATATTAGGCTACTGACACTGTGCTTAGTAATACTCTGTTTATTTCGAAGAATTCTGAGATACAGGATAAGCCTACATGACTTTCCGTTCTGTGTTCATACAGAATAATTGTTTCAGTCTTAGGAAACGGAAAATCCCGTATAATATGGGACAGTCGGCAACCATAAACAGGACTGAGTTAGTTCAATTAATAAAGTGAGCACCTGCGTTGATGAA
This sequence comes from Dryococelus australis, assembly GCA_029891345.1. Classification (NCBI taxonomy): domain Eukaryota; kingdom Metazoa; phylum Arthropoda; class Insecta; order Phasmatodea; family Phasmatidae; genus Dryococelus; species Dryococelus australis. Next base: position 30,633,417 of record CM057008.1, read on the forward strand.
AACCCTTTGTTGTGGAAATCAAATAGTACTCTGAATGTAAGAATGTTTGGCCATGCACAAACAAGTGGGTTAAAATGAACCCTTCTCTCAACTTTGGTTGCTATTCGGGCTGGCCAAGTCAAATGTGAGACCTAAGCTGAGGTGCGGTAAAGCACAAGCTTGGGGTACATGATTGTTACTCCGCGGCATGCTGTATCCCAAGAACATAAACATCGCAGGTTTTTTTTTTTTGTGCGTCGGTGTGTAGAGGTGAATGTGAAAGGCTGTCATGGTGCACTTTGGGCGTGTGTGCCAAAATGTGTTACGCCGCCTGCTAGTAACAGCAGTGGTATATTATTCAGAAATGAAATATGGAAATTCGAACACTCCCTTGTAGTAAAAGTGTTTTCGGTGTCCCAGCAACCTCCATAATGATAATTTGCCTGCAGTTTTGTATAATTTACTGTAGTATGTAGTAGTGTGAAGAAACGCGTACTTGCCATATATGTAGGCCTACGTACACTCGTGGAGTCTGAAACATAAACCACACAGGAATAGCATTTCTGATATCCCCTGGTGAAAATGGAAATACATTTTTTTTTACGGCGTTTTGAAGACGAGAAAGTTTTAATATCTCGTTGTATACAGTTTTTTCATCCGTGAGTGATGTCTGAAGGAAAGAGTGAGAGATTGAAGAAATTTAGGTGGGCTCTTAACAGCGAGGTCTTGAGAGCCGATGTGGGTGATTGCAGTAAGTATGGAGCGGCGCCGGAATGAAGGGGCGGGGGAAACGGCAGATCCCCGATCTGGTAAAATATTTTCCTGAACTCTACGGGAAATTACTGATACGTTGCTTTATTTTCCAAAAACAGACTTTCCATACATTTCGCCAACCTATTTTTAAAAGAGGTTATGAAAAAAAAAAAACTAATTTTCGTTTCGCGGGTTTCCCACTATTTACTAAAAAAAAATATAGAAATAATTAAAAGTATTTAATTCTGGAGTGAGATTTGAACATTAAGTAAAAGTTTCGCAGTCCGTGATGATATAGTTTATATAAATGTTTTTCTTCTTCTAAATATGCCAGATGAGTAACTTTTTTCAGTTGCTGGCAGTGTCTGAGTGTGCAGACTGTTATGCGGGAGTCACATAGCCGCGACAAATACCGCAACCACGACACGACATTTATATTTTCAATGTGACTGCTCGAATTTACAACCCGACAGTTTACTGACGCGAGACGAAGAGTAGAATTTTTCGGAACCATTTAGAAGGCGCTGATAAATTACGCCAGTTTCAAAGGCGGAGGGCAGACGGGACATTTGGAATACGTGATGGTGACCAAGTGTTATCGCCAATGCATACAAAGGCCAAATTATTATTTTTACGGGTTAAATGCAGTATTTTTCATTTTTTTTCTCTTTTAAACTGCTTATTTGCCATTGTAGGGAAAGCTTGTCACACAATTTCATTTTGCAAGGCTGTACACTCTGTGTGTCATGTCGCATGACACGACGAATATAGAAATAATTTATAATCCAAAGTTGATGGTCGAACGACAGAAATGTCGGGCTTACGTCAGATCTATCTTGTATTTCATTGGATGTTTAGTTTTAAGTGTCGTGTCTTGGGGGATGCAGCGTCGTGCTTGTCGGGACTATGTGGCTCCGGCTTTACAGGATCTTGATGCTACTTTCTGCTGTTTGTAGGAATAGGTCGAAGGAGGCTTCGTGTACATTCGGCACTGCTCGTCTTTGAAACCCGAAGGTACAGTAAACGATACGTTCCATATTTCGTGTTTATGGGTCCCAGCACTGTTCCTCACAATTTCCAAGGATACACGAAATAATTGAACAGAATACGTGCCGTACCTCGATCTGAACAGTCCCCTCAATTTTCCTTCTCGCAGAAAGCCATGTAGATATATAAAAAAAAAAAAAAACAGTAACCAAAAATAGATTAATTTTAGATCAGCAGATGACGTACAAGCGTTATTGTAAAGAGTTCATCTGGCGACTACTTTCCAGCCGAAACTGGAATCGTGCAACAAAAACCGCGTCTGGCAACTGTGCGTGACCTTTTCCAAAACAGTAAAACGAAAATTGAAGTAATTACACCCTCAAGGTCAGCAAGATTCAATGTAATTATGCGGTGAATGTGGTAGAGTTGCGCCAAGTTGGAGGACCAACAGTTTAATATTGGCAGGACGCAGCAATGCGTTAGAGGAATGGCTGCAGTGACATCGTATTTAATAGTGTGGAAATACAGGGCTCACGCAGAACTATAGGCTGTTCACGGTAAAGTGAGCACTTTTCAAGGCCCTTCTAAATTTTTTTCTTTCATCCAATTTCCATCTTCCTGTTGCTTTTTTATGTAAACATTGCAGTGTGACCAATAAACACAGTGTATACATTTCCCCGCCCTCAAAATTGAATGCCCGAGAATGAAATTTAAATATATATATATATATATATATATTTATTTATTTATTAGTGGTTAATGCCTGTTGGGAGGGCCTTAAAAAGTGCTCACTTTACTGTGAACAGCCTATATCAGCTCATCTGTAGATACCTGCAGAATTCGTGTTATTACTCGGGGGACACAATTAACTTAAAACACGTGTAGCTGTGCAATACGCTTATCACTGGACAATAATTAATTTGACACGGCCTTGGTAACTCTGCGCCAATAAATGAACACTTCACAATCGTGTGCCCCAATCACGTGCAGTTCAGTCGGAAAGGGCGCGACTTCACGTTTACGCAGCAGCCGATGGAGAAACGACGCCAACTGGAGCATATATAGTGCTTTGAAGTTCAGGCTGATGTCAAATAATAACGCGAAATTTGCAGGTCCCTACTCATCAGTTTCTTAGTGTGCTTGTAAAACCGAATTTAAAAAGCTGCAATTTTTTTTTTTCAACTCAGGATTAATTGATACTTTGGCATTTCCGTGTGAATTTTTCATAGCATATCAGCTGCTGTAGAAACTGTTTGTATTGTTGTCACTTGTAAATTGGGATGAAATATGTAACGTGTGTGTTCTACGTGTGTTTGAAATCATTCATCAATGTTTACGAAGTCGCTAATAAGTAGATTCACTAGCTGTTATATCTCGCACCTGAAGTGAGGTGGGGAAATGCTCGTTTGGAAGAGAATGACTGTGTTGTTGGTGTTTAAATTGTTTAACACAATAACGGTGTTTTCTTCAAGATTCCGAAAAGCTCAGTACAGGAATTCAGTGAACACTAAGGACTGTGAATTCTAGTCATTTTCCCGGAAGAGCCGTAGAAACAGCAGCTGACAACTTCCAAACTTATTTTTATGACAACCTATAAAATCGGGTTGATTAATGTATATACTTCCCAATGAGACCCATTCTCTTACCCCAAGATAAATTTACCCGCAGCAGAGATCTGATAAACGTTTAATTTATTAAACGATAAATTATCATTAAAATAATGGTAAAATGAAATGAAATAACGACAATAGTAATGTATATCGCTCAGTTTTGAAACGCCAGAATCTATCAGATACACGCACAGCATTGGCAACTAGTTATGTTGTGTGCGAGAGGGCCACGCAGGGATCGGCCGTCTACGATATTAGATAAGGTCCGTGATTTTTCGCGAAAAAAATTGGAGCACTCAGTAGATCTCAATACTATATAGACACCTCAGCTGTTGTCGTGCCTCCATCGGCTGCTGGTGTCGTTCCAGCATTTGACCGAGCCACTCAGGATTCTGTAACTGAGAAACTCAACCTTCGTGGATGGCTTGTTAACGGTTAACACGAACCGCAACATGTCTCAGCCAAGCAATGTAGGTGAACGACTCCACAGCGCCCTGAATTTGATCTTGTCTACACCTGCCGCCCCGGCCAGCCCGAAGGATGGGATTAGCCGAGAGGGATTTGGCGTCGCAACGGAATAAAGACGGGAAAGTAAATGGGAGAGCTCCGGGAAAAACCCCCTGTCAGCATAATTTCCCACATAAGAACTCCCTGCCCGAAAAATTTCCTCCCGCCGAGACATAGGACTAAACCGGGGACATCAGACTCTCAGACACGGGAGGTTAGTTATTTAACTGAAGGGGGGGGGGGAGTGGTATAGTGGCTGGACCACTCACCTCACGCCTACATAGACGAACCGGGCTTAATTCCCGTGTGGAATCGCTCCCGTATCTTCGCACGTGGGAATCGCGCCGGACGATGCCGCTGGTCGGCGGGTTTTCTCGGGGGGGGGGGGGGGGGTCTCTCGTTTGCCACGCCCTCGCATTCCGGCGCTGCTCTATACTCACCTCGCTTCACCCTCATCGGCTCTCGAGATCTCGATGTTAATAGCGGCTCAAATCTCTCCACTGCGCTAACCAAGTATAATCCATTCACGGTTACTTCACACTTTTTCTTAAGCCCTGCTAGAGTTCTACTTCCAAGGTATTCCTCCGCCTAGTGCAAGCTAAGCTTACCTAAGTCTATAAATCACACCAAAGGACAAAGCACCAAATTCGTGCGCACTCAGTCATAGTTATATTTAGCACGATAGTTATTTCTCACTAGGCGCTACCAACACACACTTCTTCTCGCTGTTTTTATTCGCATTTATTACATATGAAATATCATAATTTATGCATAAAATACAGGTAAAACTTCAATTTAACGAAAAATAAGATACTTTCATGTTAATGGGGGTATACAAAGCGTGTGGTACATGGCGTATCTACGAAATAACCAAACACGTCGGTGATTTTTCAGAGGTTTGATTCAGAAGGTGTGAATAAACCCTGACGAGACTATAATGCAACCGTGTGTCCTGGCTCATATAAACAAACAAGCAAACATCTAGATCTAGGTTACGGCGGAATGAAACCTCCCGTTCACGGGCAACGATCTGGTGAAAGGATGCCCCATTCCTTCCGTGTACTAATTACGAGGTTCTGCATTAGCTCGCAAGTTTTTTCCCGCCTCATGACAGTCCTGCTCAGCCTTATATTATCTGCTATCCCAGATCTGTCTTTCCTTCTTTTCCTGGTAATAATATTATCCTGACGGAACGCAATAAAAAGTTTATGTCATCTTAAATCCATTAGAGCGTAATAGAAGTCGTCAGAGAGTTCTTAGAAATGGAAACCCACCCCCTCCCGTTGTGTGGTTAGCAAATAGATTTTACATCCCACTGGTATGTAGGTAGGGCATAACGTCTCATCGACAGCGATGTCTTTATAGGCTGTTCACGGTAAACTGAGCACTTTTGAAAGCCCTGCTTAAGATCTACTTGTATGCACGTTGTGTGTTCTTTCGCCGTATGAAAAATTACCATTGTCAGGGGCCTCATCACTTTATTCATGCGTCGGGCAAGTGAAACTGCGAAATTATTAGAAACGTAAATATATTAGAAATATGCAATTTTTTTTAAAACATAAATAAAATAAAAAATAACAGAGAGCAAAAGAAATAATTTAAGGTATTACAAATGGTTACCTAACACTGTTAACTCGGCGTTAAGTCATGGAAATACTGTGCCTCCATCGATACTAACTTTACTAGGCATATTTCACTTAGTGCGCCTATTAAAATATATGCAGGCAAGAGAAGTAGATTTTTTATACGGCTGATTTCAAAAGTGCTCACTTTATCGTGAACAGCCTTTGCAAACGAACACTTCTGAGGCATTCACAGTTGGCGGGGCTCTGCTGAAAATGTCACAATTTTTATACATATATATAATGACGTCTTATAATCTCTCGAAGATGCAGAAGTCAGAACGATTAGGTGGTCACGTGTGAACATTATGACCTACACAGTCAGCGCGTGTGTATTTCAAGTTGAGATTGTATTGAAATTGTCGCTTTATATCAGGGTTGTACAAATACAATAAAATTGAAGGGCGCGTATGTGCGTATCTGTCGGTAGGTAGACCGCCCCCAAAAGAAAATCATTCCGAATTATGCTGGCGAATAGCGTACAAATTATTTATTATTTTCTCGCTTTTTTATTCGGCTATAAATGACAAAATTGTGATGCTAAAGAATCTATGTGTTTGTATACAATCTATCCAACATATACAATAAAATCATACAATTTTACGAAGATTAAGTAATGTTCACGTGATTGCATGTTGTTGCAGGTCGCAGAGGCTTTGTCGAAGAAGAACCTGTGAGAAGGCTACTGTAGAGAATCTTGCGTGGCTGTTATATTCCAATCACGGTTACTTCTAACTTTTCTAAAGCCCTTCTAAAGTTCTGATTCCAGGGTATTCCTCCGCCTCACCAGACAAAGCTCAGACGATTACACCAGAGATACAACGTATCGCTTTCATACGCTCTCAGTTTAATAATATTTCGCACAAGAACTATTCCTTACTAGGAATTTACCATCACGCTTTATTTCCCCACTGTATTTATCCATACTATAAATTAGAGATAAAATGTAATAAAATTGAATGTAACCATTAAAAATTATATATTTTCATGCTTGTACAAGTATAAAACGTTTCTGATATATGACATACTTAGGAAAAAAATCTGTCACACATGGGAGATTTTTCAGAGGTTTGTTTTAAAAAGTGTGAATAAAACTCGTATAGACAATAACAGCTCTAATTGCGTGAAGATTGTAATTACAGCGCCATAGGTGACTGATTGGGCGTCTCATTAATAATACTTCTTGGAGCCCCGCCTATTGTACAGTCTACCTTTAGTTGGATGCAGAATGGCAATATTACCAATAACTACACGTATTCTACTCATAGACTAAAGATGAGGTAGACAGATCTCGCTGGCTGCGCACAACCAATCTCCGTGTCCCAACATTGAACTACTTTTCTTCCAACACGTCTAGCGAAAATGGCGTGGTTTGGATTTTAGGTTACAAAACTGATTTGTAAACAAATGCTTTGAGATGAGTGTATACTTCCTCTAACCAATTTGTAATGCAGTTTAATTAAATTAAAATTAGTAAAAGTATTTTATTAATATAAAAGTGCTTGTCATTTAAAAATTAAGATACAAACAAACACGTTCATCACTGTTGACTATGTGATTTTGACAGTTGTGTAGGAATGGGGTAGGTCAATGTTGGGTTCATGCGCAGACGACGACTAAGTGCACATAATTTATGAACGAAAAAAAAATGTAGTCAGTTGACCACAAACACTGCAGTAGATATATGTCACAAATGTTTGAAGAATAAATCTGGCCAAGAAAACATTTCATAAAAAAATAATTTGCCTATTATTCATAAACAACCATTTCTCATCAAACCCTTCAAAGAAATAGCATTCAAGAAATTTTTCAAATCTGAATGCTGGATTCTACTTTCAAGTAGTAATTACATTCTCAAGCCATTTTATTAAGGATTTTAAGTTTTGAAAAAGAAAAAGGTACTTGGCCTGCGTATTGCTGGAACAGTGAATTGAGAAATCGCATTCTGCCAGGATCTCACTCACTACTTCTCGAAGGTGAGTTAGCACTATTGCAAACGTCCAAACACCCTGGTGTGGAGTGGATGCTGCCAAATCCTGTAAATATGTAAACGACAGATTTCACGAACGTTTTATACACTATCTACCAAAAAGTAATTGGTCACCCGTGAAGATAGGTAATTCAGTACGTCAGTTGACTTGTGTTTCACAGCCTTCGGCGTAGGACCGCTGGTGTTTGTCCGTGGTAGCATGAAGACAGAGGCCTATTGTAACATTCTGGATAATGAAATGCTCCCAACATTGTGGCGTTTTTTACAGAATGGACTCGTGTTACTTCCAGGATGATAATGCCAAGTGCCATGTTGCAAAGGCTACTATACAGTGATACGCCGACAACAATGTTCGCCGATTGGACTGGCCCGCCCAGAGCCCCGACCTGAACATCTTTGGGACGAACTGGATCGCCGGGTGAGGGATTGTCAGGCGTTACCAAAATCTATTGCTCAACTCATGGAATGGTTGGAAGAGGAATGGCGACGAATTCCCATGGATGTCCTGCAAACACTCGTGGAGAGCATGCCAGACAGGGTGGCTGCTGTTATAGCCGCAAGAGGTGGCCCTACGAGATTCTAACGGGGTGACAACCACCGAGCAAACATTGTGGACAGGTGCCCAATTACTTTTTGGTAGATAGTGTGTGCGTATGTATATATATATAATTATTATTACTAAGTAGCTATATCAATCCCTTTTTCAGTATGCAGCTTTTTTAAGCCCGATGAGCTACTCTTTACAATTTAGCGTCACATAGAAACAACCTAATTCCTTCCAGGCTAATCGATCTTGTGCAATGTTCTTCCAGTTCACACCTTCTACTCTCCGAATGTCTCTGTCCCAGCGATATGGAGGTCTTCCTCAGGATCTTTTCAGGTCTCTTGGTATCCAATCCATCACAGCCGTTGTCCATCTGTCATGACTTTTTCGAGCAATATGTCCAGCCCACTGCCACTTTAGAGTTTTCACTCCTTCTAGGATGTCCCTGATTTTAGTTACTGATCGAATGTAGTCTGCTCCCTTCCTGTCTCTTCTTGTAAACCTAAGCATTGCTCTTTCCATACCTCTCTGGGCAGTTCTCAGTTTTTGCTTTGTTTGACAGTTCAGGGTCCAAGTCTGACAAGCATATATGTTGACAAGTAATACGTATTGATCAAATACCTGCTTTTTAAGGTATACTGGCATGTTTGATTTAAAAACTACGGAATTTCTTCCGTGTGCTCTCCAGCCTAATTTTATACGTCAATAGATCTCAGGCATCGAGTCGCCATTCATGTTGATTAGCTGACCAAGATAGATGTAGTATTCTACTGTCTCAATATCAATGTCGTTGGTGACCTCCTTGCCTTTTGCTACCCATTTATTTTGCATGATTTTAGTTTTAGAGAGGTTTATTTTAAGGCCTACTTCTCTGCATACTATCTCTAGCTCATTTAACGGTTGTTTAAGCTCATCCAAACTACTTGAGAGTAAAACTATATGTCATCAGCAAATCGTAGATTATTGAGACTTCTTCCATATACCCACAATCCTCTGTTTTGCCACTCAATTTTTGGCATAGCCATTTCTAGGACCTATGTAAATAACTTGGGTGATATGGAGTCACCTTGTTTCGCCCCTCTTTCAACAGAAAACTCTTTGGTAGCTTCAGAAATGTTTACAAAGGCAGTAGAGGTGCTGTAGATGTTATGCAACATTTTGATATAGCCTGGATTCACACCTTGTTCTAGCAGGGCCTGCATAACAGCTGAGTAGTGAACCGAATCGAAAGCTTTTTCAAAATCATTGAAGGCCAAACAAAGGAACCTTTTGATATTCATTCGCACGGCATATTATAAGATGAATACTTGGATGTGATCTATTGTGCTGAATCCTGATCTGAAGCCAGCCTGTTCTATTATTTGTGCTGTATCCAAGGTAGAACTGAGACGATTATGGATAACCTTAGTGAACATTTAGTAAATTATGGGAGTGTGGTATATATAAATATAAATATATATATATGTGTGTGTGTGTGTGTGTGTGTGTGTGTGTGTGTGTTCGGATTGCTAAAGTTATCTTTGGTTTACTTGATTTCAGTTCATAAAAAAATTCATTGGCCATTTATTACATGCTGAGAGAAATATTATCCTTTGTGATTTTCGAGAGAGAATTGGTGTGCTACTATTTTTCACGTCTTCAGTTTTAAGTCAGAAAACGAGAAAATATTGGACTAGCCAGTTCTCCAACGATTTAAGTAATACACGTTTACCCTCGAGTGGTTCTTTTGCACGCTTGCTAACACAAGTTCCATCTTCGCTGTCTTTAAGGTAGCCTCTCGGTACCATACTTGGCCAAGCTAAATACTTGTGGAGATCTCGGTGTACCCTTTTTTTTTTTTCTTACAGCCTCAATCGCTTTCAACATTGCGTCCTTGATCCGTGTTTCTCTCCTCGCCTTCCGTGCCACCTGCACTTGCAGATTAAATACTCGTCACAAGCACGACTGTAGAGTGAAGGAAAAAAAAAAAAAAACGTGAGGCCCAACTATCGTCGTTGGGTTCTGCCAGATAGCTGGTATCTGGACTGGCGGGATGTTAAATACGGCAGACTCCTTTCCAGAACGCAGCCCGCAACAATTTCGGAACGAACTTACATATTCGCCGACAATATTGTTCAACTGAAGAGACGGCTGTTGCCGAAGTACACAACATGTTTCCCGAGGAAATATATCAATGCCTTCAGAAACAATAAATATTTTATACAAGCGTTTGAATCTGTTTGGCAACGACATCGGCATTGTTCCGCTCACACTATGCCTACCTGTAGATTTAGTGTCGCCATCTTTGTATTGAGCGCACTCCCTCTAAACACAGCTCAATATAAAGTGAGCATTTTTGAAATCAACCCTCGAAAAAAAAAGTCACCGCCCTTACCAGCATATATTGTAACGGGCGCAGTGAGTGACATGCGCCCAGCAAAGTTGGTAACGACGGATATAAAGTAGTTCCATATCTTAACGTCGGATAAAAAAAATGTAAGGTAACCATTTGTGATAACTTGAATTATATCTTTAGTTGTTGTTGTTTTTTTTTTTTTTATATCGAAGTGTAAAATATTTACTTTGCTAATAATTGTACAGTTTCACTCGAGCGACGCGTGAATAAAGTGACGAGGTCCAAGGCAATGTTAATTTCACCTAAGTATACACAATGTGCATACAAGTAGAGATTTAGCAGGGCTTTCAAAAGTGCTCATTTTACCGTGAACAGCCTATAGTTAATATGTGCAGAGAGGAGCAGTGATTACATATAGTCTATTCACAGATTCTTCATAATTTCGAATCAAACCTTTAGTAAATCATCCCATGTATGACGTGTTATATATTTTTTTTTAAATATTCCATGTGTAACGAGTGCTTTAACCTTTGCTAACATGGAAGTACCTTATTTTTCCTTCAATTGAAGTTTTGCCTGTATTTTATTTATAAATTAAAATGATTCATTTGCAATAAATTAGAAGAAATACAGTGAGAAAACATGTGTGTTGGTAGCACCGAGTAAGAAATAATCCTCGTGAAAAATATCATTACAACTGAGTGCGCCCAAATTCGGTGCGTTGTCCTTTGGCGTAATTTTCGAGATTTAAATAAGCTTAGTCTGCACGAGGAGGAGAAACATCCTTGAGTAGAACTTTAGCAGGGTTTCAGAAAAGTGCGAAGTATCCGTGAATGGATTATACCAGGGCAGTTTACAGCTACGTCCCCTAATATAATTTAAATAAGCTTAGTCTGCACGAGGAGGAGAAACATCCTTGAGTAGAACTTTAGCAGGGTTTCAGAAAAGTGCGAAGTATCCGTGAATGGATTATACCAGGGCAGTTTACAGCTACGTCCCCTAATATAATTTAAATAAGCTTAGTCTGCACGAGGAGGAGAAACATCCTTGAGTAGAACTTTAGCAGGGTTTCAGAAAAGTGCGAAGTATCCGTGAATGGATTATACCAGGGCAGTTTACAGCTACGTCCCCTAATATAATTTAAATAAGCTTAGTCTGCACGAGGAGGAGAAACATCCTTGAGTAGAACTTTAGCAGGGTTTCAGAAAAGTGCGAAGTATCCGTGAATGGATTATACCAGGGTAGTTTACAGCTACGTCCCCTAATATAATTTAAATAAGCTTAGTCTGCACGAGGAGGAGAAACATCCTTGAGTAGAACTTTAGCAGGGTTTCAGAAAAGTGCGAAGTATCCGTGAATGGATTATACCAGGGTAGTTTACAGCTACGTCCCCTAATATAATTTAAATAAGCTTAGTCTGCACGAGGAGGAGAAACATCCTTGAGTAGAACTTTAGCAGGGTTTCAGAAAAGTGCGAAGTATCCGTGAATGGATTATACCAGGGCAGTTTACAGCTACGTCCCCTAATATAATTTAAATCTCTACGGTATCTACAGGAGCGAGGTCCCCCGCAAATCATAAAACTATCTTATTAAAAGTCCTGCATTTCACTCATCCCCCCCCACTTATATTCGGTTAAAATTAATATTTGTTGATGGTAAACTCTTTCGGCGCATGACTAGGGCTAAACTACTCAAATTATTATCGAAATTATTCCACTATTGAAGGAAAAAATTCACATTTTATACAATAGGGTTCAAATTCTTCCCTGTTTATGTCAATACACTTTACTTCAAAGTTCGTTGTTTTATCATTTGAAAAGAAGTTGGCGGTGTCCCCTCTCCGAGACACGCGCGATTTTTTATCTGCGTCAAGGAGGAACGAAGTCTTCAAGTTCTCATTCTCTTCCAAGAAAGACGTCTAGTAGAGTATCGTGCATCCACAGTTACTCACACTTTTTTCTGAAACCTTGCTTAAGTTCTACTTTCAGGACATTCCTCCGTCTCGTGCAAACAAAGCTTAAACTAGTCTTGAAACACTACACCAAAGGGACAATGCACAGTGTTCGTGAGCATTGAGTTTAATAATATTTTGCACAAGAACTGTTTCTTGCTAGGTTTACCAACACACGTTTTTCCTCACTGTTTAATTCATATTGATTATAAATTGAATATTTTAATATATACATAATATGCAAGTAAAAGTTCAAGTTATAAACAAATAAGGTAATTTTATGTTAACACAGGTTTGAAATGCTTGTACAGCCTGTTCACGATAAAGTGAGCACTTTTAAAATCAACCTTACAAAAAAAAAGTCACTAGCCCTGCCTGCATATATTTTAACAGGCGCACTGAGTGACATGCGCCCAGTAAAGTTGGTAACGAAGGATGGAAAGTAGTTAAATATCTTAACGTCGAATAAGAAGCGTTAGTTAACCAATTGTGATAACTTAAATTATTTCTTTCGCTTTCTGCTTTTTTAATGCCTAGAAGTGTAAAGATGAGAAGAATTTTAAAATATTTACTTTACTAATAATTTTACAGTTTCGCTTGACCGACGCATGAATTAAAGTCCCGAGGCCCAGGCAATGTTAATTTTACATAAGGCGGAAGAAGACTCAAGTGCATACAAGTAGATCTTGAGCAGGGTTTTCAAAAGTGCTCATTTTACCGCGAACAGCCGGTAACACGTTGCATGTTTAGGAAACAACCCAACTCCTTCACGCATGGGGTGATTTTTCAAATGAAGTCGAGTACGTCTGGCTTCTTCCACGGGCAGGGGTTGGGGGTGAATTTGTCTTCGTAAGGGAGTGAGGCATTGTTTGTTACTCTCTCCCCCCCCCCAACACCCTGGGGTAGGAAGGCGTCTCAAAATCTTTGCCACTCTGCTGTCACGCGTGCCACACTAGTGGCGATACCTCGTGGTCGCTCTTTACATTCAGGCGGTAAAACGTGAAACTATATATATAGGATTAAATGACTGAATAAAATAATTACACTACTACATGACCTACCATTATAAAAATACGAGCACACATACTAGAAAGTACCAGGCGATATTGCCAACCGCTACAAATATACACTAGGAATATTTACTAAAAACACTGTGGCGATAGTCATATTGTCACACAAAGGTTTGATTCTAAAAGTGTGAAAAAAAAACCGCTAATGATACCATATTGCTATGGCTCTTGGAAAACACTAGTGGGAGAACGGCGCTGCGCTATGATTTTACGAGGAAAAACTTTCGCAAAGTCTGAATATCTGTATAGAAAGCAGCGGAAAATGAGCCTATCACTCTGCACATTCATAAGCAGCCAAGTCAGTTAGCTTTAATTAATAGAGACCTGCGAAATTTGGGTTATTGTTCTTACGTCAAGCTAAATTTCACAGTACTGTAAATACTCGAGCCGGAGTCGTTTCTCCATCGGCTGCTGCCTTGACGTTAAGTCACTCCCTTTCTGAGTGAACTGCAGGTGATTGGGGGCATACTGTTGGGGAGCGTTCATTTATTGGCGCTGAGTTACCAGGGGCGTGCCAAATAATGACTGGTCCAATGGCAAATGCGTATTGCCATTGCGTAAAGCGTATTGCAAAGGTGTTTTAAGTTTAAATTGTCCTCGAATAATAATGCAAATTTTGCAGGTCTCTATTAATTAAATAGCAGTACAGTGCCTCTTGCAATCTTTGATGGGATACATATTGTATTCATTTACGTTCAAAGTAATCCGAGGTGTTTAGAAGTATTAACACATTCTGGACTACGCTCTAGCTGAGTTCGAGCACCGTCAGTTTAAAAATTTCTTTGTCCTTGAAAATAAAACTCACCTGGGAATACAGCCATTGTTCCGGCTGTATTTAACAGGATCTTACAAGAGCAATAACACCCAACAGCTATACGTTTCCTGCAAAAATATATTTTTTTCTATGCCCTTATAAAAGACATGATTGACTGTAAACATTTTACACAGCAAACGACATTTGATTGGAGCATATCATCTCTGCGACCCCAGTGGCTGATGACCAGCCAATGATGAACGTCGTAGATCACAGTAAGCACGCCCAGTGTGGTGTGGACCAATAGAATAGTGGTAAGTGGCGACACGAAACCAACAGGATAGACATTCCTGCAGTGGTGTATACAGGTGGTTCACTTCTATCTTGTCTTTAATTATAGTGAATACGTGCAGTCCTGAATGTGTGAAATTGTGAACACTGAAGAGGAATATCTACGCGAAGCGTACACATCAGCTGAAAGAAGTACTGGTTAGTCAACTGAGACAATTTTTACACCAGCGCCCCGTGAAATGACGATAGCACACTTGACACGAATCAGTGTTTAATTAAGTTGTTGAGAATTAAGCGGTAGGTAGCTTTCACCTTGACGAAAGTGGCTTGGGTTTGAGACCTAAGGAACAACGCCACTACTTCAGGAGCAACGCTTCTTAATTGGAAATAGTTCGTTAGCCATCCCCTTCACAATTTTTTTTTTCCAACTTATTAAACTGGCCGTATGAGAGAGCAATTATTGTCCCCTTCTCGAAGTTTCGTGGAGAGTTACCACTTCTAGCAGGTTAATAATCAGCAGGCTTTGAAGTCGTTAACTTCCGATCAGGTTGAATCGGATTGGGAATCCGGACACCTCATGAATACTGCTTTTGGAGATAATTTTATGTCTATTTAGTACACAAACCAGTTTTTTTTTTCACCGATTGGCATCCCGGTGTGAAGCTATAGTGCTAATAAATAATTTAGGGAAAAACTGAGAATTAATTATGTTATCAGAAGCGTTTTTGCAAGAAGACGTAGACATATTTGGGCAAAGAACAGTTTTGGAGAAGAGAGGTAACATCTGTTCTTCGCCGGTTTATCTCGCTCTCTACCCCTCTTTCCTCCTCCCATCTAACTTTTTTCCAATCTCTCTCTCTCTCTCTCTCTCTCTCTCTCTCTCTCTCTCTCTCTCTAACGATATAATTTATTTTTTATATAGCCACTCAAAGGGACATGATAGATTGTAAGTCATTTTATACGATAAAGGACATTTGAGTTGGTCAATATCAGCTCGTCTCTCCATTGGTTGATGAACAGGCCAATAATGAACGCTGTAAAGTACAGGGTAGTTTCCGGTGTGGCATGGACCAATACGACGATGGTGAGTTCTAACACAGACACCAACAGAACCGGTGTTCTTGCAGTAGTGGATATAGGTGACTCACTTCTAATTTGTCTTAAGTGCCAGTAAATGTGCGCAGACCTCAATGTGTTGAGTCCCTGTCACACAGTCAAAATTTTTGCCTTCAACGTTGTTTGACAGTAAAATTTGAAGACAAAATATAGCCATCAATTTTTCCCTTCCAACTAATGTTATCGAATAATCTTGAATGTGTTTGAAAATGTGTTGCACTGTCAAATTTCTTTACTGGGAGAATCTAATTTTGAATTACTATTTAAAAAATATTTTATTAGTGAGATATTGCTTTGGTTTTTCCATGCAGTCCATTACAGGATCAAATGCAAGGAATGTTTTAATTTATTTTCGCTTCTTTGCTAATTTAAAATTTGTATTTATCATGAAATTTAATGCTTCCGAGTTCGTAATATTAAGTGCAAAGTTCCCTTATAAAGGCATTTAGACCCAGACAGCTTCTACGTAAGTTAATTATCTTCATAACCTACTTCGTTTCCAGCAATCGTTCGTTATTTTAAAGTTTCTCGACGTCCATGTTTGTCATGTACGATTGTGATTGGCTGAAACGGCCAAACTTCAAATAAATTTTAGAACCGGTCCAGTTTTCATGTTTGATGGAAAAATAAGTGATCCAACTTTTTCAGACAAATATGGTGGCGTTTATAACGTTTCAATGACGTCATGACTGTCCAACTTTATTTGACCAAATTTATTGGAAGCAGTTTAACGGAAAATTTGATTGTGTGACAGGGGCTTTAGAAATGAACTTCCGAGTTCCTTGGAATATAGACACTGTGTGTATTACTTACGTGGAAATATTTATTTGTAAAGATGGTTAAAGGATTTAAAAAAAATGGCTGGAAAGAAAAAGTAACTAGGGCCTCAAACGTGCTCACTTTACCAATAGCCTATACCTGCAATCTCCCCCTCTCCACATAGTATACTGTCACCCCGTTATTCAACTGCCTCCATGCACGTAATCCCCTTGCAACTCGTCACGTGTTTCTTTTAACGATCTCCTATTTGCGAGCTTTTTCTCCTTTATTCTAAAAGCCAGCTGGTATAGTCGATTCGCGGTTACTTCATAATTGTTTTATCTAACCTTTGAAAAATCACCCCATTTATGACATGTTTGGTTATTTCCTAAATATGGCATTTATCACAAGCGTTTTATACATCTGTTAACGTAAAAGCGCCTTATTATTGGTTAAATTGAACTTTATTTTACATTTTATCTATAAATTATACTATTCAAGTTATAATTTATATGAATAAATATAGCGATAAAACAAGTGTGTTGTTAATGCCTAGTAAGAAATAGTTCTTATTAAAAATAGTATTACACTCGGTGCAAACGAATACGGTTCGTTGTCCCTTTAATGTAATACTCTAGACTCGGTTAAGCTTTGTTTGCATGAGGCGGAGGAATATCCCGGAAGTAGAACTTTAGCAGGGCTTCAGAAAAGTGTTAAGTAACCTTGGATGGACTATATTTACGAATGTGACTAACCGGCATTCCTTCCTTTACCGAGTCGGTTCTTGTTCAAATGGACTGCACCGAGCCTTCGTCTTCCAGGCGGATTCCTCTCAAGTGATTATAAAAAAAAATAGGCCTACATAACAGTTTAACACCCACGAGCAGTTGGTTTTGTCTAAATAACACAACTTTCAAAAGTATACTCTCGTTATGTTTCAGGGAAATACATTTCCATCAAGTATAATACTTGAGTTTAAATATGACTCAGAATGATTTACAAACAGTATTTTTTTCCTCGCAAAAATTATTTGAGGTTCATTTCACTGTGTTAAAATTTACGTCACCAATTATTTTCTGCACAAATAAGGAGCGGAACACTAATAAAAGTCACTGACGATAAAGTAAACGCTATTGCAGTTGACCTTGAAAATAAAGCATTGTCCATAACTGCATGCGTGCTACAATGCATACTGACCATAGGCTAAAGTTGAGGTAGACCGCTTATTCGTCTTCTGCGCATGTACCCAACATTGGCCTACCTCAAAAGAACACAACTGTCAAAGTCACATGGTGTACAGAGATGAACATGTTTGTTTATATCTTGATTTTTAAATTACAGGCACTATTATATTAATAAAATACTTTTACCAGTTTGGATGTAATAAAAAAAGCATTACAAATTGATCAGAGGAAGTATAAAAACATCTCAAAAGTACTTGTTTACTAAACAGTGTTCTAACCTCAAACCTAATCCACGACATTTTTGCTAGACGTGCAGGAAGAAAAACATTTCAATGTTGGGACACGTAGATTGGTTGTGCGCAGCCAGCCAGCCAGCTGACCTATGAAAATAGTTATATGACCTGACGTATTATTACGAGCGTAATCATTGCCCCTGAATTTATTTCTTCTTGTATAATGCACATAAGATTACGGATTTACGTATTAGTTTCGCTTGGATCGCACATGAATAAAGTGACGAGACCCACGGCATTGTTAATTAGTACATATGGTAGAAGGATACAAAAATAAAAGAAAAATGCACCCTGTATTTTATATACAGAATGTTTCCAAATATGAGGGAAGTAATCAGGGATGGATAGTACACGCCAAAACAAAAATAACACAACTTATCCTTATAAAGATTTGTCTCAGGTCGATGATTTTCGAATTACAGATCTTCCAATGTTGTACTGGATGTATTCGTAATAGCTGCATAAACAATTACCTTGAGATGCCCCCGCAGGTAAATAGTCCAGTGGGTTGAGATCCAGGGAGCGTGTTGGCCAGAGCGAATGGTACTGCGCGGCCTGTCCACCCGTGCGAGCTAGGTGATAACACACCATTGCAGCTGATCACGTTAACAGGCACACCTCGTGGATTACTACCAATACGCGTGGTATAGGCTGTTCATGGTAAAATGAGCACTTTTGAAAGCCCTGCTTGAGATCTACTTGTATACGCGTTGTGTATTTCTCAGCCTTATATTAAACTGACATTGCCATGAACCTTATCCTTTTATTCATGCGTCGGTCAAATGAAAATGTGAAATTATTATAAAAGTTCATATTTTACAAATATGCAAATTTTTGCACATTTTAAGCATAAAAAAAACAGAAACCATAATAAATAATTTAAGTTATCACAGATGGTTACCTAACACTTTTTATTCGAAGTTGAGATATGGAACTACTTTCCATCTATCGTTACCAACTTTACCGGGCGCATGCCACTCAGTGCGCCTATTTAAGTATATGCAGGCAGGGGTAGTGACGTTTTTCTAAGGTTGACATCAAAAGTGCTCACTTTATCGTAAACAGCGCTTACAATGTTGGATGGTCTGTAGCTCGGGAACTGTCGACTGTACGATATCTGTTCGTAAGGACATTTTGTGTGGTTTTGGGGTGTACTATGAACTCCCCGGTTACTCCCCGCATGTCTGGGCACGTCCTGCATGTGCCGTCGACGCGGATTCTCGAATTTGCCAGTGATGCGTTAAGATTTCGTCGTAACTTTTATTGGCCTCCTCTCGAAATGAGTTGTGTCGTGTCAGCAAACCACGCCCGCCGAAGCCGGCAGCACACTTCACCGACAAATGTGGAATGCAGCCGATAAATACGATAAATGGGAACCTTGAATTCTAGCTTATACCTGGCCGGAAGAAGACAATTTCCCCTATTTTCTGGGGCGGAAGCAGTTTCCCCGCTGTATTCTCTGAACTGTCGCTTCGCCCACAGGCGCTAAACCTAAAGTCTATGGGCTTACAGGCCCTAGACGTACAGTCAGTTAGTCTAACTCCAACTCTCTTTCATACAGCCGTTTGATCTACAGTCGTTTGATCTGACATGTATCTAAAGTACTGTGTTATCACCGTGTTATATCACTGTGTAATAAAATGTGTTATCACCGGCGACAGACAGTAGACCACAGGCAGTAGATCTAAACTCTTTCCGCCTGATCTTAACTTCAGTGCAAGTCGTTTCTCGTACAGTAGTTTAACCTGCTGTCGACCTAAAACCCTTTCAGAATTGTTTTCGAGAATGTGTATTTTACTCCCAACAGCTAGCGGTAGGCCTACTTGCAGTGTACCAACAATCGTTTCACTCACAGACCGACTTCCCGTGGCGCAGTCGGGAGGCTCTGGGTTCGTATCCCGGGCAAGACATGGATGTTAATTTAAGTTAACTTATACGTTAGTATGTAAGCCGGCCCCTGCTAAGCTTTCAGGCATAAAACCGGGGGACGTTAAAAAAAACCCTTCAGAATTACAATACAGTTTCACACACATTTATCTCGGCTACGCGTAGTTGAAAGTATGCCTGAACTCGTTTCACCTAAAGTCAGGAAAAGCCGTTTAAAATGCCTGCCTCCCTATTCGTTTGCCGGAAGAATTATCTCACCTGTGGGTAGATGATTCCGCATGGTTTACAGACACCCCCGTGACGTATTTATTTCTAGAAACTAATTTGAATTTTTTTTTTTTTTAGTTTAGTTAACTGAACCTATCCAGCACTAATATTAAGTTTCCAGATGGCTCGCAGGATATAACATAAACCTAGGATACACTAGAGGATCAGAAGAGACCAGCAACAACTTAAACTGGTTGAGCGACTGAACGAATGAACTCCAAACGAATGAATGAAAGTAAGTCCTGTTTTTCGGCCGAATGTTGTGTAGTCATCGCCTTAAATGCGGAAACATTTTAAGAAACATAATTTGGAAAGATAACAAGTATGTCCAAAGCAGTCCGGAATAGAAAGGCAGTCTCGTAAAAAAAAAAAAAAAAAAAAAAAAAAAAACCCCTAACGGCAAGAGGTTATTGTAATGTAGAAACATATATTCATATGCTCCGGTTTCTCTGCAGAAAGCACGTTGCAGCACCTTCATTGGCCGGGATACCAGCGAAGTGCGAGTGGGTTCGAATCCTAGCTACAGTATGCACGCAGGAAAGCTTTCGGGGGCGCTCAAAGGGGGATTGTTGCCTCATATTTTTAGATTTGTCATTTTATTCCACATCCTATATTTTAGAAGGCGTATCAACATATTTCCAGCACGACGGAGCAAAAAAAATATCTCCCCGAACATTTCTTAAACTGTAACACATCCACTGCCCCCGGTATTTACCAATTCGTAGCTGCTGAGAATTAATAAGATGTTATTTTGCACGGGCAATTAAACAGACGATAACAGACGACAGCAGTCAAATAACACCGATATCAGAAAATTTTCTAATCAGTAAGGCTAGATATAGGCAATTTTTTAAAATTATTGGACCACTTTTGAAAGCATCCTTTAACAAATACCACTGTCTCTGCATGCATGCATTTTAAGTGACACACTGGCATGCGGCCAGTTAAGTTCGTAACTCCCGAAGTAATGTAGTTATAAGCCTTAACTTTAATTTTAAAAGGTTAGTTGAACATTTTTGAATACAGAGATTATTTGTTTTGTTTTCTGCTTTTTAATGCGTAGGTGTAAGGAAATATCAAATGTATACAATACTAGCGACCAGCCCCGGCCTTGCTCGGGTGCGATTTACAAATATGGCGTAGTTTATGTTCACAGCATGTATATACACTAGATGCCTCAGGTAACTAACATAGGATTAATACTGCGTTGTTCATAATGTCTCCGTAAGTGGAACCTCCCTATGTTTAAAAAGACAAAAATGGCTACTGTTGGTCTTACTTAAAATATAAACATACGCTGTCGTGGACTATTTGTTGGCCTTTTTTGAGATCTAAAATTCTGCAGCACATAAACTTGACGTATCTCTTATGGTGTAGTTAGAGTGCGCCATATAAGCGCCCGGAAAGCTGCTTTTTCGGACTTTATTAGAAAACGTCGACGTTTCTGTACTATCCTTACATTAAATATCGATTTTATATATACGTAATCCTTTCTCAAGAAATTTTCTAAATTATGGCGAAAACCACATAAAAATCCGTCAAGTAGCTTAGAAGCCTTATCCAAATACACAGACACAGGAGACCGGACGACTTTGTCTAATACTAAGTATTGATTCAATGCCCTAATAATTTTCGATTTCACTTGACCGACGCAAAGAAAAAAAAAAAAAAAAAAAAAACAATCAGGCCCTTGGTAATGTTAATTTTACATAAGGCGGAAGAATACGCAACGCGCACACAAGTGGATCTCGAGCAGGGATTTTAAAAGTTATCAGATTTAGGCGAACAACCTGTAAAAAATTTGCAGTCAGGTAGCAGTAAAAGGGGGGTGGGGGTGGGGGGAGAACCTCGTTTTGAGATCCGGTTTATGCCACCCACCAGTTCACCTCTGAGTAGTCTACCCTACGTCGACGACGTTCTGCAACGCTTCGAGGCCGACATTATTTTACCTACTTTAAAGACAAGCTAGACGTTAGTCACCTATATCCATACCGACGCAGGGACACCGTGTGCTATTGACCCATGTTGCCACTTAAGCACCTTTCTACTGGTCAGTAAACGACACCAGTCTTTACGTATTGGCCGGGCTGCCAACCAATGGAGTGCCGAGTTTACCGTTTTCCAACCAAATGTTCTTTCGTATGTGACAAGATGTACATCCCATGGTGTTGGTTTCCGGAACTATACAGACATTTGTTATTCATTTACGAGTATCGTTGTTAATGTATTATTTCCTATTTAAAATCCTTATTAAATAGGGAATTTATGTATTTTTACTAGTACCAGTTTTTTTTTTTTTTATGTTGAATGAAATATTCAAATAAGTTTTGCCCGAACTACACTCGAGTCCTCAGGGTGACTGGTATTTCCTCAATCATTTATCTCCCGTCACGAAGCGGATGCGCTAACGAAAATCCAAACAGGTTTTCTTTCTTGATTCACAGACTCTATGTCACTTTTTGATGTATAGAATAGAATTAAGTAACGCTTCAGTACATCAAATACCTTGTCAGGGATGCTTGCCTGTGGGTAGGATACGAATTTAAATGCATCAGTTACATCAGGAAAGACATTCCATTTTTTCTACATTGTCACCTTCCCTCGGCCAGAAAAAAATGATGTATCACACCCTGAAAATGAATGGAAACCTCTCATCACAATGGATCTGTTCTCGCCCAGTTTTAATGCAATGGAATGGAAGATCTACTATACGGAAGTGTTTCCCTACTCCATATTGGATCCACATTTTGTTTCAGTCCCTGTCCACGAAGTTCATGAAACAATGGCATGCCTAACACTACAAAATCGGTGTCAATTGTTCTTATGCATATATTTGTACATCCACTAACAACAGCATCCAAAACGTGTATAAAAATCATAGAATGAGTCTCCTCGTGGTTTGATGGTGCTAGGGCAGCCTTGTCAAAATTAGTGTTACTTGAAAGCACATCTGAACCTTTTGTGGAGCACACTGTAACACTCCCAAGAGCAGGGCAAGTGGCGATACCTTCTGCAAGCATTGCAAAAATATCTGCATTTCTGAGGAAAGTGGCCCTGTTCAAAGGAAGCGATCCCTTGCGAGTAACATGATGGCTTTCCCCATCTCTCCTCATGTGTCTTGCATGCGACTTTATACTCTCCTTGTCATGCGTGTCCCATACAGTATGAACTCTTTTAGCACCTAGTTGAGCACAGTCTGACTTAATGTGTTCCTTCAAGGAGTCAGAGTACTCTCCAAAAGTATTTTCTAGCCTCGGCTGCCATATATGAACAACTGCAGGTCCGTCGTAGAAAATATCATCACATTCTATTTCAGTTTTTTCTGTTGTCTGTTCATGTACTTGGTCGTCATCAGCAATATCTATAAAACTGAATTCATTTTCTACTTCTAACTCTACAAGTTAGACCAATATTGCATTGCTTATTTCATTTTGAAAGCACTGTAGAAGAGCTGACTTATTTCCCGCCCGTAAGGCTCCATGTACTGAAAGTGATGGTGGGTAAGACTGATTTTCATATGCGAGAAATTCATCCAAGTCCAAATTTCTGGTGTTACATACTATGAAGAGCTTCGAAAATAAATCAACATCAGCTTTCAAAGACCTTACATTGAGAACTGATTTCTGAACCTTTTTAGGACATCTAAATAACAGGAAGCTATTCTTCTTTATCCTGGAGTAAAATGGCACTTGCTTCGTAACTATTCTATCCTCAAAATATGATGTATACAGCTTCTGTCCAATTTATTCAGCATGCACAATTTGCTCCATGCTTTCTTTATCAACAGCAATGTCAGTTTCTAAGGAGAACAAATCCTTTCATTTCTCTAAAAAGGGATTTACACACTCTTGTATTTTGTTCTTGGGTGGAATTACCTTCTGTGCAAACATGTTTTGGAATCCTGGAGTTTGTTCATGATGCATGTACAATGTTTCTTTGAATGTGTGATTAGATTCCTCCTCAAATTCTGCAATTAACTGTGTGATTTCAGGACATCCTAACATCCATCTTCTTAAAGCTGCTGGATCTGTAAGTAATCCAACACCACCACCATCGCCTTTTATTAAGGCATTGTTCTGTTCTTGGGCTTGGTCCAGCCCAATGCCAGAGAACTCATTTCCGGATTTTTGCCCAAGAAATAAGCCTTGCTTGAATGCACTGTCAACATCAGGGTAATTTTTTGGCAGGAGAAGGAGATCTTTTACGTAGATTGGCAACCATCGAGCGTAATTATGATGGTACATAGCAAGAAATCATGGTATCAACTCCCTCAGAGATTCTATGTAAGCAGTGAAGTTTGCTGGGCGGTGGGATCTTACAAATATTAACATAAAAAGTTCCAGCTTGAGGACAGTACTCCAGTACTTAAACATCTGCAAAGTGGCTTTATCATTTTTCCATACACTAAATGTTTTGTATTCACATTCGTTTGTTCCAATTAAATGAGTTTCTTTTTGTTATGCATCACGAATAAGTTGATAAAATGCCGCAGCACTTATCTGATGTGTGAGTCTTGTTTTGGCAATGTTTGCCACCTTAATTAACGATTCTGCTGTTCCATGGTTCGCAACTCCAGCCCTCAACATTTGAGTCCACCCACTCCCATCTAGGTACTTTCCAATAGCTTTGAGAAAATCTTGTTCTATATGTAGTGAACCAAACGTAATGAAAATTTTATCTTCTCCGTATTTGTTGGGCCATGTCCACTGAATAGTTTTAGCAAGAGCAAATAATGGCTGGTCCATAGCAATTACTTCACACTGGCCTGGATGTAGAAAGTTCGTACTCTGCTTTATAATGTCAATGCCATGGGTCATCATTGCTGCTGTTTTGGAGTTATCACGAAATAGTGGAATCAGTCCTACTAAACATTTACAAATTTGTTGGTTTCCAGCCGAAGCATGAAATGCTGATCCTGATATGTCACTTCCTGGGTCCTCAGATAAAGAGTTTGAAGCCACGTGAATCCTTCCAAGTATTTATCTTCTAGTGTGGTTCCCACAGACAGCATAATATTTTCATCAACAGGATCAATGTCTGGAAGTGGTGGTTCTTTTATTGGCAGATATGCTGGGGCAACAAATGATATTTCACATGGCAATCGAGGAACACGTTTTGAAGATATAATGAAAGGAAGTATCCTTGGTATAGTCGAACCACCTTGTTCTGCTGCGTGCTGAAACAATGAAATGCTGCTACCATGGAATGACTCATTACTTGTTGTGCTACTAGAATTGTAGTCCAAGTTGTCATATGCAGCAGTCGTAAATATTTCAGTCTGGAAATTCGAAAACACTGCCTTATTTTCTTCGATCCGTTTGACTGATACCTCATATAATATACTTGATGATATTCTTAAAAGTCTCGTATAGGAAATAGAGAGGCCCTAACTGTGCATCATGTCCATAATTTCTTTTTTTCTAGCTTGTGCATGAACTTTCATTGCTAAATAGACTGGGAGCGGTGGTTCCGTGTCCACTTGATGTCGCACACTTTGCTTTTTCCCTGTTGTCTGCATATAAAATGTTATCAACTGGCAGATTGTAACCAGTGGTTGGGAAGGAGGACCATTAATTTTGTCTGAACCATACAACAGGATATTAATAAACGTTAATAAAAGAGGATCAATTGCTTCCTGCTGGCACGTTTTACTAAATTCACCTTGAAATTGCTGCCTAGACTTCAAAATACGTACACGAATAGAATTTGCTATCGTACTTGTTGCTAAGGCTTCTTCATCATTGCTTTCATGGGATATTCGAATCGATTCACCTACAGCACTATCACAGACAAGACGATACTCTCTACCAAATTTTTCTGGCCGCATATCTCCAAAGTGAGACAATATTTTTTCTCTTAGCCTGGTACGATGAACTTCACTAGAGCTTACACCATCAATCAATAAATTATGCAATAGGCATAACTCATCTAATCGTTCTGTGTAATGGGCAATAAGAGCAGGCATTCTGAAAACTGGGTAGTTGTTCCCGGCTTCGAGTCTCACATCCTGAATTTAAGAAATTACTTGCGAAAAGGCAATACCGCTAATTTCAGAGTAAATATTATCATCCCAACTATCACTCGTGTCTCTACAGGAGTTAAACAGATTCATTAGACAGAGGTGGTGATATTTTTGTTCTCTTGCTATTAAATCACCTTCTGCCCACTTGGCAGCCAGTATACTGTCTCCTGTTGTTAATACACATTCTCGTATTCTCCTATCCACGGATTTTGTTAAGACTCTGTGAAGATCTCGCCCATTTCCTGAGCGTTTATCGCAAAAGAAACACATATCTGGAAAAGATGTACTGGATTTGTTCCTCTCCGGTCTCACTGGAGTATCATCCCCATCGTTGTATCCAACGGGTTGATCGGCAGACGTTTCCTATCTCTTTCTTTCTTCTGCTCTTCTTACTTCTGTGTTGTTAAACTTCAAACTACAAGATTTATGCCAGTTAGCACTTTTGACAATAAATGTTTCACAAATCTTTAACTTAAATCTGTTCAAATATATGTAACTTGGTAGCACAGCTAAAGTCTGCAGTTTTGAAAGATTTTCAGCGAGTACTTCATAACCTCGGTTTCTGTCCGATATGCTTGTATTACTTGCAGGGCACACTAAACTTTCTTTTGTAGATTTTTGACACAGAACACAGAGAGTCCGATCTACTTCTGATGAAATGTCTTGATCATAAACAAAGTTTTCTTGAAGTTGATGTAATTTCAATGCTTAGTCTTCATTCTGGAACAAACAAAATAATATATTTAATTAGGCACATGAAATATAGATTTCCTTCAAAACAAGTAATTATATACGATCTCCAGCATAATCTACAATTTAACTCTAAATGTGAGTGTACTGTGTACCAGACATTCTCAAACGAAACCTAAAACACGGCGTAAAACAATGATCAAAACGTTATCTTCCATGCACAATATTGTAATAAGAAGGTGTCATGTAATATTTGGGGTTCGCATTTGATAGCTGATATACTTTTTTTCTTTTAGAAAATGTTATTATATGTGTGTATTTACAATAATACAACTGCTCAAATCCAAAACTATGTAAAAGTTTTTAACACATTAACTTTGTTAATAAGAGACCGATATTTATCAAATTAATGCTCTCGTTGGTTTTACTGCATTGTGATAAATTTTATTCGAAATTTTTTTAAACAAAAGAAAAAAATAATTTATATCAAAAAGAGAGTATCTTTAGTTTTTTTCCCCACAGTTTCGATAAACGGTCACCATTTTGTAATGTAATGTAAATACTTAATGCCTCCATATCTAAAAATGATTTTAAATTGATGTTCTTTCACTGTGCCAAGTTTCATGCCTTTATCACAAAATAGTCGTTTTTATTTTTTGGCCCAGGGTCCTCTACTGTGAGGAGAATCTGAAGGCTGATGAATAGAAACCTGCGAAATTCGCATTATTATTTGGAATCAGGATAAACTTCACAGCGCTGTATATACTTGAGCCGGCGTCAGTTCTACATTGGCTGCTGCATAGATGAGAAGTCACGCCTTTTTTTTTACTGGACTGCACGTGATTGGACTACACAACTAAGAAGTGTTCATTTACAGGCTCAGAGTTACCCAGGGCGTGCCAAATAAAGTATGGTCCAATGACAAACGTATTGCAAAGGTACATGGGTTTAAAGTCTATCGTGTCCCCAAATAATAACGCGAATTTTGCAGGTCTCTACTGATGGAATATGACGGGTTACGGCGGTCGGTACATCAGGCTTCTTGGGACGTCCCTTTCGGCCGGCGTCACATGAAGAAAGACGCCTTCCACCACTCTGTATTGCGCTCATATCGGCGTCGCATAACCCAACATGGCCTCATTCCCTGGCTGGTAGAGGAGATTCCTGCTTACCGGGGTCCAGGCAATGCGAGTCCCGATTGCGGCAACTGACTGTACTGATTACAGCTCGTGTGTGATGGTGGAGTGTTAAGTCAGGCCGTCGACTTTTCACGTCGTAACAGAATGTTAGCGAACACACCACAAGAAAGGTAGGCGTACAGTGAGTGTGTGGTAGAGTGATTAACCTAGCTGCGCAACACCAGCCTCCATGTCAAAACAGTGGACTGCTCTTCTGCCAATACGATTATAGGCTGTTCACGGTAAAATGATCATTTTTGAAAGCCCTGCTAAAGATCTACTTGTATATACGTTGTGTATTTTTCCGCCTTGTGTAAAATTAACATTGCCATGGGCCTCTTCACTTTATTCATGCGTCGGCCAAATGAAACTATGAAATTATTAAAAAATAAAATGCTATCAATATCTGCTCATTTTTACACTTCGATGCATCAAAAAAACAGAAAGCGAAAGAAAGAATTTAAAGTTATCACAAATGGTTACCTAACACTTTTTATTCCACGTTAAGATATTGAACTACTTTCTATCTATCGTTACCAACTTTACTAAGCGAATATCACTCGGTGCACCCATTAAAACATGTGCATTCAGGGGCAGTGACTTTTTCTAAGGTTCGTTTCTAAAGTGTTCAATTTAACGTGGACAGTCTTTATCATTAGAGACGTGGACACTGCTCGCGTAAACAAATGCTTCGAGATGTTTGTATACTTCCTTTAACCAATTTGTAAGGCAGTTTGATTAAATTCAAATTGGTGAAAGTCTGTTATTCATATACAAGTGTTTGTCATTTGAAAATTAACACTTTGTAGACTATGCTCAAGTGTAGCTCGAGCAAAGCTAATTTTAAAATGCCTTTGTTGTCTAGAACAAAACTCGCATGGATGCTCAGTCTTTGTTCGGCTAGTATTTAACATGACCTCACAAGAACAGCACAGCGCAGTAACCATGACATTGCTAAAGATTGCATTCCTTTTTTTTTTGCAACTCAAAGGGACATGATTGGTTGTAAATCCTTTTATACAATAAAGGATATTTGAGTGGGTCAATATCAGCTCGACTCTCCATTGGTTGATGACCGGCCAATAATGAACGCTGTGAAGTACAGGGTAGTGTCCGGTGTGGCATGGGCCAATAGGACGATGGTGAGTTCTAACACAGCCACAAACAGAACCGGTGTTAATGCAGTAGTGGATATAGGAGACTCACTTCTAATTTGTCTTAAGTGCCAGTAAATGTGTGCAGACCTGAATGCGTTAAGATATCAACAACCACGTTCATACCTGTTGACCATGTGACCTTGACATTTGTGTTGGTTTGGGGTAGGTCGATGTTGATTACATACGTAGTAGACGAAAATTCGGTCTATCTCATCTTTAGACTGTGGTGACAGTGAAGTAGGTAGGTAAGGTAAAACACAGACGAAAAATTAGGTAGACTGATTCTAGTCTATGATTCTATGAAATCACATCTATGAAAGTCACACGGTCAACAGTGATGAAAGGGTTTGTTTATATATTAATCTTCTAACGGCAAGCACTTTCAAATCCATAAAATACTTTTACCAACTTGAATATAATCAACCAGCATTACAAACTGGTTAGAGGAAGTATGCCAATATCTCAAAGCACGTGTTTACTGGTTCTAAGGTCGTATAAAGGCAGTACAACACAGATACATGGAGAGTCGCTAATACGCTGCCATAATGAGTACTCTATCCCATTTTTCCCCTGCGGTCCTTTTGAGCTGTCACCGCTGGTCCATCCGGAACTCAGTTGCACCCATCCTCGAGAAGATTGAATTCCTGGGGTTATGGTGTCGAGAATGTTCTGCTCATCACCCTAGCCTACCTCAGCGGAACCTGTGGTGCGAGGAACCTTCTGGATCGAGCCAGTCGATACTCTAGAGTTTGGAGGATTGTACGGCCTTGGCAGCAATACAGTGGAGCTGGTGATGTCATCGGACTGCAAGTATCGATACAGTGGCGATTGAGACTAACGGGCGGAATTATTGAACCTAATGCGTGAGTATACGACATTTGGAATGGTGGCAATAGAAAGATTGAATATGTGTAAATATTGAGTCAATATTTATCCTTCTACCATTATTTAACTCTCTGAGGAGTATGAAAGTATATACTCGGGTCTACGTTTATATGGAAATTGATTTGCCTTTGAAAACAAAACTCACACTTTCATAGTTATACTATTTCGCTAGAATTTATCGGAGTATAAGTAAAAAAATAAAAAAAGACAACTAGTCAACATTTAAGTTTGTAAGAATAAAATTGTTCTTTAAAATAATTTTTCAAACGGACACGATGGATTTTAAAAACTTGTTACTGCAATCGCGATACATTAATTGGTACACAGCCAACGCGTGACTTCATTGGTCGACGGCCAAGCCAATAATAAACATGGCAGAGTTCAGAAGACGTGTCCGGTGTAGCCAGGACCAATAGGACAATGGTAAGTGGAAATACAGAGACCAACCAAAATGATATTGCTGTTGTGTAGAATATAGGCAGCTCACTTCAAACTTGTAGTCAGTGATAGTAAATTTGTGCCGTCCTCAAAGTGTTGAATACAGATTACCGTAGGAGTTACCAACACAGTGTAAATATAAATATCACCGCACTCTGAAGTTAACGTCTGGGGATAAAATAAAGAAAAAAAAGATACATTTGTTGGTTGTTATTTCAAATGCGACGGCCTTAAAAAACTGCCTCATTACCGTGAATAACCTGTACCTGCCGTGCTGACCTTCTTCGAGAATGCGAGGCCCGGACGTAGAACGAGGCACGAGGAACGAAACCAGTCTTGGAGGCAGCTCCCCGGAGGCTCTCGTACGGGCCGACAGCCGCCTCGATACCCGTTCACGCCCTAATAACGACGACTCTGCTGCTCTGGATAGCGCTGCCTATCGCAATCCTTTCCTTCATCCACCCTCCATCCGCCCCTGGTCGTGTGGCGGTGTGGTCTCGAGATTCTTCCCGATGCCCCTTCTCGCCTGGCTGACGGTTCGATGGCTTTCGCATCACCGTGCATCCTGCTGCGACTTCGCAGCACCCCCGTGCCGAAAGAATACGTCCTTAACGTCGGTTCGCGGCAAAATGAGCGCATTTAAAACCAGCCTTTCAGCGAGTGAAGAGATTTGGGCGAGATCCTGAGAGCCGATGAGGGTGATTGAAGTGAATATGTAACAGTGCCGGAATGAAGGAGCGGGGGAAACGGGAGATCCCCGAGAAAGCCCGCCGACCAACGCCATCGTCCGGCACGATCCCCACATGCCAAAATCCAGAGTGACCCGACCGGGGATTGAACCCGGTTTGCCTTGGTGGGAGGCGAAAGTGCTAATCGCTCATCCACCGTGGCAACCAAAATCAAACTTTGAGAAAATTCGTTGCCCATAATGACGTATATGATACAGTGCACGCTGACATGCAGGCTCCCAGTCAAGTTTGTATGCTGTTATATCGGAAGCTGTGTGGACAACATAGTAGTATGATGTGGTAGGTTCTGGTGCAATGGCTGCTGGCTGAGGAGCTGAGGAGCCGACGCCATATTGGTTGTCCTTGAACTTAACTGTTCTGCCGGTTTATATAACGTCACTGCCGCCATCTTATTTCCACCATTTGCCTCCATCATACTGTCTGCCATCTTGTTTCTGCCATCCACCATCTTATTTCCGTCTCCTAACATTTTTTTCGCTGCTGTCCACCATCTTGTTTCCACTTGTCATTTGTTTATGTTGACCGTCATCCTGATTTCGATTTCCCATTGCTTCTTGAAATGACACCAGGAGAATGCTGGGATGGCTCGGTACTACAGGACATGGCCGATTCTTTCATTGCTGCCTGAGCAACTTGCTCCGTCTCTAATGACTTCGCTGTCAAGGAGACAATAAAGTTTATGTATATATCATTGCAACGAACAATTTTTTTTGGTTACTATACTGGTGTCGTTTTAATGCTGTTTTGTTATATGTCTAAATCAATAGACAATACCCGTGCTTTGTGTTACTTGCAGCAGTTGTTTTCGAGACGATGGAGGATAGTTTGAGGTACGAATGGTGTCGCCCACACATTAGTAACTTTCTTCACTGGGCGCTCTTTTCTACTTCAAACAAGATAGATCATTTAAGCCAGTTCTGTGCAACGTCCATTGTATTGAACATTGTGACTGAAAGGGTTGACACCTTCGTGGTGGTTTAACAACCTGGGTGAGAGGCCATTGCTAATAGTTCAGGAACTTCGTTAAACCATGAAAAAAAAAAAAAAAACAGGTAAAGCTAAAAAAAAAATTGTATTTTGGTTCATTTCTGCATGATGCGCAACATATTTAAACTCCCCGAAAATCCCATTTGCGCATCACTTTTTTATTTAGAGCTAAGGGAGCATAAATTACACTGTTGTTGTTTTATAACTGTGCTTGCCTATCTCCATCTCTTGTAAAAAGAGTAAAGTATCCCATAATCATAAGCAAGGTAACTTAGTTGTATTCAAAACTATGAAAGTGGCAACTAGCTTTCATTAGAAATTCCACCAACATTCTGATTGCTTCAAAAACAATATCCTTGAACATCTTCACTATTAAAGTAACACACATGAAAAACTGGAATTTATTGCTAGATGCCTACTTTCAACCCAAAATCAGACACTAAATTACTTAGTATTTCCGCAATCCTGTCGTATCCAAGGGGCAGACATGTCGCCATTGCAGACAATCCGAGAAACGGGTGAGTTCGTATGGGATGGAGTGTAATGGTGGAGGAGTGAAAACAAGGGAGGAATTTGGAGTATCAAGAGGAGACCCCCAACATAGCATCACTGTCCGCCAAGTCCCCAACATGAAGATCGCCAGGGACTGAATATAAGTCACGTCGACAACAAACCAGTAGGAAAACAAAGAGCCTAACTGGGTGCTGTCGGGGTCTGGGGTAATGTTCATTCTACACAGGTTACGAACTAAACGAGATTCTTCATGTGAGAATTTGGCATAGCGAACTTTTATCGCCCGAAGGTGCGCTGGTGTTCCAAAGAGATCGCTCTCAAGCTGGCGGTAATACGAGAAATTCAATTTATTTGTGTGGAAAAGGTCGCATTTGGTTCGAACTGTGATACATACTTACCCATGCCAAAATATTAGGTATTCTATTTGTTCTAAAACTAATAGTAGAATGATTATCTGCATTCTGGGACAAGAGGATGGGGGATCGGAGGATTGGTGATGTTCATGCTCTGTCATTCTGGTCGGTCGGCGGCAATGTTGGATGTTGGAGACCTTGACCTTGCATGACCTTGAACCAAAAAAATCCAATATTTGTAAACGTTAAAGAAAAATATAAAAAATTCCAAAAAATTATGAAAAATTATTAAAAATATATTGTTTAAATTTTATAAAAAAATCATAATTAAAAATATACATTTCTGGAGGTTATTCCACCACCCTCGCCAATTTCTAATTTGTTATCTAATTGGTTCAATACTTGCATTTGTTAATTTGTCAGAAGTCATCCATCCTCACAATTTGTTTCTTATTGGTTAATTAATCGGCAGGCTTCCACCCCTCCCCCTCACCAATACTCATTTCGGGATATGCAAGCATCTTGGTTTTTCTTGTTTGAAAATTGTTTTCATTTTCAACACCTAGGAGGCACCAGTGCCTTAACAATCGATTTCGCTACAAGTTGAGCTGGTGATTTAGCTACCAGGTGACAGCCATATTTGTTTATGTTTTTAACATATAGGTGGTGCTGTCGGCAAATTACTCATAACCGCTCGACTCCTTCCACACCATGCCCTATCTTCTGTCAATTTATTTTTAGTATCGCCCAATATACCGCACTGGTAACTCATGTATCAACCACCAGAGGTAATTTACGATCGACAAGATTGCTACCGACCTGTACCGAATGGTGACGAGGTAATGTAAATGGTCATATTTAATTTTTATGTTTAATTTTAAATGTAATTATTTTTATTAAAAATATTTTCTATATAAAGTGGAACGTTTTTTAAACAAAATACAATTTTTTTTTTTAATTTCTTCGAACAGAGTTCAAATTACATATTATTTTAATCTGCACATCTTCAATTATGATTTTTGGGTATCTCATAGAAGGCTGAGCAATTCATGTTTGGCGGTAATCAGCAGTGCCCTTCGAAGGGCCGCACAAATCACAGGGTCGCTATGCAGGCCTTCGACACAAGCCGCAGCAGTACTAATCTCCGATTCACCATCCATGAAATTGTCATTACAGTGTAGACTTAACTCTTTTTTGTTCGATAGTTCTGTGATACCAGTACGAACATCTGGTTCATCGACACCAGGTCTATCGGTAACGGAACCAGCACAGCTGCCTCAGGAGCACACATTTCTGGTCGTTGACGAGTCGGTTCAGGTTCATCTTTGGAACCAGAGGCAGAATCATCGGTGACACGAATGCTTGGAGTTGGCGATGCATTCGGCGGCTTCCTTCTTGGTCCCAAGTTGTTGGGAGTGGACCGATGATTCGTGCCCCGCCTGGAACTAATTCACGCCACAGTTAATTCTACACTGCAATGATAATGTGATGGATGGCAGAAGATGCTGAGAATAGTGGCTGCCTATTTTCCGAAGACCCGAGTGAACTTGTGGATAGACTAAATATGGCAATAGAGGAGAAGCACTCGGAATCATACATAGCCAATTCGCAAGGCATAATGGAACGAAGCAGGTACGTTTCGAAATTATATAAGATTTTTCGAACTATTTTCCTTGTATCGCTCTGCGGACAATCTGTACAAAGTTTAAGTCGTGCAACAATCAATTGGGAAGCATGGTGGAGGACCTCTTTTGGCACTGCATTGTTCAGTAAAATGTCCAAGTTGTGCATCGACCAGTGGCGAAACGTGGTGTGCACAGTGCTAAGTACAGTGCCTGCAGTGCTGATTGCTGTGCATGCGATGCTGATTGCAGTGTGAGCGGTGCTGATTTCAGTGCTGCATGTGGCACTGATTGCAGTGTTAAGTGTGGTGCTGATTGTGGTGCATGTGGTGCTGATTGTGGTGCTGCTTGTGGTGCATGTGGTGCTGATTTCGGTTCATGTGGTGCTGATTGTGGCATGTGTAGTGCTTGTGTTGTTTATTGTGGTGTACGGGCAGGTTCTGCATGGTCTTATGAACTGGCCTGTTTGTGCAGTTTATATAGATAATGATACGCATCTAAAGCCTACCTACCCACCTGTGTGTCATGTCACAATGCCTTCATGCGATTGGTCAGCTGCAATTACGTGGCAATTCGCTGATTGGCTGGTCGGTGTCCGAACAATGTATGAATGGTGTAATCCGTTTGGTTCAAAGTCAATATGATGCCATAGGGCTTGCATACTCGTATATTATAAGCAGATGGGAGGTCAGCTGAGAGGCTTAGTTTGACAACTACTAATGTGAAAGGTGTATCATCTCGGCTAGTTATGTTAAAGTGGAGTGGATATTGCCCGCCAATGGTTCCTCACCATCGATTTATTATTCTAGTGAGATGTCTCATGTTCTACCAGCCCCATCGACTGCTTCAGCTGTTTTGTCTACATCACTGCCAGCATATACTACCACCGATGCAGCACGATCATCTACAGATGTTACAGTACCATCGATATCTGCATCTGTTACGCCTACGAAATCTTCAATGGAGCCATCGAACTTTCCGGCTGAGTAAACTAGAACAGCAATGCCGACGTTCCCTGCTTCCTTAGCTCCAGCACCTACATCTCCAACAGGTCCGTCCGAGTCTTTGCCTGGACCACAACATCGTCATCAATGCCACTTTTGTGATTTAAAAAAATTGCTTTCGGCCGCAATGTACGACGTCATTAATGCTTTCATTGTGCCAAGAATCCTTGTTGCATGCCATATTTGTGTGACAGGCGTGGTAAGCAGTTCAGACGTATCGACAATTTGCTTAGACGTGCAAAGACCTGTAATGTGAAGTGCATTTCTCATCAGTACCCCGGTACCAGGTTTCCTGCACTGTTGTTACTTACGTAACCTGTCTTGCACAGTGTGCCGGTGTATTAAATGTCACAATATTTTCGCACAAGGAAAATACGAGTGTGAATAGCGAGATGTATAAAAGACTATATAACTTACTACAAAGTTGCATATATTGAGATACTTATACGGGATGAGGCATTACAAATAGGCCACTTTAATAACTCGTGAGAGGGGCCATAATGGGACGTGAATAGTTTGGGTTTACGTCGAAGGATGACGGGAAATATGGGGTCAGCTTCGGTATGTTAAATGGGACGATGTGGTTTAATGTTCACCTATCAATGGTACGTTTCACATATGTTTGCATTAATACCTTTAGTCTGTGTCAAGCGTGCTATTGATAGATGAACATCAAACTGCATCGTCCCATTTAACATACCGAAGTTGACCCCCATATTTCCCGTCACCCTTCGACGTAAACCCAAACTATTCACGTCACATTATGGCCCCTTTCACCCCGAACAACTTTTGTCTGAACCAATCTCTTTTATGTATACAAGGGGACAATCTAAGAAGGTAGCTTGTTTTAAATGCCTCACCCGGTATATTTAAGGTTACTGTAATTTTTTTGAGGGCATGATTGACTGTAATAAAATATTTGAATAAAAAAATGCCTGTAAAGAAAATTGTGTTTTATTTTATGTTTACATTATTTGTTAAAATAAAATTAGAAATTTAAAGGCACTGGAATAAAATTAATTTTATTAGAAAGTATTTAATATATTACCATCGTACTAAATGTACAATTATATAATTAAATAAAACATAACTTATTAAAATCGAACAACTAAAAATTTTTAATTAAAAATGTATTTAATAAATTTATGCATGTTTTTGAAGTCCCGCAACATGCTTCTAGGTATACCGTTGATTAAAAAAAAAAATTTAATTAGTAACGAAAAATTACATATTTTTCCTGTCAATATAAATATGAGTGCCGATAGCTCACCTAGCTGCTGAATCGAGATTAACGCCACCTATGTGTTGAAAATATAATCCAACATGGAGGGCGCCGACAGCGCGACCTATAATTTAAAGCATAAACAAATATGGCTGCCACCTGGTGTGTAAATTTATATATTAGTGCAACCTAGGTGATGATAACATATTATATCCAATATGGTGTCCTCCAGCAATGAATAAACAAATGACAGACGAAAAACCGAGATGGCGACCTCCAGCAATGTATAAACACGAAAAAACCAAGATGGCCGCAAACACTAAATCGGTATTGGTGAGGGGGGTGGGTAAACTTCTGGAAATGTAGTTTTTTTTATATACTAAAAATATTTTTTTATAATTTTGAATAATAAAACGTTTGTTTTCGATTTTTTTAATTTGTTGTATTTTTTTGTCTCAAGGTCATTCAAGGTCACGGGCATGATGTCAAGGTCATTGTTAAAGTTCAAGTCGGGCGAAGTAACAACAAGGCGGCCGGTTGGAGCAGGACCTTGGATCCTGCGCCAGAAGGAACACAAGTATACTACTGTCGAAGTAGAGCGAAAGGCGGGGTTTCGCGAAAATTTGCCGGCCCGGGCTGGCGGCGTCTTGCGGATCAAGTACACGGAGCGTCGTCGGGACGCCTGGCACCTCTCACGCCTTGTTAAGGCGGCGGCGCAGTTCCGCGCGTGAGGATGTTGCCCCCGAGGGACCGATACGGGCGACACAAACGCCCACGCCTAGCTCCTCATCGCTCCTACGCGCAAGGCGTGCAGTGATTCCGTCGTGATGCTGTACTGCGTAAATTAGATCTGTAACAGTGAGGGTTTTATTACACGCGATGAAAGCCCACAGAGGTATATTTGTACTTTTCTCTTGACGTTTAAGAAAACTGCACAGGCTCTAGGAGTATACTAAATATGACAAAAGTAAAATAATGAGGACATGGGTAATTGTTTTTACCGTATTTGCAGAACATATATTTACCGAGATACGCGTATTCAAGCGAACAACTATTTCACAAAAAAAAAAACCGTGCAGGTTGATATAACTCTCAAGGCTCCCTACCCTGACAGGCGATTCAACTGCTCTGCAGCGTGTTTGAAAATACACGTGTGTGAATGAATAGGTTTGGGCGGCTCTTAACATCGAGGTCTTGAGAGCCGATGAGGGTGATTGAAGTGAATATGGAGCGGCGCCGGAATGAAGGAGCGGGGGAAACGAGAGATACCAGAGGAAACCCGCCTACCGACGGCGTAGTCCGGCACGATTCCCACTTGCGAAAACCCGGTGCCCCGGCTGGGGACTGACCTCATTTCGCCTTGTTGGGGGAGGGGGTGAGGCGAGCAGGCTAAGCCTCCGCGGCCGAGACCGATGTACTGTTCTACCAAAAACGACACACACTTCACGATACGCCGTTAAAATATATGCAGGTAGTATCAGTGATTATTTTTATAGGTTGATTTCCAAAGTGTTGACTTTATAGTAAACTGCCTTTATAAGAATATCCTTGGGGTTTAGAGCGTATTTACCATAGTCACGATCAAAGATAGACTTACAGAAATGAGAAAAAGGGGGGGGGGGGGAGGTGGTTTTAAGATTTATCTACTTTTGATATAACATACGTTTCATTTTAAATTGTTGTACGCACAGGACATATTTAAATTGCTTCAGAGGCTATTGATATTAAATCGTTGGTACTACTGCCGTACATGTAGTTATTCTCAAAAAGTAGTCTAATTTTTAATTTATTCAAATTGTTCTCACAAGTTTCCAATCATCTCTGAATCATGATTAACTTCAGGTTTTGTACAGGATAAGCGGCTACTAGTGTGCGGAACAGCGCACTTAAAAAAAAAAAATAATAAAGCCTGGGCTTAGAAACCGACAAATCCAATACGGCTTCCACCTCTCCTGAATTGGCGACGTTCATTCAGGGTCAACATCTAGGAGGTAGCACACGTCAATTGCCTCGCCACTAAGGTGTGTTAGTTACACCTGAGGGAGGCGAGCAGGTATCTCTAGAGCATCAGGTCTGCGTTTTCAAGGTTGTAGTCGGCGGTGTTTAGCTCACGGCAATCCAAACCAACGGACGCGCTGTGGCCATCATTACGTGAAAAGTTGTACCCGCGGGCACAGAGTCCGAGCGCAAACGACGTGTTTGGGATATCCGGTTTTCATAATCAAGTTGCGACCCACGCGGGAGCCCGCCATCAAAGCATTAGGCAAGAGCACCAAAGATACCGGACAAGGAGACGAGAGATCTAGGTCTCCATGCACGTAATACATCTGGATTCGACGACCGGCAATTTGCTCGTAATTATTCCTCGTAGCAAACATTCCGAATAAATTAGACATTAAAAAAAAAAAAAAAACAAGCTTTTATTTATAAATGAACTAAAAAGATAAAAATGATTATCGGAGTAGTTACATAATTTTAAGAACTTGTAAGACGTGGTTCACCGGCCGAAATGAACTTCACTACAAATTAACATTTTTGTATCGATTGATATACAGTATATAAAATATTAGTGCAATATAGAACGTATACCTCACTTGCGTAAGTGTAGTAAGCAAATATCTACCGTAAGGCTCTTAACTATTAGCGCCAAGCTTATATATACTAAATATAAATTGATATAAAATTATTAATTTGCAGTAAGTTTATTACGGCTGTTCGACGTCTTACAAGTTCTACAAATTCTGTAACTACTTCTATATTTAGTTTTATCTTTCCAGTTCATGTATAAATGAAACCTTGGTTTTAAATGTTTTTTTTTTTACAGTTAATTTATTTTTCACTTTTCAGTCTCACCTATTATTATTATTAGTATTAAGTTGAACCGGCATGCTGAATATTCATTATCCATCTTACACGCGTGTGTAAGTCGGTGTATTTGACATCTCGACACGAGCTCACGCAGATCGGAATCTTCAAATGGTATTTCACATACGCACACACGCGGTCGATCATTTGAATTCCTTCTTGTGTTTCAAAGTTTGGATAGTTTTTACCCACATAGCCATGTGTAAAAAGAGGACTTCCCCCGCAACTGGAACTCTACACGCCATTAGTGATCGACGACTTGTCCACCAAATACATCGCGATTGCTAGTGATTCGGTGGGAGGCGGACAGACACATCACAGACACCTGCCGTACATAACAAACAAGTGAAGTTAAATAAAAGCTTGTGAAAATATTCACAGCCAGACGAGGAGATCGCGATCAACAGTGAGCAAGTTATTGAGCTGCGAACAGTTACTATTGCCAATTCGCGGTTAATTCCAGCTTTTCTGAAGCCCTGCAAACGGTGCTCAACTAAGTCTGGGAAATTACACCAGGGTGACAACGCACCGAATTTGTGCGTATTATAATTTATAAATAAAATTAAAATAGAAATTCTCTTCAACCAAAAATAAGGTACTTTTATGTTAACAAGATCAAAAACCATTTTAATGCATTACTTATTTAGGGAAACAACCAGAGACGTTATATACGGGGCGATTTTTCAAAGGTTCGATTGAAAATGCCTGAAGAAACCTTGAATAGGCTATACAAATAATGTTGTAGTAATTTTTTTATTTTTTACGTTTGTTCCAGTCTAGGTACGTGATCCGTAGCTGTGTTTTTAATTACGAACATCGAAAACCACTCAAAAAATTAAGGCGACAAAAATTTACACTGAAATGAGTTTGTGGTGATCCCTAAACTATTTTTATAGTATACGTTTCTTTTTATGATCACTAGAAAATTTTTTGTATTCATTGTAAAATTAGCAGAAAGAATATCTTGCAAATATTTTGTAGCTGTCATAACGTTTCGTTGATTTTTTTTCTCTATAACTTCACTCTCTATATATATTTTTTTACTTTTAATCTGATTATTTGCCCGTGCAGAGATAACGGGAGCTCTGAGATTCATAATTCTATAGTTTTATAAGTTGTTTTATCAAATATACTGGTTAGAAAAACACAGTCATGAAAACGATGTAATGTTGGTAACTTATAACTGAAAACACATTTTATTTTATTCCGTTTGATTTATTAGGGTTTTGAATGTCTAAAAATAAGGAAATTTCTAATCAGGTATTTATGTAGTCAACCTTTTTAAGCAAAGAGCATAACAGTTTTATATCGGGTTAATGAACTATGGAAGGATTCTTCGAAAACGTTTTTTTTTTTTTTTTTTTTTTTTTTTTTTCGATTAATAAGAATGAAATTACGAGAAATCCTAAAATTACTTTTTAGGTATTTATGAAGATAATCGTTTTAAGTGAATGGTATAATTATGTCTCATCAACTTAATAGACTATTGACGAGTCTTCAGAAACACATTTAGTGTATATATTTTCAGCCTATGAGAGGTTAAATTTGAAAAACTCTCAGAATTAGTTTTAAGCATTTATACAGACAATTGAAACTAAGCCTGTGGGGTTAATAAACTATCGAGAAGTTTTCGAAAACACGTTTTGCCTCTTTTAGTCCTCTTAGAAAATTAACTAACTTAGTGGTTGCCTGCACTCCAATGAGAAGGCACCCGTTAATTTTCATGCTTTTGCGGATATGGGCCGTGTGTTGAGTGAGTCAGTCAGTCGGATTGTCGGAATCATAATTTATAATTTTGTGCATAGATATTTCATAGAAAATATCATTAACTTCAAATTTTAAAAGGAATCGTCATTTAACAAAAAAAAAAAAAAACCCCCCAGATATCAAAGATTTTTATATATTAAGCACTTGGCCAGTCTGCCAGGTTCAGTAACTTGAATAATACTTTCGTAGAGAATCAGAGACATAACTCTGTTGGAGCCTGACCCGATAAATATAACCAGCAGATAACATATTTTGGGCCTGAATGAGGTGCAATAAATTCCTACGCAATAATACACAACATTAAGAAATTAGAAGGCTTTTTTTTTTCGTTGTACTCCTAAATATATGCATAATCTCATCAAAATTTGTTGTCCCTTAAAAACGTTAGATAAAATAATTTCGCTGGGAAGGATACAAATACAGGCAATTCCGCTAGACTGCACACTTTCGAATTTAAGATACTGCAACTACCTATCTAAGTCTTTTTCGCCCCGACTATAAGTGAGATTCAGTGACAGTTACTAAAGGTGCATTAAAAAAGTAGAAAGCGAAAGAAATAATTTTAAGTTATCACAAATTGCAACCTAACACTTTTCATTCGCCGTTAATATATTGAACTACTTTCCATCCATTGTTACCAACTTAGCTGGTCGAATGACACTCAGTGCGCCCATTAAAATATATGCATGCAGGAGTAGTGACTTTTTCTAAGGTTCATTTCTAAAGTGCTCACTTTATCGCGAACAGCCTTTAGCAACTGTTAATCGTAGCATCCGAGGGCAGGTACACTGCTATGGAGTACAAAGGGGTCCTTCGTAGTAAAGGAAATCAGCAGCTCTTTCGTGTGGCACACGAGGGTGGAGTTGTGAACAGAACGCTTGTCTTCGTATGATACAGTAGTAAATATGCAACTGCTTCTCAATCTCTTTAGCATTACGTGTACGCGAAATTTGGTGTGGATCAGCGCATTGCTTCCTGTGTACACTAAGTGTTTATTACTTTCATTGCAATACTTATTTAAAAACGTGGTTAAGGAATAAAAAAAATGACTGTTCCCTTTACCATGAACAGCCTACAAACATTTGTGAATACAGAAATTATTTATTTTGCTTTCCGTTTTTTTTTTGCAATGCATTTACGTAAGATTGAGCAAATTTGTAAAATATTTACGTTTATGGTAATTAGGCAGTCTCACCTTGACCGACGTATGGATAAAGTGATCACATAAATGTTAATTTAGTACAGGGTGGAAGGATACACAATGTGCATACAAGTAGAACTAAAGCAGAGAATTCAAAATTGCTATGTTTACTATGAACAGCTTATAAAGAGCGAATAAACTGTGCTAATCGCGTAAATATTGCTTGAGCTCTTTTCTTCACACCAATAATTAAAACTATCTTCCTTGGTTCTAAGGGTTTATATTTTGAATTTAGTGATGCGAAATGCGGCGCGTGTATACTTATGTCACTTTGAAAACGACTCATTAAAAAATGAGTGAAGTGAGTGAGCGAGCGAAGAGATTTTGGCGGCT
This sequence comes from Dryococelus australis, assembly GCA_029891345.1. Taxonomy (NCBI): domain Eukaryota; kingdom Metazoa; phylum Arthropoda; class Insecta; order Phasmatodea; family Phasmatidae; genus Dryococelus; species Dryococelus australis. Next base: position 30,676,304 of record CM057008.1, read on the forward strand.
CTTAACAGCGAGGTCTTTAAAGCCGATGAGGGCGATTGAAGTGAATATGGAGCAGAGCCGGAATGAAGAGGCGCTTGGGAAAACGGGAGATACCCGAGAAAACCCGCAGACCAATGGCATCGTCCGGCACGATTCCCACTTGTAAAAATCCGGTGACCCGGCCGGGTAATGAACCCAGTTCACCTTGGTGGGAGGCGAGCGTGTTAATCGCTCAGCCAACGTGGTAAAAAAAAATTAAAACTCAGTAATTTTTGGCTGTTACGTTCTAGTGGGACGCTCTTTTAAAATTGAATCACATCATTGTAGTCCATTAACGGCTACTTCCGAACGTTCTGAAGTATTATTTGAGTTCCACTCTCGGGCCATTCTCTTCGCCTCATGCAAACAAAGACTAACCAAATCCAGAAAAATGCAAGCGACAATGCGCCGCATTCGTTCGCACTCTGCTCAATAATATTTCACATAAGAACTATTTATTACTACTCATTACCAACACATCTATATTCTCTGTTTCTATTCGTATCTATACATTACTTAGTATTAAGCAAAGTCGCCTGGCCGCGTGTGTCTGTGTATTCGGCTAAGGCTTCTAAAACTTCTTGATAGATTTTGATGCGGTTTTCACCGTCATTTAGAGAATTTATCGAGAAAGGTTTAAGTATATAATACATTAATGTTTTATGTAAGGAGAGTAGAGAAATGTCAAAGTTTTATAATGAAGTCAGAAAAAGCGGCTTTTCGGGCGCTTGCATGGCTTCCGCTGACTAGATCATAACAGATACGCCAAATTAATGTACTGCAGAATTGTAGATCTAAAAAAGGTCTAAAAAATAGTCCACGACAGCATATGTTTATCTCTTAAGGATGCCCCCAGTAATCATTTTTGGAATTTAGGGGTTCACTTACGAAAATGTTGTGAACAACGCAGTATTAATCCTATGTTAGTTAGTGTATAAACTTACGGTAAACCTAAACAACGTCGTATTTGTAAATCGCACCCGAGCGAGGTCGGGGCGGGTCGCTGGTTAATTATAAATGATACATTCTAATTTATGAATAGAAAGTAAGTAAAAGTTCAATTTAACGAAAAATCAAATACTAACATGTTAATACAAATATAAAACGCTTGTGTTACAAAACTTATTTAGGAAGGAACCAAACGTTTCATTGTCTACATGATTTTTCAAAGGATTGATCCCAAAAGTGTGAAGAAATCGCGAATATACTTTACATATTATTAGAAGTACGAGAATTTCGCAAATTAATTTGGAAGCAGCCGAGTCTTCTCGACCTTTTACATACTCGGACCACAGTTGTTTATTTATCGGCAGCTGCCATATTGCGGGGCTTTTTTTTATTCAATTGTAATGCACGTGACCCCGTCACATTATTTGTTCCTGTTCGTTATTGACTGAATAGTTGTACTGGGCGTGTCATAAACTTAGGTCCAATCATAAAAAAAAACTACAGGACAGATACGTCAAGTTTTAACCTGACACAAAAAAAAAACCACGGGACAGATACGTCAAGTTTTAACCTGACACAAAAAAAAAACTTGTTGTTTTGTTTTATTGAAACTTTTTTAAAGTCGTGCTAAAGATCTATTTCTGTGATATCCCTCCTCCTCGTGCGAACAACGCTTAACCAAGTCTACAAAACGCCACCAAAAGGATGAGGTGGGGGGGGGGGGGAGGAAGTGCGTGGTGGACGAGTAATTAACCTGTTCGCCTCCCACCAAGGCGAACCTAGTTCAATCCCTGACCGGGTCACTGGATTCTCGCATGTGGGAACGATGCCGTTAATCTTCGGGTCTCTCTCGAGGATCCCCCGCCTTCCCCGCCCCTTCATTCTGGAGCTGTCCCAGTTTCATTTCAATCAAACTAATCGGCTCTCAAGACCTCGCTATTAAGAGCCTGCCAAGTCTCTTCACCTCCACCAAAGAGACAACGCACCGCTTTATTAATATTTTGCATGAGAACTACATATTTCTTACTAGGCATTACCAACACACCTATTTTCTCCCTGTTTTTATTTTTATTAGTAAGCCCTACAATGCAGCATTACAATTTAAATATACAGTTTGCATGAGGCGGAGGAATATCCTGAAAGTAGAACTTTAGCAGGGCACAGGGTTTCAGAAGAGTTGGAAATGACAGTGAATGAACTATAATAAGTAAAGGAAGTTTGTTTTCGTTTCGAGTAGGAAACGGCATCTCGTATACTAAATAAATTTAAACTATCAAAAATCCTAAATCCTGTCGAGAATTCAAGTACCACGACAGTTTAAGGTGATATTTTTCTCATTTTTTTTTTTTAGAATTTGGTTATCTGATATAGGTTTCTAAAAGTGGCCCTTTAGTGCAGCTGTTAGTTGTTAAATCATTATAGTTTTCAAAATATAACACTCAAATTCCGACACTGGAGTATTATAGGCAGGTTCAAAGTGTTTAATTAGAGTCTAAGCGCGGCATACTGCATTTGTGTTACAAGCTACGAAAGGAGCAAAAAACAACTTTTCCTCTACAGTTTATGGTTTAAACTATTTATTAAATGAATGTTAACAATTTTATTTGAATGAACAAAAATATATTTACGACAAGTCTGACCTCTATTTTCAACAAAATTCAGTGCCAATACTCGCTCATCTGTTTATAAATCGCATTCATACTGAATCAGTATGTTCTGCACAGATTGCATTAAATGCAATTTGATTGGGAAAAAAAAAACCTAGGAGCCAAGCCTAGTATGCTGCAGAATTCGGGAAATTGAGACTTCTGGCTGTTGTATTTCGAAAAATATAATGATTTGACAACTAATAACTGCATTAACTTTTTAAAAGCTTTTTCAGATAACCAAATAAAAAAAAGATTGTAAATGTCACCTTAATGCAGTGACGTCTGGCTGTAACAAGAATGCCGTTGATACGACCTTGTACTGGCAACTGGAAGCAATTTGTTTTCGAGAGAAAAAAAAACCTGTGTTTCTACCCACCTCGTCGCCGTTGTATAAACTACTCTATTCCACAAGATAGAAAAAAAAAATTGTAATTATTATTAGACGCGTTTAGACGTTTAGAGTTGACAACGAATTGTCTTTGACGAAGCTTAAATTGATATTTACAAAGAACGTAGGGGGGAAACAATTGTTTCTTGTATAAATAAATGCTACAAAGAAAGATTAAAAAAAAAAAACAGAAATAAAAAATATTTATTGGAGATACCTATATGCAGAATTTTCTTTGCATTTAGCGAGTGTGTAATATTGATCTGGTTTGATCTGCACTTAGTTGTTTTCGTGCACTGTTTCTGAGCGTCTTTATTTATTAAAAAAGCTTTTTTTTTTTAATGAAAACGCCGTGCCTCATTACCTACAATGTGAATCCCAACGATGTTATTGTAACTCAACTATGCTATTGGTATAAAATAATAAGAGCAGACATTTTTTAGGTAAAACGCCTTACTTTCCTTCGAAAATATTAATTATAAATATAATATTTGCTTATGGAAAATAGACGTTATATTCTGAATAATCTTCTTACATAAGATATATTTATGCAACATTTGTTATTTCATTACTTACTACAGTGGTTACTTTTTGTATTAAAACTTTTAAGATGATTTCGGAATATCATGCTAGCTTTGAAATATGCGAATGACCGTCATGAGGGAACAGAATACAAAATAAATACATTTAGGTTTAATGTGAACATTTACTTTGGCCATGAACTGATAGCTGAGAACGTACGCGTTCGGGGCATATTCAGCGTTAGACTTTTAATATCCTTTAGCGGTCATCGCTCGTAGCTAGTACCAAAGCCTTTAGAAACTACATCCTGCGTAGGTTTTTTTATACTGGTCATGCCTTACTACGAAAGGATCGAGCGAACTGAGACGTCTTGTCCTTCTAAGCCAGCGAAGAGCGTCGAAGGCAAGTAGTTTACGTGATATCGTAATAAGACAATTCTAAATGCCTTTATTTGTCTGCTCCATTTAACTATACCATTTATCACAACTCTCTTAAGAAACACAAAAATAAATTTGGAACGTCTGTGAATTCTAAATAATAAAGAGAGAACTGTTCTTCTCGGCATTAGTAAATACCATCATCTTCCAGCACGTCCCTACGTCTAGGTAGTATGAGCTGTCACAAAGTACTGATAAGGAGATCCAAATGCAATCAGTGTAGCGGAAACAGAGTCTATACACACACACACGAACACCGTAGTCTAGTAACTAAGCAGTTAAATGGAGCAGGCAACTGTCAGTATTTAAAACTGTTGGATTACGGTAGAACGTGAACTACTCCCACTAGAATCCTGCAGAAAACGAGTGACATTCGAATCTCCTCTACTTTAACTTTCTTGACATGAATAGTCGTTCTTCCATTTGAAAAAAAAAATACATTTTGGTGCGAGAAATACGAGTTCTGTTACTTATTACAATCTGTGTCTGAGTTGTAACTATGAGCCCTTGTCTACACTTCAATTCTGTGAGACCAGCGCATGAATAGCATTTTTCATGCCCGAAATATTTGCGGTGGAAGTTTTAGGTGAGCCACTATGTATATATGGCTTGTTATTTAGTGATTACATATGTAGCACATGGTAATAGTCAACGTTGTGATTTTTTCCATTTGTATAGTGAAGTACATATTTGTCATTGTGGCTGCAGAAAAACAGAAAAAAATTGGATTTGATAGAGAATTATTATATAATAAATAAACAAATGCGTATGGGGGTGGACCCAGGGCGAGGCAACACCCTCCGAGTGACGAGCTTTCCAGCTGGGACCCGTAGGTGCCCGTCATCCCTGAACATGACGTGAAATGAGACCCTAGGATGGAGCAGCGCTGGAATGCAAGGGTGGGGAAAATGGGAGTTCCCCGAGAAAACCCGCCGGTTTTATACGAAGAGAGAAATAGCTATGCTAGAAAAATGTTATCACATACAGGTTGAATAATTTTTGGTACGATTATAAAATAAATAATTTTTAGTTTACAAGAGCCCAATAAGGGTTTAGGGGAATCGAGGGGAAGGCAAAGACGTGTGACGTGGCTTCCGCCAGGTTCCGAACTACCACGCCTGACCAGTGCCTCGAGGCGTGGGGTGAGGGACAGACAGATTGCTCCCTCCTCCTCCTCCTCCTCGCCACACAGCCAAGTTGTAAAGAAGCCGCAGGCGCGGGAGACAAGAGAGTCGTCGCGTCTGAGTGTCTATCCGACGGGTAAGGGGAAGGGGGTCGGCGAGTGGGGTAAAGGAGGACGCGAGTCCGGCCATCGGGTAGGTGCGTATAAAAGCCCAAGGGGCTGGAGAGGGGCGGTGGCAGTCATGACCTCGGCGACTACGGTGGTGGCGGGAGCCGCAGTGATGCTGGAGCGCGGAGTCCACAGGAGGTACGGTGAATTACCCTTCTTCCGCGCATGTCTCTTACGGGCTGCTCGCGGGTTTCGATCCAGCACGTGTCAAATCATCGCAGCGTTTAAAGACTGTCCACGATAAAGTGAGCACTTCAGAGATGAACCATAAAAAAAAAGTCACTGCCCCTGCAAGCATATGTTTCAATGGGCGCACTGAGTGACATTTGCCCAGTAAAGTTGGTAACGATGGACGGAAATAAGTTACATATCTTAACGTCGGGTAAAAAGTGTTAGGTAACCATTTTTGATAACTTAAAATTATTTCTTTTGCTTTTTTTTTTTTTAATGCATCGAAGTGTAAAAATGAGCAGATTTCTAAGTATTTACTTTCTTAATAAATTCAACAGTTTCATTTAACCGACGCATGTATTAAGTGATGAGGCCAATGGCAATGTTAATTTTACACAAGGCGAAAGAATACACAACTTTTGTAGAAGTAGATCTTAAGCAGGGACTTCAAAAGTGCTCACTTTACCGTGAACAGCCCGTACCACATTTGTGGCACTCGAAAAGAGGACATTTTCAAGTGACTGGCGTTAAAAAAGAGGACACGCGAGAAAATTACACGTAGAAAGTGGACCCACAATTTAACAAAGGAAATATACCAAATCTGCAAAGTCATCGGTCAGTTGAAAGTATATTACAATAAAAATTGTATTAAAAAACATAGGGTCCGTATCGTTTTGGAGAAATGAAATTTTTTTTTTTTTGCAACCAGGTGAAGTGATAATCATGTTCACTCTGAAGCAAGATGTACGGAAGTTTTCACTCAAAAAACAGTTGTACATAAGCACTGGACACAATTTTTTTTTAATTGACAGATAATCACTCTCACATATGTCAGTTTCAATAGCATTGCTATGACAATTTTATTCGTTCTAACAGGTTTCTATTTCATAGAAAATAATCATGAAATTTTGAATTGATTAGGCACTTCTCAACCTGTAAAACAAAAAACAGCCACGGAAAAATATGACCGTTGATGAAGATAAAATAATTAAGCAATATTCTCCAAAACGTTTAAACTTATGCAAGAAATTTTTTGGCACCGTTACTAATGTTAAATGACATTTAAAAAAACCTACAAAAAAGTAAAGCTTCGTGGTTTTTAACTTTTATTGGAAAAGAGGACATCTCGATTTTTTTTTTTTTTGTAAAACCCGTTCGGGTAGTTTACGAAGCCTCAAAAAGAGGACATGTCGGGTAAAAGAGGACGTCTGGTAGCCCTTGTCTAAAGGCCGTTCACGATAAAGTGAGCACTTTTGAAATTATCCTTAGAAAAAAGTAACTGCTCCCAATTGCATATATATTAACGGGCGCACTGCGTGGCATGCGCCCAGTGAGGTTGGTAACGGTGGCGGGAATCTAGTTCCATGGCTTAACGTCTAATTAATTATGTTACTTAAACATTTGTGACAAATTAAATTAATTTATGTCGCTTTACTTTTTTTTTTATGCATCAAAGGGGACGAATTAGCAGATTTGTAAAATATGTATTTGTCTAAATAAGTTTATAGTTTCATTTGACCGACGCACGAATCAAATGTTAATTATACGTAAGACGAAATAACACACAACGTTCGTACAAGTAGATCTCAAGTACGCCTTTCAAAAGTGCTCAGTTTGCCTTGGGCAACGTATACCACCAGAGGACGCACTCACGGGATGAAGGGGTGAGGGGGAAACTCAGTTTACCTTGGACAACGTATACCACCAGAGGACGCACTCACGGGATGAAGGGGTGAGGGGGAAACTCAGTTTACCTTGGACAACGTATACCACCAGAGGACGCACTCACGGGATGAAGGGGTGAGGGGGAAACTCAGTTTACCTTGGACAACGTATACCACCAGAGGACGCACTCACGGGATGAAGGGGTGAGGGGGAAACTCAGTTTACCTTGGACAACGTATACCACCAGAGGACGCACTCACGGGATGAAGGGGTGAGGGGGAAACTCAGTTTACCTTGGACAACGTATACCACCAGAGGACGCACTCACGGGATGAAGGGGTGAGGGGGAAACTCAGTTTACCTTGGACAACGTATACCACCAGAGGACGCACTCACGGGATGAAGGGGTGTGAGGGGGAAACTCAGTTTACCTTGGACAACGTATACCACCAGAGGACGCACTCACGGGATGAAGGGGTGAGGGGGAAACTCAGTTTACCTTGGACAACGTATACCACCAGAGGACGCACTCACGGGATGAAGGGGTGAGGGGGAAACTCAGTTTACCTTGGACAACGTATACCACCAGAGGACGCACTCACGGGATGAAGGGGTGAGGGGGAAACTCAGTTTACCTTGGACAACGTATACCACCAGAGGACGCACTCACGGGATGAAGGGATGAGGGGGAAACTCAGTTTGTCTTGGACAACGTATACCACCAGAGGATGCACTCACGGGATGAAGGGGTGAGGGGGAAACTCAGTTTACCTTGGACAACGTATACCACCAGAGGACGCACTCACGGGATGAAGGGGTGAGGGGGAAACTCAGTTTACCTTGGACAACGTATACCACCAGAGGACGCACTCACGGGATGAAGGGGTGAGGGGGAAACTCAGTTTACCTTGGACAACGTATACCACCAGAGGACGCACTCACGGGATGAAGGGGTGAGGGGGAAACTCAGTTTACCTTGGACAACGTATACCACCAGAGGACGCACTCACGGGATGAAGGGGTGAGGGGGAAACTCAGTTTACCTTGGACAACGTATACCACCAGAGGACGCACTCACGGGATGAAGGGGTGAGGGGGAAACTCAGTTTACCTTGGACAACGTATACCACCAGAGGACGCACTCACGGAATGAAGGGGTGAGGGGGAAACTCAGTTTACCTTGGACAACGTATACCACCAGAGGATGCACTCACGGGATGAAGGGGTGAGGGGGAAACTCAGTTTACCTTGGACAACGTATACCACCAGAGGACGCACTCACGGGATGAAGGGGTGAGGGGGAAACTCAGTTTACCTTGGACAACATATACCTCCAGAGGACGCACTCACGGGATGAAGGGGTGAAGGGGGGAAAAGGGGGAGGGGGGATATGTGAGGTGGCTTTCGGGTTTTAGATCTTACGAAACTTTTGGAACTAAATTCAAGAGTATTTAGCTGTGTAATGCAGTTATCAAATCCGCGACATTATCGTTCAACAGAGAACGAGACTTTAAGCTATGGCGGATAAGTGTTACAAGAGTGTCAAGTGACTAATGCATCTTGCGAGACACCGTAAAACGCATTGCCGGGGCCAGTGTACCTCTGTATTCTTTAGCTTCGTGTACACTTGTCTCTCTGCTACTGCTAGCAGAACTGTCACAACCACAAGGTCGGGTCGTTCTTTCATATCCAGTTCCCCCCAACGGATCCACGCTTTGATATTTCAGACATCGGGAACAGTTAAGGCCGCTGCCAATTGCGGGGTACCGTTTTCTTCAGCTCAAAGAAATTTATAGGCGTTGCTTTATCACTTCATCACCTCTTCCCCCTTCCCTAGAAAAACAACAAAAATAAATTAATGCCAATGCCACTGACATTTAATACAATTCAAGCAAAACCATATGGTTTTAGATGATTAATTTTTACTTCTGCTGGCAAAACATTCATATTCCGCGAAAACTTATTTGCCGAGATACGCGTGGCGGCACAAGCAAAGAATGACAATATATCATGCTTACAGTCCGTTCACGGTTACTCCGCACTTTTCTGAAGGCCCTGCTGAAGTTCTACTTCCAGGATATTCCTCCGCCTCGTGCGAACTAAAGCTTATTAAGTCTTCGAGAATTACAGCAAAGGGCAACGCACCGAATTCGTGCGCACTCAGTTGTAATAATATTTTGCCTGAGAACTATTTCTTACCAGGCGCTGCCAACACACATATGTTTTCTCAGTGTTTTTTTTTTTTTTTTTTTTTTTTTTTAATATTTATACATGAATTAATAATTTATAAATATAATACAGGTAAAACTAATATTTAATGAAATGAGATACGTTAATGTTAACAGAGGCGTAAGACGCTTGTGATACATGGCATATTAGGGAAATTATTAAACACGTACGTGGGGTTATTTTTCGAAGGTTTGATTTTATAAAAGGTAAAGAAACCGCGAATAGACTATATAAAACCTTTTTTAAGAGTGCTGGACGCCAAAAAATGCATTATTTTATATACTTACGACATACTGTTACATTTTTAGGTATTACTTCTAAAAGTTCTTTCCTCGCATTAAAAAAAAAAACTTAGATCACATAGTTTTGGCGTTGTGACATGTGGAAATCGTAATTTTTGTGTTTTTGGGGCACACAAACAAAATGAGAGAAAAAAATTTTGCAGAAATTTAAATTTTAACGAGGGCGACTGACAGGGACTCTCTTAACTCATTTTAATGCATGCTTAAAAAATTTTAATTTTACAAAAATAATCGAAGACTGCTACAAAAAAAGGCAATACATTTTTTTAAAAATAGTATCTGATAAAATGTTCCACATCGTGATTTTATAGATTTCCTCAAGTTACTTACGGTGTCTTATTGTAACACGAGATATCTCATTTCGATAAGTAACGTAAGTTTTATTTTATGCAATGCAAGTCACGAATACACTAGAATTATGATTGTGACATGTCATTATGTAAGCAACAATACGCGTCCTAAATTGATATTCATGCGAGGACATAGTACTTCTGAATTATTTATAAAAGTTGAGCATTATTTCGTACAAATATAAAATAATCTATTATTTTCTGGCCAGCGCCTTTAATATGACGGCTGTCCCGATAGTTCGTGGACTGAGGCTACAATTTAAAGTCCAAGTTAGTAGGAGGCTTCTTTACTGTATGGCGATTTTCACGCCTATAGAAAGTTCCGAGTGACGCACTAGCTCCTCAATCACATGCTGCAGGTCAGTTTTTGAGAGTCGGTGTAAAATAGTGGCCGTGTGTCAGTTTGCACATTTTCGTCCGTGCTATGGTACCTTCCTCTTAACTAGTCTCAATATGTCCTTAACGTGTTGGCGAAGCCCAAGAATCGCCGCTGTACGAAGGGGCAGCGGTGGCTGTGCGGTTAGACTGCTCGCCTCCCGCCAAGGCGAACCGGGTCCGATCCCCGGACCGGGTCACTCCCGGATTTTTGCAAGTGGGAATCGTGACGGACGATGTCGCTTGTAGGCGGGTTTTTGACGGGGTTCCCCCCCCCCCGGTTTCATTCCAGCTCTGCTCCGTACTCACCTCAATCACCCTCATCGGCTCTCGAGACCTCGCTGTTAAGAGCCACCCAAATCTCTTCACTCACCTGCAGAACAAAGCGGTGCTGCGATCATACAAGAAGGAGAAGTTGCATAGGTCGTAGGCGCACGACGCTAAGTTATTACTAGGGACATGCAAAATTCGTGTTATTATCTGTCATCGGGTTGAACTTTACAGTACTGTAAATACTTTTTCCGTTGGCTGCTGGACAGATGTGACGTCACTCCCTTTTTTTTTACTCAACTGCTCTTGATTGGAGCACACAGTTGTGAAGTGTCCATTTACTGGCGCAGAGTTACCCAGGGCGTGTCAAATATAGTTTAGTCCAATGACAAACGTATTACAAGATATAGGCTGTTCACGGTAAAGTGAGCACTTTTTAAGTCCCTCGCAAAAGGCATTAACGCCTAATAAATATATTTTTTTGCAGTCTCAGACGTAAACTTTTGAGAGTAATGCAATGTATACCCTGCGTTTATTAGTTATATTGCAATGTTTACATAAAAAAAGAAGGTGGAAATATATAAATTAATTGAAAAGAAAAATTTAGCAGGGCCTTAAAAAGTGCTCATTTTATCGTGAACAGCCTGTACACGTTTTTGAAGTTTAACGTGTCCTCAAATAATAACGCGAATTTTGCAGGTTTCTAGTTATTACTAGAGACAGGAAAGTTTCGCTTTTTAACCCTTTGAGGATTATTAACATATGTACTCGGGGTTACGTTTATATGGAAATGTATTTGCTCTTGTAGACAAAGCTCTTACTTTTATAGTTTTACCATTTCGCTAGACGTTATCGGAATCCAAGTAGGAAATGATAACTAGTCAACATTTCATTCTGTAAGAATAAAACTGTCTTTTTAAATAATTGTTCAAACGATCCCGATGGATTTTAAAACTTGTTACTTCTATCGCCATACATTAATTGGTAGACAGTCAACGCGTGGCTTCATTGGTCAACGACCAGCCAATAATAAACGTCGCAGAGTACAGTAGGCATGCCAATAGGACAATGGTAAGTGTAAATACAGAGCCCAAACAGAATTATATTGCCGTGTTGTGGAATATAGGCAGCTCACTCCAAACTTCACCTCAGTGCTAGTGAATTGATGCCTTCCTCAAAGGGTCAACACATTCAGGACTGCACATATTTACTATAATTAAATAAAAGCTATAAGTGAATCACATGTATATACCACAGCTCGAATGTCTATTCAATTGGTTTCTGAATTCCCACTCACCACTCTTCTATTTGTTCACACCACACTGGGTTTGCTTATTGTGCTCTACAACGTTCATCATTGGCTGGTCATCAGCCACTGGAGTCGCAGAGCTGTTATTCTCCAATCAAATGTCGCTTACTGTGTAAAAGGTTTACAGTCAATCGTGTCCTTTTATCAGGGCATAGCAAAGAATACATTTTCTGTAGGAAAACTATGGCTGCTGGGTTGTATTGGTATTGTAAGATCCTGTTTTATATACTAGCGGAAGAATGGATCGATAACCCTGCGAGTTTTATTTTCAAGGACGAAGAAATGTTTAAACTGGTGTTGCCCGAACTAAGCTCGAGCGTAGTCCAGAATGTGTTAAACGACCCGTAGACTAGACTCCACAATCCCATTATACTTCCGACACTCAGTCTTCTGTTCGTTAGCTGCTGCCCCAGCGTGAAGCCAGTTTTCCCACACACAAGGTGGTAGGTCCTTGCAGGTCTGTCATTGGCTTGGAGCTCACCTGGGCGTGTCTAATAAACTGCGATACAATTCCATACTCAACAGAAATGTGCATGTATTTGAAGACTAGGTTGTCCCTAAAATTAATTCGCAAGGTTTTCAAGTCCCTCGTTTTTACACAAGCACCTTCGCGCGCCTGCATCCTAAGCAACCTATAATACACACGTGGTCGCTCCGGCTTGTTCTCCAGGCGTCGCACGGTTAAGGACGATTTACAACTCATTGGGTCAGTCCGTCATCCGTACGTAAATCATGTGACCAACAGCCAATTAGCGGTGGCCATTAATCCTTTCCGTCCGTCCGTCAGAACTTTGGCAAGCTTTAACTTTTGACTGACAAACGGATGGAATCACAGCCTTCTAAACTTGCACATTTTGTTACTCGTTATCCCGAGTTCTTTACAAGGCGGTGTAGTGTTTGCAGTTTTTTGGCTGTCTTTTGTTTTCATAAGTTTGTTTATGTAAATGTAAAAAGAAATTAAGTTACATTTTTTCCTGAAGATCAATCGATAATTACGTTTGGAAACGTGTGCTCCTTTCGTGCAATAGTAAAATTAATAAAACCATGCTTTATATGCTATTTATTTTTTCTACATCGATTAATTCCCGTTGTGTACGTGTATATGCGTTTTAGGTACTTAAAAACACAATACCGCCAAAAATGTTCGTTTTTTAATGGAGAGTATTTTCTATTTGAAAACATTTTTGTTTTTATTAGTTTGCAGCAGTGAACTTGCGACGGACGTACGAAGTTTGCTTGTAAATCGCTCGGCTGGGAGACGAACGGATGTATGACGGACGGACGAATGACGGACGGACGCGACGGGCCATTGTAAATCCTGCCTTAGTTCCCAATTCGGCGGAGCTTCCTTAAGCGGTATTCACAATAGAGCGTCGCGATGCGACGAGAGTTATTTGGGTCTTCGCAATAGAACGATGTGCTGTCACCGGCCGTCGGCGACACGATCGTGCTGCCATCTGTTATCCTGCTAGGAAGCTAAAAGTGGACGAAATACAGTGGATTCGTTTGCCATTTAGTTAGCAAAATTGTTCATTTGTAGTGATATATACTTTTCTTTAATAAAAGTATTATATTAAAATTCGAAATGGTGTAGGACATGAACGATTCTGCAGGCATCGGAAAAGAAAACATACTTTTGTTTTCCTAAATGTAGGTAAAACTGATATAAATTTGGACCCGAATGAGAATTTCTGCAAATAGTTTGTTATGTAAATTTTAATTGTTCTTTGTCTCAGCTTTTAGCCAATTTATTTATTATGAAGTACAGAAATGTTATTCTTCTTATTCCCCGACGCTGGCGACGAGCGCCAAAACCAATGTTCGTCGCTCGTGCGATGTTCGCGACGCCTGACGCTAGCGTCAAGGTTGTGATTGGCTGATGCTCGATGCGACGCGATGCGTCGCGTCGCAACGGTATATTGTTAGGGCCACCTGTTTTTCGCGAAAATATTCCAGGACTCCTTATACTCCAAAACACTAGAACTGAGATCTCACTTTCGTGATTGGAAGTCACACTTTGCAGGTGTCTTCTCGTGGTTCACGGACACTCAGTGTCGGAGTTACTTAATTCTGATTGGCCCAGTCATGTAAGGAACTGCATCCCGACAAAGAGACACAAGGCCGATAACCAAAGGAAAACTGCACACATGCCAGATTGGAGTCTAGCCTTGGCGTAAATCTTTTCGTGAAAAACGGGTGGCCCTATCTATTGTGAATACGGCTTTAGCGTCAGCCCCGTGGGACTGAACAAGTGTTCCACTGTGCAGTTGGTGCGGTTCTTCTACCCTGTGCTGGCTCGTCGCCCTGGCGTCGCTCGCGACGACGATGTCGGCGGAGCAGCAGCAGCAGCAGCAGCAGCAGCAACAGGAGGAAGACCCGTACGTGCTGGCGGCCCGGCGGGACTGCGAGCAAGGGCTGGGTTGCGCGAGGCACCACGTCGTCGAGGCCCTAGCGGAGGTCCTCCGAGGGTCCGAGACCCCGAGGTCCCTCGGCGGGCCCTTGAGGCTGGTGGCCACCGCGGACCCCACCCGGGAGGAAAACCTGCTGGAGGGTGTGCTGGACACCGAGCCCCGGGAGGAAGACACGCCCGCGAAGCGGCTGCTCAAGTTCTGCGGCAGGCTGGCCCGCCGCTTCGCCCGGGGGCACGACCTCGTGTGGCAGCTGCAGCCAGGTGCGTTAACACTATTAAAAAAAAAAAAAAAAAAACTGGTCCCGGCTTTTTTTTTTTCTTTTTTTTTTTTTAAGTGGAATGAAATATTCAAACAAGCTTTGTCCGAACAACACTCGAGTATAGTCTTCAAAGGCTGTTCACGGGGTAAAGTGAGCGCTTTTGAAAGCCCTGCTAAAGATCTATTTGTATACACATGATGTATACTTCCGCCATACTTGAAATGAACATTGCTAAGGGCCTGGCCACATTATTCGTGCGTTGGCCAAGTAAAACGGCGAAATTAGTAGAAAAGTAAATATTTTATAACTTCGCTCGTTCATACATTTATATGCGTTAAAAATATAGAAAGTAACACAAATCAATTCAGTTTCCTCAAATCTTTTCATATAGCTTTTCATTCAGCGTTAAGATATGGAACTACTTCCTCTCCATCATTGCTAACTTTAGAGAACGCATACCAGTCAGTTAGTCCGTTAACATGCACGCAGACAGGGGCAGTGACATTTTTTAAAGGTTGATTTCAAAAGTGCTCAATTTATCGTGAACAGCCTTTACAACACTTCACTTCCTTCCACCCATTTTCTACTGGCGTTTCTGCTCCCGTGTAGGTTACGATCCAGCCCCCTCCGGAGGGGTCTGGCTCCAGGCATAACAGTTCTCGTACCCATGGGCATGCCCGTAAATATCTGCTATACCCATGGAGCTGCGACGGGCAAGATGGCGGCTACCCGAGTGGCAACCTCCACCCGTATATATCCGTTTACGAAAAAAATTACGGGTTCTGTAAAACGTATTTGTGTGCGAAATGAAACATAATGTACGCGCAAGTAACGGGAAGCGTTTCAATCAACTCCCACAGTCGTAATTAAAACAATAAACGCAGCAATAAAAATACGTGATAACTATCGAATTTATATGCGGCGCATTTCGAAAGTTGTGTGTGCAGCTCAGTGGGATGGCGCGTGGGTTCGCGCCACGTATTTTTAGGTTTTAGAGTTACAGTGTCTGCCATATAAAACAGTTTTTTTTTTTTATGTGATACATTATTGCGGTTCGTAATTTAAGTTACTGCCAGAAAATTCTATTTCTACAATATATTTGTCTGCAAACCGAAGCTAAATAAATAAAACCTCAAACAGCTGATTGAACTGTGCAGTTATTTGCGTATTATAACTTTCATACAAATAAATTCTTAAAATATACTTTTTCTATCAAAAACGTTAACTATAAACAACAATAATGTATCACATAAAGTAACTAAAACATTTTGTTATATGACGGAGATTGAGCTACGCACACAAATTACAAACATGCAGTGTAAAGACAGAATTTGATCTGTGTAGCATAAGTGAAGTTAACCCACACACATAAAAGCTTTATTATTTGTATTGTGATATTTTTGCATTCTTTTATTCTCCTAACCGCATAAGCTTGTTTGATTACGGAAAGCACAATATTGATTATTAAGCCTGTTACAGATAAATATTTAAATAATTAAATAATGTTTTAATTAGCCGCGTAAACGTCCGTTGTAATAAATATAAATACAGCACCTTCTTTTTCATACATAGGCAGTGCCGTTACTAATATAATTTTTCATAAATTAATAGTCTAATACTAGTACTCTGAAACTGAAATAAATACAGTCTTCAAGAAAAATAATAATCTCCATATTTTTGGGATGTACACAAAGCACCTAAATATAATATTTGATCGCATTTGTAACCCTGCCAACTGCGGAAAGTCTGCCATTTGCGAGTTGTTTTTTTTTTAAATGCCATTTACAATTTTCTGTAAGCACTTCAGGTATCGTGTAGGCATAAACTGATTGATTCTCTCTTCTCTTCTGCTGCAGAAACTTGCATGCCTTCTGTTGTGCCCACGGGCATAACACAAAGGGATGGCTTTAGGGCCGGGCCACAAGTGTCATATACCTAGGGCCCGTGATTTTTCGCGAAAAAAAGAAATCGGAGCATTCAGTAGACTCCAGTACTATATACACACCGCGGCTGTTAACATACTACCATTGGCTACCGGTGTCGTGTCCGCATTTGACCGAGCCACTCAGTATTCTGTAACTCCGACACTGAACTCTAGTGATTCTTGCGCTAACTGTTGACAAGAACCAGAACATGGTTCAGCCGATCAACAGAGGTGCTATCAACTGCATCTTGTCTCGGAACATTTTCGCGAAACTTCACTGCCCCCCACATATGCCTAACACATTCAGAGTTATGCCGACAAGCACATACAAAACACAACATAAGCGCAGTGGCCATGGCTACATTTGATATAACTATAGTGATATTATTTTGTTTATGTTGGTACATTTGTACCGAAGAAATTAAGTTCTGTGTAGTTGGTAGCGATTTTTTGTCAAGAATTATTCTTTTCGTTTGATCCGAGACGTTTTGAAAATGAGAAATTGTTATAATTTCAATTCTTACTATTAACGTTACTTAAAAACGTTACAAAACTTCCGTGCTTGCGATTATCCAGAAATAAACGAAAGAAAATATCTGCCCGGGGAATGAAGTCAAAATACGCAATTTTTTTTATTATTTGATAACGTAGTACAAGTGTCGGGACTTCTGATTGGCTGAATATTGACACACAGTGATAGTAACAAGGAAAGTTAAACCAAGTTAAACTCTCCTTGTTGCTATAGCTGTGCTTGGGTGAGTTCTTATCGCTATGCGTGATTGTAGCCACTCGAACTGAAAACAAGCAGTTTAACTCTTATGTAGGTATAGCACCGTGTTGTGTTAGCAATGTGCTTAAAAATAGAATGCAGCCCGGCCTTAAGCAGGGCGTGAGACAATAAGCCAGAGACACCTTTTTTTTTCCGCGAAAAGAGTTCAGGATAAGTTGCGTTCTAAAGCACGTTTAGTTCAGAACCTCTTTCGTGATTGGATCGTTTGAATTGTCGCGCGTATGAACTGTCTGCCCGCTAAACTCGGACACTGAAACATAATTATGATTGGCTCATTCTTGTAGCACAATGTTTTCACACAAAGGCAAGCGGCCAATAGTCAAATGAAGACTGCAAGTTTGAACACAGGATATTGAAGTCTAGCCTCCGCGTAGATATTTTCGCGAGAAAAAAGGAGACCCTGACAATAACTAACGAACTCCAAATAATTACATTTAAGTCCACATATGTTTCTGGAGGCAGAAATAGAAAAACCTAAAAATGTAAATATCATATTAATTATATTCTCGGTTTATTCACACATTTTGAATCAAACAATTGAAAACTCACCCCATGTATGAAGCGTTCTGTTGTTTTCTTAATATGTTTTCTATCACAAGCATTGCATACTTGCAATAACGGTGTCGGACCCCAAAATATTAATAATTTAATATTTGTACCAAACTTTGTTCAACTCGTACGCATTGTATGTGATGAGATTTTCCTCGAATAAAAGAATTTTACGCCTTATATTTTTTCAATAATTCGACGTCAAATACAGAATTCTTCTGTTTTGTTGCAGTCAGTAATAACAAATACTAGGTCATATTTACACACGTGTTTTGAATTCCAGCTTGTCCCAAAATGAATCCGCGAATACTTCAGGTCTCTAACTATCGCGTAACCATTGTCTTGTCGAGCAATATTCACGTTGTTAATATCATTAGTGTCCTTTTTACCTGACTCGTAATTTTTAACTATTGTGGTTTGTAATATTTAGGCACATGCAAATTTCGCGTTATTATTCGGCTTCAGGCTGAACTTCACAATACTGTACGTGCCGGAGTCGTTTTTCCATTGGCTGCTGCACAGATGACAAGCCACGCCCTCTCTAACTGAACTGCACGTGATTGGGGCACACAATTGTATTACAAAGGTATGCGTGTTTTAAAGTTTAACGGGTCCCCATATAATAAAGCGAATTTTGCAGGTCTCTAGAAATATGCAAATAAAATGATTATTGTTTAGAAAGTTTCTATGTGTGTTTGTGATTTATGATTAGAGACCTGCAAAATTCGCGTTATTATTTGGGGACGGGTTTAACTTAAAACACACGTAGCTTTGCAATACGTTTTTTTTTTTTCGCTGAACTATAATTAATTTGACACGCTCATCAGCCATGCACCCCCAATCACGTGCAGTTCACTCAGAAGGAGGGAGCGGCCAGCGGCGAAACGACAGTACTGCGAGGATTTTAGCTGTTATAATGCGCAGCTGTCAGGAGTGGTCTACTTTGCACGGTTATTCCAGAGGAGCCGCGGACGAAGAGGAAGACGCAGATGATGTTCCTGCTGCCGCTGGCTCTGCTGAAGTTGAAGATGCTGCTGGTGCCGATCCTCTTGAGCGTGCTGTTCATCAAGAAGTTGCTGTTCGTGGGCGTGATGCTGCTGCCGACACTGCTCAACTTCCTCAAGGTCTGCAAGAAGCCGCACTACTCGTGGCTCGCCATCCCCGACCACGACGAACACCACTATGCACACCCTTCCACGGCAAGTACGCCGGGAGTAAAAGTTTCGTCGAACCGAACGAAATTTGATTTTGGTCCAACTATTTTGTTTGCTGAAACCCAAGTTATTTTATTGTTCGCGTTCGGTTGCCTCAAACTGTAAGATTTGGTTGGCTGCACGAATACACTAAACAGTTTGGGCCGATAAAAACCGAATTTTACTTATTCGGCCGAGTTTCGAACTTAGGTCACGACCGCTAACTGATGACTAGCGACCTGCAAAATTCGCGTTATTTTTTCGCATCAAGCTAAACTTCACGGTACTGTGTACACTCGAGCCCGCGTCGTTTCTCCGTTGACTGCTGGCTGTACGATAAGTCACTCCCTTTCTGAGTGAACAGCGCGTGATTGGGGCACACGGCTGTGGGGAGTTCATTTATTGGCGCAGAGTTACCTGGGGCGTGTCAAATAAAGACTGGACCAATGGCAAACGTATTGCATAAGAAAAGTGTTTTAAGTTTAACAAGCCCTCAAATTATAACGCGAATTTGAAGGTCTCTACTGATGACGCAGGAAAGCGTTTAAATATATATGTGTGTATACATATACTATATATATATATATATATATATATATATTGAAATATTTGTTTGCGCACGTTACCCAATATATATTATATATATATATATATATATATATATATATATATATATATATATATATATATATATATATATATATATATATATTGGGTAACGTGCGCAAACAAATATTTCAAGTTTTACAGCTTTACTTGTCAGTTTCTTGTAGCATTGTTTTATTAATGTGTTTATACGATTGTTGAGCATATATAGATGCACTAACAAACACGGTTACTATCCTAATTGTCACAAAACATACAAACAAACTCTCGAGCTGTATTTTCGAACGAAGGCAGTCAAATTAGTGGCCAAACAAATATATTATACAGTTGATTCAACAAGATATTTAGTTGACGGTCTAAATTTTTTTTTTGGCCCAACACAGATATTTTGTTAATTGAACCATATTTTGTTCAATTTTCTCTCCGTGTAGCAACTTTGCTCTGAGATGACGTGTTTGGTTTTTTTTTTTTTTTTTTTTTCCATAAATACCTTACAAATCACAAAGGTGTGATACTTCTGTTTTTTTTTTTTTTTTTTTTTTTTTTTTTGTAAAATTGATCTTTTACTGTATTTTATCTATACATTATAATTAGGGAAAAGAAAATTCATCGAGTTCAGTGACCCGTAGGCTAGACTCCGCAGTCCTGTGTACACTCGAGCCCCAGATGTTTGTTCATTGGTTGCTGCCCCTGGAGAGTAGCCAGTGTTACTTCACACCTGGCAGTATGGCACTCGCTACTTGCTTCCTTGCAAGTATGTTATTGGTTCAGAGTCGTCCAGGGCGTGCCTAACGTGATCCAATTGCAAAGGGGACCTCAGGGTATATATGTCTTGACGTATATCATGTCTTGAAACCAGATCGCGAAATTGTCCCATCCCTAATTATAATATTTCATTTATAATTTACAGTAGTGAGAAATATATTCTCATCACGAAAACGGATCGTTGTTCTTTTGGTGAAACGTTGTCTACTTAGTTACGCTTTGTTCGCATGCACCGTAGGAATTGCCTGACATTAGAACTTCAGCAGAACTTCAGAAAGTAGGAAGTATATGCTGTTCATGGTAAAGTGAGCACATTCTGAAGCCCTCTCATTTGGAATAATACCCTTAGACATTAACTTCCGAGTGCGGTGGAATACACTCACTGTAATTATTACTTACATGGTAATATTTATTTTAAAATGTGTCGGAAGGATAAAAGTAGACTGATGAAAAAAGTAACTAGGGCCTCGAAAGTGCTCGCTTTACCGTGAACAGCCTATAATAGTGAATGGACTGTACTTTCTGAGCCAGCCTCGTATAGTGATGCTTTCTATCAACGCGTAATGATAAGCGACCCTGCCATTTTGCTTAGCAATTTGAGCTACACTACAGCAAAGCTAATTTGAGCATTTCTTTGTTGTTCAGAACAAAACTCGCATGGATGTGCAGGCTTTGTTCGGTTAGTGTTTAACACGACCTCACAAGAACACGACAGCGCAGTAACAATGATATTGTTAACGACAGGATTTATTTTTATAGCAACTCAAAGGGACATGATTTATTGTACATCCTTTTATACGATAAAGGACATTTGATTGGTCCAATATCAGCTCGGCTCTCCATTGGTTGATGACCGGTCAATAATGAAGGCTGTAAAGTACAGGGTAGTGTTGGGTGTGGTATGAACCAATAGGACGATGGTGAGTTCTAACACAGACAAAAACAGAACCGGTGTTCTTACAGTAGTGGATATAGATGGCTCACTTCTGATACGTCTTAAGTGCCAGTAAATGTGTGCAGACCTCAATATCTTAATAAGAAGGTGTCGAGTTAGACTCCCACAGCCATCTGCTCACTCGAGTTTTCGTCACCTCTTGATTGGCTGGCACTTCAGGCCCAACTCGTTCTCCTCTTCAACCCGGCCACACGGAATCAAGCTACAGTCCGTTCATTGTTACTTCCTACTTTTCTGAATCCCTGCTAAAGTTCTACTTCCAGGATATTCCTCCGCCTCATACAAGCTAAGTATATCTAAGTCTAGAAAATCACACCGTAAGTAGAGCCATGCAAAATTCGCGTTATTTTTGGGCATCAGGCTGTACTTCACATTACTGTATGTACCAGAGCCGGCGTCGTTTTTCCATTGGCTGCTGCTTAGATGTCAAGCCACGCCCTTTCTAATTGAACCGTACGTGATTGGGGGTACACAACTGTGTGGTGTTCAATGATTGACGCAGCGTTGCCCAGGGCGTGTTAGATAGAGTATGGTTCAATGTCAGACGTATTACAAAGGTACGAGTGTTTAAAGTTCAATGTGTACCCAAATAATAACTCGAATTTTGCATGTCTCTAACCACAAGACAACGCACCGAATTCGTGCGCACTCAGTTGTAATGATTTTTCGCATGAGAACTATTTATTACTAGGCACTACCAACACACAAGTTTTCTTACTGTTTTAATCACATTTATGATGAATTAGATATTATAATTTATTAATAAAATACAGGTAAAACCTTAATTTAAGGACAAATAATACACTTTCATGTTAACAGTGGTTTAAAACGGTAGTGGTACATGACGTATTTAAAAAATAACTAAACTCGTCATACACGGGGTGATTTTTCAAAGGTTTGATTCTAAAAGTGTCGAGAAACAGCGAATAGCCTGTAACTGCCGATGGTTCCTCCTCGATAACTCGCTTTGCACCTCCGGACTCATTGCCAAACGAGGGGGGGGGGGGGGAAACACCGCGACACAAACTAGCCGTTTTACAGGCCGCGACAATACTAATGCACGAGCCGTCTCCCTCGGCAGAGCCTTTGCACGGTAAAGTGAGCACTTTCTGAATCGTCCTTTGAAGAAAAAAAAATCACTTCCCCACATCTGCATGCTTATTACACTTCACACTGGCATGCAAACTCACTAGTTAAGTCGGCAGCGGATAAATATGAATAGTTTTCAAGATTTGGCGTTGTATTGCGAGTGTTGTGTTTATATACAGCGAAACTCTGTTAAGACGTTTCAGGAAAATACTGAGAAATGTGTGCTAAATAAGTAGGAAAAAACTTATTAAAAAGGGTAAAATTATGTATTTGTAACAGACCAAGTGCAAACATTTTAGGCTTGTTAAGTAAAAAAAAAAAAAAACTTCTTAAGAGGGATAGGAAAATACATATCAGTAGGGATAGGAAAATTTCGCGAGTTCAATGACCTGTAGGCTATACTCAACAGTCCTGTGTATAAGCAAGCCCCAGATGTTTGTTCATTGGCTGCTGCCCCACAGAGTAGTCAGTGTTGCCTCACACCTGGCAGTGTGGGGTTTGCTAATTGTTTCCTTGCAAGTCTGCTATTGGTTCAGAGTCGCCCGCCCAGGACGTGTCTAATAAACTGTGATCCAATTGCAGAGGTGACTTCAGTGTACACGTGTTGGACGTCTATCTTGTCCTGAAATGAATTTGCGAAATTTTCCTATCCCTACACATCAGTAAAGCTGGGCTCACAACCATCCGTCGCGTCCGTCAGTCTGTTCTTTCATCCGTCATTTGAAAGCGACTCACAAGCCATCGTCCGTCAATACTTCTGCACGGCAAAATTTCAGTGTGACAACATAGCAGTGAAATCTTTCTTTAGTTGGAGGTATATTTTGGTCTGAAATACACTTTTAAGAGACAAAAATTTTGCAGAAATTATTTTTTTGCGCGATGATAATTTATATTGAATTATAGTTTACATGTTTAATTCCTGAATTTACCACTAAAGATAATATACATAGATACCCCTTCTTGCATTATATTCCAAATTGGGTATTCCCATCTACGAGATGTCGTCAGAAGGCGGTGGCCCATCCGTCGTTCCGTCGAAAGTTGAAGTTTTAGAAACATTTGACTGACTGACGGATGGAAATAAAGTTGCCCTGCGATTGGTTGTAGATCACGTGACCACCTGACGGACGGGCGACTGACGGAAGCGACGAATGGTTAAGAGTCCAGCTTAACACCTTTAAATTCCTAAAGGTTGTTCACGATAAAGTGAGCACTTTTGAAATGAACCTTTGAAAAAAATTTACTGCCCCTGAACGCGTATATTTTAATGGGCACACTGAGTGACATTTTCTCAGTAAAGTTGGCAACGTTGAATGGAAAATAGTTCCATATCTTAACGTCGAATATAAAGTGTTCGTGACAACTTAAATTATTTCTTTCGCTTTCCGTTTTATTTTTTATGCACCGAAGTGTGAAAATGAGCAGATATGTATAATATTTATTTTCCTAGAAATGTCGCAAATTTACTTTACTGACGCATGAATAAAGTGAGGAGACCCATGGCAATGTTAATTTTACATAAGGCGGAAGAATACATAACGTGCATAAGTAAGGCTTTCAAAAGTGCTCTTTTTACAGAGAACAGCCTATATCTATTCCACGGTTTCATTTCTAAGGCGCAGGGATAAAGTGATCAGACCGATAACAATTTTTAAATTTGAAAACCAGCGGAAGGATACTAAACGGGGAAGGGGGGGGGGGAATAGATCCAAAGCAGGAATATTCAGAATTGCACAATTAACAGTTGACAGCATGTACCGAATGATAACGCGAAGTGTTTGGGTCTCTATTGTCGATGGGGCCGCGGTGGTGTAGATGTCAGACTACTCCCCTTCCACCCAGGCGAACCGGGTTCGATTCCCGGTGGGGTGTCGCTCCCGGACGATGCCGCTGGTCGGCGGAGTATTTCTCGGCGATCTCACTGTCACCCCCCTACCCCCCTCTTTCCCACACACAGGCCTTATCACGCTTCTCCCTCATCGGCTCTCGAGACCTCTATGTTAAGAGCTGACCACGCCCCTCCGCTCTTACTGAATGAGGTGGCACAGTGGTCTCGCATTCAGAAGGACCCGGGTTCGATTCCCGGTGGGATGTCGCTCCCGGACGATGCCGCTGGTCGGCGGAGTATTTCTCGGCGATCTCACTGTCACCCCCCCCCCCCCCTCTTTCCCACACACAGGCCTTATCACGCTTCTCCCGCATCGGCTCTCGAGACCTCTATGTTAAGAGCTGACCACGCCCCTCCACTCTTACCGAATGAGGTGGCACAGTGGTCTCGCATTCAGAAGGACCCGGGTTCTATTCCCGGTCCAGCCATCCTGATTTCGGTTTTCCATGGTTTTCCGGAATCACTCCAGGCGAATGCTGGGATGGGTCCCTGACAAAGGCCATTGCCGATTACTTCCCAATCCCTCTTCCCTGTGCAACTTGCACCGTCTCTAATGACCTCGCTGTCGACGAGACGTTAACACTTTGAGGTCTGCACACTTTTACCAGCTTTTAAAATACAAGCTAGGCGTTAGTCACCTATACCCATACCGCTGTTCTATTGGTCGCTATTGCCACTTAACGCCATTCTACTGCTCAAAATGACACCAGTCTTTCCGCATTGGCCGGCTGCCAACCAATGGAGTGCCGAGTTTACCGTTTTCCAACCAAATGTTCTTTCTTTCAGGATGTACATCCCATCGTGTTGATTTTCGTAGCCACCCAAAACTTTGTCGTTCATTTACGGATTTCGATGTTTATGTTGTATTAATTCCTATTTAAAATACTTATGAAACATGGAACTTATGTAATTTTACCCGGACCAGTTTTAATTTTGATGTGGAATGAAATATTCAGCCAATTTTGCCCGAACTACACACGAGTATAGTCCTAAAAGTATTAAGCCCAATTGCTAGGGGCACACGAATTTCGCGAAAAGATTTTACGACCTGTTGTATTTCAGAACACTTTAGCTCAGGTCCACTTTTGTGACTGAGTTATCTAGTTGTCAAGCGTGTTAAATGTCTGTCCCCGAATCAGAGACGTACAGTATCGGAGTAACTTAATTCCTATTGGCCAGTCAACTAAGAAAATGTTTCTCACAGACACACGCCGCCAATAAGCAAAAGGAAACTGCTGGCACGCTCGTAGGGCATTGAAATTTTAGCACGAGCGGAAATCTTTTCGCGAAATTCGTGTGTCCCTACCAATCACCTACCTACGCTCCACTCTTGTTGACGACGGCTGTGTTTGCAGATTTCGACTCGAGCCCGTACAGCAACTACCTGCCGGCGTCCGGGGACGATCAAGGAGATCACGGCATCTCGTCGTACTCCAGGAGGAGGTGGAGGACTCGAGCCGTAAGCAGGTCGGCCCGGAACACGGAGGTCCCCCCGCAGAAGCCCTGCGCGAGCAAGGACTGCGACCAAGCCGCCTGGACCGGCTAGCATCCTTCATATACGCTGTTCACGGTAAAGTGAGCACTTTTTAAGGCCCTTCTAAATTTTTCCTGTCATCCAATTCCCATCTTCTGTACACATTGCAATGCGACCAATGAACACAGTGCATGCATTACCCCGCCCTCGAAATTGAATGCCTGAGGCTGCAATAGGGTGTATTTATTATTGGTTAATGCCTGTTGGCAGGGCCTTAAAAAGTGCTCACTTTACTGTGAACAGCGTATACCTCTCGTCTCTCCTAGTCTGGAGGGGATCAAGACACCAGGACTCTTCGCCAACAGCCTCCCCGCTGTCCTTGCAGGGAACGACGGGGTCCCTCGTCGACATCTCCTTCAGGGCCGGCGTGTTCAACGAGCAAATTGCCACCATAAACACCATCTACACATTTTAAAACTCTAGTATTTTACTTTGCGTTTGCTCCCCGATATGGAGTTCGACACAACGGAACCGTCCATGATAAATTCGAACACGTGGGCTGGAAGTTTTTCTTGAAAACGACTGGCGACACTGACAGGTCCTTGCTCCTCAAGACGGCTTCCGCGTGTTCGGAAATTCACCGATGAATCCACCAGTGGTTGATACCTCCGGTGTAAATCGGTTGACGCATTTTTTTGAACATCGCGTTGATTTTTACCGGTGTTTACGTGTTAATAACATTTCGCATCAAATGTTAAAGTTTCCATCGCCCATTTGTATAACTCGACGTCTGAATTATTTTGATATATTTTGGATTACACTTGGAAATTACGAGTTGTGGGTGTTTTTAACTTTTATTTTTCAGACAAAGGGTTCGAAAATCCAATGGTTGGTGTTTTGGTGCACGTCCGCCAGATCCACCAGATTTCCATGCCGGTGGAACCGATGGATGGATCGGTTCAACCGGACTCAACTAAACGTATAATTCTCGAACGTCCGGTGTACATCGGCGAATGCACCTATGAATTTCCGAATACGCGGCTTGCAGAGGGTACCGGCCAGCTTCTATGGGGAAACTGTCAACTGCCCCTCGTACTTTGAGGTTATTACCGGGTGTCTAACAACCAAGCCGGTTATACTTCTGCGTCCACGCAAACCTCGAACGATTAATGTAGTCCCGCATTTGTAGTATTTACTAAGTGAACGTGGCTAGAGACAATTTTTTTTTTTTTTTTTTTTTTCGATTAACTCAAGTCTTACGTTTGTTACACCCAGCTGCTACAGGTAAATATTGCAAGAGACATGATTTCCTCGTCCCTCCCTTCCAGCTGGTACACTTCCGTTCACAGCTGGCTGTGGTCCTAAACCCTGTCGATATTGCCCGGAAGTAGATATAATGCTACATTAAATACGTGACTGATGTGTAGACATTCAGCTGCACATAGTATATCCACACATTTTCTTGAATCGGCAGGTGTGTAAATCAGTATTTTTTTAAAATTACTGTTTAACATTTGTTCTCACGATTGATTCTCATAGATCGTAGATTGGCCGCAATGTTTTAATGTGCCGTGGTAGGCAGACGATTTTTTTTTTTTTTTACCTTTGTCTTGTAGCAAGATTTAGCCATTTGAGTTATTGTGGCATATTGCTTTACAAGCGAGTACACGTGTTAGAATGGCAGTTTCCAGGCGCATTTAAAAATTGACGGAAGTAAATATTTCATATTTATGTTTTCAGTCTTAATGACCAGACATTGGCAGTAATTAAACCCGATTGTCATTTCCCTTGGGCCATATTTTTCCCAAGGCATTTGATTTTTTGGACGGGTCTTAATTCATAACGTGCAACAGTTGGAAGGTTTTTTGGAACATTATGCGTAGCTCAACGCCTAGAATTTCTCTTACACCCAGCGTTCTGCAAGTTTGCTATAGTTTTTCATGTAATATTTTTCTGAATTGGTTAGCCAACTCTATGCTGGCTACCTGTGTCATTTTATGACGTATCCATCTGTTGTGCGAAGAAAATTAAGTCTCTGAAATTGACTGCTGAAAGTCTCCGATGCCATTATATTCCCAAACATGTTTTAAAAGTGCATCGAGAAAGAATGTTGATTATTATGATGTGAATGTGTGTTGTGTATTTATTTACGAATGTCTATACTAAAACAAACCCGGAACAAAGTTCTAATATTTATTGTTTGTTAATAAATGTTAATGAAAAAAATTTTATTTTTTTTGGATTTACTTGGATATTATTTTCTTGAGAAATACATGTAGGTAGGTATATTTTGTGGTGTGTCTATCACACAAATTGAAACATTCGCGTTTCATAATGCACAAATCTGTGCACCATCTATGAATATAGAAAGGGGTTTTTTTAAACACTGTTACTGTAGTTTAAAGGAGAATTATGTGTTCATGTTAAAATTAATTTATTGTTGTCCACAGGGGATGCTATTGGCTAAAATAAACTTAAAATTGTACTCGTAGTGTAATACTTTACGTAATAGAGTTCATTTATGATCTGAGAATACCTGATAATAATGAATAATAACATTTGCGAGTTCGTTTTTAACATGGTACATTTTCACATTTTTATAGTTCCGTAACCTCTCACAGATTATTTTCCATATTATGAAGAAATATCTTAAGTGATAAGTTGTAGTGGAAATGGAGTTAGCAACCATTTAGCTATTGCATCGTGTTTTTCTACGGTTTTTACTGTTAATATTAAGTCAATTAAAAAGCAACTTACTACTTGAGCTTCATGTAAATTTACAGATACATAAACTAAAAGCAGAGAAATGAGTAGGACAAGAAGTTACTGAAGTATCTAGTTCCTCAACGTCGACGCAAATAATTTTTATGAAGTTCTTAAAAGAATACACGGTAGGTAGACCTTGACGTATTGTTGATAGAGGTATCACATGAGAAGTAATCAGAAACATAGACCTCACTAATGATAAAATGAAAAGTTCACACGTGCCGTACCCGGGACTCGAACCCAGATGCCCTTGTTCTATAAGTTAGCATTCAATAAACTTGTTAAGGAGATAGGAGTAGGAGCATCGAATCCGGTTGAAATCGGTGAAATATTCTGGTCGACTGTGTTTGCCAAACATAAATATTTACAGGGTCGTAATTTTGAAGACAAGTATGTAAGTCACTCAAATATTGTAATGTTACGTGATCTAATGTACAGTTACTTGTGTGAAAAAATTTGTGTGGGAATCAGTTTATTGGTCACCGAAATTGGGCAGAAGATGTTCAAGTTCCCCCACCTGGCACTACCTTGCAGAAAGTGGAGCGAAATACGGTCTTATGCGTATGTTAGATGCTCCTAATGGATACTGTCAGCTCACAAATTTTGGCTGCATTGTTTAAATCATAAAACATACTGATCTAAATTATTGATATTTCCACCATTTAAAAATAAAATGTCCGAACTTCTTACTAAAGGTACGTTTACAAGCCTGTGGCACAACTTGTGTGCAAACTTTTGTGGGGATCGGTTGATTTGTCCCTGAGATATGACATAAAGGCTCAATTTTCTCATGTGGTTCTACCTCCATGAGCAGCAGACAAAAAGGCAATGTATTAACACATTCTATTTTTATCACAGGTGATGCAAATATGTAAAGTTGTTCGGTTTAAGTTATTTGGGACATACAGCATACTGTAGGCTGTTCACGGTAAAATGAGCACTTTTGAAAGCCCTGTTTAAGATCTACTTGTATACACGTTGTGTATTATTCCTCTTTATGAAAAATTAGCGTTGCCGTGGGTCTCATCACTTTATTCATGCGTCGGTCAAATGAACTCTGAAATTATTAAGAAAGTAAATAAGGCCTACTTTACAAATCTGCTCAGTTTTACACTTCTATGAATAAAAAAAAAAAATTCAAGCGAAAGAAATAATTTTAACTTATCACAGATGTTTACGTAACACTTTTCATTCGACGTTATGATGTAGAACTACTTTCCATTCATCGTTAACGACTAGGCGAATTTCACTCAGTGAGCTTGTTAAAATATATCCATGCATGGACAGTGACTTTTTTCTAAGGTTATTTCTAAAGTTCTCACTTTATCGTGAACAGCCTTTAATCTAAAATATATACATGGCTGTTATATTGAAAATGTGTCTCTTACTACCCTTAATACATATACATTTATATGGTCTACAAAGCATAACTTGTCGCCTGAATATTGTGGAATCGGTTGACTTTTTTTTCCGAGATATGATAAAAACTTAATTGTTTCATATGGCACTATCTTAAAAAATGGTGCACAAAAGAGACTATGTGTAGACCCATTGATATATTTAATAAATACTGCCTGTACACAAAGTTAAGTTGAAATGTGTTACATATTTCCGCAGAGTGTACTAGTGTAAAATATGTATCTAGCCTCCAATAGAAAACAAGTTGTAACAATCCTCCCTCTCTCTAACCTAGAACTCACTGATTCTCCTGTATTTACCTATTTCAGCTAGTCTCAAGCACAATTCAGCCACTGTAGGAGGAAGTGAGCTTCTAGGGACGAAACTATCGCTGGTCAGACTAATAAGTGAGAGTACGTGCATAAATAACACATTTATTATAACATCAATTACTACTCGGATTAATACAATACAACAAAAAACATGGAGCAAATATCAATTAAGCTTATACTTCTCTTGGTGGTACAAATAACAGAACAACTATCAACCTTGGAAGTTATGCTAACCTTAACCTTGCCAGAATTCTTACGCCGAGATGATTGGTAACGGGGATTCGTGAAATAACGTTACGCCTACTGCAACGCGGTTTATGCTCACCAATCCCAATACCGTAGAAGGGCCCAGAGCTCCTCTAGGCCAGGTCTTATACGTTGCCTTCTGCTTCGTGTCGATTCACACACTTAACACCCACTGGCTCTCTTCTTACTCTGCGGTGCCGTCTGGGAAGACTGCGTCATGGGGGGAGGGAGGGGGGCGACGCCCTGGGTGGCGCTTTAAACACTCCAGCGATGTGGAGCATGTTTTACAAACAATTTGCTCGTCCACAATATATAGTGCGTAGCACCTTAGGTGGCATGTGTGCGGCGCATGGTTGCCGCTACAATGGGGTTTGACCCATTTAGAACACATTTGTTTACATGGCCTACCGCAGTACTTATTGTTTGCCGAATTTGGTAGAATCTGTGTAGATTGTTTCCCGCAGATATGATATTAAAACACATTATTTTTTTCGTATGGCACTGTCTTACAAGATGGCGAATGAAAGAGATTGTGTAGAAACATTTGACGTTTGTAATAAACACTGCCAGAATACAAAATTAAGTTGGAGTTAGTTAATTTACTTCGTATATATGTCGTATTGAGTTAAAATGTTTATACGGCCACCTTTTTGAAAATAAATCCCTGAACCACTTAGAACAATTCAGTTAATATGGCCTGCCGTACAACTTGTTTACCGAATTTGGTGCCATCGGCTGATTTGTTTTTCGATATACGACATAAAAACTTATTTTGTGGTACAATCGTATAAAATGACGGGAAAAAGATGCTGTTTTGGCATATTCGATGCATGAAAGAAATTATTTGATCATATTAAGTTCAGTCGAAAGTGGTCAAACGGTATGGTACATATAGCAAATCAACCTTAAATATTTGTATTAGCGCTATTTCGGAAATAACCGCATTTTCTATTTAAATTGCGTATGTTTGCATTGTCTACCGTAGTAACGGTTACGCGCCAAATTCGGTGGGAATTAGTTGAGTAGTTTACATGGTACAACTTAAAAGGTTAATAGTTATAGGCTGTTCATGGTAAAATGAGCACTTTTTGAAAGCCTTGCTTAAGATCTACTTGTATACAAGTTGTGTATTCTTCCGCCTTGCGCAAAATTAACATTGTCATGGGCCTCATCACTTTATTCATGCGTCGGACAAATAAAAATGTGGAAATTATTAAGAAAATAAATATTTTACAAATCTGCTCATTTTTCCCCTTCAACGCATAAAAAAAAACAGAAAGCGAAATAAATAATTTTAAGTAATTACAATAGGTTACCTAGCACTTTTTATTCGACGTTTGGATATGGAACTACTTTCCGTCCACCGTTACCAACTTTACTGGGCGGATGTCACTCAGTGCGCCCATTAAAATAAATGCGTGCAGGGGCAGTAACTTTTTTCTAAGGTTCATTTCTAAAGTGCTCACTTTATCGTGAACATTCTGTACATGTATATCTATCTTCCAAAATGGCTGACCAATAATGATATTTTCATTATTGTTTACCTACAAGATGCACTATTCTCATACACAATTTGGTTTCAATAGGTTAAATGGTTACTGTGATACGACTAAGCATCATAATTATTTTAGAATGTCGCCATTTTAAAAATAAGCACCCGGCGTATTCGAAGATTGTAAAAGTCGGATGCTCTTTACAAAGTAACACATGCACCAAGTTTAGTGACGTTAGGTCTGCTGGTTCAAAAAGCTTTAAGGGACACATACACTTTCAGAAGAGATGACACGCAGGCTCGCAACTTGTGGCCGACTTCCGTTCCAGAACCACTTTATTTTTTCCTAACCTACCCTAATTATAAGTGCTAGATGTACGTCTGAGGTAGAGACGGGAAGTGAGTGCGTGTAAGGGCTAAGCCCCTTACGCTTACAGGGGAGGGAAGCCATGCAAGGGGACATGCATCGCAGCAGAAGGGGATTGGGTAAACCTGACTAAGTTTTTTTTTGGGGGGGGGGGGGGACATGACTATCTCCCTAGGCGTACCTATAGTTAACCTAAATGAGAAGAGAAAGGGACGGACCGGAATAGGCACCGCAAAAACTCCTTCGATAGAAAAATAATTCAAAATTGTTACAAGCATTAACAGAAAATACTACAGGAGACAGGTAGGTAGAAAACATGCTCTTTACAAGTGTGTAGACAAATATTAGAAGAAAGGGGGCAGGATCTTATTTCTATTGCGTGGGGGGGAGGGTGCAATGGGACCTGTCCCCCCCCCCCTTTCGCCCATAACAAATTGTTTTGGGTCGCGAGTGTACCGCTTCGTAAATGCTTGTAGAGGCTGTTCACGATAAAGTGAGCACTTCCGAAGTTAATCTTAGAAATAAGACACTGCTCCAACATGCATATATTTGAACGGGTGCACTGAGTGACAGGCATCCAGTAAAGTTGGTAACGTTGGAGAGAAAGTAGTTTCATATATTAACGTCGAATACCATTTGTAATAACTTAAATTATTTCTTTCGCTTTCTATTTTTTTTTCCGTGCTGCGAAGTGTAAAAATGAGCAGATTTGGAAAATAGTTACTTTTCCAACAATTCCAGTTCCACTCGACCTGCGCATGAATACAGTGACGAGGGCCCAAGGCAGTAATAATTTAACATAAGGCGGAAGAATACACAACGGGCATACAAGTAGATCTTAAGAAGGGCTATGAAAAGTGGTAATTTGACCGTGAACAGCCTATACCTCGTAGCACCGGCCGTGAGCCTGGGTTCCCTCGCTCAGAGTAGCGATGCCTGGAAATGATTGTCGTCCACTTTTTTTTCGCCCCAGCATGACGCAATTTATTTATTTCCAACCAAGTCTTGTTCTTATTTCAGGCTGAATCGCCAGACATTCTTGTACTGTCGCCGCCAAGTCGGGTTGTTATGGGACTGACAAGACAACCAGTGGAGAGACGTAGAGAGAGAGAGAGAGAGAGAGAGAGAGAGAGAGAGAGAACAAGATTAATTGTCTCGTCTACAGCGGCATGTTAACCAACGCATTAACCCCTTAACGTATACTTTAATTTTTCGGGCAAAATAAGAAATTTTCGGCGTTAGAAGTACTTATAAATTCTTTACACTTTGGGACCAACACGAAGGGTTTCAGTAGATCCACGGAACAATAAGCAGCCAACCATTAAATAGTATACGTGTCAGCACCAGCCAATAGCATTGTCCAAGGAAAGGCGACGCTCGCATTGGTGATATATTTAGTACCTGTGCAGAACCGGCCATTACTTCAACTATTCTGCAACATGGCACACGTGAACGACTATAATCGGGATAGTATGTAAAGGTGTTAATGCGTTGAACACTAGTTTCACGGTTACACGAGCCGATGTTAAATTAACTTATGTTTAGATTTACTGTGAATAAACAAAATTCTACACATAGCTGTAATTAATTGTCATTGGTAGGGCCCGTGATTCTTCGCGAAAAAAATTGGAGCACTCAGTAGACTCCAGTACTACATACACACCGCGGCTGTTGTCATACTACCATTGGCTGCTGGTGCCGTTTCCGCATTTGATAGAGCCACTCAGGATTCTGTAACCCCAACACTGCACCTTCGTGATTCGTGAGCTAACAGCAACAACCAGAACATGTTTGAGCCAATCAAAAAAGCTGGACCACTCCGCAGTGCTTTGAACTGCATCTTGTCTCGAAATCACTGCCTCTAGTCGTCGGTAAACGCAGATTCATCGTGTTTTATTGAAGATCGTGGACAATACTCCAGTGGCGATTTCCCTCACGACCATGTGGACAAACTCCTCTCTATTTCCTTAACACATTCTAAACTACGCTCGAGCTGAGTTCGAGCAACGCCAGTTTAAAAATTACTTCACCCTTGAAAATAAAATTCTCCTGGGTATACAGCCATTGTTCCGGCAGTATTTAACATGATCTTACAAGAACAATACAACCTAGCAGGTATAGTTTTCCTGCAGAAAATGTATTTTCTATGCCCTAACAAAAGGACACGATTGACTGTAAACCTTTTACACAGTAAGCGACATTTGATTGGAGCGTATCAGCTCTGTGACCCCAGTGGCTGATGACCAGCCAATGATTAACGCTGTAGAGCACAGTAAACACGCCCAGTGTGGTGTGGACCAATAGAAGAGTGGTAAGTGGGGATACAGAAACCAACAGGATAGACATTCCTGCTGTGGTGTATACAGGTGGTTCACTTCTATCTTGTCTTTAATTATAGTGAATAAGTGTAGTCCTGGATGTGTTAACGTTCAGATTATTATTTCGTCCGCGATAGGTAACGTAATTGTAAGTCGATCATGGATATGTTTCACTCCTCACTGCGGGTATAGACAGTGGCGTGTGAGTGAAGAGATATGGGCGACTATTAACAGCGAGGTCTTGAGAGCTGATGAGGGTGATTGAAGTGAATATGGAGCGGCCCCGGAATGAAGGGGCGAGGGAAACGGGAGATCCCCGAGAAAACCCGCCGACCAACGGCATCGTCCGGCACGATTCCCACATGCGAAAATCCGGGAGTGACCCGGCCGGGGATTGAACCCGGCTCGCCTTGGTGGCTAGCAAACAGAGTTAACCACTGCGACAGCAGCTAAGTTTTAAGATTTTTAAACAACTTTAAGCTACGCGTATCACCTGAACGGTTCAATTTTTAAAAATACATACATGGTAATTGTTTTATATGGGGTGGAGGGAATGTCTAAGATGGAATGTAATCATCTACCATAAAATATAACCTTTAGTATAGTGGAAATTAATTTGGACATTTTTTTCTCTTGAAATATAAGGGATTTAGATTTATAAAAGTATAACACAAAAGAAATATTAACACTTTGAGGACTACGCCCCAGTGAAGCTCGTGCACAACCCTTTTCGCGATATTTTTTTTTGTTTCTTAACAAAGCTCGCACCGATGAAGATTATTTGTTCCGCTTGTACGTAACCAAAGCCTACAAGAATACAATACTTTCTTATACCGACTCAGAAGGACCCTTTTACTCAGTGAAGGACACTTTATTGGGGCAGAATGAACTTACCATCCCATTGGCCGACGACCAGCCAATAAGGAACGTTGTTGTCTACAGTAGACGTGCCCTACGCCACGTGAACCAGTAGGATGGTCGCGAATAGAAAAACACTAAAACCAATAAAACCTTTGATCCTAAAGTGCTAGCGACAGGTGATTCAATTCTAACTTGTCCTGAATGCCAGTAAATGTGCTCAGACTTCAAAGTGTTAGTTTTGAAAACAAAAGAAATTTCGCAGTAGGTTTCAAGGCGCGGGTTGGTACTGTGAGGACATCCCCTTTTGATTGGTGCCTCGACGGGATCTTTTTGTACGTCGGCGCCACAAAGTGGCCGAGAACTGATCGCAGAGGACAAAATAATCAGCCACGGGGGCCACCAGTGCACGGAACTCCCCGCTCTCTCACCCGGGGAAGGGTAGGGGCGAAAGGGGGCCTATCGCCAAAAACGAAGTCACCACTACGAATAATTAGATATCCCATTCGTAGACCTGAGGCGTGGAGTCTCCGAGGACGCCTCCTGGAACGCCATCAATCGTTTGCACGTCCTTGATTAGCAAATTGGAGAGGAATTTGCAATAAGAGTAATTAAGACACCGATAACTTAATTACTTAATTACATCGAATTTCCGTGCCTTTCTTTCTGGCACACGATGATAAATATTAGGTCAATCACGTTTTAAATGAGGATGCCCCCTTCCCCTAGGCCTCGTTTCATTATATCCCTTGATTGGCCAGAGTAAGGTCAGGTGTAAAACAAAACCACACTCGCAAACAACGACTGCTTAATGAAGCGGCATCTTTCAAGCTCAATATTATTAGAGACCTGCAAAATTCGCGTTATTATTTGAGGACATGTTAAACTTGAAGCACTTTTCCTTTGCATTACGTTTTTTCATTGGACCAGTGTTTATTTGACACGCCCCTGGTAACTTTACGCCAGTAAATGAACGCAGTAGAGAACTAGAGCAGATCTGGGAGCAACTCAATGATTTAACCAATAATTAACCAATTTCATGCTAAATTTAAACTAATTTCTAATCCCTCTGTCATATCTTTCGCAGACATTGACGCAGCTCAAAAAATTAACTATTATTCGACCAATTTCAAGCTAAATTCAAACCAATTTCTAATTCCTCGTCAAATTTTTTGAGTGCAAATCAAAATCAAAATCAGTTTTCAACTTGTGTTCACTCTTTCTGTGTGGCTCTTTAAACACTAATTTTCGAACTAAATCAGCATATTTTTGATGAAATTTCAAGAATTTCCATACTTTTCTTGTAATATTTTTTTTGTAATATTTGTCTTTTTGGCCTAAATTTATCCTCATTCACCCTGAAAATCGACCACTGATCATAAAGTGAACAAAGTATGTTTTTAAAAAAGTGCGCTTGATTGAGAATGAAGATTACGGTCTAATTATCTTGTTTTTTGGGGGTGAAATTGACGATATGAATCATGTTTTCAGAAGAAATTGAAAAATTGTTGCTTAAAAGTGAGATGTTTGCATGAATTTCAGTCAAAATATTGAGTTTTGCCAATATTTACAATAGTCTTCTACTGATTCAAGAGATAGAAAAAAATTTTAATTAGATTTTTAAAAAATAATTTTTTATCCGATAAATCAACTCAACCAAACGTCTAAAGAATTGTTTTAAAATATCGAAACAATTTCGTATGTCTGTAAAATCGTTTACATTGTCCATATAACACAATACAAAATTTATATATCTTCAGTGATATATTATATTCTTTCAAATAATCATAAGTTAAATTTCGTTGACTAATTAAAACAACATTACAAATTGTATAAGCCTCATCAGCTTTTTTTAAATCCACACTAATTTTTATATTTGTTTTATCTTTAACTACTACTGTTTATTCTATATAGGCAGTCAATTACATATAGAGGTCTTCGTCCGCAAAATGAATAATAATTGATATCGCCATGATAGTTTATAGTTGGCTTATAATAAAGTTCATTATTTCTGTATATAGTATCTAATTTTATTCCAGAATTTCTAAAATCATTAAAAGCCAGAAACATTTTAAGACAAAGGTCATTTTCAATATCCAGATTCCATATTTCTTTTGGAAAAATTTAATTTCGCCATTTTTAACAAAAATATTTCTTTCATTACAATGATCAAACATCGAAGCGTGCTCATATTGCTTAGCGCGTAATTTTTCTATTAGTTTGGAAACCCACAATTACAAAATCAGGCATGTCAAATTGCAAAATTACTAAACTGATCTTTTATTTTATATCAAAATTAAGAACAGTTGACCCAGCAGGTACTTCATTTTCTAAAAATTTCCAATACTTAAAACCAATATGAATTTTCTGATATATATCCTAAAATTCATATATATATATATATATATATATATATATATATATATATATATATCTATCACAAAATTTCTAATTTTTCAAAAACAATTTTACCCGGATAGCCATAAGTGTTATCAACTGAACCATCTGCTTTTTTAGTTTCATAAACAAATAAACAATTGTTATCAGATGAATTTCTAAAAAAAAAAAAAAAATATAACCACCTTTCCAGTAAACTTCATTATTATCGCGAATAAAGCCAAACAAATATCTTAATGGACACATTATTTCATTTATTTTATCACTACGAACAAATTTTTCTCGAAATTTATTATCAACACCAGTAGACTCTAAATAATGTTGTTCACCTGGTGATATTAGCAAATTATTCATCATTGTGGAAGTGATTCCTGGATTATCAATAGCCTCAATAATATTTCCATGTTTTGAAATTTCTACTCTAGAAAACTGAACTGAAAAAAAAATTAGAACAAACATCAATATTACCAAATTGTTCGTATTTTGCCTCATCTCCAGCTTTATCTTTTTTTAGTAGGCAATATTCTTCCAAAACATAAGCATCGTTTGGGAAAGAAAACCGATTTCCTATGGTAATATCAAACTTCATTCTATTATTGTAAATATTTAAATTCCCCCTAGTTTGATCAGTTAAGGGGGGGGGGGGGCAAGTTTGTTTCTCAAAACTCTCACTGCTTTTATAACTCATTTATTAGTTAAAAAAATTTTTTTATATAAATGAAGGATTCAGAGGGAGTTCATCGAGTGGAATTACTCATCGAGAAGTATAGAAGTTATAAAAATAATCTAGATGTAGAGTATGAAGAAAAGAAAACAAGAAAAAAGATCTACCATTAATTCGTGAATTACAAAAATTGGCAAAAAGTAGAACAAGTAAGTGAAGAAAACA
Organism: Dryococelus australis; assembly: GCA_029891345.1. Taxonomy (NCBI): domain Eukaryota; kingdom Metazoa; phylum Arthropoda; class Insecta; order Phasmatodea; family Phasmatidae; genus Dryococelus; species Dryococelus australis. The sequence goes on from CM057008.1 coordinate 30,715,194, forward strand.
AAATTTTAATAACTTTACTGGTACCTGCCGCTGCAAAAAAAAATTAGATAATCCACCAATACCCGGAAGAAACATCTTTTGAAAGAGAATTATTCCCAAAGTTACCTAATGTAGAAGAGCGAATGGGCACTGTACCCATAACAATTCTGACGCACCCGGATTCTGTTATAAAGCTCGGGAAAGAAATTAATGAAAAAAATTGTTTTTAAAACACCGTATGGTTTAGAAGGAGATGGGCATAAGTTTGAAACTGGTGATACAGAAATAAATACAAATAATGATAACCTATCTGTTAAAGGTAAAGAATATGTTTTAACAGAAGGACTTTCTAATTTGTTAACAAAAAAACACAATCGGATCTTGAAGGCGAATTCACCGTTAATGACTGCGAAAACCACACAGAAATTGTTTTATCAACCAATGCTGCATTCCAAGAATATAATCCTAAAAAGCCAATAAACTCGAATGGAAGTTGGAAGTATACAAATATAACTAAGCCAATTTATAATAATCATATAAGAGCATTAAGATCAGCACCAAACACACCAGAAAGAGCGAATTTTACATATTCTCCTAGATCTGGAGAAGGTATAAAAATGTATAAAAATTGGTCGACAGAATATATTTGGATGGACAATGTTAGAAAATTAATTGACAGATTATTAGTTATTCACTGTGAAGGAAATGCTTGAAAAAAAAAAAAAACAATTTTCAAAATGAAAAAGTAAACATTATGAATATGCTAAACAATAAATTTTCTGACTCTGTTGTTAATACCACGCAAGGAATTACAAGTCTAATAAAAGTTTTGATGCTATTTCGCACTCATTTTGGAATTCTGAACACCATGGCAAAGGCACTATAAACTGGGCATTTAACCATTTAATTTTGCTCGAAATGCATTTGTCAGGTTATAAATATTGTGGACCATTTACAAAATTAAATGAAAGATTAGAAAGAGGAGATGCAGGAATAAATAAATTACATGAAGTTTGTAAATATCATGATATTGCTTCTAGAGACCACAGAGATTTAGAATCTAGGCATGAAGCTGATAAAATTCTACAAAAAGAAGCAAAAAAATATCGTTAAACAAAGATACTCCAATTGGAGAAAAAACTGCTTCTGCAGCTGTTGCCTCAACAATGTTTACAAAAAGAAAATTGGGTTTTGGAATTAAATTGTTTTATTAATCTATTAATATTTTCTTACTTATAAATGAAGATAAAAAGCTTAACTTTCGATAGAACCATTAATAAATTGCGATATTTGGGTACAGATAAGTTTTTAACAAAAGAATAAGTTAAGAAGAAAATAAATAATTGCAAGAAGAAAAAATGTTTAACTAACTTTACCATTCTCAATAGTTAATAAAATGGCCAATTAAAAAACTGGAGAGGTTTACATAATGGAGTATTTTTACAAATTTTATTTGTAGTTTTAGGAGCTCTTGGCGCAATAGCTGGAGGAGCTAGTGCACTGTATAATACTGTTGAACAAACTAAGGAAAATAAAGAAGAATTAGAAGAACAGAGACACAATTTAGCAATGGAAAATAAAGTTGGAAGTAGAATAGTTGAAAAAAAGTAGAGGAAAGCGAAAAAAAATGTCCGTCTAATACCGATATAAAAAATTTGTAAAAATATTAAATATTAAAATTTTCAGAAATGTTTATATGATTGACGAACTACCAAAGAATATGTTAAAAAATGAGAGTGCCGTGGCTAATTTTGATATTTCAACAAATCATAATACTCATTAGATCTGCTATTTTAAAGAAAATAATGATGTTTAGTATTTTGACTCATTTGGAGACAATATTCCTAAACATTTAATTAATTATTTCAAAAACAATAATGTTATTACAATGATGATAGAATTCAGGATTTCGATTCAGTTATCTGGGGACATTTATTCTTAATTGTTTCACACCTTTTTTTCGAGAGAGTTTAAGTTTAGCGATATAATTTCTATATTATTTAATGACGTATATTTGGGAAACCATTAATCAAATCTTTAAATAAAAACTTTGATAATATTGCTGAAGATTTAGAAACGTATGTACATTCGAAATGCAAATTCGAGTGAATTGAGCACTTGTTTTGATTTGTTAATATAGCTGATGGAAAAACTGCAGTTAATAAAATATTTTTAAATAAAAAGAAGATGATTATGCTTTAAAAGAAGATATCAATTTACAAACTTAATAACACTATTGCTGACTATATAAAACGAATAAATAATGCAAAACAGACATTAAAAAGTGATGTAGATTCAAAATATAAAACTATTGTTTCTGACAATGCTTTAAAAATGATCTAGATTCAAACTATAAAACTATGGTTTCAGACTATGCATTAAAAACGATGCAGATTCAAAATATAAAACTATTGTTCCTGATTATGCATTAAAAAATGATGTCGAATCAAAATACAACACTAGTGTCTCTAATTTAAAACATGTGTAAATTCAAAATATAATACCATTGCTTCTGCTTTACGAGGTCAAATAAATAAAGTTTATGTTTACACAATTGAATATGTTTGTATTCAAAATCGCAGAATTAATAATATGGCTGATAATATTGATGGAAAATATGCCGTCAATAAAAGGTATTTTGATCAAGAATTGTTAATTTAAATCAGTCAATTGTGAGTTACTGCGGCACACTCGTTAACACAAAGGCCGAAAAAAGCAAAGAACCTGTCGATAAAAAAAATAAAATTACGAAATTTAAGCCAATCAATTGAAAAATTTAGACGAAAAATCCACTCCAAAAAATTTGACGAGGAATTAGAAATTTGTTTGAATTTAGCGTGAAATTGGTTAATTTTTAGTTAAATTATTGAGTTGTGCCCAAATCTGCTATAGTTTTCTACTGAACGCTCCACAACTGTGTGCCCCAATCACGTGCAGTTCACTCAGAAAGGGAGCGACTTAACGTCAATGCAGCAGCCAATGGAGAAACGACGCCGGCTCGAGTATATACAGTACTGTGAAATTTAACTCTACGCAAAAAATATGACGCGAATTTTGGAGGTCTGTAATTATTATTATTGTGAACTGATTGACGTGAGCTTTCGATTTCCGCCCACGTCTATCCTGACTCAGGTAGGAACAAGATACCCATTTTACAAGATTTATCAGAAATAATCAGCCGTTTCCGCATCTCCCAAAACTACTGCGTTTTGCAAATGAAGAAAGATATCCGCGACATTCAAAATAATCTCTTTCTGCAAGTGGCACTCATTAAGCAAACGGAATGAACGTCGTTTACCGCCTGCAAAATTTTATTCTGCTGTCACCTGAGGCCACATATTTTTATGGTCCATTATATTTGCATTTAACTGCCGTTTTTACGAGTAAAGATGTAATAAAATATTTCATTTGTATCATTGTTCGTAAGGTTAGGGTTGCCACCTTTTTTCACTTGAAAATCCCCTGACGTTTCCCTGATTTCCGGGAAAAAATATCCCCCTCCCCACCAGCCTTTCGCTTAAAATATGGTTTTTTTTTTTTAATGTGATGATAGAGTTTTGTATATTATAGGTAAAGACCTGCAAAATTCGCGTTATTTTTTTTTTTGCGTTAAGCTAAATTTCACAGTACTGTATATACTCGAGCCGGCGTTGTTTCTCCCTTGGCTACTGACAATACTGGGCGACGTGTGTAAACAAATAGTTCAAGTTTTACAGATTTGCTTGTCAGTTTCTTGTTGCATTGTTTTATTAATGTGTTTATACGATTGTTAAGCATCAATAGATTCACTAACAAACACGGTTACTATCCCAATTGTCAAAAAAAATACAAACAAACTCTCGAGCTGTATTTTCGAACGAAGGCAGTCAAATGAGTGGCCATATATATATATATATATATATATATATATATATATATATATATATATATATATATATATATATATATATATATATATATATATATATATATACAGTTGATTCAGCAAAGTGTTTAGTTGACGGTATAATTATATGTTTATATATATGTATATATATATATATATATATATATATATATATATATATATATAGAGTTAGACAAACAACATTAATTTGGTTGCTTTTCAAATTTTGTTTGCTCAACACTATATTTTGTTAGGGCAACTAGGTATATATTTAGCCCTATACAAACAAATATTTTGTTCCATTTTCTCTCAGTGTGAATACACTACAATAACTTCAATCGCCCACCATTTTATATGATACTGCCCGCCAAAAAATTATTATTGTTGTACGGTTACAGTATATCCCAAGAGCTACTCGATCGACCACCACCAAATTTTGTTGAAAATTCTATCTGCTGAGAAATACAGGTTCGTCGTATATAAGTCTTTCAGTATCCCATCTAATTACTTGCATGCATTTTTTAAAAGGAAAATAAGATAATTAGTATATCGGCAACGTCTTCTTTTCTATTTAAAAATAATGTTGTCGAAGTTTGTATGATGTAAATAACACCAGGAGTTAAGTCACTGCATTTATTCATTGAATGCTCCATTCAATGAATGATTTATTCATTTTTACTTCCAAGCGTCTATAATCATATGATCTGTATATAAATAAGTATTTATTTTTGGTCGAAACTGCGATTCTTTACCAGGTGGAAATACTCACTTGTTTTTCACAAGTTCTTATGCAACGTAAGTAAACGAAGCAGTTTTACAAATAATAATTTATCTACGTTTTGTCATTGTGAATAAAATTTAGAACTGATATATTGGTTGCTACCTATAAAACATATTTTAAGACGTATAATCAAATCGTTAACATAGTAAAATGAATGCAAAGAAACAATATTTTAAATTTCGTTAAATTTTATTACAATGTACATGTTGTAACAATTTCACACACAATAAATTATATTTCAAAGCTAAACTAAACTTTCAAAAAGTTTGAAAAAGTATGTTCTTAATACATACCTGGCGTATAATTTTACGTTTTTAAAACAACACATTTTAACTAGTTACAAGTAAAAGACATTTTCTTTAATATCTCACAAATAAATGTTTTCGGGCTAAAATAAAACGACTCTCCATCGTTATATGTCAACCATTTTTACTAATAATTTTTTCTTTAACTAAATTCCAGCGGATTTTTTGCTAAAATGTATGCTTCTATATTATTTGCAAGAATTAGTTTTACCATTTCGGTTTACACATATGTTCAGAATCGACTTTCCACAACGAAACACACGGAAACACTCTTTATAATGTAACTAATTCTACTTCGCAATCTATTTTGTATTACGAAACGAGATGCGAATGCAATATCTGTGCCAGTGGCTTTTCTTTGAATTGTTTCTTCTTATTTTAGGGTTGCAATGTTGCAGAGACTGATGAACGTTTTCTTTCAGTTTATTTTCCGAGTGGTTCAGTCTCGATAGATCAATCACGATTCGATTTTCGTTTTGATCCACGAGGTGTTGCAACTTCTTACCTTCGTATAGCATTTCGAATGTTTGCTTCGGAGTTATTATTTTTTAAGCACAACTTCCAACTGGCTGAAATATTGTTTTTAGCAGTAGCAGATTGACTAGGCTATCTTTTCTGAGGTTTACGCATAATTTAAAACACCAACACTGACCTTGCTTGTATATTTAATTAATTACTGCACACGTTAATAATTTTATTCATACCATATTTAACGGAGGTGTTCGAGTGACTTTTCGCGTCTAAGTGTCTTCCTCTGTTAACAGCGCATTAATTAGATATATTATGATCAATGCCTTTAGCATTTTTCTCAGTTACAGTTGTCTGTGTACTGTTTCCAATGTTGCTCCCACTGTTCCCCGAACATTCAGCCGAAACGTTTCTAGGACATTTGTTAACTTTTCTATGTTTTGCAGCATGGAAAAGTTTTGACAATCCGCGGGATTTTTTTCTTTCCAGACTGTCGGCATTACGAACTCTTGCCAAGCGCAGATGCGTTGTTTCATTCTCGGATTTAACGGCACTTGCAGTGCCACCAACTCCCATGCTTGATTGATCCATAGGCTCTTTCACTTTCTCTAACTCCACTCCAGCATCACCAACTGAATTTTCAGATTGCGAAGTGAGTTTGCACTGACTTGTACCCCGTTGAGATTTTTCATTTTCTTGCTGGTCACGTTCTGTTTCAATATCTGTCGGTTTCAATTCTGAAATGTTCTCCGAGTGTTGGGGGTGCAAATCAAGCGTGGGGTCACAGGCAGATAATGACAGGTCGCCACTAATTTCACGGGTCTCATAAATTTCCACGGGCAGTTTAGTTTTTTCCCAGCGTGTACTTACACGATAATGATCATAGCTTCCCGTTTCTTCAGAATCAGCATTCGCAGTTTCGCTGCTATCCAAAGAACTTGTTTCGTTTCCATCGGTAGGCAGTGTTTCCGAAAAGGAATGTTTTGACTCTTTACAGCACACAGGAAGGATTATGTTCCGTCTATGTAACAATGGTGGTCTCCTTGGTATTCGCGATTTATGCAGATCTACTCTTGAGCAACCTGCACGTAGGCCAGTTATTTTTTTATGCAAAACTTCGCGAAGAGAACAATTATCCAAAACTAGTTCACATCTATCGTCAGTATCGTATTCCAAACTTACTTTTTGGGTTTTGGGTGATTCGCGATTATCATTTTTTTGGCGTGTGTCATTTACGGTCTTTATCTCCAGAACGGAGATATCAACTCGCATTTGTGAACCATGTCCTTCCATGCTGGCAAGGTTGTAATCCTTGTCTACTGGATCTGCTGGCACTTTCAGTGGGAAATTCGTCCCCCCCATCAATTTTTGTCTGTTGGCAAACATGTTCTCGCACTTTGTAGCATCAGTGTTGCCTTGGAATTCATACACGGTTGAGTATTGTTCGCCTTGGCTTGGTGAAAAACTATTTTTAAATTGCTGTACAAGTGCTAAGAATTCGTTTTCTTTACAATCAAAGAAATTTAACTTAGATTTTCTCTGGGCCTCGTTACTTTCGCCTTTTTGATCAGTAGCAGTTACTTGTACAGGACTGTCGTTATTTTCGCTTCGGAAACTTTTAGCGAGTACCTGTGATTTCGAATTTAATCCGTTTTCAGGATCACTAAATCTACGCATGGTTTCATGAGCTGGAGAATGATAATGTACAAAAGGTAGGAATCTGTGACCACTTTTGGCGACCATATTCTTTACTTTTTTAACAGGCGACACACGCTCTTTATCGTCAGTTGTTGCTTGACACTTCTGCATTATTTCAACACTGTTGGTTTTGCAATCAATATCTTGTGGCAATGCTTCTGCTGATGCAGGTACACATTCTTTATCCAGCGAGCAAATGTTGGTGTTATATGTGGCATAGGTGTCAACTGGTAAATGAGGTACGCTGTCAAATTTGCTGTTATTTTCAAAATCATTTTCAACGAGTTGCACTTTAATCGTTGGCTCGGTGTCTTCGTTCCTAGAACAGCTGATGTCATGCTTCCGTTTAACAGATTTCATTATGGCGTCAATGTCACTTTCATGGCTGTTAAAGTCAGTGACGATCAGCATCGGTTCATTTTTCTGTATGTTTTCATAGTCTTGCAATGAAGAAGTTATTTTGTGCACGTCATCACTTCCCACTACGTTTGTCTCTTCCTGAACGTGAAGTGGACTGCATTCATTTTTAATCTCAAATTCATCATAAATTGCATCCACGTTAGTCACAGATCCATGAGATCTGACATAATCTACGCTTAGGGAAGCAGTCGCACTCGTATTATTGTGGAATTCTGGAACAGCGGGCATTTCCTTCTTTGCTCCTTTAATCTCGTTTATAGAGTTTCTATCGTTTTCCTCAGCTTTTTCCAATAAAACGGATGCACATTCCTCGTCACTTTTCTCAGTTTCCCCGATAAAGTTTTCCAATACTTCTGCATTTTTATTGCTCACTTCATCTGCAATGTGGAGCAAATGGTGGCAATGATTACTTTGGCATATTTCAGACAAACTAACCGTTTCAGTTTTAATGCCATCGTTTTCAAATAAGCTACTGTGGTGTTGTTCACTAGCACAATCCATCACGGTGTCCGGATTGTTTCCATTTTTATCACTTATCTTTTCAATTAACATTTCCAATGATAAACTGTTATCATTATGTTCACATCCGTCCTGCATTTCAACTGATTTTTTTACAGATGAACTTCCTTCAGACGAATAATGTTCATCATTGCGATCTTTATCACTTTTGAATGCTAAAAAATCACTACTGTCTTCATCGTTGCTCTTAATAATGTTGAATAATGCCTCCATTACCATTGAAAATTGTTCAGTATGCAGGTCCTCTGCGAAGTTTGCGATGTCTTCTGGAGCTGGTAATTTGGATTTGTCACTTGAATTCACTGCTGGAAGCATACTGCAGTTTATTACAGCTGTATTTTCATCAGATAAGCTAGAGTTGTCCTTCGTTGCGATATGTTGTACTTGTCTAATAGTACATATACTATCGTCACTGTTTATTTCAGAGTCACTGAGTAACTCATTGACTAAGTTTTTACTTTCACTGATTATCTCACTTGGACAGTTGTTATGACTACTGTGTGTAACAGGCTTCTTTGCGTCATTTATAATATATACTTCATGTAAATGGTCCGGTTTGTTTTGTACTTCTCTTTCACTGAAAACACGGTAATCATTATACCGAATGCCAAATTCATTATTTATGATATTCGCATTTTTTTCTGAAATATACATTGGGATTGCAGTTTCCGTGACTGTAAGTTCAAATGGCTTATTTTTTACTTCAAAGTCTTCATCACTTTTAACGGGTTGAATTGTTACTGCCGCACTGTCATCTGCCATACTATCAGGAAATTCAAGGCTGTTTTTCAATTCGAAGAGTTCATCCCTTTCAATAGCATGCTTACTGTTCGCGTATTTCCAATTAACTTCCAAAAATGTCTCAGTTCTGCTCCTAAGTTCATTATCTAAAGTTTCCTCGGTTTTTTTCAGTTCGCGATCTTCGTTTCCTGAACAGACACCGCAATTAGAGTAGATTTCTTCAGCAGGCCGTTTGCTACTTTCCTTCACGTGTATAATAGACGAAGATACAATTGCATTATTATCTGCATATTCTTCTTTTTCATTCCTTAAGCTGGTTGAATTCTTCGGTGTAGATTGTTGTGTTGAATCAAGCCCTTGCTGCAACACTGAACAAGAAGGGCTGTTTTCTTCTGTAATATTTCTCACATTACTGAATGGATAACTTTTATGCTTCCCACAAGAATATATGTACTTGTATATGTACTTGTATTTGTACTTGTACTTATACTTGTATGACGTATGTGTGAGTCTGTCTACTTTCTCCATTGTCGAAATGCAGGCTGTATTATCTTTTTTGTTCACAATACACGATGAATTATTAATGTCGGAAGAGAATGCGCTCTTCTTAATTACGTAATTAACTACACTACTTTCTGTGGTTACCAAGCTCTCAGTAGAATCTGCATTGCTTGAGACTGAACCACTGTTTACACTATCACAAATAATCCTCGAGCACTTCTTTCCTGTTGTACGGTTTTTGTGCCCGCCTGACGAATGTATGCTACAAGAAAAATCGTCGTCTTCAGCTCTGGAGGCTCCTCTATGAAATGCCCTATCTCTCACAAACTTCGTTTGCCTAACGTTGGTCTCTCGTTCAAATGCAGATTTCGAATGATTTTCACCAATCTGATTCTTTCTTTTGTCTGTTATCTCAACAAATTTTGAATGGCTTTGCTGTAAGTCTGTGGGCGATTGTGGTGTGGTCCTTACTTTATTCTTCTCGGGGCTCTCTGATGGTGCTACTTCTTTAGGAGATGTACGTACTATTTTGTAATTCCGCAGAGATTCACTTGGATTCTCCTTGGTCATTTTATGCGCACTTTCTTCTTTCACTTGCGCCCCACAGATGTGCTCGTTGTCATAATTTGCAGAGTTGCAGTCTCGTGGAAATCCAGCCCCCTCTTCCTGCCTATGCGAATTGGTTTCTGGTTCACTGGAGCCTTTCAACGAGGCAAGCTCCTGTAAGTCGAGTTCCTTTCGAGTCGCTTTCGAGTGCTCCGTGTTTTCAATTGAAATACACGCAGGGCACTGAGTCTGGCAAGAATTCGATGTCTTGCACGATGCACATCTACAGTTCTTCACTTCTCCTGTGAAGTCTCCTTCGTTGGCACGACGAGAAAATCTGCACGCCAGTTTGCTCTCTGCACGCAAACACGGTGATATACTGGTAGACGTATCCGCTGAGAAACACGAAGACAAGTGATGCGAACAGGCTAATTTCGGGCAGTAAAAATATTTCTTGCAGGCACACAATTTTCCAACTGAAGCCTGCTCGCAAATGCCACTTAGTGAATGCGGACAAAACTTCTCTCCAGCGGGATCACTTGTCACTTGTTGGCAGGACTGGAAGTATGCTGGGATGCAGGACCGACAATGGCCACATACTTGACAAACTTTCTCAAGGCGTACATGAAGATCTCCTGTAGGGGTTGACATGCGTTTTGGAGTAAAATTGTGCATGCAGTGATCTGAAACAAGTAATTAGAAGTCATTGTGTTATGCTAGTAGCTATGCTCAACTAGGAAAGGCGTTAATTCGTCAAGGAAAAACTTATGTGTTAGATTATTTTTAAAAGTTGGTAGTTATGTTGTGTTCTAGGATTCATGTAATTAATTTCATGTGCATCTGAATTATGGATGTGTGTGTGCGCGTACATATATACTATATATATTCTAATGTTCATTTTAGATTAAGTACTTCGAAAAATTCTAAATTCCTTGTATTACAAGAAAGCGGAGTTTTTCTTAATTCTTATCAAAGTTAACAACTGTAACTTACGAAAATAGAGCAAAATGTGAAAATCTTGGGGATGTTTTAAATATTTCAGACAATGATTTACTCTCACTGCTTATGGTTACTTAGTAAAAATAACAACATAGATGATATCAACCAGTGATGTATGTTTGAACTACATAATGAGTAAGATATATCACACTACAAATACAACAGTTTCTCCTTTGTTCGCGTAACAGGTTCTTGTACCTAATAAAATATTCATTCGGCGGATTGTGGACTGGTAACATTAAATAAGCACGAAGTACGTTTAAAATCAGCTGACAGATAATTATTTAGACGTTATAGGCCTAACTGTAGCACACGAAATCGACGTTTCTGAAGAATGAAAAAAAAAAAAAACTTTTGTCAATCACTCTTTTGCATACGCACATACACACTATATATATTCAATTGAAATATCACTTATATTTAATTTATAAATTATAATATTTCATTTATAATAAATATGAATTGAAACAGTGAGAAAACATGTGTGTTGGCAGCGGCTAGTAAGAAATAGTTCTCGTGCAAAATATTGAGTAATATGGCATATGTTTAGTAAATTAAAATTTACACTGCCACAAATGGCGTATTCAGAATTCATATTCATAATTTCAATTTGTTTTTGCTCTATGTAGTTTTCTTAACAATGTCCCGTATGTGTGTGGAACACGAATTGAAAAGTTTAAGTTCGTATAATTTCAAATTTCAAAACAGCCAACCGTGCCACAAAGTTGTTCAAAATAATCAAACAAAAATATTTAATAGGCCTAGCGGAAAACGTAACAAAAATATGCCACACGAAATACAATAATGGAGAATTTTTTGGAACACCCGTTCATTAAGTACAGCGGGCACAGACATGGGTAGGCTAATGTTCGCGGCACCGCTGCTCTAAACTCTAACAAAAACAACTTTCTCCCGAAACGCAGATCCGCGCCTCTCCGCTTACCGAAGTACGAGCGGTAGCCAGCGTGTTGCGCCGCTCACATTTACATTAAGCCTACCTGTTTCATATGGAGGAGATAAATTACTGGAATTACCTTCACGTGTTAAAAGTTGGCGCATATTTGTGTGTGATCAGTTTTCTCTAGCGAGTTATGTTTGTTATAATTCATAGAGGCTGTATGGCAAACACCGTCCTTATCTGTAGTTTACTTACGAATGAGGCTCCCAAATATTCTAAATTACTGGTATTTTTAACTAATAAATTTCGTGTAATTATTTTGAATACTTCAGTGCTACCTTTGCCTTTTGAAGCATAAATTGTTAAAATATTATTTTTAAGAATGAAACGAGGAAATACAATAAAATTCAGGTCTGCAACAAACGATTTATATGAAACAGCAATAATCGATAGCACAACGCAGACCACACAGTTTGGTATGGCTGCCATAAACTAAACCAAATGGTGTCTGACATGTTCGTGCTGATATCATTACAGCGTAACACTGACTGCAAAATGCAAAGTAATCTTTATGCGTTTTTCACCTAATATTAATGCACGTAATGTATGGATCACGTCAACACAAACATTGACAATGTTAAATGTAAATTATCAATATGATAGCGTGCCATACACTAGATTTTGCTGCAGTTGTAAAAGTTAATAATTCAATTATTCAGTAAACAATTACACATTCATATTACTAATCTCTACTTATAAATTACTTCAAATATCCAAGGGCCTTAGCTTAAAAATATAGATAACGTCAAATGAAAATGTTATAAGCAACGAATTATAAAATGTGTCTCACCTTTAACGTCACAAACTGAAGACAGGCACTCGTAATGACAGTGAGCCATGCTTGTAATAATTAATTACTGTTTGGGGTGAATATCTTTTCAAATAGTGCATAACACAACTTTATAGGCTGTGAAATGAAATAAAGCGATAAGAATTTTGAAGGAAAACAAAAGAACCCCTTAGATGAATATTACTCGTACTTTCTATAATACAAAAAAAATTTACCCATTGGAAAACAAACGACCACAAATCGATAGTCATTTGTTTTAGTTAAAGTTTGTCATATTTACATTAATTACTTTATTTTAACTCTAGCATGTAATTAAAGAACATATTTCAATAAGCAGTGTGATAAACTTAGCGGTAGCAGCGTATTTTGTACCGTTATAGTAGTGACGGTCGAAAGAAAGATCTGATCACGTATGTCGCCTGATAGTTGATCGTCATAAAATACCGAGAATCGATAGCCGTATTGGTTATACAATCATGCAGATTAAAAATAATACACGCAAGTATGATTAAAATGCCACGTTGTTGAGAACTATAAACCTCCTTATTCTATGGCTGAATACTGTTAACCGTAACACTCGTGCTGCTTATTAAAATATGTACTTTTAAATGCCAGTGTTAAATTTAAATAATCTTTAACTTCTTTGGCCAATTTAATAACTTAAAAATAATTAATGTCAACTTAAGACTTATACTCGGATAAATTTTTTATATGGTCAGGTTTGTAAGCTCAATGATAGGTTTGGTAGATAATAACTTTCGCCATTAAGTATCACTGGCGTTGCTTGCGTACTGAATATTCCCTGTGTCGTATGTACACGACAGGGATATTTGTAATATAAATAAATAAATAATAAATATTCCTATTTGTATTTTATTAGAACCTGATAATGAAATTAATTCTGTTCTTCGTACTATCGTGAGAATTTGGCGAAACGCGCCCACATGTTGTAGAATATTCGACTGTAAAATGAAGTTGTTTATAAACGCTGAATACCGTATGCATTTGTATTTTCGGTTTATAATTTCGTAAGCGCCATTGGGAAGTTCGAATAGTAGTTGCTAAATAAAGCATATTCTTAATAATTTGTTGGAGCGAATATGTCACTAATTGGAACGGAACACCGACTTTTACACGCAAATATAATTTCTCCGTGAACAGTCGGCGACCTCTTTGGATCACCAGCGCGCCTTGTGGCGGAGACCTTCCCAAGGCCATGCTCTACCATAAGTAATCTCGTGTGGTTCCCAGCCTGAATGGAATAGCCATTAGGTACTCGTAGTGATTCCGAGTAGATCTTGTGACCTGCTTCGTCTTGCTTAAATTGTTGCTAATATGATTGAGCGGATACCAGATGAATAGTAGTCTTCTCCATGTCCCAACATTGAACTAGTGATGGGATAAGCGAATGAATCGATTACGATAATTTTTTTTTAATCGAATAGATAATCGATAAAAATAATCGATTGCCTTGTTATAATCCATGCATAAAAATTGACCGTAAATACTGTATATTTCTACTTGTTTAAAACTGTCCTTCACAAATGTTTTTTTTTGTTTATATTTAATTATTTCTGTTATTTTGAAAATTTGTTGTTTCACAATCATATTTGATATTTTTGTTATTGGGGCCGACTAGGACCACGTTAAACCTTCTTGCATTTGGCAGCCAGTTTCACTTTCTTTTGTGCCCAGAATTTCCGCGTTCGTTCTAAGTGGGCCTGTTTGCGCTCTTCTGTCCAAGGGACGCCGCGTCTTATTTTGGAAGGTATTTTTAATAAATGTGAAATACGTAGGTATCTGCGATGTTTTGTTTTGTATAAACAGCTTAAAATCGTGAATAATCGAAATGTTTTTAAAAAATCGATGAATCGATTATAACACCGGATAACTGTCGAAACGCCGTGGTTTTCTCTAAGTTAATCGCACTGCTTGTTAAAATCAGTTCTTCTATATGCTAGTGCAAGGAAAACAGTATTTTAAACTCCTTTAACCATTTTACTTTGACATTCAGATAGTCTTAAATAAAACGAAGCACAGTTTAAAGTAAACCGTAAACTTAAGTTATATCGATGTTGAGTTCGACTGTTGTTTTGGCAATTCTTGAGATATTATTGGGGAAATGAGCGGGCAGAGCCACGAATATCGGTAAAACTCCATCTTTAATCTGTGGTTTACTCCTACCAAATACATTAAAATAAGACACTATTTGCATTGTAATGTAGAGGAATTTATAACGTCGCCCCGGTTTTATGCTTGAAGGCTTGACAAGGGATGGCTTGCTCGGGATTCGACCCCAGAGCCTCCCGCATCCCAAATCGGTGGCGCTCCAACCGACTGCGCCACAGTATGTCGGCTATCACTTTACTTTTTTAACGAATAATTATATTTATATTTAAAAATAAACTATGGAGATAATGATATTTGCAATGCGGAGGATTTTTATTTTAAGGTTTGTAAGTTAAAGATGTACGGAAGTACAGTGATGATTGTTATGAAATGAATAATCTGGCCGCTATATAAATGATTAGCTATAGAAAATCAATACGCTGTACGTTAAGTTTTTCCCCGGAGTAAAAATTTTAGTAATAAATTTCAAAAATTGTACTTAATGATCCATTTTCCGGATATGGCTCAAACACTTGTGTTTGCCTGTTCGAGGAAATCTGAAGCGACGAATCGTAAGAAAAATACGCGTTCACATCAATAAACATTCCTTGGCCCTTTGAAGACGATACAAATTTACTGACACCAAGAACAACGCTGAAGTGAGCTGCCTATATTCTCCACTACACCAATAGCAGTCGTGTTCTTCTCTGTATTTCCACTTATCTTCTCCCTATTGGCCCTGGATACACCGCCCACACCTACTCTACTTTCCAACGTTTATAATTGGCTGGCCGTCGGCCAATGAAGTCGCGCGGTGTCTCTGTACCAATTGTCGTGTCGCGGCAGAGGTAAGAAGTTTTATAATCCATCGTGTGCACTTGAGAGATTATTAGAAAGAAAATTTGCAATCCTACAAATTGCAATGCTAGGTAATTGTAAATTTTTTAGTTAGGTTCCGATAAACTCCAACGAACCAGAAAAATTATAAAAGTGTAACTTTTGTCTTGATGAGCAAAGAAATTTCCATATAAAGATATCCCCGATTATAGACTTGCATACTACTCATAGGGTTAAACTTAAAAGTAATAAACGAGCAACAAATTCACTATGTATAAGGTAAATTTACAGAGTAATCTTTCCTTGAACAAGCCATGAAGCAGAGTCAGATCTGAATTGTTGTACATACTTCTACTCACCAGCACATGTACTTAATTTGGAAGTACACGTGGGCACACCGGAGACAAACTCCAGTAGGAGTATCTGGAAATATGGCGTTACAAACAACAGCGAATGTAATACAAATGTATAATGGTCATGCTCTTATAAGATTATCTAAACGTATTTTCAACGTATGTTCATGTTTTATTTTAAAATATAAATCCAACGCTAAATCGTTATTCTCTATTTTCAAAATAATTTCGAGTAATGGTGGTTTTGAAATAAAACACGAATAAAATTTGGAAATAAAGTTAGAGCATCGTGTTTAAAATAAAACTCGAGGGTTTCTCGAAATAAGTTGCAAGACCACAAAACTTATTTTGCCCGTCTCAAAGCGTATTTTGTACAAGGCCTCTCATCAGTAATCTCATGCGAAAATGTCAGTGAAATCCCATGAGAAATGAGTCCACAGATCAAACTCGTGACAAAATACCTCCTTGTATGATTAAACTCGATGGCTTCGGAATATCTTAATTAGCCATAATTTTAATAATTAATCTCATGAACATACGCTGTTTCGAAGTAGCGGCAATGAAATACAACAATATATTTCGTGTACTCGTACAACAATATAACATCATCTGAACTTCGCTTTATTTTCAAAACTAAATTTTCAAATGTTCTTCACAATTAACATTTTTTGCCTGATTACTCTTCACGCAGCTGTATTCTCTGTTCTTCTCCCACATCCCTGGTTGATATACATGTGATAACACGAGTATAGGCTGTTTACGGTAAAATGAACACGTTTTAAAGCCCTGGTTAAGATCTACTTCTATGCACGCTGTGTATTCCTCCGCTTTATGTAAAATTTACATTGCTATGGGCCTCATCACTTTATTCATGCGTCCGTCAAGTGAAATTGTGAAATTATTAGAAAAGTAAATATATTACAAAGCTAACAATTTTTACACTTCGATGCATTAAGAAAAACCGACAGTGAAATAAATAATTATGAGTTGTCACAAATTGTTACCTAACACTTTTTATTCGACGTTAAGATATGGAACTATTTTCTATCCATCGTTACCAACTTTACAGGCCTAAAAAATTTTTGACAGTCTGGCACTTTTTAAAACACATCCAAGATTATTTGATTATTTTCGTTGGAAGGGAAAACTTGATGGCCATATTTTGTCTTCAAATTTTATTGTCAATTACAGCTGAAGGCAAAAATTTGAGTGTGACCGGGTCATAAGACATGCGTTTGTGCAGCAGCGCCTGTAATGGATGCAACCAAGTACTCTCAATCATACATGCAGTTATCTATTTACAGGCGGCTCCCCACATGTCGCGATGCGCTCTTATATCGAACACACAAACATAAGAACCTGGGCCTGTGGGAAAACGTTTTTTTTTTTGTTGAAGTGTAGCTCTCACGATTAAGTATCGGTTTTCGAAATCACACGTAACGACGTGTGTATGAAGCGGAGAAATGTTTTGGGGCTCTTAACATCGAGGTCTTGCGAGCCTATGAGGTGGAAATTGATATGCGCTGGAATGCAAGGGCGGGGAGAAACGGGAGATCCCCGAGATAAACCTATTGACCAGTCGCATCGTGGGTATTTGCCTGGGAATGGTTGTATCGATTTCACCTGTTATTTTTAAATCATTCATTCTCATTCACATACTCCTTTCTTTAAGCCTCGTTAAACGTATGGTAACTGGTTTATTTGCGTGCATTATAAAAATAATTTGCGACATAAATACCATTTTATTTATTACAGCTTTCCAGTCTCTCTTGACCTACTCACTGCTATTGGTTTTTCGGTCCATCAGAACGTTAACATTTACATTCGCCTGGCCTGTACGGATACGCAACGGGCAGAAAGGAGAACCTAAGAGTGGTTTTCGAAAACCGCTCAGTTTACTGAAAAGCGGCTGTGCTACTCGCGGGTGCTTACAGTCGGAGGGGGAACATTGGGACATATTTGCATACCAACTGCGTTTAACCCTCTCTGTGTCCCAATATGGAACTGCTTTTATACCTGCACACATGTCAAAAGTGGCTTCGATTACTTCGATATACTAATACACAACTTTGGCCTAAGTTTTGACGAAATTTGGATGCAGTCAAGTCACGCTAAATGTAATTTTACGTGAAGGCCGCACTACACTCAAAGTAACCATTGTCATGTCCAGTTATATACCGATGAACATTTCCATTATAAACCTCCGCTGCTACATTTGACATGGTAAAATGTCATGTTTTTTCATTTGTTGGCCGGTATGTTTTCACTTCCATATTTAACTTTTCACGTTAATTATATGAATTTTAACTCGCATAAGTTGGCCGGCTTGTTACATATTTAATATTTTGAATGAATACGTATCGTTAGTAAACAGTTGTGACGTATACGAAAGGATTATTTTAGTTGTTGTGGTTTTTGTTCACAGAATCAAGTGCTAAAAATTAAATATATACGCAAAAGGTGTATATATATATTATATATATATATATATATATATATATATATATATATATATAAGCTTCGTGAACGGAAACGTAAAGTTGTGGAAGTGAAAAAGACCGCTGTCACGTGATTTGTCTAAACGTGTTTGTTGTGAAGTCGTTCGTCAGCCACGTTTGAACATGTTTGCGAACGGAATTAGTTCAAAAGGACACGCGTCCATAATTTAATGAAAACAAAAATAAATATCAACTTCGAAAACTCGCATCCCGCGCTCAGCCACTCATTGAGATTGAGTATTTTATTGATTTTACCGCGTACTGCCTTCTTCTATTTGTACATTATAGAGAACGCTGTTTTGTTTGTTTAAACGAATGCGGAGATTCCCGCCGATTTATGGCCGTTTTACTTATACTTAGGGATAGGAAAATTTCGCGGATTCATCTCAGGACAAGCTAGACCTCCAACATGTGTACACTGAAGTCATCTTTGCAATTGGATCGCAGTTCATTAGACACGTCCTGGACGATTCTGAGCAAATAGCAGACTTGTAAGGAAAGAAGTAGCGAGCGCCATACTGCCAGGTGTGTAGTAACACCTGCTAGTCCCAGGAGCACCAGACAATGAACAAACATCTGAGGCTCGAGTGTACACAGGACTGTGGAGTCTAGCCTACAGGTCATTGAACTTGCGAAATTTTCCTATCCCTATTTATACTGTCTATCTACTTCATAGTAGCTAATGCAATTATATTAGACGTACCAGTTTCTTGGCACTCGTGCCATTTTCCAGATACTTTCGTCCTGGTACGCGAAAATACCAAGATTTCTGAACCTGCGATCACTTATAACATAGAGCACCACACAATTATTTTGAGTCCAGTACGTTACTTCGTAAAATTGTTTCTTGGGGCAAAGCGTAACTGATCTCAAGTTCCAAGTATGAATCTTGCGAATCCAGTATTCCGTTTCGTCTCATGTAGGTTGTTCCGTATTGCGTCATTAAGCATCGCTGTGGACACGGACTGTATAGGCTGTTCACGATAAAATAAGCACTTTTGAAAGCCTTGCTTAAGATCTACTTGTGTACACGTTGTGTGTTATACCTCTTTATGAAAAATTAACATTTCCACGGGTCTCATCACTTTATTCATGCGTCGGTCAAATGAAGCTGTGAAATTACTATGAAAGTAAATACTTTAAAAATCAGCTCATTTTTACACACTGATGCATTTAAAAAACATAAAGCGAAAAAAATATTTTAAAGTTATCACAAATGCATACGTAACACTTTTCATTCGCCGTTAAGATATGGAACTACATTCCATCCATCGTTACCAACTTTACTGGGCGAATGTAATTCAGTGCGCCCATTAAAATATATGCGTGCAGGGACAGTGACTTTTTTCTAAGGTTGATTTCAAAAGTGCTCACATTGTCATGAACAGCCTATAGTGAGTTTGTTTTAATTAATTGCAGTAGATTGAATTTTTTGCATTGTTTTGTTCTGTAGCAAACTACATTAATTTTTTCTTACGTGCCAGTGTATGATTAAATACAAAATATGTGTAAGATTTTCCCTTTTAGCCTACTAACTTATAGTTTACATTTTTTGAAATTAAATGCAGAATGAAAAGGAACATTTACAATATTTTTGCCTTGTTTTAAATAAGATGTGTTTTAGTAATTCAGATTTCTTTGTGCAAAAAAAATTGTATTGCGAATCAAATCGTTAACCAGAATACACGAAATAATGGCCTGGCTATTTCTGTTGCGTGAAGTCGCATGGCGTACCTCCATTTCGTCTAAAGTACCAGTTTTTTTTTGTGAGGTCCGTACCAGGAATTCCGAGTTGCCATCTAACATCCCTGTGCTAACGAGAGCGCAGTACAGAAAATAAATTGTTCCGGTGTATCTACTTACACCACCTGTGTATTTCCAACAAATAGTGACAGCGATCGGAACACAATTTCGGAGGCGGTGTGACCGAGTGCAACGCCTAACACATTGAACAGAAGCAGCTCCGACGGCCGCGTGACTACGAACTAGGCATGGGTTCTGATTGGTTACGCATAGGTTCTTGCATAGGTAAGTCGAAAGTTCCCCCAACTCCCTATGCAGATACGCGTTGGCAATTGTTACGGGTATTGTAGTGCCTGGTTGTAGCAAGCACCATTGTACAGATAGTCATCGGCGTGGATACGGCTATGTCGGCTGTAGCACGGCCATAAGAGTGCTGGCGAATGCACTAGTGACCAATACCGGACAGCTTGGAGATTTCTGCGAGAAAATCCAACTGTGTTATCACCTCCAGCCAGCAGATAGCAGCGCCTCTGTTAAATAGTACATTCCAATGACAGTAAAGTTACGATGCTAACATGGTTGAATCATAGACTAAAGATAAGGTAGACGGATCTCGCTGGCTGGGCACAACCAATCCCCGTGTCCCAACACGTCTAGCAAAAATGGCGTGGTTTGGATTTTAGGTTAGAAAACTGATTTGTAAACAAATGCTTTGAGATGAATGTATACTTCCTCTAACTAGTTTATAATGCTGTTTGATTATATTAAAGCTGGTAAAACTATTTTATTAATATAATAGTGCTTGTCGTTTAAAAATTAAGATGTAAACAAACACGTACATCAGTGTTGACCATGTGACTTTGACAGTTGTGTATGAGTTTTGTAGGATTGGAGGAGGTCAATGTTGGGTACATGCGCATAAGACGAATAAGCGGTCTACCTCATATTTAGTCTATGGGTGGAACAGAGGAAGAAACATTATTTTCTTATTTTCTCTATGGAAAATTAATTCATAACATGTCAAATGTTTAAAAAGTGGACAATATCTTCAAACAAATAGTTTTTATTATGAGTTTACAAATACTTTTGAAAATATAATTATAGGAACACCTCTTGCCCCTAGGGTTTTTTTTCACACTTTTGTATAGTTTCTTAAGAACCGTTTGTAATTGTAAACAATGTTCATTGAAATCTCTAGAAGCAACCAATATATCATCCACATACATAGTTGCAAATTCTAATACTTCAGGCCCCAATACCTTTTCTAACGCTCTTATGAAGTGACTTGCTGAAACAGTTAACCCAAATGGAAGGCATGTAAAACAATACTGTGTTGGCGCATTTAACTGTTAAGTATGCTATGCGTCGTTGGCGGGCCAAGTCTAGCCGTGATAATTTTTATAGTCTATCTCATATAAAGTGGCAAGATTTTGACAGTCAGTGAGTGGCAACTTGACGTATACGAAACAAGCAAAGTGCTGTTTACAAAATCGTGTATCAGCTGATGCACGAACGAAACAAAAGTTAACATTAAGTTGGCTATTCTGAGTGCACTGGCAACGCACATCAGACAAGTACAAAATACTTATATACAGCTGTCCGGTATTGGTAGCTAGTGTATTTGGTGCTGGTTTGAGGTTAGGACCGGACTGGTCTCTAGTGTATTTGGTGCTTGTTTGAGGTTAGGACCAGACTGGTCTCTAGTTTATTTTGTGCTGGTTTGAGGAATTAAACCGGGCCGGTCTCTAGTGTATTTGATGCTGGCTTGAGGTTAGGACCGGACTGGTCTCTAGTGCATTTGGTGCTGGTTTGAGGTTAGGACTGAACTGGTATCTAGTGTATTTGGTGTTGGTTTGAGGTTAGGACCGGACTGGTCTCTAGTAGATTTGATGCTGGTTTGAAGTTAGGACTGGACTAGATTCCACGTCATGTTTGGTGTGTGGTTACAGCGGAGCTGAACGGAAGAAAGGAGTAGTCGTATAAGAAGCACGCTGTTCGGAATCGGAAGCGGGCGGTAAACTGCAGCCAATCAGCTCGACCGCAAACGCCGCCCCTCATTCTCATGTGGTCGGTGGGGGGGGGGGGGCACCCGACGCGGCCCCGATACGCCGCCGAGAGCAGACCACATCCTGCGTGAGGTGCTCGGAAAAACAATAACAAGCTGCGGTGCGGATGAGACAATTGGCGGAGGAGCATTCACCCCTACTCTCGTCCCACAAAGGAGGTGCGGTCAGGCAGGGCCGACAACAACAACAACAACAACAAAACAAGTGCAACGCGCTTCTTTAAATAGTATCTGGTTCCCCATGGTCCAGCGCTCCTAGCGGACACAACTACAAACCTAGGAAAGTAAATACCAAGAGAACTCTGGGTGGCTGGCGGGGGTTGACGATTGGTTTCTAGCCGTGGCCTCGGTTCCGCCTCAGCCCCCACAGCCATTGCCCTGGAGTCTACGAAATCCATCTACCGTCAGGAATTTGTTTTCTAAATGTTGATTTCAAAAGTGCTCATTTAACTGCGAAGCAACATTAACAAACCTTGTTTTACTTTTTACATGGATAACCTAACTAAACAAAATATCTGTAAAAGGAGTGGAGATGTTTGGGCCGCTCTTGACATCGGGGTCTTGAGGGCCAATGAAAGTGAAGCGAGGGGAGTATGCAGCAGCGCCGGACTGCGAGGGCGGGAGAAACTGGAGATCCCCGAAAAAACCCACCGATCAGCGTCATCGTCCGGCATGATTCCCACGTGCGGAAACCCGGGGCGAGGCCGCCGATAATCGAACCTGGTTCGCCTTGATGAGAGGTGAGTTGGCTGACTGCCACAACACCCACGGCCATCCTCACAGAAGGGATAGGTAGAGATCTGAAGAATTCGTGGTTTCGTTTTGGGACAAGTTACACTGTTTAAAAAAAAAACCTTCATTTTACGGAAAAGTGCTGGCATAAATTTATCCACAGGTGTCCGTAAACACTCCGTAAAATTACGGACACATTGATTTTCACAAATGGACTTTCCGAAAAATTCACGGAACCTCTCCGTTAATCCCCTAGTTAGTTTTCCCTACTTCTAGTTTAAATCATTTTTTAATATCTATTTTATTTTAATTATCATTATATGGGCGTTCTACCGTGTGTAAAAATATATTTAAAAAGTTAAAATATTGTATACGTAAGCAGGATTTGAACCCGAGACAAAAAAGTTACAAGCTCACGCAAGACTCTAACCACTTACCTACAACTCCCACAAGGTGAAATTGGTATATTTTATGAATTTATATATTAGTCACTATAATTTACAGGTTACAGTGGTGAAGAAAGCTTCGTGTAGACTAGCCATTGTTCGTGCCCGAAACCCGAAGTTACAGAAAATACGGAAATATTCCATTTTTTTTTTTTATTTACGCACTCAACTCCGTTTTTCGCGTTATTACGCACCAGCAGACCAAACTCCAAGATGTTGTATTTTCGTCTGACGTCCGCCATTGGCCGGCAACTTGTGTGACACATACCAAGGTTGCTTCGGGCCAACCGTAAAGACCCAGCAGTTAGTACACCAATCACCAGTAAAGCGGTCACGCGTGTTAATGACGCCTTATGAACGCAAGCGGCCAATGAAGTCACGAGTTGCGCTGAATCGGGTACAGGCCATTGAAGTCTAGCATGTTACCAAATAATAACGCGAATTTTATAGGTCTCTAGGAATGGTGCATGCAAACAGCATCTTTACCCGATTTTCGACATAAGCTGTTTTCCAAAGGGCTTGTCGTAATTTTTGGCTCGACAAGTCGCAAATAATAATTCTCAATGAATTTTTACGGTGTTGGATATTCGCCACCTTCATTACTCTCAGAGCACTGGTGGAAGAAAAGGAAGAATTGTTATTCACTTATCTTCAATTAGTGCTCCCGAGAATAGTGAACGCGGTGGATTTGTAACACTATAAGAAGGTGTTCGAAATCGTTATTTACATATTGTTTAGGCCAAAAATTTCGAAAAATCCTCTGTAAAACAAGTTGCGACAGAAATTATATTAATATATGGTTTTTCGTGCACCATTCCCCTTAACACTTTGTAGACTATGCTCGAGTGTAGCTCGCGCAAAGCAAATTTGAAAAGTTCCTTGTTGTTCAGAACAAAACTCGCATGGATGTGCAGTCTTTGTTCGGCTAGTGTTTAACACGACGTCACAAGAACACCACAGCGCAGTAACAATGATATTGCTATCAATAGAATTAACTTTTTATAGCCACTCGAAGGGGCATGTTTGATTTTAGATCCTTTTATACGATAAAGGGCATTTGATTGGGCCAGTATCAGCTCAGCTCTCCATTGGTTGATGACCGGCAAATAATGAACGCTGTAAAGTATAGGGTAGTGTCCGGTGTGGTATGGACCAATGGGACGATGGTGACACAGACACCAACAGTAGTGAATATGGGTGACACACTTCTAATTTGTCTTAGGTGCCAGAAAATGTGTGCAGGCTTCAATGTGCTATAATAGGTAACTGCACTGAACTTTACTTGAGACATTCCACCAATAAAAAGATAGGTTCGCCGCTTAGGTATATACAGCACGATGGAAATACCGCACGCCAGTTCAGCGCCTTACGCGTAAGGCGTATAGTGTTTCCGTCGTGGCGCTGTACTGTGCAAATTAGATATGTAACATAGAGGTTTTATTACACGCGATGAAAACCTTCAGATTAAACTACGCTCGTATCTTTGTACTTTTTTCTTACCGCTTAAGAAAACCACACCATTTTAACGATTTTTTTCTCCGAGAATGAACCTCATATGAAGAAAAAAAAAAAAAAAAAAAAAAAAAAAAAAAAAAAAAAAAGCGAAGATAATAGTTTTCTATCTTTTCGGACAAAAAGTCGTATTTGTAGAACATTTATTTACCGATGATACCCGTATTCGCGCAAACATATATTTCACAAAAAAATTGTTTCAATACACGCTACTATAGGCTGTTCGCGATAAAATGAGCACTTTTTAAGGCCCTTCGAAAATTTTCCTTTAGATTGATTTATACCGTTCCGCCAATTTTTAATGTAAACAGCGCGATATGACTAATAAACACATTGTATACATTTCATCACTCTCGATAGTTGACGTCTGAGACTGCAATAGAATGCATTTTATAAGAGGTTAATGCCTTTTGTGAGGGCCTTAGAAAGTGCTCACTTTACCGTGAACAGCATAAGGGACACCATTGCCAGCGCCGCCTACATGCAGATCGAGAAACCTCGAGACAAACCGCTTTTCTTGTGTCGTCGAGACCAACAAGAAATCCGAAGACGTATTTTTTAACAAGATTACCCGACCTTCGCTGGCAGTCGCGTAGCGTTGCGGTCTGGTTTGCACTACTTAAGGAGAACCGCGCACTGCCTGCCCGACCATGACGATCGGAAACGAGCTCTACGGTGAACCGAGAAACTTCGTCGGCGCTTGCAGCAGGTGCTGGCCGTCATCCTGCTATATAAGGAGACGATCTCTGTTTGTCCGACTTTAATACTTCTAAGTCCCTTGAAACTCGACAAATGTTCTTCAAGTTTCGCAGAGCGAGTCCTCAGGGTCTAACACAGGCCAACTTCGAATTTCAGCAAAATCAGATTATGCAATAATGACTTTTGACATTAAAAACGAATCTTTTTAATACTTCTCCTATGAACGTTTTGTACCAATGAATAGATATTATTGCATAGAGATATGAAGGTAATGGAATATATTTTTTTTTCTTATTCTAAACGTCTCGCGTCAACGTTGAGTTAGTTTCACGTCATTTTTTTTTTTTTTTCAGTCTTTATATGATAACAAAAATGCGTAATATCGTAGCTATTCTAGGCACGTGACAATTCTGAAAACACGATCACGGGCTGACTCCTAGTTGTTTTATAATCGTACGAAACTCCTTATTGCTTGCAGTAGGGGTCGCGGTGGCCGAGCGGTTAGCCTGCTCGCCTCCTGCCGAGGCGAACCGGGCTCAATCCCCGGACGGGCCAACTCCCGGATTCTCGCTAGCCGGAGTCGTGCCGGGCTTTCTCAGGGATATCCCGTTTTCCCGTGCCTTTGCATTCCAGGCGCCACCCCCATTCTCACCTCGTCTCACCCTCATCGGTTCTCAATACCGCGTCGGTCGTTGTTAAGAGCCGCCCGAGCCTCTCAATTGCTTATCAGTAGAGACCAGGAAAAAATTCGCGAGTTCAGTGGCCTGCAGGCTAGGCTCTACAGTCTTGTGTACAAATATGCCGATGTCAACAGCGCATTGGTTGCCTGCTGTCACAGTGGAACGCGACAACCGGGCACCGTTCTCCAGGAGGTGTCAAACACCGTATGGACCAATTGCAGGGGTTTTGAATTCTAGCTTGTCCCAAAATGAATCCGCGAATTTTTCAGGTCACTACTTTTAAGTAGGGCCACCTGTTTTTCGCGCAAATGCTTCAGGACTCTTTGTACTCCTAAACACTAGAGCTCAGATCCACTTTCGTGATTGGGTGGTTTTAACTGTCTCAGTTCCCGCGAATCACGGACACTCAGTGTCGGAGTTACCTGATTCTGATTGGCCTACTCATGTAAGGAACTCTTTCCCGACAAAGACACGTGGCCAATAACCAAAGGAAGACTGCACTCGGTGGCCCTACTTATAAGTATAGAAACCTGCAAAATTCGCGTTATTTTTTTCGCTGCAGGCTGAACTCCAACATATCGTATGCTAGTTTGACTTCTGCCATTGGACGACAACTCATATATCACGTTTCAAGGTCGCGTTTAGCCAGTATCAAAATGTAGACGGAAGAGCAACCAACATGCAGTGAAGCGGTCACACAGAAATGGCGTCATACAAATGCCACTAACCAATGAAATCATGAATTGCGCTCAAGTAGGTATAGTGAAATGAATTGTAGACTGTTACTGAATAATAACGCGAATTTTGCATGTCTCTACTTATAAGTAGTGCCACTTTTTTTCGCTTAAATATTAATGCTCATGCTATACTTCAACATCCTGCGTTCACAACCACAAATTCCTTTGGTTATTGGCCGCCCATCTACGTGAGAAGATATATTCTTACTTGACACGTTCCAGTGACATGTCATTTTTGTAACAGGTAACTGCGGAAGATCTCTTACGTGTCCCGGCGTTCCGATAAATAACGATAACGTTTTTTCAGTGTTCCGAATCTTGGCGTTCCCAGAAATAACGCTCGCGCATACGCTCAGTTGCAAGCCGAAACCTTCCAAACAAATAACTTTCACGCATGCTGAGTTGTCAAGCGTTGGTTTAAGTGAGTAACTGTATAAATAGAGACCTTCAAAATTCGCGTTATTATTTGACATCAGGCTGAAATTCACAGTACTGTGTATAACTGAGCCGGCGTTGTTTCTCCGTTGGCTACTGTGTATATGTGAAGCCACGCCCTTTCTGACTGAACTGCACGTGATTGGGGCGCACAGTTGTTACGCATTTATTTATTGGCGTAGAGTTACCCAGGGCGTGTTAGATATAGTATGGCCCAATGACAAACGTTTTTCAAAGGTAAACGCGCTTAAATTTTAACCCTTTCAGCAGTATGCACGTATATAATCGGGGATATCTTTATATGGAAATTTCTTTGCTCTTCAAGACAAAACTAACACTTTTATAATTTTTCTGTTCCACTGGAGTTTATTGGAATCTAACTAAAACATTTAAATTAGCTAACACTGCAATTTGTAAGATTGAAACTTTTCTTTTCACTGTAGGGATAGGAAAATTTCGCGAGTTTAATGGCACGTAGGCTAGACTCCCCAGTTCTGTGTACACTCGAGCCTCAGCTGTGTGTTCATTGGCTGCTGCTCCAGAGAGTAGCCAGTGTTATTTCACACCTGGCAGTATGGCACTCGCTACTTGTTTCCTTGCAAGTCTGCTATTGGTTCATATATGTTCAGGATGTGTCTATTGATCTGTGATCCAACTGCAAAGCTGACTTCAGTGTACACATGTTGGGCGTCTAGCTTGTACTGCAATGAACTCGCGAAATTCTCCTATACCTAATAATTTCTCAAATGCACACGATGGATTGTAAAACTCGTTACCTCTGTCGCGACATGGTAAATGGCACACAGTCAACGCGCGATTTCATTGACCGACGGGCCAACCAATTATAAACTTTGGAAAGTAGAGTAAGTGTATGCGGTGTATCCACAACCAATAGGAAGAAGATAAGTGGAAATACAGAGCTCTGCACAACTGCTATTGCTGTAGCGGAGAATATACGCAGCTCACTTCAATATTGTCCTTAGTGTCAGTAAATTTGTGACGTCTTCAAAGGTTTAACGTGTCCCCAAATAATAGCGTGAATTTCGCATGTCTCTAGTCATTGGACCAGTCTTTATTGTAACGCCCCTGGTAACTCTGCGCCAATAAATGAACGCCGCACAACCATGTTCCCCAATCTCGTGCAGTTCACTCAGAAAGGGAGCGACTTAACGTCAAGGCAGCAGCCAATGGAGAAACGACGCCGGGTCGAGTATATACAGTACTGTGAATTTTAGCTTGTCGCAAAAAAAAAATTACGCTAATTTTGCGGGTCTCTGGGTATAAACAATTTGGGGGGGGGGGGGGTGTTACTCGTGTAACACGTTGCCTAATTGTTAGAGCCACGAGTATTTCGCGAATTCATTCGGAGACGAGGTAGACTACTGTTGTGATTGGAAGACAGGGGTTTGGACACGCCCCGTTTAACTGTGGGCCAGTAATAATAAGGAAGCAGTAGTGGGAGTGAATGCTTGACAGTCCTGTACAGAGGTCCCGCTTTATCGCATCACCCAATAAGCGAACGATAATGTCTCGAGTGTATAGAGGGCTGTCCAGCCCAGCTTGCTGCCAACTCAATCCGCGAAATACTCGGGGCTCTACTAATTGTAACAGTTTATCGAAACCGTAAAGTTGAATAACGTCGATTTCTACTATGTATTCTTGTCTACCCTACGAGTCGGACTTGACCTTGGCACGTGCCCACTTGGCTGGGAGAAACGACGCTCGAGCGAGGAAGTGTCTCAGGACAGTTTGTCCGCCTGGTTAACGGCTGTCCGAGTGAACGCCTGTCCGCTAACAGGAGAGAGTGCTTCTAGCAGCGGCTGTCGTACTCTTCTGTGCTGTACTCTGCGACTGCCGGGCTGAGCAGGGGAGAGCTGCAACGGCGAGTTTCTCGCACCTGCCAGCCCTCGCGAAATGAATAGTTAGGGACAGGAAAAATTCCCCGTTTTGAACGACCCGCGGGCTAGACTCCACGGTCTTATGTATATTCATCTTCGATCCTTAGCTCTCTGTTCATTGGATTCACCCCCAAGTGTGTATAGGTTGTTCGCGGTGAAATGAGCACTTTTGAAAACCCTGCTTAACATCTACTTCTGTAGGCGTTGTATATTCTTCCGCCTTATGTAAAATTAACCTCGCATTGGGCCTGATCACTTTATTCGTGCATCGGTCAAGTTAAACTGTGTAATGATTATAAAAAAAAATAATCGTATAAGAAATCTTCAGTTTTTACGATTCGATGCATTAAAATACAGAATGAGAAAGAACTAATTTAAGTTATCACTAGGGACCCGCAAAATTCGAGTTATTATTTGAAGACATGTTAAACTTAAAACACTTTTCCCTTGCAATTCGTTTGTCAGTAGACGCGTCTTTATTTGACACGCCCCTGGTAACTCTGCGCCAATAAAAGAACGCTCCTTAACCGTGTGCCCCAATCACGTGCAGTTCACTCAGAAAGGGAGTGACTTAACGTCAAGGCAGCAGCCAATGGAGAAACGACGCCGGCTCGACTATATACAGCACTGTGAAATTTAGCTTGACGCAAAAATAAACGCGCATTTCGCAGGTCTCTAGCTATCACAAATTACTACCTTAACACTTTTTATTCTACTTTAAAATATGGAACTACATTCCATCCAGCGTGACCAACTTAACCGGGCGCATGTCACTCAGCGCGCCTGTTAAAATATCTGTAGGAAGAAGCAGTGACTTTTTTCTAAGGTTGATTTCAAAAGTGCTCATTCTAACGTGAACAGCTTTGATTCAGTTCCACCTCGGACCAGGTGGCACGGGATTCGATGCTCGTTTCCTTGCAGGTCTGTAATTGGCTCAGAGTTCACCTGGCCGTGTATAAATAAACTGTGATCCAATTAATACCAGCTTCGAGTTTGTTGTCTACCGCTTACTTCGGAATCTCAGAACTGAAAATAACAGACGCGCCAGCATGGTCGTCAATTCAGCGTGTAACCAAGCACCAAATACGGCGTCACGTACCCTTGGAATTTCCATTGCCCGCACTTCGTTAATGTTGCCACATAACTCGATCAAGCGGCCATGCATCGCTGTAGTACTCACAAGTTTTTTTTTGTCACAAAATGCATTTAAGACACTCTGGTAAAATGTTTTGCTTATGTTGCGGGAAATCTTGAATGATCCCGCTGAACCATTGCAGTCATCAAACCTGATGACTATCACAATTCTGGCATTTCTTCTTGACAAACCTTTGAGGACGGCAAAACTTAAATGGCACTGAAGACAAGGTTGAAGTTAACTGCCTATATCCTCCACTACAGCAGTTTCTGTCGTGTTGGCTTCTACATTTCCACTTACCATCGTACTATTGGTCCTGGCTACACCGCGCCCGCACGCTTAGTCTACTCTGCAACGTTTATCATTAGCTGGCAGTCGGCCAATGAAGTCACGCGTTGACTGCGCGCCAATTAATGTGTAGCGGCAGATGTAACAGGTTTTACAGTATGTCGAGTTCATTTCAGAACTTATTAAAAAGAACAATTTTATTCTTATGAACCGAAATGTTGACTAGTCATTATTTTTTACTCAGAGTCGGATAAAATCCAGCGATACAGTGAAACTATAAAAGTGCGAGTTTTGTCTTCGAGAGCAAAGAAATGTTCATATAGACGAGGCCCGTGTATATGCGTGCATACTCCTCGAGGGGTTAATGAGCACGATGGCCACCCAAGACGAACGAGCGCATTCGACACGCGGAAATTACTCTGCCGGGATCGAGCTCGGTCGGTCACGCAAATAGCACTACCTGACTCGCTTACTGGACTCGAGGTCCTGGTTTCAATGACAGTGGCGATTATTTCTTCTGTTGTGGATCTGCTCACTTAATTACGTTTTACGCTAAGCTCCTTAAAAGGAACTGCAAAGTACGCCTCAAATCTGCGGATAACCTGCGGAGGTAATGCTGTATCTAATACCGATAAGTAAATTACACTTCATGATACTTACTGTAAATAAATTATTTTCCAAATTGTTTTACCGTAGTTAAAATTATTATGAATGATGTAATATTACTGTCCGGTTTAAATTAAGTATATACATAATACATAATTTTGTATACACACATGCACACAGTGACTAAAAGAAGTATTCATACACCACTAATTACAACATTAATAAACATATCTTACCACAGCAAAATTAATATTGAGTCAAGGGTCTTGAGTCTTGAGATTTAAGTCTTGAGTTTTGAGTCAAGCGTCAAGGGTTTTTTTTTTTTTGTAAATTCGTTGGAATATTTTTAGATAATTCTTGGAATTTTTAAGGATTTTTTTTGGCTTCAAGGTCGTCAAAATCAAGGTTGAAGATCAAGGTCATCAACATCTAGAATGGTTGACGAGATGGACACTGGCCGACCTAGCGAGAACCATTCGTGTCGGGAGCTCAGTCGATCCACCTGTTATAGATCCCCGGACCTCCCAGGCCTACATATACATTAGTGCATAATTTTTTTATATTTTTTTCGTTAATTTTTTTAATTTTTTATGAAAATGTTATTGATTTTATTATTTTTCTGAGATTTTTTTTTTTGTTTCAAGATCATCCAAGTTAATGGGCACTCTTGGCTCTACTAACTATAGGCATTTTAACTGTAAAATAAGCTTTTTCGAAACAAACATTTGAAACATTTGAATGAAAATCACTACTCATAACTATCTATAAACTGCATTAGACACTAGCATGCAGATGGAATTTGTGCATTTATGGCCATTTGTATTTGTTCGTCCCCTGCAATATATGCTGGGTATAAAACAATATTTTGATGTTTTCTGTATACATACTACCATGTCCTATCTTGTACCCTTTTCCGTGTCCGTGCAGTGGCACCTTCTGGGTATTCAATTTTTTTTTAATAAGTGTATATCTGAAGCAAAAATCCATGGCAAGTCTGGAGTTCAAATGTGGAATCCATGTTAAAGGAATTCCTTCTCAGTTTCATCAATTTTAAAGATAACTGTTACATATAAAAAAATTCCCAACCCGAATTCCTTAGAGAACACTGCCTAGTTAAGAAGTTTTCAAAACATTTTATTAATTCGACGTTTTTGTAACATATATATTTTAAGGTTAAATTTATAAAAATAAACGTAAATGTTGTCAATATTTCTTAACATGACAGTGCTCCTTAAGAAATGTCACATAGAATACTTTTTTGTTTTAAATGGTTATTTTCAAAATTAATTCATCAAGGAGTGATTTGCGTATAGCCTATTCATGATTACTACATGTTTTCTGAAGCCCTCCTAAAGTATTGCTTGCAGGATATTTCCCCGCCTCATGCAAACAAAGTTTAAACAAGTATATAGGCTGTTCACGGTAAAGTGAGCACATTTGTGGCCCTAGTTACTTTCACCTTTCAGCCATTTGTTATCCTGTAATCACATTTTAAAATAAATTTTGCCATATAAGTAATAAACACAGTGTGTATGTTCCACTGCACTCGGAAGTTAACTTCTAAGGCTAAAATAAAATATATTTATTGACTATCATTCGAAATGAGCGGGCTTTCAAAAGTGCTCACTTTACCGTTAATAGACTATAGAAAACTAAACCAAAGGAAGAGCGCACCGCATTCGCGAGCATTCACGTTAGTAATATTTTGCATAAGAACAATTTCTTACTAGGCATTACCAACACGCATATTTTCTCCCTGTTTTTATACATATAAAATAAAAAATAAATGATAAAATTTATAGGTAAAATTTAAGCGAATGTTCAATTTATCCAAAAAATAAGATACATTTACGTTAACAGAAGTGTAAAACTATTATGATACATGGCATAATTAGGAAACAAGCACACACATCATACATGGGGATATTTTTTTTTTTTTTATGTTTGGTTCGAAAAGTGCGAATAAACCGCGAATAGATTATAAAACTGATTCTCCGATGACTTCGTAAATAAGTAACACATTTACATCTCTGACAATTGTACGGTTTTACTTGGCTGGCGAATGAACGAAGCGGCTAGGCCCATGGCAATATTTGTTTTACATATGGCAAGAGCGTATAAAATGAGAAGTAAAAGCAGATCCGAAGCAGGACTTCGAAAAGTGCTCAATCACCCTTGAACTGCCTGTATTTCTTTTATAACTAGCTGCCAACATTACCACGCATCTGCGAGGAGTAGAGGGATGTATTTATTTTTTCTAAGGTTGGTTTCAATAGTGGCAAATTAATTGTGAACCAGCTGTACTCGTGTTCCCGTCTGCTCGCCGAATCCAGCGAGACGTGACTGACATTCTCGGATGCATAGGAAGCGACGGGACAGGAACGCGGAAAGAAAACAAAAATATTTCCACGTCGGTGTGTTTTCTGTGGTCGGCCGACTGGCGGCGATTTCTCCGCAGCCACAGGTCTGATCTACACGCCGCAGAGGAACCGGGCGCTAACAGACGTCGCGTTATTTGTCGCGGTTGACGCCAGTCAGCGCGTGACGCTGCATGTTCTTTAAGGCTGAATCATCGGGCGGGTCACCAGATTTTCACAAGTGTTGGAAATCTTACCGGACGATGCCGTTGATCGGCATCTCGAGGATCTCCCGTTTCCTCCCGCCTCTTCATTCCGGCGCTCCTCCATATTCACTTCACTCATCCTCATCGGCTCTCAAGACCTCGTTGTTAAGAGCCGCAGAAACCTCTCCAGTCCTTACGGCATGGACCAATGGATACAGACATGCAAGTTTCGTGTTATTTCCCACCACCAGACCAAACTCCAAGAGGTCGTATTTTCATCCGAACTCGCCATTGGCCGACATGTCAACCAATCTCCAGTAAAGCGGTCACGCGTGTTAATGACGCCTCATGAATAGAGACATGCAAAATTCGCGTTATTATTTGGGGACACGTTAAACTTTAAACGCGTGTACCTTTGAAAGACGTTTGTCATTGGACCATACTTTATTTGACACGCCCTGGGTAACTCTGTGAGTAACTCTGCGTCAATAAATAAACACATCACATCTGTACGTCCCAATCGCGTGCAGTTCAGTCAGAAAGGGCGTGGCTTCACATATACGCAGCAGCCAACGGAGAAACGACGCCGGCTCAGTTATATACAGTACTGTGAAGTTCAAACTAACATCAAATAATAACGCGAATTTAGCATGTCTCTGCCAATGACAAACGTGTTGCAAAGGAAAAGTGTTTTAAGTTTAACATGTCCTCAAATAATAACGCGAAATTTTTAGATCTCTACTCATGAACTTAAGCAGCCAATGAAGTCACGAGTTGCACTCAAGTAGGTACAGAGCATTGAAGTCTAACATGTTACCAAATAATAACGCGAATTTTTCAGGTCTCTACCAATGGA
The DNA here is from genome assembly GCA_029891345.1 of Dryococelus australis. Lineage (NCBI taxonomy): Eukaryota > Metazoa > Arthropoda > Insecta > Phasmatodea > Phasmatidae > Dryococelus > Dryococelus australis. Next base: position 30,749,977 of record CM057008.1, read on the forward strand.
TATGGACACCCCGATATTCACGAAAAGATTTCACGACCAGTTACATTTCACAACACTTAAGGCTGAGAACCACTTTCGTGTTTGGGTGATTCTCGTGTTACACGTCCTTGGTGTCTGCCAGCGGATCATAGACGTGCAGACAAGACGTTTCTGATTGGCCAGTCGAGTAGGAAAATTTCTCGCCACAAAAAAACGCCCCCAATAAGGAAAATAAAACTGCTAGAAAGTCCGTAGGGCATTGAAATCTAGCGTGTGCGGAAATATTTTTTCTCGAAGTTCGGGTGACTCTACCAATGGACTTCGACTGGTACGTGCATAGTACCTTCCTTTTCCCCATCGTGATGTTCCTCGTACAAATTTTCAAATTTACCACACCAAGGAAGAGATTTGGTTGAACCAAGCAATGTTTGTTTGGAGCGACCAAATTAATTGTCTGTATAGGAACGATGAAATATTTTACTTCTGAAGATAAAAATTACTGCGTTGTTCGTATTCGGTTGTCAAAAACTAAGATTTAGTTGGTGCAACCAAAGATTGGTTTGGCTCTATGTGCATCACATTGGAACCTCTATGTATTGAAATATCGGATGGATTGAAATCCCGAATCCATGGCACAGTCTGTGGTCCCATTTTTTTATTTATCTGCATTTCAAGACCACATCCATTGAATGTCGGCATGTATCAAAGTATTTTGTCAGTCCTCTGAGAAATGATGAATAGAGAATCCACTGTATACAGTTTCGGTAAACGTAACATTATTTGAAGCCTAGCCAAAAATTTGAGCATAGATCATCTGCGCCGTAGTGCTACGTACTAGCCACCTCAGCAAAAGTGACAACTGTTGAAATTGGAATGTTTTTAAATACATGCCATTTTAATTCCGGGCAACGTGTGCGAATAAATATTTCAAGTTTTACAGCTTTACTTTATAGTTGTTAGGAAGTTTATATCATTACATATTAAAGTACTATTAGACATACTAACAAACACTGTTTATATTCTAATTGTCACAAAAAATGCAAACAAAATCTCGAGCTGTGTATTTTTGAACAAAGGTAATCAAATGAGTTAACAAACAAATATATACAGTTGATTCCCCTAAAGACTGTTCACGGTAAAGTGAGCACTTTTGAAATCAACCTTAAAAAAATGCAACTGCCCCTGCCTGCGTGTATTTTAACGGGTGCATTTAGTAACATGCACCCAGTAAAGTTGATCATGATAGATGGAAAGTAGCTCCATATCTTAACGTCGAATAAAAGATGTTAGGTAACCATTTGTGATGCATTAAAATTATTCTTTCGCTTTGTGTCTTTTTATCCATCGAAGTGTAAAATTCCCCAGATTTGTAAATATTTACTTTTCCAATAATTCCTCAGTTTCACCTGACCGACGTACGAATAAAGCGATGAGGCCCATGGCTATGGTAATTTCTCATAAGGCACTAGAATACACAAAGTGCATACAAGTAGATCTTACGCAGGGCTTTCAAAAGTGCTCATTTTATCGTGAACAGCCTATAAACATTCCGCTGACTTTCAAATTTCTTTAGGCCAAATACTAAGGTTTGTTTATACAAACGTGTATTTAGTTAGATGAACAAAATTAATTTTGTTGCATTTCATATTTTGTTTACTCAGCAAAATATTTTGTCGGGGCGACTAATATATATTTAGCCCTGTAGAATCAAATATTGTTAGCCCATTCTCTCAGTGCAGACCTTACGGAAGCAGAATGATGTAGGTGAGTATCGCGAACATCAGAGGAATGTTTTCATACGCGAATGAAGCAGATGGTTGAACTGTACGTGCCTTTTTAAAAACTGTAATTCTTACTGTTTATAAAACCTTATATACAAACACTATACATGATGGTATAGGCTGTTCACAGTAAAAATGAGCACTTTTGAAAGCGCTGCTTAAGATCTACGTGTTTGCGCATCGATACGTATAATTAATGTCACTATGAGCCTGATCGCATAATTCGTACATCGGTCAAATTCAAATGTAAAATTTTTTGCAAAGGTAAATATATTACTTTTTTTTATTCTTACGTTTATATGCGTTAAAAAAATTAAATAAAATATTTCGCTGTTCAAAAAAGTTTTCTTAAACACTTTTAATGTAACGTTAACACGTGGAACTACTTTTTTTATGTCGTTACCAACTTTACTGGGCGCGTGACAGACAGTATGCCCCTTTAAAATATACTCAGGAATGGGCAGTGACATTTTTCAAAGGTTTATTTCAAAAACCATTCACTATAACCGTGAACAGCCTTTAGGTAGGGTTTGATGTCTCGTCGACAGCGAGGTTCATTAGAGACTGAGCGGGTTTCTCAGGAACGTGGCCCAATAATAAACCATCATATCATTCACCCGGGAGTGATTTCAGAAAACCATGGAAAAAGCGAAATGAAAATGGCCGGACCGCGAATCGAACTCCGGTCCTCCTGGAAGCAATACAGTGCTATCCAAACATGACAATTTTACTCAATTTTCAATATTTACATTATTTTTGAATTTGCCTAACAGGACCAAAGTAAAAAGTGGTGATCGTAGATAGTAGATACGCTGTTTTTCCACTTCTTGAGAAATTAAGGATGTTGTCCGGTACGGGACAGGCCGTGCATAAGGATAGGGTTTTAATTGTTATAGGCAGTTCACGGTAAAATGAGCACTTTTGAAATCCCTGCTTACGATCTAGTTGTATACACATTATGTGTTCTTCTGCTTTATGTAAAATTAACATTGCCAAGGGCTTAATCACTTTATTCATGCGTCGGTCAAATGAAACTGTGAAATTATCAGCAAAATAAATTTTGTACGTACAAATCTGCTCATTTTTACACTTCGATGCATTAAAAAATACAGAAAGTGAGAGAAATAATTTTAGTTATCACAAATGGTTACCTAACACTTTTTTTTTACTTTAATATATGGAACTACTTTTCCCTCCATCTTTACCAACTTTACTAGTCACATGTCACTCATTGCGCCCGTTAAAATACATGCAGAAAGGGGCAGTGCCTTTTTTCTACGGTTGATTTCAAACTCGCTCACTTTATCGTGAACAGCCCTTAAATGCTTTACTGTAAAAACTCTTTCATTGTTGCAACATGGGGCCAAGGTGGTCTAGTGGTCAGACTACTCTTCTCCCGCCTAGGAGAACCGGGCTCAATACGCGGACAGGTCACTCGATTTTCGCAAGTGGCAAATAGCACCGGACGACGTCGCTGGTCGGCGGGCCCTCTCGGGGATCTCCCGCCTCCCCCAAATCTCTCCACACTCTGCTGCAGCACATGATTCACTGCCGCAAAAGAAAAAAATGTTGTTTAAATATGAACCACTGCAAAGTCGGCTTGCCACAAACATTATTTTTGTTTGAGCGATATAGTAATGACTAAAAAAAATTATTGGGACAGCTCCACGACTCGAACTCGTGCCCCCCCCCCCCCCCCACCCAACCAAGTGAAAGAAGCAGCCAACGCCATTTCGGATTTGTGTACTTAATCTACCATGAGGTAAAACGCATTGTCATATTATTATGATGGTGTAATTGGATTGTGTTCATTGCCGACCATGAGACTAAATAAAAATGCAAACACACACACACACACACACACACACACAGGCACAGAACTCAGCAAGACAAAAATTAAAAACCTTTTTGACAGCACAGACAGATAATTAGGAAAAAATATTACCTTGTCAATAGAAAACAAATATGTGTATAATTAGAACGACAAACAGAGGGGCGAACAACTATTATTACAAAACAAAACATACAACAAAAGTAAACCAATAGAAAAGACAACACGATGACGAAAACAAAAAAAAAAAAAAAAAAAAAAAAACACAACAGTGCAGGGAAAACAGGGAGTATATACATGATTCTGGCCCTGAAGCTTGGAAGGGTGCTTGCTGATTGGGCCGAGAGGCAGCCTATGGGGTGCAAGAGTAGTGTGTGAGTAGAAATACAGGTCTAATTTGAAGTGCAATTATTCATTTTGGACAACAAAACTTCGTTTTTAATTATTGGTAGCTATATTCCCTTTAATTCTATGTTATGTTGACTTATCACATCACTCTTGCAGTTGATGAAAGTCGCTGCTTTGATTTTTCTTTTCGGGTGGTCAGTGGCCAGCCTGTTTCCCCTATGTACACACTGCCGCAGTGTCAATGAATTTGATAAATACATTCATGAGTGTGTGTGTGTGTGTTGTTGATCATTGTAAGGTTCTAGTTTTTTGGTGTTGTTGTTATTGTTGTAGTAGGTTTGAAGGCATTGCGTATGTTGTGTTTCTTAGACAGTCTCCGTATCATTTTTTTCTGATAGTTCTTTAACATAATGGAATAACTACAGTAGCTGCAGGAGGTTCTGTGATTTCTGGTTTTGTGATTATTGAATTGCTTGGATATATCATATTTGTTATGAATTTGTGTGGATATCCATTGCTGAGCAGTTATTTCTTTATGTGTTCTAGTTCTTTATGTTTACTTTCCCCATCCGAGCAGGAGCATATTCTCTCGGGCCTGTTTACCAATATATGAGTGAGACCTGCTTTTTTAATGTGTGTGTGGTTAGAAGTGAAATGCAAATACTGGCCACTGTGTGTTGGTTTCCGATAAACTGTGGTGCTCATGGTATCGTATATTCTGCATTCAAGAACATCCAAGAAGGGGAGAGAGTTATTGCTTTCGGTTTCATAAGTGAACTGCATAGATAGTCTGCGGGAGTTGAGGAAGTCGGCAAATTCCTTGAGTTAGTCCTGACCATGTTGGCAAATCAGAAATGTGTCGTCGACATATCGGAACCAGACCTTGGGCGAAGTGTATATTTCAGAAAATGCTTCCTGCCTGATATTTTCCAAAAAAAAAAAATGTTCACCATGAAAGGGGATGGAGAAGATCCCATTGACATTCCATCTGTTTGTTTGGTAGAATTTGTCTTTGAACTGGAAATAAGTGATGTTTGTGCACAGAGTTATTCCATTGTGGTGGAAATAGATAAGTTAGTTCGTTCTTTCAATTCTGGGTCTGCTTCAAGTCTATCTTATATTATACTATGTGTTTCGGGTACTGGCGCATCAGTAACCAGACTCGGAACATCAGATCTCACAAAAACATCGTCTTTTATTTCAAGTGTTTGAGCAAGTGTCCTGAAATGCGAGGAGTTCTTTATGAACGATTATGTGCGTCCAACCAACGGCGAAACAATGTTCAGTAGAAACTTCGATAATTTCTGGAATTGTGAACCACACGAACCTATAATGGTCCTGAGAGGAACATCTGGCTTATGAATTTTGGGAATACCATATATATATGTCGGTTGACTGTTGTGTGGTGTAAGATTTCTTTTGACCTTCTCAAATAGGGTGGGCTGATGTTTCTTGAGTGTCTGATTACTTTGCACTCAATACTGGATGTTGGATCTTTTTTTTTTTAACTAACATATTTATCATAGTCAATCAAATTAATGATTTTTTATTCGTAATCTGTTGTGTTCATGACGAAAGTGGCATTGCCTTTGTCTGCTGGAAGGATCGCGATAGTGTTTCCCACACTTGAGGAGCTATGTACTCTTATTGGACACTGCGGGTCCGCGGTGGTGTTGTTGTGGTTAGGCTACTCGCCTCCCCTCTGGATTACCGGCGGGGTCGTCCCGGATTTTCGCATGTGGGAATCGTGCCGGAAGGTGTCACTGGTCAGCGGGTCTTCTCGGGGGTCTCATTTCGGCGCTACTCCATACTAGCCTCTCTTCACCCTCGTCGGCTCTCATGACCTCGATGTTAAGAGCCGCGCAAATCTCTTCACTCTCGTGCCACGCGGCATATTAAAAATAATAACCATACAAGTTAAACATGGGGTAGTTTTTCCAAATGTTTGATTTAAAAAGTGCGGCTGTACACTCTGTTACTCTACTCTTGGAGTAATGTTTTCGGAACGCCTCCTTGACGATGGAACTACGGAAAGCGCCCAGGGAGTATTAAGCCTAGTCCAAAATAGCTGGTGCGCAGTTGAATGGTCCGCGGACCTATGTCGTCCGCGGACGTATGTCACAAAGTGCGCGTCTACAATAACGACGTCCGGAGCTAAGCTATCAAAACACTAACACCATTCTGCACCAAATTCGACGCCGACCGAAGCTAAGCTTTCAGACACAGAAACTAGAGTGCACCCTAATCGGCGCATCGATAAATTGTATGCTACTATTAATAAATACTGATCTTTCCAGCTTATTTTATTTTGTTCTCTAATTTGAGTTATGCGAATAAGTACTTATCGACTTTGCTTTAATTCAACTTAATTTAGATATCGTCTTTTCTTCTTCTTCTTCTATAGTCAGTGAATTTTTGTATTATTACACATTAAAGTTTCGTTTTCGAGGTTACGAGATTGAAGTTTATTGTTTTGAACAAAAAGCGAGTTATAGTAATAATAATAATAACTAAAACACCAGCAATTTACTTTTACCGTTTGCGCGCGATAAAATGTAAACAAAAACAATTTGATAAACGCGCGCGTACGAAAGTTGAAGTTTTGTCGAATGATCTTGGGACCTTGGGACATTGGGACAGCGAGCTATGACGTCAGAGGGTCACGTGCACCAATCAGCAGTTAGTCGACCAGTTATTGCGGACTAGGCCTTAGACGCGAACCTGGTCGTCGCGACGCCCGGAGACGCGGGTGAAAGTGTCGTCCTCCCCCCTCCGACTGTGCCGGAGATACGCCGTGCGTGTTGGAGTGTGGGTGGGTGATGGGAAAGAGGGGGGGGGGGTAGGTTTGCGAGAAAAGAGAGTTCTTCCCTCGCGACCTTAATAAGACCTGCGCGTGACCTTGTTCCGGCGCGCGGGCCCGGGTATATACTCGGAGGAGCAGTGCGCGACCGCCCGAGGAGTTACACGTGTTGGACGGCGAAGATGTCTTCGGCGTGCTGGTCGCTGCTGCTCGTCGTCATGGCGACGGCGACGCCGCCACGGGAGACGACGGCGTTCCAGGTGGGTCCCCGTCGACTGTGGTGGAGTCCCGCCATGTGCTCAGTTTGGGGGGGGGGGGGGTTCAGTGTTTTGAGTGTATAGTGCCCTGTAGATGTCTGGACAAGTCTCAAACGGGATGAACGCGTTGCAGAGTTGAGTTCTGTGGGCGGCTCGTAACGACGAGGTCTTGAGATCCGATGGGGGTGAAGCGAGGTGAGTATGGAGCAGCGCCGGAATGCAAGGGCCGGGAAACGGGAGATCCCCAGAAAACCCGTCGGCATCGTCCGGCGCGATTCCCACTTGCGAAAATCCGGGAGTGACCCGGCCCAGGATTGAACACGGTTCACATAAAGGTGGGTGGCGAGCATTCTAACCGCTCAGCCATCGCGGCTCCAAGCGGGATGAAGCGGTATGAACATCACAAAGGGGGAAGAGATGCGCGCGCAGCTCTGGGAATGCTATCAGTCGTCTCACAAACCACAGGTGGTGCGTCCACTCTAAGAAATTATTTGTAAATTTATCATATCAGTGTATACGCTTAATGAGAAAGCGGTAAGGTATCCCCTCCCCCCCCCTTATGCATTCATTGTAGCGTTCCTACATTTGCTTAGGAAACATTCAAATACGTAGGGAAGTTCCCAACGTTGTATATTAGCGACGCAAAACTTCCGTATAACTGCAGCTCGATGTGTGCTATTATTTCAAAACTATGGATAGGTTAAAAACTTCCATTACAGTTGAGGAAGTTTACCAGGAAATGTTTTACAGTGTCTTACCGAAGACCAAGGAACACACAGTAATAGGGCTGCAACGCAACGGTACAACGAGAGAAACTTCCCTTATTCATTGGTTTGCCATAGTAGATTATACGGTATTGACAACGTTATAACATGAAGTAAACTACAAATTTTTACTTGTTATGTCGGCAGACAGCTCGTAAAGTCGGCGAACTGTTTTTTTTTTTTTTTTTTTTTTTTGTCAACTATTACTGGGAAAAATTATTATTGACGTTATTGATCAATTCATTACATTTTTAAAGGTCTGCTTCGTTTACTTTTAAATTTGATAATTTGAAATGTGATTATGTAGAAACCAGAGAATGCATACTTTTATTTGTTGGAATTATTTCTACATAACAGATATTGTAATTATTTTGATAATAATCACCTTTATTAAAAATTAGTAAGACACCGCAAGATGCAGACACTTTGAAATACGAAGATTAGGTTTTGAACAGAATAACTACCACAAAATTAAAAACATAAAATATCCCTTAATTTATGAAAACCGTATTTATGAAAACACTCTGCGTAAACATTAAGAATTTTCTCAGCCACCTATTTATAATACATTTTCAATCAGGACCGAACTTGGCGTGTACTTTAATTTGTTTGTTTGGGGTACAATTTCGAACTTGGACTGAAATGCAATCGAAATAAGTCAGAATCAAGTTGAAATTAAGAGAAAAACTTATTATTTTGTAACACATATCTGAAACCACGGACCAAAAAAAAATCATAAAATACAAATTATTGTTCACTTCGAAGAGTTTAGGATTATTACGTCTTCCATTCCTTTCCCGTGACAGAGATTTATCTACTCGGTTTCCTTCATCTCTTCAAAATGATTTTCACCTACAACATTAATTATTCAGTAAGGAACAATTTCTTGTATTGTCTATTCGCTGTTTCTTCACACTTTTTGAAACAGACCTTTGAAAACTCAACATGTTTAGTTGTTCCATAAATATGCCATGCATCACAAGCGTTTTATACTTCTGTCAACATAACGGTAATTTATTTTTGGTTAAATTGAACTTGACATATATTCTATATACAGGATGTTCCAAAATTGCATTTCAATACTACGGGGGAAAATTCCTCACACCTGGAGGATGAAAAAATGTTATATGAACACAGGTCTGCAAACGCTTCGTTTCTTTACTACAGCTCGTAACACATAACGTACAGTGTATGGCCCGCGAGCTGGATCATGTTACTGTGGAATGCCATCGCAGCGTTCGTTTGCATGATACACGACACCTCACACTACTACACTGCACCTAGAGCAGTAGGAACCGCACAGGAATTAGTTACGCATGTGTGAAAGCTTATCATCGCCACTGAATGAAATGTTCATAATGCCCCCCGTCAGCACGAACACACGCATCAGCCCAACGTTGCACGGACACCCGGATGCGTTGATGAATCGTTGGAAAATTCCGGATTGTTTCGCAACCCTCCACAATGCGATTACGGAGGGTGTCCACATCGTCCACTGGGGTTGCATATACAAACGCCTTTAAATGTTCTCGCCCGCGGGTCCTACACTGCACGCACGTTGCGTATTGCGGGTTGTAGTGAAGAAACGGAGCGTTTGCGGACCTGTGTTCATGTAACAATTTCTCATCCTCCAGATGTGAGGAATGTTTCCCCGAAGTATTGATGTGCAATTCTACAATACCTGTATTAATTATAATATTTCAACTATGATTTATGTGAATAAATACCGGGAGAAAGTATGTATTTTGGTAAGCCTAGTAAGAAATAACTCTTTAATTAAAATATTACGTAACTAAGTGCGCAAGTATGCGGTGCGTTGTCCTTCTGGTGTAATTTTTTAGATTTAGTAAAGTTTTGTTGGCATGAGGCGGAGGCCTGGAAGTAGTACTTAAGCAGGGTTTGAGGAAAGTTGGAAGTAACAATGAATAGACTATAATTCTTTCTCTGGATTCTGCACCCCAGTCCACGTTGGCAACTGTATCTCATTCCAGACCCGTTCCAATACGGTCCAAGAGTACTTAAAGTAACTTCACGCTGGAATTATTCTGCATCCTCCGTTATCAACTCAGAATGAAATTTTTCTTGTAGGTGCCTTTCGTGCCACGTGATATCTTCCTCCGCGGTTTGGCGTTAACGATCTCCTTTTGTGGTCGATGAACGGGAACGACAGCGAAAAAACTCAACAACTTTGTAACGCAGTAATTGAACCAAGTGCAATCGGGCAGGGGGGAAAAACAAAAATAATAACTGGGCCGTGTAATTTGGTTTCGGAATATTGATAACCCGTAAGTTCATCGGGATATACTCCCCCTGATGGAAATGAAGAGATTTGGGCGGCTCTTAACAGCGAGGTCTTGAGAGCCGATGAGTGTGATTGAGGTGAATGTGAGCGGGGCCGGAATGAGGGGGCGAGGGAAACGGGAGATCCCCGAGAAGACCCGCCGACCAGCGGCATCGTCCGGCGCGATTCCCACTTGCGAAAATACAGGGGCAGTTGACATCGATCTCGCGAATTTTCCAGGTCTCTGCCCATTGGTTGTCTGAAGTTACAGTGGAAGGCAACGATTGGGCCAGTCTTCTCCACGAGATGCCAAACACCGTGTGGACCAATGGCTAACGTTACATAAACACATATGTTTTTAATTCTAGCTTGTCCTGAAATGAATCCGCTAATTCTACAGGTCTACGTCTGTGCACATTCAAGTCGGCGCCACTTATTTATTGGCTTCTGCAGCAGCGAGGGCACATTTTCACTCTCAACTATGTTGTACGCTATTGGGCTCAAAGTCAACCAGGGCGTGTCCAAACAAACTGTAGCCCAATGACAAAAGCCAATACAAGATCACAATGTTTGAAGTCTAGTCTGTCTTCAAATAATAACGCAAATTTTGCAGGTCTTTAGTCATGGCCTGTACTAAGGAACTGTCCCAGCATTCGCCTGGAGTGTCCTCGGGAACCCGTGGAAAACAGAAAACAGAATGGCTTTCCGGAAATCGATCCCGTTTTTCTTCCGAATCTGAATCCATTGGTTTACAACTGCACCATATGGTCGGAAAGTGGTGATTAATCATGACTGTTTATTAGTGAATTTCCGCAGCAGAAGATTGTCCGGTGTTGCTAACTTAGTTTCTATGTTAGTCACGTCTAAATGTTTCCTAATCCTTCAGCTGTTTTCCCGTCAATATACAATAAATTAAGACCATGGATAGCTCACTGTAAAAAAGCTTTCTTTTTGTTTTGCTGGAAACACGTGATTTTTTTTTGCCGCATGAACCACTGCAGAGTAGGTTTACCACAAACATAATTTTTGTTTGATTTATATAGTACTGACTATTTCAACTTGCAACTTCTGGTAGTATGATATTTCAGTTACAGGCTATTGATGGTAAAGTGAACATTATGAAACCCTCTCATTTGAAATAATAGTCAATAAATATATTTTACTGTAGCATTTTTAACTTTCGAGTCCAGTGAAATATATGCACTGTGTTTATTAATTACATGGCAATATTTATTTTAAAAAGTTGTGTAAGGATTAAAAAAATAAAAATAAAAAAAAAGGTGTCTGATAGGAAGAAAAGTAACTAGGGCCTCAAAAGTGCTCACTTTAACGTGGAGAGACTATGGTAACATGGATAAGAAATTGTCACTCTTTGGGAATAATTGAGGTTAGTGACTCGGAGAATCACTTCACTTCATAATGAGTGTCTGCAGTGTGACTACGTTTGCAAAGTTTTGTAACTGCAAAATATTGTTATCTATCAATGTTTGCGTCGGCACTATAGTGGTGCACTGAAAACCACAGTATGCGAAAGAAAAAAAATTTAGTATGGCTGAACCGTTATAATTGGTTCGAGGTAAATTTTTCTTTACCGTGAACAAAAGCAGCTCAAAGAATTATTACATTCTAATATAAAGAAAGGTAATATTTCCACAAAACAAAGACGAGCGTAGAAGACATTTGTTAACAGCAAATCTGTGTTTCTCTAAAATGGTCTGTGAATTAAAGTAATAACGTGTTACTGTGAACAAATTAGCCTCAAAGAAATGGTTTTCTATGTCGCAATGGAAACTTTGTGAATGGATTTTGTTTAGTGTGTTTAAGAATATTCTAAGAAAATTCCGCTAACGGAGATCCACAGGAAGTTATCCTTAGTGGGCGAAGCCATCTTTGCTTCTTCTTAAAAAAAAAAAAAAAAAAATCACAAATTAACTACATAGTGACCCGCGTAGTTCACTATGCAGTGATGCGAAGACATGAGTAAGACATGTTGTGCAGTCTGTTAACCTCACGTAACGATGACCGTAAATTTGAACCTGTGAGAACGAACTCAGCAAAATTATGCAGTTTTCCCAGGACGTACGTTCATTATGTTTAGTCCTGCCAATAAACAAACGGTTACACCTAAACGAATTCTTTACAAAGCATTACATTAACATGTCTTTCCCTGTACCAAATTGTTACTGCTTTCAAACCAGGTAAAGGCTGTACACGGTAAACTGAGCACTTTTGAAAGCCCTGCTTAAGATCTACTCGTATTCGCGTTGTGTATTCCTCCGCCTTATGTAAAATTAACATTGAAATGGACCTCATAACTTTAGTAACGCTTCGGTCAAGTGAAACTGAGAAATTATTAGAAAAGTAAATATTTTTAAAGTCTGCTTATTTTTACACTTCGATGCATTAAAAAAAACAACTGAAAGCGTAAGAAATAATTTAAGTTATCTCAAATGGTACACTAACACTTTTTATTTGGCGTTAAGATATGTAACTACTTTCCATTCATCGTTACCAACTTTACTGGGCGCATGTGTCACTTAGTGTGCTCGTTAAAATATTATGCAGGTAGGAGCAGTGACTTTTTTCTAAGGTTGAATTTAAAACTTCTCACTTTATCGTGAACAGCCTTTAACAGCCTTGACACATACATAAATCACACATTTTTGCGGTCGCAGTGGTGTAGTGGCAAGGCCGCTCGCCTCCCACCAAGAAGAAAACAGAGTTCAATCCCAGGGCCGGGCCAATCCCGGATCTTCGCAAGTGGGTAATCGGGCCGGACGATGCCGCTGGTTGGCGGGTTTTCTCGGGGATCTCCCCTTTTCCCCACACCCCTTCACTCGGGTGCTGCTCCGTTCTCCGCTCATCTCACCTTTATCGGCTTTCTTTGTTGAGACCTCGAAGTTAAGGGTGCCATGTACTGAAACGTTTTCCGTGAAATCGTTGTTTGCGCTGAAACGCAATAAATGTTCTGGAAATACGAAGTTTTGCCAGAAAGGATTAAAAAAAACTATTTCATATGTCGCTATATTTTTACTTTTATTGTATTAAGTGTATTAATGGAGAGAGAAAAATCGTGAAGTTTCTTTATACTAGTTCATAGTACGATTATACGCAGGTAGTTTGATTGGTTTACTTTCATCGCGTGTAATAAAACCCCACAGATAAAGATCTAGTTTACACAGTAAAGTGTTAGGACGGAAACACTGCACACCTTGCGCGTAGGAGCGATGAGGCGCTAGGCGTGCTTGTTAGTGTCGCCCGTATCGCTCCCTCGCTTCCTGACCTGGGACGCGCAGCTCCAACCAACTCGAAAGAGCAGCCCAAATTTCCCCACTCACTCACTCTGCTCGCTTGCTCACGCAGGAGGACGCCTACGTGTCGTCGCGGATGGCGGCCTGCAACTCCAGCGCCGGCTCCAGGAGGCTGGCGTGCCTGGAGTCCCGCGCGCTCGCCTGGCTGCACGAGATGGCGGGCTCGCCCTGGAGGCTGGAGCTCGGCCCGGCCAGCCTGCTGCCGCTCGACCACGGCGTCGTGGCCGTCGAGTCCTCGAGGGGCGAGGAGGAGGCGTCTTCCGGTGTCGGCGGAGGGCTTCTGGGCTTCGCCGTGCGTCAGCTCAGGAAGTTCGCCTCGGGCCACGCCCTGATGGTGCCCGTCGGCAGCGCAGCCGACGCCTTGCACGGAGACGTCCCCGCACTAGTCGACCAGGACCAGCTCACAGCCACAGGTAAGAATCGTGCGAAATCCGCGTTCATCATCTGGCATCAGCCTGGACTTCGCAGTACTATACGCACCGGACCCGGCGTCGTTGGCTGCTGCATAGATAGACACCCGGGAACCTCACGACTTCATTTGAGGGCAAGATAGGCGTCAAAAACGTATACATTTGATCTTCTGTTTTAATTGGGCCGTAGTTCCTAATACACGCCCTGTACACATGTGAACTAATAACTGACCTGCAATAAAACTAGGACCGAACCACCACTCTACATGGCCTGCGATGGAACTGGGGTATCAGCCAGTGAACAACTAACTTAGGCACTAGTTCACAAAGGATTGAGGCGTCTAGCTTGTTCCCCAAATAATCCGCGAACTTTCAGGGCCTCTATGCATAGATGTCAAGCCACGCCCTTTCTGACTGAACTACACGTCATTGGGGCACACAACCGTGGAGTGTTCAATGACTGGCGCAGCGTTACCCAGGGCGTGGTCAAATGACACGCGCGTTACACAGGTACGAGTGTTTAAAGTTTGACGTGTCCCCAAATAATATCTCATAAGTAGAGATGATGGTTTATCGCGGGGAACGTAGACTGTGTGCTAGGATTCAACGTACTGTACACGTGTTAGGCAGTTTTCTTTACTTATTGGCGGTCATGCATGTAGGAAGCTACTACCGCATTTAACTGGGTCAATTATAAGCCAGAACGTTAGTGACTGGCCTGCAAACAACTTAGCCGAGTCAAAACCTTATTGTTCTAATCATGAAATATTAAACTAGTTAGAAAGTTCTAAAAAATATTTTGGCTCAAAACTTTTTGGCTATTTTCCATTATTTCTACTCATATGTAGAAACCCGGAAATTTCGCCGATTCATCCTGCAACAAGCTAGACTCCACAATCCTGCGTACATTCGATCATCGGTTAGTTTGTTCATTGGCTGTCGCTCCAATTTAACCCCAGAGCACGTATAGGCTGTTCACGGTAAAATGAGCACTTTTGAAAGCCCTGCTTAAGATCTACTTGTATGCACGCTGTTTATTCCATTGCCTTGAGTAAAATTAACATTGCCATGTGACTTGTCACTTTATTCATGCGTCGGTTAAATGAAGCTCTGATATTATTAAGAAAGTAAATACTTCGCAAATCTAAAAAATTTTACACTTCGACGCATTAAAAAAACTGAAAGAGAAATAAATAATTTCAATTTACCATAAATGGTTACCTAACACTTCTTATTTGACGTAAGGATATGGAACTATTTTCCATCCATAGTTACCAACTTTACTGGGCGCATTTCACTCAATGCACCCGTTAAAATATATGGAGGCAGGGGCAGTGACTTTTTTCTAAGGTTGATTTCAAAAGTGCTCACTTTATCGCGAACAGCCTTTAAAAACTTGTACATTAAGCAGTAAAGTTGAAACATGTTTAGCAGTAGGCCCACAGAAATTTAAGTACTGTTACGAATTGGCTGTTAAGTAATTTCATACCTGAAAGGGGCTGTGGGCGTAGCTATATAATAAGTCATGATTAGGGCGAGCACAGCGGTAGAATATGTGGTTTATTGAACATACTTATGTGACTATTAATCACGGGGAGTTTAAATGGAATACCAAGACGCTGATTGACTATAATAAGTTTCATTACCACACACCACAACTATTACAATCTAATTGGAAAGTCCCCACCTTGCTCATGTTGCCGGAGGATGATTCTAGGAGGCAGTTAACGACGGCCGGACATACCCATCTCCATGCATTCTTGGTCCGCTGCCCCGTTGACAAAAGTCGCCGCTCCCAGTGTTACGTTGGCCTATATCGGGCGCGTTGTTTAACATTTTCGGCCACGTATACTGGCTTGAGAGAGAGAGGTTTCCTGCAACTGTCTTTCGCAAGGAGTTATTGCAATCACGCTCGTCCCCTGGTTCGATGTTTGAAGGTGTGATCAGGCAGGCCGTCCAGCTACGGCCTGACCACTCTATAACAGTACACATCAGCGATAATACTGCTAAAGTTCTGCCAATAGAAACACATATTACCAACTCGGTTTATACTCGAAATGAGAAAACTATTTTTTTTGCATATGTTCTTTAGCATCAAGAAATAGAAATAAAACTCAAAGTTAATTACTATAAATCAAAATACAAACATGTTTTCAGTACTAGGACTTGTAGACTGGTATTTCTAGTTTCCTGATTTTTTTTTTTTTTACTGCGGAACCTAAACACAAAGCGATAGCAAATTAATTGTGTACCCTCAGGTTCGAGCCAAGGCAAATAGAAGATTTTCAAAGTTCATCCGCCTGATGTTCGAGGACGTGGCCACAGTAACGAACATTTCATGCTCGACCTATTGTAACGACTTCTGAAATCTACTGATTTATCTGTGCTGGAAGTTGTGCTGTTCCCGCCAAGCACCGCTTCCCTTGAAACTATAAGGTTCTGCGAATGTAACTTTTTTTTTTCTCGCGAAACTAAAACGATTAATATGCCATGAACTTTCGTGAAACTGAATAGTTCCGTAGTCAATAAACATGTTTTATTCTAAACTTATGACGTTAACTTCCAAGTGCCGTGGAATCTACCAACTGTGTTTATTATTTACGCTGTAATATTTATTCTATAAGGTGGTTAAAGGATAAAATGACTGGAATAAAAATTTAACTGCACTCTAAATTCGAATCAGTGGGAAACCACTGATTGTTTGAGTGAAAAAATTTCACTGATTGAATAAGTGACGGCCGACTACAGTGGCGAATTAAATATTGTTTTTATTGAATTTATACAAATTATTACGTGAAATAAACATATTTATGGTAGTTTACTATTTATGTTGCGCAATTTACAGTAATTTAAAAAAGAAAAAAAATTAAGGTGGCAAGATTGACCTCGCACAGCCATTCCTGTTCGACTTTAGTCCGTTACCTAATCATCTGCGCTACCACGCCGAGTTGAAATAATCGGAGAAAAATATATGTGTTATAGTTTTGCCCCGAAATCGTGAATAATTCAATAGTATGCTCTTACTTTTCATTTTTGGTTTAGTTGGTACTGTCAGGATTGTTAAAACGAATAGCAGTATATAAGAGTGCACTCTCTTCGTCACATTATATGCAGTTTGAAACTTCAAATAGAGCGCTGTGGCGATTCAATGAAAACGAAATGAAATACGTAAAAACGGGACGAAAGGCTGAGTGTTCATACTACCTCATAAAATGGCGTTTTGAAAGACGAAACGCCATTTTAGAACGTATTTAGTATTGGTTTTGTTGGTTTAGTCGCTGTTGTTTCACTTCATACGAGTTGTTTAGCGGTTATTTTTAAACATTGTTAGGCAGCAATTTTACACGATGTTTAGCCGATCCATTCGTAAAAAAAATAAACCACTGAGTAAACAGTGGAAAAAATGACTGATGAATAATTGGAAAATGTCACTGAATCAATAAGTGAAGGAAATCTGGCTTCTTTTTTTTTTTTTTTTTAACTGATTCACCAGATAAATTCGCTGAATTGACTGTCGAATCAGTCATATACGTTCGACTGATTGAAACAGTGAAATTCTCACTGATTCAGATTTACAGAGTATGGCCTCAAAAGTACTCACTTTACCGCGAACAGCCTATAACGACACGTGGATAGTAAAATATTAACTTTTCTAATAACTTCACAGTTTCACCTGGCCTTGCTTGAATACAGTGAACAGGCACACGGCAATGTTAATTTCACGATGTGGCGGTAGAATACACAAAGCCCACATAAGTAGGCCTCGAGCAGGGATTTCGAAAGTGCTCATTTTACCATTGAACAGCCTGCAGTTAACTTCGAATCCATTTTAGGCGGCGAGGACGGCAAATAAAGGAGGCGGCGTGACTGCAGATCTGAAGATGCGTTAACAACTTCTGTCATGTACAAAACAATTCGCGTAATCAGGTCGTCCATTCAACGATACGTGCCTAATTCATTCTTTGCGTTCCAGCCGGATGACTGTGCATGGACGCCTTTCTTGTGGTGATGATGATGATGATTTCCGCCTGCCAGAACGAGCTGAGATTCATCTGTCGGTCTGGCGCTTTGAGGATTACAGTAAAAGAAAGTGTAGCTTGCGTGAAGACGAAAGCTCGTACAGATTCAGTTTGTTTCTCTCGTCGCCTTTCTCGGGGCAATGCTATTGGTCGAGGCTGACGTACCGACATCTTACAATTGTTTATTTATTGCGCCAGTTGTGCACCGGAACCCTTCCCGTTAGTTAAAAAGTGCCAGCTGTTATAAGAAATTGGCGAGTACTTTACACACGAAAAAAATGTCCTCTTCAAGACCCGAAACGAAATATGAACGTGTACGTTTAGAACAACGATTTTTTATTTATAGTAATTTTTTCCACTGAAATTGGAAATATATTTATGTATTTTAAAGTCTTATTAAAAATGTATAGACTAAAGTTTTTGGACACTGAAATTGGCTTCATTTTATTTTATGGCTTCTGGAGTATAAATTTGCCTAATGCTGTCTTGCTTCTCAGCGTAACAGTTCGAATCCATAATCAATGATCAGAAACGCACAGCCCACAATCAAGTGATGACCTGAGATCATTTGGAATTTGATCCTGAACTTCCGACTTAACTGTAGTTAATGTCGTGATTTCGAGATCGTGTATTCTTAACCCATCAATTTTGATTTCAAATAAGTGTTTCGGTAAAGATAACTTAGTCAAAATAAGCACACGTGAAACAGATTTTTGAAACATTCGTTACTGGAAGTATACGTGTAATATGTTCAATTTATACTTTTGTCCTTAAATTTAGAGAGAAAAAAAATGCAGTTATACGATTACAAATTGTAAAAGTTTATAAGCCACAATTTACATGGAAATTATGCCATATATAGGATATTTACGGTAAAGTGATCACTTTTGAAATGCCTCTCATATTCTACTCCTGTAATGTATATATATATATATATATATTACAGGAGGATTCACGAGGAGTTACACCACTCACGGGGCTTATTCCCTACATCATTTGGAGTAAAATATGTCATATGGATGTGGGTCGTTTTCCCATTATTTATAGGGTAATTCAACAATCGCCATACCCACCTTGCAGTGGAAAGGAGTTTTCAACACCTTTACAGCATCAACGTGTGGTGTGGCGTCCTACACGATCAGCTGAGTGGGCCCTTTCATTTTCCCCGGGACGCTTGACTGATGCGGTGTATCTGCACTTTTTTTTCGCAAGAAGAACTGCCGCTGTTATTTGAGAATATTCCGTTAGCAGTAAG
Organism: Dryococelus australis; assembly: GCA_029891345.1. Classification (NCBI taxonomy): domain Eukaryota; kingdom Metazoa; phylum Arthropoda; class Insecta; order Phasmatodea; family Phasmatidae; genus Dryococelus; species Dryococelus australis. Next base: position 30,769,013 of record CM057008.1, read on the forward strand.
ACGTCGTACGATTGTCCGGCATTATGGTGCACCTCCTCATTTCCACTGTGCTGTGGTTGAACCCTTAAATGTGCACTTCCCTGAGAAATGTATAGGACGGGACTGTTTTCACCCCTGGCCAACTCGATCGCCAGTTCTATCACCACTGGATTATTGTTTACGGGGATGGACGAAGTATATCGTTTACCAAATTGTAATTGTAAAGGGGGGGTTTTTTTTTTAACGTCCCCCCCCCCCCGCCGGTTTCATACTTGAGAGCTCAGCAGGGTGCGGCTTACAGACTAACTTGTAACCTAACTTAAATTAACACCCGTGCCTTACCCGGGATACGAACCGAGAGTCTCCCGCATCGAACTACTTGCGCGTGTCAATCGTGCCGCTGTAGAAATCAAAGACAGCCGCGTGCAGATGCGTAGAGAGCGACACATGCGGTTCACAAGCGCGCAGCCGAATGTGTGGGAGCAGAGACGGAAACATCGTTGAAAAACTTTTCTAAGCTCATCAGACGCAATGGCAACGCTCAGCCGTAAACAATACGTTCTGATAACACATCACGGTGTTTAATTCTGAAAATTATTTCATTCGTCACTCTTCAAATGTTTCGAATTACTCTGTAAATATTGGGAGTAGTACCCACATTTTTGTGATATATATTTTTTTTTACAAAAATATGTGTGGCGGTAACTGCCCGTGAATACATATAAAGTGTGCTGTATGGTATTTCCTCCTGTTTCGTAGCATACTTAAAGAGAAACAAGTTTTGCGATTTAAAAAAACATAGAAAAACTACAAAAATTATAACTTGTAATTCCTGTGCCTTAAAATGATACTGTCGGATGAACACTATATCAATATTTTCGACAGTAGGAATTGAACAACATTGTGCTGTATAGTGTTGCCGACTTTGTTATTCGGCTCTACCTCGTTTCATGTGATACGAGATCAACGAACTTCAAAATTTTGTTTGTGCAACACCTGTCGTTCTGATCCGTGGATCATTTTTTTTTGAACCGGGATATCAGTGGGTCTCGGTTCGAAGTGGTAAAACGGTACAGTCGGCCATAACAGCGGCTGGCGGATATAAGTTTGTTGAAGTTCTGCGGCGATGACATATGATACACAACGCCCCCGGCACACACTCAACTGTCACATTGCTTGCTTGGAATAAATATCCTCGAGACACTTACAGAGCGATTAGCAGCTGACACGAGCAGTCACTCCACGGGCAGGAAGGTGAAACTTGCGCGAGTCTTTCGAAAAATGGTCAATTGACCGTGAACGGGAAATAGAGGCCAGCATCTTACTTCACGCTTACCGCAAGGCAATTTCGGTCGTCGCCCCATCGAGTGGTTTTCAAAGCATACCCTACTGTGCCACTGTCCGCCTTGCTTTTATTCCCATTTCTCCCCTGCGCCCAGTCGTAGCCTACATACCTTCGCATCCCGCGCATTTATCTTCGAGGCTCCGTGGTTATGGGCTATTTCTTTTTTTCAGCGTTGCATTTTTTTTACAGCTATGCGGACTGCAGTGTGCAGTGGGCTTGGAAATTGAATGCTCGTTCGTAATGGGAGCCAATGAAATTCTTGTTTGTGTATGATCAAAGAACTCGCAACTTATTTCAAGTGCCGGGCGAAAAAAAAAAAAAAACTGCAAAATATAGAATACGCTTTTGTAATGAGAGACGGGATATCTTCCTGTCCACTTTTTATTTTTTTCGTCTCTCTCTCTCTCTCTCTTCCTTTCCTTTCTCTTTCTTTCCCCTTCCACCACTTAACATGAGCTCCCATGACGATGCACGACGAATATAAACATAAACATAATTTCTCGACACGTCTCCAGTGAAAGACTATATTTCAGAAAGTTCGCGAGGTTGCGAGGTCAATGCACACAGTTCTTGACCGTTGAAAAAAAGTTGCCAAGAGCAGCTGACGTGCAAGCTGTAGCGTGAAGGCCTTCGAAAAACGGGTATAACGTGTATGGCGGGTATAACGTGTATGTCGTGACTTTGTTTGACAGGAGAGGGATATTGTGTGTGTGTGTGTGTACTGATAGTCGGTGAGAGCAGTGTTCCTTCCAGCGCGTGATGAAGAGACTCGACGACGCGCCCACTGGATGACGATGCCGTTCGGGGCAACGGCTCCGGATGCTGCTCGTCATCTTCCCCTTAAGTCCGTCGGCTAGCTGGAGCTTTCTTCCCCTCTCGAGGCCCAGAAGCGCGGGAACGATCACGTCTGCTCAGCAATAGTTACGATTTTCGACTATATGCACTGCACAGATACCTATCAAATGAACAAACTCGTTTGACGTTTGTTTCGTTGTTAGATTTCGAAATAGTTTGGGCGAACTGTCATACGAGCATTGGATGACTCGTTAATCCATCGGTCCGCCTCTCCGATAGATCGTCGTCGTATTTTATCCTCGACGACGAAAGGTGATCGAGCAATCCGCGGCATGCGTACGCCGGGATTTGAACTCGTGACCCTTGGATCTCGAGCCCAGAGCTCTGACCACTGAGCTACTCGACCGTTGTGGAAAAAAGGAGGTATTTCTTTCCGTACATAGGATTGTTTGCATGCCTACTATAGGTATTTAAACAGTCATCATTTAATGAATATACGTGCGAACAAAAATCGAATACTCCAGGCGTGTAATATATGGAAACACTGTGCACTAATAGCGATGAGGGCGACATTGCCGCGATTATCAAGTGCGTCGTCGCCGCTAAGCACAAGGATCTGAACTGACGTGCAGTGTTCTCGCCGCACTGCTCGCACCCTTCCTTGGTAGGGCTGGGCTGTTTCGTTACATTCGGGTATTCGTTACTACTCGTTACTTCACAACTGAAGACTCATTACTTTGTACTCGTTACTTAGTTACTCGTTACATTTTACCGAACGTACGGGAAAAAAAAGTGGCGTGCTGTGAACAGAGTAACAGTTCCTCCAGATAGTCGATAATGAAATATTCGTACTCTAAGCATAGGTACACTTTCACAAAAAAAAAAGTTTGCTTAACAAACTCGACTCAACGCGTGATTTTTATTTAATATAATAAATCTTAGATATGTTATTGCACTCATAATATATATTTGGTATTTTATTTTGCTGTAGCATAAGTTTATCTCACAGAGTAGGGAGGTTTGTTGATTATACTGTGCGTTAATTTTTAAAAGATAGTATCGTGGATTGATTATGTGATCCCTTATTGTCCATAAAAACAACAAAATATAAAAATAATGTTTATTGGACTCTTATATTTTAATTTCTTTATTTACACATCATTTGCTATTGAAGTACATCATAAAAAACTGTATCATAACGTTTATTTAGTTATAAAGGTTTTTTTTTTTTTTTTTTTTTTTTTTTTTTTTTTTTTTTTTTTTTTTTTTTTTTTTTTTTTTTTTTTTTACCATACTTATGTGACACTTTAAAGGTTACTTTTATTCGTTCTGTACGAATCCTATCCAGCCTGCACAATAACGACCCGAGACAGTTTCGTGAATAGGTACTATCCAGCCTGCACAATAACGACCCGAGACAGTTTCGTGAATAGACTATCCAGCCTGCACAATAACGACCCGAGACAGTTTTGTGAATCGGTACTAGAGTAACGAGTTTTTCCAAGAATCGGTAATCGTTACTTCGGATCCAGCTCAGTAACGAGTACTAAAGTAACGAACCATTACTATTCGCCCATCCCTAACCCATGGGGACTTTCAGCGGGGACCGTATTATTATATTGGTGGGAAGTCTGTGAGAAGGTTCGGTGCAGGACCTTTGCGTAATTTTGTATTCTCCCGCGTATATATTGAGCAACGGCGCTCTGAAAAAGCCGTTTTTTAGCCGTTTTGGGGCACTCTGAAATGGTGTTTCTAACTCGCGTGACATTTTGAAAGTATTCAACAGCCCTCATCTGCAGTGTGCGTTCATTTCGTAGAATAACACGTTGGACGCACATTTAATAATTTCGTTGGAAAACTTGTATTTCGAACACACTGCACTGCGGTTCAAGCATCAGTTAACAGTCTCTTATCCCTCTCCCTCCCCCACCCCCACCCCTTCCTTAGATACGTTGTTCACTGTCAACTGGACACTTTTAGAAGCCCTCCTCAAGATCTACTTGTCTCCTAATTTTGTATCCTTCCGACATGTGTAACATTTACACCTACTACAAACCTAACGACTATGGTTCATTCAAGGTTATTTCCAACTCTCCTGAAGTCCTGCTTAAAGTTCTACCTCTAGGATATTCCTCCGCCTCGTACACGCAAATCTTAACCGAGACCAAGAAATTACACCAAAGAGACTATGCACCACATCCATGCGCACTCAGTGTAATACACACACACACACACACATATATATATTAACGTTTGCTATAAGAGACATATTTAGGAACTAAACAAACATGCCACACATGGGGTGATTTTTCGAAGGTTTGACACAAGAGTGAGAAGAAACCGCGAATAGTGTGGAGACAAGTGTTATGTAGTCCATTCACGGTTTCTTTGTCCTTTTTGAATCAAACCTTTGAAAAATCTCCCCATGTATGACGTGTTTAGTTATTTCCTAAATACGCCCTGTATCAAAAACGTTTTATACTTGTGTTCATAAAAGTTACTTTTTTTCTCTGTAAAAGTTAAATGTTATTCATAATTTGTCCATAAATTATAATGCTTTATTTATAAATAATCTGATAAAAAATCAGGGGGAAAATAGGTATGTTGGTAGTGCCTAGTGATAAATAGTCCTTATACGAAATACTGTCACACTGAGTGCGCGCGAATGTGGTGCGTTGTCCCTCTGGCGAAATTCTTCAGGCTTAGTTAAGCTTTGTCAGCATGGAGAGAAGGGATATCCTGCAAGTAGAAACTTTAGCAGGGCTTCAGGAAAGACGGGAGCAACCGCGAATGGACCATGTGCAGGTGATGCGCGAAGTCAAAGGCTTGTATCACTCTGATGTGTATGTGAGTGTGTGTGTGTGTGTGCAGACACGGAGGAGCAGTCTCGCGGCAAGAAGAAGAAAAAGAAGAAGTTGGCGCTTCTGCTTCCGCTGCTGTTCCTGCTGAAGGTGAAGTATACCCAAGTGTTTCGGCCTCGGAAAAATCTAAAATAAACATAATTTCGGAAATATAGGCGCCCAGGCGAATAGCCGTCTTCCCTATATGGGACCCGCAAAAATTTCCAAGCCCCTAGTAGATATCATACCCTTAAAATTGTTAGCCTATCCCATCCTTGCAGACTTTTCACTTGCCAGTGGTATTTGAATTTTATCCCAATTAAACGCAATGTCCCCATATTTAGATAGCAGATAGAGTGGTAAATAAATGTACATTTCAGAATTCGAAAACACAATTTAAATATACCCCCCCTTTCCCCCCTTTTATGCCTCACTAACACATAATGACAACTTGATAATAGCAAAATTTTAAATAGTGAATCTACAACCTCAGAAACCGGGCGAGGTGGCGTAGTGGTAACTCACTGGACTCGCATCCGGGAGGACCCGGGTTCGATTCCCGGTCCGGCCATCCAGATATCTGCCTTCCATGGTTTTCCGAAATCACTCCAGGCGAGTGCTGGAATGGGTCCCTATCAATGGCCATAGCCGACTCATTCCCCGATACCCGCCCCCTGTGCAACTCGCTCAGTCTCCGATAACATCGCTGTCGATGAAACGTTAAGCCCAATTATAGGCTATTCACGGTAAAGTGAGCACTTTTGAAAGCCCTCTCATTTGGAATAATAGTCAATACCGTATTAGTCTTAGACCCGAAATTCCGAGGGTGGTGGAATATGCATACTGTTTCTCTTACTTACATTCCCATATATAATTTGAAAAGGCAGTTGAAGGATAAAATATGGCTGAAAGGAAAAAGTAACTAGAGCCTCGAAAGTGCTCACTTTACGGTGAACAGCCTATACCAAACTACGCACAACCTCAGAAAGACGCCATTATCTAATTGCAGAGCATAAAAAACACAACACTGACACCGACGCATCATCACACAAACATCAAATCACGACGAGCAACAACGACAAACCGTAGGCCCTCTGTCTCCGCATGGAATGGTGGGTTGAGGCGTAAGGGGAGGAGGCAAAGGTATTTCAAACTTTCGACTTTAAATTTCTAACTTTAACCTTAACGTAAATTCCATTTTAACATAGAACGTTAATAATTTCAATCCTCTGTACCAATATAATTTTTTTTTCTTAACATTAATTTTGTAACTCAACCAATTTTTCTTTCGACTAAATATAAATAATTTTTAAAATAAATCTGACTATAGGCTGTACAATTAAAAATAAGCAATTTTGAAAGCCCTGCTTAAGATCTACACGTTGTGTGTTCTTCCGCCTTATGTAATATTAACATTGGCATGGACCTCGTCATTTTATTCATGCGTCGGTCAAGTGAAAATGTGAAATTATTAGAAAAGTATATATTGTATCAATCTTCTCATTATTACACTTCGATGCATTAAAAAAAAAAACAGGAAGCGAAAGAAATGATTTAAGTTATCACAAATGGTTACCTAACACTGTTTATTCGACGTTAATATATGGAACCATTTTCCCCTCGGTCGTTACCAACTTTACTGGGCGCATATATATGTCACTGCATTGCGCCAGTTGAAATACATGCAGGTAGGGGCAGTGACTTTTTTCTAAGGGATAATTTTAAAAAGTGCTCAAACTATCGTGAACAGCCTTTAAGAATATTGATTGCCTTCAGCCAGGGACTGGTGTCATTTTACACTGTAAAAAATAATGGTAATATTACATGACAAGTGTAAGGTAATATTCGCAAACTTGTGTGGGAAACACAGTTTTCCTTACACGTAAGGTAAAATTACCCCACTCTGGAGTAAAATTCGCGTACATGGTAGTGAAAAATCCTATAAAAGAATGAGAGCATCTCTTCAGCATTGTCCCAACAGTCAAGTAGGCGGACGGGCGGAAGAAACAACACTCTAACACAGTAACACTCACTTATGATATTCGCGCCCACTCACCAGCATACGTCAGGTATGAAAAAAATCATTACAAATTCAGTTAATATGGTTCACATTACCTTACACTAAGGGATTTTCCCTCACTTTCCTCAGGTACGTTTAGGGTAAATTTTTGTCCACTTTTGACAGTGTAGAGGCAAAGCTTCACTTTCATTTAAGTGTAATTTTTTTTTACGGTGTAATTTGTTCTGTTGTGAAGGTGAAGCTGCTGATGGTGCCTATCCTGCTGGGCGTGCTCTTCATTAAGAAGCTGTTGGTTCTGGCTGTGCTGGTAGGCCCGACCCTGCTCGGTATGTTCAAGTCCTGCGGCTCGCCGTCGACGACGACGTCCTACCACGGGGGCGGCGGCGGCGGGTGGGAGCACGCCCCGCCGTCCTACCACATCAGCGGCGGCGGCGGCGGATGGGATCACGCGGGGTCACCATCCCTGCCCTACCACCCTGGACCCGGGGCGGGGTGGGAGTCCTCGCCCGCCGGGGAGGCGATCCACGGGGAGTTCCCCGACACCTACGGGCCCCCGTACACCCGGAGGAAGTGGGGCGCCCAGTCGCTGGCCTACAAGGCGCATAACGCCGCCGCCGCCGCCAGCGAGACATAGCGGGCTCCAGGTACGTACGACCTCGCCTCGCCTCCGAAGCCCCTGTCACACTCGAGTGGGGCGTGAACCCAGGCGAGGATGACGGGCTGGGACCCGTAGGTGCCCGTCATCCCCGGACATTACATGAGAATGAGCGGCACTGGAATGCAACTGGAGTACCCCGAGAAAACCGGGGCATCGTCCAGCACGATTCCCACACCCGGGAGTGAACCCGCCGGGTGTCGAATCCGGATCGCATTGTTGTGGGAGGCGAGCGCCCTAGCCACTGAGCCACCGCTGCCCCACCCTGTTAACGCTGTCGAATTTTGACGTGAACACGTCTTTAAATGTGGGAGGCAATCCAGAAAGTCCGATGATAACGAACTGGGAGGAATGAGTTTGGCATTGCAGCTCCGAATCAATCGCCTACATTCAAAATTCAATTACATCACTCGATTGCCAAAGGATCAAAGCAAACGTTACGTTGAGTGAGGACTGTGAAGCAATGTTTATTTTAAGAAAATGTTAAAGGATTAAAAAACTGGCTGAAAGGATAAAGTAACTAGGGCTTCAAAAGTGCTCACTTTACCTTGAACAGCCTATAAACTGAGTGTGCACGAATGCGGTACGTTTTCCCTTTCGTGTAAATTTTTTAGACTTGGTCGATTTGTTTTCATGAAGCGGAAGAATGTCATTAAAATAGAACTTTAGCATTGATTCAGAGAACTTAGAAGCAGCAGTGGGAGACCTATAGCGAGTACTCGCCTTCAGAATAATCGTTTGACGCGAGGCGACAATCGTCGATTAACAACACAGTCACTCACAGCGTAACTTGCTGGCAAATTCAGTCGCTCGTGGAAGTTTAAAATCATCTAAGGCTGTTCACGATAAAGTGAGCACTTTTGAGGCCCTCCCAACAGACTTTATCCACTAATATATATGTGTGTGTATATATATATATATATATATATATATATATATATATATATATATATATATATACCTAATTGCAGCCTAAGGCACTAACTTTTAAGGGTGGTGAAACGTATACACTGTATTTATTGATCACATTGCAATGTTTATATTAAAAATCAGCAGGAAGATGGAGATTAGATGCAAGGCCTTAAAAAGTGCTCACTTTACCGTGAACAGCCTATAACGGAAAAGGGATACCTCGTGTAATTACCGCAAGGCTCGCCGTTTTCGAGCAATTTGTATTTTAAAATTCAAAATAACTTACTAACGCCTGGCAAGTAGGCAGAACGCAAGGCACTGTTATGTAATGCTGAAACCTCCCCTCCCTTTGATAGGCACAACAGTTCGTTCTTGGGGGTTTTTGCGGGGTGCCCACTTGACAGGAGTCAGTAAGTATTCATTTGAAATCGAAACCTGAATTTCTCGAAAACAGTGAAGTTTGAGGTATTTATATAAGGCGACTTTCTCTCGTTAATTAAGACATGAGGATTCCTGATCAATAATTTATTTCCCAAATATGCAACGGAGAAATATAAATTAGTTCGAAATGAAGGTTAGCAACCGTAATTATGTTCGTGAAATAATTTTATGACAGCGACAGATTTTGGGTGTTTGCAGATCTTTTATCAGTAAACATTGACTCTTTGGCTGTACCGAAACACTCTGAGTGAATGTTTTACTCACTCTTGGTTGTGTCCAGCAGCGTTGGAAAATAGAAAAGGGGGGGGGGGGGGGGACATATGCGGTTTCCAATCTCACTAGGGGACGCCACAAGAAAACAAACGTATGTGTAGTCCATTCACGAGGTTGCTTTCCATTTTTCTGAAATTCTACTCAAGTTTTACGTTCAGGTTATTACTCAGCTTTATGCAAACAAAGATTAACCGAGTCTAGAAAACTACACCAGAGGGAGAACGTACCGCATTCTTTGCGCACTAAGTTTAATAATATTATTGCGCGAGAACTATTTCTTCTTGCGCATTACTAACACGGATATTTTCTCCTTGATTTATTGGCCTTAATTATAAGTGAAATATTATAGAACATAGATCAAATATAAATAAAAGTTAGATTTACCCAAAAATAAGGGACTTTTATATTAACGCAAGTATAAAACGTTTATGATACGTGACATATTTAGGGAACAATGAAACAATTCATACCAGTGGCGTGTAGTGACTTTTTTTTTACCGGGTAAGCAATATAATAGCCCCACATATTTGAGTTTTTTAGATAATATTTGCTAGTCCCGGGTTGTGGTTCCATGTTCAATTTATACTTACAAACGCAACTTCCAACTATGCTTACCCTCCACGCGTATTTACCGTTTTATAATACCTAACTTTAGTTATAAAAAGGGAAACGAAATTAATGTAATGATAACTAAACTGACTATTATTTAGAGAGCATACTACAAATTATAAGAAAACTCCTGTTTTGTCGAACATTTTCACTCACTTTCAAGGGAATATGAAGGACTGGAGGACGCAAACAGAACGACTGCTTACCCTGCCGAAGGAACGCCACGCCGCTTGCGAGTTCGATTCATCGCTAGTAGCTCCCGTTTGTGGAAATAAATACTAGATAGCAGCACAGTGCTTGTACAGTACGGGAGTTACGAAAACTCTGTTTCTCGAATAGGAAACGGGGAACTCGGATTTAAATGGTTTTAAATTAAAAGTTAAGGCGAAAACTATAAACCGTCAAACATTTCAAATATGTATAGGGCAAGCATTGCTTACCTTGCGTCTATGGAGTAAACGCCGTTGATTCATACATAGGGTGATTTCGCGAAGGTTGTGATTCAGGCAGTGTTACTGTACTCTCGGAGTATATCGCGTTTCGGAACGCCGCCTCGGTGGCTGGGGTTGGGTTTCACTTCGCTGAGGGGCATTGAAATTCCTCGCGATCCGATCCGGCAGGAACGGAAGGAAAAGGAAGGAGAGTCTGGTAACAGTAGTCAGCGGCCAATGTGAGCGACGGACCGAAGAGTGCGTGCCAGTGTGTCGACAATGGAGTTTGAAGAAGTTTTTCATATTAGGGGGGGGAGAGAATTGTCCGGGAATGCCACGACGTCACCGGGCCATTGTTCGTCGCCTAGAGCAGCCTCGTCGCGCGCTACCGTGCTCGGACGGCCAATCATCTCTGCCACGAGAATGCCCGTCGTTCCAGCAGCCTCCGATCAGTTGCACGAGCCATTGTTCCCGTGACGCCGTCTCCACGGCAGCGTATTCACGGGAAACGGTGCACGAAAACAGCATATTTATATAATTTTCATCACAACATGTTTTACAGAGGATTTTGACGTAAATACGTCTTTAAATTTGCGACTATAGTGGGAGGCAATCCAGAATATCCGATGATAACAAAATCGGGGGATACAGTTTTGGCATTGCAGCTCCGTTACCGCTCGGGTGGGGAGAGGGGGGGGGCACAATTTTGAGTTCATTTCAAGATCAATCGATTGCTTGTATAAACATATTTGTGTGGTGTGGTTATGGGGAAATTGTTTGTGTTTAATGTAAAAAAAATAAATAAGAAAACTTGAACGCAATTTCGACCCATACTCGTCAAAAAGCCTAGTCGGGATACGGAAATCGTATACGTTTGGAAAGAGTATCTCAAAAGCAATCCATATGATCGAGTGAAACGGTGCCGGGAACGTAAAATAAACATCAAGGCGCCCGAGCGCGTCAACGTAGACGTATTCACGCAAAACAAACGGCCGTGTCCACAACACAGCCACACCCACCCCCTTTTTTTTTTTGTTGGCTTTACAATACGTAAATAACAACATCTTCTTACATCGTTACAAATTCACTGCGTTCGTTACTCACAGACTGACGTGTGCACAGGTTAAGTGAACACGTACTGAAAGCTGTGCAGCGACATCTCCCTGCAACTGCGTGCACTAAAAAACAAACGATACTCGAAAAATGAATAGACGATATTTGAACTTTTTTTGTCCCTGAGTTATTGTGAAGCTATCGTTTTTTTTTTCCCCCTGCTCGCTGTAAAACTTTGTCAGTTGTTTAAATAAGTGACATCCAGGTACATTCAGTTGCTTTGCTTCTCCCGATTCACGAGTCCGAGGTATTTACAGTCACTCACTTGTAGCAGTCTAATTAAACATCAATGTGTACATATCACTGATATAAACATCTAAAACTATTAATGAAGTAATAGGCAGTCTTTCTCTGTTCAGTTAACTGGTTTTATAGGTTGTTCACGGTAAAGTGAGCACTTTTTAAGGCCCTCCCAAAAGCCAGTATCCCCTTATAAATGTATTTTATTACAGCCTCAGACGTTAACTTTTGAGAGTGATGGAATCTATACACTGTGTTTATTAGTCACATTGCGATATTAACGTTAAAAAGTTGCGGGAGTGAAGAAATCAATTGAAAGAAAAAACTTAGCAGGGCCTTAAAAAGTGCTCAATTTACCGTGAATAGCCTATAATGTTTAAAGTTTGGTCTAATTTCCTCTAATACGGTTCCGGTTTTCCCTTTTTCTTTTCAATTATCTCTAGTTTGGTTTGATTTCTTCTTCTAATTTTGTACAATTCTCCCTGTTTTGGATTAATTTTTCCCCGATCAGTACTTTAAGTGCACACTAGTCTTTTACCCCGTCATTAGTGTCCTGAACTTTTCGCCTGCCATTGCTGCAGCGAATCTTGAATGTATAGTGAAACGAGACACTAATATTTTCTCCAAGTTAAGTATCGACAGTAAGCCAACATGCTAGAACAGGATGAATTATAAACTGATGTTTTGATTGTAATAACAATTTTTTTTTTTTTAACTTCGCTGTTAACGCGCTGCAGAGAAGGCAGTGCGAGTAGATATAGGCTGATCACGGTAAAAGGAGCACTTTTGAAGGCCCTGCTCATGATCTGTTTGTATGCACGTTCTGTGTTCTTCCGCCTTATGTAAAATTATCGTTGCCGTGAGCCTCGCCACTTTATTTATGCGTCGGTCAAGTGAAACTGTAATAGTAGTAATCTGTTCATTTTTACACTTCGACGCATTAGAGAAATCAGAAAGCGATAGAAATAATTCAAGTTAGCACAAATGGTCACCTAACACTTTTTGTTCCACTTTAATAATAGAACTACTTTCCCCGTCCCTTAAAATATATGCTGGTAAGAGCAGTGACTTTATTTCTAAGGTTGATTTCAAAAGTGCTCACTAATCGTGGACAGCCTTTAAGGAGTTTATTCTTTCGTTTTTCATGCAGTGTGTGCTTTGTGCTTAGTGTGTGATTCAGCTAACTTTGCAGCCTTCGTATTTTAGTGAGCATGTGTTAACACGGTGCAATTGTTTCGCAGATGCTGGTTCCGTCGCATCGTCAAGGAAGACTTCCAAACATTTTTTTCTTCCAGAGAGCTCATTCAGCTGATCTTGTGATAACGTGCTTTAAACAACTTATTTATATGGATGATAACAACAATTTCGGGGGGCGTCTGTTTCGCAACGTGATCGACAGAATGCCCATGTGTTTATTTTCTGTGGGGCGGATGTCATTTCGACACGTGTGAGCAATTCGTGTGTCAGTGATAAACGAATGCCTAAGAATTGTTAATATGTGTTCACCAGTCAGATCGTTTGTTCTTAGATAAACAAAACAGTGTAATATCCTCACAATGTGCTCATTTGTAGAACAGTTAAGGACTTCTAAAAAAAATTCTCAGAAATTTGTAATATAAAAAAAGTTCTGCCAATATAATTCATAGGAGTACGTTAAACTCTTGAGAAAAAAAACATACATGACGTAGAATTTCATATTAACATTAAATTTTTTTTTTTAAAAACACGGTGCATAGTTGGGTAAGTGAGTTCAGTACGGTTAGCTGATTTTTTTAATTTTTTTATTTTCAGTTTATGCAGCATATTATGTAGTAGTATAGACTAATTCACATTTAACAGAGTACTTTTGAAGGTCCTGCTCAGGACCTTTTTTTAAAGCCAAGTTTGTAAACTTCCGCTGTATGTAAAATTAACTTTGTCATTGACCAAGTAATTTTACGTATGTGTTGATTAAGTTGAAATTAAAAAAAATGGATTAGATGCACTAATTCTCACTTATATATATATAAAACATTCAAAAACTAAAATGGATAAATTCAGTTTTTGCAAAATTAAAATCCATGCTTTTCATCCGACGTTCAGACGGATCTACTTTCCCTTATAGTTGAAATTTATGCAGTCAGGAGCGGATTTTTTTTTTCCAAGGGTTGGCTTTAAACGTGCATAGTCAGCCGCTAACTATCCGTAATGAGACCGCATGGTGGAATGCTAACTGGTGCACTGTCGTTAACCTTTGCTCAAACAAGAATATGTTTAACCAAAGGCCATCAAACGATCAATGAGCCTACAGATTACTTTTCTGCGTCGCTTGTTTACACGCCAAGGATTAAAGGCAACGGGACTTCCGTTGCCTTTAACCACAAGACGAAATCGGTTGTCAGTCTGCAAATTGCACATCGTAAATAGGAGGCTGCGTTTCGAAACTCCACGAGTTCAGCTTCGTCGGTAAGTGAACATTACTCCTAACAGATCATGGCTACCAACTGCCTACCAGGTAAATACAACATAAAATTAAAATTAAAAATAAGGAAAATTGGAGGTATAAACTAAATGTGATTTTTCTTCGCCAAGAAACTATTGCTATTACATTTACAAGATTAAAAAATATTAATGTAGCAAACTTTTTTATAATTTTATTTTTATTTTTAAATTGCATGGCAAAATGCGTTTCTTTGAACTGTAATCCACAGCTTGTCATTTACTGCTGACAAGTTGTAAGTATTTTTTAACTTGTGATCGAGATAGTTACATCCATGGTATTCATTCTTTCGATCAGTTTTGTTATTGCACATTGCGCGCGTATTAGTATTTAATAATAAGTGCTGACAAATGATTTATTTCGAGGTCAGATATTTATTTATTTTGTGGTTATTTCGAGTTCACCCAGTCTGTTAAACTGTAAGATGTTCTGCGTCCCCTCCCAAAATCGTGTTCTCGGTAGGAGCCTAGATGAGCCCTACAAATTATTTTCGTATTCAACACTTAAGCTATCGAATGTCTAAAAATTTGAATAAAGTTAGAAAAAATTTTCGTTGCGGATTCGCAAATATCTAAGCCATTTTCCAAAAATTTAATGCTGAGAATTTCATAATGCAAAATTTGTTAATGTTAAGGAAACCTTCAGGCACATTCCTGTTTGTTACCTATTATATCTAACATGCTTTGCTCAGAGGAAATACAATATTATTAATCACATTAGTTCATTTAATTATAAAAATTATACTTTAACATGTTTTAAGATGTTTTACAGATACGTGTACAATTTGAATAAATCTATTTTTTCTTAAGAGTACGCAAGAATATTGCATATGTGTTTTGTGTTGTGTCGACGCCGTACCTATTTTATCGTAACGGCAAAAATCTCTGCCATAGTTTGACCTTAACATTGTCACTGACAACTTAATTTTTTTTATTCATATGTGACGTACCTGATTCTGGTGTAGCTGCTGGTGAATTTGTGACACATTGTAGTTCAGGCTAACTTATATTGTACTTTTCCAAAGACTATTTATACTTGTAACTATATTTATAAATAAATAGTTGTTATTGTTAATGAAATACTGTCATTGTTTCCTTTTTTTTCATTGAAAATAACATTTCCCTGTAAATTAACCCTACTGCGATATTGCCTACAAAGTACCCTGAACAGCCTCCTCATCTGCAATCATGAAGAACGTGAAGGCAACGCATTTAAAAATGATTCCGCGCTCCCAAAGTGTAAGAGCAGCTGTATACAAAATGGAAACTGTAGAGATCTTTAATAATATAATGTGTGTATATATATATATATATATATATATATATATATATATATATATATATATATATACACATATATACACACACAGTATGGGGCGGAATTCAAGTGATTCCTTATGCAAAATAAAGTGGGGAACATACAAGACACTTTCTACCCAAATTGGAAATGAAGGGCGATTTGAGCCACTGAAAAAATTGAGCTTCGTTAGTTGAATTTTTGCAAAATTTGGGGAAAGAAGTGAAATTAAGTTACAATTCTCGGAATGTTGTTGCACATGATTGGGATCTTCTACCTAAGAACGGAATCTCATTAATATCTCCCACCGCAATGGAAATAACAGGGTCGACCACCCGGTTTTTTTTTGCAGACAATTTTCATGCCATCAGGCATGATAAGCGTTCGACACTGGTTTATCGAGCAGTGCGGCCTAGTAGACAAAATGGGTCCTCTTGTTGCAACTCCCCAGGACCCACCATATTTATGCAAAACTCGCAAAAATTCTTTTCTGCGGCAGCGATACAGTACCAGGTGCGTATGGAGTACCATCGTTCCTAGAGGGAATCCAACACCGACCTTTGCCCCAAACAAACCGGCAGCTCCAGTACAACTAAGTTCTTCGCGGTATAACGAGTACTTTTGAAAGCCCTGCTTAAGATCTGCTTGAATGCACTTTTGTGTATTTTTCCGCCTTATGTAAAATTAGCATTGTCATGGACCTCATCACTTTATTCGTGTGTCGGTCAGGTGAAACTGTGAAATTATTGGAAAAGAAAACATTTTACAAATTCCGTGATTTTTATACTTCGGTGCATAAAAATAAGAGAAAGCGAAATGAATAATTCAAGTTATCACAAATGGTTAACTTAAAGTTTTTATTCGACGTTAAGATAATGGAACGACTTTCCATCCAGTGTTACCAACTTTACTGGGGGTATGTCACTCAGTGCGCCCTTTGAAATATACGAAGTTAGAAGCTGTGATTTTTTTTTCTAACGTTAATTTCTAAAAGTGCTCACTTTATCGTGAATAGCCTTTAATGTATAGAACATGCTGTCTACAGTAAGTGTTAAAAATGCCCTCCACCACTGAACTCAGCAACCTATCGTGAGTGCATGTGTGCAGTACGGCCTACTTGCTAGGCGGTGTATCACTGCAGCCGAAGATTTGCATGCGTTCTAAACGAAACCGTTGGGTCCTGGGCAGTTGCAACAAGAAGACCATTTGTTTTAAAATTAGATTATACTTCTGAACAAACCAGCATCAAACATTCATATTTCCTGACAGTGAAAAAAAAAAATAGGATGGTCAACCCTATTATTTCCATTACAGCCGGGGGGGGGGGGGGTATTAATGTGATATTTTGTTTTCATAGGTTGGAGATCCCGATAACATAAAACAATGTTCAGATAATTGTAACTTCACTTCGTTTCCGAGAATTCGCACAAGTACAGTTCAATTTTCAATGGTCCATATCTCCCTTAATATTCAATCGCTACGTAAACATTGCTCTTAACAGATCCTGGCCATAGCCTACCTAATCAGGTAACAATAAAACAAAATTAAAATTAAAAATAACAAAACAAAAAATTGGGATGAATAAAATGTGATTTTTCTTTACCAAGAAACTACTTCTATTACAGTTACTCACAAATATATATACACATAGCTTTGAATAACTCTTGCAGTAGGATAAGTGAGTAACTGAAATATTTATTTGAACATACCTCATTTCAACACTTTGTTGTAAGTTGAAGAAAACCCCTCTATATATCGCTAGATCGTTTTTTATTTATTATTATATTCTTAATATTTTAATAGTTAAACGTTTGTTGTCTTCTGCGGATGTCTCCAGCGTTGATTAGCCCACCGTTAGCAAAACTGCCTAAGTCAGGTGGTCAACAGTGATGAACATTTTTGATTACATTTATATTTCCAATATACCTGCCCTTTTATAGGAATGAAACAGCTTGGTTAAACTAAATTCATCGTAGTTGTATTAATACTAAGTTAGAGTTAGTGTAAAAACATCCCAACTCGTTTACCAACGTAAACAGTGTTCTAATCTCAAATCCTAACCATGATTTTTGTGATAGTGCTGTTGGGAATAAACTGTTACTGCTCAGCTTACATCTATTCATTGTTATGGGCAAGCTTCACCCGCCATTTTGGATTAATGGTTTTTCATGTCTATTTATATTTTTAAACAAGAAAATTCCGAAAATATATCTATAGCGAACTGAATAAATGACAAGTTACATTTATACATTTTTGGGGGTCACATATTCTAACAAGGTGAAAGATTTTTTAATGAGGGCCAGCTACTGCAGAGCATGATATCTCCGTGGGAGTGGGCCATCTACCCGTGGTGGCTGCTCCTAGAGTCCATATTGCTCAGAAGATGATGATTCGTAATTAAATCAATTTTAACCAATCTAACAGACAGTGTGAGCCCTCTCGGAATTCCAGTACAGCAGGGTGAAATAGTTCGGTGGTCAATCTCACACGCTCCAATAACAGTGTACTCCATTTAGCACATCACTTTGTTTAAGTTTGCATATTGCATAAGGTGTGACGCAGGATTGCGTCCTGCCCTCCAGGCCGTTTGCCACGCCGCGCGTCCACCGCACCAACCTGCACCGGTGCGCTCTTTATGCACCATACAATGGCGAGTGCAGTGCAACACGAACGTGCGTCAGTGCAAAGCAGTGCAGTGTAATAGCAAGTAACCCCCTCCCCCCTCCCTGGCCGAGTGGGAGGGCATATTGGACAAACCTGGCTTAATAATTAGTAGGGAAAATTATTGCAACTATTTGGAAAGCGAATGACCCACTAAAGATGGTAGCACTGAAACATGATTGTTCATTTTTTACTTCTTTGTTTTGTAAAATGCACATATTTTCACTTCACTTGTGATTTCAATTGTATCTATGCTAACTAGTTTGTGTAACTTGTCTGCGCCAGAAATAGTTGCAGTTCGGCTAAGGGGTCGGTCGTGTCATGTGTGCGCTTCGGATGACTTTAACCTTAGTATACTGATCATGTAGTTTACCATAGCAACATTAATTTATTGAACCTCTTTGCTCTCGTTTCACCCGGAGTCGCCACCCCTTTCTTCTCCAGTGCTTGCATCGCATGGGCAAACATAACTTTCGCCATAAGTTCATAGCGGCATTTCACGCCACTTTTTCCGTGCAGGCCATCTTGGCGGGCCACACGCCAGAAACAGTGTCAGCTTTCACCTACTGTGATGTGACGTGTGCAAGAGTAATTACACGTGAGTTATCAAACTTCATGTCTTTCATTTCGACCACTGCCTTCAGTCGTTTCGGGGCCGGGGTCCCGTACAACCCACTTACCTAAACTACATCAACCATTCATTAACCCGTATTCTCGACCAGCAGTTTACACAGTTAAAGGCGTGTAGGCAGCCAGAATAGCTCCACAGTGTAATTCTCGTAAGTATCACGAGCGAGGAACTCTCATGATTTTCTCCGAGTGACAGTATACGTCTGGGCGAACGGAATGCCGTACCCTGAGATGATCACCAGCAGCAACAATTGGCACCACCTGTCAACAGTGCCTGGTGACTAATCGGGTATCCAAAAATCAACAACCTCCCTAAGAATGTGTTCACCGCCCCTCAAAATCACCTCTGACCATGTCTCACCCAGGCATCAGGTGGTAAATAAGTGGTTGGGCTGCACAAGTATGCAGTCCCTGATGCATTCGTTAAGTGAATGGACGTGATGGTCTTTGGTGAATTTACTCACATGCTACTTCTTATTCGAGGCAATTAGATGAATATAACTGTTATGGCATGTTATTAGACTACACAGAAATAACTGGGCCTGTAGCCCTTCATACACAATTACATATGATAGGGTTAAATTCCCAGCTCCAGAGTCGGTGGATTTGGGGGGTGACCCTGTTCCTGAATGTGAGGATTAACAAGTTGCCCTAAATTCCATTGAACGTTTACAAAATCTGTTGGAAGTACATGGTTATTCTATGAAAAGGTTGAAGATACGTGAACGGTTAGCAGACATGTCCACCCCCAAGCATGCGATGCTCAGACTGTCCAACATGGCGAGAAACCGCTAGAAGCTTGAGCGAGTCCGTGCCAAAATTTCAAGAAACGCCAATTCACTGTCGAAAAGGAATAAAAACACACAAGAATTACGTTTATTGGCAATATAAAAATGAAGCCCTTTGACACTGTAAAGACGTAACGATTAACTGTGAAAATATGCGGGTTTGCAAGATCAAACTTTTAAGCCAGTGGCAGTTGTCTGTCCAATTCTGTTGCTGATTTAGATAATTTGCAAATCTCCCTTTTGATTTTAGAAATAATATAAGACAATTAAATGCACTGAGTTTACAATATTCTCTGTATGGTGTAGAGGTAACCTGTCATGGGTGAAATTATTATTAAAAATGGGGGTGTAATGTAATCTTGCCCGAGGGATTAATAATACAAAGCTGGAATTGATTACCCCTTACTTTCCCCAATTTACTTGGTTGAATAAAATTAAGAACTTTATGGGTGGTGGCACTGAAAGAGAAGAGCACGTGGGGGAAGGGGTTGCTGGCCTCCAGGAAACGTTATGTCCCCCTCATATTCACGGTCGCATTGCTACTATGGACTCATGTTGATATAATCAGTCGGCCCGAACTATAAACATCCTCGAAAGTTACCTCTTGAGGGCATGACGGTGGGGTGGCCAATTGACTCCAGTGATGCCATGACAGGCCAGCAGGGTGTGTTCCAACATGCCACGCTCTGGCTGCTGAGTCGTGGAGTCGGCCATCCATAGGTTCAGAGCGCGGCGAGTCGCTAGTAGAGTGCACATTGCAACTTCACAGAGATGGTACGACGAACAGGCTAAGGAGGAGGGATACAGCATGTGTCACACTTCGGCATGGCAAAAAAAAAAAAAAAAAAAAAATTAACACAATCTGACGTCACAAAGTAGAATTCAAAATAGGCGTATTGAATTAAAATTAACTTTGCAAACAATAATGATTTTGCGAGGAGCATCTCCTGTGCGAAAAGCGCCTTAATTTGTCTATTAATTTTTTGTTTTATTAAATTTTGCATCGCATCCTGCGAGAATTTTGGCAAGAAGTTGTGTGCATACGAATTTGTTATACCACCTCGCCGACGAGTTCAATCTGCCATTGTTGGTTCATTCGCATTTCATTAATTGTAGTGAAAGTTTTGTGTATATGCCCCATTGAATTTCTGACAATTCTTTTCCATTATGCACTGTAATCAAATGAACAGGTATAGTTTTCAAACAAATCCCGTATATTTTTGTAAAAAAAAAAAATTAAGGCCTTCTTGTATTACTGATGGTTTTTTTCTTGGTATGAAAAAGTATTAGACAGTGGTTTAGAAACACTACCGAAACGCACTCTGTTAAAGTCGACGTCATTTCAGGTTGCGTTGCCTAGCAACCACGACGTCGGTGAGACACAAACGTTAGTCTGCTGTGTTTACCTTATCCGACGACTTTGTGCTGTCGTTTATTTCATCTGTATTAATAATTTCCAGAAACAAATCTGTCGTGTGTGAGAAACGAGATATTTAAGCAGTACTAGATAGTATTAATTTTCACCTTTGCTAGTAATTCAACCCATGTTTGTTTACTTGCATTTTCATGACACGTGCGTCACCAGTCAGATTCACTGTTGACATGTAAATTGTGTTTTCCCGGACTACTGCAGGGCCACTTAATGAAGTAGTCGTGAAAGTTAACTTCTTAGTGCAAGCTATGATACAACTAGAGAAATTGGTTTCTTTTAAATTGGATGGCTATGGAACCAGCTGATGAATCCTGTGTTTGTAAATGTAATTTACAAGAAGTAAATAAGGGCAATCACAGCCTACTTATGCGGAGACATCGTAGATTTTACAGGTTTTCTTGCCATTAACTGTTGCTATGATTTAAGATTATTTAATTAAACACTGATCCCTGTAAACAGATTTCCCCTGAGCTAAATTTTCTTAGGCTTTATATTTCGCGTAGGCCTATGTGAATATTATATATGAAATGAAAAATTGTGTTTGACACTGTCTTTGCAGCAGAGCTCATGCAGCAGGAAACTTGAATCACACGTACGAACATACAGACACACAAAACCAACCAAGAATAGTTGCCAATGGCTAGGCCTATGTGAAGAACACAGAGAACTCTGTAGAATGAATTCAGTTAGTAAGCAGCAAATTAACGAAACAAAAAAGAAACTAATGATGGACACAAACACAGTGGTTTTCTTGCAACTAAACAATTCCTTCTGCAGAATTCTGTGTTCATGTACCTGTTGACAACTATTCCTGTTTGGTTTTGTGTGCATGTATGTGTAATTCCAGTTTTCTGCAAAATAAACTCTGCTACAAAAGTGTGTATACAAAACAATTTAATATTTGTTTCATACGTCACTACTGCAGGCCTGGCGAATAGTCGAAGCTGTGTGTTATCATGATGCCACTATTGTGAACATTATCATCAGATTGTCATAGTAATTGACAAGTTTTAAAATTGAGTACCTAGGTCTACTGCGAAAGTTTTCAAATGCCACATCCAGGAATGCATGACTACTCTATATAACTTTCTTTAATTCAATTTTCTTTTCTGTAAATCCCGTCTCTTAATGTTGTATGTATACATGTATGTAGGCACATTGCAAACAATTTATTATATTCGACAACTTCCGGCATGTTTGTACTAGTACCTAAGAAAGAAACAAGCAAGTACAATTATAAAGAAATAAAATGCAGATGTGCAAAATACCGTTCCTCCCATTCAGAAACCAGTTCTATGATAATCTGGTAGAGAATAATATTAATTGATACAATAATTTTATAAATTTCAACTTTATAATTCACTTTACCCAAATATCATTGAAGAAATGAGTTCTCCTCCTCCCTTCCTAAGGGCAAGGGGGGAGGGAGGGGCAGCGATGGGCATAGTGTAGGTCGCTTACTTTCCACCAAAGTGATCCATGTTTGTTTCCCTATGAGATTACTCACAGATTCTCTCATATAGGAATTGTGCTTATTGGTGCTGCTGGCTGGAATGTTTTCTCGGGTTTTCATGTTTTCCCCGCCCTTGCAATTCAGTGCTGCTCCATATCTGCCATATTTCACCCTCATTGGCTCTCAACACCTTGGTTGTTACAAATCACATAAACCTCCCGCAACTCCTCCCTTCTTAAGATGATTGGAGACCGCGGTGGTGTAGCGGCTAGAGTATTCGCCGTTTCACAAAGCACACTTCAATCTAAATACCCGTGATTCATCATCAAAATTAAAATGATCTTATTTCCAATTAGTTGCCCTCAAAATTGGAATTTCAGAAATCCTTAAGAAGGGTGAAATAGAGTTTAAAGAAAATCACGTGACATTTTTTCAATTTTGCAGATAGTGTACTTACAGGAAAATATTAGCTTTATGTAAGTTTTCTTTATTTTAACTACCTTTGGAAAACAACAAAATGTAAGGATTTGTCATTCACTGTAATGATTACAGCCTACCGTTAAATACATCACCATCTAAACACATAAGTAACCTTTATTTATTTAACTTAACATCTTGTCGACAGTAGGTTCATTAGAGAATGGTGCACCAAGAACATAATGAAGGGAATACAAGGAAAGAATTGGTCATTACCTTATTGACAATTAACCCCAGAAATTGCATGGAGTGAATTCGAGAAACCACAGAAATTGTTAATAATATGAGAACTGATTTGGTTTTTGTTAATAATCAGCTGATTTCTTGTTTTTCACTCCAACTCTGCTAGCTTGGGGAGAAAAAAAAATTGTAAGAGTGAAGTTTTGATCAGGTGTAGTCTCGTATTTGTTTAAGAGGCGATTTGCCATTAATGCCCGGCAAACAGCTATTTTATCACGAGGAAAGCTGAAGGTTAGGTTTGGAACATGCTTGGATCAGTTGTTCGCATTTTGTTTACATTCACTCTACAAGCATTCACAGACTTAGCTACTAATAAATGTATTCCATAAACTACTACACTGAAATAGCAAATCGGCATTTAGAAAAATACGTATCTGCAGTTTTATAAAAGTGTCTGTACTTCTAATGAGACTGCAACTTACAGGCTAGACCTTAAATGCACGGCAGGTTAATAATCATGCTTGCAAAAATTACACACTGCAATTGTTAATTTACAAACTTACGCAGATAACATATCACTATACACATCATAATTGTGCGATATCTTTCACGTATGCATCCACACGAATACAATAAACACTGTTACTATCGGGAATGTGTACCTCTGAACTCGCGAGGCCCGGCTCGTACGCATTTTCATCCATTAATATTAATTTTCGTTAGTCGCCGAATAAATCAAACATAGATAGTAGTTTCAAGGCATGTTTACATGCCAAGTTCACATTTCACAAAAGCAAGAATAACGCACATTTAGAGGTTGTTCACGATAAAGTGAGCACTTTTGAAATCAATCTTAGAAAAATGTCACTGTCCCTTCCTGCATATATTTTAACAGGCGCACTGAGTGACATGCGCCCAGTAAAGTTGGTAACGATGGATGAGAAGTCGTTTCGTATCTTAACGTTGAATCAAAAGTGTTAGGTGACCATTTCAGATCATTAAAAGTATTTGTTTCATTTTCTGTTTTTTTATGCATCGAAGTGTAAAAATGAGCAGATTAGTAAAATATTTGCGTTTATAATAATTCCATAGTTCCACTAGACCGACGCATTAATAAAGTGATGAGGTCCATGATAATGTTAATCTGATATAAGGCTGAAGATCTACTTGTATGCACCATACAAGTATATCTTAAGCAGGGCTTTCAAAAGTACTCATTTTACCGTGAAGAATAGCCTAATGTGTCTCCAGTATGGCCGCTCATTTGTAGACGACTTCAAAAGCGTACTGAATTGGAACTTCCAAAATCAATACAACTAAATAAAATAAGTGTCTGTGGTTTTCGAATTTTCCGCTAAAAAATAATTAAAAGTGGAAAATTCGAAAATCACAGACAGACACTTCTATTTTATTTCGTTGTACTTAGTTGGTTCCATCGAGATATCTCAAACAGTTCCGAAAATAGGATTAATCTTTTCTTAGAATTACTGCACAAAAAAAGCATTGTTAAGAAAAAAGTTTCATTTCTCCTATTATTTTTGTCTATGGGCTATCCTGTACTCCTTTATTTTCCAAGAGCGATTACAAATCCTAAATATGCGTACGAAGTAGCGCAGGAAAGCTAGTAATAAATAATTCCTCCGTTTTAAAACATTAGAATTATGATTTAGTTTCAAAAACAGTGAGTGAAAAAATCATGCTCTTTCAAATTATATATTTGCTACTACTCTTTATTCTTGCCGCCGCCGACACCCCCCCCCCCCCCCCCCCAATCCCACCACGCCTAGCAAAACCCACTCTTCAAAAACATTCACACACCCTCCACCCACACCCACAAGAAAGAAAACAAACAAAACGAACGCACTGCATGCATCGTATAGTTATCTGTTCTACTAGGAGAATATGACAGACAAGGAGGTCAGGTATTGGGAGGTATTACGCGCGGCAACCCTCCTGATAACTAATCACCTAATACTTAACCTCCACCAGCGTCATATTCTCCTAGTAGCACGATAATAATTTCCGACGTTTTAAGGCTGGGGCCAATGAGCATGGTCGGGACAGAGAGCATTCGAGATACGAGACTTTTTAGTTCAAGAAATCGCCGCTAAGCGCTCTCTTTTGTGCTATACAATACTATATAGAATATCCTATATAGAATATTGACGCTACGCATTAAAAATACGTAAAATAAATTATTGGATCAAAAATATACATTTAAATAAAATAGTTTAAAACTACCCTGATATTTGTTAAGTACTTACAATAACAAACAATTTAAAGTTTTAAAACAAGTGACAAGCACGAACTAATTAAAGCTTTAAAACAAATTATAAAATGCAATAATGACATACCTTGGTATGGAAAAGTATTAGGCAAGGGTTTAGGAATTTTTCTAAAACGCCAGTATTATTAGTGATGCGTTATTGTTTATATGTAACCGTCAGCTGTTTTATCAGTTGTGGTTTTATCATCCAGGAGATTCAGGGATTCATGTCGTGTACTGTGTAGATTTCTATGTGCTCGTTGTGTGGTTGATAACGGAGTGGTAGACGTGAATTGTGCTGTGTCGTGGCTAACCACGAATTGTTCGCTGTGTTTGTTTTCAAAGTGATTACTAGTATTTTTTTTTGTCCGCACTGCATGTTGTAGTTTATTAGGGTAATGGAAGTTGCAGTAAGTTTAGTTGTTCTGGCTTCCGTTTATTTACTGGTGTGTACTTTTCATATTCACGCCGAATGGAACACGAAGGATTTCATGAAAAGAGAACATTGTCTGATAAAACCATACCAAGGTAAATATTGATCAAGGTTGATAGTTTTGTGGTTATACGCATGTATCACGGAAGTGCTAAAGTTTTTTTAACTGCTACGTTACAGGTTCAGGTATGACAATACCCTACTGGGATTTTACCGGAAGTACTATTGTCACCAACAACTACATTAGACTGACGCCCGATGACCAAAGTAAACAGGGAGCCCTTTGGAACAATGTGGTGAGTAAATTGAAATAATATCATGGTTTGAAGTGAGAAGGAAAAAAATTGGAAATAAAGGTCGGTTGAGTTACGAAAGTTAAGGTAAATTGTTGCTTTAGGGACTTTCATAAAATAATAGTAATTATGAATAACTGGGGCTGTTGTAAAAAAAAAAAAAAAATGGGGTTTGGCTGTGTTGGGGGACACGGCCGTTTATTTTGCATGAATACGTCGACGTGCACGGATGCTTTATTTATTTATTTTTTTTATTTATTTTTTTTTTATATGTTCCCGGCACCGCTTCACTCGATGGGTATCGCTGGATTTCTTTTGAGTTGCTCTTTCCTACTGTATACGATTTCTGTATTTCGACCTGGCTTTTCGATGAGTATGTGCAGTTGTGTTAAGTTTTCTTAATTTTTTACATTAAACACGTACAATTTCACCATAACCACGCCACGCAAATGTTTTTATACATGTAATTGATTGATCTTGATGAGAGTTGTCGATTGAAACTCAAACGAGCTTCGTAGTTTCTTCTAATCAAAAGTTATACTACGCACAAAGTTTTGAGATTTGAGATGCGACAATGTCTAAGAGCTATGAAAGCTGTATATTTTGGTTTTGCAAGGCTTGACGCATGATGTAGCTAGCCTGCACCAATACCGTGGAGTGGGGGTAACAAGAGGCAGTCTAGTCGCCCCTTAAAGTGATTTGGGCAGCTCTTAACATTTGGAAATGAAGTTAATATTTTGCAGTGGCGGATCGCAAAGGTTGGGAAATGGGAGATTCCCTAGAAAACCCGCAAACCAGCGGCTGTGTCACCCTCGAGCACCCCTAGTCCTCTAGGCATCCATTGCGCCTCTATATATTAAGTTACAGTCCCAGTAAACGGCAGTTGTTCATCAGCCATTACCTACACTTTTTTCTCTCTCATACTCACTGTGATACTCTATGACTTACTAACCCCTAACTAACTGTCGCAAAAGGAATGAGCATTTACTGCACTTATTAAACCTTCTTAGGAGCTCCGAGGCCTTGCTTGCTAAGTCTTCACAGGAGATCGACGACTTTGATTCATGTGCTTCAGCTGTTAGACAGCTAGAGTAGACAGTAAATTTGAATTATGCTAAGGTCATGCTTCCTGCTTAAGTCAGACCCGATTGAGGGACATTTTGGTATATAGACACTCGGGCGGGTAGATTCCAGTGGGGTTTATTCCATAGACGCAAGTTAAGCAATGCGTACCCTATACATACTGGAAAATGGAAAAGTTTGATCCTTTATAGTTTTTCCCTTAACTTTAAACACATTTAATTCTGTGTTTCCCTTTCCATTTCAAGAGGCAAGAGTCTTCTTAACTCTCATACTGTACACACATAGTGCTGCTATCTAGTCGTTATTTCCACAAATGGGAGCGACTATCGATGAATCGATATCGAACACGCGAGCAACAACACGCCACGTGCTCGGCGTTCCTTTGACAGGGTGAGCAGTCATTCTGTTTGCGTCCTGCAGTCCTACATTTTTCCCTTGGAAAGTGAATGAAAGCGTTCTGGAAAACAGGAGTTTTCTTTAATTTGTAATATGCCCTCAAAATAATATTCAGTTAAATTACTATTACATTCATTTTGTTTCCGTTTTATAGCCTAACTAATGTTGGGTAATATAAGGTTGTAAATACATGTTGAGGGTAAACAAAGTTGGAAGTTGCAGTTGTTAGTAGAAATTGCTTAACGTGTTAAAAAAAAAAAAACTCAGTACACGCCACTGCTTTCTTCCAGAGTTCTGATTTATTGGAGAGGAGATATCGTTGGTTAACTGGTCTTCTTGAACAACGTGTAGTCGCCTAATAACCTACCATGTCCACCAGGACTTCAAAGCGAAAAGTAGCTGAAGCCCTCATGCATGCTCAGTTAATAAGAAAACCATTCCTGCTGTGGGCGATTCCTACTCAGGGTGGGGGGTAATCCTAGTCACAACTTGACTCTCTGTACTGTGGCTATTCAGTCCGCCTGGGGTTAAGCTTCAGATACGATCGTTGAGCACGGTACCCGGAAGCCGGCATTAGGTTACACACAGGTAATTCCAAGCTACTGTCACCAGCTCCAATCCAGCACGCCGCTGCGATTTGCCGCCAGGTGTTGGGAGTCTAGAGGGTCAGTTTAAGTAACTGGGGATGCTGGCGCAGACAGGCAAAGGACAGACATTGAGCCTACCCACATACCTCTTCAACATGTCACAGCGAGTAATCATTTGTTTCAATTATGCATAGGCCCACTACAAAAAAAAAAAAAAGCAAAACTATTGAGGCACAATTATGCAAGCCTGTATAAAAACTAAATTAAATTTCATTGTAAATAAAATTATAAAATTCCTTATTCATGCAATATTTTTACTATAATTGCTGTGTTTAACATTCACATTTTAAAAGACTTGGCATTCTTTTCTGTGAAAATGTGCAACGTAATGACATTTCTGTTACACTGTTACTTCAGAATTTAAAGTATTATAAGACCCCAATGTGCAAGATTATACAAAATTATATTAGAAAAATTTATTTTTTAATAAGGGTCATACAACGAATATTAAAGAACTCAAATCAACACACATAGAAGAGTATCACCAGCTTTAAAAATCAATATTTTAGCTATAAATCTTATCTTGTTTCTGTGAAACTCCAGACTAGTGATGTTATTCATTGAAATTACATGTGGTGCCCCTTCCCCCCCCCCCTTCACAGTATGTCTTGAGCTGCCCCTGCATCATCATAATCCTGGCCTTATGCTGGATTTACATTGTCGTGACGTGACAGAAATAATGCTTCACTCAATCACATATGAATATTTTATGGCCTCAACGCGACAGAAATCTTGGGTGTAACTTGACTTTCTGAATATAAATAATTTCGAATTTTCTTGTCTCATGGGTGCAACGATAGTCAATAAACTAATATATTTTCTTGCTGCAAGAGTGGTGGCAATTTTGATTTTGTAACATTTGTAATAACATGCAAAGATAGTAAATACAATTGAGACACTCTTTATTTTGGGAAGATAGAAGTCTTTCGTAAATTGTGTAAAAACGTAGTTAGGCCCATACCATTTTTTTTCCAAAACTACAGAACATAAACATTTATGTGGTTTGCTTGTGTTCTAAGTTGTCGTTATTCTTTCATTCATGTAAACATGCAGATGGACTTCTGCAAAATGTTCGTATTTTCAGCCATGAGCCGTTATAAGAGTATTGTTTTTTGTGTAGCGTTGCATCACAGTGTTTTCATTACAGGCACAATTTACAGTCACACTGCAGCAATGTGAATCCAACATTAGGCTCAAGAGCCATGTAGTTCACCTGGAGGTGGTTCTAGCCTCTGGGAACTACTGACGAGCTGCATCCTTGTTGGCCTCCCATTGACAGACCATGTGGTAATTTTGGCAGGACAGGAGTACTCGCATAAAATTGCTTGAGTTTGCTAATTGACACGTGTGTCAGACTGACTTGAAGCAGGGCTTCAGAGTGAATAAATTAAAAATCATTGATTATTTATTTATTTTATTAAGATCGCTATCCCTCACGAACTTGAGATACACCCCTCACACATCCTCCTTCGTGTAACAGTATGTTTAATATTGATGGAACTTTAAGATGAACCAAAATTTTACCGAATAGTGATGTAGTATAATGAGATATTTTGCTTTTTTGTGAACAACTCTTAGAAAGAATACGGCTCTGTAGTAGAAATTCTAAGGAACATATTTAATTGTCTGGGCTTTTTAGGAACAAACACTAAATGAAGTGTTTAAAAACTTGTAAGCATTCTATACAGCTCAACTTGATTTAATTGTATTAGGTCATTATTGTTCTTGATGTGTAAGATGTAAATTTTGCTGGTTTTTCTCGAGGTGTGAAGACATTGATCTATTTTGTTCGTGTGGTTTCCCAGCCTTGCAGTGTTCGCAACTGGGAGCTCCAGGTACACTTCAAGGTTCACGGCAAGGGCAAAGACTTGTATGGGGATGGATTTGCTGTCTGGTATGCCAAGGACAGGATGCAGCCTGGACTGGTTTTCGGCAACATTGACTACTTCCAAGGACTTGCCATCATCTTCGACACGTACAGCAACCATAATGGCCCGCATAATGTGAGTATGCTTTCACGATGTGCATAGAGATGATGGGTTATTGTGGGAAAAGTTGATGGTTTGCTAGGATTCAACGTACTGTACACATGTCCGACAGTTTTCTTTCCTTATTCGTGGTCACGCATGTATGAAGCTACTACCGCATTTCACTGGGCCAATGATGCGTCTCATATTATAAGGCAGAACGTTCGTTATTGGCCTGCAAACAACTTAGCCACATGAAAAACTTTCTTCATCCAATCATGAAAAAATAAACTAGTTATAGTGTTATAGAATATGTGTTGGCTCAAATAATTTTTGCGATTTTCCATAATCTCTAGATATTCATAATGTGCTCCTAATTCATATAGAGTTCGTGTTCAGTGGCTGTTGTTATGTAGATCTTCTATTGCAACAACCTCCCTAAAATTTTGAGCAGCATTTTTATTCCTCTCGAAACTAGAACCATAGATTGTGTTTCACAGACAGACCATGCTAAATAAAGCATAATCCATGTATTTCTAATCATGACACTTTTGTCCGATGTATGTTGCCCAGCACAGCTGAAATTCTGATAATGAAGGCTTGATGTGTTTAAAAACATAACACTACGTGCCATTGTAAACTGTAACACTGATGATGAAGGCAAGTTGTGTGTACTAAGACACCTTCCCTAGAATATGTGCTATTGTAAACAGGTTGTACGTATTCATGTGTAGGTGTTTAGTCCTGTTTTACCATCCTGGATTACAGGTTTTGTACACAAATACGCACATGAAAATGGCATGTTGGTTACTATCGTTACATTTTTGTGTTTGACTATTCTGCATTAATAATGTGATGTATCTTGAAGTTTATTTGGTGTGGTCATCAACTTTTAATGTGTGCGCCTTTCGTTACTGATTGCTAGCTCATGCATAAAATAGCATCATATGTGACTAGGTGTGCAAAGCAAAGGTAGTTGATACTGGTGAATGTTCTAACCTCAATATTCTGTTGGTCACTTCCTAAGCAAAGCGCACACTACTAAGGTTTGTTGTGATTAGTCAGTGGGAATCTTTCCCCTGAATTGAAAGCTCTTGTTCTCTTCCATTTGTGGAGCCTATTCAAGCAGATCCAGCAATACCTTGGTGATGTTTTTAATATAGTAGGACCTTGTTATAACATTTTTCAAGGGGTCAGTCAAATAAAATGTGATATGCAGGAAGCAATATTACACCTGCACACACACACACACACATCAAACTAAACAAAATTCTAATGTAACAATTTTTGTACATAAATAGCTAGCCAAGTTCATCATCATCTTCATCTGTATCGCTTAATGCAAAGATATCGGTGATCTGAATTCCATGGATTATAGCGTCATAAATTATTGCACAATGACATGCATTCTGAAGCTTGCTCATGTATCTACTCGTGGTTATCTTTGTAATTTTCAGGACCATCACCTCTAAAATCATTAATATTTCAAGTATAAACGGTTTTCTGTATCTTTTTGTAGGCTACTGCACTGTTAATATGTCTGGGATTTTTTTTTTAAGAGAAAAATTGCATTTGAGATGCTGCACTGAATTAAAAACCGTTAAGTGTTATGATGGAGAAATTGTGGTACCATGAAATAATTGTGTTATATGCGGGGAAGTTATAACATCACATAATTAGCACATTATCTGATTTAATACATACATTCCGTTAGTAATTATTATTAAGTATATTGTTTTTTGCCAGTGACTAACTTCTGCTTTTCAACTTGTAGTGAAAATATTTTCTTCACTGTGGCTGAAAATAAAAACTGTGGATTGAGGTGGAGAGCCTTATATTTATATTGTCTTCCCTTCCCCTGGTTTTTCTGCGACATGTCTGCTTTATCATGCTATATCTTTCTGCAGTTTTAAAGTCACTGTTATGGTTTGGCTTACGGGTGTGTCTAGCATTGTGGGCTTGGTTCGTTACAGCACCAACACCCGTATATTTCAGCGATGGTGAACAACGGATCGCTGCACTACGACCACGATCGCGATGGCACTCACACGCAGCTGGCCGGCTGTGAGGCAAAGTTTCGAAACCTCGAGCACGACACGCACGTAGCCATCCGATATGAGGGTGATGTCCTCACGGGTAAGCCATTGTGTTCATGCTCGGTGTTTCACCTGGAACAGCTTTGGGTGTTTTAGATCTACATGTTCTGAGAGTAACCCAGCCGGCATAAGTTTTTACGCCAAACATTTTGTTTTCCATATACGGTAGTTTGTTTGTTACATTTGCGCTGTGACATCTTCCTGTTTAATAATTTTTCTAGTGTTCAACATGTTTTTTTAATAGGAAAGCATCAGCCGTAATTTGATTAGTCACATACAGTAAATATTTGTGGGTTATTTGAGATGTGTTTTAACAGCATTCTGCTGCATGTATCTCCCACCTAGTTCAGTATTACTATAGTAGCTAGATTGTGAATCTTATAAATGGTGTTAAGTATACAGTTATTGTCGTCTCACTTTCTCAGTATCTTTTTACGTATTTTTCGGTGTGTGAATACTAAATTTATTACTGTTTGCTGTGCAAAAGTATCTGTCTTCCAGTCTAAAGTAGAATAGTTTTCAATAGACACTGGTACCTTGTCAGTGTCTTGTATTGCTGTTGTTGGTTACTTGTGTTTTGTTCTGTTGTACATTTCCTTGCTTGGAGTAACATTTCAATTGCTAGTGTTGTTGTTTCCATCCCCAGAAGGAATGTACATGTTTTGTGAATGTCGGTGTTTTCAGTGTGCCTAACTGTGAATGGCAAGATAAGGGAAACATGCACCCCCCCCCCCCCCTTCCCCGAATCGTTTTTCGTTAGTGTCATATTTACAATATATTATTAACGAAAATTTCTTTGTAGGTGCTGGGATTATCAGGAACCAAAATAATGCCATTTACTGTTTGACATTGAATGTTTCGAGGTTATGTAGCACATAATGAATTTCTCGTGCTGTGAGAGACAAAACTAAAGATTTACTATCTAATTTAAAAAAATGTATATATTTATTAAACAAATATGTGCTGTTTAGTGTACATTAGCAATCATGAAATTGTTGGATTCAGAAAAGTTTGAGATATATGATTTATGGGAAAATTCCTTGAAACATGTATGTAAAACCAACGTACACAGCATTAATGACGTTATTTCTGTGAGGAAATAAGTCACTACTTGCTGAATGCTTAGTCACATTCAGCATGCACAAAGTGCAAATTATAAATACCATATTATGATGATGACAATGAACAAATGTACTAATGTGTTGGTATATTCAGACGAATGCTTCTGCGAGACTAGTTGGGGCCACCATGGTTCCAGTGCTGTGTTCAACTCCCTGTGGATTTTTACTAATATTTGCAGTTAGAAAATATGGAGGGCATTTACATTGATTATAGTCTATTCGCGGTTTCTTCACACTTTTTAATGATACCTTAGAAATTTCACCACATTGTTGTTTTTTATAAATGTAATCTATCACATGGGTTTTATATTTGTGTTGACATAAAAGTACATTATTTTTTGTAAAATTTGACGCGTGCCGCTTATACCATTATACCAAATACGACTACGACTCATCCATACATGCTTCAACAACTACAGGAAACGACTCCAAGATGTCTAGCAGGATGTGATCCCGGGAAGGGACATTGAAGATACATGGTTTCTGGACAATTCCTAACCTGAGGAGGGAGCAAACCAAGCACAGAGTTTTACGACTGCGTAGAGAGTATTTTCATCTCAACCGCACCATTTATGCATGTAAAATGCCAGGTATTCAAAGCGGTCATGTGACACGTCAGCCTCCGTGATGCACCTGGCAGACAGAGTGTCACCACACCGCCGAAGATGGCTGAGCGCCGCCGAGTTCCTGAGGCCATATACCGAGCACACGAGGGTAGTTCTCCCATCCCGCTCACTCCAGGCAGACGTCACAGGGGCACGTCATGCCTTCCACCCCCGGCCTGGTGCTCACTTGTGAGCGAGCCGCATATAAGGCCGTGCGCGGCCGAGGTCGGGAGTTATCGTCTTCAGTAGCTCGCCTCAACACTTCTTGTACTGGGGCTCTCTACTGATCTAGGCCATCATTGTCCTCTGCAAGAGCTTCCAGTTCTTCATCAAGCACCGGTGGCTGCCGCCGCCACCTTCCAGAGGCTTCAACACCTCCTGGTAATCGCTGTCACTGGAAGCCTTCGTCTACAGAAGACATTGATCAGTGACTTAACACTTTGGTTGTCGATACTCCTGGGTCTGAAGCAATGACCACTACTTGCTGGTAGTGGTCACCCCATAAAATTAGGGCCTCTTCTAGGCAACCCCAATATTTATTAGTTGCATCAGTTAGTTTATTCTCTTCACTTGTATCTTAAGTAGCTTAGGAGTGGGTCACCTCCACCCATTAATTGCGTAGCTAATACTTCCACCGCACAAACCTGCTTGGTATCACGTATGAGGCACCTAGTATATAATGTTTCAATAAATACTAATTCTTTAACGAATCTGAGAGTTCTTTGTCCTAGAAGTAGAACCTATCTCTCACAAAGTATTCAACCTAAAAGGGCAAGCAAGGGACCGGGTGATGTATTACGAACCTAGAGTAGGATGTCAAACCCACTTCAGGGGCCTGCCCATCACTACACACACCTCATCATTCGACGGCCACCCATTCTGTACATCTCGGTGTGTAGAATGGTAGACCCCCAACCATTAGGTACACACCCCACCGAGGTGGGACAGCCACCTCAAGTTGTATAGCTGACTGGATCGCCTAGCTAAGGTGTTGACAGGGGTATATGCGTGGGATTTGAGGCCCTACCATTGCGGACTACATCCGGCAGTTGCAGGACGACGGTCTGCGACCCACACCTTCAGATGTTTACACTGTTTGGAGCCAGGGAGCGCACCGTCAGCTACTGTGGGCTTACATGTCTAGTCAGGACTATGCCAATTGCTTGCAGTTTCAAGGAAATCATGTGTGTTGTACTTTTGTGCCATTCCACGTCACGCATGGAGCTCATAGAGCGGAGAAGAAGGCGGAGTGCCTCTAAGCAGCTCTATGCATCTAACCTCGTCGCTCCAGGAATCGAGACCCCACGGGGGCAGGCCCAAGATGCTTGACACACAGGGAGACCGACTTCTCCTGTTGGGAGTTTTGTGTTTTACTCCGCTCCAACTAGGACCGATTATGATGACCATCCTGTAGTCTGGGCCTGGTCACGGGAATGACACCAGGCTCAGGCTTGCCAATCCACACTTTGGCAGTTGGAAAGGAACGAAGTGAAATCACAGACATCTGGTCAAGCATTATAGTAGCTCCACTCCGGCCAAGGTCAAGAAGACCACTGCCCAACCATACTGCAGCACCACTCCTGCCCCATCCAAGCCAAGTCCATCGAGCTCTGGTAACTCAGCATTGCCCCAGTGGGCCAGTGTAACTGTCAAACATATTGCCCGACCAACAGTACCTTTCTTTGTACCCAGTAAACAGCCCACATGGTCGAGGCTGGTAACCGGTAAGTAGTTAAACTAAGTATCCTAGTGTATGCAGGCTGACCTAGCGCAGTCCCAAATTCTACTTGTACAACAGACCGTTTAAGCGACACACGTCAAATTGAACTTCAACTTTTTATTATATTTTTGTACAGACATGGTACATGTTGCCTACCCTATAGGTAACAGGAACTTATGGGCAAATTCTCTTTACCTTGAGGATATGCAACCCCCACCCCTGTGCTGAGAGCCAACAAGCTGGCCAAAGTATTCCCATATCAACCAGGGCAGAAATACCCCATACCTTCCCTCCACCCTGCACCAGCTGCCTACAAGCTTCCACTATATAATTCCAGATGCTGCCGAGCTCGGGAGTCATTCTTTCGCATTTTGAGCAACATCCCATAGCACTAAGTCAGTGCTTGGTATCTTCGGAGAACCTTGTTACTTCCAAGTACGCCCCCAGCAGCTACTTACTACGTATGTTGACAACCAGTCTACCCGACGACCAACGAACATGATCACATACGTATTTAACTTCACTTTGTCTCCTCTAGAAACCTTTTACTTAGCAGTTTAACTTTAACTAATTTGTATTCGCCAATTTTACCCCTTTTAACTTAGAACCAGGTCGCCTACACCTGGAACCGCAGTTACCTTCAGCTCTCCATGCCTTGGTAGGAGATAGCACAGGTCATGTGTTTATTGAACCTTCAATAAACACTCATTGTTCTCTAACTTTCTGGTTTTCATTTCCAGGGTATTTGTTTGTATTAACAGTTGGAGATAGAACATGCTGTGCACTACCGACAGGAACCGTGAGATTTGTTTAATCTGAGTTAGCCTGATTGTGGATCTCTTTCAGGTATCTGCACGCCAGAAAACATATATATTTGACTGCTACCTGTTTCTTCCCACTAACACAATAGCTCTAAGTCTGTGCTCGTGGGGGAGAAGCAGCGATGCCACAACCACTAGAAACACCATTGCATCGGGAGGGGCAACAGACTCAGGTTATTTCTCACCACTCGGACTAAGTCAGTGCGCAGTGACCATAGCCTGAAGTTTTGCCATTCATCCTAGTGCGAGCGCACAACCAGTAGAGACTTGTTGTCCCCCATGGCTCCACGTCCCTGATCAACCCACATTCTGTGGGGGATCAGTGGGGACTCTTATCGAGCTCGTGCCGGCAAGTCAGTAGTGGGTTACACTGTCAACCTTCCCTATCTAGGTGCATCGTGTAGACTAAATAACTGTTTACCCTATGCCTCACGAGAAGAGGAGTGGCAGAAAACGTAGGGAACAATATCTGGCTCACTGCTCTCAAGCCATGGATCGCACTACCCCATCCTACGCTACAGAGGCAGGTGGAACGGGACTGCGCCGCCGAACTTAGACGTTAATCAGTCGCGCCTGCTTCAGTTGTATTCCCGAACAGCATCTCCATCAGTAACCAGGATGACAATGTTCTTCAATCGCCAACATCTCTCACCTAACACCGTCTGTCTAAACTAAACCACCCCGCTTTTGGTCTAGCAGACAAAATCCTCGACCATCGTGCCTGTCAGTCTAACCGGGCATGCGTCAAAAGATTTTCTGGCACCAACATGGGGCGTCAGTCAAATAGCTGTGTGCAGTAAACGGCACAAAACAGACCAATCATACCCTGAGAATTAAGAGTCAAAATGATCAGTTGAGCAGACTTTGGGGAGTCCCAAAACACCCCGTGGTGCCCTTAACTGCTACCATGTCAGACACTGACGTCAATGCCGCCACTGGCGAAAACCTCAATAACAAGCATGACTCGTCCGACGTACAGTGTAGCCACGCCAACTGTCAGAGACATGGCACACTAAGAATAGAATGCACCTATTGCACAAAACTCTATCATTATGCCTGCATAGGCTCTCCTGAAGAAACCAGGGATACAGACAGATTAGAGTACCGCTACCACTTGCCGTCGAAAACCCACAAGTTTTTGTGACGAGGTTACATGTCCCGGCCAGTGCATAAACCGCATTCGAAGCATGACGTGCAGTGAGCCCTATCACCACATATGTATAGGGTGGCCAGATGAACGCGTCTCTATGCCCGGAATGGCCTACCAGTACGAGAGATGCCGAAAAAAAACAGTGTCTCACTCCAGCAGATCCAAGCCATCCCGGACATACATTCAACCCGGAACGACCCCTAGCCATCCAGCAACCAGTAGAGATGACATACAGATCACTGACTTTGCAGGTCACCCACACGAAGACCCCGTAGCGTTCATGCAGGAATATGAAAGAGAATTCAAAGACACAAACTTTCCACTGAAACAATGGTGTTTCCCCACCTTCCAAGAGTAAGGCTTGTACATATTCTGGTTATTTTTATTCCCCTCATTTTGACGTGCCATTGTTTTATATAATTTTTCTTTCAGGTTTTTATATACGATTCCCTTGTAATATCCACCAGCGCTATGCTGACTTTTGTCAATAGCAAGCATTAGAAATGTAGGCCGGTGGGACACCTGACATGCTGCTTCCTAACCCAGTAATCTTTGCACGGGGGGGGGGGGGGAGAATACACACTCTCGCCGCATCAGCAGAGCCGCATCACCATGGTGAGGGGCAGAGAAGGATGCCCGCCCGAAAGAGAGAGAAAGATCCAAGGTCGCCGGCCCGCCGACACCTCTCCACGTCTCACGTTTCGCTTCACTGGCCGGATGGCCATGACTGCACAGAACATGCGCTGCTACAGCGGTCAAGCACCCCAACCTTGAAGGTCCCGCCTATCTATGGAATTTTTTTTTTTTTTTTTTTTTCCCCTTCTGCTTTCTGCACTACTCTCCTACCCAGACCTTCTAGAGACCTTCTAGACCTTCCAGAGAGGGGGCCTACACCTTTTTCTGCCACCTGTTCCACAATGAGTTTTCATTTTGACGAGGAGGGAGGGGGGTGGCGAATTGACATGTGCCGCTTATACAACTAATCTATTACAATTATGACTCATTGCCAAGACATCTACCGCCACCACTACAGACGTGAGAACCATGTTGCGTACCATATAGGCAGCAGGAACTTATGATTAAATTCTCTTCACCTTGAGGATATGCAACCCGGCAGGGAAGCCCCCCTCCCTAACTGGTGCTGAGAGCCTACAAGCTGCCCAGACCTTGGACAAGGCTGTGCGCCACAGATGAGGCATGATGCAGAAATGCTGACCAGAGTATTCACATGGCAACCAGGGCAGAAGGACGTCATGCCTTCCCCGCATCCCGCACTGCACTGGCAGCCTACAAGCTTCCATTATATGAGTCCGCACACTGCCGAGCTTGGGAAACATTCTTTCGCATCTCTAGCAAACTCCCACAGTACTAAGCCAGTGCTCTGTATCTTCGGAGAATCTTTTTACTTTCAAGTACGTCCCAGAGGCTACTTACTACATACGTCGACACCCAGTATACCTGATGACCAACGAACATGATCACATACATATTTAACTTCACTTTGTCTCCTCTAGACACCTTTTACGTAGCAGTTTAACTTTAACTAATTTGTATTTGTCTAGAACCAGTTTTACCCCTTTTAACTCAGATCCAGGATACCTACATCTGGAACCACAGTTACCTTCAGCTCTCCACGTCTTGTTAGGAGATAGCACAGGTCTCACTTTTATTGAACCTTCAATAAACACTCATTGTTCTCTACATTTCTGGTTTTCATTTCCAGGGTATTTGTTTGTATTAACAGTCGGAAATAGAATACGCAATGCACTACTGACAGGAACCGTGAGATTTGTTTAATCTGAGTTAGCCTGACTGTGGATCCCTTTCAGGTATCTGCACGTCAGAAGACATACATATTCGACGGCTACCTGTTTCTTCCTGGTAACACAATAGCTCTAAGTCAGTGCTCGTGAGGGAGAAGTAGCGACGCCACAGACATTAGAAACACCTTCGCATCGGGAGGGACAACAAACTCAGGTTATTTCTCACCACTCGCACTAAGTCAGTGCGCGGTGAATGTATCCTGAAGTTTTGCCGTTCATCCTAGTGTGAATGCACAACCAGTAGAGACTTGGCAGCCCCCACGGCTCCATGTCCCTGATCAGCCCGCATACTGTGGAGGATCAGTGGGAACTCTTATCGAGCTCATGCCGGCAAGTCAGTAGTGGGTTACACCGTCAACCTTCCTGTCTAGGTGCATCGCATAGACTAAATAACTGTTTGCCCTATGCCTCACGAGAGAGAAGAGGAATGGTAAAAAGGTATGGAACAATATCTGGCTCACTCTGCTGTCAAGTCGTGGATCGCACTTCTCCGTCCTGCACAGGAGAGGCAGGTGGAACGGGACCGCACCACCAAACTTAGACATCAAGCAGTCGCACCTGCTTCGGTTGTAATCCCGAACAGCATCTCTGGCAGTAACCAGGATGACAATGTTCTTCAATCGCCAACACCCCTCGCCCAATACCGTCTATCTAAACTAAACCACCCCACTTTTGGTCTAGCGGACAAAATCCGCCATCGTGCCTGTCAGTCTTACCGGGCATGCATCAAATTTATAACATTTAATTTATAATTAATTTGATATAATTATATTGTTTCTTGCCTGGTTAAGAAGTAGCTGGTGCAGTCGTTGTGGCTTTAATTGCGCTAGACCAAGCACGCAGCTTTTGGGATTCACTGATTGAGTTGGCGTTTGCGGCCAGTTACCTTGACTGGGCATGTTGAGGCGGGTCGATATGTAGTTGGCTATACTCTTTTTGACCAGTGACTTGCAGATGTATACCTTATTTCCCACTGTGGGTTTACGTGTCGAGGTATTCAACTGGCGGGAGGTGTTGGGGTTACCCGACTTACTTAGATTTGCTTCGGCCATTGGTAGAACTGCTTCTGGTTGTTGACTGGAACAGGCGGTGCAGTCCACTGGCTGCAGGTCGGTGATACCATGTCACCCAACATGGTATCGTAGATTTCAGACTGCTACTTCCGGTCTCCAGAACCTGGGGTTGGAAACCCATTGTCTTAACTCGGTCCCGTATACCAGACAGTGCAGCTGCCAGCACGAGCTCGGTGCTCCAGAAGGCCCCCTGCTACTTCTGGGTGTAGGTCGCAACCAAGGCCAGGCCATAACACTCGAGCAAATACCCTGCCAGCACCTAAGTGCTCTGGTAAGGATACAACCCAAGCGTACTGTCTGTCCCTGGTTGGATGAGTTTGCTAGTGGTTGAGACTCTGCTGTTCTATCCCCGGAGGTCTAGAACAAGTGGCCGTTGAATGGTGTATGTATCTGACTGGTGGATTCCTGAAGGGGATCCCCAGTCCTCGTCTAATTCGTATTTAATTACCTGGTCTTGGTCAGCAGTGCACAACGTGTACAGTTCCTAGTGGCCTCTATAAAGAATACTATCAGCTAAAAGAACAAAGCTGTATTTATTAAGAATGTAATAAGTACAGTGACGCTTGCTATCTCCTAACCAAGCAGATGGTATGATGGAAGTAACCTACGCTGAACAGGTGTAGGTGACCTGGTTCTAGGCTAATCAAGAATATAAAAGTAGTCGACTGCTAAATAAGAATATACTTAACATGTCTAACTAACTTTGGAATGTCTAGATGAGACTATTAAATAAAAAAATAGTATAGTAGCAGGGAGTGTAGAGGCGGCTACTGTTCAAAAAGGAATCAGTAGCGAAAGGTGTTGATAATAGAAGAAGAAGCTTGTGGTAGAAGAAGACTAGTTGCAATGAAGAGCCTCTGGTAAGTGGTAATCGTTGACGTCAATGAAGCCTCTGGTGACGGTAATGGCGGCAGCCGCTGGTGGCTGTTGAAGACTGTTGTCGACAATGGGAGCACTCTCTGGTAAGCTGCTGAAAACTTGGAGGTCGTCGAAGGCCACAGCACAAGAAGTGGTGGAGCGAGCTCAAGGATCAGAAAGAATAACTCGCAAGCCCTGCCGCACACGGATTTACATAGTCCGAAGGATGGGTGTGATGTTCCTCTAGCGCGAGGCCGTCTGTCGCTTGGCTTCGTGCGTGTTCTGTGGCGCTCAGCTGTGCCCCAAGGCAGCTGATGGCTTGTAGGCTCTCAGCATGGGGGAGGGGAGGGCAGTGTACCGCTGGCATGTGCAACCCTAGTATCCACATGTTCAGAAGTGCCCTCTAGAGTTCTGACGTTTCGCAACATCCGTGTACAAGTTGGCGGGGTTTGACTTTCACTTGGGTGTAGTAGGTATACTGGCGTCATAAGAGATGAGTCGTTATTGTTTGTAATAATACAATAGAGCAGCACTTGTCAACATAATAAATATAATTAATATAAATAAAACAGAAAATAGGAGTGTTCATAATGCCTCGTAAGAGAACGTTCTTATGGAAAATGGTATAACACTGAATATGCACTAAAGTGGTGTACTGCCCCTTTAGTGTAATCTTTTAGACTCGGTTAAGCTGATGTATGACGTTGATGCGCGTTCTTGCCTGGTGGACAAGGGGTTAGGGTACTGACTGCCCTCTCGTACCTTACAACAAGATAAAGGGGAGTCAAACCCCAGGGTGAGTTGGAGCGTTAGGCTATACCTTCAGGGCAGCCTTATTCTATTTATCACTAGGGATGTCAATAAACGGAATGCCAGTTGTCCCAAAAGGGTGTTGGATACGAGAGATGGGTGAGTGTGGTGGAGAGTGATCTGGCTACATCTGATGGGGTTTATCCGCCGCAGCCTCATCGCTGTCGAGCGGGGATAAAGTTTGCTAGGGGTTGTTCCTGGTGAGTCTTGGGAACTACCCTGGTAGGGATTCGAACCCTGATCGTCTTCCCGGATGCCAACATTACCATACAAAAAGTTGGGGAGCACTTCTGTGTTCGAGTGTCGAACTCTGATTATCTTGCCAGATTTTAGCTTTACTACATTTTATCTACTAGGGAGGTCCTGTGTGTCTGTACTTGGAACTTGATACTAGTGTAGGGGTTGGTTTAACAGGGAAATTCTCTGAATTGGATCCTTTGTCTGGGTCACACTAACGTAGCAAGTGTTTCAGTGGGGTTTCATGGTCTGGGGGCGTTATTATACTGTAATCCAGAGGTTCGATTTCAGATTGACTTGGGACCAATGCACTTGGGTTGGAATTATTAAGTAGTTGATTTGTAACTGCTTGTTTAAGTGTGGCGCACCTCTCGTGTCGCCTCTGACAGCTACCGGTACCACCGTGTTGCTTGCACATTTAAAGTGAAATACCAAACAAGAAAATGTAAGGTTGTCTGCAGGGGTTGCGACATGCAGTCCTAGGGGGGAGCGAAATCTTCAGTCACTCCTGCGGACCTGCAGTGTAAGAGGACAGCCCAAGTGACAAGGCCTTGTGTTTCGTATCGGCGGCGGGTGTGTCTTGGAATGTCAGGTATGGGGCCTTTACCAGGCTCTGTCGCCTGAGGGATGCAGTACACTGCACGGCCGGGCAGAGATGTGAGATTAATTATTATCACTGCACAACTGATTCAACACCCTACTCTGAGATTCAATACGAAATTAATAGAGAAAAAATGGCAAGGGAATTAGAACTAAAATTATGGTAGTCGACACACTAAGGGTTAAGTTTGGAACGTAATATTTTATTATGTTTAAAGAAGTGTATTTCGGAAAGGCCCGGCTAATTCATACACACTAAAAGCTAGGCTAAGAAATAATTAAAGCACTAAAAAAAATGTATTATATATTCTCAAATTCGCTAATTAACAGGCGAAGGCGAGCCTGGGGAAAATTAATCTATTATAATTAATTACTGAAACATTCCTAATCAATAATTAACCTCTATTAACAGTGTGAAAGTATGAGGGGCTCTATCCAGGGGGACGTAATCACGCAACAACCTGTTACCGCGGGAGTCAAGGGAAGTTGACTGAGGTAAGGGTAGTGGGTACAGGCGTGGGATTTACCAATAGACATGGAGAACTGTCCCTGGGCCGTCAGCTGAAAGAAGAGCCTGGTCCAAGCTGGGGCTGGAGTGTTGGTGGCCTTCTTCAAGCGGCTGACTGAAGAAAGGTTCGAGCCCTGTCTCGGGCTGCTGAGGTGAGGAGGTCGAGCCTGGGCGGGCTGCAGAGGAGAGGTAGAGAGTCTTCCGCAGACTGTAGGAGAGCTCACGAACGTTGTTCG
Organism: Dryococelus australis; assembly: GCA_029891345.1. NCBI lineage: Eukaryota > Metazoa > Arthropoda > Insecta > Phasmatodea > Phasmatidae > Dryococelus > Dryococelus australis. The sequence goes on from CM057008.1 coordinate 30,812,805, forward strand.
CCAGCGAGCCCAGCGTCTCTGCAGGACCGCAGTGCTGGACTTCTATTTATACAGAAATCGCCCTGTCTCAACGATTCTCCGTGGGCGGGGGTGTAACATAGCCTTCCATCGCAGGGGCCGGTTTATCTACTGCGGGAGCGCTGCTCAATTTCTTATCATCCCTGGTGGAGGCATTGACATTTTCATGCGCTTCGGTCTGAGGCCGGTGGGTCGTGATGTCAGAAGGTCACAGGAGTGCTGCTATCTTGAGGGTTGTTTGCAACTTCTTGGCCAGGCGGGGTAGCATAGTATAATTTAAATAAATATTATACTTTCTTCATTTGGAAGGTATTTGTATACTCATTCTTGATCGGGCATAGACGAACATAATTTTAAACCTGAAATTCAATTACTTCGGTGACTAACCAATGCATGAAGTATTTTCAATTTTTCCATTACCAAGTCTCTGCAGCAAATGAATTTTATTTCTGTCCGCGCTTGGCGTGCTCAGGTGGGGCGAAGTCAGCCGTTAGAGTACGCCTCTTTGTGTCGCAGCATGCTGGCATGAGTCAACGTGTAATTCATTTAGAAAGCAGGCTGACATAGGAACAGTTGCTTAATGTGATGATAGGAGGGTTTCAGTCTCTTGTAAAACCATATGTAAAATAATTTTATTGTATAAATCGTGACTGTGCATTACATTATTTCCCATTGCATATTCATATGTGTTAATTTTGTTTATGATAAAAGCTAGAAATTTTAAAACGAAACTAAATTACATGATTGCAAAGTTATGCTCATTGACGTAACAGAGGAAATTTGTACTTTTATGTGTGAGCAAAATGGGTAGCTGAAATTGAAATGTATGTTAGCCATATGTATTGTCACGCCCTATGATAAACTATTTGTGGTTTCCACTAAAAGTCAGAAATAATTTGGAGCATAGTGCCCATGAGAATTCATTGTGTGCTGTAACCAAATTATGTGTTTGTAACTGTGTTAACACCCTTTGTGTTATTGTTGGCTCAGTGGACAAATGAGACTGGAGGGTATGCTTCCTGCATGGTGCATGGCAGGGAGTTTGACTTCTATAAGGCCATTCATTTGGACAGTGGTTACAAAATCGTCATTCATAATTTGAATTAGAGTTTTCAGCAAAAGAAATACTATAAGCGTAGTTTGAATAGGGAAGTAAAGGCGTCCTGAGAATAACTTCCTCTTTAAAAGAACCTGTGCTGTCAGTTATAGCAACTTTCCAGGAACAAGAATTAAACCTCTTATCTGACCAAACTATTGAGGTAGCGAGAAATGCTGAATGTGAATGTTTGTAATTATGTTGTTCATGTTTTGTTTCGCAGATGTTTCTAATGAATTTGTCCTGTAACTTGCGATGTCTCATTTGTCCATTGTAGGAAGTGCCGTACTGAAACGTGATGTCAGCCAGCATTATTCCTTCATGACCCGGAGTTCATTGCTGGAATGATGTTGGCTGTCATGAACTTTTAACGTGCATGGTTCTTCTCTTCTGTAATGTGGTTATTCTGTCTTTTTCTTTCCTCCCCGTTTGTTTTACTCTCTCTCTCTCTCTCTCTCTCTGCGCCATTCTCGGGCAGTGAATATTTTCCCTGGGAACATGAAGCCGATCGGAGCCAAGAAGAAAGAAAAACTCGGTAGTTATATCACCTTGTCTGGCTCGCACTGGTTTTTGCATTTTATGGTAGAGAAATATTTTCATGCATGGATAGTAATGCTGGAATCGTTACCAACATATGCTATTTCACACCAGTGCTCTAATTTTTGATGCCACAAGTTTATTTGCTCTTGAATTGCTTCTCAATTAAATATGTACATAAACACAACTGCTGTGAAATTTAGGTGATACTTTTTCATGTAACTTATAAATAATGTATTTATATCATGCACGTGTCAGCCATGTATCATATTTTTTATTTTAAATAGAAGTGTAGACGTACAGTTAATGGAAAATGATAGTAGTGTGCAGAACAGATTTCTAAAGTACTGTAGTTATTATTTGATACAATTTTGAGGAATATTTATTTAGCTTCGTTTTAAAAGCAACTATTACAGCAATAAAATTTATTTAAATAGTTTTATTCAAATTTACTGTGTTTTTAACTCTATAAAGATGGTACAATTTGGGAAAAATATTTCAGACATAATTTTGCCCTTAATTAAAAATATTTATTAATCATTGATACATGTGCTTTTTTGTTGAAGTTATTAGTACAGTATAATAGTTTAGTTTAATGGGAGCATGTTAGTTTCATTCTATATTGATTTTATTTTGATGCTTTCTTACTTCATTCTGCAAGTGCAGGGGAGAACATTGAGCTATTGTTATTCATTGCTTGTGCATAAAGAACTTCAGTGGCACTGTTGCATAGGTGACCAAATAATTTAATACCATACTGTAGTTTCTTTGAGTAGTACCGCATTGTACATTGTACTACCGCTTGTGTAGTTGAAAAATAGGATGGTTTTCACAGTTGTGATAGTACACCTAGTTTCAAAAGTTGAGTTAAGAATGCAGGTGTGTCTTGGAGCTTACCTCAGCAAGCCTATCAAATAGTATGACGCAGGTATCGCATCTTGCGCTTGTTCACAAGCTTCCTAGCTCTACGATTGCCTGGTTTGTTGCATGTAGCGGTTTGGTTTCACTCGTAGAAAGTGTATATATGTAGATGCAATGTGTTTGCCCTGGTAGTGTGTAGAGAACTTGTGTGTGACATGCGGGTCATAATCACAAATTATATCACAAGCTATTATTATTCAAACAATAGAGCGAGTTTATTTTCCTTCACCAATGTGTCAAGAACTACAGATAATAGGTTACATTTTTCACAGCTATTTGCAAATATGCTGCTACTACATGGTAACTTTAGAAGAGCTATTTTGGAAGTTAATTTTAACATGCATGGTTCTTTCTTTGAAGTCCTGTGAAGTTCTTAATACATATTAAATTATGGCAGATAATTGTAATAGTTTTCATCATCAACACATTAGTATAGTGGTAAAGAACTTAAAGTGGTAAGTGATATTTCAAATATGTTTGTACATACATTATAATGGTAAAACCATTAATTAGTCTGTATTAGCATTAATTATTCAAGTACAGTAGAATCTTGATACAAAGATACAAAATACACCAAGGGACTTAAGAGTTTTATACTTAATGCAGAAATTGTTTCATACTAAATGAGAAGTATTAAATAACATGACATCTGGCAGTGATTTGTAATATGTACTTTGAAGAGAAGTATTTTGTAACAAGATTTAACTGTACGGTGCACAAGTGCATAAGACGTTTAATTTTTCATGTGCAGTGACAGGTTTATTTTTATTTATGTTGAAGAGGAATGGTGAGAAATATTGAGGAAAGAAGTATGTAGATGAATTAGGGAAGAAACTGGAAATTAGTAAATTGTACGAGAGAGAAGAAAGTCAAGGAATGCTGGCTTTCGAAAAATGGAAATGGTGAATGTGATTTAGGAGGAAGTACTTAAAAAGTGCCATAAATACTTACAGTATGTTCAATTTTACTTCAATTTTAACCATAGTGCATCAAAGATGTGAAGATAAGCTAGTTGGTTGAAAGGTGGAACTCCTGTGTACAAGGTGTTATTAAAAGTATCCCTGCCTCCTTCTAAAACATAAGGTTACATTTTTGGAACTTTATTTCCAGGCAGTTTGAAGTAGTTCCCATGTTACCGTACAGTGACAACATTTCATCCTTCAAACACTCCCAATATATCCTTAGTTTTTTGAGTACACTCTGTGATTTGGTTTCAATTAGTTTTTGTGTTGCAGTAAACGTACCCAAATAGTGAGAAAGTAGATTGAATTGAATGAAAGGGGGAAGGAAATGATGACTCCGTTGAATGTACAAATTTGCAGCCATCCAATCATGATGTACTTAGTTTTGTTGACTTTCCACGTTTAGCTATGTTTTTAGATGTCTTACTCTACTGTGCTGCTCCTGTTACAAAACCAGAGGGGGTGAGGGCCTTATCACCGTAAAATAATGGTGCCAAACTGCGGTGTTGGGAACTGGCCCGGAAACACACTACTAAATTGAGACGGCCACCAGGCCTTAACATTAGATAACCCCTCTACCACATTTCCCGCCACGCTCTAGTATACCTCCCAGCCACTAGGTTTTGCCAATAGCCAACCATGCTCAACAGACTGCAGTGTTCCATCGCTCACTGCGTAAAGAAACTGGCCCAGCCAGTGAATGTGCACCGGCATGAAAATTGTGTTGTGTGTTTATCCGTGAGTGCATCCTCTAAGAGTACAACTTTTTTGTTTTTAAGTTGGTTTTACCCCTAAACTGAAATTAAACTAAAGTTCTAGCATATTTATAACATAATTCAGAAATAGAGGACTTTCAGACATACCAAAACAAGCTCACGATTAAAATACAGAGATTTTTCTCTAAACCTTATAAAAATGCAAACCTTAAAATTGTACCACAAAACCAAAATTGGTCAAAACTGAAAAACAGTGTGCCGCAGAATTTTCCAAAATTCTAAAACGACACAGCACCTAGCAGCTCTCCCATAAGAAATTACATTTTGTTTCTAACCTGGAGTAGAGTAAACCGTAACGAGGATGACACTGATAAGTTAAATGTAGAGAAAAGGGGCAGGAGGTGTTGCGGCAACAGAGGGCACGACAAGGTCAAAATCCTCTCCCCTGCAGCTACTCACGCTCTTTGTTATACCTGGCAGAATACCGCGATGTCACTACTTTTCAGCAGGCAGAGACCAGCTGGCATGGTGATGGCACACTCAATGGCAAACTAATAAGTTTGATGTTGTAGTTTGCTGTGCAGGTTAACCGCCACACTAGCAAAATGAGGCCCAGCAATATTTACAGGAATACAAAAATTCAGTGCATCCTATACTTGAAATATTAATTATCCCTAATTTTTCATCAAAAACTTCTGGTGCGGCCTATACGTGCCAAAATATGATCTCTTACATTTTTCCTGTAATAAATTAATGTTATTTATTATGTAAATATGATGTGTTGGTTGGTAGCACAGATCTTCAGATAACATTGAGACATTTTGCCGTCTGTACTGTTGTTAAACTCACAGACTTGTGCAGTGTCCACAGATCTTGAGAACAAAGCAGCGTGGAAGGAATGTTTTTCCGTGAAAGGTGTCCGCCTGCCGACTGGGTATTACTTCGGTGTCAGCGCTGCCACAGGTGACCTGTCGGACACCCACGACATAATGTCCATAAGACTGTATGAGCTGGATATGCCAGATGATGTAAGTTTTGAATGTTTTTATTATGTGTGGACTTTTTCCATTTATTTTCATTCTCCTCTTCAGCAGTTTTAAAGTTTTGCGAATCCCATTTGTTTTCCAGCCGAAAGATGAAGACAGGTCATTTATTTCTCCTTCGGCAGCCTTCTTTGAACCGCCACGAGGTAAGGTCTTGACAGAATACTTTCATTCAGGAACTCTTAAATGGAGATGAGTTTATGAATACTGTTTGGAATTATTAGCGTACTGAAATAAAATAACAAGATTGCTCGTGTGTTAGTGTTGTTTGTTTTTTAATTTCTTTTTTATTATAAAATTATAGTATAGATATGTTGGAAGATTTGGTTCCACCTTATGTTGACTGTAGTAATAATTTTGCGTGGTTGTGTATCAAGGATGGTATTACATTAAAAAATAGTTACAAGACAGTTTTTTTGGTAAGCTTCAGTATTCATGGCAGGGATTTGTCAGCCAGATGCCTTTTCTTGCATTTTGCAAGAGAACAATTTTTTAAAGGCTGTATGCATGTTGGTGCTGGCTATCCGTGTGTAGTGAACTGTCTAATTTTGGGTGAAATTGAAATTTCAACGATAGAGCAAATTGAAGTAAACCTATATCTTCATTTCTTTTTATTAGTGTATCCGCTAGAGTACTTGCCTCCCACCAAGGCAACCTTGGTTCGATACCCTGCGGGTTCACTCCCAGATTTTCACACGTGGGAATTGTGCTGGGCGATTGCTGTTGGTCAGCAGGTTTTCTCAGGGATTTCCCATTTCCCCACCCTTGATTTCAGTGCTGCTCCATATACACCTTGTTTTGACCCTTGTTTGCTCTTGATATCTCGTTAAGAGCCACCCAAACCGATCCTTCTCTGCTCCACAAATTTCTGTTTACTTGGTGCTATACAGCCGCCAAACTTGAAGCCCACATCAGATGTTGATGGGTCACACTTCATCAGTTGGGGCAGCGCCATCGTGGCACAGCAGTGTAAGCACTTGTCTCCTAAAAAGCTGAACTGGGTTCAATTCCACACTGGGTCACTATCGGTTTTCGCACGTGGGAATCATGCCACTAGTCAGTGGTTTTCTCTGCTATCTACCGTTTCCCCCACCCTTGCATTCTGGCGCTGCTCCATATCCAGCTTGCTTCGCCAGTGGCTCTCAAGACCTCGTTAACAGCCACCTGAACCTCTCCAGTCCATTCCATCAGATGGGGCAGGAGGTGTGACTGGTTGGATTCAGGCGCAGCGAAGGTAATGAATGGTCTCCTGTGTTGGCATCATGCAGCCCACAGCATCTTGGTATTAAAAAAACAATTCCACTACATGTGGTTGCCCAATACCAGTGTCAGCTCTTGACACTGTTTAATTAGGGAATCTGAATGGTTGCCGCTCACTTGGAAAATAGAGAAATGTCAGGGAATTTTGAACACAGTAGCTAAATATCTGGGAAATTCTGTGGTATGCAAGCTATATTTGGCAGTTCTATTATCAAATGTGTGCCGCTACTAGAATCGTATAAAATTGTTGTAATAAATGTGGACAAAATGTTTAGGCATTTTTCATTGCAATATACGTAAGTAGTAATTTTGTAAGATCAAAAAAGTATTTCAGTGTAAAAATGTGCTATAATGCAGAGGTGTCTATCTTTGCAGAAAATTATGTTAAGCGAAAGGTCAAGGGAAAAAATATTTTTGTCTGCAAAGCAGGGAATTTTCAACTGAAAAAAAGGTGGAATACCCTGAATCTAGATTTCAAACTGTGTTCTCCCTTGCTGGTACTCACCTCCATTGTCTGTATAAAGGAGGATGGAGAAATGAACCCCAGGTTGCGTAAAGGCTCATATCTGCTTAATTGTTCCATACTGTGTGTCCAATCTGAAAGGGTTTCTGCACCCTCCTCTGATGGTGAGCATATTCCTGCACATGGTACTTGTCTCTCCCTGAACCTTTAAGAAAAAAGTCACAGGTCAGTAAGGAAATCTAGTCCATCCAACATCAGGCCTCAAGTTTCACATGTTGTCAGACATGGGTGGTAATGTGTTACATGGTAAGTTAAAAGTTTGCAAGCAGGACTCTGTTACGGTTGCACATGGAATTCCGTATCACCCACTAAATGTACATACCTGCTAAGGCAGAACCATAGACTAAAGATGAGGTTGACACGTGACCGGTTAGCTGAATAGTCATGACAGTCGAGGATTCTGTCCGCTAGACCAAAAGCGGGGTGAATCCGTATGCACCGAGATACAAATAATACCACAACCGGAGCAGTCGATACTGACTCGTGCCTGAGTTGGGCGACGCGGGTACCGTTCCGCCTGCCTTTCTGGTGTAGGTTGAGGAAGTGCACTCAACTGTCTGGCAGCAAGGAGTACTGTGTGTCGCTCCTACGGTTTCGGCCATGCCTCTTGCTGAAATGCATAAAGTCTCTGCTCACAGGTTACTGGGTACACCTTGACGCGAACAAACTAAATACGAGTTATTGTGTAAGTCCGGTTTTGGATTGCTGACCAGGCTCTGTAAAGTCTCCACTAATCCCCCATGCTAGGCAGGCTGATAAGAGACAGGAAGCCGTTTGGGTCACCAATGCCGCCACTGGATGTGCATCCACACAGGAATGGACGACAGGTCTCAAGCCATGGTTTATCCCGGCTCTGGAGGCAGTGCTGTGTAAGGCAATAACTTGAGACTGTCGCCCCTCTCTGGGTGAAGGTGTTATTAGTGGTTGTGGCTCCTCAGTTTCTCTCCACCGGCACTGGAAGCATTGCTGTGGTAGTTTGGAAAGCAACAGATGGCCGTCTAATGGGTGTGTGAAAATATGACGGACCCATGAAGGGCGCTCGTGGCTGAAGTTAATTTGGTAGTTATAAGTTCCCCTGTCCTTGTCAAAGGTGTACATAGCAACCCGTATCTAGCAGGCACACAGATAGATACTCTAAGAAATAAAAGCTGAGAGGTAGGAAACAACAGTATGTGTATTGAAGTCTCAGTAAACATGCGACGCATGCTACCTCCTACCAGGCAGTTGAGTGCTGAAGGTTACTGCTCTGGCCAGGTGTAGGCGACCTGGTTCTAATGGAGAATGGGAAAGAATTAGCTCAACGAAAAAATATATAATACTTCTAAACTGTCTAATAAAGATGTCTTGAGGACACAAAGTGAATTTAATGTGTTGGTAAGCATGTTTGCTGGTTGTCGGGTTGACTGGTAGTTGGCGGTGAAGTAGCCGCAGGGGGCGTACTCAATGCCTCGAAGATCTCGGGCCAGTGCTGTGGGATAACGCAAGAAATGGAACAAGAATGACTCGAGCTCAGCAGCGTCCTGACTTATATAATGGAAGCTTGTAGACTGCCGGCGCGTGGTGCGGGAGAGGCATGACGTTCTCCTGCACTGGTTGACATGGGAATACTCTGGTCAGAGTTTCTGCTTTGTGCCTTGTCGGTGGTGCTCAGCCTTGCCCGAGGTCTGGGCAGCTTGTTGGCTCTCAGAGCCAAGTAGGGGAGGCTAGGCATGCCTGCCGGGTTGCGTATCCTCCAGGTGAGAGAATACGCTTATAGATTCCTGCTGCCTGTAGGGTAGGCAATGTGTCACTCACATCTGTAGCGGTGGAAGAGGTACTCTTGCCGATGAGTCGTTATCGGATTAGATTAGATATATAAGCTGCATGCATCAAGGTAAACCTTTACATCTTCTGCGCATGTCCACAACATCGACTCGTCCATCACCAATACATCTGTCGATTCTAGCTGCGGTAAAACTAGATTCCATGAAGTGTACAAATCTCTTGGAGGACTTGCGTAAACAATATTATAACCTCAAAATCTATCCACATTGTTTTTGATAATGCTGTTGGAAGAAAAGCTGGCCGATGTCGGAACACAGAGAGCGACTATTCTGCAATTCATGTGTGCACTCTACCCCATTTTACTTCTACAGGCAGAACCAATTGATCACCCAAAGGATTGCTGGTGATTTCTCGCATTTGTGGGTACTGCCATGAGTATTGGGGGGTGCAGGGAGCTATGCATTGTTTACGATTAATTGAGGACTTTTGAAATCCCTGCTGGAGATCAATTTTTTTTTTTCTCATTTTGTATTCTTCTCCCATATGTATGCAATTACTACTGACATGTCCCTGATCACTTTGTTCATGCACGATACAAGTAAAACCATGTAATTTTTAAAGGCTGTTCACGGTAAAGTGAGCACTTTGAAATCAACCTTTGGAAATAGTCACTGGCCCTGCTTGCATAAATTTTAACAAACGCTCTGAGGTATACAGGCCCAGTAAGGTTGGTAACGAAAAAGCGAAAGTAGTTCCATGGCATAATGTCTAATTAAAACTCTTTGGTAACCATATGCAATAACTTAAAATTATGTCTTTAGCTTCCTGCTTTTTAAATGCATGTACGTGTAAAAATGAGCAGATTTGTAAATTATTTACTTTTCTAATAATTTCACAGTTTTACTTGACCGACTCATAAATAAAGGGGTGAGGCTCATAGCAATGTTGATTTTACATAAGGCGGCATCATTCACAATGTGCATACAAGTAGATCTTAAGCAGGGCTTTCAAAAGTGCTCATTTTACTGTGAACAGCCTATAGGAAATGCAAATGTGTTGCTAATATGCAAATTCCTATTCTAATATGTAAAAAAAATAAGAAACATTAAACATCTGTGGCCAGAATTTTAAACATTGCTCTCACAATACGATGTTAAGTGTTATGAAAAATTTTAGTTATCTGCTGCCAACTTTAACTATGAGACTGCATGCCAATCTGTAATGTAGTATATATGTAGATATTGGCAGTGATTTTTTTTTTCAAAGATTTGTTTCCAAAGTACTTACTTAACCATGAACAGCCTATAGCTACATAAATTATAATGCAAGAAGTCTGCTGCAGACTTTTCAATTAGTCTTTGAAAACAAATTGGTAAACTCTAAGGGGTCTGCCTATGTGGTGCCTACTTGAAACTGCATTGCATCGTGTTTGAAATACTGTTTTTTTTTGGGGGTGGGGGAGTATTAAATGTGCCCCACTTTATTATTTTTTACGTACAAAAAGAACACATACCCCATACTAGGACAGAGACTTTTTCTCTCTCTCACACACATACAGATACACTCATTATCTCTCTCACTCTTCGCACTCATTCCCGCTCACACACTCATCTCTCACAATCGTTCTCTCTCCTGCACTCATTCTCTCTGTCACTTTAATTCTCTCTTTCTCACACTCATTTTCTCTCTTTCTCTCGCACACACTCATTCTCTTTCTCTTACACCCATTCTATTTCTCTCTGTCTCTCTCTCACACACACTCCATAACCTCTCTTGTTTGAAATTACGTATGTGAAATATTTTGTACTGTTTTGTGGTGTAATTTGCCTGGTACTTTGGAGTTTGAGTGTGTTGTTTGCTTGCAGATCATGTCGAGGATCCAAAACCGTCTTCGCTGTCTGGGGTGAAGATATTCTTGTTAATGTTAGTGGGAGCTCTGGCACTCATTGCTTGTGTTGTGATTGGGATAATGTTCTATCAGAAACACCAGGAGAACTCTCGCAAGCGATTCTATTGAAACTAGGTATACGCGTTGACCATTTCTCTTCTGGCGATGTGAATTGTGTTTGTGCGCGTTAAATAAGGTTGACTTGCATCCAGTGATGTTGACAGTGTTTCTGAAGAATGGTTACTATGATTAATGAATTTTTTTTTATTGTTTCTTTTCGGAGCGTACTCATAAAAGTTTTGTTTTAATTATTTCTGGTCATTTTGTGTCATGAACATTTTTTTATAAATGTGAAGTTCATTTTCCTACCAGTTTTAAATTTTAGAGATTGGTGTGTATATGGTGTATTTTAAACTTTTACTCTGTGTGTAAGGGCATCTAATTTATTTTTAATGGGAACTTTGCATCACAATGTGACCAGCAGTTTTGTCTCCCCAAGTGCCTTAATGAACTGCGTTCATCACGAAACTGTATAAACGGCATGTGCGACATATATATCTTTTTGTCCAAGCATATCTCAAGGCTGTATGATGCTGCATAGTTGTAGCTTTGCTATTTGGGAATTCATAGTGTTGAAACATTTCATTAGCAAATCTTTCTACAGCACATGTAGTAATACCATCGTAATCATATATTGTGGGGAGTTCATACTATGTTGAATCACTTTTTTCACCATTTTTATTTTTTTGTAAATATAGTTAAATTATTCCAACACATGTAGCATTCGAATGTTAGGTTGGTTGTCAAAGTAGACAATGTTTAATAGTGTAGGATTAGGCAGAGAAACATTCTATTATCTAAGTGAGACTTGCTTTGTTGTGTAGGAATAATGGAATTATGTAAATACTGGATCTGTGCATGTGTTAACCAGCAGCTTCATTGTCTTTGTGAGCCTGCAATTGCATAACTATGTAATTTTTGTAGTGCATAGTTTTGCTTTAGTGCAAGGCATTTACCTATGCAATCCCAAATGTGTGTCTTGGGTTCCTATATCCAGCCACAAGAAATCTGGCTCTCTGCAGATTCATAGTGTGAACTGTAACTGCTTTAGTAAGTTGTATTTTCTTTTTACATCATTATGTGGGAAATTGTGTAACAAAATACATGTATAATACATAGACAGAGAAGAGCTGTTAAACGGGAATCTGTTGATGTAACTTACCTTTCACTGCATCAGCTGTCTTGATGTTTTTTTTTTTTAAATACTGTATGTTTGTTTTCAGTAGTTTATTGTTACTATTGTGATTTAGTTTATCTTTTGAGAAAATGTCCAAAGATAGTTTGTGTGTGTGTGTGATAGGGTTGCCAACTTTTTTATATACGCCATAAGCGATATTTCCAGAAACATGGGGCTCGCAGTGGCTGAGCGGTGGGAATTGTGCCGGACAATGCCTTTGGTGAGCTTATTTTCTCGAGGATCTTCCGTTTCCCCCACCCTTTCATTCCTGCGCTGCTCCATACGCACCTCAATTACCCTCATTCGCTCTCAAGACCTCGCTGTTAAGAGCCGCCAAAATCTCTACGCTCATTCACTCACTTACTCCAGAAACATGACACACCATATCTAATCCCAATGAAATGATCAAGGAAAATGATAATTTAAAAACAGTTCTCAAAATACTATCTTTAATGTGCAAATTCAGTAATATACGATGGCCAACTTTTTCTCTGAGTATATACAACAGGAACATTTTTTTGTATGTAGAAAATTCCTATGTAGCCAGTTTTGTGGCTTCAAATACATAGTTGTTTTTGTCATCATCCCTATTCTTACAAAATAGTCTACCGTTTTGTCAGAGCAGTGGCATAAATGTACCTGTATTTGCAGTACAGGATATGTGCCGTTCACGTTCTATGTTCATCCAAGATAATTCTTTCAGCCTCAGGTTACAGGAAATTCTATACAATATGGGACAGCTGGCTACTCTAGTGTAAGATGTTGATACAGTAATGTGCAGGGAGTAGGGGCTGGGGAAAACCTAAATTATTGCCGTCAACAGCGCTGGGGCCCTATTTCATAAACCTAACTTTTTACTGTCTTTATATCAAGATAGTTTTCATACAACTATCTTTAAGAGCCAAAATGGTATTCTTAACCCAAAATGTCACCTTGAAGTTCTTTCCATTGCCTTGAAACTGTCCTTATATAAAGACAGTCCAACAAGGTGTCTTTATGAATGAAAATGGCCAACATATTGCGGTTAATTCAGGAAAACCCATTTCAAAAAGAAAAAAAATATGTACAGTGGAACCTATATGTATTGAACCCAAAAGGATTGAAAGTCTGTATCCATGGAACATATTATGCTCCCATTTTTTTATTTATCTGCATTTCAAGACCACATTCATTGAAAACACACACGTATATTAAGATTTTTTTTCTCTCTCCCCTGAGAAATGATGAATACAGAATCCACTGAATTAAAACCCCCCAAAGAGGAGAAATATTATATTCTGTTACATTTCCACACAAATACACTATCTGGAATACATTTGGAAAGTATACTTCATTTTTCAGTAGTGATAGCCTCTAGCCAATGTAACCGCATTGCAGATGACAGACTGTGCCAGGCGTTTAATGCTTTTCTCGTGTTGAACAAAATTTACTAGGACCATCTGAAAACTTGTATCATAGAGAGGAGTAAATTTATTTTGAACGTGTTATTTCGAAATGTATTAAACAAATACCACTCATAATTGAAAATTAATTTTATTAATGTAATGTGCGACACAAGTTATTAGCGTAATGTGCAACACAAGACACATCGTAATAAGCAAAAAGATATAATCCAGCAAGCAGTATTACAGAACTCGCAGCTTTGCCAAACCTATTAGATGCCTTACAGACTACCGCATATACAGTTGCCAGTAGCTGTAATTTCAGCTCTCCTTGTAAAGATGCTCACAGTGACTATCTTTAAAGAATCTTAAGTTACGTAATAGGGCCCCTGATCATTACAAAAACTGGCAGTTGTGAAGTACGTATGTTGGCGTGTATAGGCTGCACATTTTTACAAAAGCCATGACTACAAAAAGTGAGGTGCGGCTTATATGTGAAATATTGACATTAAAAAAAAAAAATCCCAAAACATGTTTGGAAATTTGTCAGCATGCAGTACGTTTTAATGTTTTAACTTGAAGGAAGGAAGGAAGGAAGGGATGAAGAAGAAGAAGAAGAAGAGAAAAAATTTCCGCTCGAGCCATTATATGTTTACGCACGTTCATAAACAAAATAACCTTCATCTCGCACATGTAAAATGTAAATATGTAGTCACATTACCATCTGTGGAATAGTAATTGCACGACGTATATTTGTAAACATCGCAACATAATACAAATTTCCATTCTCAAATGTTTTGTAGGAGAGAAATTTAGTCGGAATTTATTATGTTTGTACGAAATTGTGACTTTACAATATTTACAGGAATACAAATATTCAGTGTGGCATGTACTTGAAATATTAATTATCCCTAATTTTTCATCAAAAACTTCAGATGTGGCCTATACACGCCAAAGTATGGTATGTGTTTAAGTGACTGACACCAATGCGTAAGCAAAACCACATTTTCATGCAAATATTGCATTGTGCATAGATTGTTGAGTTTACCATCACCATAATATTTCTTTCTTTTGAATTCCTGACAGTTATGGTTGAAATTAAATGTGTGTTTCCTCTACCAAGAAGCAGCTTCTATGGCACTGTGCTTATTAACGTAGTATTGTAGGTGTAATGTTTGCATGGATGATACTGATATTTGACTTGTGTCGTATTTCATATAAAGTGATCATTTGTGAAATGTGTGCTGCTTATAGCACAAATGGTACAAAATAGTTGTGTTCCTTTACACAGTTCATAATTAATTGCCATGATTTACGTGTCCTTGCATGACAGATGTATGTCTTCCAATACGTCCCAATTCATGTTTATAAAGACTTTTGTTGTGTTTCATCAAGATAAAAATGCTGGATGTCCTTGAGAGTGAAAATATCCTGTTTACTGGGGATATCCATTAGTTGTAAATTCCAGCTAGATACTGGAATGACATCAGAGTTAGCAGATGTGTAAGGGTTTGAAGTTGTGTGGATTTGGGGGCGAGAAAACAAGTGGGTGTTTGGAAGTCTACCCTTACAGACGTTCAAGAGTATAAAATTAATAAATAGGTTTCTAGCATATGTACTGTGTACACTGCTGGACAATAAAAATGGTGCACACATAAGGATGCATCAGATGGAACTGAAACCTAGAGGTAGTGATAAAGATGAGTGTACATGTGATCACAAAAACATACCATAGGGATCTGTGGTTCGCCATGCAGTCATCATTAAAGGTATGTTGGACACCTTCGCACTGTGATACACACTGCAAAATTGTCTGGCATGGAGTCCAGTATATGCGAGATGATGTCCTTAGACAGTCATGTTCACAATTGTTTGATGGTGTATGCCAAATCCTGGATGCTGTGGTTTGGCAGCAGCTGGCATTTAAAGAGGTCCCACACATATGTTGCACCTGGAATTACAGCCAGAAATGGGAGCAGATGGCGGTATAGGATCTCGTCCACGTTACATGTTCCATGTAACATGACACGAGCAGATTGGCAGTCGCAGGCTACGGCTCCCCAGACCATAATGCTTGCGAGAGGGGCGGAGTGTGTTTCTTAAGTTGGGATTGTGGTGTTTACCAGAGGCCCTCCACACCCGGGCACGATGATCATCAATCCCCGTAACGAAGTGGTACTGGTTACTAAACACCACATGTCGCCAGTCAGTGGTGTTTCACATTGCTCTGGCCTGGCACCACTGCAAATGGAGCCACTGCTATTGCAGACTTAATGACAGTACATGTAACGGGCGCTGGGATCGCAGATTTGTCTCTACAAGGCATCAGGAAATGGTTCATGGCCACACGGGAGCACAAACATTGGCCAGCATCGTAGACGGGGTCGCCATGGAATCCCTCCACGCCTGGTGCATGATCTGTCGATCCTCTCAGCTCGTAATCAACCTCAACTGTCGTTCATGTTTGGGTGCGTATACGTATCTACTGCTCCCTACAACATGAGACATTATGGTTGGAACCGTCCACATGGTGGGTAATATCGCGATATGACGACACTGCGATTTAAACCCAGTTAGGAGTCCTCTCTCGAAGTTCATTTGTGTAAGGCAATGTTTTTGTCTTCTTCCTGGCATTCATCTTCACTCTGTACGCTTACCTGGTATCATCTGTTGTTTCTCACCATGAAGCAACTTCAATTACACGCAAATGTCTAATATCACTAGTCGGTGCTAGCAGCACCACTACCGGGTGTGTGGTCAAATGTAAACATACGATCACGAAATCATGTGCATACAGGCGTTTCACGGTAAAGTGAACACTTTTTAAGGCCCTTCTAAATTGTTACTTGTACCCAATTTCTATCTTCCTGATGCTTTTAATTATAAACATTGCAGTGTGACCAATAAACACAGTGTATACATTTCACAACTCTCATAAGTTAACACCTAAGGTTACAATAAGATATATTTATTAGTGGTTAGTGCCTGTTGGGAGGCCTTAAAAAGTTCTCACTTTACCATGAATAGCCTATACCAGCCCGTACTCTTGTTTACATTGTTTCGTGGTTGTCTGATAGTTTCTTTGCAGTGTGCTGTTTTAATTGCTCGGTAGTGTATCTCAAAAAAGTGCAACACTGGAGGGAAATGACTTTCCAAAAATGAATTTAATAAACTAAAGAAAATTAAATTAAATATATATATATATATATATATATATATATATTTTTTTTTTCATACAGATCTCATAATTTGGCTAAATTAATACGTCAGGATACAACTCAAATATTAATGAAAATTTTTTGTGCAGTTGGTTTTCAATTAATTAACTTTTGGGATAAAACCAAGTGTTGGATTTCAAATAAATTTCAGGGTGTCAACAAACAATTTATATGAAAACAAACTGTGTGTTAAAATAAATTTTTGAAATTCGTATGAATTATAATTGCAATTTAAAATTCTTAAATTTATGAAAAAGAAATAAATATTGATATTTTTTTTAATGGTTCTATTTTAATGAATTTATAAATATTTTGTTATAAAACTTTAAAATATCCTCAATATTTTGGACCTTGAGCAATCTTAATGCTGTTGCTGATTCACATCTAAGTCTGTTCATAATGTGTGTGTGATGCTACCAGGCCAAGATGCGTGTTATGAAAAAAAAATAAAAATAAAAATAAAAAAATTGATTGCAGGGTTGGTACAGAAGTGGTCAGAATCTTGTTTTGTCTTCAGATCACTTTTTGTGTATAATGTAAATTTTCAGCACAAGACTAGGTATTTAACATTTCAATGTCCTTAATTCGTTAGTCACTTTTTCAGGATAGGGAACGTTTAAAGTACATGTCCATAAAGTTGTTATTCCTGTTTCTTTGAAACAGGCACCTTCCATATTGTAAAGTATTAAAATACATATGTCGTGTTTACTATTGCAAAAGTTGATAGTTGCAATTTTTTCTACGTAAGGAACACCGTTTAACACACTGGTGCATTTCACCACCTCAACATCTGAGCGATGTGGAAGGTGCTGTTGTGATTGGGTATGTTCCTCCCCATTACCATACTTTGTGTCATGGTGCACGTACGGTATCCCTTAGTTTCTGGCCAGCCGTCGCAGCTCTGTGAGAAAGAGTTAGTCCTGTGGTCGTAACTTACCTTAATTTTTATTACTGTATGTGTTTTTTCTGTCCTTGCAAGGCTGTTTATAAATATGTGTACTGTATTTACCCAAATGAAGGATACCACCACACCCTCTACATGTTTACGTTGGTCTGTAGAAAAAGTGTAGGTCGCCACTAATTATTTTGACATGAATTTTAGTAGCATCATTTTATCTCGGCACTTAAGTAGAAGGGACAAGTTCTGTACAGTTTTAATAGTTTCTTGTATATTACACATCATACATTAAATTTTGAGTTTTTTAGTTCCAGCTTTATATTTTACCAATTACAAAGCATGGTTGGGTATTATTTTTAATATGTTTTTAAAGTGGTTTGTACTGTAATGAAAAACATGTCTTGTCAAAAACATTGACCATGATGGAGTTATTACTCGGGCAATATCAACATCAAACTTTTTTTAGTATGTAAAAATATGATGATGCTGAACTAGTTGGATGTGGAAATTGGAGTAAAACATAGTCTTATATATTTGAGTAAATACTGTACCTACTCTGTCAGTTTAACATTCCACAAAATATGTTTGTAGGTAGAATTGTTTGATAGATTGAAACTGTCATCATGGTGCCAATTAGGAAAAAGTTGTTGGCAGTTAATTTCAGATGCACAACGTACCTATTTTTTGTAATGATTTCGTGTTTGTAATATCCTATTTAAAACTTACATTTCAGTGTGTAACATGTGTGAATACAAAGCTGATTAGTCTTGAAATGCAAGCCTTTATGTTTGTGTTACATCATTTGTATCATAAAAAATTTTATCTATGGAAAACTTGTTGTTTGCTTAGACATTAGTTATAATTTTAGTCATTTAAAATGTTAGTATTAAGTACCTTTTGTTGATTTTGTTTGTTGTAAGTTGTTATAGGTTTTTAGCCCATGTTTTACCATCACGTGCTCAACTCGGGAGATTGTTGTTATGTACATATGACTGAGATTATTTAGTTCGTCACCAACATAAACATTTTGTGTTATATGTGTGATTTTCCTGCCATTAGCACTCTTATTTTATCATGTAAAGGTATTTGTATTGTTAATTATGTCCATAATCTCCAGCTATCAACAGTGTGTGTGTGTGGCTGTGTGTTACAAAAACAAAAACCCTCCAGTGCTGTGCCTCCATTGTTAGCACATATTAACTACACTTTCCCCATCTCATTCTCCACTGCATTTAGCTAATTGTCACATACCATACAAGTAACCGTTTTTTTAATATTTTTTTTATTTTTTTTTATTTTTTATTTTTTTTTTTAATTTTCGTTTTTTGCACAAATATATTCCTGACATCCATGTTTTTGATGTAGCTCTTAATGTGCGTCGTACGTTTACTGTGTTATACTTCTCTGGGTCATTTATGCTCTGTACGAACTATTGTGCTGAATATTGGAAAGAAGTACATAATTGGCCTCATTTACAATTACTGTAGTAAATTTATAGATAATTACAAGTACAAATTACATTTTAGAACAATAACATTTGAAATCACAATTACTGTCCCCTGCAATTTAAGAATAAAAACTCATCTCTATTTACACATTACCAGAATACCTATTTTTCAGCTATTCATCAGCATATTAGAGTTATGATAATGAATTATTTTCATTACAGTTATCGTGGACACACGAGTTTTACTGCATGTATCGCTTTAGAAGAAACCCTTTTTTACCATTCAAGAACAGGCAGCAGTAATTTTGAGTACTTTATTAATAGAGAACATTACCAAAAAATAATTGTTTCCATAAACTAAAATATGCTTTACTCAGTTACCACACTAAATAACTGCAGTTTGTGTGTTAGCTGATTTTTTGTGGTGGTTAGGTGGACCTCAGTTTTAAAATTCCTAGGGGCAGGGGAAGCTATAATGTGTGTTACTCTCGGTGAACCAATACCAAAATTGTGTATTTCATGTTTGTATATGTGGTAATAAAAGTTTTTTTTAATAAGAATAATTGGCTAATTAGATTTTATTTATTTTACTAAAATAGTGTTTACCCTCGAGGTTTTCTGCCAACTATATTTCAGTATTACTATGGTTGATTTTGGAGTCTAAAAGTCAAATACTGGTAATCTTTTGACATGTAAACAGTCACAAATATTTCATTATTCAAATGTCTTACCCTCTATCATAAATATTTCACTAGCATGTACCTGAATGTTTGTCTCTTACAGACTTCTACCTCTCCTAACCCCTGCCCTGACAAAATCTGCAACCCACTTGACTAAACACTATTGGGTTCCTATGCCTTCAAATAGGTGAGTAAATGAGTTTCCTACATTCCTCATACAACAGAATAACAATGCCCGCACTATCCTTTACAAAGGATACTTACTACTGGTTATGTACGCTCTGACCGTCTCGATGGTTGCTCAAACAAAACAGCCCCGGGCAGAGTGGCTTGCCTTGATTTATACCTGTCTGTGCCAGGTGAAGACTGAGGGGAAGGATATCGCTTAGGGAATCCTATACAAGCTCTGCGTGGGCAGTGACTGGCAGGGTGTTTCCAACCCCGCACTCGGTCGAAGCGTATATTTTGACTCGTCGATCATGCAGTGGCCGTCAACATATCGATGTGCCCATGGCCGGCAGCTGACTAATCGCGCTTTGTAATTCTGTCAAAGCTGCCGAGCAGCAGGGGCTGTCGTTTACAATTAAACCAGGAACTGCCTGAAGCACAACATGAAATTGTGTAGTTTGATACTCTGGACAAATTAATAGAATAGTAAGTTTAATTTTTCCACTGTCAGTGTTGAAATAAAATGTTACAAGAGAGTAAATATGACTTTTAAATTACAGTAATGTAAGAGGTAGTTATAATCAATTATTTAATGAATGATTTAAATTATTTATCAATTAAATGAAGTCTTTCAAATTTATAAATGTTAACAGCTTATCATATTTTAAATTACTAAATAAAAATTTTTCCTTTCCAATTAATATAATTTGGCGTACATGCTACATTAGTTTCAACACTGTTGCAGTTTGTCAGCCTTGAAGATGACTATAGGTATGGTGGAAAGTCTTAACACTTTATACTGCTAACTTATTCAGAATTTAACTTTTTCCGACAAACATTAAAACACTTGATTGTTGAAGCTTTCCAAGCTAACATGAAAATTCATAGGGTAGTCCAGAGCTATTCCACACATTGAGCCACTCCATGTGAAGTGTTCTGTTGCTCTGTGCATGTTTGCAGCAATGAAGAGGCAGGATACGTGCCTACAGGGTACCACATGGCGCAACATCAGAAAAGACTACACATGCGTGATCGTAACTTGTACTGTTTACCCAAAATTCCAAGAAGCTGTCATGTCAACCCCTCTGCAAGATTGTACTGTTGGCTGAGCCACCGCTTCCTCGAACCTGGCCTCGCTAGTTCCAGGGCACTGCGAGGGAGGGCAGCACCCAGTCTACTCCAGCAAACAGCCAAAGATGAGGGATGATAGCGCTGCATCAGCGCTTTGGAATTTTCAACCCCTGCGACCAAGGCTATCACTCCCTGCACCCCTCATCACCGAGCGCCTATATGAGATAAGTATAAAAGGTCTGGCATGACCAGAATCCTTCACTCTGTCATCCACAACTCTCGTATAGGGCCGGAGGTAGCCTTCGGGGTGCGTGACAACTGGCACAGCAGCAGTTTCCACCGCTCGCAAGGCCTGGGATCTCCGCCAGTAGGAAGACATCACCAACCAGAGGCTCAACACCTCTTCAGCAGCCACTGACCCACCATCTGCAGCCATCGCAGATCCCGCAGCTTCTGGGAGACTGCACCTACCAGAGGCTCCCGAAGACGTCACTCCACCTTCCTTACCACCACCTGGTGTTGAATCCAGAACCTACTCCTTGGTAATTAGGTCACGACGACGTATCTTCAGGACCTCCACCCTGCCCACCGGACGGTGCTGGGCAATATTGACGCTACTCTCCCAGTAGTCGTAACCCAATATTTGTTCCTTTAGAACAACCCCAAAGTAGCCAGGAATTAGTTGTTTAATCTAATACTTAAAGGTGATTAATTTAGTATTTATCACCAGGCCACCTTCACCTGGATTTGCGTAGGATTTTATTCAGTTTCAAGTCTAGTTTAGGAGGTAGCACAGTGTCACCGTATCGTATTACTCTCTTAATAAAGTATGTGAAACTTAACTATTGTCTTATTACCCAGAAGGGAGGTAAAAGGAGGCAGTTAAGATGTGCACTTGGTACCTCTGAAACTAGACCCTTTGGTGACCTTCAGTCTGAAGTTGCACTTTGTACTTCCTCCCCGGTGCTTCACTCCTCCTCACTGCCGACACCATTATTCTCTCTACTAATTAAGCTCGAAGGCCCACCTCACCCTATTCTAGAGCCTTTACTACAGGTTGAGGAACCCCTTTATTGGTATTGCCAACCCCTGGTTATGCGGTCCCAATCCTTCAGCAGCATGCTACAAGATCCGAACAGCTCATAGTAAACGAATCTTTAAAGGCGACCTCCCACCGTTGCCTCACAAGGATAAGTGTCTCCAGCCGGCAGCAACACCATTACTCCAGAAGAATATCTACCAAACTGTCAGCCGATTCATGGCTGTGACAGGCCACCAGACATCTCCTTTACACTGGCCGTTGACCAGTGCTCCGTCATGGTGCTCCAGCTCGTGGTTCTTACATCACCATATAAACTTGCTAAGGTATTTAAGGCCTCTTCCATAACAATAAAACGTAGTGTGGCAAACGTCACTTTTTCATTTAACCCAAAAGGTTTTAGATCCTTGATTAATGCAGATAGCCTCTCCAAACAAATGTAATTACAATTACACCCTCCCTTCTGGCCATGCATCAAAAGGAACTGACAAATTATCACAGGCAATAAGATTGACAAGACAAATAAAAAAATAATGGACTTATAATATTTTCAAAAAACATCCAAAAAATCCTGGCTAGAAGTTTTTCGTTTGATGGTATCAAATAAAATTTACTTTAACAGTGTCAGGTCCAGAACTTAAACAGCATTCAGTCCGACTAGTAGAGCAGACCTCTTACATTGTCCTAGCTTCATCTTGACTGCTACAACTGGGACGCCTTCTCAGAAGTGTTCAATGTGGCATCGCAAGGATGTCGTTACCGCCATAGGTATTTTCCTTTGATGCTGCCGTAATGTCATAGCTGAAGAACTCTAGTCTAGTTTTAGGTCTACTTTCAAAATTTGGATTGGATATAGAGGGATGAATGTTTTGCCAACATCGGAAGAATCGGGTACTTACATGAATGAATTGAACATTGACACATGCAAGAGGACTTCAACTTATTTGTGCAAAACACGTGGTGACGGAGACAGATACTATGTGGAATGACATCCTTTGTCTAAGTGGAGACACTCGACGTACTCGTTTGGACTGTTGTTCATCCGATGTGGCAATGTTAAAAAGCAGATTTGCATAATGAGCACTACAGTCTCTTGTCGGGACTCATTTTTGTGGTGGCTACATACTGCCTCCTAGGTTAATATGACTTGCGATGGAAGTTAAAACCTATAACGTATACAACCAGGTGAAAGCCACCTGGAGAAAAGCTAGTGAACGTGAAGGTGATTATTTCTGGTTAGAAAAAGTTACGTGATAAGTTAATGTATTCAACAATGTATAACTAACGGGATATGTTCTGACAGAACACTAAGGGTGGACGTCTACCAGAAGGGTAGTGACGTCAATTGCCAGCACCGTACGGTGTGGCTTGGAAGGTCCTGAAGGGAAATCATGACCTTTACCGGGATCTGGAGTAGGCACCAGGCGGGGTGGTAAGGGACGAATCGAAGTCTTCGGGAGCCCCTCGTGGATCCAGTCTCTCAGAAGCTGCTGGAGGAATCCGCGACTGCGGCAGATGACAGCTTCTGGTCGGTGATGTCTTCGACTGGTAGCCGATTCCAGCCCCAGAGGAGCGGTGGAATCTGCGAATTTGCACATGACTAGCGTAGGTGTGATGCAACACCGCGTCACGTGCTGCAGCTGGCATAAACACTCGCCACGTGTCACTGTTTACATCTGGCTGCGACTCAACACAGCCCTCGACGACTCGCCAATTTTCTACTGTTTGGTGGGCACACTCATCACTCCACTTACTTGAAATGGTATTTGTACTGTTGGCTTGTTGTTCTCGCTGAATCACGTCACACAGGGCGGTCAAGGCAGTTGGCAACGCCATAATATTGACACACTGTACAGCTGGCTGGCTTGACATGTCATGCAACGTAAGAAGGGAGGGGGGGGGAGGATTCCATCCTACTCGTCCTCGTCACGCACCATTTCTTCACCTGGCGAGCGAGACGGAAAGTCCGCTAGTTAATTCTCGACTGCGGCACTGTGTTCAGTGAACCACGACGACCCCAGGAGGGCATCTTCGCAGATGTCATCCATCACCAGTGCCGTTGTTGACATCTCGATGTCCTTTATTCTGAAGGAAATATTAACTTCACCCTAAATTTGACCAGTATGTTGCAATGTTGCCAAATGAATAACTTGTTGAACATTTTTTATTTCGCTATTTTGCACAAATTTAGACTTGATGAAATTGTGGGATGCAGCAGTGTCACTTAAAGCATGGCAAAACTGCCCATTGATTTTCACAGCGATCCCAATAAAATCATGTTGTGTTCTGCTGATTTGACTAATGAATGTTTGTAGCGGAGTCGAGTCCGTAGTGTCATCAACTTTACAGGGGCAAGGTGCGTACGGCAGCTTTACACGTTCGCACGTTTCCCTAATGCATATCATTCCGGGGAGCACAATGTTGTGGGCCCGCCCGTTCTGGACAGTCAATGTCCCAGTGTTCTCCAGCGCACCACCGGCAAGGATGTGCAGACCGTCGATTCCCATTAGCAAAACGTGGGGGAACAGGATTGTTGAAAGCGTTGTGGGTTGCATACACTGCCAGTTCCATAGGGAAGCGGCTTGTTATTTCAGCATTGGGTCTAGGCATGGCTTCCTCACTTTAATGTCCCCAGGCTCTGATTGGTGGATTTTCCTGGCGCGGTTGTTCGTGGCATGGCTGAGCTTGAATGCTTGCATCCAGCAACATTACTGTTTGTATAAGGTCCAGTTCTGACGAGTGGATTACCGGGGCAAGAGCAGCCCGGTATTCCGGTCGCGCAGTAGTCGCAACCACGTCTAATAACATGTCTTTCAGTTCCAGTTCAGGATTATACGTTCGCACCAAACTGAACTTCTTTGTGGCAAAATTATACAACGAATTTTCACCCTGCTCTTCCAGGATAATTTGGCTCCTGGCGTGAAGAGCAGTAAATGTGTCAGCGGAATGGCACGTGAATATCCGGCTGAACACTTTCCACGCCATTCCATAATGGTTGAAACAACCGCCACCAAGCTTTTGCATCTCTTTGATACATTGCGTCCCCAGACATAATGAGCAGTGTTCCCCACCTGGTATGGCAGGAGTAGGGCCTGATTAGTGGAATACGGCGAATAACGTTATTATGTATTGGTTTTTCACTTCTTGTGATGTCAGATGCTTGTGGGCGTGGTTTAGCCCTGCTATCTGTGGATTTCGTGCAATTCGCTATGGAAAAGCGGATGGCTTCCCTAGTAAACTATGGTGCAACACTAGGCAAAATACACTGTTTCGCCTCTCATTAATTTCATGGTACTAGGGAACCGTTCGCCACATTGCACTTGCTTCGTGAATACTATTCCCCACCTTTTCAACCATATTGAGGCCACATAACACACCAGGATCGGCCACAAGGTCCGCTGACATTGCGCACATCGGAAAGGCATGGGATATCGCAGCGCAGCTTACCCCCATGTTCCCTCCAATGGCTGTTGTGTCTAGCAGTAGTGACTTCAGTGGAAACACTCTTTAAGAGTTCCCGCTTGTAATAAATTTTAAATATGGTGGCCCTTGGGCCACAGGTTGCAGAGCGTGAAGAAAACTGCAAGAATGCAGTTCTTGTCGACCTGCACTGATCGTGACCGAGACCTAGTGTCGATCGGTCAGGTGTTGCTGTGGTGGTACAAACGAGCACAAGGGATATGTGGACATCTGGAACACGTCAAACGCCTCTCTCTGGTGACAGTTTGGTTTCCGCAGACCCCCAAGGACATGTCATGCCACTAGGTGCAACAGGGTGCCGGCGGTCGTGGCTGGGGTTATGGGGCCTCAAATGGTAAGGCCCTCGATGATGCTGCGCTGCACTGGCTGCTGATACTCAGAGGCTGTTTGGGCCTGCGGATGTTAATGAAGTGCCATGGCACGTGCTCGGCAAAGAGGATTAGACCCTTCGCAAGCAGTGCATGGCGGTCGATGCTGATGATGTTGCCGCTTGGAACAGTGGAGGAGGGTCGAGACCCGCTCTCCTGCCGATTCATCACCTCTACTGCTATTTCTGCTACTGCTGCCAGGACCTCTTGATTGTTGAGTTGGTGAGGAGAAAGGTAGGTGGCATATTTGCCGACATGTTGATCCTGATGCCGTTTTCCCATCGCATATGAGGATGTCCTCCGACTTGAGGTCAGCCAGGATGGGTGTCTTCGTAGACACCACGGCATAGTCCGGTGGGACACTTCCCTGCGCAACCCAGGGGTCAAACGGACAGTGACGCAGTAGACAAGGCAGGGTTACTGTCCGAGCCAACCCCTCAAGAAAAAATGTGTGCAGCAATGAAGGGGTGACACAACCACAACAAAGAACCAGGCTACACATTAAGGGGGAATGGGCCACATCCGACCAGAGAGCCATTGAGTCGTTCATCCTCCTCGTTCGAATTAGTAGTAGCAGCAGAATCGTTCGGAACAGCGACAACTCTCAGCAGAGATGGAAGGTGCCCATAACCACAGCAACTAGCATGGACATGACAACACAGGAAGAGATTAGCAACACCGGCATAACATTCATCATCACATCCCAAAACATCATCAGATCAGAAGCAGAAGGCATCATCATAGTAGGGACTGCAGCATGAAGTGAATCAGTTCGGATCATCCCGACGCCCATTGTCGAGGCGCTGACTTCTGAAACCGTTTACCAACCCCAGTCAGTAGGGGCAACTTTAGGCCTGATATGGGGAGTGTTGCACGTTCCCATGGTGAGGTGCACTTTTTTGACACAACCACCAACACCTTTGGTATACCAGAGTGGCAGTTCCCAGTCCGTCAGAGGTTTCTACATTGGCAAATTTTCTCAAAATCGAGCGGAAACGAGAAGGCAGTGAAAATGAACTTTGTTGCCCTACGTATACTCACAGACTCGGTGCGAATACCGAGCTCATGAATACGTTGGCCTGGTTTGGCTTCAGACACTGTGCACATCCAGCGCCTGGATGTCCCGAGATAGTCCGTGACCAGATGCTGAGTCC
This sequence comes from Dryococelus australis, assembly GCA_029891345.1. Taxonomy (NCBI): domain Eukaryota; kingdom Metazoa; phylum Arthropoda; class Insecta; order Phasmatodea; family Phasmatidae; genus Dryococelus; species Dryococelus australis. The sequence goes on from CM057008.1 coordinate 30,839,675, forward strand.
ATGTTGAGTAGGTTTACTTGTTCCCGCAGCCATCGAGCTGCAGTCATTTCACCACACAAACACGTTCTCCTTTGAAGGTGGGTGAGCGAGAAAGGGTCTTGTTTTGGGGCAGGTCTCAAACACTGGTGGCATAATGTTGTCTGTTTGCCATTAAATGTTTGCCAGTCCAAGTATTCGTGGTATAAATCGCGACACGGTTGATGCGGAGCCTCCATGTTGATGTCTTCACCGGACTACATGGTCACCCGGCCCGCGGCAAAACCCGCACTGCACAGAAGGGGTGGTTACTGTTGGCACGACACAGCACAAAAGGAGGGGCGCTGCAGGTGTGGCGCACTTCCCATCAGCTTGTGCCAGGATAGCGGATATCATCTGATGTCACTGGTGAAGTTCTATCTCCAATATTGCTGACTTGCATTTTTCCCATGGGAAACTTTTGGTGCGAAGTAGCACGTGGTGTCTTTCTGATGATTTTCTCATTATTACTTCTTGATATTATGAACCCAGCTGGAATTAGTACTTCAGATATTGCCACCAGTAGCGGAAAATGGTGAACCAGAGCCCAAAAGGCCAGGAAAAATGTTGGCACATGTGGTCTCACATGTCACACAAGTATAAACACTGAAGAGGAAAAAGGAAAGACACTGAAATACATGGAAATACCCTGAATTGACAGGAGATGGAAATTCACATGGCTTAAGTCCACCGTTGAAAGAATATCCACATGGAAGGGCCAGCCATTTGTGGGCTGTTATGATGGCTCCAGGGAGAAGTTATGGGAAAAGTGAAGGTTTTCAGAAAAAATCAGTGAATGGGTGCCAGTGCTAGTGAACATGAGAACAGTTTGGGGGTCATGAAGGCCGATGGCCCATGTGGCCTCCCTGATAGTATGATCTGATGACCTGTAGAAATCCTGGCGCAACCAAATGGTTACCATGCTAACCCTATTTCTGCTACCATCTGTGTAGTATTATATCCAGTGGTGCCTAGTCTAGTGGGTGTTGTTGGCTTCCCCCAGATACAAGTAAACACGTTTAAAAGGGCTGTTCGGGCTTCCCAATGCCATAATTATTCATGTGGTTTTTAGGTTAACAAAATGTAGTAAACAGCAGAGATGTGGCTGGGCTAAATAAACACGACAGTATTCCGTCACGTAAATTTATTTAACATCTATCTCAATATAAAGCACTTATAGCAAGGCGAGCTCTGAAATAGTGGAAATGACAGTAGGCCTGCATGAAAATTATGGTGCTATAAAAAACCTGGCCTGGGTTGTGAGGTAGTGCTGACTCTTAGTTAGCAAAAATAACAACAGTTCCTGTACATTATGTTATATGTCAGGAATTAAAGTTTATTGGTAAAAAAAAATTGATTTGATCGGAGCTCCACGGCCTGGCTGCCACCTCACGGGAAAACGAGTATCAGACTAACTAGTGTTGGATGCGAGGCTCTCTCATTGGCTGTAACTTCCGCCACCATGTCATGTGATGTGACTTAATAATTAAGCAAAAATTAAAAATGAATTGAAGTATCTAGCTTTAGGGCTGATGGTATGAAAGCAGTAACACATCCTTTAATATATCTCAAAAAGTTACGTATAAAAATTACTAAAATAAAAACAATTTCAACCACTATCACTTAATTGGTAATCTAACCTCACTTTCGTGTATTTGAATCAGGATATTTATAAAGACCGGGGCTCTTCCCCTCAACAAGTATTTTTATAGACATAATATTAATGGCAAAACATCTTATAACTAACATCAATTCTTAAAACACACACAAGAAATTTTATTACATTTCTAAAATTCCCAGCCACGTGGCCGGACACACCACATACACCAGTTGGTTCGATAGCCAAACATTCAGTAATACTGGCATTGGCAAGTGTTTTCAGTACTGTCCTTTCAGGTTATGGTTGTCTGTTTATTCTTGTAATGTTTTAGACAAGTAATTCCTACGTCAGTAATTTACAATTAATATTGGCACACTGTTAATATGTTCATTTACGTTTTATGCATGTCCATTCTCGAGTGTCTTATATAGAGCACATTTAGTGCATAGTTAGTTATGGAATGTGACATATCATAACACTTTAATAACTACACATATTACTAAACATACATGGCACTTAAATAAATTTATACAGAGACTATCTGTCTCGGTACTTACGTGTAGGTAAGGTTACAAGAGGAAATAATAATAATAATAATAACACATGGAATGATATTTACACTGGTTCAAAATAATCCTGGATGAAAAGATAAACACTGCAGAATCAAAACAATAACACATGTGCTTTATTGCACAGGCGATAGACAGATGTGATGAATTCACTGAATTTAAATAATGATATTGTTATGTGCTGCAGCTGGTGCCGACTCAGCTGCCCCATGACGTGGTAGGAAGCCCCACCTCGCCCTCCCCTCTTCCTGGAATTATGCGCTCGCGGCCTCCTGATTACCCTTTCTGGAAAACCCGTGAATAATGGACAGTGGCCTGTCGGGCTGTCGCCCTCCTCGGTGCCTTGCTTGCGTCACAGCCCCTCTCCCCTGCTGGAGGTTTCGACAGGTTTGGCGACGACGCAAGTATATTCTAGTCAGACTGGCTGGCGTCTCAGCCCTATGCGATGCATCACGCGAGTTGGGGAAGATTCTAGGTGACGGCCTGAGACACTATATATACTGCTGTAACCCAGCAGCCGGCAGTTTTTGATGAAGGCTACCTGGCCCAGTGTGTGCGACCGAACAGAAGTGTGGACAGCGGCTGGAGATTGCAGGACGATGGCGAGTGAGGTGCTTGTGGCGTGAATGGACGAGAGGGCGTGAAACAGACAAGTGAAACCTACTGTGCGTGAGAGTGCTTGGAGGACTATAGAACACAGCGACTGGCGAGACATGGACTGAACTGAGGTGGAACTGAATGGAAGTGTAATACGGATTTTATTGCAACTATTCGAACTGTTAATTTGGACACATATTTTACAGACTATTTGAATAGGTTAATACACTGTCAGTTGGGACTGATATTTAATTATTTTATTTAGTTTATTTATTCGTGGTAATGATAAATTGTATTAAATTGCAGTAATTAGTTGTGAACAGTGAGTGATATCAATTTATTGTGCGATTTTGAGTTCGGAGAATTTAGCTGTAGTGATTGTAAAAAAGATAAGGAAACTGGAAGTAATTCTTTTATTTTTATTAATACCTCCATCCCTTAACGAACTACGTATAGCCTACATAATTTATAGACAGAGAAATTTTAACACTGGTGTCAGAAGTAGGGTAGAGGCATTTTATAAAAATAAAATTATAAAATTATTTTAATTGGTGTTAGTAAATATCGCAATATTTGAGCAATGGGCCGAGGAATCATTTTGAGATTTTTGAATGCTATCTAGGAAAATGTCGGCAGACATGGACCCAGCTTAATGTGAAGGTACTGTCTGCAACAAATACGAATTTCCTGAATGGGTTTAAGTTATTGCATCCCAGTGGTATTTTGTTTGTTTCATGTACTGCGTGCTACGCCCTCTCGCATTAAATCTCAACAAAACCTATTCTGTTTCCGCAGGTGTACGACGTGGAGTTTGGACAACAATAATTTAGGATTTTAAGGCTGTCTTATGAGGGCCTACACTCCCAGTCGGCAGTCACAATAGAGTGACCTTGTAGGCAGTTGATTCACTTTCTTCACCTCACTCCTTACTGAATGTAACCACATGAGTGATTCTCACATGTGTATTAGAAAACACTTTCTCTTACCCCAACTAGCACCCTGCGTTCATGTTACCAACTGCGACTCGGCCAGCTGTACCAGTATCATTGCCCACAAACACTTGTTCCATGAGGAGCTATGAACATCAAGATAGTATGCGTCTTAGAATGTTGCACTAATTTTTAAGCATAATTCTTTTTTTAGAAATATTTTCATGCATGGGTATTCAACAAGCAGTTAATTTCTGCTGTGCCCCCAAGCCTAGTTTTGCCCTGCTAGGATAGGCACCTCAGGATGTTATTGTCCAGTGGTTGAGCTCCCAGCAGTTATGAGTGCGTAGATGGTTGGCAAAGAGGTTGCTTGCAGGAGCACAGAAATGGGGAGTACATGTTACACCGTAACCACCCCCCCCCCCCCTTGAATTCAGTGAGGGGGTTTGTTATAACATGTGTACCTCCACCCAGAAAATATTTTAGTGGCATGTTCTTTAGTACCTTTTTAAATTGTGCAGCAACTATCGCTTTAATCCCAGCAAAATTTCACGAACTGCTGCGGCAAAACATTATTCATGCTTTTGAGTATCATTAAAATGTAAAAGTCTTAGAAAGCTGTCCTCGTCCCTATACATATATCTACTGCCCTAATGCTCATTAAGCACCTTGTAACCACGTTTACTTTAGTATTTGGAATATCAATAACTAGTGTTGCTGTCAACATGAAAATAATGGAAAATTCTTTCGCAGAAGAATTTATTGAAATGCACAGAAGAAAAAAATTGCTTTTGATAAGTTCAGGATAGCTAGAAACATATTTGTTTTCATTGTGAAAAACTCAACACTTGAGTCACAGATTCGCAACAGATTTTCTGTGGCAACATCCATCAACTGTGGCGAAAATAAGTTACATACACAACTAGGCATGTATGTGCAGAAAAATCAATCATCTTGTGCGAAAGCAGAGGAGTTGAGAAGAGTTGAGAGATTTGGTCGGCTCTTAACAACGAAGTCTTGAGAGTCGATGAGGGTGAAATGAGGTGAGAATGGAGCAGCGCCGGAATGCAAGAGCGGGATAAATGGGATATCCCCGAGAAAACCCACCGACTACTTGCGGAAACCCGGGAGTGACCCGGCAGGGTATTGAGCCCGGTTCACCTTGGTGGGAGGCGAGCAGTCTAACCACTCAGCCACCAAAGCCCCGCAAAAGTAAAGGAAGGGAGCTGGGTGGGGGTGAAAAAACAACTATTTGGTGACACAACTCGACACTGTGTATTTAGATAAAGCAAAGAGATGTATCTCCCCCAAAAAATGCAATATATTTCGGCACTCAGCAAAGCTGTTCCCCCAGGCCATTGTAGGTTGACCCGACGTACGATCGCACCCGACCTTCTTTAGGAGTATGGCAGTACTGCATTGGTGTGCTCCTACTAGGAGTAACAGAGCCTTCGGCTGAAGCCACAGTTGACAAGCTCCGAGCCCCCAAGTTAGTGCTGCAGTAGACCGTCTGTCTCCTTCCACATCCTCTGACTCTCCCACACTCAGAGGAACCTGCGAATAGTATCAAATAGTTCCCGCAGCCATATGAGGATACAGGGATGGGAGTCTGTAAACGCCTGCCATGTTGAATTTCGTCACACCCAATTGCCAAAATACCCCATTTCCCCCTCAAAATGACCAGTAAGGCTCTCGAAAATGTCAGTTTCGCCTCAAAAATGTCCCTTCTACCCCCTCTGCCACCCTGAACACTCAGAAATTAAAAAAAAAAATGTGTGAGAAAATGCTTGTTCCACGATGTGGCTGAGTGATCAACATCGCTACTTAAAATCCACAAAAATTTATGAACTGTCTGCTACTTTGTGGAGTCAGTAGGCTATAAACATAAAATAACCATCCTCATATACCCAACCACTCCAACCTACACTGCGCCCATCCTCACCCCTTCCTACCCGAACACTCCACCCCACCACAATCAAGCTACACACCTCCACCACTACTATCTTCAACCTCAGAAGTGAGGGGAGTTTTGTGGGGGTGGATGAAGGGTGGGTGAAATGGGATGTGAAGTGGGGTTGGAATGGTTTAGTGTGCGAGGGAGATCATTTTGTTTATATTCTACTGGCTCCACAATGCAGCTGATGGTTTATAAACTTATGTGGGTTTTCAGATACAGTGTGGGGTCGCACAACCCCATTGTAGAGCAAACATTTTTCTTTCTTTCTTTCTTTCAGGTTTAACTGCCATAAGTGAAATTAATACGACATAACTTTTAAGCAGATTTGTTACACCAAGTCTAGTATCTTTAAGAGCCACAATAATTTGCAAGTTGCCTCAGAATCACTGTGTGGTAAAATTGCGCTCCAATACGACAAGGTGTGACGATTTTACAATAACAATGCTATAGAGGCTATTAAGACATTTGGCTAAGAGATTATAGGATGTGGAGGGAAAAATGAATTATCGCTGATATACAATTATAAAATTTTGATAAAAGCAGAGGTAATTGCGAAAATATATATTTAATCCATAACAGTTTGACAAAACATCTACTCATTTTTAATTACAAAATTTCAGTGTTTGGAACTCATTTAGTTGCATAATTTATTTTTCTATTAGTTATTATAAAATCTAACTACATGACAATTAATTAACATATCCAGGGTACCCAGCAATATGTCAAAATTAACCATAATATGGTTAATTTTCAATACTGCTGGATGCCTTTGAAATTTTAGTTTATTTTTCATCTCGTCAGGTGCCGTGTTGTGTGCAGGAGACGGTATGACTGTTACAATGCGTCAGGTTCCTCCTCCTCTGCTTCTTCGGGTTCCTCGTCTGCTGTCGCCTCCTGGTACTGTTGGTATTCGGACACAAGATCGTTCATGTTTGACTCTGCCTCCGTGAATTCCATCTCATCCATCCCTGCGCAGACAAGAGGCAATCCATAGATAGGCTGTTCACGGTTAAATGAGCACTTTTGAAAGCCTTGCTGAAGATCTACTTGTATCCACATTGCGTATTCCTCCACCTCATGTAATAATATTAACATTGCCTCATCACTCTATTCGTGCGTCGGTCAAGCGAAACTGGAATTATTAGAGAAGAAATATTTTACAAATTTTCTCATTTTACACTTTAACGCATTAAAAAAACATAAAGTGAAAGAAATAATATCAATACAAACCTAACATCTGCGATGGTGAAAAGTAACTCGTATTACACAACTATAATAGAAGGTAAGAAAAAAAAAACCTGAAAATATTTACTTTCTTACAAAATAAACTCTAAGATACAGTTGTTTATGGAGTTGTACTTCAATAACAAATTATATGTAAATAAAGAAAATAGATTATGACAATCCGATAAACATAATTTTTATATTTTGGTTTTTTTTTTTTTTTTACCAATAAAGTGTTAAATCCACGTGGTTCTCTGTTAAAAATAATTAATGCACAATATAATCAACTAACCTCCCTACTATGTGGGAGCAACTTCGCTACAGTAAAAGAAAATACCCAACATTAATTTCGAGTACATATATACGAAGTTGTGGGGATCGGAAGGTATCTTAAATCATTCAAATGCATATTAATGTCATCAATTTGGTTCGAAAATTTTGGTACCAATCGATAAATTCAACAAAATACTTCAAACCAGAAATGCAACACTTGATACAAAAGTTGCCAACGTTGATAATCTTATGCAAGAGCTCAAAGACTTACGAGATAAATTTCAAAGCATCTTAAAAGAGGCTAAACTTGTAGCCAGTGCTATGGCCAGTAGGGATCTCCACGAAACAAATCTTGAAGAAAAAGGACGAAGGAAAAGAAGATTTTAAGTGATGAGGCTCATGAAGAACTACCTCGTGTTAACGAAAATGAGACAAGGAAAGTATTCTACAGAATAATTTATTCAGTTATATTGGGACTCGTAAGAAAGATTCAAAACAGCAAGAAAAATAATATATATTTAGCTCTTTGAAAAGTATTAAAAAAATTTTAACCTATTCACTATGCTACAAGGAAGAGTGCGTGGTCTTACTACACTTGCATTAGAATCAGAACTAGCTAGACAAATAGATTTTGATGACATAAAACAGTGTAGCCACAAAAAAAGATAGAAAAACAGCAAACAGACACATGAGTCATCACTATATTAATGTAAGAAAATGTAGTGAATAGGACATTGTTTTTTATAGCCTGAGGTATTTATGTCAATACTTATATAAATTATTAATTTCTTTAGTTTGTTCACACTGAAATACTATTTTGTAATTTAAAATGTTTCATGTTTAACATAGGGCCTAAATAAATGTTGTCATATTGCATTTGTCACAAATAAGCTAGTAATCAATTAACTTTGTATTCCTGTGTTTCTATGTATTTAATCAATTTTTATAGTAAGAATTTACTGTAATGTTAAACAGCAGGATCTATCCACCCCCCCCCCCCTGCATCAAACAAATGGAAATAAAATATTGAAAATTGTTATAAAAGTCTAAATAATGTCTGTCTGTTGATAGATAAGTATGCAATCTAATCTTAATGTCCAGTCTCTCAGTGCTCATTTGGCACTATCATTCATGTGAGTACTTACAAAATAACACCATTTTTCCAAATGTGAAATCCTCCCCTCCCCCTGCCTTCCCCTTCCCCTGGAAAAACTCCTCTCGAAATAAAATCCTGGCTATGCACCTGAAGAGAAAAGAAATTCAAAATACCCTAAGACTGAAAAATGCTTCTTTACAGTAAGTAAGTGCTTAAAAATATTCAGTGAATAATTTGTTTTTAAAAATTAATTATTGATTGATCATTTGCCATTTCTTCATTTCTTACGTGGATGACGACTATATTGCTGTAAATGGTCGATTTGGTGGGAGGGGGGGGAGGGGAGTACGCTCATTTCATGGGAGCAGGCGCAGAAAATTTGTCTGCTGCTACCAGGAGAACATCACAAAGCAGGAGGTACAAACAAACGTGACTGGTATAACGCAACGATCATAACGTAAATACTGTAGCATGCTGTGTTTTACAAATAAATATATCCTGATCAAGCAATCAGTTAAAAGTTAAGAAAAATTATCACATCATTTTTAATTTTCCGTCTGTGCCTTTAACCAGAATGTGCACATATTTCTTTCACTTCCCTTGATTCAATCGCCATTTTCAAATTAAGAGCCGCCCAAATCTCTACACTCCACTAATAAACAATTGCATTTTATGAACGATAAATTAAAACATGTGATTCCTGACACCATCAAAATGCCGTGCTGCTGATAATTAAGGTAAATGCAAACAATTGTGTCTATTCTAATGAAAGAAAACTTTATAAAAGTATTTAATATATTATTTTATTTCAGAACACAAATGAAAGTCTATATTTTGTTGCAAATTCATAGTATTTGGTTACTGAAATGTGGTCGTTGAAATTGGTGTCGAAGTCAGCAAAAATCGCTGTAAAAAAAGAAAAAAAAATTAACCCTAGTGATATAGCTGTATATTTTCTGAACAAATTGATGTATTAAATATCTATAGTCACGCTTATGATTATTCTGAGAACCGAAAACACGCGACGCTTGTTTATAGTATTAAGAATTTTTTACTATGAATGTCCCTAAAATTAAACTGCTAAAATTGGATATTAATCACATATACTTTTAAAATGATATTACAGTATAAACCAAATACATCCTAAAATTATAATTTTTTGTCATATGCTATGCAAAACATGCTCATAACACATTCACATACACACACACAGATTCCTACCAAATTAGGCAATACAAGAAATACCACGATACGCCGTGTAAAATTATAAGTGGGGCTGACATTTACTTACACGCATGTTACTTTTATATAAGTCTTAAGCTGTACTGAAACTGACCATTTAGTATACTTGTATTTTAGTATTTAGTAGCATTAAATTTGGATGTCGTTGATAGTCGTTCAGCGATGTCCAATATCCGCCGCATCCATAATCACCAGAGTCCCTTGCTGTTGATGATGCAGTCAGTTTTACAAATGAAGGGCTTCATTTACCAGACCTCTGTAGAATCAGAGGAGGACCTGCTGGCGCGGGTTATGTCTGCGGCGGATATTGGACTTCCAGGTATTGGTGATCGTGTGTACCAGAACATGGTAAGTAGGTACCGTGTTTGTGTAAGACATCGCTGGTCGTCACATCGAGCGCTTCTTGTAAGTGGACCCTGAAGAAAAACAATGTACAGTATGTTGCGGACGTGGGAGAGGTCATCGTGTGATGTGGTGGTGTTTTGTTTGTCGTGGGGAAACGGTACGTTTCCTATGCAAAACGTAACTGTCTTGGTCCCTACTACAAGCCCTTACATTGTGTAATAAGAATTTAGACACACCCTATATAAATAGGGGTGGAAGAGAAGGAGAGAAAGAGGAATGATATACACACAAGAAGCAGGAATGGTTGACCTTGTATTTATATTATAGGAAATAATGGATAACATCTGTGATTTTAAAGGTCCCTTTGTCGAAGGCTTGGAGGGTCCGCGGCAGGAGCGCTGCTCGTCTATTACCAAGGCGAACCGGGCTCGATTCCCGGTGGGGTCGCTCCCGGATTACAGCACGTGGTAACTGTGCCAGACAATGCCACTGTTTCTTTGGCAGATGCAGAAGTAGCTTGATGATTGTAAAGAATCGCAACTCTTCAGAAAAGCTAAAACAAAATACAGCATTATTTTGGTTTACAGGCGACACTGAGTCATGATCGCATAGCTGCTTCTCTATTTTTGTACTGGCATTGTGAATAATTTTACTGTACAAAGGGCTATGAATATTATGGAAATTTCTAAGGGAAGAAACTTAACATATCCTAATTTCTCAACTGATGTTCTCGGCAAGTTCAAATGAGAAATTGTGTAGTTATTTAGCCACTATCCTGAGTTTGTGACACCCACTTTTCAAGTAAAGTATAGACGAAAAATGGTTACAATTATCTATTTTAATCTAACAAACCTTAACCACGGAAATGGGTGAATCAATATTTTTATATATGCTCTACACTGTAAAATGAGCAGTCTTGAAAACCCTGCTTAAGATCTACTTGTAGGCACGTTGTGTGTTCCTCCGCCTTACGTAAGATTAACATTGCCATGGGTCTCATCACTTGATTCACGCCTCGGTCAAGTGAAACTGAGTAATTATTACAAACGTAAAAATTGTGCAAATCTGCTCATTTTTACCATTTGATGCATTAAAATTTAAAAAAAAAGTGAAAGAAGTATTTTAAGTTATTAAAAATGGTTACGTGATACTTTTTATTCAACGTTAAGCTATGGACCTATTTTCCATTCTTATTTACCAACTTCACTGGACGCATGTCACTCAGTTTGCCCGTTATAATATATGCAGGCAGGGGCAGTGACTTTTTTTAAGGTGCTCACTTTATCTTGAATAGCCTTTACTTGGATAGTTTTAGTAGACATAGTAGTATTATTATTTAATCAGACATTCTGATTGATTGAGAGTTCAGCCGCACATACGAAGAAGTTGAAAGTTGAGCTACTCTGTGGCTCTCTTTTTTACGTACGTATGCACACTGTGTTAATGTGAAAGCACGCATGATTTATGCAGTGCTCTACTTTTATCCATACGTGCGTATGCTACTTGAAGTTTGTGAATCCATCTTTATGAATAGAAGTATGCTAGTTCCATAGGCCGTGTCCGAACTCAGGTATATACTTGCGTACTTGCAGCCTCGCATACTTCACTTACCCTTGGCAGCAAACTTGATGAATTCAGACAGGCAGTCTTGTTGACTTCAGTAACAGTTATTAGCCAGCTAACCACTTTAAATGTTCATGTATTCCGACTAATAATTTGATAATTGTCGACGGTTTTAGGGGTTAAATAAAGTATCAAATAATATTTAAATTTGGTTTACATTAACATTTATTGTCTTGCATTATTGTATGTAAGTGCAGTTTGGTTTGCTTTTTTTATCTTAGCTTGCGTAGGTTAGGAACATGGGCCTAATGCGAATTTATTGCTGAGAACTTTTTTTAAGATGAAACTTGCGATAATTATTTATTAAGTTCACAATTCTATGTCTACGAAGTAATAATGTTGCCTTATTAAACTTTAAATAAAATAATTATGTCGGGAATCTTTTGTAACCTACAAATTGCTTCTCAAAATGGCGGCACATATTCCGCAAGTATGCGAGAAGTATACAACTTCGTTTACTTGTATACTTGCATAGATCACTTGCAGCTCTGACAGCACTTACGACGTCACTTCCGGATACAGGTACGCACAAGTATGTACTTCAGGAGAATTGGGACACAGCCTCAACGCCCTTACACAATTGAAAACTTTAACATTTGACGTTACGTTTGCTTTCCGACATGTTGTTTCTTATGGAGCTAGACACAATGTAACTGTCAGAGGTAAAGTCAAGCTCTCTTGACTTTACGATTTAGAAAAGTTGAAATTTAAAGTCAAAGTCAAGCAACCATTTTGCCGAGAATCTAACAGAGGTTACTTGGAAAGTGCGTTATTTTACCATAGGGTGATTTTAATCTCGGTATATTAAACAAAACTCGTAATAAATTTAGTAAATGGCAAATAATTATAATGTGAAGAGGAAATATATGAATTGACATATTTTAATAAAATAAACAAATGAGTTTTTTTTTGTTTTGAAACAAACTTTTAATATAAATTTTAAACATATTTTTAAAAAAGGTCCGTAAAATGCTTTCCTGGATAATATCATAATTATTGACATAACAAGATATACATTTTTATGAAACTCGAGGAACTGATGTTCAATTGTCATAACTCTGACTTCACAATTGTATTGTGTATTGGTGGGTTCGTCAGAGGAAAGGAAACGTAAAGTCAAATGCTAAAGTTTTCTATTGTCGAAGAAGCTTTAGCTCGCAACAATTACCTTCGCCTGTGTACCAGTGGAGGAAGGCCTTGCGTCTGAACATGGCATTGAACTGCTCTGAGATGCGCTTGAACACTTCCTGGATGGCCGTGCTGTTGCCGATGAAGGTGGAAGACATCTTGAGACCGCGGGGCGGGATGTCGCACACAGCCGTCTTCACGTTGTTCGGAATCCACTCTATGAAGTAGCTGCTGTTCTTGGTCTGTATGTTCAACATCTGCTCGTCCACCTGTGGGACAAGATCGGAAAATAAGTTCTTTTTTCTGCATTGTACAACTGTGAACAGACAAAGCTAGAGACCTTGGTACCTCCCAAACTTCAGTAAGCTCAGAAACTCACGGGAACATACATAATAACCATAAACTGAGTAATGCCAAAAATTTGGCTCGAAACTTCTCTATTTCAAAATCATCGCTATGTGCAATACAGATCACGATATTTCGAGGATTAAACTAGAGACGAAGGTAAACTAATATCATAGTGCTGTACTGATGATGGCAATGGTCAGTGATAAATCGATGAAGATAAATTACAATGATGGATGCATGATGATACTAAATATCGTGACCTTAAATAGCAACATAGTGCGGTATAATGGTGGTGATTCTGGTAGTATAGCATAGGTTCTCTATGCAGAATTATTTGGGGGTACCTCACTATCCCACACGGAATCCTCTCTGCCTGGTGCTTTATGTTCATCCCCAAAAGTAATTGTATCTTTGTACAACAAATAGCAATGAAATCAGCAAACATAGCACAGTATAACAAGTGACCAGAGGAATTACTGGAACATATGTCAGCCCAGAAGTTTATTGTGACTTAAGGGGAAATGGTGTTTGAGCCTATCTTCCATTGATAGGTCAACAATTTTAATATATTTTAAAATAATAATTTAAAAACATACCTCTTTTCTTTTTAAAATACTGCTATGTAGCAGTTCTACGAGGGCGAATAAAAAACGTAATAGCAATTTGACCTCTATAACGATTAATGGTGAACAAATGCACATTCCACTTTTCTACATAGTCCCCTAGCAAGGTCGTGCATTTTTCTTTATCATCCAACAATTTGTATCATTCCTTGAGTTTATATCTACTCCTTTCAAAAGTAGCCCTAAGCGTTGTGGTTGTTCCTAAACCAGATCTGCATCACTTGCTGGACCTCAACCTCCCGAAGTGAACCTGCAAACACAACGTTTCTCCTTCAACGGGCCAATTCGTCGGTATTCCCTGATTAAGGTATCCACTGTCTGGGTGTGACCTTCCAACGAGGTGCTGATGGCCGACTGACAAGCCTTTCGCCTTACACAATTTTCCCATTTTAGAACATTTTACCCATTATTAGACCTTTCGTTGATTCATAGTGCACTCTCCACACTGCATCAACATATGGCTATCAATTTCCAAATGTTTGACTACCTCTGTCCATCGGAAGCACATTACGGTCTATTGTTTCTTGCTGGTGCAATCACTGAGCGGAGAACCCCTATGTATGATGACCTCATTACCACGTGCTGTTCGGATGAATTGTGGAATGCTGCATGCGGCCAGCTACCAGTCAGCCCATGCACTTTTGGTTTCATGCATCAGCACATCCCTGTTATCGAGTCATCTCAAAGTTGTCTTTATTTTCTGGCTCACCCTTGTGCATGGCCTTTGGAAAAATAGAATCGGCAACATTAATTAGTAGATACGTTTGCTTTTATTTCAATTATTGGAGCTCTTTACTAAATGAAGCCTGGTGCAGTTACGTCTCGGAAGTCCGAAAGTAAGTGAAGCATCGTAAGGAAAGGGCGGGAAAACAATTTGGTGTTTATTTAATTCCATAGGCATTGCGGCCAGGAGTGTATCACAAGAAAAATAAACAAATTGTAGCAATAGAACTGATAATATACCATTTCAAAAATTGGGGCCATGGTGGCTGCGTGACTAGCACGCTCGCCTCCCACTAAGGCGAACATGGTTCAATCCCCGGCTGGGTCACCGGATTTTCGCAAGTGGGAATCGTACCGAACGATGCCGTTGGTCGGCGGGTTTTCTCGCGGATCTCCCGTTTCCAACCGCCCCTTCATTCAGGCGCCGCTCCATATTCACTTTAATCCCCCTCATTGGCTCTCAAGACCTAGCTGTTAAGAGCCGCCCAAATCCCTTTATTCACTCATTTCGAAAATTACGTCATTTCACAGAGTAGAGGCGAGATGGCGTGGTATGTCTTTTAATGTCGGTATACCAAATCTCTGATTGGTTGGGAGAGGCTCTGGGAACGAGCTTTGTGTCCAAAGGTATAGTCCGTGTTGCAAAGGGTTCCCTGTCGAATGGGGTAGCCTGGCTGGCGAGTAAGTACATGGCCTTCCAACAAGCTGATGGCAAGTCACGCCATTTTCCTAGCGTGTGCGGCTGAAGTTAGTGTAATACTAAGCTGTAGTTCACTTTTGTATACTTACTTAGTCTGAAGCGATGTCGCGAATAAATTTTATATATAATATGCCCGTATAATGCATACAAAAGCACTCAGTTGACAGGGCTACCATGTTTTGCCGACCTCACAAAGCAAACTGCGTACTCAATATAACATGTTGGTATAGGCTGTTCACGGTAAAGTGAGCACTTTTTGAAACTGTTTCGTCGGACATAATAACCAATAAATACATTTCATTGTGGCCTCGAACTTATGGTTTTGGGTATAGTCGATATATACACTGTGTTTATTACTCACATGGCAGTGTTTACTTTAACAACTGGTGGGAGGATATAAATTGGTTAAAAGAGAAAAGTAACTAGGGCTTCAAAAGTGCTCACTTTACCATGAACGGACTATATACAGATTGTTGGGGATACAAAAGGACTACGTCTATTACAGATTCACGACTCAGCTAATTTCCATCTGTTATTCACTCTTAAGATTTAAATTAGTATTTGAAAGTTGTTGGTATATTTCAACTCGACCAAGCTCTACTTTGTGATACCAGTCGAAAAATCAGTGTAGAATTGCAGTACATTCCCAGCCAGGGTGTTGACATTTCGCAGCGATGTGAAAGCTTTGTTTACGTCGGAAGGCATTTGCTAACAGGAATGCACGAAGTTGAACAAACAAAAGCTAAAAGCACACCTTACATTCCAGGACTCATGCAGCATGTAAAGTGATTGTTTACTACTAACAGTTTGTCACGAATTTATCTTTGTTTAATGGACAGGTTATATTCCGAGAAATGTTTGCAAATTAAATCTCTTTCACCATTTGGAACAATTTCAGCAGCAAAACAGGTTCCTAGGTATTGCAGAAATGACTACATTCCACTCAACATCTTAGAAACAGCGCATCATAGATAAAAATTGTCAGGAACTAAATTATAGACAGTAAAAGTCTCTTCAAAATGTTCGTTATTTGAGACAGTTTGGAATATAGGCATTCACAAATGAATATTCGCACCAAATTTTTCTGGGTGCAGATTTCTTAAAACTTTAACGTTTTATAGCCTACGATTCGTGATTCGTGTTCTTTTATGTCTCACTCAACTAGCTCCTAGCAAGTCACAATCGTTCTTCCACCGATTAAAAGGCTTTACTTGCCATATAGTTTATTCGAATCATACTACACACTGTTAACCACACGGTAATAGATACTTAGTGAGTCAATGTGGTCGAATTACCAACTGGAAGTTGCTTCTTGTGCCGGGTTAAGAAATATTTTATTTTTACAACAAAGCATTTTGCCATTGACACACAACAGTTAAGGGCTGCCAAAGTGTTTTACCCCAGGATAGAACACATGTATTTTTCAAGCATCGTTTCTATGAAAAATAAACCACGTTACCACGTATTTGCCTTTCAGTCCTGGCTACTGAGACGAAGATCTGATGTTGTTAGCGGTGTATTTCACAACTATCCTTCAGTGAAAGATCATCCTAAGAGTTTTTTTGTCTTGAACTGTATGGAGGAGTTTGATGGGATAATTAATCACACAGAAAAATTACCAGTAAAGTAAATAAATTGCAATTTTAAACTTTAGGTGAAGCAGTCTGTCAAACATCCATTATGAACAACGACTGGTGCTGCCTACTCCAAACTTCAGAACACTGGAAAATATAATACACTGTGAGATCTAAATTGAAAAACAGAGAGAATATTATGAAACTATAAGGAAAAAATACTTAAAATTGATGGATATATTAATTCCATATAAAATACACGGGGTAGGTACATTGTACAAATTTCATTTTGACTTTCAGTGGAATTCCAAGTTTCCAGCGAAAGTGTTAGGACAATTAGATCATCTGCTGCTTATCACCAGTTCCACAGCTAGCCAAGTACTCACCTCCTTCATGGACATACGGCCACGGAAGATGGCGGCCACGGTGAGGTAGCGACCGTGGCGTGGGTCGCAGGCGGCCATCATGTTCTTGGCATCGAACATCTGCTGCGTCAACTCGGGCACAGTGAGGGCGCGGTACTGCTGGCTACCACGTGACGTGAGCGGCGCGAAGCCAGGCATGAAGAAGTGCAGCCGCGGGAACGGCACCATGTTGACGGCCAGCTTACGCAGGTCGGCGTTCAACTGGCCGGGGAAGCGCAGACATGTCGTTACCCCAGACATGGCGGCAGACACCAGGTGGTTCAAGTCGCCGTATGTGGGCGTCGTCAGCTTCAGAGTGCGGAAGCAGATGTCGTACAGTGCCTCGTTGTCGATGCAGAACGTCTCGTCTGTGTTCTCCACCAGCTGGTGCACTGACAGTGTCGCGTTGTATGGTTCAACCACTGTGTCTGACACCTGCAACCAAATATCTAGTTCCGGAGCATATCCCTCAACTTCATGGCAAGTCTTTGATAAACACTAGAATAGAAAAAGTCGTTTCAAAAAATAGTCGAGGGAAGCAGATCGTAGATGATAAATCCTGAGACATTATTTATCTTACATTAAACTTGGTATTTTACCAGGAAGTTTAATGTATCGGGTTTTGTAAGAATGAATAAACTCAAGCATTCAGCAAAAAGGCATTTATGCGAACCAATTTGGTTGTAAAACAACAAAACTAACTGATAAACACCACTGGTAATATACATTTGTTCGTTTGTAACATGGTACTCCCTAACTTCCTAATAACATATAATATTATATGTTAAACGTCCATTAACAAACATGTATAAGCTAATGGGATGCTTGCTTTGGGTGAAGGGAAGATGCTGAATGACAGCATGATGCGATCAGGATATTCCTCGCGTATCTTGGTGATGAGGAGGGTGCCCATTCCAGAGCCCGTGCCGCCGCCCAGCGAGTGAGTCAGCTGGTAGCCTTGCAGGCAGTCGCAGCTCTCCGCCTCCTTGCGGACCACGTCCATCACCGACTCCACCAGCTCTGCACCTTCTGTGTAGTGGCCCTTGGCCCAGTTGTTTCCAGCGCCGCTCTGCCCGTAAACGAAGTTGTCCGGACGGAAGATCTGCCCGAACGGCCCAGAGCGGACCGAGTCCATGGTCCCTGGCTCCAGATCCACCAACACTGCCCGAGGGACATACTTGCCTCCTGGAGCATGGAAAAAACCAACAATTATGGTACTGTAGTATTCTGTATAACTCTTCGGGTTGATTTTTTTCACTAACATTACACTTATAATGTTATATACACTGACACAACAAAAGTCATGGGATAGCACTATGTAACTGAATGACTCGTGGCGCCACCGCTGCAGAACTACATTTCATGGCCTAAACCGGTCTCAGTTGTGAACAAGTGGTCGTGTCATTCAGATTTACTGTTGTTTATATGCTCATGGCAAGACGATGTGAGTTATCAGAGTTCGAATGGGGCATAATTGTGAGCACCAGAAAGATGGTACATTCAATTTCCGAAGTTGTGGAGACCTTCAATATTCCTCGATCCATGTTGTCATGCGTGTACAAGTAATGTCTAAATTAAGGCATTATGATCCTCCCTGGAATCGTAGTGGCTGTCCAAAGTT
Organism: Dryococelus australis; assembly: GCA_029891345.1. Lineage (NCBI taxonomy): Eukaryota > Metazoa > Arthropoda > Insecta > Phasmatodea > Phasmatidae > Dryococelus > Dryococelus australis. The sequence goes on from CM057008.1 coordinate 30,858,266, forward strand.
ACTTGATGATCGTAACCGGCGGAGGTTGGGTAGAATTGTCTGTGCTAACAGAGCAAGAACACTTACTCAAATCACAGCCACATTCAATGCAGGTGTTAGACGTTTATCCAGCAGATCTGTGCAACGTGCATTATCTTCTATGGGATATGGAAGCATGGCACCGGGCACAATGCCTCACTTGGGCTCGTGAGGTTGCTAATTGGACCCTGGAAGACTGAAAACATATGGCCTGGTCCGATGAATCACGATAAAGGTTGTTTCGGGCTGATGGCAGGGTTTGGGTATGGCACAAACCCAATGAGGCCATGGATCCCAGTAGTTAACAAGGCATTGTGCAGGATGGGTGTGGTTCCGTAATGGTGTGGATTTTTTTAATCATGGCATGGGTTGGGTCCACTTGTACATGTAACCACAAAACTCAATGGTAACCACTACAAAACACTCCTTGGTGACCATCTGCAGCCGTTCATTGACTTCAGTTTTCCTGACAACGATGGGATGTTCCAACAGGATAATGCGCTGTCTCATCGGGCTGTGGATGTCCATGACTGGTTCGAAGAGCATTCTGGAGGGTTCCAGCGAATGGAGTGGCTGACACGTTCCCCCGACATGAACCCAATCGAGCCATTCGCACCCAAGATCCTGCACCTAGAAATACCAGGGAACTTTGGGCCACTATTCAGACAGCATGGCTTAACATCTCTCCAGAGATCTTCTGTCCACTTGTGGAGACTATGCTAAGTCGAGTTACGGTACTTCTTCGGACTAGAGGGAGGCTCTACACGTTATTGGACAGGTTTCCCATGACTTTTGTCATGTGAGCGTATAGTGAACAATATTAGGGTTGAATTGCATTAATGAGTTTAGCGATGGCAGTAGTCAGTAATCTAACTATTAACACTAATGTGGAAAACTAAGGATAATATAAGTTAATACACGACAAAAATGTTGTACCAGTTCAGTTCAACAGCATTTCTGAATGCATTCATTGCAGATTTTTGCTCATTCTGTACTCAAAACTCCACAGGACAATAACATACAATATGACTCTAGGCATAACACATGCTATAACACCAATTTGGTTGTGACATGTATAGTACAATGAGGTTCCATATTGAGAACGAGATTGTCGAGTCTTGGGGTACTGAGTGCCATGTTTGCACCAAAGGAAACTGAATCCCCTTGTTGATTAGTGGAGGTACTGAACAGGCCACGTTACGACACCAAGGTTCATCGTTATGGCTGAAAGATAGGGGGAACTGGCAAGCGAATCCAAATGGTCAATATCCTCAGTTTCCATGTTGCCATCTACCAATGCAGCCAGATGTGGAGAGGTGTAAGTTGTTACCCATAAATAAGAGGACTTTTGAACACGTTACTCTCCTGGAAAACAAGATAGTCTGATGGAGGAAAACATTTATGTTTGCCTGACTTGTTACAGAATCACAAACACAAGAAGGGGCATTAATGTTAGTCCAACATAATGCTGTCCTCGACCAAGCTGCTATCATTTCCACATTGGTCCGCATAAATAATTTTTGCTGCACTATGCCTATTTTTCCCGGTTCTCGTCACATGAAAAAAGCACCATTAATAACTGTCAGGAACTGAAACTGCATTCGTCCATAAACAGGACACAGCGAAATCACTCACTGATCAATTTTCGATGTTCTCTGGGCCACGCTAATAGGGGATTTGCATCTTACAGTCTTTTTGGCATTCATTTATATTTTATGTGAGCTTCGATGTTCTACATATGTGGAAATTCTCATCCTTGTGACCACTTTCATGTCATTAGCAAGTTCGCCTGCTGTGAATCGACTGTTACATCTGACATTTAGGACCAAATAAAGACATTATAGTGGTGTTGTGCTTATATGTTTAGTTATTTAGAATTTCGTAAAAAATATTTCAATTAAAAAGCTATTGCCTATAAACCAATTTTGTAAAAAGACATGGTGGGGTCGAAATCGCAAAGTATGGCGAAATATTTTTATAAAATTACATTAAAATCTCTATTGTTGTTCAAACGTTATTAAAAATAGCACATACTTACTAATATAAATAAATGTATACAAAGTTCTACAGCCCGGTGATGGAACAAGGCTGTTCCCCAAAAAAAAATAGGCTTATGACTGGATGTATGGGGATATTTCACGTTTGTTGAGAAATTTGAGACTGCAGGTCGATGGGAATTCGCCTCAGTCTCAGCGCTAATTATTGCATTACATTTATTAGAGTAATAATGTATAATTAGTCAAACATTTATATCCCTAGCAACTTCACTTGGATGGTGCACGAATAAAGTGATCTAGCCCATGGCAGTGTTAATTTCGCACATAAAAGAAGACGCCGAATGAGAAGAGAATTAGGTCCTAAGCAGGACTGTAAGAAGTGATCAACTAACCTTTAACAGCCTACACTAGCGAGTGTGAGAAATGCCACAGTGACTATTAAAAATCGATGCCCAACGTTTCTGCAAGCTATACATGATATCTTCTCAAGCATAACTTGGGGCCACGGTGGCTGAGCGATTAGCACGCTCGCCTCCCACCAAAGTGAACCGGGTTCAATCCCCAGCCGGGTCACCGAATTTCCGCAAGTGGGAATCGTGCCGGACAATGCCGTTGGTCGTGGGTTTTCTCGGGGATCTCCCGTTTCCCACCGCCCCTTCATTCTGGCGCCGCTCCATATGCACTTCAATCATCCTCATCGGCTCTCAAGACCTCGCTGTTAAGAGCCGCCCAAATCTCTTCACTCACTCAAGCAAAACTGCATCCCCTAGAACAAGCACAGCATAGCCAATTATATAGAAGTGAAATGTACATGGCGGTTCCTTTGATGCAGATGTGTCCATTCGCCGGCTGGCTGTGCGAGCTTCTGGAACCTGATTGGTTGCCGCGTGCTGTGAAAGGTTCCCTATTGGTCGGTCTTCCGGCTTCCAAAGTAAGTTATCAGGCTCTGATTGGCGAACTGCGCTCTTACATGTTAGTGGCTGGCCGACGACATTTTGCTGGCATGTGCAGCTACAGTTATAGCTAGAGACATGCAAAATTCGCGTTATTATTTGTGGACACGTTAAACTTTAAACGCGTGTACCTTTACAAGACGTTTGTCATTGGACCATACTATATCTGACACGCCCCAGGTAACTCTGCGTCAATAAATAAACACATCACAACTGTACGTCCCAATCACGCGCAGTTTAGTCAGAAAGGGCGTGGCTTCACATTCGGAAGCACTCAGTTTAATAATGTTTTACATGAGAACTGCTGTAGTTTTAAAGCAGGAGTCACATAGCCCCGAAAAGCACAGCACGACACGACAAAACCAGCAACCACGACACAACATTTATATTTTCAATGTAACTGCTCTAATTTACAGCCCTGACAGTTTACGGACGCGACACGAATAGTAGAATTTTTCGGAACCATTTAGAAGGCGCTGATTAACTACGCTAGTTTCAGAGGCGGTGGCCAGGCGAGAAATTTGGAATACATGATGGTGACAAAGTGTTATCGCTTATGCACACGAAGGTAAAATTATTATTTTTATGAGTTAAATACAGTAATCTTCACAATTGTTTTTCTTTTAAGCTGCGTATTTGCCATTATAGATGAAGCTTGCCATACAATTTCAATTTGCAATGTTGTACACTCTGTGTCGTGCCGCACGACACGACGGAAATAGAAATAATTTCTAATCCAAAATCGCTGATCGGACGACAGGATTTGTCGGGCTTACGTCATATCTATCATGTATTTCATTGGCTGTTTAGTTTTCAACGTCGTGCCGGGGCTGTCGTGTCGTGCTTGTCGGGGCTATGTGACTCCAGCATTACTAGGCATTACCAACACACCTATTTTCTCTTTATTTTATTCATACGAATTTTAAATTTAATAATATAATTTGTAGATACAATAGATACAAAATTTTGATTTTATCAGAAATAATATACAGCGTTAAAAGAAGTATAGAACACTTGTGATATATGCTATTCACGGTAAAGGGAGCACTTTTTAAGGCCCTTACAACAGGCGCTAACCACTAATAAAAATATGTTTTATGCAGCTACAGATGTTAACTTTTGAGTTTTGTTGAAATGTATACACTGCGTCTATTAATTACATGACCATGTTTATATTAAAATGTTATGGAAATATATAAATTGGCTGAAAGGAAAAATTTAACAGGGCCTTAGAAAGTGCTCAATTTACCGTGAATAGCTTATACATGATATATTTACGAAACAAGCAAACACAATATTCATGGAGTGATTTCTCAAAGGTTTGATTCAGAAAGTGTGAGGTTACTGCGAACAGACTATAGCGTTCTAAGCGCCTGCTGTTTCACTTTTGTTTTCTAAAGCCTAGTACACACGGCCATCTTTCTTGTACAAGAAAGTGAGCACGTTCTTGTACACACCGACTTGCATCGTGTGAACGGCCGCCGAGCATGCTAGTTCCTAGCACACAAGAGCTTGTATACTAGCTAGGACCATATACAGACGATCCCATTTTTCACCTTTCTTTCTTGTACAAGTCGAATCTAAACAAAGCATATATTTTGTTGATGCTGGCAATAAGCAGATATGTTCATGTTTTTAATGCGGTAAAATGTTTAATAGTCCCACTATCGTAAATAGTTCTGTGTATGAATTTTAAAAAAATAGAGAGGTTTGCCTTTTCTCTGTGAGTGATTGTAGATATTCTACATGTGTAAATATTTAGTGCTTGAAATATGTCAGATTGGACTAAATATTTTATTCATTTTTATGGCAGATGCCATTGATAATGTACTAATTACCCCAACAAGGCCAGAAACTGCTTCCAAATCATACATAGTTAACATCATCCATTCCACTTTCTTGCTCACCAGCTGGTGTCGTGTGAATGGATCACACAATTTCGTGCATACTAGCTAGTAGGCACTTAAGTGTCCAATTTATTGTTCACCTTTATTTTCACTTCATTGTACAAGTGAGCTGCCCGTGTGTACTGGGCTTAAGAATTCCGTGGCATGAGCATGCGGTACATAGCGTGCAGGGTGTGAGATCACCAACCTGTAGCCTCGTTGTAGTAGACGTTGATGCGCTCCAACTGCAGATCAGAGTCTCCGTGGTAGGTCCCTGTGGGGTCGATGCCGTGCTCGTCAGAGATCACCTCCCAGAACTGCCGACACACGCAACACAGCAAAGTTTACTATAGGCGGTTCACGGTGAAGTGAGCACTTTTGAAGCCAACCGTAGAAAAATGTCACTGCTCGTGCCTGCACATAGGACTACAACGGGCGCACATAGTGACATGCTCCCGGTGTAGTTGGTAACCATAGACGGAACGTAGTTCCTTATCTTATTTAAATTTTTATTTAGTTTTATTATTTTTTTAATGCACCAGTGCGTAAAAATTAGCAGATTTGTAAAATGTTTATTTTTCTAGTAATCTCAGATTTTCACTTGACCGAGGTATGAATAACGTGATGAAACCCCTGGCAATGTTAATTTTTCATAAGGCGGACGAATACACAACGTACGTACAAGTAGTGCTCGTTTTACCGTGAACAGCCTATACACAGCTGTAACATCCTGTAATATGAACCGTGGCAAAGTTTCTAATCGCCTACATTAGCTTGTATGAAAACGTCTTTATCGAGATCTCGCATAATATGTACTCACTTATGGTTGAAACAAGATGAACAGACAAGTGCTATGAAAAACTCTTATTTTTTAAATCATGTTATTCATTGTGTTACATAATTAATTTCTTATTTGACATAGTTAAGCAAGTCTTTTCCGTGGTGATTAACCATATGCATGCGAACAGTGGTGGGACGATGAGTGGCAAGAAAATGACAAGTCGCTCAAAAACAACTTAACCCAGCAAGGAAATTCAGGGGGCAAATCACTGTCCAATTATAGAGGGATATATTTCTAACTAATCCTTTTAGAGATTTCAACTTTTGTTATAACCGAGTAATTTGATACTCTCACTTCAAAAAACCTTTTACTGGTTTAACAAATTTCGTATGCCATCCATATGACGATGATTCTTTTGCTCTTTCGCCTGAAATTTTTTAACACGTACATCTCAGTTTCCCGAAAAGAAGTTGCGGAGACACGCTGTAAGTATACTTTCGTCATAGCGCATTCCTGTTAACTGTCGCAAACAGCAAGATTTTTAGGACACTAAGCAATGGTAGTTTTTGAAGAATACTTTTATATGTAATTCTGCCTGGTCATATATTTTTTGACCCAAAAAAACATTGCCTTAGTACTTTGTCTTGCACCGGAGTGAAATATAAGCGCGTACGACGTCAGGTATATTCAAAAATATTGCATCGCAGTGGCAAAGTACCTGCTCAGAAATTTCGGAAACACTGTACGTATGATTGCCCTGCATTGGTTATTACTTTTTTAAACATACAAAACATGCAGATTTCAGTCGGCTCATTTATTTAGCAGTAATACAAATCCCGCATGCTGCAAAGGAACATTTGTGTACTAATTAAGGGACGTGGATTTAAGGGTGCTACTTAAACACTCGTGTAGGTCTGATCTACGTGACGAAGAATTAACACAGGGTTTGAAGAGAGAGAGAGAGAGAGAGAGAGAGAGAGAGAGAGAGAGAGAATCGAAGATCCTTGCTTTCTGGTAGCCATATTCCAATAAACTTTTTTAATGCTTACATTTAGAAAATAGGCTGAGCGATATGATTCAGCTCAGCAAAGAAGTCTTTGATTCTGTAATTTTTACAGGAATGACTGCTTTAATAACAGAACCTCACTGATGAGCATAAAGAAGGCATTTTTTTCTTTGGAAAATGTGTCAAAAAAAATAAAAGCCGGACACAATCTGGAGCCAGATTACCGGAAACAAATAAAATATTGTAGCTAGAAAAATGTTTGTGTATTCATAAATTACTTCGACGCATCGCTTTAAAGCCATTTCTGAAAACATTAAAAATGTTGGGGCTGTATATTTGCTTCGAGTTACTTGAATAAATTTATCCGTTTTCTGGGTTCAGGAAGCTTTATAAAAAAAAAAACTTCTCAATGTTTCTAAGTAATCTCTACCTATAAATGGAATTAAAATAAATAAATAAAACAAAACAATTATTTTGAATACTAGTCTGCGTTCTCTGTTTCTATCTCGCATATTTTTTCGAGAGCGAAAATAGCTACAATGGCCGTTATTTATAACTGTTGGGCATTGAAACTCCGATAGCAGATAAGAGTACGACAGTGTAAACATTCAGGTAAGTTTATAATTTCGTCACTAAGAATCTCACAGAAGGTAGTTGGCTGGGTGTGTGGCTCATAGAGACTATGTTAAGGCATACTATGTGTGCGTGAGTCGCCCTTGAAGCTCCTGCTGTTTCCTTTCCAACGATGCACGAGGTAAGTTGCTCCACTCTCCACTGCTACCGCTATAGTGAGAGAAGAATAGGTGAAATTAGGGTGTGAGAATGGTGTCGAGGTATGGCAGCACCCTAAGAAGACAATCGCGTTCGATTTAAAATCGGGGGGAAAAAAAGAATTGGACAATAACTCCGTCAAACATGACAAGATCTTATTTGCTGCTTATAAATTTCAAGCAAGCGCATCGTGAACCTCAATAACATATAAACAAGACACTGCCCTTGAAATAAGAAAAGAGAGTGACATATATCAGCTTAAACACGTAAAGCACTGCGTAAATAATTTTTACGGTCGTAACAGATACTGCAAGCATACAACGTTAAGTTGAAATGGGATAAATGTTTTCGTAATCATAGTTCCTACTATGCTAAAATGTTTGCATAGCCGCCATTCTGGAAATTAATTTATGATCTTCTTAAAACATATTAATTAATGTGGCCTACCGTAGTTCTACTTCTTTGCATAATTTGATAAGGATTGGTTAATTGTTTCCCGAGCAATGATAAAAAAATTATTTTTCATGTGGTGCTATTTTACAAAATGACTCACAAAAGTGACTAGATGTTGGCATATATGATGTTTGTAATTGATACTTTAGCATACAAGGTTTGGTCGAAATTGCCACGACCGTATGGTAGAAGTAAATAAACATTAAATATTTTTATGTCAGCAATTTTGAAAATATGTGCCTCATCCATTTTAATATCACGCGTTTGCATGACTTACCATAGTATTACTTACGTTCCAAATTTAGCGAGAATAATTCGAGCAGTTTTCGAGATGTAAAGTAGAAGCTTTATTTATTTTTTTTTATTTAGTGCTGTCTTTCACAATAGTGGACCAACAACAATATCCACCTCTAAATCCGAAGTTTTTACGATGCACTGTCAGCATACAAAATTCCGTGTAAATATCAGTGAAATGATTCCCGAGATATGAAATGTCATGCGTCGCTGATACAGGCTGTTCACGATAAAAATGAGCACTTTTGAAAGTCCTGCTCAAGCTCTACTTGTATGCATATTGAGTATCCTTCCGCCTTATGTGAAATTAGCATTTCCATGGACCTCATCGCTTTATTCAAGCGTTGGTCAGCTGAAGCTGTGAAATTATTAGCAAAGTAAATGTTTTACAAATTTTCTCTTTTTTACACTTCGATGCATTAAAAAAAAAAACAGAAAGCGAAGAAATAATTTAAGTTATTACAAATGGATACCTAACATTTTTTATTCAACGTTACGATATGGAACTACTTTCTATCCGTCGTTACCAACTTTGCTGGGCAAATGTCACTCACTGTACCCGTTACAATATATGCAGGTAGAGGCAGTGAATTTTTCCTAAGGTTGGTTGGAAAAGTACACACTTGATCGCGAACAGCCTTTAGTGCCAGTAATATTAATTAATTACTTAACATTATACTGAAACAAAAAAGTATATTTTTGGAAACCAATGTTGCTAGTTTTCAAAAGAAGAAGGTTACAAACGATTTAGTATATTTTATAACATTATATTTTCGTGTCTTGGCGAACGGGCCTGAGTGGCGTTACAGCCAATGCCGTACAAACCGACGTGAAACGAGTCTTGCCATTTCCCATTGGCCAGCTGAACCGCCAATCCTTCCTTCTCGGCCACTCATGGTAGCCAGCAAATCCTACACACAAAGAATTGTTTCTTATCCTTTTGCCGCTTCGCAACATCTGATACGACTGGATGACTCAGGCAAAAATACTATTGTGTTGAAATTTTCAAGTACATTTTTCGATTATAAAATTACAGTCTGAGTAGTACGACCACCATATATTTAGAACAAGTGCGATATATATATATATATATATATATATATATATATATATATATATATATATATATATATATATATATATATAGAGAGAGAGAGAGAGAGAGAGAGAGAGAGAGAGAGAGAGTATAGGGCTTTACAACGAAATCTGAAAATAGATTGTAGAACGTACTACTCTCAGTGTTTCCTTCTTATTTAGGACTTAAAATATCTCATAAAGTACGTAACACGTTATTTATGCAATGATCATTCCGCCAAACGCACGTTAAAATCAGAAATATGAGGCAAAATGGAAAGACTGTGCAGTTTGCATTGTAACACCCGTAAAAATACGTTTTCATGCATATAATTACCCTACATTATTTTCTTATTTTTATTGCTACACATATTATCATGTAAGATTATGTAATATTTTTCTCATATGTCACCTATATGAGATCATCTGTTTATGTAAATTTTATTTTTTTATTTTTTTCTTAACACATAGAATTTTTTAAAACTTAGTTGTATGGTGGCAATATTTTATGTTAACTGGATAGGTTATGTCATTATTATGGTGTATTTATTTTTATGTCATTAATATTTATTTTTGGTGTGATTTCATTTTTGAAAGTGTTTCGATTTATTATTTTATCGTATCTCAGTTCCGAGATCACGTATTCTTTGGTTTTTCAGTAGTTAGGCCGTTGGAAGTATTTCGTGCGGGTGGTTTAAAACAGTTTGTTATCCCCATTGGCCCGCTGGTTTAAGCCCTGGCTGTTCATTGGCTGGCGCCTTAGGTCTCCTTAAGCTAGCGCCAGTCGGCAGAGTATAACGCTCTCTTCGTTAGCAGCATCCAACCAAGTCAGACGTAGGCTAGGACCTCCCATCTGATGCGGACGGAGAGGTGGGATTTAAATCAGTTTTAGTGTTTGTAGACGCATCCCTAAAGTCACTTAATAGTATTCTACAACCAGCATTGAAGTGTGAGTTGATAGCGATGGCCAGGTTTGAGGACGCCATCTACGTATGTGTAGAGCCAAGCTCCACTAAGCACCTCAACCTACTACACCAATCCTTGCTAGAGCATCCTACCTTCAATCCAGTTGGTGAATTAAAGATAAGTCCTACGCTGCGATCTGACATTCTCATCGGAACATTATTATTATTATTATTATTATTTTGGATCAGTTCAGTTTTGGTTTGGCGTCAGTCAAGCAAGTGACGCCATTTTGAATTTCCAAGTACGAAAGGTTCCATTACATTTACGCCAACTGTAAAACTAGAGATAAGAGTGACTGTATAGCGATTTTAAAGTTGGTTCTAACTACGTAAAGTAGTGTAATTTTGAAAACGAGCGATTTCAGACTCTGACGAGTTATGCTACGTAACCGTCATACGGTTTAAACAGGCTCGGCTCGGCCACTTTTAACTTTTCTAGTATAATAATCTGTGTTTCTAGCTTTGCTTATATTGCCATTAGGGTTTTTAATTATCCTCGCTACCGAACAATTGCAAAGGCATGAAAAGAAATGGCAAAATATACATCAATTAATCGCATCAGAAGGACGTATCTGTGGTGTCGATTTCTCTGTTATAGTGTAAAGTTACCCTGTTTCCTGTCCAGTGCAAACCTTATGTTTTTATTAAAGTTCTCTGTTACTTGCCTTGCTGTAACGCACGCACACAAATGGTGTACGTGTCGAATGCCAATTTCCTATAGGATGCTAACAATAATAATAAGTTTGTTCACCTACCGGCCCAGGATCGCATCGGGTAAGTCTACAACTGCAGCCTAGGTGTTGTGTTACACTTCTCCACTGAAATATTTCAAGTCAGGCATTCTACTTGGCCACACTCATTTTTGAACTTACTGTTTCATTGTTTTGTTTGCAAAACCACGGTTTTCATGCGAGTGAAGAACCTCATAAAGGATGTCGCGCGATCCTAGCATATATAGGCTGTTCGCTATAAAGTGAGCACTTTTTTAAGGCCCTCGCAACAGGCATTAACCGCTAATAAATATATCTTATTGTAGCCGCAAGCATTAAATTTTGATTGCGGTGAAACGTATACGCTGTGTTATTGGTCACATTGCGGTGTTTTTATTAAAAAGCAGCAGGAAGATGGGAATTGGATGAAAGGAAAAATTTGTAAGGACCTTAATAAGTGCTCACTTTATCGTGAACAGCCTATACTAAAAAGTGCTCGTGAGTGCCACAGGCAATTGGTAAAGCCCCGAGTATTTCGCGTATTGACTTGGCAGCTAGCTAGGCTGGGCCGCCCTCTATACACTCGAGACATTATCGTTTGCCTATTGGTTGCTGTGATCAAGTGAGGCCTCCGTAGATGGCTCTGAAACACTCACTCGCAGTTCTGCTTCCTGCTTATCACTGGCTCACAGTTAAACGGGGCGTGTCTAAACAACTGTCGTCCAATCACAGCAGTAGGAGAAAATTACACGTATTTGGAGTCTACCTCGCCTTCGACCGAGTGAGTTCGCGAAATCATCGTGGCTCTAGCAATTGGTCCTGGCTGGAGATAATGAAACTAACGGTATTAATCGCAGCTCGAAACACTGATGCCGGAATCACATAGCCCCGACCAACACAGCACGACACGGCCAAAAACGCAACCACGACACATTTCAATGTGACTACTTGTATTTACAGCACGACAGACACCACGCTCTCGGCATTTAACCTAACTATTTAGAAGGCGCTGATAGGCTACGTTAGTCTCAAAGGCAGCGAACAAGAGGGAAATTTGTAATACATAATGGTGACAAATTGGTATCCCTAATGCATACAAAGGTGAAATTATTATTTTTAAGAGTTTGATACAGTAATTTTCAATTTATTTTAATTCTAATCTGCGTATTTACCATTATATGGAAAGCTTGTAATACAATTTCATTTTGCGATGTTGCACATCCTGTGCGTCGTGCCGCACGACACGACGACGAACAGAAATAATTTCTAATCCAAAAATTGCTGGTCGGACGACAGAACCGGTAGGGATTACGGCGATCTATCTGGTGTTTTGTTGGCTGTTGGCCGTCGTGTCGTGCGCGTCGGGGCTGTGCGATTCCGGCATGAGTATTCAGTAAGCAGTGGCCCGGGAAAAAAAGTTATTTACATGCTAAATATATTAAGTGTTCATTTTATATGCAGAAAATCCAGCGAACTAATCTGCGCCTGGTAACCGGCACACACACACACAAGCATAATCTATAAGCAGAGACCTGCAAAACTCGCGTTATTATTTGGGGATACGTTCGATTTCAAACACATGTACCTTTGCAATAAATTTTTCACTGGACCATGCTTTGTTTGACACGCCCTGGGTAACTCTGATCCAATGAACAAACATTCCGCACTCGTCTAGTCCAAACACATGCAGTCTAGTCGGAAACGGAGTTGCTTCACATTTATGCAGGAACCAATAGAGAAACGATGCCGGCCCGAGTATATATATATAGTACTGTGAAGTTTAGCTTGGTGCCAAATAATAACGAATTTTGCAGGTCTCTATCTATAAGGTGTATCGTGACAAGAGTAATCAGCTGGTCAGCGCACACTCGCATGGAGTTGGTAGGAAGATCCACGGCAAAAATATATGTTATTGTTTAACCCTGCAAAATTTGGGCCATTAAATATTTTTTCAAAATGTATGCTATCATAAAAAAAATTTTTGGGATGCTGAATATGAAACTGACCTCAGTTTTTCTCTACCACGTCCCAAATTTGTTCAAATCTGCCTTTGTACTGTAAGCCTGTTTACTGTTGCTAAATTATTCGGGGGTATATTACTGAACAAAACACATATGATATAAATTATTCGGGGGTATATTACTGAACAAAACACATATGATATAAATTATTCGGGGGTATATTACTGAACAAAACACATATGATATAAATTATTCGGGGGTATATTACTGAACAAAACACATATGATATAAATCAAAATTTCATTGAAATATTTCCAAAATGCTTAAATTTACTCGTTAATTTCGTTTAGTATCCATAGTAGGTATGAAGTACGTTCTTTAAATATGAAAAATGTGCAGCTTGCACGGATGTTACATAACATCATTTTGTGTATTAAAAAAAACCTTGCGTGATATGAGAATTTGAGTATCATTTCCGAATTCAGCACACTAAAATTCACATGAAAGAGATACATTTTTACCACCGCAGACCTGTGTTATTTATGTTTCGTACACCCACCAATTGGCAACGAAGTCGTTAAACATAGGAAGAATTGTTGTCCTAACGAGTTGTGCTGTGCAGCTAATTGTGGCGAAGTGCCTTGAAGTACAGTTAGGGTAAACTACACATAAAATAAATTAGCTATCCCAACATGGTAGCATTGTGTGTGTAGTTATCTGTGTACGCCACAGAAGTTGGGTTAGATTTTAACGCAAGCAAGCAAGCATATTAAAGTCAAAAAGCTAAATTACAAATTATTCTCATCGTAAAACTCACAAATATTTAACTATAAAAATTAATCTTAAAATTACTAGGCTTCGTTTTGTGCGTAGGAAAAATATGCAGCAAGAATGAGACGGTAAAAACAAGTTCTTATTTAGATAGTTTTATGTCTTACCTTGGCTCCAACTTGATTCCCACACTGACCTGCTTGAACGTGAACTATTTCACGCATATTAATTTAACAATTCAAGAATATGTAAGTTCAATAAGAGTAAACCCTTGTTTCCTGCCGCTATTGTAACAATGGTAAACGAGAACAACGTACTAGCACAGCGATTGCATTCAAAGAATGAAATACCACAGAGGTTGATCCATGGAGGAGGAAAGAAGAATTTGAATTAGCAGTGGGGTTTATTCCACTCATAGACTAAAGATGAGGTAGACCGCTTATTCGTCTTCTGCGCATGTACCCATCATTGACCTACACCAAAGGAACACAACTGTCAAAGTCACATGGTCAACAGTGATGAACGTGTTGGTTTATATCTTAATTTTTAAATGACAAACACCGTTATATTAATAAAATACTTTTACCAGTTTGAATTTAATCGAAAAGCATTACAAATTGGTTAGAGGAATTATAAATACATCTCAAAATCACTTGTTTACTAAGCAGTGTTCTAACCTCAAACCCAATGCACGCCATTTTTGCTAGTTATGTTGGCAGAAAAGCAGCTCAATGATGGGACACGGAGTTTCGTCCTGCGCAGCCAGCGAGATCCCTCTACCGCGTATTCACTCTACGGTTGAGAAGCTTAGTGCTAAAATAGTTCAGCAAACGAAAGTTTTATACCGTCAGGAAGCAATGGTCTTCCAATTTCCATAAAATACATGTAATTGTGATTAATCTTCCTATAGACTGTTCACGGTAAAATGAGCACTTTTGAAAACCCTGATAAAGATCTATTTGTATGCACGTTATATAGTCCTTCGCTTTATGTGAAATTAACATTGTTGTGGGTCTCATCACTTTATTCATCCGTCGGTCAAATGAAATTGTGAAATTATTAAGAAAGTAAATTCTTTAGAAATCTGCTCATTTTTACACTTTATGCATAAAAAAAAACTGAAAGCGAAAGAAATAATTCTATGTTATCACAAATAGTTACCTAACAATTTTTATTCGATGTTCAGATATGGAACTACTTTTCATCCATCGTTACCAACTTTACTGGGTGATTACTTCAGTGCAGCCATTGAAATATGTGCAGGCAGGGTTGTGACTTTTTCCTAAGGTTCATCTCTAAAGTGCTCACTTTACCGTGAACGGCCTTTAGCTATTATGTTGTTAGTTCCTACATCTATACATAGTATAAAACAAAGTCGCGTGTGTCTGTGTATTCGGCTAAGGCTTCTAAACTATTTGATGAATTTTTGATGCGATCTTCACCTGTATTTAGAGAATTTCTTGAGGAAGGTTAAGGTATATAATATATTAATATTTAATTTAAGATAGTAGAGAAATGTCGACGTTTGCTAATCAAGTCGGAAAAGCCGCATTTCGGGCGCTTACATGGCTTACGCTGACTAAACCATTAGAGATACACCAAATTATTGTACTGCAAAATTGTAGATCTCAAGTTGGAACCAAGGTAAAACACAACACAATCTAAACAAAATAACTTTTTCACTGACTGATTCTTGATACGTATGTTTCTCACGTTATGAACGAAGCCTGTAATTTTAAAATTTGCTTGTTTCTTATTTAACAGTTTCATAAAAAGAAAAAAGTGATTTTTAACGTATCCTTTAGACTTTTATGGTTTCACATTCGTCATAACATGCCACGTAATTGCATTTTAAAAAAAAGGAAATTATACATAACTGACTGTAGTCAATAATTTCAATTCATTTCATTTTTCTTCGTACGTCGGAATGTGCATGCACTAAATAAAACTTTACAATACTTTTAGTATTGTTTTAATAAAACAATAATTTTAGATCCGATTGAAAAAAATATGGGGGGCTACAAAGTATCACTTTCTTTGAAATTTCTTCGGCAATTTGTACAATTGTGACATATGTCATTGTTGCCAAGATCAGTTACTGATGATATCGATTTTGTTGAGTAAATTATTAGATACTGAAAATTACATGTCATTTTGCTGAGTTTTCATGACTCGTTCAGATTCCAGAACGCGTATTGCTCCCATGAACGTGGCTTCTTAAGAGAAGTCCACGGTTGCGCGTCCAAGGCCAAGAAGCAAGAGAGCGACACGGGCGACGCTGACGCGCGCGCCCAGTGCCTCATCGCCCCTACGCACCAAGCCGTGCAGTGTTTCCGTCGCGGTCCCGTGCCGTACATATTAGATATGTAACAGTGGAAGTTTGTTACACGCGATGAAAGCCCACGGATTAAACTACGGCCCGCATGTTTGTATACTTTTCTCTAGCCGCTTGAGGAAACTGCATACACAAGCTTCAAAAATGCGATATTTGGCCATTTTCGCTAAATTTTTTTCTCCGTGTATACGTAATATGATAAAAGTAAGAATATAGGGGCATTTATAATTGTTTGTTACTTTTCCTGCGGGAAAGTCGTTTTTCCCAGGACATTTATATACCGAGATACGTGAATACGCGGCAGCAACTATTTCACAGATCATCTGACTGTCGATTGTAGTGCCGATATCCCAGTTGCTACGTGCTGCTAAGGTTTATTCTACTCACGTTAGAAACAAAACGAGTTTACTCGATAGACTAAAGATGAAGTATACCGCTCATTCGTCTTCTGCGCATGTACCCAACATTGACCTACACCAAAGTCGCATGATCAACACTGATGAATGTGTTTGTTTATATCTTTTTTTAAAAATGACAAGTACTGTTATATGAATAAATTTCTTTTACCAATTTGAATTTAATCAAACTGTATTACAAAATGGCCTGAGGAAGTATACAAACATCTAAAATCATTTGTTTGAAAATCAGATAGCTAACCTAAAATCCAAACCGTGCGGTTTTCGCTAGACGTGTTTGCTGAAAAGCAGTTCAGTTTTGGGACACGGAGATTGGCTGTCCGCAGCCAGCGAGATCAGTCTATTTCATCTTTATTCTATGGTTTTCTTATGGAGTTTGGTATAGGGAAGATTTCTGCCGGTAGGTGCGCAGTGTTCCAAAGAGGTCACTTTACATAAAAAATTTTAAATACCTACGTGAATAATAAAAGAGAAAGTTTTTACTTTGCTACTTAGTTATTTTCTATTTGAGTTATGATTAGTACAATTATTTTGTTTTTTAACGTAGAAAATAGAAAACATCCAATACACATGCGACACTAGCGCTTACCTAGTAGCGAAAAATTTTAGTTGCCAAACTGAGTATTCCAGAATATAGGCTGTTCACGGTAAAGTGAGCACTTTTGAAAGCCCTGCCTAAGATTTACTTGTATGCACCTTGAGTATTCATTCGCCTTATATAAAGTTAACATTACAACGGGTCTCAACATTTTATTCATGTGTCGGTCAAGTGAAACTGTGAAATTATTTGGAAAGCAAATATTTTATAAATATACTCGTTTTGCACTTCTGTGCATAAAAAAAAACGGGAAGCGAGAGTAATAATTTAAGCTATCACAAATGGTTACCTAACGCTTTTTATTTGACATTAAGATATGGAACTACTTTCCATCCATCGTTACCAACTTTACTGGGCGCATGTCACACATTGCACCCGTTCAAATACATGGATGACTTTTTCCTAAGGTTGATTTCAAAAGTGCTCACTTTATCGTGAACAGCCCTTAGTAACCGACACTGCACCAGGGTTGCCGGATTTGGCGATTTGTCACGGTTTGGGCTACTTCAAGGCGAAATTTGCGATCAAAAATTACGAAAATGCGACTATCGCAATTTCGGCGATTTTTGTAACGAATTTTGCGATATTTGGGCCACTTGAAATTATTTACTTAATTTTTTTTTTTTTTTTTTTTTATTGTGAACAAGATATTAATTCGCATAAGTAAGATCGGTTTTTTAAACGGCAACCACTGTGGATACAATTGAAGAGGGTCTCTTGCTCAGAGTCTTGTTACTCGCTGAAGAGACCTGAAGAATTCGCGGAATCATTTTGGGACAAGCTAGAATTCAAAACACGCGTGTTTATATAGCATTAGCCATTGGTGCACACTGTGTTTGACACCACCTGGAGAACGCTGGCCCAATCGCCGCCTCCCACTGTGACAGCAGACAACCAATATGCAGTTGACATCGACAAATCTGGAAGACTGTTGAATCTAGCTTTCAGGTCATAGAACTCGCGAATTTTTCAAGTATCTATGAATAGGCGAATTGAATATCACGCGATCGTTTATAAGTTTGACATATATATATATATATATATATATATATATATTGTGTAGGTCTATGTAATTTTTATATTTTAAAACAATATAAAATATTATATGAAAAACATACAATATATTTTTAAAATGCATTTAATATAAAGAGTAATCAAATTGGGCGACAAAATATTGGCCATTTAGGCGACTTCAACAAAAACAGTTTGGCAACCCTGCACTGCACTACACTGCAGACTATCGGCTCTTTGTAGGACCTCTATGTGTATACTGACCTGCTCAGTTTTGGCTGGAATATCAAGAGTCCGTGTAATATTTTACATATTTCAGACTGTATTTGCAATTTTCGGAGGGCGCTGGACTTCAGTAATCTAATATCCTGATTTTTTTCCCCGATAACCTAAATATGCTAACTAATTTGAACAATTTTTGGTGATTCTAATTTTTGTGGCAGTAACACTTTCCATTATTTTATAGGATTATCCTAGATACTGCAGTTCAGTGATTTTTATGTATGTATTGTGTTTACTTACAATTTTGATTATATGTTATGCTTGTGTAGGTTGGCTTAAGTACACGTTATCTGTTCGCGGTTTCTTCGCACTTTTTGAAACAAACCTTCGAAAAATCACCCCATGTAGCTATGACGTGTTCGACTGTTTCCTAAATGTGTCACATATAATAAGCGTTTTATACTTTCGGTAACAAAAAAAAAGTGTCTTATTTTGGATCAAATTGAATTTTTACTTGTTTTTTTATGTCTATTCATTAAAATATTTCATTTATAATTAATGTGAATAAAATCAGAGGTAAAATACTTGTGTTGGTAATGCCTAGTACAAAATAGTTCTCATGCAAATTATAATCGAAGTGAGTGCGTTGACCCTTTGGTGTAATTTTCTAGACTCGGTTAAGCTTTGTTTGCACGAGGTGGAGTAGTATCTTGGAAGTAGAACTTTAACGGTTCTTCAAAAAAGTTAGACGTAACCGTGAATGGATTATAGTTAGGATCACGGTCGTAGAATACAGGTCTGGACACTAGCTTGAAAAGTTGACGCCCTTGTTGACCTGGGGCCGCGGTGGTGTAGTGGTTAGACTACTCGCCTCCCACCCAGGCGAACCTCGTGTTCGATTCCCGGCCCGGGCGGGGGGGGGGGGGGGGGTCGTTCCCCGGATTTCCGCACGTGGGGATCGTGCCGGACGATGTCGCTGGTCGGCGGGGTTTTTTTTTTTTTCGGGGATCTCCCGTTTCCCCCACCCATGCATCCCGGTGCTGCTCCATGCTCAGATCGCTTCGCCATTGTCGGCTCTCGAAACCTCGTGTTAGTTCGGAGCCTTGCACTTAGTGGCGATGGAGCACTTGATCTGCCAGGCGGTGTCGCCTTTATTGCTCCTGCGCAGGAGCCACGACCACGACTGTCTATAGGCGCCCGTGATTCGGTCCTTATCAGCAGAGTCGGTGTTGCCCACCTTAAATGTTTTTTTTTCGAAACCTCCACCAAAATCCAATCTTTGTCTACCGAAATAATTTTATGTCTGTCGTTTATATATTTTTATTTCCATCGTCAAATTGATGTAAAACAAATTACAATGGATTTGACAACAACGTGGCATTTACAAGAACACTCATAGTACAAATATGAAAAAATAGAACGACACAATTATTATTACTTCGTCTATAGAATCAGGACCAATGTTGATTCGGTATTTCTTCAATTTACTTTGTAATAACTTATGACTTCTACTGTATAAGATATTGAATAGGTCACTAGGCAATTGTTCAAGAGTCTTATTCCAAGAAAATAGAGATTCATTTTATATTTATCAGCTAAGTGGGTGGGAATAAAATACCTATTTGCATTTCTAGTGCGGTGATTGTGTATATCCTTATTTTTATTATATTCGATATGTTCAGAAGCAAAAATAATGGCACAATAAAAATATATGCATGGTACGGTTAACATTTTAAGTTTATAAAACACTGGTCTACAGTGGTTGAGCATTTCGTGCTCAGTAATGAAGCAGCGGGTAAGCTACAATGTTTGTTGTTGTACGAGAAATCTACTGCAAACATGCACTATAAGGTCGTGTTTTGATTCGTAAAGTTCTGAACAATAATACTCTGTTTCTTGCTTATTAAGCAAGAGCATGGAAGTGACCTTCACAGAATTGAAGAAAAAAAAAAAAAACGCTGACACTTATCAGTGCGTTTGCTACAATCACGCGACGTTAAAATGTGAACATTGTTTTATTTTTATAAAGTGTGGGGGGTGGGGGGAGTTGGGTTTGTGGGATATAATGCGAGTGCTGAGTAGTAATTAACTTGCAAGCGTAGATTACAAAAAAAAAGAAGAAAAAAAAAAGCGTGAACATATATTGCGAATATAACACACTTAAGAATAACAAGATGACTGATCTGTTTTTTTTTTTTTTTTTTTCTGTCTTCGCCTCCCGTATTGTTTTACTGGAAGTGGAAATGGCAACAGGCCTTTTCACAACCACGTGTTCGTATGAAAACTCTGAATACCCGCATGAGACATTTAAAGTAGTGCAGAGCGCGCATAACATGACCATCTGCTTTATTTCAACTGCGGTAAATGTTTGACTTCCGGTGGTTCTCTCTCTAAAATTTTATCTCTGAAGTTGAAATTATAATACGTGTGAACCACGTGACAAACTTCCAAGAAATGTCCGTCGTGACATTATGACAACAGGAACAACAATCTATTTCGAGTGGTAGCTTTAAATGTTGATTTCGTTTTAATTTTAGACTTGCGCCAAGAAAGATTTCAGTTTCATACTTTGTTCTAAACTCTGTTCACGATAAAGTGGGCTCGTTTGAAATCAACCTTATAAAAATATCACTGCTCCTACCTGCATATATTTTAACGGGCTCACTGAGTGGCAAGCTCCCGGTACAGTTGGTAATGATGGAGATAAAGTATTTCCGTGTCTTAAAGTCGAATTGAAAGTTTTAGGCAGCCATCTGTGATAACTTAAAAAACAATTTTTTTTTCTGTTGCCTTTTTTAATGCACCTGAGTGTAACAACTAACATATTTAAAAAAAAAAATCTAACAATTTTAGAGTTTCAGTTGATTGTAGCATGAATAAAGCGATGAGACCCATGCCAGAGTTAATTTCACATAACGCGAAAGAATGCACAATGTGCATACAAGTAGATCTTAAACAGGGCTTTTCAAAAGTGCTCTGTTTATCTTGGCCAGCCTTTACTATCTCATATCACATTGACAAAGGATGCAGTAATATGTTGAAAACGCGCAAATATATCCTAAATTAGCCTACAACGAAACTTTCAGAACACGCTGAACAGAAATTAACGCTACATGAGTATGTTAATGTTTGCAGGTTGTGGGTGTTAAAATATAAAAGCCTAGTTAAGGTAAATCCTATAAAATAGCATTTGCCAAATAATTTGCAATGGCAATTGTTTGCAGTTGTCTTTCTAGAGTGATGTGGCCGGGAATGGATCTGTACTTTCGGTTTGTAAAATGGGTCTGTGGAGAGTGGGAGCAGGGGGGGGGGGGGGGGGGGGGCACTGTCTCGTCATTATTTAAGGAAACAGTATTAAATCACTAGAATAAAATCAGTGTTTAAATTTTTTTTGATTGAGTCGTAAAACATTTATAGGGCATTTTCGTGCCGATGTAAAGTTTCTAGGGAGACGGGGCTCATGTCGCATTTGTATCCGCTCCTACATGTATTTTCGTTGAGATCTCTCCGAGATCGTAGATTCGTACAATCCATTGCGGTGCAAGACACTCTGCTAAAGGAATAAGTAATTGCAAAGTCTTGTTCATGAAATATTACGTTTATAAAAGCAAACTTTAACATACCCTGTTGCTAAAGTATTCTTCTAAGACTCCCTGTTTGTGACAACTGACTTAAAATACGTCCCGTTTCTTCTTCCCCTCTTTTTTGAACAACTGTCGTATTATGCATACAGATTAATAAGACTATACTAAAAAATTGGGTTTGCCTGTGTTGGGGACACGACCGTTTGTTTTGCGTGAATACGTCTACGTTGACGCGCTCGGACGCCCTGATGTTTATTTTACGTTCCAGGCATCGCTTCACTCGATAATAAGGGGTTTTATGGGTATCACTGGATTGCTTTTGAGATGCTCTTTCCAACCGTATACAATTTCTGTATTTCCTCTTGGCTTTTTGACGAGTATAGGCCGAAATTGTGTTAAGTTTCCTTAATTTATTACATTAAACGCATACAACTTCACCATAATCAAGCCACATAAATGTTTTTATACACGTAATCGATTGATCTTGACGAGAGCTGTCGATTGAAACTCAAACGAGCGTCGTGGCTTCTCCTAGTCAAAAGTTATACTACGCGGAAGGTATGAGACACGGCGAAACGAACTCAAAATTGACCCCTCCCCCCCCCCCTCCTCGTAACATACTCAACTTAACATATACTTCGATCCTTTGGCAATCGAGTGGTGTAATTGAATTTTGGATTAGATGATAGATTCGGAGCTGCAATGCCAAACTCTATCCCCCGATTTTGTTTTCATCGGATTATCTGGATTGCCTCCCAATATGGTTGCAAATTTAAAGACGTACTCACGTCCAAAGAAAAGACAAACATCACAACAATGATTCAATGAAAATGGCGTAACAAATGTATTCTACGGGTAATTACTTACAGAGATTTTTACGAGTTTACGTAGTCATGAAGCCGTCGACCATGTTAGTGATATTGGGTGAAAGATGACTTTCCACAACGGGTCAACGATTTGCTCCCAGACTCGTGCACATACAGCTAAAAAGGTTTCTCACACTGAAGTATGAGCATATTATTGGAGGACTTTCGTTTATTCTGTCACTCATTCGACCATTGTTCATATGTATATGGCTAATAAACCAAATGATGACTTATTTTAAAACATCAGATGACAAATAAAATCTACAAACATAATTTCTAACATAATTTTAAAAATAAGTATTTCATATAAGATTCAACTTGTCGTCTTCATTCATTATAAAAATAAATAATTTATTATACAATTAGTTGGTAAAGACATATTTCATACTTGTCAAGATACATAGTAAGTCTCTGTCATAATGCGTATTGCAGTCGGTTTATGAACAATAACGACACAACGTATCCAACTTAGAAGGATACAAGACGACAATTTTGCTCATCTTATAAATTTCATTTTGGTTCTATCAAAACCTACATTACATACATTAAAACCTCCTTAGTAAAAATCTATTTGATAAAAACGTTTCATTAACACAAGTGTCAGGGTATTTCTTCTCAGGGCGAGAAAGCATTTCAATGCTAATTTATATGTTAAGTAAAAAATATTTGATAATTTTATTACAATGTAATTTCAAGTCAACCGGTAAAAGGAGTTCATGTTGGTGATAATAATGTCATATTTTACAATATGCCAATTCAGTATATCGGTTTTTTTTTAATTTGTTGACTTATTTTTTTATAATATGCAGATACCTGTTGATACAAACCTCATTATTACAAACTGAAAAAATTAAAGTCCGTTGAGGTCTGTGTTAGTGAGATTTCATTGTATAGCAGAAAGTCTATCCCAGAAGCGAACATTGTTATAAGTATTATAAACACATCATAACAATCCGGTATAGGCTAGTCACAGTATACTGAGCATTTTTAAAAGCCTTGCTTAAGATCTACTTACACACATTATTTATTCTTCTACCATACGTAAAATTAACATTGGCATGGGCCTAATCACGTCATTCGTGCGTCAGGTAAGTAAAAATGCGAAATTATTAGAAAAGAAAATATTTAGCTAATATGCATTAAAATCAGAAAGCATAAGAAATATTTTCAGTATTCACAAATGTTTAATTGTAATTTTTATTGCAACGTTAACAGACTATACAAATGGTTCACAAGGTAGCTATGCATCTCGGTGAACAAACATAGTTTGGAAGCCCATTTACTCTCATTTTGGCTCCCTTTACTACATCTAGGAAGACGCAATGCACACCCTGCCCTTCCGCCTGGTATAGTTGTTACACCAATAGTTATGGATATTATGTGTTAAACTTTGCTGTGTTGCGTGTGTCGACAGTTCTGGGAGGTGATCTCTGACGAGCACGGCATCGACCCCACAGGGACCTACCACGGAGACTCTGATCTGCAGCTGGAGCGCATCAACGTCTACTACAACGAGGTTACAGGTTGGTGATCTCACACATCCTGCACGCTATGTACCACATGCTCGTGCTGGTTGTGCGCGACAATATACCTACCGCATTTGACCAGGGGCACTGCTTTGTGGGCATATTTTTTAAGTTGCCCAAGTATCATGTTCGTATTTCCAAACGGTGATTATAAGTAGGGGAAGAGATATTTCGCGAAAACATTTCGAGACGAGATACAGTTCAAAGTACTGTATGGGTCGTCCAGCTTCTTTGATTGGCTATGAAACATGTTCTGGTCCATGTTAACTGTTTGCGCACACATCACGAAGGTCCTGTGCCGGATCCATGTAATCTTGAGTGGTTCAGTCAAATGCGGACACGACACCGCCAGCCTATGGAGAAATAATAACCGCTGAGGTGTATATAGAGTAATGAAATCTACCGTGTGCTTCGATTTTTACGCAAGAAGTCACTGGCCCTAATAACCAGTTCTTTTTAAGCTAACTTTTGTTGCAATATCGCGCAAGCTTTGTTTAGAAATAACGACACATGATTTTATAGACAGGTGGTACAAATTTATAAATTAAAACAGTCGGATGGTAAACTACCACGTTGGCATAAGACCTAGTTTGCAACGAAACTGAGTCTCAAATATAAGTATAGGCTGTTCACGGTAAAGTGAGCACTTTTTAAGACCATGCTGAAAAGTTCCTTTCAGCTTTTTTTGTATCCTATACTATTTTTACTAGTGCATTCTTGGATGAGCTGTTTGAAGACACTGATGGTGGGAATTTTAATACTTCACTAGTCTTTATGGTATTAATCACCTAGTGCATTTGAAATTGTACATTATAAATTTTATGGAAATATCTTTGTCGTTTTACAATGAAAATAAATGTTGGTAACATATGAAGTCTCTCACAAATGCCTCAAGTTTCACTAATTAGTCATCTTGAATATGTATCCACTGAGTCTGTCTTCAAATATTTGTCTTAGGTCGGGAATTAAACAGATACTCACAAAGTAAACTGATTTCCAAACAACAACACGCCCAGCACTAGTACTACTTCAATCACAACAAATTCATTCCTTGTTCCTCTAATCGGTTGTCAGCAAAAGGACTCATGTCTGATAATCTTCGGGTAGTTCATGACATCCAAGTTAATGGCCAAGTACTGAATTTAGCGTAGGCTGTGTTAAAAATGTATTACGTTCAACTTGCTTCAATTTAGCGGGTAGCAAATTCTTGCTACAGCAACGACCTCATAAGAATCGCTTAAAACCACTCAGCCTGAGGGATTCTTAGGATTGTCATATTACATCAGAATTAAGCTACAGTTTATGTATTACAACTAATAAAAGTCAACGATTTATCAAAATAAATAGGGTTACTGCTTTAGTGAAGTTTTGTGACAAACTGTGTCACCTTATAGAAAATATTAATGCCGGCATCATAGAGCTTTTGTTCTCCTTGTATAGTAATAACAAGTAAGCCCGTGTGTTTAGTAACATCGCATTTTCCTTACTTTGATTTTGAATATCTGTGTGGTCATGCATAAGGAATAAATGATAGACAACTCCGACGTCCCTAAGTTCCATCACATTGCATTATTCACTCTATTGCTGCTCCACTGTAAAAATAATTTTGTGCTTGGTACTCAGTTGGTTTGATAATTCATGTCAAGCGAATCAAAAGATAACATTGCCTTGCATCTTTGGCTTGAAGAACCCGCGTTGATTATGTTATGGTTTGAAGACCATCAGGCGACGGCAACGACACAGATGATGGTTCGCAAGAGCTTCACAACACACGGTAGGTCATTTCCAAGGCCCAATGAATGTTATGGCAATGTGGAAATGTCAATCGATACTATAGTGATAGACGTATAAGAAGACGTGCCTCACGGTGGAGTCGGAGCTCTACAGACAAGCTCTCCAGGGAGATGAGACCAATCCTGGAGACGAACATTTATGCATATAATGTATACCAATGCATGCACCAGGTGGTAATTCAGGCCTGGAAGCTTACAAAGTGGAGGTGATATGCATGTTCGTCTGGAGCAGTATCACGATATTCTCACATTGACACCCCTCTTTGTGTTAGGTTGTGGCTCTGTTATAGGCTACGCTAGCAGAGTCATTACTATAAACTGGAGTTATTCCTACCTGCTATAACTTTGAACTGGTTAAGATTTTTGTTTGGTGCTATTTGGCATAGGGAGAGCAAATTTTAGGTGGGCACGTAAAATAAAACACAGTTTCAATTCGCTGTGCCTTTGCCAAATGACACTGAAACAAAAATATCTTGAGTGAAACAAAGTTACAGCAGCAGGTACATAGTAACTCTAGTTTATGATATCTTTCGACAGTATCCTAGATCTCTCAAGACCTCGTTGCTAAGAACTGCCCAAATCTCTCTCGACAGTACGATCAGTTTTTCAGGAGGATTAGGGGTGCACATTTCTTGTTTATGGATATAAATATCCGTCCACATCTGGCTACATTGGTGGATGACTACCTGGAAACTGAGGTAATTACTGGCAAAATCCCCCAATCTCAATCCTATCGAGACTGCTTGAGACAAACATAGATGTCATACCACATGACATTCAGTGCCTCCGCGAAATGCCAAGGAGCTTCGGGTGGCTTTTAAAGAGTTTTGCATATATATATATATATATATATATATTATATATAACATTACATTCACTGTACTCTAAAATACATGGACATAACAGGTGTTACTGAAATTAGACGTTAAGCAAAGCACTGATGTTTGTCTAATGCGCAGGAGGCTGGCAACTAGTGCCAAGGTGTTGGTCAATAAGTATATTGGGTAGGTGAGGAGCAGTGAATACAGTTTTTGGAATCTCGGTGCAGATAATAACCCAGGGCGCCAGATATTGCCGGGTTGACAATAACCTGAAGTCGGAGAGTAATTGATGACTCGTTCCTCAGGGTCGTTCGGCCGACGACCACGGCAAATCCTCCAAGTGCTGTTGTTGTCTCCTCAAAGAATAAAATTTATACTGACTGAATAACTACCTTACTTGTTGCATTGTGGGATATCTGGGCTCCCCACGCGCCCATACGAAGCACTGTTACTAATTTCACTAATTTCACCGACTCTTGACCATTTTAGATATACTTGCAGAGTAAATTACATTTTGAGAAGATTGGTGGGAGAAAGCCTCTGGAAATAAACTACACGTGGTAACTCATCACTGCTGCGATTTATTCAATTACGTGATTACATTCCCACCGGGAAAAGCTTAACTTTGGTGCTGTTTACGAACCCGTCACCTTGGGTAATACTGTGAAAAAGACACATGGTCACACAAAATAAATTAATTACAATTTAAGCCTACCCAGGCGAAGCAAGCACTGAGTAGATGCGAGGGGCGGAAAAGTCTCAGGCAGCTGAAATACAAAAGAGGTTCCAGTATGCTAAATAACTGTTGATGTGAAATAATTAGTCCAAAATGAGAAAGGCTGCCCAAGCACGCGCAACATTAGCCCTGATGTGATGCGGCACATCCATTGCAAAGAACGATTATTGCTACTTTCTCCATGCTGTGTGCCTACCTGCTTGGCGGGCTGGCACCCCGCGCTGCATTACTTCCTTGCATACACACTCGCAAATCGGACATGTACCCCGCTGCTGCTGGTCTTGAGACAGGTGCTGACCCACCTTCCGTACTTGTTATTCTCCCCTGGAGTTCATACTCGACAGCACAGTCGTGTGCATTAAGGTCTCGTGCGCCTCCTATGAGATGTGCGCGGATCTCCCCTCTTGCTTGTTGTCCGCTGTTTCCAGCAGATGCTGAGGTGGCAAAGGCCCTTTGTGTAACGCATCCTCCGTCATCCGGATCTATGTCGTCCTGGCGCTTTGGGGACGAGATCTCATACGGTGTCGCCGACATTGTGTCATCTGATGGGAGACCTCCTGCAAGAGGTGCTGCCCCACTCTCATCTCTCCCTTGCTCAGCAGGCTTGGCAGGTGTTGTGCTGTCATGGGTGACATTGTCGCCAGCCTCGTTGTCACCGCGGACGCCACTGGGTGACAGGCTTATGGCATCTCGGTGATACTTGCTCGTCCTTCTTCCCACACAGACCAGATATGTGGTTGGTCCTAGCCTTTTGATAACACAGTGTTGGCCTGTCCATCGCACAGCAAGACCGGCACAGAGGTTTTGGCGGGCTGCCGACTGCAAGATGCGCTTTCATGTACACTAGCTGTCCAAGTTCAAGCATGGGTGAGGTCCGGTTTCTCATCAGGACCCACCCAGCCACGCAACTTTCCTGCCTCTCCCTCTGCTCTTTGTCTCTCTCCCTCCTCCTCTCTCATCATGCCATGCTGTCTTCCATACTCCCGCTAGTGCTGTTGCATGGGCAGTTCCTTTTCCCCGGGAAGCTTGATGTTTTGACCCAACAGGCTGTACACAGGTGACCGGCCTGTTGCGATGTTTGCACGCCGGTGAAGGGTCAAGAGGGCTGTGGGCAGGTGGTCTGCCCAGCTGGTATGTACGTAACCCACACGGTGCCGCAGTTGTATCTTCAGGTCCTGGATGCAGCGCTCCGTGGGGTTGTCTCTGAGGTGGTACACCACCATCTTCAAGTGTTGCACCCACTACTGGGTGCACTTTGCTTTCCACTTTCTTCCTATGAACTATGTTCCATTGTAAGTGTGCACTTGCTTGGTGTAACCCAGCAGGGGAAACATTCTCGTTCCAGTACTTGCAAGATGTTGGTAACTCTTGCACTGCTTATCTCATAAGCCTCCACCAACTGTGAGAAGTTGTCAGTGACTACCAGGATAAACTTTTTCCCCTTGGGGGTACAGGGGTATGGCCCGAATAGGTCCAGGCTTATGGTCTCGAATGGTCGTTTCGGTAGGCAAGGCTGTTGTTGCTGCACCCCATCTGTCTTGTGTGATTTGAATGATTGGCACATAACACATCTTTGCACGTATTTCCGTATGTCGCACGAGAGTCCTGGCCAGAATAAATGCTGTCTGACATTTCAGATTGTCTTCTGTGCACCGGAGTGCCCTGTTATGTTTATTAGTGTGTGCGTGTTCCAATACTTCCACCCTAAGTGTTGCTGGTACAAACAGATGTCAATTAGTGTTGTTGTTTGCAACATACATCTCCAACCTCCCTTCCATCACATGCCACTGTTCCAAGGTCTCTATCGCACACTTCGCTTCTCTCTTTCTTGCTACCATGCAGCTGTTGTGCACCTCGACTATTTCCCAGTACAGTGCATCTACCAGAATATCACCTTCCCCAGCTCGCACCTGGTTCACTTTTACCTCTCAGAATAACTTAAGCATGTTGGCAAAAGGGGGGGGGAGGGAAGAACTTCATCCCCATTCTGCGTCATCTGTAACCACTATGCTTGCATTGGATGCACTGGATAATATGTATTCCAGTTGATTCTCCTTCCCTGGGACGTGCTCCACCATGAAATCATATGACTGTAGGACGACTTGCTTCCTGCCATCCTCCAGCATTTATTCAAAATGCCACCCAGCCCCTCCTGACTGGTGTACATCTAGTAGAGATGTTTTCCTGGCTAAAAAATGCTAGTTTGAGGCAAGAATGGAAACTTTCCTTTATTGCTTGGAACATATTTTCTTCCACATCTCCCCACATGAACTGCTTCTGGAGAGAAAGATGCTCGCCAGGCTGGTGTTTCGAACACACTTGCAAAATCGGGTCCGTATTTTGTATCTGTCTACCACGTCCAATGGTTTTTCATGCAGATACAGCAGACCCAGTGCTGCCGTGCCACAATAATGCATCTGGCCAGCCGTGGTGGTTTGACAACACTACCACATGAGCGCAAAATCACGGTATATAGAAGCACGAGCGCAGAAGCACGATACCGCAGTTGCGCAGCACGAAAGTATTATAGGAATGCAGCAGTCGTGCACGGTGTGGGCAGGAGTCAACAGACGGTGGTCTCTCAGCTGTTCTGCTCGGCACGTTGTGGAGAGCATAGAGGAGGAGCAGACAGATGTTTTCCCCTCTGTTTGTTTCTCCTTCTCCCTCCTTGCAGCATGGTACAATGCATGCAGAGAGGAGGGTTGGCACGCTCGACTAACTCTGTCATTTGTCCCACTGCTGTGAGTTGACATCACTGTCCAAAGATGGTGTCTCCTCGCCACTTTTACGCCACTACCCCCTGTGTTGTTTTGGTGCGCTTTCCTCGCTGGCCCTGTGCATCCTCCCTGGCGTTAATTGGGGCATCTAGAAGACGTCTCTACACTGCCATGTGTCGTGCAGGTCACCCGGTTGACCACGTTTTTCGCTCGTTGTGGGTAAAACCAAGGAATATGTAGGAAAATTGATTGAAAAATTCTGAAAATTTGGGGAAAATTTGGGAAAATTGATTTGGTGCGAGGATATCGTAGGAAAAATTGCTCAGATTTTAAGTTGAGGTTTTGCATCAAAGTTGGGCGACATTTGAGGATTTTCTAATGCGCAGGAGGCTGGCAACTAGTGCCAAGGTGTTGGTCAATAAGCTAAATACTGTTTTGGAATCTTGGTGGAGATAATTAACCAGTGACGCAGATATTTACCATTTCAGACATACTAGCACAATTAATTACACTTTAAAAAATTGGCGGGAAAAGGCTAAATGCCTTGTGACGAACTGGAAATGAACCACACGAAGTAACTCGTCACTGCTGAGATTTATTCACTTACATGAATACTCCCATCGGTAAAAGCTTACATTTGGTGTTGTTTACGAGCCTGTCAGCTTGGGCAATACTGTGAAATAGACACGTGGTCATACAGAATAAATTAAGTACAAATTAAGCCTACCCAGGCGATGCAAGCTCTGAGTAGGTGCGAGGGGTGGTAAACTCGGGCAGCTGAAATACGAAAAAGGTTCTGGTATACTAAATAACTATTGATGGGAAATGATTAGTCCAACATTATGATGGCTGCCCAAGCATGCGAAACACGAGTCCCAACGTGACGTGGCACATACCTCGCAAAGACAAACTACTATTGTTACTTCCTCCATACTGTGTGACTGCATGCTTGGCGGGTTGGCACCCAACGCTGCACTACTTCCTTGCACACAACAATTGCAAATCGGACAGATGCATGAATGATGTGGAGATGAAGGACACATGAATGAACATACTCTTTGAAAACACTCAGGGCTTCAGGGCTGCAAAGGCAGGCATTTTTATTAGTTACGTCCTCTTGCGTAAACTTACCCTGCCCTTTAATTGCACAGATTAAATAAACAGAAATTTCACAGGGTCTATTTTCGGCTTTCTGCACCATGTGCATGTGGTCATGCTCACTCTGCTCGGCTCCTGTGTCGTTCCTTGCCATACTGCACTGCAATTGTGGTTGTAGAGCATGCACACATACTGTGTCATGGAACCTGGTGCGTGGGCACACATCATAATGATCCATTCGTATTCATCCAAAGAGTGATGCTATGTTACGGTGAAAGTGTAAAGGGTCAAGTGTTAATATTTAGATATATTTGATTGATTATGTTATTTTAATAAAGTCTAAAATTGTTGCCTTGTTCCATCGTCTCATCGGTGTTGCATATGCCCATTTTGTTTAATTAATCATTATATTTTTACTATATAAGTAGTTTTTTTCATAGTATTTCTTGTGGGACTGCTGGGTTTGCCTGCTAGCTCCCTTAGTAGTGTCATCGTATACATGTGGATCGGACATCCACATGTGGCTGCTTTGGGTCTACATCACTTTTGCTCAAAAATATTAGTTTTCCAAAAGTAAATTTTGTACCAAAACATTTAATCATCTGCTTTTATCCCAGGGAGAATGCTGTTCCTCAGTCCGGACCTTTTGTTCATAGCGGGACGGTAATTTTTATAATTTAATCATTATGTAGGCTTCGCACCATTTTGCAGTATAGGTGCACTCCGAGGCTAGTGAAAAACATCTTTCTAAGTGCCTTTTTGAAGGGTTATATGGGATAAATTGTTGTGTGATTGATAAGCGCACATCTTATTTTACCAGTCGCCTAATTGCAGTTTACCTGTTTTCACAACTTTTTCATGATTTTCATAATTTCCTATAAGGTGTAGGGGTGGCCTAAACTATCCCTAAGGGGAATGAATAAAGCATTGAAGGAGGCAAAACATCCCTCACTAGACCAGGCATTCCAGGAATATAGCTCTACATCATCATCAATAGATACTGGATCATCAAAGGAGGTCACATCAGGGCCATAGACCACACACCCTACATCAAGCATGCTATCTGTGCTTGTGCCCTTGGAAAAATATCGACGATGCATTCCAACATAGAAAAACTCAATTCCTCTGATAACCCAAACACACCAAGCATTAAGTGTTGCTCTACAATGTGGCCTTTCCATCGCAGTAAAATTTTCAAAATTTTTCTGTGATTTATGGTGTCCGAAATCCAACCAATTTGAATCGCACGTTGTGCATAAGTCACTTACAATGCCATCTGACAACATACATCTTACAGCATAATCATAATGCAAACTCCCAGCATTCAGTGCATTATCCATGTTTTGTAAATCCCTGAGGTGTGATTCATATCCTTGCATTTTCCCATTATTTTTTCAGTGTTTCATGTTTCGTGACCCCGCGTGACCTTTCGGCCATCACAGCATAGGATCCACTGAAACTGATGGTTCATGAATTTTTTGTTACTGGCAAAATTTTCCCATTTTTATCTACCATCCTCATTACTTTTTTGTCAGTTGTGGGGTAGGGAACATCATCACGATGACACCAGACTTTTGCAGCCAGAAATATCCATTTTCCGACAACAACAAGGAGAGTCTGTCACCTTGGCCTTGCATGCAGCATCATCGATCGCTACAGCACTTGTGACATCAGCCACCCCCCTCCCCCGCTTCCGAACCATCATCGTGGGGAATACAAGTAACTGAAGGGGAACACGCTAAATGCCTCTCCTCCCACTCCATCATGTGGAGAACCACCCCTCTCACAGCATACTGCTTGAGTAACAGCCTGAGCAGCATGGCCACTTGGCCCTGCAAAAACCATAACAGTGACCATGTGATGGTTTCTCCACCACGTCAACTGAGTCATGTGAATGACTCCAGTCATCTGGACTGGCCAACAGTGAATGGTATCCCCACACCATTATGCGTGAAATGATTGCGCCTCACGCCGACATCAGATTGACGTGGACTGCACCTTGGCTTTAGGCCATTCACCATGTCATGCATACAGAAACATCACAGCTCACAACAACATCACGAGAGGACACCAGTATACTCAAGTCAGTGTCAACATATGCGTGTGTTTGTACGATATGTACTGTAAATAAGTGTATATAAGGTTTTTCAAGGGTCTCTTTAAATTATTGAGGCAGAGCTGAGTCATATGTATTATATTTATTGTTATCTATTTTGTACTTGCAGTGCCATTACCATTATTATTATTATTATTATTATTATTATTATTATTGTGTGTACCCCCTGTGTACCAGAAGCAGTCCATCCAATGAATTGTTTTTGCCAGTGTTATTGTATAGATTGTTAATTTAGGGTTATGTTTTTGAGTATGCCAGTGCTTATATCACTGAATTATTTTTGCCCATATTGTCTTTGAATTGTTACACATAAGTAAAAGAGACTAATGGTCTTGCAGTGCACTGTCTTGTGTATTGTTATTTTTAGAATTATTTGAGTTGTTGTTTACATTTTCGACATTTTCCAAAAGTCATGAACTTTGTGTTCCACCTCGGTCAGGCCCTAATGTCCCCATGCAACACCAATGGTAAAATATGAGTGTAAATATTATTTAGTAACTATTATTTGAGGTTTACAAAAAACATACATTTTTATCATATTAATAATATAAATACAATACGGCTAGTATTGTGTTACTGACATTTGCTAGTATATTGAACATTCAAATTTAAAACAAACAATGTGCGCTGCCATGCGCTTAACCACGTGCCCGGCGACCTATAAATGTATGAAATCATCTTTATCAGTGTTTATATGTGTCATGCTTATTGCTCACGTAATTTGCCACAGTTTTATGCATTACAGGATGATATTTTTAACACGGGAAGAATACCACAAAGCTATTGCATAATTTAAACAGATGCGGAAAGTGACGTTAGAATGCCATGGCATTCGAGAGTGGACGAGTTGTAATTTTATTTTCTAATCGTCCCGTAGATATGTTTCCATTTAAAAGAAAGGATTTTATGTAATTCCATTTCATTGGCATGAAAGTTGTCCTTTTTGATACATTTATTATCCTAACTCATATAATTAATCACGCCATGTGATTTGTCGGTGGGAGTCTCGGCCAACGAAAGATCTCCGCACCAAGCAGCTAGAGTAATGTCTGAGGTGTTGTGAGGTGACCACTGTGTCGCGGTGCTCCTAGTACATCATCTTTTGAAACTAAATCATCATGTAAGTCTGTTCATTATCATTAATTTACCATTAACATTAATTAATTAACATTAATTTAGTCCGGAGTACACTTCACCTCACATTCCGGTTCGTTTTGTAAATGGCTGGGACAAAATGTACATCTAGTTATCATGTAGGCCGTTGGCTAACTATAAAGTTTAAGAGCCCATCTGGCTTCAAAGGTGGGACATTGTTTTTCAGTGCCTAGTTGGGAATAGTATTTTGAAAAACAATATGACTGGATTACCAGCTTTATTTATTCCTTTAGCCTCATCTTGGTTATATAATCTTCAATATAATTATTTGTCTTAAATCATGCAAGTCGAATCAAGGTGTTGGGTGACTAAAACAACCCTTGGGGAGTGTGCTGGCATTTGAGAGAGGCATACAGCCCTCACTAGATTAGGCATTCTGGATATATTATTATCATGGTGGCGCATTCATCAGAACCGACAATATTGTTGGAGATGGCAGACTACAGGAACAGGCTTGAGGGTGTCGGCATCATGACCCTGAATCTGTAGTGTCATCATAATCTTTGTTATCATACCGGCAACTGGAACCCTAACATGGTAACTCATCGAACAGCACCTTTCCTGTCCATACAACATATTCTTCCAAGGTCCAGAAACATGTTACCATCAAAGTGGCTTGCCCAACTTTGTAGCTACAACTACCGCCAAGTATTCCAGAATTTCACCATATTTCAATATTATCCTTGTGTTATTCATTGCTCATGTGTACCATTCCTTAATGAAATTTTATCTCATACCATTGCCTTGTACGCCACGAGCGATCATGTGTGCATACATTAGCCATTGCCTTTTAGTATCTGGCTCGTTATTACAGATACTGGTGGAGTTTCCCCCTATTTTAACATAATCGCCGACTCGCACATCGTGGGATGACAATGAAATTAGGAAAAGCAATAAAATGAAACTTCGAGACATAAAAGTAATTGTCTCTAGATTCATCCTCAGCCATCTTGGAACAGCCCAAGTCATCGTCCACCAGGCTTGGTGAATCGGGTGGCCTTCTTGTAACAGCCAGTGCTGATGTGAGAATATCACGTACAACCCCCTCCAACCTAGCTGTGTTGTGCCGGCAAGACCACTCCTCCTGCATCGCATGCGTGGGTGACAGCCGCAAACACACCTGTAGAACCACATGGTCTGGCAGAAGATAAAAAAGATCTGTTCACTGCATCTACCGTGTCACAATCACGACTTGGGACATTTCGAATTAAGCATCACTAGCAGAAAACTCGCTTCATTGTGCATAAAGTGTCTGCAACCAAATCCACCATCAGACCCATTTTCACCATAACTCACAAGAGAAAACACATGCATCTGCAATGATCCTACAGCCATACAGCAAATTAAACATGAAATAGAATGGACAAATCAGGATATCTGCAACAGCATGCTAACCCACATTAGCCTGGGGAAGATGAAAGATGTGTGCATGCATTGCCTCAGAACACAACAAGTAAAAGGGTTTATCAATCTGGTATGTCTGTCCAAACTGTGCACGTGCCCACAAATACCTGCTGATGTGGAACCCTACAATCACACATCAGGAAAACGCTTCAGAAATGTGTACACTACAGCTGGTGTGACGGGAACGGAATCGCTATGCTTGACTGCGGGCACTGCAAACTCATTTACCATGAGGGATGCACAACTCCCCAGGAGGGTACATCATGGCCAATTCTACATGATATCAGTTGTACGAGATACCTGCCAGAACAGACCATCACGAAATGATTGCACCCGCCACACATAAGAACAGAACGGTATACAGACAAAGTGTGTCCACCACAGCCATTGAACTGGAAGGAATGTGACAGTGAAATCCGACAGTTTGTAATGGTGGAATATCCACTCAACACTCCACAGCTATTGTTACCGCATTTGTCCACACAGTCTACTCTTCTCCTGCAAGTGGTACCGATGGCAACTTAAAACATGCCAATGTTAACAAATGCACTGGACTTTGTTAGTAAACATCATTTCTGCGAACAACAGCAGTCAACACCTGCCCAGCTTCAGTCACTGTCGATGTACGCAGGCACAGCCAGCAAATACCCTGGTGCTTTCCTGTAAGATTGTGAATGGAGATTAAGCATGTACAGAGTTCATCAGGAGAACTGGTTCACTGCATCGGTAAGCAGTTCTTTAGGGATGCGAATACCCTGGGGGTGTGATATTGCCTGCTGTGGAATGAAATGGGAGAAATTTAGCCAAAATTTTAAGTGTAGGTTTGCCACAACATTTACATCTGTTCATGCATACAGCCAAACCATCATTAGAGAACATACATATGAAACACTGTACGATTTCGCTACAAACAATAGTAATCTCATCTGCACATATCATCCGGGGTTATCATTGCGAGACGTGTTAGAAGTGGTGGAGAGTCAGTCCAACCGGAATACCGGCCCGCCTTAGCACCCTCTATCCACATGTCAGAACAGAAGTGCACGTAGACAGTGTTGTTGTTAGATGCAAACGCTACCACACAACCATGCCACGACTGCGACCTCGTACGACCACTTCGCGATCAGAACATCAACAAAAGTAAGAACGTAAACACAGGAGAAACTGTAAACAAACTGCAGAAACAGTTACGGCTACAGCGAAAACAGCAATTTTGAAGCTAAGTGCAGCGGAAACCCCTCGGACCAGCGCACCGGCATACAAATATTCCAACAGACCAAGGCAGCCCCCTCACCCGTGCAGATAGTGTGGTGGGCTGCACTAGAATAATGCAATAGAATAAGTGCAACCTGCAGTGGGAAAATTTCTCATGTGCTTGGTGCATACCAAACTGTCGTTGCCTTGGACACATTTGGCCCTTCAAGCTTATAATTTTAAATGCTCCACAGATATTCATATATGTTAAGGATGCACTCAACTGTCTTGTCTGCACTAAAGTACTGACGTCACTCGACCTTCAGGGGGTTACTGTCGAATATCAGTAAAACACGAAGACTGGTACAAGGAAACATTCACTTCCCCAGATGGACACCGTATTCAGTTCACAGCCATTCCTTTCGGCCTGAAAACTGAACCAGCATTGTTCCAGTCAATAAGGATCCAAGTTCTCGATAGTGACATTGGTGAGTTTAGCATGCATTATTTTAACGAAATCTAATCCGAGTCTATGACATGATGCGATAACTGTGGAATCTGTGTACTACTGTTTCTTGCAAAGGCAGATGAGCAAATGATTAACTTGCGAAAAATGCAATTGGTAAGCCTGTGGCATCATAGATATCACATTAATCTGATGTTGTGTCAGGTGGTTAGATGAAGGTTGAGGTTAGGTTTGAGAAACGGTGAATATTAATTCTGGAAAGTTCAGGCCTTGGATTTTGTTACCTGGGGCTTCAGGCATTATTTACCTAATAATGTCGATGATGTCGGTAGAGCTCACTCGTACTCCTCAGTGCCGTTTGGCAGACGACCACTGTGTATGCCATCTTCCATGTGTAATCTTTCCAGGGATGGTAGTACTTCTCTGAAATTATAATGTTTTCTTACTGACTGTGCAGTCGGATATATGGGCTCCCCACACACCCGTATGACACTGGTTAGTACTTCGCAATTGCACGTTACCCTTAAATCACTTAATTATACACTTGCAAGGACTTTAATAATTTGACAGGAGTAGGCCCACACCTGAAATACCATACGGTAACCTTAATAAAATTACAAGTGGTATTTTTGTCTTCACTCCATATTTTATTGCGTATTTCTCTTACACACCTAAGTTTGAGACTACTAGCATTGCAGCTGAGATTAGCCCGTCAGCATGGGCGAAACAGAAAAATAGACACGTGGTCACACAATGGAATTTGTTGAAAAGTAAAGTCCACCCAGGCGATGCAAACACTGTGTGTGTGCGAAGGGCTGAGTCTTGGACGGCTGATACGAAAGCGGTTCTGGTTAATTAATGTCTGTTGCTGTTGATTGAAGCAAATGTTGCATGCTGCCCGAGTGTGCGAAAATGCAAACCACGATGTAACGTACTGCACCCCTCGAAAGACAGACAATGACTAACTTGTCAGGCATGATGTGCCAGCCGGCTTGGCGGGCTGGCATACCACGGGGAACATACACATGTCACTGCATATAACCCTAAAACTTACTGTGCCGACTTCCTGTGCGTCTACAAAAAGAACCCTTGCTTTGTTGATTATTATACATGAACACTGAAAGGATGAAATTAAATTGAGGTAGTAACATGTGAGAATGGAAATTACACAAAATAATAAAAAACACTTGCAACATTAATTAATGGACATTAAGACTGTTAATTGGGTGTTTTGTCTACCCGTGGGTCTTAGCGTGGTACTGCCCTGCCTTTTAAGCCCTGTGAAATTATTTTTCCTAGACATGGGGTCTCTTTGCAAATCACTGCACCAGTAGCGCTCTTGGTTGTTATTCTGTGCCTCTGGGATTTGTATCGCACTTGCGTTGCACCTTTCATTGTCCCTTTCATTGCTCTGCACTTGCATCACCAGTGGTGCAGAGTGTGCACACGTACTGCAATGCTGAAAAATCAGTGCGGTCGGCAAACAATCTATGATAGCGGAGTGAGGGGGGTACATGGCACGTGTCAAATCACTCTCGGATGGGAAATACTAACAAAGAGATAAGCTAAACAAACAGCAGATAAGAACTTCCACGTACAATATGTTATCTCCAATGTTAAATTTACACTCGGAAAGAGCCTATATGCGTTGCATGCTAGGTAATACTAGAAACATGCGACAGTCAGGTGAGATGCTTTAAGTCCAAAACCTTGAAACATAAAATGTGAACCACTGTACCGATTTAGTTCAAACAAACTTTATTTGCATGTATGCATTATAACAAGCTCTGCATTACAAGAATATACAAATTGCCAGTATTACCAATGATTTTTCTATAAAATCATGTTTAATCACCAAGTTCATACTTGATATTATGAGAGAGAAAAAACAGGTTATGAATAAAAACTAATTATATCAGCCTGATTAATAACACATTCGTGTACTGGCACTGTCTTCCAACAAATAATGTCTCGAAGACCC
This sequence comes from Dryococelus australis, assembly GCA_029891345.1. NCBI lineage: Eukaryota > Metazoa > Arthropoda > Insecta > Phasmatodea > Phasmatidae > Dryococelus > Dryococelus australis. The sequence continues at coordinate 30,897,945 of CM057008.1, forward strand.
AATTCAACCAAACAAGGAAATTATGAATGCATTATAGCTGTTACGAAAAAAAACAAAACAGTTCCAAAGTCTACGTCAAGCTTAATAATTACATGTTACAGTCCAAATTTATATAATTAACCCAAAAGAACATACCTCTTTTTGCTCTCGTCTACATTTGCTGCTTTACGACACCCCGTGTCATCATCGTTATCTACTGCATAGTTTGGAATGAGGACGATTTCGCACCAGAAGTTAATATCCTCAAAGGTGCAAAGATATATCTTATGTATTAATCGTTACTAATGCATTGTTCCACCAAGTATTTAATATTATATAAGAATTAGGGTTTGGTATAGTTAAAAATATTCGTGTTCAGTATGTAAAGTTACATTCTGCAGTTTTTTGTCTTATTTTCCTTTATATGTTATAGGAAGATATTAGTAGTAACATATTCTTGCCTATATTTGGAATCTTATCATCAGTGTAATTTGTTTGTTTTATTTCTTAAAATAATGCCGGAACTATGAATTATGCTAATCTTTATTACACAAGATCATAAGTTGTTTAAAGAAATGACAACTGCATCGAAAAGCTAATTTCAAACTGACGTGTTTCATTTGCTTAGTTGCTCATATATTTTTGTAATGTTACAGTAACTTGTAACGTGTATCGTGCAAAGAACGGTTCAACTCGGTATTTTAATTTCGAATGTTGGCAAGTCTTGTTCAACCATTTTGTTGCGGCGTTTTCCCACCCGGAGAGCTGTCAAATTTTTGTGGTATTTGCTGATCAGTATTATTTATTTGTGAAATTAGTTAAGTGCCGCGAATATTTGAAATATCGTTTGTGATTAGCTGTATTCCAGGTGAGTACAACTGTTAACTACATCCCGAGCGGGTGGAATACGATCTCAGAAATGTTTGGTTATGTATGATTGCGGTGCAAGTGGTTTCCGGTACATATTTGACATTTGAGATTCAAAACATGATTGGCAATAGTTACATTATTTCCGTGTTTGACTTCCGCATCTGTTGTTTATCTCTGAGTATCTCTCGTGCCTAGCAAGCACGTTAGTACTTGGCGATTTGCTTCCGTGAGCAGCCGCAAGTGATCCGTGAAAGAATATAAGCCCTTTAATAAATAATATATAGAATGTAGTCATTTGACAGTGCTTCAAGCGAATTCTTTACAAGTATTCAGTACGGCGGATAGGGTGCCCCAGTACCACTACGTAATTGTATGTGGTGCAAATAAAATACGTACCCTATTCTATTGGGCAACAGCAAAGTAAGTTTTATATTCTTAGAAAATATGAACGCTATGCTACATTAAAATCCTTTGAATTCTACTAGTTATGTCCGAGTTGTTAGGCTAAACACGATTGCTAACGTATAGAACATAATCAAGTGTTTACTCGTTATAGAATTACGTACGTCTCTAGTTATACAAATATTTAAAGTGTTTTGTTATTGGTAGTTATTAAAACTGTATTCTTGAGAATCTTAATATCTTCAATATTTCCTTTCGGGAAATATATATTTAAATGCCAATGAATTTACATCTGGAAAGGGTTTTCTGTTCCTCCCTTAAGGCGTCAAACAATTTTTTAACGCAGGGGGATAAAACTTTCAATTGAATGTACTTATTGTTTGAGTATACTCATTACTGTCAAGTGCATTTCTACTGCAGACCCAATGTTGTTACAGCCTGTTCACAATAAAGTGGCCACTTTTGAAATCAACCGTAGGAAAAATGCCACTCTCCCTGTCTGCATATATTTTAACGGGCGCACTAAATGACATGCACCCAGTAAAGTACTAGGTACTAGGTTACTAGTTACTAGGTATGGCAAGTAGTTCCATATCTAAACGTCCAATAAAATGCTTTGGGTAACCATTTGTGATAACTTAAATTATCTCTTTACCGTTCCGCATTTTTAATGCAAAGAAGTGTAAAAATGAGCAGATTTTTAAAATATGTACTTTCCTAATAATTTTACAGTTTCACTTGACCTACGCATGAATTTAGTGCTGAGGCCCCTGTCAATGTTAGGCCGTGTCCCATTTCGTCGAGAGAGTACTCTCTCGCTCACTCTTGACGCCACAGAGAGTTGTCCCTACTTTGTGAATAGTCGAGAGGGAGAGTGAACGACGATGTACACTCGGTGCTCACTCTCGCACCCTCTCGCAGCCATGTTGTTTTCAAGTCTAACCTCAAATATCTGGACATATATTTTGTTGCTTCTAAAGCAGTGTTAGAAATATTTTATTGACTGAACTTAATCATTGCGATTGTGAAATGTGTAATAAGAATAAATTCCGTTGGATATGGATCATAACAAATTATGTTTCATTTAAGTTAATTGTGTGCATATTATTAAATATTGCGAATTGCACATAACGATCATATTTTTAATCGTGAAAAAATTTAAAAAATTAAAATAAGTTACTATTTCATAAAATACCGTAGGCCTACATTTATTCGAGGAAAGTGAAAGGCCAGCAATATCTTTCACGATTCGCTAGTGTGAGCCAGAGTGTGCCAGAGTGAGAGTGAGCACACTTTCGAGTTGAGGCACACGGCCTTTTAATTCTACATAAGGTGAAAGAAGAGAGCGCGTGCGTACAAGTAGATTTTATGCAGGACTTTCAGTAGTGTTCATTTTACCGTGAACAGCCTATAGATAAAAGTGGATTTTATACCGAGGCATCGAATCTTAGCTTCGAATGGTGACGCATTGCCCTCTCTCTTCCAACGTCACGAAAATTGAACTACGGAAGCGAGTCGTAGCAAGGAATTGAGATAAAGAACGGCACGCATAGGATTTTTTAAGGCAAGCTTTCCCTCTAAAAGACGATAAACTTATGACTCAGACGGACGTGGACTGGAGATTCTAGGTTGCAGATTCTGAGCCTTCAAAACTTCCAATTTAGCGGAAAGATTCACGCTGCATTTTAATCGCAACTGGTGTACGCGCGATAAGAATGTGTCAAGCCCGTGGCTAATTTTAGCTCCTGTGTAAGCGCCGATAAACTTGTGACCCAGAACGAGATGGTGACTCTGTGAGACACGTTTAGGGCCTTCTATGTACAGAACCTTCCAGTGTAGCATAAAGATTTGCACTAAATTATAACCACAACTGGCATATGTACTACAGAATATAGGTATCATATTCATAGCGACTGGTGTCAAGTTTTTGTTTAAGTGCCGATAAAGTTGTGATTCAGAACGAGATGAAGATTATCAATATTGCAGATAAATTCGCTCCTTCCAGAAGCTAAACGACATCTTCTCCTATTTTCCATGTGCCTACTACCCCTATCTGTCATTTTCTCGAATCTTGCCCATTTCCCCTCTTTCCAGACACTCCCCATTTAAATAATTTCCGGAGAATTCTTTTATTTCTTATCTTCCAGAAACTACACAAATATCCTATTACCTAGAAAATAACACCCTTTCAAATTTTTGAAGGTCTACCACTATAACTTATTTTCCATAATTTACACAAATTTCCCATTTAGCAGGAATTAAAACAAGCTTCCATTTCCCAAGAACTGCCCAGATCTCTCATTTTCCAGAATCCTCCTCATGTTCCCATTTTCCAAAGACTACCTCCATTTTTAGTTTTCCAGAAAATTCCCTCAATAGGCCCTATGTATTTTACAGAAACTACCTTCATATCCCATCACCCAAAAAATAATACCATCTCAGATTTAAAAAGAAATTGCCACCATATTATATTTTCCATAATCTACACCAATTTACTATTTACAAAAAAAAAAAAAAAACTATTTTCCAGAATCTATTGCTTAGTTACCCTTTTTCATAAAACTACCGCACCTCCACTTTTGTAGAAATTTCTCCATCCATTTTCAAGTATGTAAACCATTCTCTTATTTCCCAGAAACTATGAATATTTTCTATTTGTAGAATCTAGCTCACCTCCTAATTTCCAGAAGCTCTCGCAAATAACATTTTCTGGAAAATACCTACCTTATCTCACATTCTTCAGACAATTCCAGCTTTACTTATTTTCTTGATATTGCCACAATCTCCAGTATTCCTGACTACATTATCCTTCGTTTGTCATAATAAACCGAATTTTTCAATTTCCACCCATCATATTCCATCACCCTTTATCGGAAACTACTATCCTCTTCGATTTTCCAGAAAAACCTATTTCCCGTTTTTCAGAAGAAAAAAACTATTTACCATTTCTTGGAAAATTTCACCACCAACATCATTATCAACATCCAACCTTACCTCCCAATTTCCAGAACCAACTCCAATTTTCTAAAACATCTGCGATTTCACAATCTCTATTTTACAGAAAATACCACGACCTCACATTTTCCATAAACTATCCCTATCTCTCGTATTCAAGAATCTACACCGTTCTCTCTCTAGAAACAACCCCAACTTATATTTTGTAGAATCTACCCTAAATCCCCATTTTCCAGAAACCACACCTAAACAGTTTTCAAGATAATTCAATTACCCATTATCCAGAAACTCCAGCTCCCATTTTTCGGAAACTACCCCCATCTCCTATTTCTTAGAATCCACTCCAATTTCTCATTTTGCTGAGACAGCTCATATCTCCAATTACTCTGAAATTTTCCCCCATCTCCCATATTCTGTAAACATTCCTTCATTCCCTATTTGCCATAAACCACCATAATCTCCTATTTCCATAAAAAAACATATTCCATGAATAAAACCCCAACTTCCCCTTCCATTTGCCACGAATTTCCGTATCACCCAATTTCCATAAATTTCTCTCATCTCCCATTTTCCTGAAACTACAACTTCCAATTCTCAAGAAACTTACTCATATCCAATTTTACATAAACACCAGCTATCTCCATTTTCCCGGAAACTATCCCCATTCTCCAGAAACTGCTCCTATTTCCCATCTCCTAGAATCTAATTCAGTTTTACACTTTCCTGAGACTACTACCATATCCAGATTTACAGAAATTTCCCCAATGTCCGATTACGATTAACTTCCCTCATTTCCCAGAAATTACCACAGTTGCCCATTTCCCTGAAATTACACCCTGTTTTCATTTCCCAGAAACTTACACCATTTCCAGTTTTCCAGAAAGTACTTATTGTTCCCTTGATACAGGATGTTGCAAAATTGCATATCAATACTTCGGGGGAACGTTCCTCACATCTGGAGGATGAAAAAAATGTTAAACGAACATAGGTCCGCAAACGCTTTGTTTCTCTACTATAGCCCATAATACATAACGTACAGTGTATGGCCCACGGGCTGGATCATGTTGCTGTGGAATGTCAACGCAGCGTTCGTTTGCATGATACATGGCACTTCACACTACAAAATTACACCTATAGGCTGTTCACGGTAAAGTGAGCACTTTTGAAGCCCTAGTAACTTTTTTCTTTCAGCCATGTTCTATCCTTAACCATCGTTTTAAATAAATATTGCTGTGCAAGTAATAAACACAATGTGTATATTCCACCGCACTCGGAAGTTAACGTCTAAGTAAAATATATTTATTGACTATTATTCTAAATAAGAGGGCTTTCAAAAGTGCTCACTTTACCGTGAACAGCATATATAACAGTAGGAACTCTACAGGAATTAGGTACACATGTGCGAAAGCTTATCGTCGCCACTAAAGGAAATGTTCAAAATGCCCTCCGCCAGCACGAACACATGCCTCAACCCTCCTTTGCATGGACTCCCTGATGCGTTTGAGGGATCACTGGAGTGTTCCTGATAAAGGCTGTTCGCGATTATAGTGAGCACTTTTTAAATCAACCTTAGAAAAATCTCACTGACCCCTGGCTGCATATATTTTAACGGGCGTCCTGAGTGGCACGCGCCCAGTAAAGTTGATAACGATGGATGGGAAATAATTCCGTAACTTAAGGTCGAATAAAAAGTGGTTGGTAACCATTTCTGATAATTGAAATTATTATTTTTTTGCTTTCTGTTTTGTTTAAGTGCTGCGATGCGTAAAAATTAGCAGATTTGTAAAGTATTTACTTAATAATTTCACAGGTTCACTTGACCGACGCATGAATAAAGTAATGAGACCCGTGGCAATATTAATTTTACATAAGGCGGAAGAATATACAACGTCCATACAAGTAGATCTTAAGCAGAGCTTTCAAAAGTGCTAATTTTACCGTGAACAGCCTATAGTTTCGCAGCCCGCTACAGTGTGGTTACGAAGGGTGCCCACATCGTCCGCTGGGGTTGCATACACAACTGCCTTTAAATGCCCTCACAAATAAAAGGCTAGTGGATTCAAACCAGGGCTCCTCGGGGGCTTGTATGGGGTTGCCAATTACAGCTGCGATGGCATTCCACATTAACATGATCCAGCCCGTGCGCCATACACTGTACATTGTGTATTACGAGCTGCAGGAAAGGTTTGCGGACCAATGTTAATATAACATGTTTCCATCCCCCAGATATGAGGAATGTTGCCCCGAAGTATTGACATATAATTTTGCGACATTCTGTATAAAAACTATACCATGTCGCATTTTCTAGAACCTACTTATCCCAGTTTTCCAAAAGTGATCATTATCTCAGTGGTTAGAAATAGTATGTCCGAGCACACATGACATCTGGCAGTGTGGACTAGCAGCCATATTGGATCCGCGATCGTGGATGACTTTGACGTTGACCTCCATCTGCCATATTGAATCCACCATCTCGGATGACCTTGACCTCCACCCAACATATTGGATGTTATCGTGGCCGCCATATTGGGAGCCGGTACGCCACAATCTTGGATGTCACATACTCTATCTTTCCACCTTGGTACATTCTGCTCTGTCATTCCTTCTCGACTGCTACTTATTACTCCAACCGGATATTGTCTGATGTTAGCTGCCACCTTGAATGTCTTTAGGCCGCCATCTTGTTTCGTCTACGGCTATCTTGTTTCGTCTATGGCCATCTTGGTTCTCATACCGTATGCTGGGTGGTGCTAGTATGTATCGGCTTCCATATTGGAAGTTTCATTTATTGCCCACCAGGGGCGCCATATTGTTTCCCGCACTGTCTGCTAGGCAGCAGTAGTGTCACCATCGGCTGCTAGGAGTGCTGTTGTCGGCGTGCGGCTAGGGGTGATGTTCCTTGTGCTTTATGCAGACACTCGTCTCTATCGATGTCATATGGTTCAATACAGTATAAAAAGCTGAAGAGGTGAGGAGCGGCGAACTGCCGGATCTCGAATTGGTAGACAAGGCCCTTTTCGACTAAGCTACCAGGACATGGGTACCAGTATAAGTCTAAATGGTGTATACGGTATATAAAATAACCATTGTATCAGGATGGGTTTAAATATGGTATGTATAAAATATAACTGTAGAGACGAATTTCTCCTAAGAATGTTATAGTCATGAGTAAGTTATGTCTATTCGAGAAATTATATTATGTGCGATTTAGTTAAAAGTGATAACTTATAACAATATGCGACTGATGACTGTACATGGAAAATAAATTTGTTCCTAAATGTTATAGGCATAAGTTAGCGATGTACATTTTAGGTATGGCCATTATATTAACTTATACAACAGCCATATTGACTAGGCATTAAAAATGCATAATTTTATCAATAAGAGATTAACTTTAAAGCTTACAGACAAAAAAGTGTATCGAGCGACCTGTCTATGGATTCGCATTTTCAAAAATAATTTGATTATGATGTAACATCAATTGCGCCTATACAAGAAAGAATTTTATAAATAAAAGTTATGTATTTATTATATATATATATATTCATTTTATTTTACCTTTTAAATTAGTACATTGAGCATGATGTCTACGGATTCGTATCTTCAAAGAGAATTCCAATATTATGTCAGAAAACGTGATTATGAGGCAATGACTAGCACCATAATGTATTTTATAAGCATAGAATTCTGTACATAAATATACCAAGTGTTGTATATTTTCGGGCTCGTGTTTTCGAGTCGAGTGACCCCCATAAACATTGATTATTCGCATGTGTTCGTTGCCATATTGACTTTAATAGGCATAGGCTCGTTGTTAGGTTATTTTGAAGTAATTATGCACTGAGGCTGAGCTACGAATACAGAACAGCAGTTGCCTTACCTCAGGTCGTGTTTTAAGTGCATTATGTGTATGATGGACACGCACGAACTTATAGGCACATCTGGACATTATCATTAAACGACTGCTGGATTTAGACATGGAATTTTGAACATATCAGACCAGTAGAAGTCTAACCAAGATGAAAATCGAATTATGCCTTCAGCCTTTTTATAAATATAAATTGACACCATTTTACACCCCTCGCAGTTGTAGCCATAAAATGCAGACCAGAGCCATGTGCTCAATTATGCCATAAGCTCCTTTATAAACATAGGTGACTACCATTTTCTATCCATTGAAGCTATGTATAGTCTTCAAATGCATATCATAGGCACTGCTCATGACCTAGACCAAAATGTTATTTCCCATTACGCACTAGGTGTTCTTATAAACATTCTTGGTTGCCATTTTCCATCCATTCAAGCTGTAGACATCATAGATACTACCTGTGACTCACATTAAGATGATAATGCCGGTTATGCCTCAATCCTTCTTATCATAGTTTACCGCCATTTTCAAACCATAAGTTATAGCTGTCAATTTTGTATCACATTCTGATATCAATCGTATAAAAAAAGTTATGTATAATTTTTTTTTTTAGCACATATTGTGTGATGTATCTACAGTCCAGTATCTTTGTTATAGAAGTCGAATATGAAAGCAGATTTGTAGATTATTTGCCTCCCTATGACGGTTTGTACATTGTATTAAAAGAGGAATGTTTAAAATGTAGTGTTGAGTCTTTCAAACACAACTATAGCGCGTGATGTGTCGTCGGTCGCGAATATTTTCAAAACTTGTTCGATACGATGTTATGCACAAGTATATTTACAAATAAATGTTTTATGTATTTAATTGTTAAGTTTTTAAAACTTAGAGACTTAAATATACTGTATTGCATGTCTACTGGAATATATTTTTTTAAGGTGAATTCAACTTGATCGGAACCGACGACTGCATGTCTATGTCCCGACGCCATATTGCATTTAATAGGAATACCTATGACTGAAGGATCCGAAAGTATATATGGGGGCAGCTTATGCGTGTACTCATAGCACAAAAACTATTTGTTGCAATTGTATGACATTTAATTGAAGTCAAATTCTTTGCGGTCGTGGGTATTTTTACAACAGGTAATGTGTCCGAGGCACTCATCATTCCATTGTAAATGCTTAAAAAGAAATTGTCACGGACATTTTAGCCGTTACAAGGCTTCGGCAACCGATATTTTCCGCGGACCTAACAGACACACACACACACACACGCGCACTACATCTTGTTTATGTCCACCATATTGTATCTGGCAACCATCTAGGGTCCTGGTTGTGGACCAGTTGTCGTATTATGTTGGTCCATCATCTAGGACATGGCACTCAGGCGAGGACTAATGGAATGGCGACCATTGTGTATTTCTCCACCATCTTGTTTTTTGTCGAACCATATTGTGTCTGAAAACTGTCTAGGTTCCTGGAGGAGGACCATTGAACTGGTGGTAATATTGTGCTTGTCCGTCATCCAAGACATGGCATTTGGGTTTGGACCAGTGGACTGGCGACCATATTGTATCTGTCCAACATCTTGTTTCTGTCCTCCGTATTGTCCCTGGCAACCGTCTAGGACATGGCTCTCGGGTGTTGACCAGTACTAAATATCTTGGCACAATAGCATTATTGTCTTTGGGCCTTCTGTGAAGATGTGTATGTAGTCTTAAGCTTCTTCCACAATAGAAAACTTTAGCATTTGACTTTACGTTTCCTTTCCTCTGACGAAACCACCAGTACACAATACAATATTGTAAAGTCAGAGTTCAGACAATTGAACATTGGTTCTGCCAGCTTCGTAAAAATGTGGATCTTGCTATGTAAATTATTATTATACTAGCCAGGAATGTATTATAAGCGCATTTTATCAATACAGCCTTAACATTTGTACTAAAAGTTTATTTCAAAACAAAAATCTAATTTGTTTACTTTATTAAAGTGTGTCAATTCATGTATTTCCTCTTCACATTATATTTGTTTGCCATTTATTTAATTTAAGACGAACTTTATGTTATATACCAAGATTAAAATCGCCCTACAATAAAATAACGCACTTTCCACATAACCTCTGTTAGATTCTCGGCAAAATGGCTGCTTGATTTTGACTTTAAATTACAACTTTTCGAAATCGTTAAGTCAAGAGTGCTTGACTTTACCTCTGACAGTTCCGTTGTGTCGAGCTCCATAAGAAACAACATGTCGGAAAGCAAACGTCAAGTCAAAGTTAAAGTTTCCAATTATTGTGTAATGGCCTTTACTCAACATACTCGATCTCACATCGCCAGTGGCTTATATAATCTTCAAGCTACACGAACTTGGTCTCCTGCTGAGGCTGACTCTCGGCGAAACAAACTTTTCGCACTATGTCAATTCGCAAATAAGTAAAAAAAAAACTGAAATATTTAAGTACGACAGGGGAAATGAAACATGGATACGAGAAAAAAATCTACTCTCTTAGCTATGCCGCACGACATATTTTTTCGTGTTTGTGATATGCAAGTCGTAATTCGTCCAGGATGTAAGTAAATTAGATGATCTAAGCTGTTCACGGTAAAGTGAGCACTTTTTGAGGCCCTAATTACTTTTTCCTTCCACCCAATTTTTATCCTTAAATCACCATTTAAAATTAATATTGTCGTGTAAGTAATAAACACAGCGTGTATATTCCCCCGCACTCGGAAGTTAACGTCTAAGGCTAAAATAAAATATATTCATTCACTATTATTCCAAGTTAGGGGGCTTTCAAAAGTGCTCACTTTACCGTGAGTAGCTAATGTACACATTTTTGATTATTTTTCCTGCGAAGCCGCTCTCAAGACTGCTTTGTTATAGGCTGCCCGCGTGTTGATTCAGAGAACGATCAATTCTTGCTTGGAACTCCTGTAATCCACTGCAAAATCCAACACTACGACTAACCCATTTTCGGTTTATAAAAGCAGCTTGCAAATAACTCAGAACTGCTTTCTCTCGTCGAAAGGACATGGTGAGAATGATGGGATACTGTTCTAGCGGTGAGAAAATTTTATCATCGGCCGTAACATATGTAAATATTAAATCACTTGCAGCACTCGACAAAGATACCGAGCTAGCATATCTGCAACAGGACAAAATCGTAATCGATTTGTCGAATGAAGAATAAGTATGAGGTAGTAACTGTTATAGTGTTTTTTTACAAGTCTGTAAAATAAAAGGTAAATTATACATGTAACTTCTGTGTTATTCGTTTATTTTTATCGCGGCTTATATTATGCTGTTCGGAAGAAACGATTAAAACTAATCTGAGGTACATGTACATCGAACACGTTATTCATTTTATCATCAAATATTAATTTTTTCTGATGATTTTACTTAGTTCCTTGATACGTACAAATACCTGTAAGCTGTGACGATATACGTACATGCTTGGTATAGCTATTGGCATGGATTTATGTGAAAATTCATTCATGTTTTCATTTGGAACAAAAGTGAACGCATCACTTGAAAAAAAAAAAACTGTACAGCCACGGAACTTTTCGTGTACACTTTGCCAGTAGTTTAAAGAAACGATTATTTAGTCGCTAATCGATCCTCCTTCACACTATAGTACGAAAGGCTGCTATAGGCTGTTCACGGTAAAGTGAGCATTTTTGAAAGTCCTGCTTGATATCTACTTGTATGCACTTTGTGCAATCTTTCGCCTTATGTAAAATTAACTTTGTCATGGGCTTCATCACTTTATTCATGCGTCGGTCAAGTAAAACTGTGAAATTATTAGTAAAGTAAGTAATTTACAAATCTGCTAAATTTTACACTTCGATGCATTAAAAAAGACAGAAAGCGAAAGATATAATTGAAGTTGTCAGAAATGTTTATCTAACACTTTTTATTTCACGTTAGGAACTACTTCCCATCCATCGTTACCAACTTTACTGGGCGCATGTCACTAAGTGCGCCCGTCAAAATATATGCAGGTTCATTTCAAAAGTGCTCACTTTATCGTGAACAGCCTTTAACAATCATTACCTCCCGCTCCGCGCACTGGAAAGTCACTGACATAGTTTCTATATGAACATAAAATGTCTTACAAATGATACTCTGTACCGAGGCAAATAAAAAAAAAAACCAGCTGACGGGAAAATATGTGCGCCACATCACCACGTCATATGCCTCGGCCTCGTATGAATCTAGAGACAGCTAATTTCAACAGCACTCACATATTATTCAAACAGCAACATACATTTAATTTCTCCCCAGGGTAGGTGAAACTATTGTCTGGCGGTAAGGAGTTCACTGTCCACCATGTTATTTTTACTCCCAGCTCGATCAAAACACATTCCTTTGTCAACAGCAGGCATCAGGCAATAGCGGCAGAGTAGATAAGTGCACAGGAATGAAATGCGGTGGTTCTTTTTATGTGGGCGAACCCATTCGCCGATTGGCTTCGCAAAGCTCTGTGTACAGGTCCACGTGTCTGATTGGCTACCACGTGTAGCGGGTGATTCCCTACTGGCTGGGCTGCCAGCTGATTGGCGAACGGCGTTACGGCATGCTTCTAGTCAGTGACAGCATTTTTTCCTGTGTGTACAGTTAGAGTTCTTTGTATACACAGCTGTGTTGGTCTTCAGTGAGTTCTGGTTCACCTCAACTACCCATCCAAACCCGAATGCATTTAGAGTTTAGTGTTATTGTTATTGCTGTGTATATTTCACTGGTCTTCCCCAGACGTCTTGAAGAAAGGCTGAGGCGAGTGAGAGGGGCCGCGGTGGTGTGGTGGTTAGACGGCTCGCCTCGATATTAGTGCCGGACGATGCCGCTGGTCGCCAGGTTTTCTCGGGGATCCCCCGTTTCCCCCACGCTGCCACGTACTCGCCTCGCTTCATCCGCGTCGGCTCTCAAGACCTCGATGTTAAGAGCCACCCAGATCTCTACTGGGGTGAGTGACATGTCGTGGGGCTGTACGAACGACAATATAACGACAGGCGAATATAACCGAAACACGCCGAAGGAAACCGAGAAATGGAAGGATTTTCAACTCGCCGGGACTAGTTCAACTGAGCTGAAAGTCTGTTAAACAGTAATAATAAAAATAAACATTTACAGTCAGAAGCATGCGAAGTTCCGTGCAGGACTAGAGACTTTCGTGATAAGCACCTGCCGTTGAACACTGTACTGGAAAGTTTAACGATAAGCTTAAATTTACGAACTTGGGGTTATTTGAATTAACTGCTATTTCTGCAAGAATGTAATTTCATAGAATCTTCGATAAATTTACTATAATTTTTATTTCGAAGTGATGTATAAAAAAAATTGTTTTCCGAGTTGTACATGGCATTTTTGTTTGTTTGTTTTTTTTTTTTTAATACTAAATCGGAGAAGTTCTGAACGAACAAAAATATTTTTTCACGTTTAGCTGAGTCACAAGAAAAATTCAATTTCGTATCTCGGTAAAGAGTTTGAATTACCTCTGTATGTTTTGTGTGTGTAGTTTTCTACCTATAGGCGGTTCACGGTAAACTGAGCACTTTTGAAAGCCCTGCTTAAAATCTATTTGAATGCATGTTGTGTATTATTACACCTTGTGTAAAATCAACATTGCCATAGGCCTCATCAGTTTATTCGTGCGTAGGTCAAGTGAAACTTTGAAATTATTAGAGAAGTACATATTTTACAGATTTGCTCATTTTTACACTTCGATGCATTAAAAATAACAGACAGCCAATGAAATAATTTAAATGATCAGAACCTAACACCTTTTATTCGACATTAAGAATTGGAACTACTTCCCATCCATCGTTACCAACTTTACTGGGCGCATGTCACTCGGTGCGCCCGTTAAAATATATGCAGGTAGGAACAGTGGCATTCTTCTAAGGTTGATTTCAAAAGTGCTCACTTTATCGTGAACAGCCTTTACCATGAGTATTTCAAAGCAGCGGCGTCTGCAATACCTAATTGTCATTCCGTGCATTAACCTCACTTTTGCGTAAATCATTTCAAGACGCCCACCACTTACCTAGCGCGTGAATTGCCCAAAGAATTCTCCCTTCCGACAAATCCGGAATAAAACTTTCAACGGATTTCGCGTATTGCAGACACAATTTGGAAGCCCTTCGAGATGGCCAAACGAGTGCTGCATCTTAACCCTTTTAAGGAGTATGCACGTATATACTCGGGGCTACGTTTATATGGACATTTATTTGCTCTTGAAGACAAAGTTCACACTTTTATAGTTTTACTATTTCGCTAGACTTTGTCGGAATCTACGTAAAAAATTATAACTAGTCAATATTTCAGTTTGTAAGAATAAAACTGTCCTGTTTAATAATTTTTCAAACGAACACGATGGATTGTAAAACTTGCTACTTCTATCGCGACACATTAATTGGTATACAGCCAACGCGTGACTTCATTGGTCGACGACCAACCAATAATAAACGTTGCAGAGTACAGTAGACGTGTCGTGTGGAGACAGGACCAGTAGGTCGATGGTAGGTGGAAATACAGAGACCAACCCAGATGACATTGCTGTAGTGTAGAATATAGGCAGCTCACTTGAAACTTGTCCTCGGTGATAGTAAATCTGTGCCGTCCTGAAAGGTTTAAAACGGCACTAAACTAGACCCTACAGTCCTCGTTAACACACTCGAGCAGAGGTCGCTTGTTCATTAGTTTCCGTCAGAGGCAGAACTCATTTCATTGCCCCACCCGACCTCACGTAATGAAGCCACCAGAGTTTACCGTTGGGCGTGACAGCTGAGCGGAGCTCCAGTAACACGCACGAAACTAACCACGTGCTTGTTTGCCGTCTAACGTGGCGTGCAGTCCATTCACGGTGTTGTGAACACCGGGACCCGAACCTGCGGCGCCCAGGTAGATGTGCCCCCCCACTCCGGCCGCGCCGTTGACGTCACGTGGCACCGACGGTGGAGGGCAGGACGAATATTGCAGGGCGGCAAACGACGTCATCCGAGGCACGTGTAAAAAGGCGTTCAGTTCCGGGCCGGGGACACACTCTGCGATACTCCGGGAGACACCCGACTGAGGACGTCAGCCAGTCAGCTTCGAGGACATTAGGATCGTCCCACGACGGAGGAGTTTCGTGCGTGGACGATAAATTATTCAGTGTTACGTGAGTCTCGTTTCCCAGTGCAGGCCGGTTCAGTTGGGAAAAGCTACGCACCGTGATCTAGGCGTATAAGCTAATTGAATGTAAAATAGTATCTCAGCTATAACATATTGTCATTTTGATTGCAGAAACATTCTGAGGATTCAGTTCAAGCAGCTACCTTTTGTTCTTATAGTATTCTATAATTTACTGTAATTCAAACTGATATTAAATGAGTATTTTTGTAAATTATCTTTATTATTATTAGACTCCATGAAGCTCGCTCCCCGGGTATTTATATAGTTAGTTGAGAGCTTAAATTAGCGGAGATTGAGAGTGTAACAAGAGTCTGGTCGAGTGACCGAAACAACGGTTATTTGAACATTTTTTAAATCAAGCTCTGGAAAATGCCACTGACCCAACCTGCACATATTTTAACTACCACACTTAAAGTGACATGCGACCAGTGAGGTTGGTATAGTGTATTCACGGTAAAGTGAGCACTTTTTAAGGCCCTCCCAACATGCGTTAACCACTAACAAATATATTTTATTGCAGCCTCAGACGTTAACTTTTGAGAGCGGTGAAATCTGTACACTGTATTTATTAGTCACATAGCAATATTTATATTGAAATGTACTGGGAAAATTGAAATTCGCTGAAAAGAAAAATTTTGCAGGGCCTTAAAAAGTGCTCACTTTACCGTGAATAGCTTATAACGTCAGAAGGAAAGTAGTTCCATGTCTAAACGTTGAATTAGAAGTGTTGAGAAATAATTTATGATTACTGAAATTAATTTTTTTTGTTTCCTGCGTTTTTAATACAAATTAACTATACCTATAAGCAAATTTGTAACATATTTGCTTTTCTAATTATTTCACGTCTTTATTCGACCGACGCATAAACAAAGTTACGAGGCCCATGGCGATGTTAATGTTATATAAGTTGGAAGAACATACAGCGTGCCTACAAGTAGATCTAAAGCAGCGGTTTTAAAAGTGTTCAGTTTATCGTGAACAGCCTGTACCTCGTGTCCAGCCTGATTTTAAAGACGCGTTCGTGTCAAAATCTTCTGAACGATTATCTGCCACGACCATTCCCGTGAACCGACCATTCCGGTTTCGACTTAGCAACTGGGCAGCGTTCATCTCTGCCGCCACCGTGGCATGTGAGTGTGGCACTTACTGACTAAAGGCTGTTCACGATAAAGTGAGCACTTTTGAAATGAACCTTAGAAAAATGTCACTGCCCCTGCCTTCAACGGGCGCACTGAGCGACATACCCCCGGTAAAGTTGGTGACGATATAGATGTAGAGTAGTTCCATATCTTAAGGTCGATTAAAAAGTGTTAGGTAACCATTTCTGATAATTTAAATTATTTATTTTGCTTTCTGTTTTTTTTTTTAAATGCATCAGCGTGTAATAATTAGCAGATTTATAAAATGTTAACTTTTCTAATAATTTCACACTATCGCTTGATTGACGCATGAATAAAGTAATGAGGCCCATGGTAATGTTAATTTTACACAAGGCGGAAGAATACACAACGTGCATACAAGTTGATCTTAAGCAGAGCTTTCAACAGTGCTCATTTTACCGTGAACAGCCTATAGAAATGAAGACAAGGTAGAAGTGAGTCTCCTATATTCACGGCTGCATGGCCATCAGTTCTGTTGGCCTTTACATTGCAATTTACAGCCGTACTGTTGGTTAACACGTCACAGGACATACCTACTAAATTGTACACCGTTCAGTATTGGCCGGCTCTCCGCCAATATAACGCCGAGTTGAAAGTGTCCCAATCAAATGTTCTTTCATGTGTAGAATGATATGCAGTGCATCCTGATCGTATTTTCGCTTGTGGGGCAAACGTGATTAAATAATGAGAGAAGCTTTGATTACAGTTGTACATGTGAAACGAATAACGGAAGGAAAAGAAGTTGGATTTCGAAATAACTTCGAAGATGTTGCCTGTGTCTTGACAAACATGGTTTTAAATATTTCATCTGGATATTAAGTTATGGAGGTGTATCCAAGATGACAGGGATCTCTCAACCTTAAGGTTACCGCCTAGCTTGAAGTTTTTATCGCGTGTGAGGCCGAAAAGCGCGGGAGCGATAAGGGCGATACTGCCAAGCGCACCAAGTCCCCCATCGCCACTAAGCACAAGGCTCTGAGCTGGCTTGCAGTGTTCTCGTCGCACTGATTGTACCTGTGGGAATTTTGAGCGGTGACCCTATTATTTTATTGGTGGAACGTCTGTAGGAAGGTTCGACTCAGGACCCTTGAGTAGTTTTTTATGCATCTGACGCGTATATTGTGAGATACAATGCTTGGAAGAAAAAAAAATCGTTGTTAGCTATTTTCGAGTACTCAAAAATGGCGTCGCTAATGCACGTGACGTCTTGAAATTGATCGCACTTTTCTGATAATTTTCATGGTGTCTGTACTACTTTTTTATACGTTCATCACACTGAATAGTCGGGAGCAGTGCTCCATAGGCAGTTGCTTTACTTCAACCTTAAGAGGGCACGGAACATCAATTAATGCTATTGAGGTCTATCATAATTTACCAATTTTATCGAAGCCTACTGAGAAAACAAAGAAAGGGCAACCATACAGAATAGTTTTTACTAACTACGAGAGAGCAAATATTTTACCTGGGTGACGTTATTCTGCCGAGATATTTCTGACGCCGTCAATTTTTGTGTGTTTTCGTGGCGCAAGACATTATGCTAAGTTGATACAGTAATACCGCAAAATGCTTGGTCGTTAAGTTGGCAAAACGTATTATCTATGATTGCCATTTTTACTTTTTTCTATGCTGGCTTTCTAAAACCAGTAAACATCAATTTACGTATTTGGTGTTAATTTATGTCCCACAAGTTAGGGGAGATTGTAACAGCTCGCGCGCGTCGTTACGTTCAGCGAGGAAACTGCTCCCACAAGGCGCGTGCTAACGTGAGTTCAGGTGCGCCCAGCGTGCGGTCAGAACAAACGGTCGAGAGGGTAGTGTCGGCTGCGGGGTAGTTTATTTGCGGTGGCAGAAGTTGCAACTACGCCCGTAGTGCTCATGGCCGGCGGGGCTAAGTGGAGGGGGAGGCTCAACCACAAGTAGTTTGTTGGGCGCAAGGGTTACCCAAGTGTGCGGTCTCGTCCTTCAGGGAACCTTAACATTCGCCCTTAACCCCCCCTCCACCGCCTGCAATGAACTGCTTCACCCCTCCAACCCTCCCATCGCCCTTCAGTTTCAGGGTACACCACTAGCTTTATATAGGTTGTTCACGGTAAAGTGAGCTCTTTTGAAAGCCCTCTTACTCGGAACAATAGTAAATAAATGTGTTTTATTTCAGCCTTAGGAGTTAACTTACGAGTGCGGTAGAGTATGCACATTGTGTTCATTACTTACGTGGCAATATTTATTTTAAAAGTTTGTTAAAGGATAAAAAAAAATGGCTGAAAGGAAAAAGTAACCAGGACCTTAAAAAAGCTCACTTTACCGCGAGCAAGGGCCACGGTGACTGAGCGATTATCACGCTCGCCCCCCACCAAGGCGAACCGTGCTCAATCCCCGGCCGGGTCACCGAATTTTCACAAGTGGGGATCGAGCCGGACGATGTCGTTGGTCGGCGGGTCCTCTCGGGGATCTCCCGTTTCCCATTCCGGTGCCGCCCCATCTTCACTTCAGTCACCCTCATCGGCTCTCGCTGTTAAGAGCCGCTCAGATCTCTTCACTTCATATTACCGTGAACAGCCCATTTTTACAGGAGGGGATTCGGATTTCATTCGTCCTTCCCCTTTTTTTTCCCCTCAAGGTGGACTTGTATTTTATATTACAGCAATAAATCAACGCATGTTTTATAACATGTGCAAAACGCTGCCCTACAAGACGTAAATAACTATTTTCAAGACCTTGTTACGTTTTTAGATAATCACTGCCGTTATTATTCTCGGAGCACTGATGGAAGAAAAGAAACATTTTTGTATTCTTATATTCAATCAGTGCTCCGACAATAAACTTAACACAGCGAATTCGTAACAATGTAAGAAGGTGCTCAACATTTTTATTTACGTCTTGTCTATCCAAACATTTTGAAAAATCCTCTGTAATACAAGTTACGACGAAAATTATATAAATTTACGGCTTGCGTGCACCATTCCCTTTAATACCGCAATCTCGCGTGTACTCGTCGAGGGAGAAAAAAAAAAAAACGACGAAGAGGGGAAGAAAGGAAGTAATTGTAGATTGGCGTCGCGCGGGACAAATGAACTTCGGAGAATGGCCGTCGCGAGTAAGTCTTCTTAAAAACCAGCTGGGCGGTGTTTTCATTTTCTCCCGCGAAACAATTTGGGCACGGCGGAGGCGGCGTCTCCTCGGGGCTGCGACGGGATTAAAAACAACGTCCTCTTCCCGGGATTTCCTATTCTTCCGTCGTACAAAGGCCGAGCGGGGAGGGGCGGAGGCCATTCTACGACGCTGAGCTGGCTGCGTACAGTAGCCCGCGGCCACCCAGGAACATGCAAGGATAGAGTCTTAAAAGGCTCTTCCAGTGGTTACGTAAGCTCGCGAGTTTGAATTTTGCGCAAGTCCTGAGAGTTGAGTACCTGTTTACTAAATGTAAAATACAAATTCAAATCACAAATTGTCAGTTTTTTTTACGCCTTAATTTATGTTTATGAGTTCTGCCTTCGTCAATGATTTCTAGAAAATTCAGATAACTTCGCAGTATGTCAGAGAATGTGACGTGAAAATTTCATGACGCAATGTACAGCCGTTTTCAAAATTAAAAAAATATTTTGTTTAGTCAAATTTTTAGCCGAAAAACTAGTGTGGATTCAAGTTGTACAATTTAAAGCATTATATCAATTAATCTTAATATAGTACGTTAGCCCCAATTGTATACTTTAGAATGGTGTTCCATTTGATGTTGTTCGGGTAAGGTTACAGCTTTTGTGCTCGAATAACTTGAAGCGTGTTTGCGTGCATGTGGGTCTCGCGCTGCGGTGGTTGTCGCCGGACAGACCAAGTTTCCATGCAGCCGTAAGTAGGCGCTCCGAGCGTCATCCTTCGGAACTACTTGCAGCCAGGCACCACGAAACAAGACTTCCGCCACCCTGCCATCCGCCCCGGAGACGGGGAGCCCCCCCCCCCCTCCTTCATGAGTCTGAAGGGGGTGGAGGGAAAACAGTTACCAGGCTTACCGGGATGGTATAGGCTGTTCACGATAAAGTGAGCACTTTTTAAGGCCCCTCCCAACAGGCATTAACCGCTAATAAATGTATCTTATTGCAGCCTCAGGCATTAAATTTTGATAGCGGTGACATGTATACACTGTGTTTATTGGTAACATTGCTATGTTTATATTAAAAAGCAGTGGGAAGATGGAAATCGGATGAAAAGAAATATTTACAAGGGCCTTAAAAAGTGCTCACTTTACAGTGAACAGCCCATAGCCGGAGGGGGCTAGCCTCATTCAAGAGTTCTCTCTAGTCATGGGCTAAATGGTTCATTTAGAGGAGCGGTTCAGATCCGATTCACTCTCTGTAATGAACCGGCTATTTTGTATGGTTCATCGGTTCAGTAGGGTTCTTGACTTATAAAGGCTAAATTTCTTAAAAATAGTCATTGGTGATCAAAATATACTTTTGAACCAGCGAATTTGTCTTAGACATTACCTTAGGCTATAATTATAATCTTCCATACTAATCAACATTTTTGAGACATTTCCGAGATTTACAAACAATTTGTACATAAAAGTTGGGCGTTCTTTAAATTTATAATAAAATATTTTTTTTTATATTAACGATCTTGCATGTTGTAATGTGAAAGCACTCTACTGTGTCGCGTAACCAGAAATAAAATCTCCCGAGTGGAACAAACACGACTACTAACATTAAATATCACAAAATATACTGTGAGATTGGAAACAATATAAAATTATGTAATAAATCTGTGTTAAAAACTGCACAATAATGGGTTAATGGGTACGTACAAATGGATATGCACAAATGTTAATGGACCCGCGTTAGTGAACGAAGTGCGAAACAATTGCAGGCAAAACCAATTAGCTACAGAGCCTTCCCGGGGGAAATGTGTGCAGTTATTGTCCGCATTAGTTCAGGGCGTTGACGAAAGAGAGAGAGCGAAAGTGGAGAAATAAGCGAGAGAACCGTTAAAAACGAGCCGACGTGAACCGCGATCCGCCACGAACCTAGCTATAGGCCGTTCACGGTAAAGCGAGCACTTTTTGAAGCCGTTCCATCGGAAATAATAACCAATAAATATATTTCATTGTGGCCTCGGACTTCTGGTTTTGGATATGGTGAATGTATACGCTGTGTTTAGTACTCACGTGGCAGGGTTCACAATAACAAGTGGCCGAAATATATAAATTGGTTAAAAGAAAAAAGTAACTAGGGCTTCAGAAGTGGTCACTTTACCGTGAACGGCTTATAGGGTTGGGGGGGGGGGGGTAGTAACTGAGTTATTTGTATCAGTGAACCGTCGAACCGCGGTTCTTTTTCCGTGAACCGGCTCTTGCGAGTTCTCCTGTGCGAGTCGAGCGGTTCGCGAACCATTCGCCCATCTCGAGCCCTCTTCCCAGGGAGCCAGTTAATCTACCCCGGTCTCTTCATTCTCGCTCAGGAGACAATGCGATAAGAAACTATTGCGCAAAACAAGAATTCGCGTGTTTTAGTCTTATCAGCTAGATCCCGAATTCCAGGCAAACAGCACCAATAGTGTGGTAAAGGAGCGGGGTGTAATTTTCTTAAAGTTTTTTTTGAGTTGATTACAAATATGCTAACCCGCAAATCGAAATCGGTAGCTTTCAAATAGTTTTTACTTAAAAACCAATAAAACACATTTTTTCTACTAATTGTTTAAAGTGTGTTAAAGGTTTTACGGTATACAGTTAGGCACCAATTTTTACAAATTGATGGGATATCGATTATAGTGGGCTCCGAACCACTTCCTACCACTTAGGGCTCTTCGATTTCAGTCATATCGGAAGGTATACGCGAATCAAAACGAGTCCGACCTCACTAACTAAGCAGTTAAACTGTAAAACTTTAAATCAATAAATAATAAAGTATCCAGAATAATCTAGAAACCCATAACGTTAATTTATTATTAAGGATTATGTCAACTACTGAATTTTCAATCAATGACAAACATGAACAATATTCCTTTAAGCGGCTGTAAAATGCATCTTGCAGCGTTCTTTTGCGTAAATTTCATAAAAATGTATACTCTTCTTAGTAATGTAAAGTTATATGCTATAGTTGTTTTAATACGGTAATGGTTTTACAAAAGCTATTATTTTAAAATAGAGTTGCGCAATCAATGTATGTTAAAAAATCAAACATACATTGCACTAGAGATAAAAAAATATGAAAACGTTTAGAAGAAGAGGGTATTTTCAGCAAGTGTGCATTTAAAACTCGCCAATATATTTCTTAATATCAACTTTACATTTGTTTGATACTACTTAGATGAGCGTTTTTTTTTTCCTCGAACAAATGTTTCTCCCCTTGCAGTGCTGAATAAAAAAAGCATTTAAAGGGCATATGAAGCCGAGAGCTTACACATATAATATAAACTTTGGTAATTTTAATTTTATTGCAAAAATACCATATTTCATGTGATGAAGTTTATCATAAATCATGTGGCTACTAATTAGGCATGTGCACTTGTGTAGTAACAAGTTCTCGCCAAAAAGTGACTTCTGCAAAGAATAGCAATACGTTACTGAAAACTAATGTGCCTATTTCCCTCTACATGAGTGCAGATAAATTTTAGAAAAATTCTTAAAAGCTTAAATGGCAGGTAAGCATCGATGACACATTGACAGCAATGTCACTGGAGATGAAACCAGAAGCATGTGAAGCAGTACCAAGACAATTAAAATACACGAGCGACTTACCCGAGATCTGAATTCATAAAAACTCGTAAAATTAAGATGGACTGCAATCAACTGTATCACGATGTAATTAGTCTAATGTTTTGAATGCCAGGGTTCACTAACCTGAAATGTTTACTTAGCCACCATTTTGAAAATAAGTGCCTGAGCCACTAGAAAAACGTAAGTTTATATGGCCTACCATAACGCTACTTTTGTGGAAAATTCGTGGAAATCTTTTGATTGGTCTTCGAGAGATGGCATAAAAATATATTTTTCGAACAGAGCTATGTTATAGAAATTGCCTTAAAAGAGTTCATGTATACGATATTTCTAACAGACACTATCACCATAAAATGCTTGATTGAATTTGGTTGAATTGTTAAATAGATATGCCAAACATATCTAAAAATGTATATGGCCGCCATTTCGAAATTCGATGCCTGGCCGTATTTAAATAATGAAACTTTTCATGGATGGCCTTCTGTAGTTGTGAAAATTTGGCGGAAATTAGTCGAATTGTCCCGGAAATATGGCAAAATGTTCAATTTATTCACCTGGCACTATTTTACAAAATAATCAGGCAAAAAGAGGATCTCTGTATGCTTCTAATTAATACTGTTTGCGTAAAAATTCGGTTGAATTTTGTTGAAACGTTTCATAACTATAACAAATTAATATAAAGTTAAGTATATGATCTTCATATTATGTACGTCCATTCCAGACGTTATTAGTTTTATTTCAAACACCTCACTAACAATTGAAATGAATGTAATGCATATGAAAGTGACAATCCTACATGTTCCTAGGCCCATCATTGGGGCGTACGTAAAATGAATTACTGCTGGCTGGTGTTGTCGTTTACACGTACACTGTGTACGCTGTGTATTACACAAGTGAAGAGAAACCCGGCACGTACGCACACGGTCACATAAGTCCTACGTGGCCTACGCAAGCTGTCCACATGTATTCCTACATGTACTTACGAATTACGTCATGCCATTACGATATGCCAGATAAAACTCTTCTAAACCAATACCGTGAACTCGTACACAACAGTGTGTGAAATCCTGTATTTCCGTTCCGACGTATTTTCTTCGCGTAAAATTAAAAGTATTAGGTATTAATTTTAGTTTTTTCCCCAAAATTTTTCTGGTGAATGTATGTTGCAGATAAATTAAAATTCGGTGGCCCAGTTTGATTTTAGTAGTACGAAATACTTTAGAATTCTCACATAAAAATTAATTTTAGCCCTGTCTAATTTATGAATTATATATCTGGAATTCGCATTTAATAGGCTGCTGTTAATGTAATGAAATAATTGTTATTGTTATATTAGAACAACCATTAGTATCTCTGTAGAATTATTATCGTGCAATGTAGTGTTACTCATGCCACTGTAGTTATTTGTCAGAGGTTGCTTTATTGACCAGAATGGCACATAAAATTTCACTTATGACTATTCCTGCAATATGAAAAGCTTTCTCTATATCACTAATTGTATGTGTAAGCATTAATATTTTTTTTCCGCCCTTGTAATAAAAAGTTCGATGACTGGTTCAGATGTACTTGACATTCTATTTTGCGAGGTTAAATGGCCGTTAAGATAAATACCGTACAACGAGGCGAATACGAACGGTTTAGATAATTTTGGTGTTTGCACCTAATTGTGCTACGTTTCTTTTGGCTGATTCCCTGTTTTCACTCCCCGAACTGTGTATTTATTGGTGTGAAATTGCTGTTGTCAGAAATTTTGGCATTGTTTTCAAGTAAAATACTTGTGGAAAATGATCCTATTTCGAAATAAGTTTTCTAGGGCTGACTGTAATCCTGTATAGCGTGGAAGGGAGAATAAACTGACTACAATATTATTTTAATCTTGGACCAAATAAATTATCACCACTAACAGAGAATTCTGACGTGGGGTTTGAGCTTGCCCGGCTCCACAGGAAAGCAATGATTTTGCAGCAACGTAACACAACTTAGATATGCCCTACCGATAATGGGACACTCAGATACATCAGTTGCAACCAAACTCTGTAGGCTAGAAATAACATGCATAACACGGGAAAGGACAGAATCAAAAAATACCACTAACTACATAAAACGAAATACACACAGATACTTGCGAAAAATAGATTAGATTTAATTTTAATGAAAAAAGTCTTGACTGTAACACAATAAAAATACGTCCTATCTGCACAAATATTATTTTGAAAATCACTACAAGTTTTATAATTTTATGACTGTAGCCGCTCTCGTATGTATCTCTTATTAAATTAAAAGTAGTATTATGTGCGAGCTAGCAAAGAGGACAGAGTGTCGTTATATGATAGCGGTGGCAGCGCGAACGATAGGCCGGTGGCCGCGTATCAGTTACGAAAAGCAAGCCGACACGATAACCTCTTATACCACGCATGCTGCTGACCCTGGTCGTATAGATCTCTGCGTTTTTCTGAAGAATGCTCTGGATTACTGACCTCGTTCTCTCAGTGCGACTCGGGGTGTGTTGAACCTCCCAGATGGTCAGGGAATACTATAAATATTGTGGCAGGCCTCCGGGCCGAGAGTTGAGTTGGAGTTCATGAGTCAATTAGTGGCTGAGTTCCGAGCGATAGAAGAACGAACGGCGAGTGAAGTGACCAGAGGAAGGGAAATCTGCGACTGCGAGCATCAAGCAGTGAAGGGTGCGGCTGGCAGACTGGACTATTGGACTACATGCGTGAATGAAAGACATGATAAATTATGGCAACAGAAAGACTGAACGCGTGTTAATAATGAGTATGAGTTAGGCTAATTGACTTTAACCAACAGAAACAACTAACAAGGACGTTAATTAGAGTTGAAACACACTAAATATTGCGCTTACTGCAAAGTAAAAATAGTAAAAGTGGAGACAGATAATTTAAAGCTGTAAATAATAGCAAAGTGAATAAATTAGAAATAAAATTTAGTTTCCTTTATTTCTTATTATTAATAACTCCAACCCTCAGGCGTCATCCCGTGTAAAGGCTGTATTGCCTTTGTAATTGTACTACAGTTTGTTAGGACGCGCCCAGGACGGATTTGAACCAATTGGAAACAGCTAACGAGAAGCTGGTCCAATCACATCCAATCAAGTTGAAAGGGAAAATGTGTCGTCACTGCTGCAGAAGCCAATAAAGAAGTGGCACCGGCTCGAACATGTATAGGACTGTGCTGCCAGAAAATTACGCGAATTTTGCATGTATCTACATATCACGCATTACGCCACGCGTTACTATGGCAACCACATGATAAATTCCTCTTTGCAATGTAACCCATATACAGTAACTTCGTGGTAGACATTATGAAACACTTACAAATATGATTAACCTTAAATACATTCCTTCTGAGGTTATAACATCTTGCAATTAACAATAAAGATTAGATCAGAAGTAAATAAAAAGTATATATCACAAATAACAACAAACAAATAATTATATGTTACGTGATTACGTATAGTGCAAAAAAAAATTACCATTCTCAGCATATATTTAAATTTTTGCGGGCGGCAAGATAGGGATCCAAACGAAGGCTCGCGTCTGTGTAGCTGTCTCTTTAAAGAAGTCCTGAAAGAGAATAGTACTACAAATTGAAAGAAACAGGACAACATTGTTTGTGTTCTTCCCCAGAGAAGTCGAAATTAAGGTGCGTTATTGGTAATATTCTGTGGTTACTAATGTTTAATGTCTTTTCCATAGCATGATGATACAGCACGAGATTCAATTGAACATGCCTTATCCTGTCCACAGTTGAGTAACTTAGAACGAATTAAAATATTCTAGTCGATAGGAAATGCGTGACAAGTCCAGTCCGCTGATTTTGTAGGACTGTTAAAATATTCAATGTAATGGCAATTTGTGTAATATAATCCTTGAAGTCAGTAGTCCTAACACAAATGTATGTCGTGTAGGGTTGGAGAGTAGATTAATAGGAGTGATAATAAATAACCTAATGTTGTGTGGGCGGATCTAAAGGTGGCTGTAATAGTCACACCCACTTTGTTTTGCTTATTTGTCATATTGCATGTTAGCGTGGGAATTGAAGGGGCCTGCGTACTGCTGGCACCTGCCTAGCTGCGTGAAATGCAGAGGACCTAACCAAGCTAATCCTAAGTGAATTACAGGGGTTATGTGTGCTGATGCTCTTATCACATCTCGGAAAAAGAATACTAATGAATAACAGGAATAAATGACTAATTAAATACCTAACCAAACTAAATATAATTTCACTAAAGGTGAATTACAAAGGGTGTCTGAGCAGATGCGCTATCGTGTATCGGAATACGGACAATAAGGACTCGTAGAATTAAATCTTATTCTGAGACAATTTAATTTTTGTATCTTAATCCTGTTAGTTCTTGTTGTGCGTTGTGAAATGTGTGATACACCCAACCCCTTAGATTCACCTAACATGACATTAGGTTAGGTCATGTCTTCATGAAATTAAAGTGGCTAAACGACACAATTCAAGGAATGAAGTTAGTTTTAATTAAACAGAAATTTTGTTACGTTACACATTTCTTTTTATGGATATGGCACGTTATTAGTCACTATTAAATTTTTTTAGGCATAGTACAAACCTTTAAGAGTTTGGTGGCAATGGGGAAAATAAATGTGCATTTTATATACAAATTGAATAACTCAACTAGAAAAACACTTGTTAATACCGACAGCCACTGCCTAATATGAAACAAGTGCAATAATTTTACTGTCCATAATGTGGTTCTCCGACATTTTTGCGTTGTAACCCGTATAAGTACAGGATAGGTACACGAATTTGAGGTAATGCAGCTTTGGGGTTAAATTAAATTCTCAGGGGGAAAAAAACGCAACAAATCATTAAGATACGTGTCAATAAAGCACCACGAGTAATCACAGATTAACGCTTGGACATACAAATTAAACAACGCAAATTGAATAATAACCATTGCGCTGTACTTCTTCCATAGCAACTGCCTAGCAACGAGTTTGTTTGCATCCAAGATGGCGGCGCATAGGAATATCTATTGCAGACGACTTCAACAGTGTATACAGTTCAGATGGTTCTAACCTTTCGGTTCGAACTCTATTTTAAGCAAGTATGACTTCGGAGCACTCACTTATTTAACTGCCAAGGATATAAATTTAATTTGAATTCCTCAGTATCCACTTTAGAAAACCTTTGTTTGTGCTGCAGAATTTTTGTTTAATCTTTCGCAACTTGAACTATCTTCACGTTCGGGGAAATTTTTAGATTTTGTACTGATAGCATGCTACTGCTTCCAGAAAGTGTGATAAAGTTGAACTTTATAATTCTTATGTTATTTGTGTTAGTTTGACTTCATAATGAGGAAAGTCGTGCCTTGTGAGTAAACGATTTTATTTAGACTACTTGCGTAATTAATTTTGAGTTGTGCAAAACAATACACTATAGGCTGTTCATGGTAAAGTGATCACTTTTGAGGGCCTAGTTGCTTTTTCCTTTCAGAATTTTTTTTTAATCCTTTAACCACATTTTAAAATAAATTTTGTCTTAAGTTATAAACACAGTGTGTATATTCCACAGCACTTGGAAGTTAACATCTAGTGCTAAAATAAAACATATTTATTGGTTACTATTCCAAATGAGAGAACTTTCAAAAAGTGCTCGTTTTACCATGAATAGACTATACAAAACGAACACACGCGCATGATCACAGTATACGACGCTCTCAATAGTTTCGAATTTTTCCTTCACAACATGAAACGTTTTTCTTTTCCTTGTCTGGGCTAGGACTCGAAAAGGAGGGAGGGGGAGGGGCTACCCTGTAAGCGGATTGTCGCTGCTACATTTTCTCCACCCTTTAGCTTCATTCTCCAACATCCAACTGCAGAGTACAGACACCTGGCTGGCCCGAGCAAAGCCGGTTTGACGAGTCAAGCTCCCGACTAGGCTTCCACTACGAAGTACCATAGATGACCGTTGCTGTAAGCACGCTAAGAGGCGCTAGTGTCGCGTGGAGCCCAGAGCGAAAACACCCTCCCTTTCAATGCGCCCTAGGCGACTGAACGGGAAAATGAGGCGCGGCCACAGAGCAAGTAAGGAGACAAGAGCGGACACTTCCATGTCGTAACGATCTCCTTATTTTGAAGTCTTCGTCAGAGGTGGTAGGTGGGTGGGTGGGTGGTAGGTGCCTGGACTAATACCAACAGCAGACACGCGTCACGAAAAATAATCACGTATTACAATAAAACAAAAATAATAGTTTTTAAATGATTATTTTGTAATATACACGCTTCTTGAAGTAATTAATAATCACGTTGTGTTCAATGTTTAATAAACTAGCCTATTTACAAAATTTGTTTTCCCGGGTAGCATTTCACAGCTTGCAATATTCCTGAGAGGTTCTAGGACGAAGTTTTAAAATTGCTTTATTAGAACCTACTTGACCAACACCATTTAGTTGTCGAATGCTGTGTTCGGCAATAATTAAAAATATACCTGTGCTGTTTGTGGTAGCTCTGTCTTTGAAATATTTGCGTTACATCCAAATGTGACCAACAGAACAGAATAAATCTTGCACAAGCGGTGCAAAAACCGATTAAATATGTCTAATCGTTTTAGTAAGTTATTCAATCAGCACCTGAAATATATGTAGGTTAACTCAGTACGTTTAATATACAAACCACTCATAGTTTTGACTCAAAACCGATCTGTTCCATAAAATCATTAATTCTAGTGGTAAAATGAATATGTTGGTGTTTCCACAGGCACTAACTTCAAATAACGCAATTGTAAGCCCTATCTAGTGTCTCCCCCCTGGGCGCGCCAACTTATGTAGCTAGTCCACGAGCTATGCCATATGTTAGGACTGCTATTGCGATGTGCCTGTAACGCACTAGACTGTTAAAAATGAAATTGCTAACACGACGTTTTTCTAGACCACTGGAACAGCCGTAAGGCGCCCGTCTACCTGGCGTTTGAAGTGCGTTGCAGTGTGTTCGAAATACGCGTTTTTCTACGAAACCGTTAAACGTGCGTCCAGTGTACTGACCTACGACAAGAAAACACATTTCAGACGAAGGCTGTTGAGGGTGTTCAAGACCTCGCGTTAATTAGAAACACCATTTCAGAGCACGCCAAAATGGCTAAAAACGGCTTTTTCAAAGCGCTGTATCTCAAAATGTGCGTGTCAGATCCATACAAAACTAGTCGAAGGTCATGCATTGAACCTTCCTACACACTTTCCACCAATAAAATAATGGGGTCGCCCCTGAAAGTCCCATAGGTACACGCAACACGGCGAGAACACTGCACGCCAGTTCAGAGCCTTGCGCTTAGAGGCGATGGGGGACTTGATGCGCGTGACAATGTCGCCTTTAACGCTCCCTCGCCTCTCTGCTTCAAA
This sequence comes from Dryococelus australis, assembly GCA_029891345.1. Classification (NCBI taxonomy): domain Eukaryota; kingdom Metazoa; phylum Arthropoda; class Insecta; order Phasmatodea; family Phasmatidae; genus Dryococelus; species Dryococelus australis. The sequence goes on from CM057008.1 coordinate 30,928,447, forward strand.
CGCGGAATAAAGCTCCAGGTAGACGGGCGTCTTAAGGCGAGTTTACGAATAAATACTGAATAATTAAGAATTTTACTCAATGACTCGATAAGCATGCACAAAATAAACAATAAGAAAATTTGCAGTTTATGATTGAATTAGCGACTGCTAAGTATAGCCAATCAGAATCGTAGAAGAAGAAAGCAATTGACAATACCTGGAAATATGGACAAGAGTGGAGATTATTTACATATATTTAATTCTTTGTGGTTACTGCCTGTGTAAACATTTAAAAAAAAAACCCGCGATATCTTATAGAAGGTTATCTTATAGAAAAGGTTAATTAAAACGAATTCAATAGCCTCTTCCAAGAAATAAAACATCACCATGAACTGTTTTTTTAAATTAAGAGGATACTGTCTCTCGATTAAAATAATTATTTGCATACGATTTTACGATACTACATGACCTTAATCCAAGATGTAAATACAGTTTCCCACCAAAAACAACTGTCGCTGTGCTCTGATTGGCTACTTCGTCTTGACTTGTACTTAAGATATAAAATATAACCATCTCTAAGTCACGCCAAGGACGCATACGATCCGTCAAGACCCGCACACGACAGTCATAAACTAATACCCTTGAGCACGTTGATTCATACCTTAAGCACACGGCAAACTTATTATGTAAGTCAATCGCAAACCGACCTTTATAGGTGGACAGATTGCATATTCAATCCACGAATAAAACCAACCACGTCATTCTAAAGTTCATTATTGCTTTTAAAAACGCCGAAAATAAAACTATGCTACGCTTTATGGAGATAGTAAGTATTCTGTTTTATTATGCAAAAATGGGTTGGGTTTTTTTGGGGACACGGCAGTTTGTTTTGCGTGAATACGTCTACGTTGACGCGCTCGGACGCCTTGATGTTTATTTTTACGTTCCCGTCTCCTCTTCACTCGATAATATGGGGTTTTATGGGTATCGCTGGATTGCTTTTGAGATGCTCTTTCCAGCTGTTTACGATTTCTGTATATTGACTTGGTTTTTTGACGAGTATAGGCCGAATTGTGATAAGTTTTCGTAATTTTTTACGCTTAACTCACACAATTTCACCATAACCACGCTACACATATGTACTTACACACACAATCGATTGATATTGATGAGAGCTGTCGATTGAAACTCAAACGAGGCTCGTAGCTTCTCCTAGTCAAAAGTTATACTATGTGGAATTTATGAGACGCGGCGAAACGAACTCAAAATTGCCCCCCCCCCCCCCCACTCTTCTCGTTGCGTCCGATGCTTCGCAGTCCTCACTCAACGTAACATGTTCTTTAATCCTTTGGCATTGTCGAGAGTTGTAATTTAATTTTGAATGTAGAATATAGATTTGGAGCTGCAATGACAAACTGTATCACCCGATTTTGTTATCACCGGATTTTCTGGATTGCCTCCCACTATGGTTGCAAATTTAATGACGTGCTCAAGCCTAAAATGTATGAGGGTTAAAATATAGGAGAGTAGAATCTCGGCTTCGGGTGTCTTCGGTAAGGATTCGTTTTCTCTATTCGTGTTGCTGAGGCCCGGTTTCGTCCCTGGGGAAACAGGGGCAGAGAGCGTCGTTATTCAACCGGCCTGGGCGAATCTGCACCTGCAATCAGTGTTGCCGGTGTTGGATGGCCGAATATTTATCGCGCTATTTGCCCTCCCCCTCTCCTCCATCTTCCATAGATATCTTGTCAGGGGCGGCACTGTCCATAAATAGCATAGACTAAAGATGAAGTAGATCGTCCCGCCATTCTCTACTAGTCTTTCATCTCTACTAATAAAGAGTGATTTGCAACCTCTGTCTCCCGTAGTATATTTCTATTTAATGCATGTAATGATATTTAATTATTTCCTATCGACTGGTTTTTTACTGTGCCTATGCCGGTTTTTTTCCAGTCTCAAGTAGTTATAGATTAACTATATGCCCGGTTGCACCATCGTGGTTCGAAACTCAATCCGAGATCAGCAGCCATCGTCGACAAATGTAGTTTGAAAATATGCCAACAGATAGATCTACGTTCGATTGTTTTCTTGGGGAATTAAAACTTGATACGCACATGAATATTATTCAGTAAAATTCGTACAGCAATAATTCACTTAAAACAGATAAAACTCACACATCTAGTTTTAACTATAGTGAGAAATACGCCTACTTCCATGACGTCATGTATTACGAACCAATTGTAAAATTTAGTCTTATACTTAATATCGATCTGTCTCTTTGGAATTAAGATCGACAAATCGGAGTTCCAGAATCATTAAATTTCGTTGGTGCAACACTTTTACATTGGAACCGAGATCAAGCTGTTTCCTGGTTTCGAACTAGGATCATTCGATCTCGGATCAGGGAAGATGTTGGTGCAACTGGGCATTAGGGAGTTAGTCATGGCTCCAATCGCTGTCCATGGCTGCCCAATCTCTCTCTGCCGCGATGCATATGTCCTTGCATTATTTTCTTCACCTGTGGCGTAAGGAGTTCGCCCTGAGATGCAATTAGCCCCAGTCCTACCCACCGGGCTTTCACCTAACACTTATTTATAGGGTAGTTAGAAAAAAAAGGCAGACCGCTTATTCGTCTTCTGCGCATATACCCAACGTTGACCTACCCCAAAGGAACATAACTGTCAAAATAACATGGTCAACAGTGATAAACTTGTTTGTTTATACCGTAATTTTAACTGACAAGCACTATTATATAAATAAATTACTTTTATCAATATGAATTTAATCAAACTGCATTACAAATTGGTTAGAGTAAGTATACAGACATCTCGAAGCAGTTGTTTACAAATCAATTTTCTAACCTAGAATCCAAACCATGTCGTTTTTGCTGTTGGCAAATAAGCAGCCTGATGTTGGGACATGGAGATTGGTTGTGCGCAGCCAGCTAGATCGGTCTACCTTACCTTTAGTCTATGATATATAGGGACAACTGATTTCGTGAAAATAATCCAGCGGATGTGCGCGATTGGGTAGAGGGATGCTTGTGCTGGTGCCACAGGAACGAGGAGCGTGGAAAAAGAAGAATTGACACTCCGAATTTGGACTTCGAGTCTTATTCGCTTGCCAGATATGGGACCACTGACTACTATTTCCTGCCAACCACGCAACATGAACTCTATTTCTTCATAATTGACCGAAATTTTTTATAACGTGTCGAATAAAATTAAAAACTTGGAGCAAAAGTGCCATGGTCTTATTATAGTGTGCTATATTATTATCAATTCTATGTCTAAGATATATATATATTTTTTTTTCAAATTGTTTTTTTCCCTTGCAGTATGGAATCTTTAGCTACATGCTTGCGCTAGGCTGATTAAAAATATGTAAATAACTGATGTACTGTGAACAGTAGGGAAAAAACTGTAATGTTTGTGAATGGAATGAAATTAATGAATTGCGAAATCAGGAGTTTTTAAGCGCAGTACCTGCCGTGAGAGGTGAAAATTTTCGCACTTAATTTGGAGTTAGAATTTTCGTAACGAAGCACTCAAAAATTGTTGTATCATGATCGTACGGGCGGGGTGGTTTGGGTGGTTTGGGGGGGGGGGGGGGGGGAAAGAAACTTGAACCTTTGGTTTTTTTTTTTTTTTTTTTTTTTTTAGTACTCTATATACTGACGTAATTTTGCGAAGAATTTCTTATAATGCAGTTCAGGTGAAACATTTAATCCAGGTTGTTGATTGTAAATCAGTTGACGAAAAGCTAGTGAAGAGATTTGGACGGCTCTTGACAACGAGGTCTGGAGAGCCCATGTGAGGGCGAAGAGAAGTGAGTACGGAGCAGCGCCGGAATGAAAGGGTGCGGAAAACGGGAGAACCTCGAGAAAACCAGCGTACCAGCGGTATCGTCGGGCACGATTCCCACATGCGAAAATCCAGGATCGAACCCACCGGGGATCGAGCCCAGTTCGCCCAGGTGGGTGGCGAGTTGTCTAACCGCTAATCCACCGCGGCCCCCGTAGTCCACAAAAAAATCAGGAATATTATGTGGCGCTGAAGTGTGCTTCGTAGAGTTTTTCTCTTGATGTTTTACCTGCAATATTTCTTGGGAACACACAAGGTATAACATGTTTTAAGGCTGTTCGCGAAAGTGAGCACTTTTGAACTGAACCTTAGAAGAAAAAGTCACTGCTCCTACCTGCATATAATTTTGACGAGCTCACTGAGTGACATGCGCCTTGTGAAGTTGGAAACGAGGGAGGGGAAGTATTTCCACAATTTAACTTCGAATAAAAAGTGTTAGGTAACCATTTGTGATAACTTAAATTACTTCTTTCGCTTCCTGCTTTTTTTCTAAATCGGTGCAAAAATGAGCATATTAAAAAAATATAATAATATCGTAGATTCATGACCGACGCATGAATAAAGTGATGAGACTCGTGACTATAGGGACCGGAAATTTCGCGGATTCGTTCTGCGACAAGCTAAGACACCACAGTCCTTTGTGTATTCCAACGCATTGGAGTTTTTCATTGGCCAGGCCAGGTAGCACTTGATTCGGCTTTTGTTGTCTTAGCAGGTTCGTTATTGGTTGGACGTGATTCAGGGCGTGTATAACAAACTGTGTCCCAATAGGAGCAAATACTCCCATGCACGCGTGTCTGAAGAAGCTTATTTTGCCCTCACACGAATCCACGAAATTTCCGGGTCTCTGCTCACGACCATGTTAATTCTACGTAAGGCGGAAGAATACAGAACGTGCAGACATTTCAGTTTACCGTGAACAGCCTATACAAAACCATACTTGGGTAGGGTGGCAGGAAGGGAGGTGGACGCTCCAGACTGGAGCCGCGCTGTCTGGGAGGCTCCAGACTCCCGCGTGTAAATCCTCATATCCCCCACTGGCTCCTTTACGGCCCTCCAGGGGCCAGGCGCCGGCCCGGGATTGGATGGATGGGCCCGCTTACTTTCACCTCCCCCCCCCCCCACCCGGGCTATCTCACCTGTGGTCTCGTCTCCAGTCTCCATCGGCGAGTTCCTTCAGCTGGTCTCGCCGAAACACACGCCGGGGTTTGATATAGGCTGTTCACGATAAAGTGAGCACTTTTGAGGCCCTAGTTACTTTTTCCTTTCAGCCATATTTTATTATTTAACCACCTTTTTAAATAAATATTGTCATGTAGTTATTAAACACAGTGCGTATGTTCAACCGTACTCTGAAGTTAACATATAAGGCTGTAATAAAGCATATTTACTGACTATTATTACAAATGAGAGTGCTTTCAAAATTGCTCATTTTACCGTGAATGGTCTATACTCCGTTTTATTCCTCGTTCCTCTCCCGCAGCGCAACTGTCTGCGCTTATTTATATGCCTTTTATCACCTGAGGTCGATTAGGCTCGTAAGAGCAATCCTTGGTAAATAAAATTGCTATTAGGCTGTTCACGGTAAAATTAGCACTTTTGAAAGCCCTGTTTAAGAACTGCTTTTATGCATCTTGTGTACTCTTCCGCATTACGTGAGATTAACATCGCCACGGGCCTCATCACTTTATTCATGAGTCAGACAAGTGAAACTGTGAACTTACTAGAAAAGTAAATATTTTACAAATCTGCTCATTTTTACACTTCACTGCATAAGATAAAAAACAGAAAGTGAAATAAATAATTTAAGTGATCACAAATGGTTACCTAACACTTTTCATTCAACGTTAAGATATGGAACTACTTAACATCCATCGTTACCAACTTTACTAGGCGCATGCCACTCAGCGCACCCGTTAAAATATACGCAGGTTAGGGCAGTGACTTTTTTATAAGGTTGATTTCAAAAGTGTTCACTTTACCGTGAACAACCTATAGTCTTGTGTACGGAGCTGTACGATTGGGCGATCCAGTGAAATTCTTGTGTCTCGTCACTGAAACACAACTTTAGGGTGTCCATGGTAAACTGAGCACTTTTGAAAGCCCTGATCTTCCTGTTTGCACATTGTGTATTCTTCCTTCACGCGTAAAACAAAATTATCATTGCCATGGGCCTGATTACTTAATTCATGCTTCGGTCAAGTAAAAGTGCGAAATTATTAGAAACGTAAATATTTTCCTAAATTTACAAATTCTTACTGTTGTTTGCATTACTTTTCTGTCAGTAGCACTATCACAAACAACGTGCAAATGATATGCTCTAAGAAAACTGTTTATATATTAAGTCCTTTGAGGCGTGTGTACATTTCATCTGATCCAGCTTTAAAGCAACTGGAATATATTCAAGTCAGTCATGGTGTTTTATTCATACAAAAGAGCGGGCGTGTTGATGATTTTAATGTAAACAAATACATTCGTCACTGTTGCCAGTGACAAAAATTGATCCGCCGGTTCTTCTAATGTGTATTCTATACTTCTAACGTCCTCTTAAAAGAGTGTTGTTTAAATTTGTAGACACCGAATTAATTTCATTTACAGTTTCGTTTAATTTTGTGCGCATGGATATAAGAACTGGGGTTATCAGTAGACATGGTGGTTTATCGCTGGACTTTTGTACCGTTTCTTAGATTTCAGAGTACTTGTGCGTATGCCGGGAATTATTATTTTATTACTTATTGTAGGATGTGTTCGACGCCAGTTCCCCTTCTTCATCGGGTCAATAAGCACGCTAAACGTTTGTGATTGTGCTGCAATAAGTTAGAACATTTATTTAAAAAATCATAAAAATAAGTATTGAAGATTTACAGCATTTTCGCGATTTTCCAGTTTCTCTAGTTGTCAGTAACATATTTTCATTCCCGGCTGTTTCGCAGTTTCACCTTGGGGCCGCGGTTTACGCAGTGGGTAGAGCATTCGCCTCCGCACGAGGGAATCGTGCCGGACGATGCAGCTGGTCTGCGGGTTTTCTCGGGGATCTCTCCTTTCCCCTCCGCCCTTGCATTCCGGCGCTGCTTCATACTTTCTTGCTTCACCTTCGTCGCTTCTCAAGACAGTCTCCCAAACTGCTACATTCCTCTCTCCACAGTTTCAATCAAGCGGTGCACGAATAAAACGATTGGGTTAAGGGGACAATGTAGCTGCACGTCCAAGGTCAAGAAGCGAGGGAGCGATACGGGCGACACTAACACGCAAGCCTAGCGCCTCATCGCTCCTACGCGCAAGGCGTGCAGTGTTCCCGTCCTAACGTTTTACCGTGTAAACTAGATCTGTAACAGTGAGGATTTATTACGATCGATGAAAGTACACAGATCAAACTCCCAACGTGTAATCGTACTTTTCTCTTATCGCTTAAAAAGAAACTTCATAGGCAAGCGTTAAAAATGCGATATTTGACCACTTTCACGATTTTTTTCTCCATTTATACACTTAATATGATAAAAGTAAAAATATTGAGACATAGACAATAGTTTTTTTTTTTTAATCCTGTCTGGCAAAACTTCGTATTTCCAGAACATTTATTTTCCGAGACACGCGTTTAGGCGCAAACAACGATTTCACGGAAAACGTTTCAGTACATAGGACCCTTAAAGGGATTGTTAATTTGAAATTAAGTAGAAGGGACACAAAAAGAAGAGAGAAAAGTCCTAAGCTGGCCTCTCAAAAAGTTCTTGCTCATCTAACCTAGAACAGCCTCATACCAGGAACATTTTATGAGCAAAATGGTTATAACAGGGCTTTCCTGTACCTGACGATAACTTTCAGAGAGGAAACTATGAGAGGAGGTTTTGCCCTTCCATTGTACGAGCTGCAGCCAGTTATAAAATTACGGCGTGCAAGCGGAAGCTAACAGCATTTATACACGACATGTGGTTGGTTGTAGTGGAAATAGTTCCTAACTTGTACACAGCTTCGACCATAATATTGTTTATTCTGCAGTGTGCCATAAGTAAACGAGTATGACCGGGGTTTTGTATGGTAAGGGGTTAACTATTGTATTTCCATCGTGCAGAGCACACCCCCAGCGCTTTGATCTGCTCCATTTTCATTTTAGTGGTGGGAATCACTTCCGCAGAGGTAATTGTATTCGAGTTTAATGCTTTTAATCATTGTAATTTATTAGTATTTTGTATAAGAAATTGAAAAATTATTTCCTGTCTACGTTGTCGACCTTCCGAAAAAATGTTGCTATGTGAAAGATTTCTGGTTATATTATCCTAGTTTTATTTTATGTTTATTCATTTTCCTATGAAAACCAGTTGTAAGTACCCAAAAAAAAAAAACACGAAAAGTACGGGCCGGAATCAGGCTGGTAAAAGATAGTCGACAAACTCCGGCCAGATGATGTCGCCCCGCCGTCTTATGCCGGAAGCAGCCCGGTGGAAATATGGACTGGCGGATGACTGTTTGCTAACGGCAAGATACAAAATCTATTCCGGCCTGACATACACAAAAAGTACGGGCTGGAATTGGGCCAGTAAAATATAGCCGACAAACACCGGCCAGATGATGCCGGTCCGCTGTCTTATGCCGGAAGTGGCCCGATGTATGGCGGCAAGAAGTCGGGCCTGCGACGGCTAGATGGCTGCAAGACGCCGGACCTGCTGCGGCTGGATGACGGCAAGACGCCGGACCTGCGACGGCTGGATGGCGGCAAGATGCCAGACCTGCGACGGCTGGATGGCGGCAAGACGCCAGGCCTGTGGCGACTGGATGGCGGCAAGATGCCAGGCTGCAGCGGCTGGATGGCGGCAAGACGCCGGGCCTGCGACGGCTGGATGGCGGCAAGATGCCAGACCTGCGACGGCTGGATGGCGGCAAGATGCCAAGCCTTGGCGGCTGGATGGCGGCAAGATGCCAGGCCTGCAGCGGCTGGATGACGGCAAGACGCCGGACCTGCGACGGCTGGATGGCGGCAAGATACCAGGCCTGCAGCGGCTGGATGGCGGCAAGACGCCGGGCCTGCGACGGCTGGATGGCTGCAAGATGTCAGGCCTGCAGCGGCTGGATGGCGGCAAGACGCCGGGCCTGCGGCGGCTGGATGCAATTACGATGCCGGGCCTTCAACGGCGTGATTTCCAGAAATAAGCAGTATAACCATGGTAAAACCTTAACTTTTGAATTAAAAATTTTAGTAATTGTGATTTCCGCTTTACATATATTCGTTTTAATTAATTCCCTACACTTTATACAACATGAAATTCTTTTGCTTGCCGTGTGCGGGATTCGAACCTAAAACTTTTGAGGTTACAGTCCAGCATGCTAACCTATACACCACGGGGTAAGTTGCTGCTAGTCTCTAGTAATTTCAATTTATTAGGACACAAATTATTATAAGTGAATGTATAAATTCCATGACAATATAACAAATAATTTAAAACACTGATTATTTAAAAACTTTTTTTTTTTTTTCGTTTCTTCGAAGGTTCGCAAACAAAATAGTTTTTGTTAGTTTTTAATAGGCATATCTGTCGGATGGTTGTACCAATGAAAAAAATCTCAAAGTAAGAGATGCCATGGTCTACCACGTGACACATATATAATCATGAAAAAACATGCTAACGGTTAACACGTGGTCTCAAAAAAGACACCATGCCAGCTAACATCTTGCCTAATTAAAAAAAAAAAACTTTCAAAAGGTTTGTCGGCAAAAATACATCATATTTGTATCTTTATTGTGATAACGAGCTATGTCTCGAAAACGTTAGCGGGCCGGTATAAATTAGATGACGGCCAGCTTACCGGAAAAACAAAGATGCTATATCAGAATAGGGCTAGAATATTATTTTTGCTATTGGCGACATGTTGGCTGTGAGATATCATGCCGACGTAATTTAGGCGATATCCATCTGTTATTCAAAAAAATTCAGTGGGCCGTTGTCTTTTTTCTAACGGCAAACATACTTTCTCAGAAAAGACGTCACGCCGTTGTCAGACGGCTATCTTCTGGCATTGAAACGACAGTTGCCGACATTACAGATATCGCGCCTACAATTTGCCGACACTTCGCCGACAGGTTGTGCTTGCTGGGTATGTATTTTAAGTACTAAACTTATATTATAAAAAATGGAGGCCCCCTCATACTTTAAAACTTCCCACGTGACTGAATTGGGGATTTTAAATATGCTGACGTACTTCTGACTTGCCCACCATTCTAAAATCTGTTTAACACTTCTTCCAGCAAATCATGTATTTCCAGTAGGCATACGATGCTATCGCCAGGACATAAATTGCACGATAGTGCAAATGTGGAGACCGTTTTAATTTGTTATGTTTTTTGTGGACTTTTTTTTTGCGTGAACAGCGTGGTGCGAATTATGAGAATACTAAACATACATTCGTAAAAGTTGGAAAATTTAGGGAATATTATGTTTTCTAATAGAGTCGATTGGAAAGTAGATCAGCTGCAGTGCTATCATGTCGTATCTTTTGCAGTGTGGAACAATCTGTAATAGAATAAGGAAATGAAATTGCAAAATTATCAATTGCATAAGTTATTCTCTAGGCCTGAGGTCGAACATACTGTGTCTGTGAACCTGCAATACGCATCTCGCTGGAGGGGGGAGGAGCTCCAATATTTACACGATGCACACAACGTAGGTACGACCCACTCCTACTAGAAACGTAAATATTACGTATTAGTTGGCGAATGGGAAACATGCCAAACTTTTTGTGAGCAGTATATATACTTTGCGGTTACAGATGATTACTACAACTGCTTAAGTCTGAAGTAAAGCAACTGCCTATGGAGCACTGTACCCGACTGTACAACGTGAAACACTCATAAAAAAATGTAGTACAGACACCATAAAAATTATCAGAAATGTGCGATTTATGCTGTATATGAAAGAAGAATTTATACATTTTTCAACATGGTAAAACATTTTACTAAACTATACTTTTTAAATGTAAAAAAAAGTCGTTTAAAATAGTCTGTAATTTTAACCAAATCTAAGCATATTTCTATTCCGGATGCTTCAGAAATCAGAATTTGAAAGAAAAGGTTCGTCATGGAATATCTTCATAAACTATGATTGCATGTAAGAAAATTGTAATTTTAATGTAGGAAATAATTTTTATAATTAATTTTACGTGCGTCCATTTGTCACAAACATTTATGGCTGAAACTGAGGTAAATAAAGTTAATTATAAAATTTATATAATACATTATTACTATGATTTGATTACACATGATCACAGTAAATATTATGGCGATCTTTCTTAGAAGAAGAATTTCTTGCAAATTCTGCTTTCTGAAGCATCCAAAACGGAAATGCGCTTAAATTTTGTTCAAAATCCGGACTATATTGATCAATTAATTTTTTACATTTAGAAAGTATGTTTCAGTAAAATATTCAATAGTGTTGCAAAATATATACGTTCGTCTTTCATATGAAGCATAAATCACACATTTCTGACAATTTTTATGGTGTCTGTGCTAATTTTTATGAGTTCTTCACATTGTACATCCAGGAGCAGTTCTCCATAGGCAGTTGCTTTACTTCAACCTTAACGGAGTCACATAAAGTTCTCTACAAGGGAAATACTCCCTCTCCCCATTGTGCAGTTCCGTTCAATTTATTGGCTACCATTCAGCGTATTACATAACGAGATAAACAAGTTTTGTCACGATCAACGTCATAGAAATAATATCTAGCTTGTGCAATCACTGCAAGATGTATTTATTTAATAATTAAGGTATTACGTGCCAAAATTTATTCACATCTATAGTATTGTTATAGCAGGCAGCGAAAAAAGAAAATACCTGCTGAAGTGTGTATATAATTGTGGCGTGATAGCGGTGCTCCTGGACGAGTGCCGCGCTATAGTCCATTAGTGGTTATTGCCCATCTTTTCTGAAGCCCTGCTGGAGTTATGCTTCCAGGATATTCCTCCGCCTTACACAAACAAACTACACCAAAAGGATAACGCACAGCATTGGTGAGCACTAAGTTTCATAATACTTTGCATGGGAACCATTCCTTACTACAGTCTGTTCACAGTAAAATGAGCACTTTCGAAAGCCCGGGTTAAGATCTACCTGTATGCAATCTGTGTAGTCAGTCGCCTTATGTAAAATTAACAGTGCCAGGGGTCTCAACACATTATTTGTGCGTCGGTCAAGTGAAACTGTAAAATTATTAGAAAAGGAAATACTTTACAAATCTGCTAATTTTTACACTTTTGTACATTGAAAAACCAGAAAGCGAAGTAAGTAATTTAAGTTATCACAAGTGGTTTCCTAACACTTTATATTCAACTACTTTCCATCCATCGTTACCAACTTTACTGGGCGAATATCACTCAATGCGGACATTAAAATATATGCGTGCTGGGGCAGTGATTTTTTTTTAAGTTTCGTTTCTAAAGTGCTCACTTTATCGTGAAAAACCTTTACGCATTACCGACTCACTGATTTTCTTCCTGTTTTATTCATATTAATTACAAATAAAATACTATAATTTAAATTAAAATGTAAGTATAAGTCCTACTTAATAAAAAATGAGATGCTTTTAAGTATAAAATGCATGTCGTACATGGGGTGATTTTGTAATAGTGTAAGTTTGGTTCAAAAAGTGCGAAGAAAACCGTGAATAGACTATATTTGTGATTCACCTAGCCGATGGAGTGGCGGTTGTAGGGGTTCGTGAAATACCTCTAACATTTGCGCTTTCACTGTGCTTATGCCGAAATATAGGCTGCTCACTCCCTAATAACAAAACCCTTCCAAAACATGATCAGCCCTCGCCAGGGCGTCGTATCGAACCGAGGGCTTGGATCTCGGAACTCCAGAATGAATATTTTAATATCCAATTTTGAAAAAAGGACCGGAAATGGAAAGTGATTCAGCCTTCCGGACATTGTAAAGTTAAGTAGTATTTTATTACATTCTCTGATTCAGAATTAAATAGTGTTAGTGTGTGTTGGGAACTTCCTATGGAAATTTACAAGGTGTTCAGCAACTATCCAAACAAGTTTAATATATTTTCTTTTAGTGGTTATATTTGCACAGTGCCGTATAATGTAACAGTATGGTCTAACTACTAAACAAACAAGAAATTTACTAAAAATAATTACATTTATAAGGACTTCATTTTTTTTTCCCTTGCACCGAAAAAGTTTTAGAAACCTTTTAAGTACGGCACTTGTTCAGCTCATAATTTTTTTGTTGTATCGTGATCTAATCTTTTTAATTGTGAAGTTTGTATGTTGTTCGTAGTGTTTTGTTTCACTTTTTTTTTTTCGTATTAAATAGTTAAAGCTTAAATGATCAGAAAGAATTCGCAATTAACCTCGACCTTCAGGAAATTATTTTATATTATTTAAGTGTAGAATATTAAGAATCAGGATATTGTAGCTAATTTTTAATAAACATATCTATGTTAGTTTTTCCATTAAATAAGAATAAGTCTCGCTACTTGATATTAATTGAAACTCACGCATGCAGTCGGTGTAAAATTATTGGCGATGAAAACAGAATGTGAATGAGTAGTTTATAAAAACCATAGCAGGAATGGAAGTGTTTTTTTGTTAGCATTATTTTTGCTTACTGTCTTCCTGTGTGTCCAGTCTCTACCCGGCACGAGCACTGCACTCTTAGGAAATTATTCGGAAATTTACCATAGACGTGTATACTCTTAGTGAGAAAGCAGGAATGTTGATGTTCTGCCGTGTACAATCATTGTAGCGTTCCTACATTTGCTCAGGAAACAGTCAAGTGCGTAGGGGAGTTCCTAACTGTGTATAGCAGCGACGCTAAACATTTCTATACCTGCAGCTTGATGTGTGGTATTATTATATTGTGTATAGGTTAAAAACTTATGTTACAGTTTAGGGCGTTTACCAAAACAATTCTTTACAGTGTGTACTGTGCAACCTTCGTTATTGGCTGCCTGTCGACCAATGCTGTGACCAGTTTAGCTAGTCCCAATCACAGCTCTCTAACACATACAACAGGATTTACAAGTGATCGTGGTCATCATATAAAGTTACACGAAATCCATTCTTTAAATTTGTTTTTCTGTATTATTATACGAAGTTTGTACACTCAATTGGAAAAAGTTAAAAAAAAATATATATATATATATATAACGTCTTAACACAACAAAGAATTTTTTTTTTACATTACGGCATAATGTTTGTAGTGTTAGTATAAAAAAATTTAGAAACAATATTCTCCAGATAAGCTATTTAGGCCGAAACACGAAAATTTACATCAATCAGAGACGAGAAACTGCTGGAATGGTCTTTTGTGGAGACTGCACGTTTTTAATTCAGTTTTTTTTTCTCGGCTCATAAATATTTATTTATTTTTTATATTATGTGTAGGTCCAAATGTATATGAATTCTGTTCATATTATTATTGATATAGAAAAAAAGTTGAGTCCTTTACCACTATAGAAACAACCAATACTATAAAATTCCTTGCCTATATTGTGCTCCGAGTCTACTGTAAAATTTATACAATTAAAATGTGTTAACTTCATATTCTCTTCTTTTTCATTCACGTCTCAGCATCCTGATGGAATAATTATTATACTGAAGCAACAACTGTAAACACATGAACAAGTGGTGCTACACGAAGGGGAAGTTTTAATGTTTAGAACTTATAATGTGAAAAGTAACTAACACAATAAATAAATACTAGTTCTCTGAGCGGATTTATCTGTTTATAAACTATCGAGAAAATTTAATGCATTTATTTGTTTATTTATTGGGGGGGGGGGGGTTATAAATTGTTTCTGATACTAGTCTCACATGGAGACCAAGAAAATCTGAGACAGGAATGATTTTATCATTCAGTGCAAGCTATTCTCAGGAATGGAAAGTGTCGTCAGTAACCAAATGTTTCACTTCGTTTGAAAAGGACCCCACTTCCAGATTTTTTTGAATACATATATCAGTAAGTCTGTCGTGGTCGTGGCTGTATGTGTAACTGTTCACTAATGATAAAGGAGTACTTTGTGATTTTTAGGAAATATTTATTGATAAGCCTTCAGCTCATAAATTATTATCAACGAACGTAAAACATTTGTGAAATTTTCGTGTAATATATGGTTACATTTTAATAATAAATAGATCGAGTGTTTTTATTTATGCAAATTTAGGTTAATTCTGAAGCGCAGAAGTTGACGGACATACGTACACTTTCCCGTCATTTTACGGGAAAGTGCTGGTAAAAATTTATCCAGGGGTGTCCGTAAACTCTCCGTAAAATTATGGACACATTGATTTTCGAAAACGGACTTTCCGTACTTTCTTTCTGTACTTCTAGTTTAAATAATTTTTAATATCTATTTTGTTTTAATTTTCATTATGTGGGTGTTCTACTGTGTATAAAAATGATATCTAAAAAAGTTAAATATTTTATACTTTTGAACCACTTACCTACAACTCTCGCATGGTGACTCTGGTATAACGTTTGAATTTCTATATTAGTCACATAAGCTACGTTTTAGTTTCTATTAAAGTTGGTGTATTTTAAATGTTGCTACGTGTTACGCCTGTTGTTACTTTCTAATGTTTGAAAGAACAGGCCTTAGTGACATGGATAACCTTAACTGCCGCTGAAACGATAATTTTCCGATTACAGCGGCGAAGAAATCTTCGCGTGGACTCGCCATTGTTCGTGCCCGAAACCCGAAGTTATAGAAAATACGGAGATTTTCCGTATTATTTTATTTACGCACTTAAACTCGGTTTTTCGTCATTACGGATTGCGTTACAGTATATTTACTATGCATTTCTGTAAAAAAAAAATCCGTTAATATACGGAAAATGTTAACAGTGTACTGAGAACTGCGCTTGAACTCTGGGGTGTTGGTAGTTGCCCTGTAGGCAGTGACCTTCGTCCCATGCCCACGTGTCGGGGTCAGCTATTCAGGACGGCGGTGAAGCGTGCGGTAAACCCACTGTACTCCTGAAATAGCCGCAACCCCCTGCACACAGCGCCTGCCGGGCTGCAACCCGCTATGGAAGGGGCGAAAAGTACTTTCGTCGGGTAGAAAGAACCTTAAACCGCTCCTTCGGAACAGGCCCGTGGAGAATGTGGAGAGATCTGGGCAGTGGCGTTTATTCCATAGACGCAAGGTAAGCAATGCTTACCCTGTACGTATTGGAAATGTTTGACTCTTTTTTTAGTTTTCGCCTTAACTTTAAATTGAAACATGTTTAAATCTGAGTTTCCCGTTTCCGATTCGAGAAACTGAGTTTTTCTAACTCCCATTCTGCTGTCTAGTATTGATTTCCACAAACGGGAGCGACTAGCAATGAATCGAACTCGCAAGCGAGTTACCCTTCCGCATTCCTTGGACAGGGTAAGCAGTCGTTCTGTTTGCGTCCTCCAGTCCTACATTTCCTTGGAAAGTGGATGAAAGTGTTTTTGGGAAAACGGGAGTTTTCTTTTCATTTGTAATATGCTCGCTAAAAAATATTCAGTTTGATTATCATTATATTCGTTTCGTTTCCGTTTTTATAACTAATGTTAGACACTATAAACTGTAAATATATGTTAAGTGTAAGCAAAGCTGGAAGTTGCGTTTGTTAGTAGAAACTGAATATGTTACCACAGTACGGTAGTAGCAAATGTTATATAGAACACTCAAATATGTGTGGCTATTATATTGCTTAACCTGTAGAAAAAACTCACTACACGCCACTGGATCTGGGCGACTCTTAACAACGAACACTTGAGAGCCGATGTGGGTGACGTGAGGTATGAAGCGGTGCCGGAAAGCAAGGGGGGTGGGAATCGGAAGACCCCGGAGAAAACCCGCAGATCATCGGCATCGCCCGATACGATTCCCACGTGCGAAAATCCGCTGGAAATTGAAACGTTCGCCTTGGTGGTAGGCGAGTGGCCTGACCGCTACGCCACCGCGGCCTCCTAGGCACGTGTTAGACATTCACCCCTGCTTCGTTGAAGAGTAGTGTGTGTTGAAGAGTAGTTGGTTGTAGTGGCTAGACTACGCGCCTCCCTGCCCACCAGGATGAACCGGGTTCGATTCCCAGCCTGGTAACCCCCGGATTCTCGCATGTGGGAATCCTGTAGGACGATGCCGCTGGACGGCGGGTTTTCTCGGGTATCTCCTCGTTTCCCACCAAAACATTTCAACTCTACTCACTACTTACATCCGAAATTGATGCTCCGAATCCGACCTTCGTAATGGAGTTGATTGGACGCTAGCTTATCGTACGAGGTTTTCCGGGTTCGAGTCCCGGGTAAGGCATGTGCGTGATTGTAATTGTGTCACTACTGTTGCACATGTTTGTGGTTTCGTCTCTAACGATATTGCTGCCAGCCATACGTCAAAGCCTATAGTCTGTTTACAGGTTCCCCACGCTTTTTGAAACAAGCCTTTGAGAAATCACTCCATGTATGGCGTGTTTGGTTGTTTGCTAAATATGCCATGCATCACAAGCGTTTAACGCACATGTTGACCTAAAAGATCCGTATTTTTCATTAAATTTAACTTTTATATGCTGTTCACGGTAAATTGAGCTCTTTTGATAGCCCTGGTTAAGATCTACTCTCTTGCCCGTTGTGTATTATTCTGCCTTATGTAAAATTAACAATGCCATGGATGGGCCTTATCACTTTATTCATGCGTCGGTCGAGTGAAAATGGGAAATTATTAGAAGAGTGAATATTTTGCAAATCTGCTCATTTTTACATTCTGCTGCATAAAAAGAAAGCCAAATAAATAATGTAATTTGTTTCAAATGGTTGCCTAACACTTTTTATTCGACATTAAGATATGTAACTACTTTTACCTCCAATGTTACCAACTTTACTGGGCGCATGTCACACAGTACGCCCATTAACATATAAGCAGGCTGGAGCAGTGACTTTTTCCCAAGGTTGATTTCAAAAGTGCTCACTTTATCGTGAACAGCCTTTACTTATATTGTATCCGTAAATTATAATATTTCATCTATAATTAATACGAATTAAAGAGAGACAAAAGGGGGTGTAGCTAATGCCTAGTTAGCAATAATTGTTATGAAAAATATTATCCTGAGTGCGGATGAATGCGGTGCGTAGGCCCTTTGATGTTATTTTCGAGACTCGGTTGGGCTTTGGCGGAGGAATACGCTGGAAGTAGAACTTTAGCAGGGATTCAGAAAAGTTGTAAGTAACAGCGAATGTACTATACATACCATCTAAGCTTTCAATTACTTAATATAAAATATTATTTGCACCCATGTAGAGGAAAGTAGGCTCTTTGATAATGCTATTGTCAGAAAAAAAAACAGTTAATGGCTGTTCACGATAAAGTGAGCACTTTTGAAATGAACTTTAGAAAAAAGTCAGCGCCGCTGTATGCATATATTTTTATGGGCACACTGAGTGACACGCGCCCAGTAAAGTTGGTAACGATGTTTGGAAAGTAGTTCCATTGTCTTAACGTCGAAAAGAAAGTGTTAGGTAACCATTTGCGATTGCTTAAATTATTCCTTTCGCGTTCTGTTACTTTTACGCAGCGATGTATAAAAATGACCAGATTTGTAAAATATTTTCTTTTTTCAATAATTCCACAGTTTCACCTGACCGACGCACGAATAAACTAATGAGGTTCAAAACAATGTTTATTTTACATAAGACGGGGAATACACAACGTGTATACGAGTATATATTAAGCAGGGCTTTTAAAACTGGTCATTTTGCCGTGAACAGTGTATAGTGTCGGGGCACGGGGCGAGCGGGTTCGCTGCGCAGCTTGCGCACGCACTCTATACTCCACATTCTCTTCACACGGCCAGCCAGCGAGGGCAAGTGGAGTCTTTGGCCCTTGAGGTCGTCGAACTCCCGAAAAATGTACTGTGTGTGTGCTGTGCCTAGCTGGGGCGCGTGCGTTCCGACGCGTCGCCGGGCGGAACAAGCAGTGGGCTTAACGACGCGTGCACGTGCGCGGGCGGCCATATTGATCTGACGTCCGCGGCGAGTCGCGCATGCGCGCCCGCTCGCTCAAAGTGTCGCCAACCGTAGGGACGTGTCACTGTTCGCAGGGATTTTTTTTTTTTTATAATACAGTAAAACCTCTGTTTAAAAAAAATTGAAGGGACCGAAATTTTCTGTGTTTGTTATAGAGGTGTTCTTTATAGAGAGGTTATTTACAGTGCGTTTTTTTTCCTCGTGCAGTTAATTTTGAATCCATTTGCTACTGAAACTGAATAGCGTTGGTTATTATGTATTGATTTATATAAGAACAGTATTAAATGGATTTTCTTTTAAACACTTATACAGTAAGCCATTATGGTCACTATTAATAAATTATTATTCTCATAAAAAAAAATATACCTAGCACTAATTTCGTTTCCAGCAACATTATGTAAACAAAAATTTGCAAAATTCTTACATTTAAAATACATAATAAACACTGAACCAGACAATACAGCTTATACAGCACTTAAAATAACATTATGGCTTTTGTAAATTTTATTTTTTATCTGAAATATGTCACAAATGGAGGAATTTTTTTTACAGTTCTAAGTAAAATTTTGTTGAAAAAGTAGAAACATAATTGGACAGTAAACATAGTAATACTTTTCAGTCTTTGTTATTAAGAGGTTTTGTGCCAAAGAAGGGAAAAATCTTATTATAAATAGTAAAAAATGCACTATATCATATAGGCCTACAATTTTGACCGGACCAAACACAAATTTAGTTATAGAGAGGTTTTTGTTTTAAAGAGGTTCGCCATATCAATGTTTTACTGTATCTGGAGTGGAGAGATTTGGGCGGCTCTAAACACCGAGTTATTGAGAGCCGATGAAGGCGAGGTGAGGTGGGTATGGAGCAGCGCCCGGATTGCAAGGGCGGGGGAAGGCGGGAGATCCTCGATCCGGGAGCGAGCCCGCCGGGAATCGAGCCCGGCTCGCCTAGGTGGGAGGCCAGTAGTCTAACCACTACACCACTCAGGCCTTCCCTCCTCATTATGTTTGATTTGCTGTAAAAAACGTAGGGGTGGGTCAAAATTTTCAGGGAGAATATAGGGACATTTCAGTCATGTTTAAAATATGGGTTCAAAACTCCTTGATTCTCCTTAAGTGATAAATTCTTCCCTTAACGCACGTGAAGGACATCGCAAAACATGTGATATAGGCGAGCAACATGTCACCTGTAGTCTGTTAGAGGTTTCTTCACACTTTTTTTAATGAAACCTTTGAAAAAATCACCCCGTGTATTACGTGTTTGCTTAAGTATGTCATGTCACGTGTTACTAGCGTTTTATTCATCTGTTAACACAAAAGCATCTTTATTTTTAGTTAAATTGAACATTTACTTATCTTAAATAAAATCAGGGGGGAAAATGGGTGTGTTGGTAACGCCTAGTAAGGAATATTGCTTACGCGAAACGATATTAGACTGAGGCTGGTATTCATAGTCGTTTTCGCATGGAGATACGTGTCATATTCAGTACTCATCTTTGGTTTGGCAGCAAAACGAGATTTTTAAACGATTAGCGAATTTTTTGCATGTTGGTTACAGTTGCGGGCGCTCTCAAAATTACGAGAGGCCTTGAACTTCCCCTAAACGACTCGTATCTCATTAACGTCTCCTCGTATAGGCTATTCACGGTAAAGTGAGCACTTTTGAAACCCCTCTCATTTGGAACAATAGTCAGTAAATAAATTTTATTTCATCCTTAGATGTTAACTTCCGAGTTGGTGGAATATACACACTGTGTTTATTACTTACATTGCAATATTTATTTGAAAAGGAGTTTAAATTATAAAAAAGAATGGCTGAAAGAAAAAAGTAACTACATCAAAAGTGCTCACTTTACCGTGAACAGGGGCCACGGTGGCTCAGCTGTTAGCCCGCTCATCTCCCACCAAGGCGATCCGGGTTTTCGCATGTGGCAATCGTGCCGGAAGATGACGTGGCTTTCTCGGGGATCTCCCGCATCCCATCGCCCCTCCATTCCGGCGCTGCTCCATACTCACCCCAATCACCCTCATCGGCTCTCAAGACCTCGATGTTAAGAGTCGTCCAAATCTTTTCACTTTATCGTGAACAGCCTATACTTGTAAAATTGGTGCATTCCTAACATCGTTTCGATAATTGAGATACAGGCTGATGCAATTATTTTTAAGTGGTGACATACTATTATTGACTCACGTGAAATATAATACAGAAAACTAGACAAACTTCCCTAAAAATTGAATGGATTATGTACGATTGTATTTATCTGTTACTCGCTCGTCTTATCATAGTTTGATGCAGCATAAGTATTATTTTTAATGGCCACCAAGTAAATATCTTTAAAAAAATCTCGGTGAAATTAGGAATAGAACAAGTATCATACGTATTTCTGTGTTTACGAGTGGCTTTTTTTTTTCTAAAACAGGAACTATCCACGAATTCCATGGAACTATCTGTAAAACCTCTAATTCATTTTCGATGTTTGTGCTACTAATAAAGTGTTTTGGTGGAAAATATAATAAGCTCCGTAATGTTTAGAGTTGCAAAAAGTATGATATAAAAAATTATTATTTTTTCTGGATCAGAAGTTTGCTACCAAGCACATCTTGCTAGAACAACAGAATTTTCACTAAATTGTATTTTCCATGTTTGAAATTACTATTACATTTGTAATTATTGCCGTTTATTATAGGTTTTGGTGTTAGTTTTTTTTTTTTAATTAAATAAATGTATCAGTTTTATAATTTCACGTCACAGTAGAGAAAATAATGCCTCCGCAGAATATAGAAAAAAAATTGTGAAATATTTAATATTTCATAAGCACATTTGCGTTTCATTTTCCGTTGGTACCAATTTTAGTACCACACTTATTAATTTACAAATTAATTTTTGACGACGCATGTGCTCTTCGGCGAATCCATTTCAGTTAAATCCTTGTCGCCAACTGTCGGTATCTGGAAACACGCTTTGCATTTTTTAGCCCCGCCCACAGGGCCCGTATCTTCATCGGACTCTTAAACGTCTCGCGACAGAGGGACTCACAAACTCCGTTCATGAATTCAAGCTCGGTTCACAAGATATTAAAGATACCCTTAAGAGACAGCCCCCCTCTTATACACGAGGAGTTTGCGGGACCGAAACGAAATTTTCAGGAAATGGCACTCCGAGCGCGCACGAATCCGGTACGTGGTCTCTCTGGTGTAATTTTCTATACTCGGTTAAGCTTTTATTTGTACGAGGATGAGGAATATCCTGGAAATAGGACTTCAGCAGGACTTCAGATAAGCTTGAAGTAACTGTGAACAGCTTACACTCCCACACCACTTCAGTCAACAACCCTTAAGAACACGTAGTTAATTATCACGGTTTATAGAAACTATAAGCAATAAATTCTGAAGTGTGTGGCAAAGTGCATTAAAGACTGCTCACGCAATAGCGAGCACTTTCGAAATCAACCTTAGAAAAAAATTCACTGCTCCTAACTCATAACTGCGTATATTTTAATGGGCGCAGTGAGTGACATTCGCCCAGTAAAGTTGGTAACGATGGAGGGAAAGCAGTTCCATATCTTAACGTCGAATATAAAGTGTTAGGTAAACCATTTGTGATAACAAAATGATTTCTTTCGCTTTCTGTTTTTTAATCCATATAAGTGTAAAAAATTAGCAGATTTGTAAACCGTTTCACCTGACCAACGCATGAACAAAGTGATGATGCCCATGCCAATTTTAATTTCCAATAACGGGCGTACAAGTAGATCTTATAGCAGGGCTTTCAAAAGCGCTCATTTTCCTGTAAACAGCCTACATGGAGTTTTATTATTGTGGGATGTATATTTATATTTTACATACATTGCAAATGACTGTCGGGAATTTTGTTTCGGAGTAGAGACAATTTCACCTGTCTGTAGGGACATTACAAAAAAAAATTGTTGGCAACACTGTTGGCTCTTTCATCTGCCGGCGCACATACACGTATTCCAGATTTACCCTCCCGTCCCACAACCAGCCTCACCTCTGGCTCCTGCTGAATATTTCATGTTCGCGACACGTGCGCCCGTTCGCTAGGCCCCAACCCCCTTTTCATTCATCCCCCACGCACCCCCCCCCCCCCCTATCACAACAAAGACCCTGCTTAGCCGCGGGTCGCACGTTCTATCGGCGCGGTTCATCACCGAATAGCGGTTGTGCGCGCTCCAAATTTGACTCGTCGCCGAGAGACGAACCTCGCGCACAATGATCAGGGCTGTTCACGATAAAGTGAGCACTTTTTAAAATTAACGGGCACTCTGATTGGCGTTAAGTCGGTAACGACGGGGAAAGTAGTTCGGTAACTTAACGTCGAATAAAAAGTATTAGGCAACCACTTGTGATATTTTAAATTATTTCGTTCGCATTCTGATTTTTTTTTTGTTGCATTGAAGTGTGAAAATGAGTAGGTTTGTAAACTGTCTACTTGATTTCACAGTTTCACGTGACCGACGCATTGATAAAGTGATAAGGCCCCGTGGCGATGTTAATTTTACATAAGGCGAAAGAATACACAATATGCATACAAGGAGACCTTAAGCAGGGCTTAAGCCTTTACACGTTTAAACCAAATACACTATACGCTATTCACGATAAAATTAACACTTTTAAAAGCGTTGCTTAAGATCTATTTGTATGCACGGTGTGCATTCTTCCGCCTTATGTAAAATGAACATTGCCATGGGCCTCATCACTGTATCCTTGCGTCGTTCAAGTGAAACTGTGAAATTATTACAAAAGTAAATATTTTACAAATATGCTATTTTTACACTTCGGCGCGAAAAAAAAAAAAAAAACGTAAAGCGAAATAAATAAATTTAAGTTAACAGAAATGGTCACGTGACACTTTTTATTCGACGTTAAGATGCGGAATTACTTTTCTATCCACCGTTACCAACTTAACTGGGCGCATGCCACTCAGGGCATCCGTTAAAACATATGCATGTAGGAGCAGTGACTTTTTTCTAAGGTTGATTTCGAAAGTGCTCACTTTATCTTGAACAGCATTTAGAGGCCAATACCGGAGAGTTTGAAGATTTTTGCGATAAAATCCCAGCTGTGTTATCATATCCAGCCATCAGCACCTCTTTTTAATAGCACATTCCAATAATAGTAAAGTTACAATACCACCATGATGGATATGAGAAGAAACTTTCTTTTCTCTATGGAAAGTTGGCCAAAAATTCGACGACGATTATTAATTCATATTATGTCAAGTGTTTAAAAAGTGGAAAATATTTTCCAAGAAATGATAGTTACTATGAATGTTGAAATATTTTTGAAAATATGATAATAGTAACACCTCTTGCTGCTAGGTTCTTTTTTCACACGCTCACAAATGCTGTGTATGTATAGAGCTGTTTTAAACAGCCCTGTTTACAAAGCCGACAGCCGCGAACCTCAAATGGGGAATCAACCTTAAACAAAATTCCTTCCCATTGCGTCAGTTTTAAAGATCACTATTTCAAACATGAAAACATCTTGATGTGACTTTCTCAGAGAATGTTGTAACGTAAAATTATTTTTGGAAATAAAGAAAATTTTATTCAGGTTTTTCTTTTGCTGTATATATTTAGAAATTGCACATATAATACTTTTTTGTTTTAAATGGCTATCTTTCAAATTGACGCATTGAGAAGGGATTTCGGTTAACATTGACTACGCATTTGAAGTTGGCGTCTGCCGGCTTGGTAGGCAGGAGCCTTAACGCCTCGCGTGCATTTGATTTGCCGCTAGGTGCCAAATCAGAAGTAACGAGACTTCCAGTAGAGAACTGCGCCTGACTGTACAACATGCCCGGATGGCCGTGTACTTGGAATCCAGTGATGTTCGTGCGGGAGGGCTTTGCTCGCGTTACTTGTAGCATGAGCAGGCTCAAACGCGACATCAGACGACGAACAGTCTGTGTGCCATGTCCCGAGCCAGAGAGGTATGGTCCACGGGAGTACCAATGGAGGAGGTACGAACCGATCAGACACGGGATACCGAGGTTGAGAGGGAAGTCTTCCTCCATAAGGTCCTCGCCAGGAAATCCGAGGCAGCACCCGAGGAGACAAAAACTGTTGGAATCGACTGGCCGGATGACAAAAACATGGTTGACGTCGCAGTACAGACATGGCCTGCACAAGCTGATCCGGACGACCCACAGTGGTTGTACTACGAGCTCGTCAGGGGAACAATGTTGACTAAGTTGGAGGACCCAACTACGTTGACATCTGCTCTGGCCCTTGTAATAAGAAATATGGAAAGGGGACAGGGTCCTTCTCCCAAGAATGGAAACCATTGACAGGCTTGTCGCCCAGGCAGGCCTGCCGACCAAACCCTCAGAGTTGGTAACTCTGTTAAAGGAATGTTATTGGCGTAGAGGCGAAAGATTCAACCAATCTGACGTCCTCCAGGATGCCATCCGTGCATACGGGAGGCGTACTTTCGACTACAGTAAGCCCTTCAATGGGTACACTGTGATCCGGTACTAGTCCTCCAATTCCGGATGGCACTCTACCAACAGCTTTGGTAACGCGACACAGAATGTGACATGCCCCTCCCTCGGGAGGGGGGTCTGGTCGGGTGGAGGGAGGACCTGGTGGAGAAAAGGTATGTGAGACAAAAGACTCGTGACCTTGAAAGAAGCAAATATGGGAAAAGGAAAGTAAGGACTCTTCCCCAGTGAGCCCCCAGCTACCTGGCCAGATAAAATTACCGGCTAAGACAACCCTACTCAGACCTAATGCCATTGAGCAACGCTCAGGCACTTTTGCATGATTTGACAATGATGATTGCACCTGTTTGCAGTATTGTAGTTGGCTAAAATGCAAAGCGAATGAGCGCAGCGTTGGATATGTATGAGTGTGTGTGTGCATTAGTGCCGTATCGAGCAGCAGTTTTTGAGTTTAGACACAAGCTCTTTGCTCCCGGGGGCGAGGTGGGGGGAATGTTACTGGTTACCGGACATCCCCCAAAACTAAGTCCTGCACAACCCGGGCGCACTGAGCCAAGATGGCAGTTATGGCAATACCGTCATGCTTAAATTCAATCGAGTAAGGATATGCGCAGTCGCGGAATGTAGTTAGTTAGTTTGAGTGAGTAGATTAGTGTAGTTTTCATTTTTCAATTTCGAACAGCATGGCGGTGTCAAAATTGCAAAGTTCCCGGTGGTACCTGAGATCAAAAGAGCCGATTTTAGCTTTTGTTTGTGGGGGCCAAAGTAGTATGGATAGAAAGTAGAGCTCCAGGTATGACCTGTTAATAGGTATCGGCCACCTGGAGGGAAGGTTTGGAGAGGCCAGCGCCGGTTCCACCGGGAACTTTGACTGTACAACACGCAGGGTTCATTAAAAAGTAGTACAGTCACTATAGGCTGTTCACGTTAAAATGAGCGTTTTTTAGAAGCCCTGCTTAGTATCTGCTTTTATGTAGGCACGTTGTGTATTCTTCCGCCGTATGCAAAATTAACATAGCCATGGATCTCATTACTTTATTCATGTGTCGGTCAAGTAAAACTGTGAAATTATTAGAAAAATAAATATTTTACAATTATGTTCATTTTTACACTCCGATGCATTAAAAAAAAATCAGAAAGCGAAATAAATATTTTAAGTTGTCACAAATTGTTCTCTAACACTTGCTGTTCTATATCGCTACCAGCTTTATTGGGCGCATGTCACTCAGAGCGCCCGTTAAAATAGGCTGGTAGGAGTAGTGACTTTTTTAATAAGTTGATTTCGAAAAGTGCGCACTTTATCGTGAACAGCCGTTACCAGCATTGTCATAAAATACGATTTATTTTGCAAATTAAAAAAGGAGTTACATATTTTTCTCTAATTTACTTATTTAAATGTTCCAAGAAATCAATTAATAAATGTATATTTCTAGTTAAAATGTACGCGCATATCCATTGTAAATGTTTCAGTAAGCACATTTTGCTAGCCAAATTTCGTCAATACAGGCATAATAATTAGTATGATTGTTTATAAGAAAATAATGGAACTATGTTAAAAGCAATTTTTTAATAATGGATTTTATGTACGGTAATTTAAGTTCGCTGTCATGCTTTAAATACAGCAGATGTGCATAAAATCAATTATTAGAACTTCGAAACAACTTGGAAACATTAGTACTAACTTTTCATTGGTAATAATTATGATTACCCTAATGACGAATGTTCTCATTACGCGACGGTACTGTTTCCTTGAACGTATCCTTGTGCAGTGTAGAACGCTTTGCTTTCCCGAAAGCAAAGCCCCATTTTGGGAGCGACATTAAGCCATTTGTTAGAATTTGCTCATCTTGAAACGAAAAAAAAACAGGTTGGCGCGCAGTATTTTTACGACTCTGTTTTTTTTTTTGTTTTTTTAAATATATATATATATATATTTACGTAGGAAAATTTTTCTTTGTATTAAATTGTCTTTATAGACCCCTAATTGATTCCCCGTGTGCAGTTAAAGCTTTGGTTTTGTCAAGCCTCTTTTGTATAGGTTGTACTAGTCTCTTTACTCTTGTAATCGCGTACCATTCTCAGCACACTCTAACACACACACGATGTGCACTTCTCTAAAATACTACTCGAATAGAATAGGCTTGCAGTTCATTTCATTACACAGCCTTAACAAACGTTTTCACTACAAGTAAGGGAAAATCACCACAGAGCTGATGCCAGACTTGTCTGAAGTCCGTAACAGCTAATATTAGCTTGCGAGAGTAAAAGCAAGAATATTATCACGCTTCAAGATCGCCAACACAAACTTTAAGTTGACAGGGACTCATAAAGTACTCGCACACCCATAGTTTGTGCTCCAGGTTCCACACAAGGCCAAGCCCACGCGTACGTGATCTCGCGCTGCGTTCAGCCTGAAATCACGGCTTAAAATTGTGCCCGCAATCAAATGTGCCACACGTGCGTGTTTTCACGCAGCGAGGATGTGTGACCCAGGCCACACCTGCGTGTTATCACGCTGCGGGGATCTGCGACAATGTGTGCCGTGCAGTGTGTAAGTGGTATCATCGTCGATGTCCGGCTCGTTAATTATAAACAGAACATCATTAAAAATGCAGTTGTTGTCATATGTGCAGCGTTTGTTATTCATATGCGGCGCCGTCGTCGACATCTGAGAAAATACTAGGTCCATCCCATATTAAGTGATAGGTCAGCAAAGGCGAACTGTGTGCTCCTAGGTACGAAACTGAAAGAAAATCCAGAGAAGTTTTTCGAATTGTCCAGAATGTCCATCGGCTCATTAAAAATGTTATTATCTATTGCGAAGGACGGGATATGAAAAAAACAACACAGCAATGAGGGAATGTGTTAGTGTGTTAGTGCAGAAGAAAACTCGCAGTAACATTGAGGTAAGATTTATTGTGCCAAGTGTTAGTTAACATTGCCGATATGTAACGACATCAATCAAAACAGACATGAAAGTACAATAAAAACGTATGATAAATAAACCTCCAAAGTAAACAATTAAATGAAAGAGTCGTCGTCGGATCCCCCTTTACTTTCAAAGGGAGATTCCATGATTTGATGGGTAGAAGGTGAAGGTGGTTTTCTCTGACGAAGGATCAAGATTGCTGATAGAAGTAGAGAGCTAGGCGAAGGAGAAGGTGTTTGTGTTTGTAGGTGGTGAATAGGAATGCATGATGTGCCTTATTTACGAATAAATGCTACAGTATTAAAGTTTGTTTGTATTACTAGTACTTAACCACATATAGATTTGTTTCCTGTGTCCAACTCGGTCCACGTTTCTCCCACTACAGCAGCAGATACCGACATTCAAGAATCTCTCTTCTTATCTCTGATTTTATCATCCTTGTTTCTTGTACGACGGGTGCTTCTGCGCCTCCAAAATGATCACTTCAATATATAATGTAATTTTGTGCACGACATCACTCGGTACACAATAATGGTTCTATGTTTGCACTACAATATAGGATGGGTACTTGCGCTGCATGTTTTACCGCGCGTGTGGCCAGGCAACAACGACACGCACATGTGAAATCCCGTCCAAGAAATGGAACGTACTGTGGCATTTTTTAGTTTTTTTTTATATTCCTTTACTTTATATTGAAAATGGGATTTGTATTGAGGGGGGGATATTTGAACATTTATTTTTTGCTATTAAATATACGGAGTGATATAGATACACATCAAGGACATCACACTAGATACTGATAAAGTGCACCCTCCAAAAAGCCTATTATTAAAACTAATAGCGAAATTTATGGAGCTTCCTTACGGAAACGTCCAACATGGTAAACATAAATATATATAAATAGCATTAGATTGACAAAAGACATGCAAGAAGAGTTAAATTCATTCCCCCCTCTTTAACATACCCGAAAAAAGTAATTATATTTGTTAAGTTGGTGGATCAAATGTTTATGTTGGCCAACATGTTTGCACTTGTGTGTCTGCTGGAATCCACGCTGCCTCTGGCCGGTCTCATTACAATTGCTGCGGTCCATATTTCTGGCGTGTTTTCACGCCACACAGCGTGTAATCACGGACGTGTGGCCCAAAGGCGCATTCGCACGGGGTCGTGGGCCGGGCGATAATACTACCAAGATGACAAGCAGGCGTAATCACTACCTCGTGGGGATTTCTGATCGTGGTGCTAACAGTAGGGCACGACCTCTATGGAGACGGTCCTGCTCGCTCCATCAGCACGATCAGCACAGTCGTGGAGTGCTAGTGCTGGAGAACAGTCGTGTAACGATGTCCGTGTGTAAAATGAATAACGCGCAGTTCATACAATTTGTTGAACTATATCGTGACTCCGAATGTCTGTGGAATACAAGTTGTAAACAATACAAATGCCGCGATGTCTGCGACAAAACGCTGAAGGAAATTTCCGAAGTAATGAACATTGACGGTTTTGGTCCCCGAGAAGTAGCTGAAAAGGTGAAAAAAAATATAAGATCTTCATATTATCAACATCAAACAGCAAGAAATCGGGAGTTTCTACAGAGGACTTTTACAAACCAAAAGTGCCTTGGTTTGACATCCTTGATGCTTTTTTGAAGAAAGTTTCTGGAATGTATCCTACGACTTCAAATCTGGCAAGCAACATGTAAGCTTATGACTAGTTTTAAAAAATACTGTGTGTTTCGAAAAGAATTACCCAATTACATAATCATATCATATGTTTTAAATTTTGATATGTTGGCAAGAAACGTAGGATTACTGAATGTCCTGCATGTGTTATGTCACTGAAGCACATGTTGTTTTAAAAAATATCGTTATTTGAAATCGAATAATTCTTTTCAGACACGCTATATATACTTCCGGATAGTCACTGGACAAGCCACGTTGACAGGTTCGCCAGGAACAGCTGATATGCATAAGAAATGCTTAGTTCAGATCGCATTTCTGTGGACACTCCAAGTTCTATTGTTTCTGTATCATCTCGTTTACTGCAATGCACTTTAATTATGACCGGTTCATGCCTAAACTGCAGAAGGTATACAGAAAAAGTTGCCTAAATACAATAAGGTCTTAAAATATTTCATTAAACAAACCCTCAAATATACAAATACACAGAAAAAAACACTGTTCCGTACAGGTTGAGCTGTGAGAGTATATTGCGAGACACAGGTATTTTTCATATGCTATTTGTTGTAAATTATGAATCTGACTATATTTGAATGGTGAAATTCAAAAATCCGAACACCATTTGTTGGCCCGACCATAGTATACTTCAAACGAGTACAAACTTAAATTCTAAATTTACACCGTATTTATATTTTCATTTACATATTCTTAAAGTCAATTAATTATTTTACTTTACCTTTCTATCTTGCCATGGCACAGCGCCCGTACCATTAAAATACAAGCAATAGTCCTCTCCTCGTTTTCGAGCAGCACGATCAGGAAATCCAGGCGAGTTAGCCTGTAGATCTACGAACCTCTACGTTCTTGTTCAGTTCTCCACAAACCTGGCATTAATGTACAGTTATCTGCATCTTCTCTGTCCACCAATCCAGGCTCAAAATAATCAGACTGCTGACATGATCGCAACCAATTGTGTAAGGCACATGTGGCACGAACAATTCGTATTGCAGTTTCAGCAGATGTAGCGATAGGTTTATCAAAAATTCTAAATAGAGACACCAGAACACCGAAAGCGTTTTCAACAGTCCTCCTAGCACTCGATAATTTGTAATTGTATATCTTCCTCTCCTTGCACAAATCTCTTCTTGGGCATGGCCTCATCAAGTAGGGCTTTAGAGGGAACGCTTCATCCCCAACAAATACACAATTTTTTGGAATATTAATTTCACGCTTATACACAATTTTTTGGAATATTAATTTCACACTTGTCAATGCTTTGTTTCAAAGAACTGTGATCAAAAACTCCTCTATCTGAATGTGTGCCCTGAACACCAACATCAATGTATCGGAAGCAGTAATTTGAATCAACTACTGCTAAAAGTACACTACTGAATGTATTTTTATAATTAAAATACTCGCTTCCACTAAACACTGGCGCGCGAATCACAACATGTTTACCATTGATTGATCCAATACATCCTGGGAAATTCCATTGTTCCCTAACTAAATCCACGTTCAATTTGTCGGCAACATTCCATGGTGTTCGGCACCTGTAGGAAAAAAAAAACTGTTCATAGAAACTGGAGGAAATGTCGTAGTTTAATAATATTTTATGACACTAACGCACACAATATATGTGCGCAGATATACAATCAATTGAAAACAGATACACTCGTGCAATCATGCACTTAAGTACTGTGCATAAATACTAATTGTTTCAGTAACAACTTCATTTATGATTAATTATAAATATCTTCGTTTCAGGAGAATAAGGAAGAAATGAGTCATCGTTTCATGCAAGAAGCAGGTGAAATTTCTGAGAATGCTGACCACAGCGGCATGCAAGAGGAAACTGAAGAATCTGGGAAAGCTACAGATACGCCATCTAAATTCACGCCACCACGTATTAGTAAAAAACAAAAGATCCAGTCTTCTACACCATTTTACATTACAGATGCACTGTCTAAATTAGATACATTATCTTCCAAGAAGGAAACTGAATTTGACATTTGGGCTAGGAGGGTAGCGATGTAGTTGAACAACATGGACTTGCACAGAGCTCGTCGTCTCCAATTGAAAATTCAATCGCTTATATCTGAATAAATAATTGCGCATGAATGCAACCAAGAACTTTCTAGTATCGCCATTAACCAGTTTGCACATTCATCTGCCCAAAGATTCCACGACTCGACTGTATGTCCGTCGTCCAATTTCTTACCTGTTGTATCAAGTGCTTCAACAGCAACAAGTCAAGGCCATACGAATCCAAAGTTTTTCTCAACAACACTAATATCGCCCACAAGTGATAGCACTTTGGACTCTCTAGAATCGTCTGGCTGGTCTTACCAAGAAATGTAAAAGTGAATAGTGATTTAACAGTTCGGTTACATTTTGAAATTTCAGTCACATGATCTTTTAGTCCATCCCGTATAAACTTTCCACATTTTTTCAGTTTGCTTCAAATGAACTTTTATTCGATAAGGAAAACTGACAGGAAGGAAAATGTAAACAATGGAAAGTTTATGTACGATCTAGTGTGCTTATATCATAAATATTTGAAACTTATCAAGAACAACTTAGTTTGAAATGTTTTCACTCATACCTTTATGTAGTCTTATATACCATTATAAACAGCGTCCAACACCTCTGCGATAAATTTGCTGATGGAATTCTTGGATATTCGAAATAAATATTTTAAGCTTGAATAGGAGTCTCCAGAAACAAGGAATCGCAGAGCGACATCTTGTTTTGCTTCAGCAGGTAGGGCTCTTCTCATATAGGTATAATTTTTTTAAATCGCGTTTTTCATTATATTGAGCAAATTTGTGTACTGATTGACGTTAATTAGGAAAAAAAATTGCTGTGGCCACTTTGATCCTCAACTCGCAATTCCTTACATAATGTACTTGATGCACCAAGCTTGTTTCGCGTCGTAATCCACTCTCGAACCCAAAACTTCCCTTTTTTCTTACGCGTTAAATGATTTCGAAGTTCGTTTACTAACAGTTCACACACCACGGATATTGCCTCCACTTCTGCGTCTGCCATGTTAATCGTACTATGTGTATCTCAAGAATGGCAGCAGGTGAATACACGCCCGCAGTGGGAACGACTGACGGGCGAATAATAGCAAGGCATACAAGCAGGTCGTGCGGCATGCTTAAACATAGTAGTATTCTCCCCGTGGGAACGCGCGTTTATCGTAATGGACAACTAAGCTGCAAGGTTACATTCATTTACAAACCACATGACAGTACTGTATTTCCCCGTACATACATATAGTACAATAACAAAACTATACATGAAACAATACCGAAATGTTTGTCAACTCAGAAAAGTATTCATATTCACAAATGCTCTTGTACACTGAGCAGCAGCAAATCTGTTATAGGCTGTTCACGGTAGTGTGGGCACTTTTTAAGGCTCTTCTAAATTTTTCCTTTCATCGGTTTTTCATCTTCCTGCTGCTTTTTAACATAAACATTGCAATGTGACCAATAAACACAGTGTATACATTTTACCACCACCAAAATTCAATGCCTGAGGCTGCAATAAGATGTATTTAGTAGTGGTTAATGTCTGTTGGGAGGGCCTTAAAAAGTGCTCACTTTACCGTGAACAGCGTATATTTAATACTTCATATGCATACCTTTAGCACGTGTGATTGCCTCAAGACGTCGTATCATAGACCGTAGCAACGCTGTGGTGTGTGCTGGGGATATTTGGACCACACTTCCAGACGCAGTCTTTGCAGAGCTTGCTTGCTTTACGGGCGGTGTTTCTGTGCCTGTCTGTTTAGATACTCCCACAAACGTTCTGCAGGATTGACATCTTGACTCTGTGGTGGAGTTAGAAACCATCGTGGATCATTATACATCAACCACCCGTTAGTTTTCATGGCAGTGTGTTTAGGGTCGTTGTCTTGTTGGAACGGAAAGACCCCTGCCACACCCAGCTTCTGCACGCTGTTTGATAGGCTATGGCGCAACACACATAAACTTGGTGGCATCCATAGCACCTTCAATATAAGCTCAATTATCAACTCCAGAAGACGCCATGCATCCACAACCCATAACAATTCCTCCTCCTTTATAGACCGTTGCTGTATAATGTGTTGCGACTACAATCTCGCGTTTGGCCGTCGCCACACCCACCGTTTACCGTCCGAGCCATATATATTACATTTCGACTCCTTGGAAAGAAATCACAGTAACCAACAATTGGCTAGGCCTATCGTGGTAGTACTTGTTGGCAAATTGCAGGCGTTTTTGCCAGTTTACTGTTGATATACGTGGTCTCTTCTTGGATGTCCTACCATGGAAATTTGCGTTGTGTAATACATTTCGTACAGTTTGAGTACTTGCAGAGTGTGTAGATGTTGGTGCGATCTCTTCCGCCAAAGATGCTGCACTTCGGCGTGGTTCTTTACGTGCTGAAGCGACAAGGTGCCGCCGTCCGCGGCACGTAAGCACTCGCGGGAGCCCGGACAGTCGTTTATTTTCTGTTGTCCCTGTTTCTTCGTACTTCTTTAATATGGAATTGACAGTTCCAAAACAAACGGAGAGGGTTTTCGCAATTTCACGATAACTCCTGCCTTGCTTTGAGAGAGAAACAGCTTCTTCTCGTTGCGTCACGGACAGTTCGTGTTTCTTGCAACCCATTCTGACCACAAAAGGCTGTTCACGATGAAGTGAGCACTTTTGAAATGAACCTTGGAAAAAAGTCACTGCACCTACCTGCATATATTTTAACGGGTGCACTGAGTGACATGCGCCCAGTATAGTTGGTAACGATGGATGGAAAGTAGTTCCGTTTCTTAATGTCGAATAAAAAGTGTTAGGTAACCATTTGTAATAACATAAGTTATTTCTTTCTTTCTACTTTTTTTTAATGCACCGAAGTGTAAAAATGAGCAGATCAGTAAAATATATATATTTTTTTCACTTGACCGACGCAAGAATAAAGTGATGTGGCCCATGGCAATGCTAATTCTACATAAAGCGGAACAACACCCAACGTGCATACAAGTAGATCTTAAGCAGGGCTTTCAAAAGTGCTCATTTTACAGTGAACAGCCTATGCCTATCACTACCACAACAGTCTGGTAACTGATGTGCGGGGAACCCGTCTTTGTACGCACAACTGCTGTATGTGGATAACACGGGAGTTGCGAAACCAAACAGAGTTACACCATCGCTGTATGAATACTTCTTTGACCATTACAATAACATCTGTCACATGGATTGTTCATCCTTCTGACGTTGGTGTGCTATTAACTAGTAAAGGTTGTTCACGATAAAGTGAGCAATTTTGAAATCAACCTAAGAAAAAAGTTACTGCTCCTACATATGTGTCCAGTTAAGTTGGTAACGATGGAGGGGAAAGTAGTTCCATATATTAACGTCGAATTAAGGTGTTAAGTAACTATTTGTGACAAGTTATATTATTTCGTTCGCTTTTTTATGCATCGTAGTGTAGAAATGAGCATATTTGTACAATATTTACTTTCCAATAATTTCGCCATTTCACTTGACCGACGCATGAATAAAGGGATGAGGCCCATGACAATGTTAATATTACATGAGGCGAAAGAAGACACAGCGTGTATACAAGCAGATCTTAAGCAGGGCTTTCAAAAGTGCTCATTCTACAGTGAACAGCCTATAGGGCCTACAAAGGGGCATACTATTCCGCTTATCTGTCTGTGTAGAGCTTGTGGCTTTACATTGCCTCAAATACAACGCTAGGACTAAACGTGTGGGTGCATGAATACCTTATTGATTTACTGTAGCCTGCTGCCAGTCCTTGTAAATGCGCCCGTGGGGGGCGGGGATGCGGATCATCCTCGGGAAAAATAATTTCCTTAAAAAAATTATTTTTTATGGCATGCTATACATTATGCACTCTTATTTATATATTTTTCACGTCTCACAATAACCCCACCCACTGCATCCTAACAATCTCTACAAATGTATCATAATATCCCCTGCAGCTATATAATAGACATTACAACGAGTAGTCAAATTATACCGATATCGTGTCAGAATATACAATATGGCAGCCCTGTTCAGAAGCGCAAGCGCCACTCTTGGTCGTAAGAGGCCGTGGTGGCTGAGCGGTTAGACTGCCCGCTTTCCACCATGGCGAACTGGGTTTAATCTCCGGCCGTGTCACTCCCGGATATAGCATCTCTGTGCTCTTCCCGGAAATTCGGACAGCGAAATTGTTACGTCATGTCCGGGATGCACTTTCCAAGGGCAGGAAGCCCTTTCGCAGGTGAATCCCGTCACGGCCTAAAGCTTAGTGCACAGTAGTTTTAATTCGTATTAGTGGAGGTATTTGAGAAGCGCAGGTCCTACTCTTGGTTGTGGGCGGACAAGAAGTGTGTACTTCACGCTGCTGGGCAGAAGTGTGTACTTCTCGTTGCTGGACAGAAGTGTGTACTTCATGCAGCTGGACATAAGTGCGTACTTCACGCAGCTGGACAGAAGTGTATACTTCACGCTGCTGGGCACAAGTGTGTACTTCACGCTGCTGAGCACAAGTGTACTTCACGCTGCTGGACACAAGTGTACTTCACGCTGCTGGGCACAAGTGTGTACTTAACGCTGCTGGGTACAAGTGTGTATTTTCCCGCTGGGCACAAGTGTGTACTTCACGCTGCTGGGCACAAGTGTGTACTTCACGCTGCTGGGCACAAGTGTGTACTTCACGCTGCTGGGCACAAGTGTATACTTCACGCTGCTGGGCACAAGTGTGTACTTCACGCTGCTGAGCACAAGTGTACTTCACGCTGCTGGGCACAAGTGTACTTCACGCTGCTGGGCACAAGTGTGTACTTAACGCTGCTGGGTACAAGTGTGTATTTTACGCTGCTGGGCACAAGTGTGTACTTGACGCTGCTGGGCACAAGTGTGTACTTGATGCTGCTGGGCACAAGTGTGTACTTCACGCAGCTAGACAGAAGTGTGTACCTGACGTTGCTTGTACGGCGAGACACTTGCTTCGTGAGAGCAGGTGTTTTCTCAAGGCAGTCTAATTGGCTGGGAAGGGAGCGAGGCAAGAGGATGTGCCCCTGGCTCCAGGAATCCTGCGCCGAGAACAATGATGGTCCGGGCTGGAACTGCTCA
This sequence comes from Dryococelus australis, assembly GCA_029891345.1. NCBI lineage: Eukaryota > Metazoa > Arthropoda > Insecta > Phasmatodea > Phasmatidae > Dryococelus > Dryococelus australis. The sequence continues at coordinate 30,965,478 of CM057008.1, forward strand.
TTGTTCGTGCCGCATGCCGAGGGTAACCTCACTTGCTCCAGTCCATTCACTGGTTGCCTCTAACTCTCCTGATGCCTTGCTCAAGTTCTTCTTTCAGGCTGTTACTATGCTTCGTACAAACAAAGCCCAAGTAAGTCTGGCGAATTACACCAAAGGCTCAACGAACCGCATTATTCGTATATTCACTCTAAGTACTTAACAGTCAATTAGCACACTGCCCGAATGCATCCATACGAAGTTTGGCAATAGTCTATTAAAGGCTGTTCACGATAAAGTGATCACTTTTGAAATCAACCTTAAAATAAGGTCAGTGCCCCTACCTATCTACATATTTTTAAACGGGTGCACTGAGTGACATGCGCCCAGTAAAGTTGGTAACGATGGAGGGAAAGTAGTTCCATATATTAACGTCGAATTAAGGTGTTAAGTAACTATTTGTGACAAGTTATATTATTTCGTTCGCTTTTTTATGCATCGTAGTGTAGAAATGAGCAAATTTGTGAAATATTTACTTTTTTAATAATTGCAGTTTAATTTGACCGACGCATCAATAAAGTGATGAGACCCATGCCAATGTTAATTTTACAGAAACCGAAGAATACATAACGTGCATACAAGTAGGTCTTAAGCAGGGCTTTTCAATAGTGCTCATTTTACCGTGAACAGCTTATAGCTAATTTGATATTTATTAAGCACTTTTTAAAATAAACCTTTGTGGAAATGTTTCCAGTTCACTGGTTTGGAGTGGGCTACAATACTATTGGCGACCATCAATGCACAGTATTTGACGACCGCAACGTCATGATGGGATTGTAAGGTTTAAATTTTTTTCTTATTTTATCTACGCGCGTAATGAGAATTGGTCGACGTGTGGGTCATGTCATAAAACGTACAGTATACTTATAAAAATATATTTTTTTTTTCAGATGCGGCGAAATAATGCACTGAGGAGAAAGAATAAAAGTACCACGAGCTTTGAAAGTGTTTAATGTATTATTATTGGGTGTTTTGAGTGCCCGCGAACGGCGAAAAGTCCTAAGTAGGGGAACACTACACATTCAGGAAACGGGAAGAGATCAGTCAGGATCTGTATTAAGGAGCTCGCCTGGCTGCCACTTACATCCAATATTCTGATCCACGAAAAGAAAAAAAAAGCACTCTTCAGACGAGGCCTGTTGAGTGCTTTGATAACGTCACACACATTAGAAACACCATTTCCGAGCAATCCAACATACAAAAACAGGTTTTTTCTTTTTAAATCGTTGTATATCAAAATATACGCATTAGATACATTTAAGGAAATATGCAAGTGCCTTGCTTTGCACCCTGCTATAATTTTTCCTCCAATACCATTATAAGGTCACCTATCGAAGTCTTGTAGGTGCACGCAGCACGACAAGAACACTGCACGCGAGTTCAGAACCTTGCGCTTAGTGGCGGTGTCACGCTTGATACGCATAATAGTGTAGACCTAATCGCTCCTGCGCTTCGCGGCCTCGAGCACGAGAAATAGCTCCAGGTGGGTGGCACAACACATTGAGGTCTGCACACATTTACTGGCACTTAAAACAAATTATAAGTGAGTCACCTGTATCCGCTACTGCAAGAACACCGGTTCTGTTGGTTTCTGTGTAAGAACTCACCATCGTCCTATTGGTCCATACCACACCGGACCCGGACTTTACAGCGGTCACTATTTGCCGGTCATCAACCAATGGAGACCAAATGTGATATTGACCCAATCAAATGTCCTTTATCTTATATAAGGATTTACAATCCACCGTGCCGCTTTGAGCGGCTATAAAAAAACAAATGCACATCCATGCGAGTTTTGTTCTGAACAAGAAATACATTTTCAAATTAGCTTTGCTCGAACTAGACTCGAGCACAGTTTACAAAGTTTTAAGGAACTACCCTAGCATTTGCCTGGAGTGATTCGGGAGAACTTTGGAAAGCTCAAATAGTCCCCGAAATCTCCTCGAGGAGTGCATCTAACGTGTTATAGATACAGTACAAAGAATTGTTTGCTTGTTTTGACAATAATTTCCATCTAGATATTAGTGTTGTTCCCGTTAACGATATAATAGACGACTGCTAACGCTGTTAGTTCCATAACAGAATTTCGTTCTTTCTTTCGCCTACAGCGGTTCAAATCAGCCATGTGGGTAACGTTGCTTGGATGAATATCGCGTACGGGAGTGAAGAGATTTGGGCCGCTCTAAACATCGAAGCCTTGAGAGCCGATGAGGCTGGGAGCTGGTTTATGGAACAACGCCGGAATGCAAGGACGGGGGGAACGGGATAACCCCGAGGAAACCCTCTGACGAGCGGCATCGTCCGACACGATCCCCACGTGCGAAAATCCGGGAGTTACCCCGCCGGGATTCGGATTCAGCTCACCTTGGTGGGAGGCGAGCGCTCTACACACTGTACCACCGTGCCCCCCCCCCCCTGATGTGCAAAAATTTTTATAATATTGTTTTTAATATTACTAACTTTTTCGAGGATTTAAACAGAATTTCAAATGATGGTGATTCTATAGTCTGTTCTTAGTAATTCAACACTTCTGAAACCCCTGTTAGGATCTACTTTTCCTTCTCGCTCTGTATATTTTGGCCATATCTGACATTAACACCGCTATAGATTGTCTCGCTTTATTCGTGCGTCGTTAAAGTGAAGCCGTGGAATTTTTAGGAAAGAAAATGTGTTAATAATTTGTAAAATCTTACCCATGCGTGTATAAAACAAGAAGCGCTGGTTTCAGTTGCCGTAAATTTAAACACCGACTCGCGAAATAACGCCAAGTGCCCAGTGGAGCATCTGTGGGTACATCTTGACGTCCGTATCAGAAAAAGTGGTTCTTTGGAGGGTAAAGAAGGCAACTTTAGAGCGTACTCTTGGAGGAATGGCCTAAAATACCCTCAGCAGTAACACAGAATTTGATCAGTTTGATCAACAGCATGCTACGGCGTCTGCAAACAGTTATAAATGCTACGAGTATTCGTAGTGACTTTTAAAATGTGCATTCTAACGAAGGGTGCTGTTGTATGTGTGCCAATATATTTTTGCGCAGAAAAGGGGCGTTTATTTACTATAAAGAAATTATTTGCTATGGGCAAGTAATCTGTTCTGAAATATCTTTAATGTTATGTACGTTAGCAATCATAGGCGGTGTTTACTGAAATATACAGCTTTCTTCATAACCAGCCTCTAAAATGTTGGTATGCCAATACTTTTTGGGACGATTGAAAATGGTTGGCCATCTCGTCATATACATGCCAGCCTTAAAAATGCCTGTTGTGCTAAACGACTCTTTTCGCTGTGAGCATGTTGTGCCACATTATTTGTTGGACATATGTATAGGTAAAGGCTTTTCACGATAAAGTGAGCACTTTTGAAATCAACCTTAGAGAAAAAAGTTACTGCCCCTGCCTGCGTATATTTTAACGGGCGCACTAAGTGACGTGCGCCCAGTAAAGTTGGTAACGATGGAGGGGAAAGTAGTTCTAGGTATTAAGTAACCATTTTTGATAACATAAATTATTTTTCTCGCTTCCTGTTTTTTTTTTTTTGTGCGTTGTAGTGTAAAAATGTGCAGAATATTAAATTGCGTACTTTTCTAATAATTCTACAGTTTTGCTTGACCGAAGCATGAATGAAGCGATGAGGCCCGTGGCAATGATGATTTTACATAAGTGGGGAGAACACACAACGTGCATACAGACAGATACTAAGCAGTGCTTTCAAAAGTGCTCGTTTTACCGTGATCAGCCTGTACCACTTGTACCAACCGCGGACCGCAGCAGTTTGACGGATTGTGCGGTGTGAACGCCTGGAAAGTAGGCCACCGTTGGCGCTCCGCAGTGTGCTGGGTTGAGGCGAACCCGGTCGAAGGGATGAAAAGGGGGCGGGGGGTGGTAGTAATGGTACCCCGGTCACGCGCCCGCTGCAGACTTTGCTGCATGACGAACATTATTTAATGCCTTAAAAAAAACGTCTGATATTAGTTTTGTCCAGGTCAATATTTTATTCCAGGAGAATGGAAATATCATTGAACTATTTCTGGAACTGTTATACTCTACTGCCCCATTTGCGCTCCAGTCCGTTATTTTCAGTTCGACGAATAAAGTTCTAATTGATGTCCATGAATTGCCTTGAACTGGAAGAAAACGTGGTATTTCATTTCCAGTTCATTAAAGAGGAAATATTGAAGAATTGTACCTCGAACTATATATCGTGCATCCTTATTTCATTCGAATCCAACATTCGTAATTCGAGGCGGAAAATTCCAATATGTGTTTATACCACCTGCCTTGAACTGAAATTGAGTTTCATTTGTCATTTCCAGTTCAGCAAAGAGAGAGAGAGAGAAAAAAAAAAGAACTGTACATCATACTGAATTGCATACTTTTTTATTTTCTTCCATTGCTACATTTTCAACCCGAGAATCAAAGACAAGCTATTATTCACAGAATCTTAAAAATATGCAATAAGCTCTGGTGCAAGATTCATGAGTTTGATCGTGGAGCTAATTGACCAGGGTTCATGTTCGTTAAATTCAGCCCTACAACGGCCGTGGGGGCCGCGGTGGCTGAACGGTTAGACTGCTCGCCTCCGTCCAAGACGAACCGGATTCAATCCCCGGCTGGGTCACTTCGGTTTTCGCACGTGGGAATCGTGCCGGACGATGCTGCTGGTCGGTGGGCTTTCTCGGGGATCTCCCGTTTCCCCCGCCCTTGCATTCCGGTGATGCCCCATTCTCACCTCATTCCACTCTCATCGGTTCTCAAGACCTTGATGTTAAGAGCCGCAAAGTCCTCCCAACTCAACTACAACGGCCGTTTTGAATATTGTTAACCTGGGAAGGTAGTCGTTGTGGTGATTCACAAATTATTTCCACAAGCCGGCAACCATATATGTTTTATAGGCACAATGTTCACAAAATCGAAAAACTGTATTTAGTAACATGCTTGGAGTTGATGAATTTCCCTTGATCTTGCGGTCTTTGGATATCAGGACATTGATTATGTTAAATATGTTCCAGATACGTGTTCAATTAGTACACATCGAAAGCGGCACAATCTCCTTCCAAAGTGGGTTCCATGTGTTATTAATAATTGTATGTAAAAATAGGCTTTTCACGGTTTCAAAAACAGTTGAATAAAGTGCACTAAATCATTTAGGAAATTAAACGCAGGAAGCTGGAAGTTATTTGATTTAATTTTAAGAAAGCCGTGGATCTAAAGTGTAGGCATTTGCCTTAAATTTAAGAGTTTAAAAACCCATATAAAAATGTATTATAATGGACGCGCTCCATTGTGGTGGGTCTCGTAGACAATCAGAATAATGCTTAGACAAAACAACACAGACACACAGAATATAAGCAAAGTTGGCCCGTCGTCAGTATGTACACAGGAAACCAACAGAGTGCGTTTCAAACAAGGAATCAAGTCAGAAAGCAACAAGAAAACGCAACAGGTGGGCATGACACAAACTTGAACAACGAAAATAACACTACGTGTTGACAATACAACAAAAACAGCCCAGACGAGAAACTGCATAAAAAAACTCGCAGATGTACAAAGAATGAACGAAACAGCTAAGTAAGTACAGATGAACACAGGGGTACTCTAAGAGTATAAATTTGAGTTTGAAAACCTATAAAACCCCATGATTCTGTGATTATTTACATTTCATTACGAAGCTCACTAAAACAAGTCCGTTATTATTATTATTTGCGGGTTCACTTGAATTTACATGTGGCATATTATTTTTTCGAAATATGGAATGTATTATTTTAGTTTCTTTATATGACATAGCCCACTTGACTAACAATTAACCTTTAACCACATTATCACACTTGTAGTGTCGAGCATTCTGGCACATTTCCTATCGTGGGTTATTTGTTGAATAGGTAGTTTGTCATTCTTGACTTTCAGTACTCGGTGTTCATAAACGACCTAGCTGTAATGACTTTCGTTTAACAGATTAGGACATAATGGTGGCATAAATGCGGAAAAATTAACTTGAATGTACTGTTAAACCGCTGTTACCATGACTTTTATCTGGTTACCGAAATCAGGACACTTGAACCGGAAACTGGCCTGTAGCAGGATGGAAATAGATTTAACCGTATCGAAACAAAGGATGCGCTTCGAAACACCTGATTTTCTGAAAATGGTTAATTTTTTTATGTGTTGAATTAAAGTGTAAATTTACAACAGTGTTTGTATATTTTATGTTTGCTGGAATACTTAAAAATATTTTTATAGTAAAAAATTATTAATTTTATAAAGCGTGTTCTGTATAAATTTTAAAATAAAATTGTTGTTCTCATTTTTACGTTTTACTGAAGTTTATTTAAACATGTTTGTTATTTCCCATAATGTTATATTACTCATATGAAAAGTTTACAAACGTTTGTGCGTGTCGTTGTGTACCACCATTCTCTCTACGGCGTACATTAATCTCAAGATCTGATTAATTAAACTACGTGAACAAGCAGCTAGCGCGCAAAACACGGCTTCACGTTTTTACGACAGCTTCTTGGTCTTTATTTATGCGTGTCTAAGGGAGATTTGGGAGAAAAGGGAGAGAGTTCATTATAGTAAGTAACTTTCACACCCCTTCCTAAAAGATTAAGGGAGGAGGGATTAACGAAGGAACTTGGCCTTCGCGACGTCGGTACAATGCGAACAGAAGAAACGTAGCTTTACAAACATAGGATGATTTTCTCTATCTCTCGCTCTCTCTCTCTCTCTCTCTATCTCTCTCTCTCTCTATCTCTCTTTCATGTTGGAGAGGACTTGGGTTCGATTCCATTCCCGGCCATCCTGATTTCGGTGTCCCGTAATTTCTCCAGGTGAATGCTTGGTTGGTTTCTCTCTACAGGTTCCTGCCTCACTCTTGCTTCTTTGGGCAACTTGCTCTGTCTCTAATGAGTTTCCTGACGATAAGATGTTAAGCCCCTACGTATCTAGCTACCTTTCTCCATTTCTTTTGTCAGTTTCTCCCCCCCCACCCCCCCTCCTCCTTTGTATTTAAAGGACTTAAGGGCGGATTTACGATTGACTTAACATAATAAGTTCGCGGTTTGCTTAATATATGATACGATGTATTCAAGGGCATTAGTTTATGACTGTCGTGTGCGGGTCCTGAAGGGTTGGCTGAAAGTCTCGTAGAGGCGCTTTATCGACGGTAAGACTGCACGCCAGTTCAGTGCTTTGCGCGTAGAAGCGATGAGAGAGTTGATGCGCATGGCTAGCGATCCCACGCTTTTAGGCCTCACACGTGCAGAATTCCTTCAACCGGGCGGAGGCGGAGGAATATGATGGAAGTAGAACTTCAGAAGGGCTTCAGAAAAGTTGGAAGCAAATAACCGTGAATTGACTACAGGATTTTTGCTGTGCGCGAGGACGCCGTGGGGCTTGTCTTGGTCGGGAAGAAGCACGAGTCGGGTGGTCAAGTGCCGAGCCTCTGGGAGGGGTGGATGGGGGTGGCGTGGACATCCGCCCTCGCCAGGGTAAACGACGGTCACGTGCGAGGGGTAACTGCTCCTCGGGGGGGGGGGTCGGTATCGACCCCCCCACCCCACCCCTAACCCGTCCTGCTTGTCCACAGCACTCCCCTAGAACCTCGCGAAGGAAGCTTTGACGGAGACCCGGTGGAGTGTTATTAGAGGTGCTCAACCGCCTGACCCCTGGAGACGTCGAGGGAGGCGTCGAAAGGTCGCCCTGGCTCAGTTCACTTGCCAAGCGCTTCACTGGCCCCGAGCAAAATCTATTATTATTATTTTTTTTTTTAAATCCGGAGTCCGAACCGAGTACACACCGCGCATTCGAAAATTCATCGACGAACCACCGGTGATTGATACACCGGTTGAAGCATTTTTCGAACATCAGGTTGATTTTTAGCGGTGTTTTCGTCTGATTTCAGACACATATTAATACCATTTCACTGGAATGTTAAAGTTTTCATCGCCCATTTCTAAAACCCGACATCTGAATTATTTCGGTATATTTTGGAATGCTCGAAAATTACATTTGTGGGTATTTTTAACTTTTATTTTTCCGAGAAAGCGTTCGAAAATTCATCGGTTGATGTTTTTTGGTGCACGTCCACCAGATCCACCACATTTTCAGGCTGGTGGAACCGTTGGATAAACAGGTTCAACCGGACTCGACCAAACGATTAATTTTCGGACGTCCGGTGTACATTGGCGAATGCACCGGTGAATTTTCGAATACGCGAACAGACTTAGTCTGTGTCCGAAATGGCGGATTTTGTTGACGAAATGATCACTTGACCCGAGTTTGTATACAAAAATGGTGGCGTATTTGATAAATTGGTATCCCGTATTTTGTATCAAGCGGATGTTAAAAAAAATACAAAATGACGAAATCTGCACCAGGCTGGTTTTGACCTTCAAAACACACACGTGAATTTGTAAATAAAACTTTTTTGAAACAAATAACTGTTTATAAAATATTCTAGGCATGTTTTAGAAAGCAACTTAGTGCCTCGCTTTGTTTACGTATTTCGGAACAAAAATGTAAACTGAAGAAAGGGAAATGAGCCGCCAGTGAGTGTCAGCAATGCCAGCACTAACTGGCTTTTACTAATGCTAAACGAGAAGTTCCTGTTATAAGAAAGGAGAAACGTTTTCCAAGCGTGCGCGCCCTTACAAAACGTGCTCCGGATATCTTCCGGTCTAGGGATTTCGGCGTTTGACTACGCAGGCGTGCGTGGGTGGGTTCTTAATTTGCACGTGTTAGTTTGTTTAAGTGTTTATTATTTTTTCTTTAACGACATGTGTAACTCTTAGAAGAAGGGGACGCGTAAACTAAACTAGCAGTTTCTTCACACGGTTTTTAAAATCAAACCTTAGAAAAAATCACCTTATGCATGACGTATGTATTTGTTGCCTAAATATGCCGAGTATCACAAGCGTTTTATACTTCCGTTAACATAAGGGTATCTTTTACTCATTCTTTTAACTATAATCATTACGAATGAAAACAGTGTGAAAATAGGAGTGTTCGTAATGGCTAGTATAGCCAGTTAATGGCAAATTGAGCATTTCTCAGGCCCTATTTACTCTTTTCCTTTCAGCAGATTTTTCTATTCATAACCACCATTTTAAATAAGTATTGCCATGCAAGTAATAAACACAGTGTGTATGTCCCACCACACTCGGTAGTTGACGTCTAAGGATAAATTAAAACATATTTATTGACTGTTACAAGTGAGAGGGCTTTCAAAAGAGCTCACTGTACATGTGAATAGCCTATAAGGAGAGACCTTAAAAAATCTGCGAGTTCAATGACCACCAAGCTGGACTCTACCGTATTATGTACAAGTATGCCTATATCAACTGCACATCGGCAGCCGCTCTACTAGAGGTGTCAAAAACCACGTGGACCAATGGCTAATGTTATGTAAACACACGTGTTTTGAATCCTAGCTTGTCCCGAAATGAATCCGCGAATTGTTCAGCTCTCTACCTATAATAAATATTATTGAAGTGAGTGCGCACGAATGCAGTGTGCTGTTTCTTTGGTGTAGTTTTCAAGACTTGGTTAACACTTTCAGGACTATACTCGAGTGTAGTTCGGCCAAAAAATTGTTTCAATATTTCATTCCACAGTAAAAACAAAACTCGTCCCGGTTATATATTTACATTAATTCCCTACTTCATAAGGCTTTTAAATAGGAACTAATACATCAACAGCGAACTCCGTAGATGGACGACAAATTTTTCTATTGTTACGGAAATCAACACGATGGGATGTACATCCTGTTACATACGACAGAACATTTGATTTTAAAACGGTAAACTTGGCGCTCCATTGGTTGGCAGCCGGCCAATACGGAAAGACTGGTGTCGTTTTGACCAGTAGAATGGCGTCAAGCGACAATAGGGACCAATAGAACACGGTGTCTCTGCAGCGGTATGGATATAGGTGACTAACGTCTAGCTTGTCTTTGAAGCTGGTGTAAGTGTGCCGACCTCAAAGTGGTAAGCTTCGTTTGCATGAGGCGAAGAAATGGCTTGGAAGTAGAACTTCATCAGGGCTTCAGAAAAGTGGGAAGTAACCATGAATGGAGTGTATATATGTGGTTCCTACCTGCGGCGGGGTCCCGTGGATGAGGGACCGGCTGTTCTTCCCCTAGATGTAGACCTGTCATACCGCTCAGCCCGAAGAATGGTTGAGGTGACACGAAGGGGGGGGGGAGGAGGAATTAAGACGGGGAGATGAAACGTGAGAGCCCCGAGAAAACCCCCACACCACGGTGGAGTCCGCCACTCTCCCCCACATGAGAACCCCACAAATTCGAAAATGTCCAGCCCCGTCGTGACTTGGAATCGAACCAGGAACCTCGAGAGGAGGGGCCAGTGATCAACCAAGCGAGCCAACACGTGGGTCCGGGAGGGAAGAAAGCCATGGAACATGGAAATATCTGTCTATAAATTTGAGTGTTTGTGCGCTCCTACACTTTTATTACGTATAAGTTGTTTTGTACGACACCCCGCTGCACTTTATTTTGAAGCTTGCCTGACGAGCTCAGAGTAATGTTGTGTGAGAGGCGTACGTCTGCATGCCGCCTAGTGCTGCAGGCCTTTTAAGGTGGAATGATTTTTGTTCAAGTCGGGCAGATATACGTCTTTTTAACAACGTGTTTTTGGTCTTTTAAACTATTTTTTATGCTATTTTAATATGTTTTGATGTCCATATACCATGTTTTACCATGTTTCGGTGTGTGCTCTAGCACTTGTCGTTTTGCAGTTTCTGTTGTCTATTTCCCAAGCAAATTGGTTTACCGTTTCATTTGCTTTTGTTCCTTTCGTTTTGTGTTTTTTATTTAAATTTTTTCTTGTAGGCGCTCATAACCTTGCTGCCGACGTGCCCTACTAAATCCACCCACTCACTCTTTCTCTCATTCGCTCTCACTCACTCACTTTTGATGGTCTTGTTGTGTGTTCCTCTAGTGCAAAGTGGTTAATCAAAGTGCCAGATAATGATTGGTAGGCAGACAGTACGAGTAGAGAAGTACGGTAAACAATCCAGATTAAACCATCCCCCCTTTGCGAACGGTTGGGAATTATCCCATAGCCACCCGAATGTAACGCGTATTAAGAGTGTTATTTATGTTCTGCGGGTTTTTTACTGTCATAAACGTGTGTTTTTTTTTCCGGCCCTCGGTTTTTCTCGTGCGTTAAAAAACATCCATTATTTATGAGCTGACAAGCGGGATTTGTGTCACGAGTGGACAATCCGCGGTATGTGTCCCTCTCCTCCGATGCAGGAGGTTTGCTTGTTTGCATTTAGAATCCGTCGAGTACTAAGCTCCCAATAGCGGAATAGTGTCACGTATCGGTATAATTTTTTATCGTGAAATAGATTAGGCAAGGAATAACATCGTAAGTCGTACACGAAATTCGTTTTCCCTAATTACTGTCGCACGTACGAATGAATGTATGAATTTGATATCACACAGATGGTCTTTCTTAGTTTTGCGGGACCAAGCATGGGCATTCATGATTTCGTTCCTTGCCACTGTCTTGTGTCTGCTCACAGTGTTGGGTAGTAACTTAACGAAAGTAACGAGTTACTTTAAATGAAGTTTTTGAGGTAACTAGTTATTTTTTTGCAAGATGACTTAACTAAAGCCTTGTCCGAAGTGTCAGATTTTGTTGACAAAATAATCACGTGACCCAATTTTATACACAAAAATGGCGACCTATTTGGTAATTTGGTGTTTCGTATTTTGTATCTAGCGGATGGTAGCAAAAATGCAAAATGACAAAATCAACGCCATGTTGAATTCGACATTCAAAATACATATGCAGATGCGTAATTAAAACAGTTTTTTAAAACAAATAACTTCACTATTCATAAAATACACTAGTCATGTTTTTAAAAACCAAGTAAGAGTTGTGCTTTGTTTATATAATTCGCAATAAAAATTTCTGAAAGTCATTATTGCCTAGTTTATTATTTTATTATTTATTAAAATATTCGTAGCATTCCAGTGATGATTGTAGAAATATTACGTGCGTTTTAAGCAATCGATTTAGGTGAAAATAATTTTCACTGTTAATGTGAAGATGCGTTCCCACGAGTGCTAAACAAGTGACTGTCGACTGTGTATGAATAGAAACTTACGAAATTTGCGTACGCTTAGTAAGCACATATCTTGCGTAAGACTGTTAACTATTCTCAATATAGAATGTATGCCTCATTTCCGTAAGCGTAGTAAGCACATTATTGTGTAAGGCTCTTTAACTATTCGCACCAATCTTTTATATACTAAATATAAATTGGTACAAAAATATTAATTTGTAGTAAAGTTTACTACGATTGTTCGACCACGTTTTAGAAGTTCTACAAATTCTGTAATTACTCCTATAATTATTTTTATCTTTCCAGTTCTTTTCTATATAAAAGCTTGGTTTTAAAATGTGTTTTTTACAGTTAATTTGTTTTTCACTTATCAGTCTCACTTATTGTTATTATTATTCTATAGGTAGACTATATTTATACATTCATAGACTCGTCCGTCATCGGTATCGCTTGCGATCAGGCGAGTTTCAGTGCACTCTTATGGCAGCAAGTTGAACCGCTATGCCGAATATTCATTATTCATCTTACACGCGTGTGTACATCGATGTATGTGACATCTCGACTGAGCTCACGCAGATCGGAATCTTCAAATGGTATTTCACATACACAAACGCGTGGTCGATCATTTGAATTCCTTCTTGTGTTTCAAAGATTGGATGGTCTCTAGTCCACACAGCCATGTGTAAAAGAGGACTTCCCCCGCAACTGGAACTCTACACGCCATTAGTGATCGACGACTTGTCTTCCAAATACATCGCGATTGCTAGTGATTCGGTGGGAGGCGGACAGACACCTCACAGACACCTACCGTACATAACAAACAAGTGAAGTTAAATAAAAGCTTGTAAAAATATACTGTCCGATATATTTTTTTTTCAGGAAAATGATGTAAAAAAAACGTTTAAACGCCTCAAGATTACGCTCAGTGATGGAAAATAGCAGAAGTAAGCTTCGCGCGCGTTTTTTTGTCTCCTTAGAATTTTAAGGTCATATTTCACTTTTTTTTAATTTGTTTATCTGAAAGAGCTTTCGAAAAGTGCCCCCTTAATGCAGTTATTAGTTGTCAAATCATTATAGTTTTAAAAATATAACACTCAAAGTCACAATTTCCCGAATTCTGCAGCATACTAGGCTTTACTCTTAGATCATTTTTTCCAGTCAAACAGCATTTAATGATATATGTATGGTGTGCAGAACATACTGATTAAGTATGAGTGCAATTTATAAACCGGTGAGCAAGTATTGGCACTCTGAATTTGATTGAAAATAGGGGTCAGACTTGTAAATATATTTTTGTTCATTCCAGCAAAACTAACATTCATTTAATAAATAGTTTAAACCATAAACAATAGAGGAAATGTTTTTGTTCCTTTCGTAGCTTGTAACACAAATGCAGTATGCCGCGCTTCGACTCTAATTCAAAACTTTAAACGTGACTTTTAACACTCTTGTGTTCGAATTTGAGTGTTATATTTTGAAAACTATAATGTTCGACTACTAACAGCTGCATTAAGGGGGCATTTTTCGAAACCTCTCTCAGATAACTCCATTCCAAAAAAAAAAGAAGAGAGAAATATGACCTTAAGCGATGACTATAGCTTTTCAATGCAGCAATCTATTAAGCAAAGATACAGTATTGTCGCTTTAGTTTAGAACACTGTTTTATAGGAGAATTAACATCGTAGAAAGAGGGCTGGCTACTCAACCATTTCAATCCCTCACTGTAAAAAAATTTTGAAGTAAAATTCTCTTACATGTAAGGGAAGGCAACTATCTCTACATGTGAGGTAAACTTACCTCTTAAATGTGAGTAAAATAACATGATAAGTAAAGTACTGTTCCCTAATCGTACGGGAAAAAAGTACTTGGCAAAAGTGGAGGAATAATCCCATACAAGTAAGGGAAAATTAACTATATTTTATAATAAAATTAAGTTACATTTGAAAATACCCCGCAGTATTTTTACTGTACTCTTTTATTACGTATATTCCCTGACGAATAGTGACCGAAACCTCAACGCTAAAATCCTCGACACTTGCTAGTGAGTGGGCGCGAGCCATGGTAGGCTGATGCGCTATCCATTACACCACGACTACAGCGTGAAAACATTAGTGAACATTATCGCGTTGAAGGATTGTTTCTTCCGCCCGTCCTTCCATTTAGCTGTTGAGACAATGCTGAAGAGATGCGCGCGTCGTAAGGTAATTTTCCCATCCATGCATGGGAGTTTCCACTACCGTGTAACGTGAAAATTTTACTTCAGAGTGCGGTAATTTTACCTTAACTGCAAGGGAAACTGTGCTTCCCCCCACAATTTTGCGAATATTACCTTAAACTTGTCAGGTAATTTTCCCATTATTTTTTTACAGTCCTGTGCTCATTATCGAGGACATGTTATGTTGCACAGTATGGATATTTATGATCGGCACTGTACACAACAAGGAATCAGTGACCCGTGCTTTTATCACTTTCGTTGCGAGAAATCTGATTCGCTCAAGGTTTATGTACCTCTCTCATTTACGAATGGTTAATGTCGACATCAAAGAACACGCATTCCCTGGTTGTGGGAAGCACGCCCGACACGGGTATTGTGCACGTCGTAATGTTGAGCGATTGCAACACTTGGACTAATGTTGAGCGATTGCAACACTTGGACTAATGTTGAGCGATTGCAACACTTGGACTCGTTAATTAAATAGGGACTAAACGGGTAAATTGCAATTTTTGCTGATAACTTTTTTTAACGACCACGTTTATTTTTAATAATAGAATTTTTTAATTGGCAACAAAACATCGACTTTCATTTTGTGAAAAAATATTTATGTACGCATTAAAATATTCCATAGTTTTGAAGTGAATACGTCTTTAAATTTGCGACCATAGTGGAAGGCAATCCAGAAAATCCGATGATAACAAAATCGGGGGATAGAGTTTGGCATTGCAGCTCCGAATCTATCGTCTACATTCAAAACTCAATTACACCACTCGATTGCTAAAGGATCAAAGAATACGTCACGCTGAGTCAGGACTGCGAAGAAAAAAAAAGGGGGGGGGCGTAATTTTGAGTTCGTTTCGCAGCGTCTCATAACTCCCGCGTAGTATAACTTTCGACTAGGAGAAGCTACGACGCTCGTTTTAAATTTCAGTTGACAGCTCTCGTCAAGATCAATCGATCGCTTGTATAAAAACATTTGTGTGGAGTGGTAATGGTGAAATGGTATGCGTTTAATGTAAAAAATTAAGAAAACTTAACACAATGTCGGCCTATACTCGGCATCTTAAAAGCAATCCAGTGGTGCCGGTAACGTAAAAAAAAAAAAGTCAAGGCGTCCGAGCGCGTCAACGTAGACATATTCACGCAAAACAAACGGCCGTGTCCCCAACACAGCCTATTTTTTAAATTAGCTTTTACACTAATGAGCAATTGTAAAACAGACTAGTGTGACTTGTTAAAAAAAACATCATACAAGGAAAATCTTGTTGAAATGCGGCTCTCGTCTAAGTTCAACGCCCAGTCCGAATGCAAGCGTGTTTATGGATGGGAACAAGCGTTGAGTTTATGCAGAAAGTATTAACGCGATCCCCCCCCCCCCTTGTGGTATTTGTGGTATTGGTCAGCAAGTTTTACGTCCATTGTAAACCTGTACGCTGCTGTACGTAAAATACGCGATAAAAATATGTCACGTCTCCTGTTGGAAATATAAAAAATTTACGGTTTGAGGAAGAGTTTGTCGTTATCCATTTTCATTGCGTCGAACTGAGAGTCAAAGTGGTACTCAGATTACGATGTGATTTCTATTTATAGCAAGTATTATTGGGAGTTCAAACGCAGGTATACTCGTTGCGAAATCATAAGGGCGAAATTTCATTCGATCTGGGGGTGTGCAGTTTGCTTAAATTACTTAACCCGCATAAAGTTTCGGAGGAAAGGATCTAGGACTTTGGGAGTAGTTGTATAACTTGGGAATGAAACCTTTGATGCACCGCTTATGAAAGCAGACCCGCTGACTCCTGAATTTTCTTCTAATGCAATTAGTCGCAAGTTCTGCCGCGCTTCGACTAGAAATAAGGGAGGCGCTAATTCTCTCTTCGCGCCAGCTGGTCTGTTTGGTTCAGTCATGAATTCTGATACAACATGCGTCCCTATCTTATGTATTTCTACATTCCTTTTAATTTCTCCAGTACTAATTTGTTATAGGCGTGCACAGCTGTCGTCATTAGGACGTGCACAAAGTTAAAGAATCGCTGATTGCCACACAAAAGTGGTGGTCCAGAAACTTTCCCCCTGGGAAATTTTTGTTTTAAGGATTAAATTAGTGATAATCACACAAAAGTTGTACCAAAATAGGATATTATAGAAATAACGCATTTCGCATTATTTGGTAAAATATTTATGGAAAACTCTATTATGAAAAACTAATTTGTATAAATTTGAAAAGTGAAATGAATAGAATTAAGGTCAAGCCTGCCCTAATTCGGTATACCTCGGAACGTCCCATATAGACCAGCGTGCCGCGGTGGCCGAGCGGTTAGCCTGCTCGCTTCCCCGGCGGGACACTCCCGGGTTTTCGCGCGTGGGAAATCGTGCCGGACGAGGCCGCTGGTCGGCTGGTTTTTTCTCTCGGGGGATTTCCCGTTTCCCCCGCCCTTTCATTCCGGAGCTGCTCCGTACTCACCTCAGTTACACTCATCGGCTCTCAAGACATCGCTGTTAAGAGCCGCCCAAAACCTCCTCACCATTTCACTCAGTCTTAGGCATGCTGAAATTCCAGAATAGTTACTAAAACTCAAAGATCACAATGTAAAAATAGTAAGTATGCTGGGCATTAGGGTGTGTCTGGGCACACCTGGCACGTACCTTGCACACGCCTATATATTTTGCAGATCTGCTGCCAATTTTGTGTGTTGTTAATATATATATATATGCTGTTCACAGGAAATAAACACTTTGAAAGGCCTGTTTAAGATCTACTTGTATACACATTATGTATTCTTCCACCTTATCTTTATGTAAAACACTGTCACGGACCTCATCACTTGATTCACGCGTCCGTCAAGTGAAACTGTGAAATTATTAGCAAAGTAAACGTTGTACTAATCGGCTCAGTTTTACACTTCGATGGATTAAAAAATGCAGAAAGCGAGAGGAAATAATTAAAGTTACCACAAATGGTTACCTAACTCTTTTTGTTTGACGTTAATAAGTGGAACTACTGTCCCCTCCATCGTTACCAACTTTGCTGGACACATGCCACGAATTGCGTCCGTTGAAATATATGCTGGTAGGGGCAGTGACTTTTTTCTTCTGAGGTTGATTTCGAGAGTGCTCACTTTATCGTGAACAGCATTTATGTGTGTGTGTGTGTCTATATATATATATATATATATATATATATATATATATATATATATATATATATATATATATATATATATATATAGTGTGGTTCTCAATTAGACCGTCAAACTTCGGGAGGTGATTCTTCATGAAAAAGTTGAAGGGAAACGTATGTGACACTTTATATCTAAACCGAATATTAAGGGAGGTATAAAAAAAAACGAGATTTTTAAGCCGTATGTGTGCAAAGTATCGGCTGTTACGTGTTGAAGGTCCCGATAACATGCAATAATGTTCCGAGAGTTTTTATTATATTTTACTTCGTTACCGATATTTTGTACAAATACGGTTTAAAACCTCGTTTTTTATGGGCTCATACATCCCTTTATATTTGGTTTAGGTATAAAGTGTCACATATGATTTCCGTGTACTTTCTCATTAAGAATCACCTCCCGAAGTTTGTCGGTCTAATTGAGAATCACTCTGTATATATAGGATAAAGTCGCGAGATATCTACTGCCCGAAAATTTTCGCCTACGCTGAGAATCGCTGAACAAACACCGCGGGCCCCCACCCTGCGCGGCATCTACTCGAGGGCTTTCTCGCATCGTAGTTGCACATATCGATGGAAAGTTTATTTCAATCGCATTATTAGTCACGAAGTTAATAGCATCGGAAAGGATCGACCTGCAAACATTGCAACGCCATTCCCGTCCTGGCGCCCCAGCACACGTCGGCCCAATTCTAAAGGAAGTATTACCGCGGCGAAGGGGGCGAAAGTAAAGGCTGTTCGCGATAAAGTGAGCAGTTTTGAAATCAACCTTGGAAAAAAGTCACTGCCCATGCCTGCATATATTATAACGGGCGCCCTAAGTGACATGTGCCCTGTAAAGTTGGTAACGAAGGATGAAAGGTAGTTCCGTATCTTAAGTCGAATAAAAAGTGTTAGTGGTAACGTAAATTATTTATTTCGTTTCCTGTTTTTTTTTTTTTGTAATGCATTGAAGCGAAAAATGAGCAGATTTGTTAAATGTTTACTTTTCTAAAAACTTCACTGACGCATGAATAAAGTGATGAGGCCCATCACAATGTTAATCTTACATAAGGTGGAAGAATACACAATGTGCATAGAAGGAGGTCTTAAACAGGGTTTTCAAAAGTGCTTATCTTATCGTGAATAGCCTATAACGTGAACGAACGCTATGGCAGCGGCGACAGTAATCTGAATTAAAACGCGGCGGAGACGAACGCAAACAAATCCCACGTCTGTTCCAGAAGCGATTGAACTCCAGGGCAAGCGTGCGCAGATTTCTCACCGTCCGTAGGGGCCAGGCGAGAGAAAAATTACGGAATTGGACCTTCCCGTGAAGGAGGGGAAGGGGGGGACTCGTTTCATTTCGATTGACGTCCGTGTTGGAGGAGTGTTTGGCGCGTACCTTCCGTCGTCGACCGTCCCATTCTACCGATGTTCTTTCATGCACCAGACTGTTCCGGAGGACCGCACTTCAGCCAGATGGACACCACAGTGTCCCCTGATCTCCCGGCCGCGGCGGTATTTATAGTGTCGGCGGGCCATTGCCCAGAAATTTCTCCAAGTGCCGCGTTGCGTCGAGAGACATACAATAAAACCTCTGTATAACAAAACCGAAGGGACCAAAGATATGGGTGTTTGTTATAGAGGGGTTCTTTATATAGAGATTATATACAATGTGTTTCTTTTTTATCATGCAGTCGATTTGGAATCTAATTGCCGCTGCAGTTGAGTAGCATCTGTTCTTTCGTATTGATTTATTTAAGAAAAGTATTAAAAAGGATTTTATTTTGAACTGTTATACAGTAAAACATTATGACCAGTATTACGAAATTACCATTGCCATAGAAAAAAGCCACAAATTTTGTTTAGAGCCACATTATGTAAACAAAAAATTTGCAAAATGTTTCAATTTTAAATAAGTAATGAGAACTCGTATGATACACAGAGTAAGACAATACAGCTTCAACAGCAGTTCACAAACATTATGGCTTTAGCTAATTTCATTTTTTTTTTATCTGAAATATGTGACAAATGTAGGGTTTTTTTTTTCTTTTACATTTCAAAGTAAAGTTGTGTAAAGAAAAAGGAGAAATCTAAAAGGAAAGTAGACAATCAGACTTTTCAGTCTGTGTTATAGAGGTTTTGTGCCGAAGAGAGAAAAATAATATCTTATAAAGAGCAGAAAATGCATTGTATCATATACAGTTTTGACCGAACCAGACACAGACTTTGTTATAGAGAGGTGTTTGTTATAAAGAGGTTCATTATATAGAGGTTTTACTGTAATTACCATAATATTATTGCTCATCCTCCCAAGTTGTCGGCTCCTCCGGCAGGGGGAGAAGAGATCGTGACATCAACAAGGCCGGCTGTCAATCATTCCCCCGGCCGCCGGGCAACGCAGGAGTATCGGGGTCTGCTTGGTGGGAAGGGAGGGTCGAGTTTCACCCCTTCCCAACCGTAGAGCACGGTGTCCGCGTCAATTGCGGGAGTCCGCGCGTATAGGCTATCCACAGTAAAGTGAGCACTTCTTAAGGCCCTGCTAAAATTTCCCTTTCAACTAATTTCTATCTTGCCACCCCTTTTTAATATAAACATGGCAATATGACTAATAATCACAGTGTATACAGTTCACCATTCTTAAAAGAAAAGGCTGAGGCTGCAATAAAATATATTTAGTAGGGGTCAACACATTTTGAAAGGTCTTAAAAAGTGCTCACTTTACCGTGAATGGCGTATGACAGTATTATACACTGCAATCGGTTCCCACGGAAAGTAATGGTTCGTGTTGAATAATTGCGAAGTTCTTTTATCATGAGAGCAAAACTTCTTGTACGTCCTCTCAGATAAGGCCTATGACAGGACATTTACTATTTATACTGTGCCGTTTAGTGTACCCATATACTAAATAACAGCCAGGTGGAAGGCTTTAAGACCAAGTTACTCGACCTACATTTATCTAAAGGCTGTTCACGATAAAGTGAGCATTTTTTAAATCAACCAACCTTGGAAAAAAGTTACTGCCCCTACCTGCATATATTTTAACGGGCGCCCTGAGTGACATGCGTCGAGTAAAGTTGGTAACGATAGATGGGTAGTAGTTCCGTATCTTAACGTCTGATAAAAAGTGTTCGGTAACCATTTCTGATAACTTAAATTATTTATTTTGCTAATTGCTTCTTTAATGCATCGAAGTGTAAAAATGAGCATATTATTTTAAATATTTACTTTTCTGATAATTTTACAATTTCGCTTGAGTTACGCAAGAATAAAGTGATGAGGCCCGTGGCAATGCTAATCTTCCATGAGGTGGAAGAATACACTACGTGCACACAAGTAGATCTTAAGCAAGGGTTTTCAAAAGTGCTTATTTTACCGTGAACAGCCTATACTTCACTTCTCTCCCGTGACTCCAGTCCGCGGAGGCTGGTCCCAACGGGGCGAAGTGTATTCTGCTCAGTACTTGCATCTCAGGTCTGAAAACGTTCGTCACAGAAACGTTAATTATTTTATATCTGTACGAAACTCCTTTTCGTCTTGTTGATATAACTTGTTATGGTCCATTCACGGTTACTTCACACTTGTCAGAAGCCCTGCTAAAGTTCTACTTCCAGGGTATCCCTCCGCCCCGTGCAAACTAGAAAATTACAACGGAGGACAACGCACTTAATTCGTGCGCACTAAGTATAATAATATTTTACATTAGAACTATTTATTACTAGGCATTACCAACACACTTATTTCCTCTCGCTGTTTTATTCATATTAATTATGAATGAAATAATATATTAAATAGATAGAATATAAGTAAATGTTCAATTGAAATAAAAATAGTTTTTTTTCACGATAGCACAAGTATAAAACGTGTGCAATACGTGACATATTTAAGAAACAACCAAACACGTCGTACATCGGGTATTTTTTTTTTTTTAAAGGTTCGATTCAAGAAGTGCGAAGAAACCGCGAAAAGACGATATTGATGTTATCGTATTTCTGCATCCGTCGTTTCGTGTTGTTATAGCTAGGTAACAAACTCGTGCAAGGATGCACGAGTCAGGGATGTGGGCTTTTTTTTTTTTCCGTTCCTTGTTGGCGGCGGTGGGGGAGGGGGCTGGGGGGAAGGTCGAAGTGAGAGGATGTTGAGACATACACGACTGGTGTTACTAAGTTTCGTGGTCATAGCAACGGATCAAGACCGAGAAATCGTTACTTCTACGAGGCCAGCGAGCGTGGCCAGCAACAAGATACCAACATGACAGGCTTACGGAACAACAGACATAGACGGGAGAGATAGAACTGTTAATTCTACTGACGTTATCGTACAGTTTCAAGAGAAAGTACGCAGTACACGAAAAAGAAAGTATTAATTTCGTCATAGGACATAATATTGACCACAAAACACTGTTTTGTTACAGTGAGCATTTTGCAGACTCGAACTGCACTATGTAGACACACATTTTTTTTTTTTAATTCATTCAGCGTCAAATCAGATTATTTCTGTGTTTAGAAATCTACTGTCAACGTTATTAACCAACCCCGTCGCGCGACTAGTTATGTAGTGGCTTCTTATAAAAACAGTAGCGTAAAGTTTCAATTTACAGTTTAATTTTATTAGGGCGTACTACGCTGGTCTAAGTTTAAAACGTTTTATGGCAGTTTTGTGTAAAAATCACACAACTTCTAAGCCACAAAATATTTTACGCTTTCGATATCCTTATGTTCGCAGGTGAATACAGAGTCGAGTTGAGTGATTCGGTCGGCTCTTTACATCGAGGTCTGGAGAGCCGATGAGTGAAGCGAGGTGAGTATGAGGCAGCGCCGGAACGCAAGGGGCCGCAAGGAAACTGGAGATCCGCGAGAAAACCCGTCGACCAGCGCCACCATGCGGCACGGCTCCCACGAGCGAAAGTCCGAGAGCCACCGCGCGCCGAGAATCGAACCCGGTTCACGTAGGTAGGAGACGAGCCCTCCCTCTGACCACTACACCACCGATTCCCAGGTGACTGCAGTTATATTGGCTTTGTCATTATAGGCTGTTCACGGTGAAATGAGCACTTTTGAAAGCCCTGCTTCAGATCTACTTGTATACACGTTGTGTATTCCTCCATCTTATGTGAAATTAACGTTGCTATGGGTCTCATCACTTTATTCATACGTCGGTCAGATGAAACTGTGAAATTATTAAGAAAGTAAATCGGCTCATTTTTACATTTCGATGTATTAAAAAAAAAAAAAAAAAAACAGAAAGTGAAAGAATTATTTTTAAGTTATCGCAAATTGTTATCTAACAATTTTTATTCGACGTTAAGATATGGAACTACTTTCCTTCCACCGCTAAGAACTTAACTGGGTGCATGTCACTCAGTGCGCCCGTTAAAATACATGCATGTAGGAGCAGTGCCATTTTCCTAAGGTTGATTTCAAAAGTGTTCACTTTATCGTGAACGGCCTTTATCGCCTCACGGATGTCTCTGTTTTTCTTTCACGGCGTATGTGCTAACGTAACTTACGTCTTGATACGAACTACGTTTGCTGTGACATTTGAACCCACGACTTTGTAGCTGCGAGGCAGTTGATGTCACCCCTACACTGCCTCCCGTAGCTCGTGGGTGGCGTCACGAAGCTAGCTCACTTATAACCAGCGTTATTAGGGATGAAACGATACCACGTACGTATCGATACTTTCACTTGATAGTTGTATCGAATGAAAAGTATCGATACCTACTTGTATTGATTAATTTTGCATGTATGATTAAACGACAAATAAAAATACTATTACGTAGTTGTTGGTAGGTACATTGTACATAACCTTGTTCAATTAACCAAAAAAAAAAAAAGTCCGCTTTCGTAGCAGTCCCTAAAAACAATACTTTTCCTAGTTTTTCATATGTTTATGTATGTTAGGCATATTGTCACAATATCGCACATATTTCCAGCATTTCTTGCACTCAGCGTTTTTTGTCATCTTCTTTATTAAAATATAACCTCATGTCGGACTTTGAAGGAAGCGCTATAACAAAACTCAGTAGGCACACACGCAGACCGAATTTGACCAATCGCAAAACCAAACACTCCTAAAACATTTGAGGCTGCCAACTGTGTAGAAATTAATGCGTTCCGTTCATGCGTACGACGAAAAATCTTTGAATCAATTGAGTACCAATACGACTAATTTTTATTGATACCTACTCAGTACTCGGTTAAGAAGTAACGATACCGAAAGTCATTGGTATCGATAGAATAAGATCGAGTAAGTATAGATAGATTGGAGGGGTGTTAGCATCTTTTTGCAGTTGTTATATTTAGTTCAGCGTGTAGCCTAAACACCGGGCCACTTGAGTTTGCAGCCACTGACAGAACCGTCTTTTCGTACACACAAGACTAAAGTCACGATAAAATTTTCCGTACAAGCTCGGGCGGAAGCTAACGCGAGACATGCTACCCGTGCCAGCATACCAGTAGTTATGGAGGGTTGTTTGGAATAAACCTAACCTACTTGTTGCCGCACAAACAAATACGGGTGCATTTGTTTTTTCTGATTTTACTTCTGCAACTGAGGTTCTGGAACTATCTTCACTCACACGACTTCCAACATTATGCGTTTATGCACAGAGCCTAAAAACAGGGACAGGGAAATTTCGCATTTTAAACGACGTGTGTGCTAGACCTCACTGTCCTATGCATTTTCGAGCCCCGGCTTACCATTGCTTGGCTGCTGCCCAATAGCGTTGCTAGTTTTACCACAGAATAGGTGGAACGGGATACGGTGCTTGTTTTATTACAGGCTTGTTATTGGCTCGGAGTTCACGTGGGCGTTTCCAATAAACTGTCATCCACTCGCAAGAGGTAACAGAAATGTATGTTTGTTTGAAGTCTAACGTGCCCTAAAATGAATTCGCAAATTTTTCCAATTCCTAATTACAAGTTTTTAAATTCAATTATATTATCTTTGACGGCAGCCATTTTGTGCGCCTGGGCTAAACGCGCTGATTTGTGGGTAACATCGGCTTTTTACACCGCGGAGAAAAGTTGAGAGTTGGTCTGATTGGCTGCTGGTACTATCTTCTCTTGTGTGTTCCTCTAGGATTTACTTATAATGCCACGCAATACGTGCTTGAGAATGTGGAGAGGTGAAACACCGGCCTGCATCGTGAACTCCAGCAGCACGCGCCAGAAAGTGGCGCATCCTTATCAGCAAAATCACGGAACGTTGTTCACCAATCAGCGCCTGCAGTGATCTACTCAACCAAACAGCGTACCTGCGGTGACCTACTCTACCAATCAGTGTGCCTGCGGTACCTTACTCAGCCAATCAGCACGCCTGCGGTGACATATTCTGGATATCATTGTGCCTGCTGTGACTTGCTCAGCCAATCAGCGCGCCTGCGGTGACGTATTCAGCTAATCAGAATGCCAGCAGTGACCTACTCAGCCAACCAGTGTGCCTGGTACTCAGCCAATCAGCGCGCCTGCGGTGACGTATTCAGCTACTCAGAATGCCTGTAGTGACCTACTCTACCAATCAGTGTGCCTGCAGTACCTTACTCAGCCAATCAGGATGTCGGCGGTGACTTACTCAGTCAATGAGTGTGCCTTCGTTGACTTACTCAGCCAATCAATGTGCCTGCGGTGACTTACTCAGCCAATCAGCGTACCTGTGGTGACCGCCTCGGCCAATCAGCACGCTTGCGTTGACCTATTGAGCCAATCAGCACCCCTGCTGTGACCTATTCAGTCAATCAGCACCCCTGCAATGTCCTCAGCCAGTTTGCCTGCGGTGACTTACTCAGCCATTCAGCATGCCTGCGGTGACCTACTCAGCCAATCAGCACTTCTGCGATGAGATATTCTTCCAATCAGTGAGTCTGCTGTGACTTACTCCGCCATTAATCGTGCCTGCGGTGTCCTACTCAGACAATCAGCATGCCTGCGGTGACCTACTTAGCTAATCTGCGCGTCTGCGGTGACCTACTGAGCCAACCGGCAGCCCGGTCGAACCCTTCGCAGCGTGTAACAGCCAATCAGAAACAAGACCTATGCCGAGAGCTTCGCGCGGCCAATCGGAGATTGGATACGCGCACGCCATTTCGCCTCTGTGGGCTTATCTGTAGGATGTTCACGGTATAGTGTGCATATGTAAGGCTCTAGTTACGTATTTCCTATTAGCCATTTTTTTTTTATCTTTCCGCCACTTTTTAAATCAGATATTGTTATGTAGGTAAAGGCTGTTCACGATAAAGTGAGCACTTTTTAAATCAACCCTAGACTCCTGTCACTCTCTGCATGTATATATTTTAATGGGCGCAGTGAGTTACATTCGCTCACTTAAGTTGGTAACGATGGATGTAAAGTAGTTCCAAATTTTTACATTGAATAAAGAAGTATAGGTAACCATTTGTGATAACTTAAATTATTTATTCCGCTTTCTGGGTGTTTTTTTTTTTTTTTTTTTTTTTTTTTTTTTTCACCGAAGTATAAAAATGACCAGATTTGTAAAGTACTAATTTTCTTAATAATTTCACAGTTTCTTGTGACCAACACATGAATAAATTGATGATGCATATAGCGATGTTAATTTTACGTAAGAAGGAAGAATACACAACATGTATACAAGTAGATCTTAAGCAGAGCTTTCAAATGTGCTCATTTTACCGTGAACTGCCTATAATAAACAAACTGTATATTTTCCACCTGACTCGAAGGGTAATGTTTAAGGCTACAGTAAAATATATTTTATCGACTACTATTCCAAGTGAGAGGGCTTTGAAAAATGCTCACGTGACCGTGAACAGCCTGTACTACTTGATAACACCTACACTTGCGGAGGTGTGGAGTTGACATGTCGGATTACCCGGCCGCCCCGGGACGGTAGAGTGCGTCGCTCTCGCAGGAAGACGGGAGCTGGGTCAACGGGCGATGTATACCTGGAGCGCATGCCCGCGGTTTCGGTTGGGATCAATACCCCGACATAGAGAGCCCAACTACACCCCTCTCCGTCCACCGTCCTCTACACGAGTGCACCACAACCCCCGCCGGACATTCCGGCACGCCGGGGGCCGGGCCAGTTCGCCGATCGTCCGCGAGAGTGCCATAGGTCGCACGAGGTTCGCCCGCCCCTTCATCACGCAACCCGCCTGACTTCCTATGGTAAGCACTCTGCATCCTTGCTGCACTGCACTGCACTCGGGTACACGCAGGGGGTCGAAGTTCTATGGGTTTTTCGTGGGCCGCTAAATTTTTAGGGTAGAATGACTTCGCCAACTGTTGAAAAAATGAAAATAATCCTCATTAATAAAGACAGCTGCATCTTTTATAAACAGTAGCGTTTTATTTTTAAATATACTTAAGTCACAATTAAATTAAATTTTATTATTCTTATCACCATTCATAAAATATATAATTTTGATGTAGGCATGCACTTTCATCGCCTGAGCGTTGAGTGGTTTTGTTTCCGTTGTTATGTTCGTTGCTGGAGAAGGTGGAGTTGGATGATTGCACTCAATTGCAGGAATTGGAATTGGGCTATATTAAATTTTCAAGTGCTGATTGCCTAAGAATACATGGTACCAGAGTTAGTGATACCACCGACGTTGGCGATTTAAAAGAAAGAAATATGTACAGTTAGCATTTGAATAAACTGTTGTGCCGTTAACAACGTTTGC
The DNA here is from genome assembly GCA_029891345.1 of Dryococelus australis. Classification (NCBI taxonomy): domain Eukaryota; kingdom Metazoa; phylum Arthropoda; class Insecta; order Phasmatodea; family Phasmatidae; genus Dryococelus; species Dryococelus australis. Next base: position 30,992,636 of record CM057008.1, read on the forward strand.
CAACTTATGTATTCTCTACCTTCAATTGTTAAACAAACATTTAGTTGTATGTTACTGTTTGTAAATACAGCATTTAATTATACAAATTTTTACCCAATTGTTAATAGCAGTAACTAAAGTCTGTCTGAAAATTGAAATAATTATGTTTAAGAGTTGTATTGTTCGCAACAAATTCTACCTAATAGCCCAAACATAGAGGAAAATAATGGCCCACCAAAGTGTCATTGAGCTCCGTCTCTTTATCTTACTTGCTTTGTGGGTACACCTGCATGCACCCACCCACCCTGCCAGGGTGTCCACCCACGGGGAAAACAGGGACTTTCACGTGACAGGGAAATGTCAGGGAATTTTTCAACTGCGTCAGGGAAAATTTAAATAATATGCTGCCCTGCAAACACTGTTAGTTGTGCAAATACATCATTATGCATTTATAAGTAATAATTAGAGGCCCTACAAAATTCGCGTTACATGTTAAACTTATAACATCTGTACGTTTACAATGCGTTTGTCATTGGGCAATGTCTTTTTGGACACACCCGGCGTAACATGGCACCAGTAAATGAACACTTCACAATCGTGTGTTCCAATCACGCGCAGTTCATTCAGAAAGGAAGTGACTTCACAACTAGGAAGCAGCCAATGGAGCAACGGCGCCGATTCGAGTATATACACTACTGTGAAGCTTAGCCTGATGCCAAATAATAACGCGAATTTGGCTAGCCCGAATAATAATACATTTTTTCTAAGTAACATAGGGCCTATATATGTACAAATTAAAGTATTTTTTTCTGTTTGTAATGGGCACTCCTGTGAACTCAATAGCACATGTGGTGGAAAATATGCCTTCGTGCTTGATCGGTTGCAATGTAATTTTATTCTACTTCACAGATAGCACACGTGTTCAGTCAACGGTAAAAAATAACATGGTATTTGAAATATTTCTGTGCTGAAATGAGGCCAGGGAAAATGGTAGGATTCTGCCCGGAAAACAGCGATAAGTCAGGGAACTCAAAAATTGAATTTCACTGGACATCCTGCAGGGCAGCGTTCCAAAACGTCTACTCTCCGAGTAAAGTTTTCTCTCTGACACGCTTGAGTAAATGTGTCATTCGCTCTCGGTGGTGTCCCGAAACTGTAGAGTAATTACTCTGAGCTTCTTGCCAAAGTAAAACTACTACACGCACTATTTCAGCGAGTGGCGAACGGTAAACTGAAAGTGGCGGATAGTTTAGTAGAGTAAACTTAAAGGAAATGTGGACATTCTGTTTACAGACACACACGGGAAAATTAAACATGACGAGTGATAAAATTCGTATTTTTATATAAATGTTAACTTTAAATAAAGGTTATGTTTTTAGACGTAATTTTTATGATTGATTATCGCAAGTAAAGATGTCTATGTTCAAAGGTTGGGGCATAAGTCATGGCAACTATGTTGTAGTGTGAGAATACCGGTGCATGTGGATTGTGTGAAATAGACACACGACAAGACAAGGTAAGCACCGCGTGTATGGACAATAAAAAACACGCCAACAATGTGTATAAAAAATTACACTTTAAAAGTTTAAATATTTTGTACTTAAGCGAGGTTTGATCCCGAGTCAAAAAATTACCTGTTCACGACTCTAGCCATCTTTTTTATTACAAATTTGTAGTTACATAATTATTTAGAATTATTGGGTTCGTGTACAGATATGGAACCACAAAATGCTATAAACATTCTTCATGTTCAAGGAACATCACATATTCCTTAAAATTACAATAAATTAAAACTTGTAATTTTAGTTTGGTGCTCCAACGCTTCCCATCCTCAGCGCTGCAGTAGCCGCCCGACACACTCAGCTTTATTGTGGTCTTGCACTCGAAACTCGAATCGATGGGAAAACACTGATTCGCAGTGAAATTCAATTACTATAATCAGTGAAAATGGCTCCTCTTAGAATCAGTGGAAAACCACTGATTGTTTCAGTGAAAAATTTCAGTGATTGAATCAGTGACGTGACACAATTTCACTGATTGAATAAATGACGGCTGACTGCAGTGGCGAATTTAATGTTGCTGTTATTGAATGTAGATAAATAATTACATTAAATAAACATTTACAATAGTGTGATATTTATATTGTGCAATTTACTGTAATTTAAAAAAGTAAAAAAAAAAAAAAAATTGTCGGTGGCTGGTATTGAACTCACGGACCTATCACCTGCAGGCCGTTGCCTTGCCATCTGAGCTACCCCGCCAATCTGAAACTGTTGAGAGGTAAATATATGTCTTATAGTATCGCTGCGAAATCGTATAGTTTGAGATTCTTTACTCATACTTTTCGTTTTTGATTTGATTGGTACCGTTATAATTGTTTTAAATGAATAGTACACATGAGTGCACTCTCTTCGCCGCATTAAATGCAGCTTAAACCTTCAAAATAGGGCTGTGACTATTACATGCAAACGAAATGAAAGACGTAAAAACGGAAGCCTGTGTGTTCCTATTACCTCGTAAAACGGCGTTTTGGAAGACGAAACGCATTTTATAAAGTATTTTGTATTTGTTGTATTAATTTATTCGTTGTTATGGTACTTCACTTGATACACGTCGTTTAACGGCCATTTTTAAACGATGTTCGACGGCGATTTTTACACGCGGTTTCACTGATACATCACTCAAAAATAATTAGAGACGGACCAAGTTGCTCAGATGTTTCACTGGTCCACCAGTCAAAGAATAAACCACTGAGAAAACAGTGGAAAAACTGCCTGACGAATCAGTGAGAAATGTCACTCAATTAATCAGTGAAGGAAATATGGCATTTTCTCAGTGGTTCATCAGTTAAATTCACTGAAGTGACTGTTGTATCAGTCAGATACGTTTGACTGATTGAAATAGTGAAATTCTCACTGATTCAGATTTAGAGTGTGCGTTCTCGTGGAGAATGATTGCACTGCAGCAGATCAGGACGTTTATCTCCAGCACCGCGTTGTACCTACCTCAGCAGAGGATGTTCCTGTAGTACCCTGCTGTCACTGTTCGGCCATGTGGAACTAAGTGGCACACAGTGACGCCCCTGACGTCAAACGCGGCAATCACCGTCAATTTCACGGGGGGAAGGATTCGGACGGAACTCGTCCCTCCTGGGTGATACGGCATGTCGCCACTCTGCAGACCGGCGTTTGAGTTCCGGTTCGTATGCCGTGGCCCAAAATTCGTCGATGGCGACTATTCGTGCGGGGAAGTGGCCTCCGATTGTTGCCGTCGTGCTAGGTGGTCGTGAGCATGCGGTACACTCACTTCGCTGCAGTTTCGCGCAGGTGCAGATCGTGCCGCAATATCCTGTGGATGGTGCGTTTCTCGATGCCACTTGTGCTCTCCAGCTCCAGTAGCGTCCATCGTCGGTCATCCTCCAGCAGGTTCTCGATTACTGCACACGCCACACAGATCGTCCCGCGCGTCGTTGGACCACTGGAGGTATTAGTCTATGGAGTGGAAGCCGAGACACGAAAGTGAAGCCGAAAATGAAAGACAAGTGGTGGCACAAAGGTGCGTGCTTTACACATTGCTTACTGTGTAACTTTTGCCACTCATGATATGGCGGCTGGCGTAAACAATCGGTCTGCGCATGCGCAGTTGAAAGAAGTCAGACAAGGCGTCGGCTTCACGTGATAAACGCGGAGAAGATAGGATGTTGCCACTCCATCATCTATTACCTCCATGGTTGCTACACGTCCTCGCTGAAACGCTTCTACCCACCTCGCGACTGTCCGGTATGGCAGGGCATTATTGCCGACAGCTACTACCAAATCCCTGTGACATTCTCTGGCAGTTCTCCCACGGAGAACGGCTATGTTGATGTACGAGAGCTGCTCAACGCGGGTTACATCCATCTGGCACGGCTGTCACCGGGCAACTGATCTCACATTGCTCTCTGCGCTCGCACAGGCCAACCCTGCGCCATTTGACATTGCTAACGCGCACTAGGACCGCCTGTCTTCCCCGCGACGCATACGATTACGTGCACCAATAACAGTTCGTCATGAAATTTAATAGTTGCCATGACTTATGCCCCAACCCCCGTATATAATTCATATTATGAAAAAGAAAGAATTTGGGAAAGTGACAATCTTTTGGAATAAATAGCACATGAAAAAAGAGAACAAACATATTCTGTGTAACAGTGTAAAATATTTTACTATTTTACTATAATGTACATATTTAAATTTAAAAAAAAATAAATATAAGTATATTTTTGTGTGTATTTCCATTCTGGATATTTAAAATAATGAGTTAGATTCATCCGGAAACTCATTGTGAATTCTTCCACCATATGTGACATCAACATTTCCATTACCCTAATTACGTTCATTCATTCGTCAGTCAAGTGCGGGTAGGGGCAGGGCCATTTTTCAAATGCTGATTTCAAAAGTGCTAAATTAGTACACCTGCATGCAGCCGCCACCCTCCTGTTAACCGCCATAGCAGTTACATGACCTCCTGCCATCACCTCGTGTAACGTGGCCTTTTTATTTACAGCCAACTATACAATACCTCCCCCTTCCCCCTGTTCTGGTTCTACGTACAGATTTACTCTGGTGAAAATTTTTTATAGTACTTAATGTACGGGTTGAAAGGTACAGTTAACGTTTTTATAGTACTTAATGTACGAGTTGAAAGGTTCGGTTAACGTTTTTATAGTACTTAATGTACGGGTTGAAAGGTACAGTTAACGTTTTTATAGTACTTAATGTACGGGTTGAAAGGTACAGCTAACGTTTTTATAGTACTTAATGTACGGGTTGAAAGGTACAGTTAACATTTTTATAGTACTTAATGTACGGGTTGAACGGTACAGTTAACGATTTTATAGTACTTAATGAACGGGTTGAAAGGTACGGTTAACGTTTTTATAGTACTTAATGTACGGGTTGAAAGGTTCAGTTAACGTTTTTATAGTACTTAATGTACGGGTTGAGAGGTTCAGTTAACGTTTTTATAGTACTTAATGTACGGGTTGAGAGGTTCAGTTAACGTTTTTATAGTACTTAATGTACGGGTTGAAAGGTACAGTTAACGTTTTTCTTCATGTATATACCATCAACTCTTCCGCCTGTACGTGTTGATTTTCCGTCCGAACTGTATGCACGATCTTGATGCTGTTGTGTCGATTACAAAGAGTGTGACGTGCGTGTGGGAGGCAAAACAGCTCGTGTTTTCTTCTTATGACGGTGTCGCCTGTAAAGAAGAGCAGACAGTTGGTTCAGAGATCGATAATCACCATTGTATAACTTGTTTAACACTTTATTATCGCAGTAAATAATCGATAGCTGTTAAAAAAAAAAACCCAAAAGTACAGTTTGTATCGTAGCTCCACTTTCTGTGTAGTTTTCTCTGTAGTAACTGCTGTGATTGAAAGCGTCGACACTTTGAGGTCGGCACACTTTTACCAGCTTCAAAGACAAGCTAGACGTTAGTCACCTATATCCATACCGCTACAGGAACACCGTGTTATATTGACCCCTATTGTCACTCAATGCCATTCTACTGGTCAAAACGACACCAGTCTTTCCGCATTGGCCGGCTGCCAACCAATGGAATGCCGAGTTTACCGTTTTACAACCAAATGCCCTTCCGTATGTAACAGGATGTAAATCTCATCGTGTTGATTTCCGTAACTGTACAAAAATGTGTCATTGATTTACGGAGTTCGTTGTTGACGTCGAATTAGTTCCTATTTAAAATCCTTATGATATAGGGGATTGATGTAAGATTACCGGCTCCAGTATAATGAAATATTCAAACAATCTTTACCTGAACTACACTCGAGCGCAGTCCTCAGAGTGTTAAAACGAGAAGAAATTCCTCACGACGATATCGCTGACCAACTTTATCGGTGGCGCCTTGAATTGGAGTGGTTACGAACTCGGAAGTGTACGTGGAGGGGACGTGTAGTATTGACAAGAGCACGTCAGTGCGCAAGCCTATGAGGTGGAGTTCATTCACGTATGCAGTCTTGCCTTCGTGGTTCCCCCCCCCCCCCCCCCGCGATGTCGCTGTGTGAAAATGAAATAGTTAAGGCGTGTGCCTGAATTTTTAAATGTCTTGTTTACAAACCGTGTTTATTTTCAATTTGTTGTATCGATTATGGCCTTAAACCTTGAGCTTTCTGGTGATCAATGTAAGCTGATACGCGTGCAAAAACTCCGACCTTGAAAGTGAAAAATGTGCCCAGTTTAATTTCAGTGCGTGTGTACTATGGGCTGGTCGGCCAGCGCACAATCGAAAATCCTAAGTTAAGTGTGTGCATGTCCAACATGCGTTTTCACACCCGAAATATGCCTTCGGAGGGAGACGTAAAAACCGGAAGTGACATCTGTGCTCGGGTATTCAAGGGTTAATTTAACACACGCCCCTGGTACAACGTGTGCGATGTATCGAAACACATATTCACAACATTTACAGCCCTCGATTAACAGTGCGATTTGTGGCTCAACTGGCAATAGTGCAATGGCGTAATGAAACATGACCCCAATGCATCAATAACGCTATGAGAAAAACAAGGAATTAGAGTAAACTACATATATGTGTGTGTGTGTGTGTGTGTAGGTTACTCTACAAGATAACCCAATTGACCACTTCTAAAATCAACCTCTTAAAAAAGTATATTTTTCTAACTGCATAGTTATATTTTTTTTACATGCATGCTTATCGATAAGCGTTCAGTTAATATGGCTGCAATGTAGTAGTAAATGTTCTATGGTTTAATGGTCTACTGAAAGTGCGATGTTTAACATTGGGTGATTTTTAATTAGTTAATATTTTTAACGCACACAAAAATAAACATTGTCTTCTTAGTAACATACTTACGTTTCTAACAGTTTGGAAGCCTCAGTTGATCAATGCATGACTAAAACTATGTTAAGGTCCTTGCAATTTTAATATCACATATGGCTTAAAAAGGGGCCTTAAAGTAGATCTTGAGCGGGGATTTCGCAAGTGATTGGATAATCACGAACAGTTTGTATCAGGCCTTTCTCTCTTTGCTTTGGAAATAAAACGGAGATTGGACGGGGAGGGGGGGGGGGCTGCGCTAAGGTGCCAGTCAAGGTCATGTGGCGACGAAGAGGTATGACCAGCGCAGATTCCCAAAAATGCATGTTTTGAAAGTGAATAGAAGTACAGGATGCACATTTGAAAACAATTTTTAAGAATGATAGCAGGCTTATACTGCTATCGCCACTCTGCTTCTCTATTCTGTCGAAGAAAAGCCTTGCTGGTGGTGAACTCCATACCATTTCGACGAGATTCGTTCTCGAAAGGCCAGAAGAAACCATTTTTAAGAAAATCAAAAATTCCCAATAACTTACAAACGTTTCTGTCGAGTATTTCGCAGTATGTCAGAGATGAAATGATTCTATTTTTCTTGTTTTCTTGTTTCTTGTCGTAGACTAAGGCCGTGTCTCAATTTAAAGAATACTCTTTCAAGAGAGTGACTCTTTCGCACAACCTGGAGAGGACACTTCTTTGCGCTCTCTCACGTTGTCACTCTATGGAGTTGAGACAACCATTCTCTCGTTTCTCCCCGACGTCATGATGACAGCTGATTCCGAAAGACGGGAGATCATGTTAAGCTAAAATCTTAACCCTGGCTATTGTAAATAACATATATGTGTTCAAAATAATTCACAAACAATTATAACACTGCCAGAATAATTATTAGCGTATAAAATACTATTATTTCTGTGCTACATATTACCGTCATGTTTCAGCAGTGACAAAAAAATCGCGACTTTGTCAGATACCCATATTTATATGTTTAAAAATACGTGTTACTTAAGTTATTTCGTTGTTTAAAACAGTTGAAATTTTTCACTTACAGGTAAAATACGACGAGGTTTCGGATCAGAAAGCTACTATAACATTATTCAAACAATGTAAACAAATATGGCGCCTGGTCCGAGAGAGCTCCAGCGAGTACACAACTTCGAGCTCTCGCTCTTTCGCACTCTCTATTGTGAATTGAGACGACCGGAGAGCGTTCTTTCGGACAATGATAGTGACGTTCTCGTGAGAGCGAGGGCAAGAGAGAGCGCTCTTCGGGCCAGTCGAGACGCAACCTGAAGCTAGGGTAAACCGATTTTAGTTTCCATCACGTGGCCCCCAACATTGACTCACCCTTCGGAAATTCAACTGTCAAAATCACATCAGCAGTGATAAACCGTATCATTTACGTTTCAATTTTCAACAGCTCCGCCCTGTTATATGAATAGAACACTTAGTCTAGCTTGAATATTCTATAGCTGCATTAAAACTATTGGTTACAAAAAGTGGCCTAACATCTCGAACTACTTACATAAAGGTTTTTCGCCTTTTAAAGCCCCGCTGAAGATCTGCTTGTATGCTCATTGTGTATTCTTCCGCCATACGTGAAAATAACACTGCCGTGGGCCTCATCACTTTGTTCGTGCGTGTCGGCCAAGTGAAGCCGTCGAATTACTAGAAAAGTAAATGTTTTACAAATTTGCTAAGTCTTACATATATGCATTACAAAAAAAAAAAAAGACCTAGAGCGAAAGAAATAATTTCTGTAACGTCACTTTTAATTCGACGTTAGGACATGGAACTACTTTCTTACTGTCCTTACATACTTTACGGGCCGGATGCCAGAAAACGAGCACGTGGAATTCATGCTGGTAGGGGCAGTGACATTTTTAAAAGGTAGATTTCGAAAGTGTTCAAATAGCCCCTTTACAGTATGTACATAGACCTGAAGATTTTACGGATTCATTTTGAGTCAAGCTAGAATTGAAAACACCTGTGTTTATATAACGTTAGCCATTGGTCCGCACATTGTTGAACCCAATCCAGAGAACGCTGCCCAATCGTCGCCTTCCGCTGTGATAACAGACAACCGATGTGCAGTTAATGTTGGCACATTTGTACATAAGACTGTAGGTCATTGAACTCGCCATTTTTTTCAGGTCTCTACCTATACATAAACAGTGTCCTAACCTGAAGTCCAATTCACGCTGTTTATTATATTAGTAAAAAAAATGTTTAATGCTGGAACACACTGCTGGAACACTTGAGTGTGGTTACTACAGAATGTCAGGTAATTTGGGGATGCGGACTGCACCACACGAATCTGTGATCAAATCTAAGTAGAAAGTACTCTTTGGTAAAATGCATAAGACCCCCCCCCCCCCCGTTTACGAGGAGAATGACATGAAAGGTCCAAAAAAACCATTGTAACAAACTTGTGGAATTCCACTTGTGTAAGGGCGAGGTGACGTTGCAATGCTGCAACTAATGTGTCGGGTCATTAAGGCATACGGTAAGGGAACGAGATGAAATCAGTAGTGCCATGGTTGCCATAGAGTTCACATGCAGTGAGTACTGGGACACGGCGATGACCATGGCTGCATCAGGCGGCCAAGCTCCGTGCATGCTGCATGCATCTAACGTGCGGGAAAGTGCATTGCTATGGGCAGAGCAAACTTCGTACACATCGTGTGACGTTTTGACGTTTTGTATGTTGATGCTGTACTTTACATTAAATAATAATTTTATCTACTTTAATGTCGTTTTCCCCGTAAACTAATGGCCTTTCCCTTTTTTTTTTTTTTTCACCACGGGGTATTTTTTTTACTTAGTTTTGAGCATAGATTCTTGTAATGCAGTCCGTATCCTCGAATTATTGGACATTCTGTGTAGTCCATTCACGGTAACTCTACGCTAGTGTGAAGGCCTGCTGAAAGCCGTATTTATGTGCACTTAGTGTAATAATATTTCGCATAAGAACTATTTATTACTAGGCATTACCAACATACCTATTTTCTCACTGTTTTTATTCGTATTAATGATAAATGAAAACATTTCAATTAAATTACCAAATAAGGTACGTTTATGTATAGGCTGTTCACGGTAAAGTGAGCACATTTTTAAGGCCTACCCAACAGCCATTAACCATTAATAAATGTATTTTATTGCAGCCTCACACGTAAATTTTTAAAAGTGGAAGAAAGATAGAAATTCGCTGAAAGGAAAAATTTAGCAGGGCCTTAAAAAGTGCTCACTTTACCGTTAAAAGCATATACCTGTGATACATGGCACGTTTAGGAAACAACCGAACACGTCATACACGGAATAATTTTTCGAAGGTTTGATTCCAAAAAAAAAAAATGCGAAGAAACCGCGAATAGACTTTATGCAGCTGGCTTGCGTTCTCGTGTACGAAATCGAAGGAAAAGCTTTTGTCGCCCGAAACTGAGCGGGGAGCAGACAGAGCTGGCGGGTTCCGCTCTCGTGTTTTGTTTACGAGTCGCCGCTTGCGGAAGAGGGAGTGGAAACATGATAGGTAAATAGGAAGTATGAAGCGCTCCAGCGACCGTCGTAATAACCCGTCGCGCCGTGCAGACGCCCTTCGCGTGCCGTAAACACACGTAGCGTGTTGCCGAGGATCGATCGGCCCTTGGGTGAGAAGGTGGTATGGCCGGGGGGGGGGGGGTGCGGAGCATTATTTTATTTCGAGTGCACGAACGGGGGATGATGTACTAGGGTTGGAGTAGGGTGGGCCGCTGAGCACGGCAGAGGGTGGGTTGCTTTGCCGCGAGCGCGTGGCTGGCACGGCTTTAACGAGGAGTTTTTTTTTTTTTTTTGCTTACAGTTGCGGTATTAGATTGGGTTTTTTACGATTAACTACTGAAGAATTAAGAATATCGTACTTAAGGCTCGGTAAGTACTCGGAAAATAAATTCTGCAATTTATGAATGTCCGAGGAGAGGAAAAAGATACATGGTGAGAAGATGAAGGAGTGCTGGAGAAAGAAGAAGGAATAACAAAGGGCGAAGCATTGAAATCGGTTCGTGGTCCGTAGAAGACCCTAACGAGAAAAGAAGGAGAATGTTCTAGCAACTGTTAGTCTAGCCAATCAGAATACTCGGATGCCATTGGGCATTTACGTCAATCAATTTGTAATAAAGCGAATTCGATAACCTCTTCCAAGAAATAACACATGACCTCGAACGCTTATTTAAATAAAGCGGTATATAATTCATTACATACAATTTCACGATACGACGTAACCTAAATCCATTATGTAAATACGGTTTCCCGCCAACAACAAATGTCACTGGGCTCTGATTGGCTATTTCGTCTTGTCTTGTACTTAAGATATAAAAATAATTATATTTTAGGTCGAACCATGAACGCACACGACCCGTCACGACCTGCGCACGACAGTCGTGATCCAATACCCTTGGACAGGTTTATTCATTTCCTAAGCACATACTTATTCTGTTAAGCCAATCGTAAACTCACCCTTACAGGGTGACCAACCTGGAAAAAATTCAGGGAATTTTGTCGTAAGTCGGGGAAAGTAACGATTTCTTATGAGTAACCTGGAAACATTTAGTAAGCAAACAGTAAATATTGCTAATATTAAGCGACTTAGAACTAGAAATGTTGTGAACAAAACAACTGAAATTGGTTGAATACAGGTAAAGGAAGTTGATGACCTCAGTGCAAAGATTGAGTGTATAAGATTTCCCAGTTCTCGTCGTTTTGGGGTGTTGTTCAGTTCCATGTGAGCAAGATGGATAGGCACGTAAAAGGTAGAATTCTGCTTTGTGTGTTTCACATCATTCGGAAACTTTTCTATAATTGTGTTGTGATTTTCTATTTTTTTTTCATATCTTTGGTATGCGGGAATTTTTGTATGTATATAAGACTTTTAGAATTAATATCAAGCACGCTTGGATGGCATGGTGACTGGGTATAAGAAGCACTCTCAATGTTTGAAGTTGCATTTCGTTTGAATACGAACCGTTTTGATTTACATTTCATTTTGAACACTTCTTCATTACTACTTTAATACGAAGTTTAGTTTGTAACAGCAACAACTGCTGTTTTGTGACCCCGTAAAATAAAATGTATTAATTAATCTAAGAACTCTTTCTTATTCACTTATTTTCTGCTTGTCTTATATGCGTCGGCTGTGGAGTCAGAATAACCAACGTAATATTAATTTTCATTCCTTCATGCATCAGCTGATACAGGATTTTGTAAACGGCGCGTTGTTTTATTTCGCACACGTCAGGTTACCACTCACTGACTGTCACGATCTTGCCAAGCTGATTCAGTGAAGAGATTTTAGCACTGCCCACGTACGGAAACTCGACACTTCCACACACACTCGTTACTGATGACCTGTTTGCTATAGTCCACACAGTTCACATGTTGACATCCATTATACCGCGCCCTTTCGCTGCGTCCACGACAACAGTTCTGTCCGGCGTGAAACTACAGTTCATTCACGGTTACTTCCAACTGTCCTGAAACCCTGCCAAAGATCTACTTCCAGGATATTCCTCCGCCTCGTGCAAACAAAGCTTGACCAAGCCTAGATAATTACGCCAAAGGGACAACGCGCCTCATTCGTGCGCATTCTGTGTAACAATATTTTGCATAAAGCCGGGTTCACATGTACGCCGATCACGCCGAACAGAGCGAAAAACTATAACAGCCAATCAGAAGCCGTCCTCGGTTTCTGCGCAACATCCATGCTGGTAATGTAATTGCCAAAACCTAGGTCGTTGTTATAATGACTTGTAATGCATATAAGGGCAAATAAAAACAATGAGGTTTCACCGGAATTGTAGGCTTTTTTTTTAATTCAAAAGCGAAAGTATGCCGTTGCAAATCTTTTAGTGGTTCTTGAATTGCAGGTGCTCGCAGAAAGGAGCCAACTATCAATAATTAAAATAGGAATTCCTAGGTGTGTTGGCTATCCTTTTGTTTAGTAAACGTGCCCCGTTAGGTATTAGAAAAAGTAAGAACGAGATTAGTGTCAGAAAATACACGGGAGGTTTTGTTAAATACATTGAGGAACATGACTCAGTAGGCTCTAAAGAACAGTATAGGTAGGCCTTAATTTCTGCCATTTAATTACCAGAATGGTGCAATAACAGGAGAGCATTAAATCCAACAAAGTCTAAGGACCTAGTAGAATTCTCGGAGTATGTTACCCCAAGGTACCGCCAGTTTTACACAGAACTGGTTCTAGATAATTCACAGGAAGTTCCAAGAGGAAATTTTTTCAATGGCTGCGATTGTGTTTTAATGTAATGTGTGAATCGATATTTATCCTACTATTTTTTGTAACATGTCACCTTTTTACAACTCAGTGATAGACTCAAGGTTCTGTATTACGACGAACTGCAGACGATATTTTGTTTGTAAAACTGGCGATTTTTTTCCTACGGCCATGCAAATGTCTGTTTTTTTTTTTCTCTCTCTATTGCAACATTATTAATGATGGTCAGCCCTTTTGTGCGAGCGCCCATTCACTTGTGGATTGAATCCAACACCTTTTACGTGTTGATCCTGTTTATTATCACATACGTTATAGCTCATGAGCCGTGTAATTACCTGTTAATGTGTCTCCAGTTGTCCATATGTGAGCATTTCCATTCAACATATCGCAGGTGCCAAACTGAGGATATGTCGTATACATTCTAACCGTAATATTTGTAACGCTTACATATCCTAAATGTGTCACTATCGCACGCGTTTTATACTCGTGTTGACATAAAAGTATCTTATTTTTGGTTAGATTGAAATGTTACATGTATTACATCTATAATATTCCATTTATAATTAATATTAATAACAGCAGGGATAAAATAGGTGTGTTGTTAATGCTTAGTAAGAAATAGTTCTTATGCAAAATATTATTACGAGTGCGCACGAATCCGGTGCGTTGTCCCTCTGGTATAATTTTCCAGATACCAATAAGCTTTGTTTGCATGAGGCGGAGGAATTTCCAAGAATTAGAACTTTAGCGGGTACCATGATTGGACTATGAAGAAATTCCGTCTCGGTTTATCCGTTATACAGATAATTGTTCCAAACAAAAAATATTCAACGTGACTTTCTCAGTGAACAGGCACTGCCGCGTTAAAAAAATCTGCTGAAAATTCTCTTCATACATTGTTTTTTGTATTAAATGTAATTTTTTACATTAAAATTGGTGAAAAGAAAAAGTTTATTTACGATAAAAATAGGCAAAATTTCTTAACGTTCAGTATTCCTTTAAAAATGTCACCTGGAATACTTTTTTGTTCGAAACCTTTATCTTTCAAATTAGCGCAGGCTTGGTACGGTGTGGACAAAACATTGCAAAGAATAGTCGCCCAAACATTTTTCGTAATACGCATGAGCAATAATTTGGTAATTCGTGAATTTATTTGTAACTATTTCCAACTCGCACGACTGTAATTTTTTTTTGCGCCAGAATAAAATGTTTGAAAGGTCAGTATCTAAACGGGAAAAAAATTATTAAATCATAAACGTACACAATGGGAAGTGTTATAGGATCTTCCATTTCTGCCATTTTCGACATTCAAGTGTGCCAGCTCTATGAGATGAGATGGCCTTTCTTCTTTCTTTCGATTGTTGCGGCATTTCTTGTCAAAAAAATGATGACGACATCTCTATTATATGTATTCCGTTAGCTTGAACATTGTAATTATTTCTGGACTGAGAATCACGTCTAGATATTTCTTACTAGTGCATAGATATAAGTGAATTTATTTTGTGTATTTTTTTTTTTTTTGTTATATGTTTACAGTTGCTTGTTTCATGATTTTTTTTTTAAATTACGATTTGTGGTTCTGGCGCGTAGTTGAAAGTTCGTTAAGAAATAAGTGATTACTAAGCAAATTATTTAGTGGAAAGTTTGTGTTTAGAGCTTCCAGCTGTGACGTATTTACGTCATCTGTGACGTAAGTTTCAACCATTAGTTTTCTTGTTCGTTTCCTGTGGCATTGTTCTGAATCCCCATGGCTTATGAGAATGTAGAAGACGTGACGTATGTTACATCAGAAAAGCACTTCCCTGATTTGCCAATTACCCGCTTTCCGGAAGCTGTTATGCTGTAGCCAGTTTACAGGCAATGGAACGGCTTAACTCCGCATTGCAATCACTGTAAATCAGACCTCCAGCTACAGGCAAGAACTTTACATTTCGGGTAACATCATCCTTGCAGTTTGGGTAATAGCTTCTATTTCCCCGTTATGCGTATTACATGCTAACAGGGGTGTTAAGTCTTAAGTGTTCAGATATTCTGTGTAAAAATATTGTGATGTGGCGCAGTGGAAGAGGTACACAAATCACGTTTGCGCATGATCTCCAATAGCGGGCTTTATCGTCAGTCAACAAAGATGGCCGCCCGGTGAGTGCCTCGTGTCTCGTTATTTGGGATTTATCCCTGGTCATCCGGGAAATATGTACAAGTGTTTGTCCCTTGTTACATTTTTGGTACTCCCGACCGGATAAATAATTGCTACATATGAAATGAAGCTACGCACAGTGTTTGTTTGGCTTGTTTGTCAATGACTGAAGACTTGTTTGGTTTCGCGGCAAAATGGTGACAACTATGTAAAGTATTTACCTAGTTTCTCGTGTTGTGCGGTATTTTGGTTTCTGTACTAGTTACCATTGACTATTGTGTAAAATCGGCAAAAGGCGTGAACAGGTTATGTGGTATCTTGAAAGTTAAGTTGCGAGTCATTTATAATAGTTTCTGGGGTGTCCCGCCTATTTTGCTCTTGGTTCGTTGGCCTGTTGTTGAAAGGTAATTTATTAGAATGAGTTTCAAAGGGTCAAGCAGATTCAGGCACGCCTGCCACCACTCACAATGGCCTAAGGCGCAACATCCTTCAGTCCACAGGAAGCTAAGGTATATGTACAGGATATCCAAAGCATTGTGGCAAGTATCAATTCATGTTGTGACAAATATCTTACTTTGGAAAGCGTTCCTAAGGACTATGACGAGGCTGCCTTGTTGGAATGCCATTCAAATTTGTCGGCATTGATTTTGGATACTTGCTCTACCATACCATCGCTGTTGGCAAACAAGGGTGAAACAACCACTATTGTGTCTCATATGAATGTCAGACTCCCCAAACTGAACCTACCAACATTTTCAGGGCAGTGGGAGGAATGGCCTACATTTCACCAACTGTTTCAGGCCAAAATTCATGAGAATCACGCACTTTCTGATGTTAAAAAATTTCAATATTTAGTCAGTTGTTTGAAAGGTGTAGCATCTCAGCTCGTGAAAAACCTACCATTAATCGGCGAAAACTATTATGTTGCATGGGAAAGTTTGTCATCCCATTATCATAATTCATGGAAACTTACTACACTCCATATAAACAGAATTTTGGAGTTCCATGCGGTTACTGCTACAGATTATAATTCATTGCACCACTTTGTCAATTCCCTTATGGAAAATTGCAGTGCCTTAGAAAACTTAGGTTATGCTGTCACCCAAAATAATCCCATACTGCTGACTATTTTTTTGAAAAAAGCTGGATTTGCCCATGCGAACAAAATTTGAACACCACCGCTCTTCATCACCTGACACATTCTCTGAGGTTGGTGAGCTTGTGGAATTCTTAGAAACTGAAGCCGCTAAATTGAATAATGCACATGAAATAGGAACCAAGCTGAGCCACAAATTTTTCAAAACATAGTCCAGCAAGTTCATCCCAAAATAAAGCTGCTCAACTGTCGAGTTCTGGCCCCGTTCCAAGAAAATGTGTTCTCTGTCAGCAAACATCCCATGTTATCTACAGCTGTGTAGAGTTCATGGAGAAATCTCCTGCAGAAAGGCAAGAAGTTGTGCGCAGTAGAAAGTTGTATTACAATTGTTTAGGTACCTGCCACATGGTTTCACAATGTTCTTCAAAAATACCTGTCTACATTGTGGCCGAAAGCATAATTTATCATTACACTCTGACTGACAGGTAACCGACGCGTAACACCCACCAACTTCAGACACACATGCTAATCAGAAATTGAGCTCAGACTTGGTTGACACTGATGGAAGAGCACAGTTTGTGGGAATATCAGCCAGATCCTCTGCTTGCACTGTAATTCTTCTGTCTACGGTCATAGTGAAAATTGCTGATTGTCAAGGAAAGTTTCACAATTGCCGTGCAATTTTGAATAGTGCTGCCGAGGGAAGCTTTATGTCAGTATGTCAGAAGCATTGGCACAGAAGCGGTGCTTGCCCAGGGTCCGCAGTACAGACCAGGGATCTGGACTGTCTCAAAGTCACGTTAAGATTAGGGGAAAGGATGTCTACTAAAATCAGGGCAATTGCAGAGGGAGCATCAGAGTTCAGCCAGTCCTTATTGATTGTGTCCAAGGTTACCAATCTGTTACCCCCTACCCAAATGTATGATAATATAAGAGAGAAATTAGGTTCTCTTCCTTTAGCTGACCCTTCATTTGATACCACTGGTGGTGTAGACGTCATTTTGGGTGCGGAGTGGTTTTCTCAAGTTCTGGAAGGAGGCAAATTGAACCTTGGAGAGGGGATGTCTGTTGCCTTCGAAACCAGCCTTGGGTGGATTTAGATGTGTAAAGGCCTTACGACCCGTGTAGCGACCAGTGAACAACCAGCACAGCCAATCGTATTGCTGTGTACCAACACACTCGAAACTGTCCTCAAGAGATTCTGGGAACTAAAGGAGCCCCCCCCCCCCCTCTGTTAAGCAGTTGTCTCCAGACGAAATTGCGTGTGAGCAACATTATAAGGATATGCACTATCGCCTTCCCTCAGGTAGATATGGTGTTCGTCTCCCATTCCCTCCGAATATGGAACTTGGCCACTCTCAGGTGACTGCTCATAGACACTTCAAGTCATTGGAGCGTAAGCTACTCACTCAACCTGATATTAAGTTGCTCTATGTTGATTCCATGACAGATTATGAAGTCTTAAAGCATATGGAACCCTTTGTGCACTCTGTCCCAGAGCTCAGTTCTCAATATTACATCATTTCTCATCACGGAGCTATGAATCCTTCTAGTTCCATGACTAAACTTAGAGTTGTATTTGATGCCAGTGCCATAACGTCAAATGGAAATTCTCTTAATGATTGTTTGTATTCAGGTCCTAAACTGCAAGTTGAGATTATGGATCTTATCTGTATGTTTAGAACCTAGCCATTTGTCTCTTTTTGTAACATCAAACAAATCTATAGGCAAATTGATATGCACCCTGACGACAGAAACCATCAGCTTATTTTATGGCATTCAGACCCAGCAAAAGCTCTCAACATGTATGAGTTGAGTACAGTCACCTATGGCGTGACAAGTTCTCCATTCTTAGCCATCCGAACTCTGCAGCAGTTTACTATTGACGAGGGTCATGCATTTCCTCTGGCAGCAGCTGTGTTACGTACTCAGACATTTGTTGATAATATCACTACTGGTGCTCTATTACTTGAAGAAGCTCTTGCTGTACAGGACGAGCTCATCCAGCAACTGCAGAAGGGATGCTTTGAACTGCGGTACTGGGTTGCTAGTCACCCCCATCTTTTGGATGGTCTTCCAGTGGCAGACTGTGAAACACTTACGTTCACCAATGATTCAGCGCATGCGCATGGCATTCTGGGACTCCAATGGAATGTCAAGGGAGATGCTTTCTCTTATCATGTGGAAGGAAATGTGCAGTTTTTCACCAAGCGAGTGGTGTTGTCATATGTTGCTAGGATTTATGATCCTCTATGATGGTTGGCTCCTGTTGTGATGTGGGCAAAAATCTTCCTGCAGTCACCATGGCTACATGGACTTGGTTGGGATGACACTATAACCCAATAACTTTTGTATCCTTGGCAGTATTTCATGCACGGAATGGTAAACATGAATTATCTGCCAGTTCCCCGTTCATATGCACTGGTTCTGTTTTTAAGCGTTCAACTCCGTGGTTTCTCAGATGCATCAGAACAAGGTTACACAGCTATTGTCTACATCCGTGTAATGTATTCAGGTCACTCCACTTCAGTCAGATTAGTTATGGCCAAGACTAAAGTGTCACCACTAAAATGTGTCTCCCTACCCTGTCTTGAGTTTTGTGGAGCACACCTTGTGGCCAAACTCCTACATCATTGTCATGAGCTTCACCTTCCAGACTATCCTGACATGTCATTTTATGCATGGTCAGATTAAATGGCGACACTCGCATGGACCAGGAGTGCTCCTCACCTGTTAAAGACGTATGTAGCCAATCGAGTGTCTCGAATTCAGGAATGGACTCCCCCTAGTAGTTGGCAACGTGTGAGTTCAGCTGACAATCCTGCTGACTTTGCATCACGTGGGTTGATGCCTGACCAGTTGCCCCCTGATCATATCTGGTGGGCAGGTCCCCAATGGCTATCGGAGCCCTGTTCCACCTGGCCCAAACAACCTTGCACTGACACCCAGCTAGAAACCCTCCCAGATCTCAGATCTAGTAGCATGGCTGTCTTGGTTGTTACTCAAGATAAACCTGGGGTGAAGATGTTTCAGCGATTCTCAACATGGATGCACAGTGTGCGGGTACTTGCTTGGGTAATGGGGTTTATTCGCAATGCTAAGAGGGAACATCAGTTTAAGGGATTTCTTTCTGTTGGTGAAATGAACTTGGCCATAAAAAGAATCTGCTCCATGGTTCGACAGACAGCTTTTTTCCACGAAATCAAATTATTAAAAGGCAACAAACCATATTCACGTCGTATAGAACATCTTGCTCCATTTACTTGATCCAGATGTATTGCTTAGGGTGGGCGGGCGCCTTGAGAACTGTAATCCTCCTGTTTGTGCTAAGTGTCCTGCCGAAATACCATCATGTTGTTCAACTACTAGTGAATCATTACCATATAATGTATCTGCATGCTGGTCCACAACTGCTGCAAGCTATGTTGGCCAGCAGATTTTGGATTTTGTGTAGTTGCAAGGTGATTAGATCATGCATATCGAAATGTGTACGATGCTTCCACTGTTTGTCCAAAACCACACCCCAGCTGATGGGTAATCTTCCAGAACCTCGTGTTACCCCCCCCCCCCCCAGCCTGTGCTTCTCCATTGTGGAGTGGATTTTACTGGGTTCTTTTCCATTAAGGTCAGCAGGTTGCGAAAAGCTCCATCTCAGAAGGCATATATCTGTCTCTTCGTCTGCTTTTCAACCAAAGCTGTTCACCTAGAAGTCGTTTCTGATTAACCTACTGATGCTTTAATTGCTACTCTATCTCGATTCGTGTCACGCAAAGGTCCTTGTGCTCATATCTATATGGATTGTGGAACTAACTTTGTCAGGGCAGCTGCTCAGTTTCAACGAACGGTCTCCAACTTGTTGCAGTCATGCTCCCACCAAAACTTCACCACAAACTTTTCTCTGGCCATCGGGATCACTTTTCATTTCAATCTGCCAGCTGCTCCTCATCAAGGTGGCTTTAGGGAAGCTGCTATCAAAAGTGCCAAGACCATTCTAAAGAGAGTAATCGGATTGCAAATATTAACTTTCGAAAGAGTTCACAACAATTACAGCTCGAGTTGAAGGAGTTCTGAACTCTCGACCCCTCACTCCAATGTCATCAGATCCAGCCGACCTAAGTGTATTGACTCCGGGCCATTTCTTAATCGGTAGACCGCTTCTAACCTATCCGGAAGACAGTCTAACTCACGAGAAGCTGGATGGTCTCACTCTATGGATGCTAGCTTAAGCTGTTAGCCAGGATTTATGGACCTGATTGCAAAGGGAATATCACCATACACTCCAGCACCGTACAAAGTGGGCTGTTGACGACCTGGTTCTGGTGCAACAAGACAACCTGCCACCCTTAAGCTGGTGCTTGGGAAGAGTAGTGGAAGTATATCCTGGTGAAGACGGCTTAGTGAGATAGCCAAAGTGAGAACCTCGACTGGTGAACTGAAACGCCCTACCACCGAATTGTATGCACTATGCTAACAGGGGTCTTAAAATAATTGGGATGCAAAATAAGCCCAGATGGTTCCTTCTCGGTAATTTGTATTTTTTATTTCTGATTGTTACGTAAGAAGTTGAAACGCCATTTTAAATTGTCGGTCTGCAATTAAATAAGTTATTATTTCGTCGAATTCCAAAGACTGGAATACTGTGGCTACACTAGAGCTACCAATTTTCGATAGGCATGGGAATGATAAACCACTATGCATTCAGCGAGTTCTTACTTGCGAACTCTTAAAACTGAGTTTGCTATGCTACTCATAAGAACTCAGTCAGTAAGTTTTTTATTTACAAAAAAAATATTTTATATAATTTGAAGGTACGTTACATTCTGGAGTAGAATGATCGTAACGAGATCCTTAAAATACTCGCACATTTAACGATTGCAACTCGTATTCACCTCTATCCAAACATCATGGCAACCGAAGCACTGGTGTAGGCTGCTCACGGTAAAATTAGCACTTTTGAAAGCCCTGCTTATGATCTACTTGTAAGCACGTTGTGTATTCCTCCGCCTAACGTAAAATTAACATTGACATTGGCCTCACCACTTTATTTATGCGTCGGTCAAGTGAAACTGTGGAATTATTAGGAAAGTAAATTCTTTACAAATCTCCTTATTTTTTACACATAAAGCGAAAGAAATAATTTAAAGTTATCAAAAATGGTTACCTAACACTTTTTATTCGACGTTAAAATATGGAACTACTTTCCAGCCATCGTTACCAACTTTACTGGGCGAATGTCACTCAGTGCGCCCGTTAAAATATATGCAGGCAGGGGCAGTGGCTTTTTTCTAAGGTTCATTTCTAAAGTGCTCACTTGATTGTGAACAGCCTTTACAAATCTATTTAAATACTCTCTCGTTCTGTCGTGTAACTTATAATGCAATATACGTGAATGTGCCTTTACATTCACTGAATTGTTTCAACTCTACGGGCCTCGTACACGTAAATAATCTACACACTGGATGTAGGAATTCATTGCCGTGTAGGAGACGTGTAAGGAGACAAGGTGATTGGTTTGTCATAAAAATGTGCAATTTTGTGATTTTAAAGTAGTGTAAATGAAATTAACAGGGTCCTTACTGGGTTGGAAGCACCGTCGCATTGTAAGTGTGCTATCCTTAGAGTGAGAGACTGGCTTGATTTAATTCCGTATCAGCAATAACGAATAGTTACTTATCATGGAAATAGTGAGAATATTTATTATATAGGGAAAACGTGATTATTTTATAATGGCGCTGAATTAGATTTGTTTAGCTAGTACGGTGGGATCAATACGGCTTTTTTTTTGTTGGTCTATTAAGAAAGAAAACGAGAATGGATAGATAGCAATGACATAATTCTGTAATTTCACCAGATCGATCCGGACGATGCAGCTGGTCCGCGGGTTTCTCGAGGTTATACAGTTTCCCCTATTTTGCATTCGGGCGGTGCTCCGTTCTCACCTCACTTCACCCCCATCGGCTCTCAAGAGTGAGTGAGTGAAGAGATTTGGGCGGCCCTTAACATCGAGATCTTGAGAGCCGATGAGGGTGAAGTGAGGTGAGTATGGAGCAGCGCCGGAATGCAGGGGCGGGCGGGGGGAGAACCCGGAGAAAATCCGCTGAGACCAGCGGCATCGTCCGCCACGATTCCCACTTGCGAAAAGCGTGAGGTACAGAATCCCGATTGAAACATATCCGGGCAGCAGTTATGAAACAGGACTGAAGTGATATAGCACAATTCAGTCGGCTAAGGTTGAATGATGCGTAGAATCCAGGAGTTGAAATGAATGAATAATGTTCTGGGGGGTTTTTTTTACGCCTTTAATGCGTAACGTATGCAAAAATTACACTTACGATGTTTAACGGCCTACTTTACTAGTATCGTGCGATTTTAACATCGATCTGAGCGCTTCACACACTTGAAAATTTCCGTTATGTAAAAATAAGGAGCTTCCTATACCAACTAATCTGGACATCATGTGCTCTCATGTCATCCGGAAATCACTTCTCAACACGCCATGTCTTAGTAGTCCAAACAAATGAAATTTGAATTTGGCCAAATCCGGGACTTAGGGATGACGCGCCATAATGAAATGGCCAAACAGGTTCCTGGCATTCTAAGAAATTATTCTAATTTACCTTATCAGTTTATACGCATGGTGAGGAAACACGAACTAATGTTTTTTTTTTTTTTTTTTTTCATGGTGGTGTAGTGGTTAAACTACTCGCGTCCCACCTGTGCGAACCGGGTTCGAATCCCGGCGGGGTCACTCAAGTGGGAATCGTGCCAGACGATGTCGCTGGTAGGCGGGCTTTCTTGGGGATCTCCCGTCCCCCCCCCCCGTTCTTGCATTCAGGCGCCGCTCCATACACACCTCGCTTCACCCTCGTCGGCTCTCAAGACGTCGATGTTAAGAGCCAACCAAATATGTTCACTCACTCGTTACGCGTGACTCCTATCTAAATCCACAGCCATGTGGCACAAGTTTAGGGCGAGCGAGCAATAATTGTGCAATTCGCGAGCAAATCACGCGCACCTCAAGACACACGAGCAACACGTATTATTAACTCTTTTCTATAGTATATTAACTGTTATTTCACAATTTTGTGAATCAAACCTTTGAATAATCACTCCAATGCATTACGTGTATGTTCCCCCCCCCCCCCCATACATCCATGGGCGTTCCTTAATTTGCTCGGTCACTTGGGAATCTCCAAAATTTCTATAGCAGTGAACTCAACATTCCTATATTTGTAGCTTAATATGTGATATTTCCATAGGAAGTTCGCTATAGTTCATTCATGGTTACATCCAACTTTTCTGAAGCCTTGCTGAAGTTCTGCTTTTAAAATATCCCTCCGTTTCACTCAAACAAAGGCTTAACCTAGTCTTGAAAATCATACCAAAAGGGACAACACATCGCATTCTTGCGCACTCAGCTTAACAATATGTTGCATGAGAATTCCAGTCATCACACACGCACCTATCGATCCCGTTTCTTATTAGTATTAATTATTAAAGGAGCATAATTTATAACATAAATATAAGTAAAAGCTCGATTTAATTGTCCCCACCGAACATTCTTCATGCTCAAAAAGAGTTTTGCGATTACAGGTTAATTGGTCGCGCGTGAAGCATGTTCGGTGGACTATGATCAACTTAGTCACTCAAAAAATCCAGTGGTGCAGAAATTTTTTTATGTAGTATATATTGTCAAACCAAGATGTACTCTTTTCTTGCTACTCTCACTATTCTTAAGGGTGGGCTTACGATTATATCCTGAAGAATTAAGAATTGCACTTATAACTCGTTAAGTACACGGAACATGGCTTTTGCAGTTTATGATTGATCTCGCAACTGTTATCTAGTTAATCAGGATTGCCAGATACCAAAGCTGGCGACGTAACCTGGAAAAATGGCAAGAGGGAAGATTATTTACATATATTTAATTATTTGTGGTTACTGCTTGTGTAATTATTTGGAAAAAAAACTTTTGGTATCTTATAGAATACCGATGCCAATATTGGACATTTACGTCAGTATATTTGCAGAAGGTTAATTAAATCTAATTCAGTAACCTCTTCCAAGAAATTTGACATACATGACCTCGAACGCTTATTTAAATAAAGGGGTATACAATTCATTGCATACAATTTCACGATTCGACGTAACCTAAATCCAAGATGTAAATACAGTTTCCTGCCAACAACAAATGTCACTGGGCTCTGGTTGGCTACTTCATCTTGACTTGTACTTGAGATATAAAATATCACGATCTGAAGTCAAGCCATGAACGCACACGACTCGTCACGACCCGCACGCGACAGTCATAAACCAATGCCCTTGAACACGTTGATTCATATCCTAAGCACACGGCACACTCATTCTGTTAAGTCAATCGTAAACCCACCCTAAGGAAATGCTTATTGGCATGCAAGCTTGTATCCTGCCATATTGATTTACATGTTTAACTCGTGTGTTTTTTGCGAAATGCTTCCGTTGGGCTTTAAAAATATAATAATTTGGGAAGGGGTTGGGAGGGGATATCCGTTATAATCTAGGTATTTGTTTAGGGGAGGTGGCATTAATTGCTTCTAAAATTATATAAAATAGCCATTTCGTTACACATTTTTAGAACTCGTTAAGTCCTTACGTTAACAGAAGATTTTTCTAATACCTACTTGTATTTATATTCTCTCTCTCTATCTCTCTATCTATATCTGTATGTATCTATATCTCTAGCTATCTCTGTATTTATATATCTCTATCTCTCTCTAAACTCTATCTATCTTTATATGTGTATCTCTCTGTATCTTTCTATCTATTTGTATCTATCTATCTCTATACCCACCTATCTCTCTAATATCTATCTAACTATCTCTCTTTATATCTCTATCTCTCTGTATCTCCCTCTGTCTCTCTCTCTCTCTCTCTCTATATATATATATATATATATATATATATATCCATCTCTATCCATCTATCTATCTCTTTCTATATCTATCCATCTCTATTTATCTCTCTCTCGCTCAATATCTCTCTCTCTCTATCTCTCTCTCTCTCTCTCATTTTTTTATGGAAACCTCCAGAATAAATGTGTAGGCACGAAACAAATAACCGTTGTCCCACAACAGGATTAAAATTTTGTCAGGAATTGATGGTCTGTTGCTATGTCCGTTGCTAAGGGTTGTTGTCATCGCATGTAGGGTGTTATTGGTCATTAAAACATTAAGGGGCCTCGCTAACTGTCATATGTGTATCACTGTATTGCTGGATTTTATATAACCCGACAGCACGACAAAACAGCCCCGACGCCGACGAAAATTTCTCATCAGCCAATCAGGAGCAAGGTCATCCCGTCAAAAACGCCGCCGCGACAAAAGTAGATGCCATTTCTACTTTCGTTGGGCGTCGGACCGGTCGACCTCGCTTGACAGTGGGGGAAAAAAAAAAAAAAAAAAAAAACATAATCTTACAAAACAAAATCTCGTGCGGATTTCACTACTGTGGTAAATTGCACAATAAACATATGTTATTTACGTGTATATCAGGGTTATCTTGTAACGTAAAGATAGTGAATTGACGAAGATTGATATACGTGGACAAGTAACTGCTTATAAATCTAAAAATATTTCGTTTACAAAGTTATCAAAACAAAATAGTGTACAATGATTTGTGATTTCCTCACACTCCATAGCAAGTTACTGCCCATTCAAGGATTTGCCGAAAGTCACGCAGCACTGTCGGAAGTACAACTTTCAGGGTATTGTAAACATTGAACTAATTTTGGTGGCTGAAATCGTCGGACTGTAACGACGTGTCGGACTGTCGGAACGACCTCGTCGTGGCATTGTAATTCCAGCATAGGCAGGTGTGTCTATTCTAATTTTCAAAAACTATGGAATATTTCGATGTAAATCTTTTTCCAGGATGGGAAGTGAAAGTCGATATTTTGTCGCCAATTCGTACATTTGATTATTGAAACACGTAGTCGTTGAAGTGTCAAATTCGGCAAATTAAATTACAGTGTTTCGAACCATAGCAACAGATTGCTGTACTAAAACCCAGTAGTCACCACTTGAAATTCTCGGGAAAATGAATGCGAGCGAAGATTGTTTAGCGCTGTTCTTCATCGCCATCCCAATGTTTCCTTATGGCCGGACATGACCTTGAGACGCCGTAATGTTGGCCATTTGGTAGCCACTGAGTGACTGGTGCTGCCACCCTGCGGTTCTCAAGGAAGGCGGGGCTCCATTGATCAGACGGTGCTGCCCTCTGGGTGGAGTACTGTGAATTGCTTCCGTTTGGAAAGTCAATATTGGATTCCTAGCCCGCGAAATGTACTCCCGTTTGCTGGACGGAGCGCTCTTAATATTATGTGTTTCGCAGGTGTCGTCATATTTGTTACGTGCTAGTAACGTATACAGTAATTTGTGTGCCGTTTTGTCTTGAATTGTGGAATTACGTTTTGGTGTATTTTGACGTCTCTGTTGACAAGGTAAAATAGTACCAATTTAAAAAATAATGATAATGCACGCACGGAATTTGGTGAAGCCTTTTGTACATCGGCCGCCCGATTAAAATTTATTAAATGCCATTTTTATCTCTTGATGACTAAAAGTCGGCAATGTCTTTCTAAAAGTAAAAATTATTTATGTTAGACCTACAGTTATTTTCATTTCAGATTTTTGCATAGTAGTCTGCTTGTAGTTTCTGATTGGCTTTAATGTGTAATCGCACGTGACTGCCTAAATGCTATTGATTTTGCGAATTATGGTATCGAGACCTTATCGTCGATCGTCGATTTCAAAATATGTTCAGTCCGAATATGTACTTGGCCGTGATATACATCGGCTGTGTCCCCCTCAAGATGGGTAATTGGGGGGGGGGGGGCTGTAATCTTAAGACATGTTGCATGAAATTATTTCCAAGGACAGTATTTGGCTGTGAAAGCGAAGCTGAATGACTGGTTTATTGCAAATGTTGCTATAGTTATTGAAGTCTGATCAATTAGAGGCGGGACGATGTGAAACTGAACTGCGAACACGGCAAAAACAGACACTGCGAGTGAAGGTATATTATGTAAATATTTGGGTTTGCCACGTTTATTCTGCATTAATCTTCGTAATGAAAAAGTTTTTTTTTCTTCCAATGATTGATCATTAATCAGTACGTCAAAACTTACGAAAAAAGATGTTGTGCCAAATCCCCGTTCTCAAGAGATTCGTGATTTAATTTCATAACAAAGTATTCTGATACCTGAAATGTAGGTATAGCCTGTTAACGGTAAAATTCGCACTTTTGAAAGCCTTGCTAAATATCTGCTTGTATGCATGGTGTGTATTCCTCAGCCTTATGCAAAATTAATATTGCTATGGGCATCATCACTTTATTCATGCGTAGGTCAGGTATAAAACTGCGGTGATTATTGGAAAAGTAAATATGTTACAAATCTTGTAATTTTACACTTCGATGCATAAAAAAAAAAACAGAAAGCGAAATAATCAAATTAATTTATCACAAAAGGTCACCTAACATGTTTTATTCGAAGTTAAGATATAGAACTACTTTCCGTCCATCATTACCAACTTCACTGGGCGAATGTCACTCAGGACTCCCGTATATATATATATATATATATATATATATATATATATATATATATATATATATATATATATATATATATATATATATATATACAGGCAGGGGCAGTGACTTTTTTCTAAGGTTCATTTCCAAAGTTCTCACGTTATCCTGAACGGCCTTTATCATCTAAGAACGCTCGATATCATGCGAACACAGCAATGCAGAGAGGCGTCCAGATACATGAACTAACTCTGCAAATAACTTAGTTACTCTTGAAAAATACGCGAGCGTCAGTCGGTAATGTCGTGGCACCGTAAACGCGAGGCGGTGTTCCGTCTATCGTGATGACCAATGTTTTATTAAAAAAAAAGAAAAAGAAAAAAGTAAATTTTTCTTTAATTAATGAATGAATTCCTTGAAAATGGCATCGTTAATTTAATTTAAAATTCTGGCATGCTGAATATGAATTTAGTGTTGGAATGGTTGAATTTACGCATCACTAATTTAAACGCTGAATAATAGTTAAATCCGCAGTTATTTGCATGGAATACTTCGATTATGTAAGACAGGGTTGGACCATAAGCCGCGTATATGTTTTCAGCTATTTTTTTTCGTAGCAGATACAGCTGAAGTTTTGTCTTTTAAATTCCTATCCGGCCTGTATATTTTCCCAATATTTTAACAGTCATACAAAATATGAAGATGAGATTAGTATTCGGGGGGGGGGGGGAAAGGATAAATCCAAAATAGTAGTTAATATCTGGTTTGGTATAGGCTATTCACGGTAAAATAAGCACTTTTGAAAGCCCGGCTTAAGATCTATTTGCATGCACGATGTGTATTGTTCCGCCTTATGTAAGATTAACATTGTAATGGGCCTCATCACTATATTCATGCGTCGGTCAAGTGAAACCGTGAAATTAATATAAAAGTAAATATTTTTAAATCTGATCGTTTTTTACTTCGATGCATTAAAAAAAAAAAGAGAAAGAAATAATTAAAATTATCAGAAATTGTTACCTAACCCTTTTCATTCGACGTTAAGATACGGAACTACTTCCCATCCATCGTTACCAACTTCACTGGGCGTATGTCACCAAGGGCGCCCTTTAAAATACATGCGGATAGGATCCACAATCGTGGACTAGTTGCACTTGAAGTATAATTATGGTCAGTGCTGTACACTTCAAGGCATCAGTACCCAATGCCTTGAAAGTGTACCCTGCGGGTTATATGACTTGTGAAGGTCACCACACGTCTCGTTTGTGAATGGCCAATAGTGACGTCTTTGAGTACATGACACGTTCTTCACTGTTTGCAAAAAAGAACACTAGATACAAGTACAGTTCATATCAAAATATTACACGTTTGCAACACTTTAGCTCACAGATTAATGCGTGACCGAAAGGGTTAAAAAGAAAATACAATTAATTAAATAAATAATAAAATAAAATCTCGAATAAAAAATATTTTCTCAATTAGTATATATCGCTAAGTTAAAATAATTAATTTTAAATTTTAATTATACTGAGGATTGTAACTTCAATACATAACGTTATTTTATAATTATCAAGAGGGAGGGGGGTACACTATGACCTTGCAATTTAATTTTTGAATTTGTGCTGTAAATATAATTTTTTATTTCACCAATTAATTTTTTAAATTACATTTTATTTTTTAAAATTATTTAATTAAAAGTAGTCTTATATTAGTTTTAAATTAGTTGATAATAGTTTTAATGATATGAAAAATGGTCCGTAGTAAACCCGGTATTTACTTGTCAATATAACTACCAATTGTTGGTGTGGTTGCCACGTTGACAGGCGTTTGTGCGGATGCGTGTTAGGGAAGGAAAGCCCTCCAATGCAGCCCTTGAAGAGCACATCCGCTATCTTACTGGTTTAAGGTTGACTAATGGTTGCCGCGTATTAATATGACAGTGACATAAACATGCTTACCAACGTGGAAGAGGTTAATGAATGAAGGGGAAGTAATGGTCCCCTGTGAGTGAGTGAAGATATGTGAACGGCTCTTAACATCGAGGTCTTGAAAGCCGATGACGGTGATTGAGGTGAGTATGGAGCAGCGCCGGAATGAAAGGGCGTGGGAAACGGGAGATCCCGGAGGATCCGGCAGGATTCCCACATGCGAAACTCTGGAGTGACCCGGCCGGGGATTGAACCCGGATCGCATTGGTGGGAGGCGAGCAGGGTAACCGCTCAGCCACCGCAGCCTTAATGGTCCCCTGTGATCTGGAGTGTGTGCGTGGTGTAAGTCAATTTATGGCTTTTTCCAATTGCGTTGGTGGCTGAGAGAGCGTTGCACGTTATGTTTTTGACCAAAATTGATTTTAGTGTAAAAACATTCATTGTAATTTCAACCGAACCCCATAGTAGCATAATGGTCGTTAGGAACGATATGACAGGTGTTGTGTTAGTGGAAAAACGGTGCATGTCGTAAATCGAGCATTGGCTTCACTGCAGCGGATCTTACAGATGTCCCGGAAAACAAGGAAAATTGCAGATCACCGAGTACCTTTGGATGAAGATTACGACTGACGATCCTATCACACTGTGTGTGTAGGCTGTTCACGTTAAAATGAGCACTTTTTAAGGCCCTGCTAAATTTTTGCCGTGAGTAAATTTCTCCATTTCTACTATTTTTCAATGTAAACACTGCCACGTTACTAATAAACACAACCTATACATTTTCACCAAACCCAAAATTCTACGTCTGAAGCAGCCACAAAATATATCTATTAGTGTTTGATGCCACTTGGAAGGGCCTTAAGAAGTGCTCAATTTATCGTGATCAGCCTATAAGGGAATCCTAGAACGTTGTATTCAGATGGAGGAAGACCTTATGGACATAGCATAATACCAAATAAACCAGAGCATCGGGAGTCTTATACAAATGTCTCGAGTGTATAAACAAGTTTATCTAAATTAATTTAAAAAATACTTCAATGTAATTAAATTCAATTAAAAATAAAATATGACTTATTTTATTTCAAGTTTATATTCATTATGCCACCAAATTTACATTGCTTAACTTGTCAATAAAGAGTGTCTTCAACAAATCTGAAGTGAAGAAATCGAATGTAATTTCCTGTGGGAAAACGTAGCCCTATGTTACAGTGCGGAAACATTGTATTTTTCTTTTGTATGCCATTCAGGGCGAATTCTCTGTGTTTGTAATCAAACAGCTCTCATGCAAAGTTGGCATTCCCTAACATAGAACATTTTTTGAACCCCGAACCTCCTGGTCCTAGCAGGATTTACAACAACCCGTCGCGTCCGTCCGTCCTTCATCCGTCCGTCAATCACGTGACCAACAGCCAATCAGAGGTGGTCGTTAATTCTATCCGACCGTCCGTCAAAACCTTGGCAAACTTTAACTTTTGACGGATGAAACTACTGCCTTATAAACTTGCACGTTTTGTTAGTCGTTCAGTCCGAGAACTGTACAAGGCTGTGTAGTGTGTGCAGTGTTGTTTTGGCTGTCTTTTGTTTTCATATGTCTATGTAACTAAAATTACATTAAGTTACATTTTTACTGAATAATAATTGATCATTACGTTTAGAAACACGACCTCGTATTGTGCAATAGTAAAAGTAATAAATTCAAGCTTGATATGGTATCTAAAAATTTTGGACACAAAGCCGCCAAAAACTTTCACTTTTTTACGGAGAATTTTTGTCGTATTTGCAAACAATTTGGTTTTTATTAGTTTGCAGCAATGAACTTCCGACGGACGTACGGAGTTTGGTTGTAAATCGCTCGGCTGGGAGACGGACGGATGTATGACGGACGGACGCGACGGGCTGTTGTAAATCCTGCCTTATATAGCCCCATAGCGACTTCGGCTATTCATAAGTGGTACCAATATAATTCACGTATTCGCTATTCACGGTAAAGTGAGCACTTTCGAAAGCCCTTTTATTTGTAATAATAGTCAATAAATACATTATATTGTAACCTTAGACGTTAACTTCCGATTGCCCATGTAATATCTTATACACACTTTGTTTATTGCTTACACGATAACATTTATTTAAAAAGGCGATTCAAGGATAAAAATGGCTGGAAGGAAAAAGTAACTAGGGCCTCAAAAGTGCGCACTTTGCCGTGTACAGCACAAAGAGATTTTAATGAGTACATTATTCTAACACGATTAATGACATAATTGTCATAATTTTTTCCAACGGGGTGCATGCACATCATGAATTATTCAACTTGTCTCCAGTTCAAAGTTGAAATTAAATTTTTCAGTGGCCTTAATTGTTCAACACTAGAAGGTCCGTGCGGAAGGCTAGATCAAACTAGTCTTAGTTTCTTGTATCTAAATATGAATATTGGGACTTAACAGTTTGACTTCCAATATGATAAATAATTGCCCATGAGCGTGGTTATTTTTAATATCGTTCCATTAATGTCACAAATTCAGTTGAAGATATTCTTTGAAATATGAGCCTTGATTATAATTTGAACTGGTAAAACAGACGAAATTTTTTAAGACAGCTTGTCGTAATATGTATTTAATGTGTTTTGAAGTTAATCTGCAAATATGTTGACACATGGGAAAAATTTTCTCTAGTGTATTTATTTGCTATTAAATGTGTGTGTTAGGGCCGTAATGCCGTGGTTGTCCAGCCTCGTAATGTCGTCGATGTTTTTGTGTTGCAGGTGTTTTCGTAGCTATGGAGTGTGACACGACGGGAGGACGATGTCGAATGTTTGCTACGACCAGACTCAGTAAGTACATGTACGGCTGCAGTTTGGTGACTCGGTAGTGTTAAAAGAATCATAACATCGAGGCCACGTGGTCACAGTCCAGAACTGAATCACTGGTAATTTTTGTTGTTCTGTGTGGTTGTATCGTGGTTAGTATGACATGAATTGGATGATAAAGGCTGTTCACGATCCTTAACGTTTCAAATTAACAGTACAGAAAAATAACTGCCCCTTGCCTGCGTATATTTTAACGGGCGCACTGAGTGACATGCGTCCAGTAAAGTTGGTAACGATGGACGGAAAGTAGTTACATATTGTAACGTGGAATAAAAAACGTTAGGTAACCATCTGTGATCACTTAAATTATTTCTTCCGCTTTCTGTATCTTCAAGTGCGTCAAAGTGTAAAAAATGACCGGATTTAAAATATTTACTTTTCTAATAATTTCACAGTTTCACTTAACCAAGGCATGAATCAAAGCGACGAGGCCCATGGTAATGTTAATTTTA
Source organism: Dryococelus australis (assembly GCA_029891345.1). Classification (NCBI taxonomy): domain Eukaryota; kingdom Metazoa; phylum Arthropoda; class Insecta; order Phasmatodea; family Phasmatidae; genus Dryococelus; species Dryococelus australis. The sequence continues at coordinate 31,025,761 of CM057008.1, forward strand.
CATAAGGCGGATGAATACACAACGATCATACTAGTAGATCTTAAGCAGGGCTTTCAAAAGTGCTCATTTTACGAAACAGCCTATAGACGCCCGCCCTCTATGCTTGACCAAAATAATGTTCCGAGTCAACCAGAGTGGTCATATAGCCCGTTCATGGTAAACCGAGCACTTTTGAAAGCCTTGCGTAGGATCTGCTTATCTTCTCATTGTTTTTATTCTTCCGATATAGCCTATATAGCATTAACTTTGCCATAGGCCTTCCCATTTTATTCATGCCCCATCCAAGTGAAAATCATGTGAATTTTTTTTAAAAGTGAATTTGTTCAAAATATTAAACTTCATGCTCCTATGTGTATAGAACAAAAATATCTTGACTTGAGTAGCCATACACTTACATATTGCGTTCTAAATAGAACGTCAAATCTGACAACTATTTAAGAATTCGCTGCCAACGTAACTGGAGCCTTCGTGGCAGAGTGTACTGTAGCTTATATGTAGATATAGGCAGTGAATTTTTCTTGAATGAACGGTTGATTTAAAACGTGTTTACTTTACCGTGAACAGCCTTTAAGAATACGCATTATATGACTATGACTATCCAGCCTATCCAGCAAAATCAATTATAAGTTGTCAAGAAAAGTTTTTTTTTTTTTTTTTTTTTTTTTTATGTGGTATATTCGTGCATGTCGATAGTTTTTTTTTTTTTTCGCACACTTTGGTAACTTTCTTACTAATATCAATTTCAGTATAAGATAAAATTTAAAAAAATCCAAGGCTATTAAAATTTGTATTTTGGTATCCAATAGTTATGCGCAGAGAGGACAAAAGACACTGGGACTTCTATGATTGTATAGCGGGCACTGGATCGTTTGCAACTTACGAGGTGTGTCTGAGTGAAAGTACGCTGGGGAACTGTGGTTTAGTGCCAACATATATTACAGAGCACCTTCCTTTAGCATTTACGCGTCCTTTTTCTATTGCACCGCTGCGTGTGTGTTTTGCCTATCCACTGCTCAAAGAGAAGTGCTGCAATTTGTAAACTGTCGCCCTGTTCAACAGGCCTGCCGTTCATCTCTTCGCGCCTTCAACAGACCGAAAGTCTGTTCCTTTCAGTGCAGTTCTCACGGTTGAAATCACAGGGTACCTGATCAGACCAATATGGGGGAGCACAGATATGCTTTTGTGCGCAGCTATACTGCTTCACAGAGAGGACTTTTTAATAGCGGGCGCATTTCCCAAATGCAGAATCAGTATGTTAATTTTCCAAAGGACCAGTCTTTTCTTCTTTATCCCTTCTCTCACCTTAGGGAGCCGCGGTGGCTGACCGGTTAGGCTGCTCGCCTCCCACAAGGACGAGCTGGGTTCAATTTCCTGCCGGATCACTCCTGCATTTTCGCACGTGGGAATCGTGCCGGACGATGCCGCTGGTCGGCGGGTTTTCTCGGGGTACTTTAACATCGAGGTCTTGACAGCCGATGAGGGCTAATACCCAGTTGCACCATCGTGGTTCGAAACTCGATCCGAGATCAGCAGCCATTGTCGACAAATGTAGTTTGAAAATACGCCAACAAATAGAACTACGTTCGATTGTTTTCTCGGGAAATTTAAACAACATTGTATGCACTTGAATATTATCGAGTAAAATTCGTACAACAATAATTAACTTAAAACAGATAAAACATCGCACATATACTTCTATCTATAGTGAAAAATACGCCTACTTCCGTGACGTCATATGTACGAATCAATAGCAAAATTTGTCTGATACTTAATCTCGATCTTTCACTTTGGAACCAAGATTGACGAATCGGAGATCCAGAATCATGAAATTTCGTCGGTGCAACACTTTTACATTGGAACCAAGATCAAACTGGATCCTGGTTCGGAAATTTGATCATTCGATCTCGGATAGGGGAAGATGTTGGTGCAACCGGGCATTAGTGAGGTGCGAATGGGGCAGCGCCGGAATGCAAGGGTGGGATGAACGGGAAATCCCCGAGGAAACCCGCCGACCAGCGTTATCGTCCTGCATGATTCTCACGTGCGAAGATCCGGGAGGGACCAAGCCGGGAATCGAGCCAGATTCGTAGGGAGGTGAGTAGTCTAACCACTACAGCACCTAGCCCCCCCCCCCCCCGGGAGGGGGATGAGTCAGGGTGGTTACAAACAGGGAAAACCTGGAAAACAGGGAATTCCAAACAGGCAGGGAAAACAGGGAAATGTCAGGGAATTTTTGTACATATTAAAATGGTGAGATTAATTTTAATTCTTCTGTGCAAAGATGTTAGATGTTCCTGCAACTGATGGTTTAGTGAAAGCTACATTTGCTGAATGCCAGCTGGTTGCATTTTCAAAGCCTCAAACCAGTCTTTTAAAGACTCCATGTGAAGTGCTACAACACCGATAATTTATATAACATGAAGATGTTTGGAGACTTTAGTATTAAGTGTGGTTGTGCTATTTGTGCGCTTTTACTACAGTGTATCCTGTGTATTTTATCCGTAGGTTACAAGTACCACACATTGTTATTCAGGTCAGAAAATGTTATTTGGATAACGAAAGTAGGTAGGCTCTACGTATTTATTGATTGTGAAATTACTGTAAGAATTCTTATATTATGCCATACTTTTGCATAATTGATATGCGCATTACATTACTCTTACAATCACTTTAATTAAAATGAATAGCTGCGAGAATATAAATTCATAGAAACATTTTTAGTAAAGGTGGTTCACGATAAAGTGAGCAGTTTTGAAATCAACTTTAGAAAAAAATCACCGCCCCTGCCTGCATATGTTTTAAAGGGCGCCCTGAGTGACATGCGCCCAGTAAAGTTGGTAACGATGGAGGGGAAAGTAGTTCCACATATTAACTTCGAAAAAAAAAGTCAGGTAACTATTTGTGATAACTTTAATTATTTCTCTTGCTTTCTGTATTTTTTAATGCATCGAAGTGTAGAAATTAGCAGATTTGTACAATACTTACTTTTCTAATAATTTCACAGTTTCACTTGGCCGACGCATGAATAAAGTGATGTTAATTTTGCACAAGGCGGAAGAATACACAACGTGTATACAAGCAGGGCTTTGAAAAATGCTCATTTTACCGTGAACAGCCTATAGTTTGTGTACAAGGTTTCGATTGCGTAAAACTAATGAATAATTTCATATCACATTGGTAGGCCTATAGATCAGGGAGGAAAAAATATGATAGATAGGGAAAACGTGGGAAAGTCGGGGAATTTAATTTTATGTTCTGTGTAGCCACCCTGGAGGGTGTTTACTCTGTTGTCAACAACTCCCGCTTCTGCACACTGGCTGTGTTGTGTGTGTGTAGTGGGCGTGGCGCGCGGGCGACACAGATCGCCGCCGCCTTCAGGACGCTCCACACGTCACGATCGATGTGTCGTCAAGTCGGCAGGACATGTCGACGTGTCACCTTGGCGGTTGAGACGAGGAAAGGGAAGTCGTGTCGTGATCACTCGAGAAAGCCTGAAGGCAAATGCACTATATGCTGTGTTCTGCGGATGAATAGTGCATGGGGGTGAATGACACGATGGAGATTTTTTTCGACATTCGCCATTGCGATGCAGATGTCTCTCGTGGAAAAAATAGGACTGAGCACGAAAAAATAGACAAGCAACCTATGGACGAGAAAATAAATATAAGTATACAACAGTGAAAAATTCCAAGAGTAAATGGATTTAAAAAACTCGATTAGTAGTAGGGGTATGGCGGTCGAGGCACAAGGGCGTGGGAGACGGAACCGCCCGGCCGCCATATTGTTACGTCACCCGTCCGCCATATTTCTCGCCTTTTTTCCCCTCAAAATTTTGCTTTTTTCCCTAAGAATCGATCAAAATACCCTAAAATTTTCCCTTTTCCCCTAAAGATTTCCCCTTTCTCCTAAAATAATACCCATTTTTCCCGGAGCAGGTGAGAGGGATCAGTGACTCCAGTGTCAGGGATCAGCGACTCAGGTGACAGGGATCAGTGATTCCGAGCCAGGTGACCGGGATCAGTAACTATGGCCTTTGACCTTGAAAATGCAAAAATTCTAATAAAAAAATATAGCAAAAAAATTATATAAAATATCGTTTATAAGAATTGAAAGATCGATTACAAAATTTATAAAATATTTATTATTTAATATTTTAATTAAAAAATTTAAAAAAAGTTTTAATATTTATTTTTATGAACTTTAATGGGTAAATAAAAGTATTAAACAATATTTCAATTTGATTTACATAATATTTAATATCTTGCAATATTGTATGTGAGTGCAATTTTGATAGCTTTTTTTTTATCTTACTTTCTGTAGGTTACGATCATAGGCCTAATATGAATTTATTGTTTAGACTTTTTTTTTTAAGGTGAACCTTGCGATAATTATTAACTCATTTAAATATTATATTCCTATTAAACTTCAATGAAGTAATTGTGTCGATAATAAATTCTAACTTACAAATTACTTCTCAAAATGGGGCCACGTATTCTGTAAGTACGCGAGAAGTATACATATTCGTTTACTTGTATACTTGCATACTTCACTTGCAATTCAGACAGCACTTACGTTACGACGCCTCTTCCCGAGAACAGGTACGCACAAGTATGTATTTCAGGCGAATTCAGACACAGTCTTAGTTGAGCTTAGGGTTGCATGAGGTGAATGAATAGACTGAAAGTATTACTTTAGCAGGGTTTCAGAAAATTCGGAAGTAACCGTGAATGGACTAGTACATAACCCACGGGGAAGTTATTTTTGGCCGTGACTCTATAACGCGAAGATTATCGAGCGGTGATTTTCTCTGTGGCCTACTGATTCGTAAACTGTGATACTGTTCTGTAGGCAGTGGAAAGTTCGTGCTACTCTAGTCGAACACAAAACCTGCAGCTCATTGGTTGTAATAACTACACAATTGCTGTGTAGAGGTGTAAGTACAGCAGGCATTAAAAAAACTACCTTATTTACAACATCGTGAACCGAAAATTAAAATGGGATCTGAAAGAGTTAACAACGCCAATTGCCAATCTTTGAAAATGCGAAACGTTGAAACTCTTATGCAAATCTTACACGTGTGCGCATGAAACAATTAGAAACTAAATGTGATAAATACCACGTTCATAAATTAAAAAAAAAGACAAATTTAATACTATGTTAACACACGGAACTAGTTCTAGTATATCGCTCGCAATTCCATTGGGAACATGTCACTAATTCTTGTCTTTTAAAACGTATGCCGATAGAAGGGACTCTTTTTTTTTTTTTCCGAGGTTGGTATCAAAAGGGCGAACTCGACTTGTTATCGGCTCAGTTCTCATAAATTGGATCATGCCACAAGCTGGGAGCAAAACTTCGTTCAACGTAAATGATCAAAATAGTTTGTTTGCCATGGAAGAACCCAGTAAGTTTAAATAATTATAACTTAATTTTTGTTTTGGATGACTTTAAACTATAGTTCTGCTCATGGAAAATTACTTTCGAGTGAATGTCAGAGCGGTATCCATCTTTGACTTTATACGTAATCTTTAGTTTAGTACAGATAATTATGCAATTATTTGAGACAAGACGCTGAGTACCTGCGTAATGTGTAAAGTCAATTGTGTCATCATGTGGATTAATGATCCACCTTTTAGATCCCCTAGTTTGCTAAGTTTGCTATAGAGTCGTGGAGATTAAGTCGAAATTAGGTTCGTAAACATGATTATTTCCATGAAATAATTCGATGACAGCGACAAAGGTGTTGCGTTTACAGGTCTTCGTTAAGTTACACATTTCTTGATTAACCTGCAGCTGAAGTTATTAAGTCTAATTTAGATACAGCCTGTATAGGTCTGAATTACTTCGGCAGTTAATTATAGAATACTCTTTTGTCTTGTGTCAGTTAAAATTTTGTTTCTTTTTATTTTATGAAAATAAGGGTCATGTTTGAGGGTTGTAGATAAACGCTTATATCTGTAAAGGCTTTTCGCGGTAAAACGAGCGCTTTTGAAAGCCCGGCTTAAGATCTACTTATATGCGCATTGCGTATTCTTCCACCTTACGTAAAATTAACACTGACATGGGCCTCGTCCTTCTATTCATGCGTCGATCAAGTGAAACTTTGAATTTATTTAAAAAGTAAATATTTCACAAATCTGCCCCTTTTTTACACTTCGATACATTAAAAAAAAAGTACAAAGAGAAAGGAATCATTCAAGTTGTTACAGATAGTTACCTAACACTTTCAATTTGCCGTTAAGATATTGAACTATTTTCCATCCATCGATACCATCTTTACTGGTCGTAGGTCACCAAGTGCGCCCGTTATAATATATACAGGCAGGGGAAGTGACATTTTCTAAGGCTGATTTCAAAAGTGCTCACTTTATAATGAACAGCCTTTATAAAGGCGGTTTACGGTGAAGTGAGCACTTTTGAAGCCCTAGTTACTTTTGTCTTTAAACCAATTTATATCCTTCCACCATTTGCTAATGTAAACCCTGCCATGTGAGTAATAAACACAGTGTGTACCTTCACCATACCCAAAACCAAAAGTCCGAGGCCACATTGAAATGTATTTATTGGTTTTTATGTCTGATGAAACAGCTTCAAAAAGTGTTCACTTTACCGTGAATGGCCCATACCACAGCAAACCCCAAGCACTTCAGAGTTGAGATACTGTTCACGCGTTGGAACCTGGAAACGATGCTGTGCTCCGAACAGGTTCACAAATTGCAGTACAGTATTGTAGAACAGAAGGTGCTTTATTTTACAGTAATCCCCTCATTCTATCTCATGTCCGTACGCGTAAGATGGTACGAGGGTTAAACTGGGTGGCGAATCAAAACTTACCTTGTGCTCCGTGCCCTTCGAAAAGAAATTCTTGACTGCTCGTGAAGACGATATCGTAGTGGTTAGAACTCGCTTTTTTTTTTTTTTTTTTGTTCTGTTCTTAGCCCGCCATGTTTCCTGGAAACTTCCATCGTAGAGTCGTTTTTGAATGTTTACATGTTATTCTAAGAGGTAATCTTCCCGAAGTAATTCCAAGTCACGTTACCTTTAATTCCTTCGATAGATGTTTGGATTCGCTTTATGTCCCATTTGCAACAGCAACATAGTTCTTCTTGTCCGCGCTGAAATCTTTTTTTTTTTCCGGCAAACTTCATTGAAGGGTGTTTTATGACGGCAGGGATGTTGCCGCAGTAAAAGTGCATACATTTTATGGGTGCAATAACAATTCACATAAACTTTATTGTGTAAAACTTGGGGCATAGGCTGGTCACGATAAAATGAGAACTCTTGAAATCCCTGCTTAAGATCTACTTGTATGCACGTTGTGTATTGTTTCGTCTTATGTAAAATTAACATTACTGTGGGCCTTATTACTTTCTTCATGCGTCGGTCAAGTAAAACTGTGAAATTGTTAGGAAAGTAAATATTTTGCAAATTTGCTCTTCTTTACTGGTCGATGCATTAAAAAAAAAACAGAAGGCGAAATAAATAAAGTCACCACAAATGGTTAACTAACACTTTATATTCAACGTCAGGATATGGAACTATTTTCCATCCATAGTTACCAACTTTACTGGACGTCACTCAGTGTACCCATTAAAATATATTAATTCAGGAGCAATGACTTTTTTTCTAAGGTTCGTTTCAGAAGTGCTCACTTTAACAACTTCTAGTGTGTACGATGTACTTACTGGATATTGAGTGGATGGATATTCATGAGGTGATTAGTTCACGTGTTCAGTATATATGTACGCGCGTATGTGTGTATGTATATAGGTGCCCAAATAATATAGACAAACTCCACTAGGTGGTTCCTCGTCAAAAATAGGTAGAAAATATATTTCCACCTATAAGCTAAGTCTGTGCTGGAAGGATGACTCTCGAATGTGTAACTGAAGCAGGTGCTTTTTGCTAGTAACACAGCCAGAATATACAAGTGTCTGGGTTTCTTGGTGATGCATTATTGAACAACGAAGAGCAAATCATAAAAATTAGGTGCTAATACCAACCTTCTTCCATTAAAACAAATGGTTTTGGAATCCAAATTATGCATTTAAAAAATGTAAGTGCGCTATATTTTTTTGTTGTTTCTTGTGGATTACTAATCTGCCGTAGCCTACATGGTAAACAAAAAACCGCGCTGTGTTTTTACGCCAAACGCCATCGTTCTCGAGAAACGAATGCATAATGCAATGCGATGTTTGCAGTGTCAGATCACAGTAATTTATTTCTCCGCAATGGTGGCATATAGAGCAAAGACACAAGGCGACCTTTCCGTTCGCCACGTACCGTGGATTACTAATGAGCAGCGAACCGCCGAAAGATTTCGGAGAGTTACATTTCAAAATTTACAAATGGGTTGTAACCTTATAAGGTGCATTTTTACTTCGAGGCCATTTCATATCAATTGGTCCAGAAAGAAATTAAAATGTGGTTTAACCATTTAAAAAATAATTTTTATTATTAGTTATTATTTATTTGGTGGAGCATGTTGGTTTTTAAAAATGGCATTTGCTTTAATTGTATTATTTATCTTTTCATATAACACCCATATTGGTTTTTCAGGCCACAGCTTATTTACCGAACCTCCAGTTTGATGTATTTTCAGGAACTTGGATATCTGTAGTCCTTGCCAGTCTTACTACATGATGTTAAACATATTTCCTTGTGGAAAAGATGGGTTCGACAGTTCAACAGAACAAATTTCAACCTTAGCTTACTTTTTAGCCTGCTTACCGAAGGAAAGATAGGCTTATGATATAATTTTCCAGTCTGTGTGTGTGTTCCCTAAAAATGTATGAACCCGTAGAACTTAGTTGGGACGACATAATTTTATAGTTTTCAACCATATCGGATACTTACTTTCTAAATGGCGACTGTTAAAAAATTCATGGTGCAATGCATTTCAGCAATTATTAAACCGATTTAAAGAAAATTCGATGTTTTGACAGTGCGTCAGGTAAGCATTAAATTTTGAAAGGTATATTGTTATTAGTTAATTATTTTGAAACACAGAGCTACAGTACCTGAAAAAACTAAGCTTTTAAATTATATCTCGTAAATTATTCAACCTATCCCCACCAAATTTGGCTTGTAAGTAATACTACGTGAGACCAAGAAAACGTATGCAATTATTATGGGCAAAGCACTTATTTTGAAAAAGTCGCTCATAAATATTTCAGTTTAACTTGCGAACTACCGTATAGTTTAACCAATCTCGACCAAACTTGGTATACTGGAAGCAGGGGCGGATTCCGATTTTTGTTTTGGAGGAGGCCTATAGGAAATTTTTTTTGCTGGTGTCCCAAGCTAGAAATGGGGGGTCCGGGGGTCCTCCCCCGGGAAAATTCTGATTTTAAGGTTCAAAATGGTGCTATTTAAGAAGTTTTTGAACCTAAACATTTAATATACAGCTGGCATAAATTGTAGTATTTTTAAAGATATAATTTGTTTCAGTGAACAATCTTACAAAGATGTATCACCACACAGCGTGTAATTTACTTAAAAACTACAAGTTTTCAATGCCGGTCATTGCCGTCTGGATAGGTGGGGTGGTGGGGTATATTATGACTAAATACAGTGTAAAAAATTAACACTTTTATAATGCACCTGAATAATTAATATTATTTCCATCAAAGGAGATATTCCCGGGCCAATGCATTAATATTCTCCATATTCCTAAGTTAGAAAGTAAATAAATACTTATAACTGACATAATAAAGTGTACACCCCTCGCAGCTAGCACTTCCTATGAACAAAACAAGCTCATGTTGAAGATCAAAAATTACAATTTATTGTTATATTTTGTGCTTCAAAGGAATTTTAACGAAAGTTTTCTTTTGTGCTTCTTAGCAAAGATGTCAAGAACTTCTTCAGGCTTCATTGCGGACGCGATGTCCTGGTGGATATGCAGCAAAGCCAGCCCATTTATCCGATCTTCGGTCATTGTGCTCCGTAGATAGGTTTTCAGGCGACGCAATGTCGAAAAGGAGCACTCCACTGTGTTCGTTGGTACCAGTAAGAGTTGAAACAGAACTCTAATGTTTGGTAGTGCAGAAGCCTGTTTGTAGCCTTCCGCAGGAGCCTTTCGAAACTTTTGTGAAGGGTCTGATTTCCATATCTGCTTCCAAACTCATAATTCTCCTTTCAAAGCTGAAAAACGTGGTTAATCGCCCTTGTGCCGCTCTGCACCTTGCAGAACTTCGTCTCCAAAACCATCACTAAACGCTGGTGACAGCAGCTTTTGAATCTGTCGAACTCTTTGAAGCTCTGATTTTGGAAATCTGGAAGAAAGTTCATTGATAATGAAGCCCATGAAAGGAAGGTACACTGCAGTGCGATAGTATTCTTCAACTGTTTGCGAATTGAAGTTTGGTCTGTTTTTCTGCATGATGGTTGTTCTGGGCTTATTGATTTGTGTCCCCATCTCCATTGCCAACTTTTCGGACTCTTTGATTATTTTCTTGAATGTGTCAGTGCTTTTGTAACGTTGATCTCTTAGACTTGCTAATGTTGCTTCCACGAGCTTCATTGTTTCCAGAGACATCTACAATGTCATTGAACTTGAAGAATTTTTCCTGGATCTCATACGAAGTAGTGTTGAAATATCTTATGCAAATGGCAAGTTGCTCTTTAATAGAAATGTCAGTTGTCTCATCGGCCATTATGGTGATATATTTTGTGTTCTTGATCTATGCAAAGATTTTTTCGGTAATCACATCTCCACAACACTGGATTATTTCATTTTGGGTGGTCTTACTTACGTAGCTGGCATTTTTGTCGCAAAGATCTATATGTGAGGCTAGAATCTTATCTCCAGCATCTATTCGGAACTTCAGTAAAGCTCTGAAATTACCTTCTCCATATCTTTTTTCTGGTTCTGTTTCTAAGTTCCCGTCATCTCTATGTCCTCTTTTAATGGTGTGTGTTGTGCTCCACAGAAGATAACTGTTTTGATTTTAAGGATAAGTTTTTTTCTTCAATTACTTTTTTTTTCTGCTGCTCGCATACTTACAATGACATCGTCATATTTTCCATCCATAACCATCAAATAGTTTTTGACTTGCAATCATATTTCCTTTGCGATGGTCTGTGCTGGCATGGCGCTTCAGTGTTTTTACTGCTTTTCTGTAGGTATTAAGAGGCGTAACCACTAATTTACCCAGTTTTACATTATTTGTCCCTCCACTCACCTTCTTGCTGTAGGCCAGCCATTCGTACATTTCTAACCAGTGCCTTTGAAAGGATCAATTTTTCTCGCCTTCTGCATTCATTGGGAATTTTAAGTCCGATGAGGGCACCCACGAGTTTTTAAGCCACTGTTATTTTTCCCCATCAGTCAGTGAAGCAACAACACTCCGATCACTAATAAGATGTCCAAAGTCTAAGCAAGAAGTAGTTAATGTTCCAGTATTCAGTTCTGGTACCACAGATGAAGCGGAGCTGGAAATGGGATCAGTAGAATCGAACTCATTGTCGTTCCCTTGGGATGAAGAAAGCATTGATGGCACTTAGGGCTCATTCATCTTTTCTACGTGTTCGTCCTGGTCCTGGACCTGCTAAAAGTGTTAGCGTTTTTATTAATTGTAATGCATTAAATTATTATAAAAAACACAATGTTAGTAACTTGAATGTAAGTAATCGGACTTTAATTAATTGTTAGTTGGGCTGCTGTTGGTCCCTATAATATTATAGCTGTGGGTGTGGTTTGTTAGACAAAAATTTTGATGGAAAAAAATTGCATCAGAATATAGGCCTATAGTCCGTTCACGACTGGAACATACTTTCTCGGAATCTTTCCTACTCCCATTTAAAGCAATAGATAAAAAAATACGTTAATTCATTCAAACTATTTTCTCTCTTCGTGCTGCCTAACTAACTTTACCCGCGCCAGTCACTGTTTGTAGTAACGATGCATTCAACTGGCGACTAAGGTGTTGTTCAAAAGTCTGTTCCAGTCGTGAACTGACTATATACGTAGACAGTTTCGTATAAAATGTGGTACAAACATGTAATTTAATTTGCAATTTATTAAGGCGATTTTGTTTAAATCGCATCCCGAGTCATTATAAAATTATTATATAAGGTAATGGCTGTGTACTTTTTTTAGTAAAAGATCTCTATCCTCAGCTGAAGCTTGAAAGGTTTTTTATAACAGAAGTCAGACATAAGGCCGGGTTAATTAGCTAGTTTAGAAAATCAAGAATGCAACGACGCAATGCGCAACTGACTTCTTCTCAGAGAAATTCTGGAATTTTTTTTAATTTAAGACATCACAAGCATCATAAATTGAAATAATAAAATTTCACCCATTTTTTTCCGTATAGCTTTTTCTTGTGTCATATTTTGTTATTTAAGTAATGTTACTTTCACTCGGGCGACGGCCCTCGTGGCGGACGGTCGTGTTCGTCGGGAACCTGGGTGGCTCAGTTGTTGATGGCTTCGCGCATCTGCTGGGGGCAGCCCAACGATCAAGGTGGAAGATGTTGGCGGTAACCCGAGGTGCTGAAACATGCGAAGTGTGGTGAACCACCCCACTGCTGGATTATGCGAGCTGTCAACTGTAGATGCGTGCGGAATGGAATGGAACAGCATCGGAACTTGGAAGCAATGGCGTCAGACTTCACTCGTGGGCCAGCGGATTCGCTTCTACAACTGGTAGCTCCTGGATGTCCCGCCGAGAGCTGCTCACCTACGACCGAGGGAGATTTCAGTGGAGGGGTAGGGCCTACGCGACGCATTTCTCCCCACCTTTACCCACGATGTGGAGATCCTGATGTCGGTGCAGAAGAGCGAAGATGGAGTCGGTGCCATGGGCACTGAGCTGCCCGGATTTCTTGCTCCCTCGGATGGAAGCTTAAGGACCCTGCCTGAAGTCACTGCTGTCGATGTTGCTGTGCGGGTAGTCAGGCTGCCCGCGTAGGAACATGGATGGCAGTTCCACCTCACCTCAAGGGCGCATGTACCTTTAACATGCTGGCCCAAAGCCCCGTCACCCTCTTCTAGATTCTTCACTCCAATATTAAACAGCATGGACTCCACACCTGCTATCTCCTTTAGCGTTTCTATGCGGGTTTTACCATACCCCTCTTAATGAAGCTTTAACTACACGACATACACTTAGGGAGATAGACATGGTCCCAAAGTGATGGCCATGCCTACCCATTAACTCTCGGTCGCGATGCCCGCCTCCTTTGTATTCAATTCCCTCTCCTTCAGGCGCAAAGGGCTTAGATCTGAGATGCAATTAGAACCCTACCCTACCTTCGGACTTACACTTAACACTTGGAATAAGGTAGTTTAGAAAAAAAAGTGCCTTGCGCTAAAGGTTATATCGCACTAGATGAGCCGGCGCTGTCCCTCACTCACACATACAAACGACGAGTTGTTTGGTAAGGGGGGAGGGGGGAGTTGTGGTCGAGACAGGGAAATTAAAATTCTCGGTAGACAATACTTCTTTTAGCGAACTCCTGCGAAAGCAAACATTTGTATATTGTTTTGTATTCACAAAGTTGGTCCACGGCATGGAGTTGAGTTGCGATAAATTGCAGTGCGTCAAATGTGTCCATTAATAGTCACCACTATACTGGAGAATATGCTCCTTTGCAAAATTTCCTTTCTACTTGCAGGTACAATGTTTTCAAAAATGTGTTATTTTAGGTAGTGTGTTTTATGGTCTTCTGAGAGGGCCACGTGCCCTTGTGCCCCTCCTCTAAGTCCGCCATTTGCTGGAATTATCTATTAAAAGCAACAAATATGCTTATACATAGTCTTTTTTTTTTTTTGTTGAGATAGCGCCACATTAAGAATTAAGTTTTTATTTGATATCTCGCAAACTAGAAAAAGGGAAGGCTATGTAAATTGATATATTTAGAGTGGTTTGGACTCGTGTTTTCAAATTGATGACCATTTAAAACCTTTTTAGCATAGTACGCTTTATGTAACGAACCATGTAACAAATTTCAACGTGACTTTGTATGGTGGCAATATATATATATATATATATTACAACCTTCAAATGTATCCTCTCAGTATCTTTTTTGTGCATCATATTTTACGAGAGTAGCTCATTAAAACATGAAACTATTATGTCATATCTAGTGAATCAGTCAACCAATTCCTACAAAATATAACATGCAGTAGTTATGTCCACCATTCTGTAAATTACCTTCTTGTTATATCTTGGGAAACAATGAAATGATTAAACAATGAAATAATTGCTATCAAATTTGGCATAAAAGTAGTACTACGGTAGGCAATGTCAATTGACATTGTTTGAATTATACACTTATATTCAAAATGGCGGCCTTTTATGATATATTTACGAAATCATACAACAAATTTCAACTTAAATTTGTATCCTAGTAGTATCTATTACAACCATTAAATGTGTTTAAACTGTGCTTCCTTTCCCTGCAGGTTTGTAACAGCGGTTTATAAAAAAAATTAAGTTCTCATATCATATCTTATGAAACAAAAAACGGATTCCCACCAAATTCAGGTGACAAGTTATGCATTTGCTATAGTCCATCAAATTATATAAGAGAATATTTACATATTCTCAATATAACAGCCATGTATGTCTTATATTAGTATGCCGTATGTCTTAAATAATTTCAACCGAACTTTACATATCGGTATTATATGTGACAAACATAGAATGTGCTAATTCTTAACATTTTTGTCCGTCTTTTGTGGAACTCAAACTGCATGAGAAACTGGAGCTTTTATGCCATATCTCGGGGACAAATCAACCGATTTGCATCAAATGCCGCAGTAGGCCGTAGAAATATATATGTTACGTGGTCAGGTTTTTTTTAATGGTGGCAGTATAAATAAATTATACTCATTTGCTATATCTAATAACAACTTAACAAAATGCAACCAAACTTTGTACGTAGGCAGTATCCATTAGAAGCATCTAAAAGCTGATAAATTAGCCTCTTTTCCCCTCCTGTTTGTAAAATAATGCGAGGGGGAAAAATTGAACATTTATGCCCTATTTCGGAAACTAACCGTTTCCCACAAAATCTTGCACGTGAGTAGTAAACCCTGTCTACCAGAATCATTAGGCTGATTACAACCGAAGTTGATTCTCGTTATCATGCCTCGGGTATGCAGTTGGTTGTATACCATTTTGCCGTATGGGAAGTTCTGGTTTCGAGTCCCGGGTAAGGCACGTGTGTATTTATTATGTTTCTGGTTCCATTTCTAATGATATAGGCTGTTCACGGTAAAGCTAGCACTTTTGAAGCCCCTAGCTACTTTTTTCCTATGGGACTTTTTTTTTTTATCCTTCCGCCACTTTTTAAAAATAAATACTGCCGTGTTAGTAATAAACACAGTGTATATATTTCACCGGGACTCGAAAGTTGATGTCTATGGCTACAATAAAATGTATTTATTGACTATTATTCCAAATAAAAGGGTTACAAAAAGTACTCACTTTCTGTCAGCAGTACACCATGTCTTACCTACCATTTAAGATTTATATAAATTCATCAAAATTATTGTATCCAAGTAGAGAAAAGTGGGCAAAATTGGAGTTATTATTTGAAGACAGGCTAGACTTCAAACATTGTGATTTTGTATTGCCTTTGTCATTGGACTACAGTTTGTTTGGACACGCCCTGGGCAATAGGAAAATAGCTAACGAGACACAATCATGTCTACCGCAGCAACCATACATCCAAGGCCAGCCCATATCACAATAATTCTTACCATCTGTAACTGCGACGGGGGTAGCTTTATGGTCAGCATGAATGTGCATCCTGGAATCCTGCATTAGCTGCCTCCATTTCATTATACTATATTATTGTCTCACTAATGCTGTATATGTTTCCGGCTCCATCTTTAATGATATAGACTATTCACGGTAAAGCGAGCACTTTTGAAGCCCCTTAGCTACCTTTTTCCTATCGGCAATTTCGTATCCTTCCACCATTTATTAGAATTAATACTGCCACGTAAGTAATAAACATATTGCATACATTTCACCGGGGGATTTCGAAAATTAACATCTATGGCTACAATAAAAAAATATTTATTGACTATTATTCCTAATGGAAGGGCTTCATAAAAAGCTCACTTTACCGTGAATAGCCTATACGTGAGTCAGCAATACACCATGTCCTACCTACCATTTCAGATTTTTAGGAACTTCATCAAAATTATTTCATCCAAGTAGAGGAAAGTAAGCCTATTAGATATATCTGTAACTTCTTGTTTTATGTCAACATTACTAGGAATATATGCTAGAAGTAAGTGTCTGGAAGTAAAAAAAAAGTTACATGGAGATAGAAAATTGTGTTCACACGCGAAATTTCATTCCCGAGGCTTCCCTTCCCCATTTCCCTAAAAATTCTCAACCCTTGAAAATATTCCTTTTTTTCTTTTCTTTTTTTTTTTTTCAAAGTTAAATTCATCAAGTTTGGAGGCGGGGGTGAAAAAAGAAAAAGTGAAATTTTCAGCTCACAGAAGTACCATATTGTTATCCTGCATAATGGCCATATGTACACATGTGTGTTATTATACGCGGTGAGGTAAGCACATTTGAAATCAACTTTTGAGAAAAAAAATTTCTGCCCGGTAAAGGCTGTTCACGATAAAGTGAGCACTTTTAAACTCAACCTCAGAAAAAAGTCACTATCCCTACATGCATACATTTTAATGGGCGCACTGAGTGGCATGCGTCCAGTAAGATTGGCAACGATGAATGGAAAGCAGTTCCATATCTTAACGTCGAACAAAAAGTGTCAGGTATAACCATTTGGGAAATCTTAACTTATTTATTTCACTCTCTGTTTTTCCCTTTTTAATGCATCGAAGTGTAAAAATTAGCAGATTTGCACATTATTTTAATTTCTAATAATTTCACATTTGCGCTTGACCGACGCATGAATAAAGTGACGAGGACCATGGTAATGTTAAATTTTGCACAGGGCGAAAGAAGACATCATGTGCATACAAGCAGATCTTAAGCAGGGCTTTCAAAAATGCTCGCGTTACCGTGAACAGTCTATAACTGCACATGTGTAACCGTGCACAGCGGTATGCCAACTTCCAGTTAAGTTGGCAGCGAATGAAGTAAATTACATCTAAGTTTCTTCGTTGCGTTGCGAGTGCAATGTTCGAAGTGATGTCAAGTCAGTTTGGTGTCCTTTTGCTTTATACACATTAGAATACTAATTGGCTGGCATATTAGTTCCTAACATATTTACGTAAGCGATTTGGGCGGCTTTTAACAGCGAGGTATTGAGAGCCGACGAGGGTTATTGAAGTGAATACGGAGCGGCGCCGGAATGAAAAAAGGGGGGGGGGGGAGAAACGGGACATCCCGGAGGAAAACCCGCCGACCAACGGCATCGTCCGGCACGATTCCCACTTGCGAAAATCCGGTGGCCCGGCCGGGGATTGAACCTGGTCCGCCTTGGTGGGAGGGGAGCATGCTAATCGCTCGGCCACCGTGGCCCCACTAACACATGAATAAATTCATTAGGCGCATGACAATGTAAATATTACATATAGCGGAAGTATACAAAATGTCGAGATGAAATCTCTTAAGCAAGGCTTTTAAAAGTGCTTAATTTACAGTAAGCAGTGTATGCTGTCCTTAGTACACTGCAAGTGATGTAACTTACGTTCTGGTCCCTGAAGCATGGCGTGTGAAAAATTACAGCATTATCGCAGCAGACTGTACTTGATAGAGAAGAGAGGTATCGTGTATCACCTGCATTGTAAATACCGTGCGACGTGAAAACATAGGAAAAATAGTATGTTTATAACATTCTTTGCGCATCGATAAGGCCATTAACTTTATGTCACGAAGCTGTAATAAAATACGACCTGCTCTATACTAGTGAATTGAGAACTTGGCATTGTTCTTCTGCGTTGCTCTAATCCCCTCCCCACAATCCCTTTATTCTCAGCCGCTTTTGGCTAAACCATTTCAAAGTGGTGGTTTAAAAAACGCTCCTCCTTAAGAGAAGGATGTACTGAAACATTTTGTGCCGTACCAAGGACCACAAGACAGGAATATTCAATTAAACACATACATCAGCATGACAGATAGTTTTTTTCTTCTTCTTCTTCTTCCCGTCTTGCGATGTTCATACACCATCATAATATTCGTAAACACAATGCACTTCCAACTATTCAAAACGTTTAACATCTACTTTTGCAAAGCATAAACAATTCATTTATTTAAGGATATCAAGACTAGAGTTCATCGTATATTCATTATCAGGTACTTCATTTCGCAACATTTTACCAACATAGACAATAAAAATACGCAATTAAAAGATTGCCCTTTTACATAGATTCTTGGGTACTGAACCTTATCGAAATTTTACCGTCTTAAGGTGAATCACACTCATAGAGACTTTGAAACTCTAGGCTATCATCTGCCTTTTTACTTAATATCTTTGCGTGGCCAGCCACAATTCATTATAATTCATAGACAAAAGTGTGAACACTAGACCAATGTTTTCAAAAACAAATCCTAAAATCAACAGTAATATTACGCACTCTGATTCAATCATAGTTTATCCCACGCCTCACAATGCGTAACACTACAATTACCCAACTAATAAAACATACAATATTAAGGCAAGCGCTTCAGCTCATAAAACTCACATTCAACTTTATGCACAATACCATGTGCATAGCCAGCATTAATATACCATTCAATAAATAATCATATAAATGTGTACGAGTATGTTTTGATAGCTGCGCACACGTGCGTCAAATATCTTCCCACTAAACACAGGGATTCAAACCATCCCGTAAAATTCAACATTCCAAGGCCCACATTCACATTGACCGACTATGCATAATTTCAACAACAACAACTATATTTAAGGCCTTCTGAATTAATAGTTTGTGCGACACGTCACTTGGTGTCCTCTCACCTAGCAAACGTATTATCCAGCATTCAATTAACAGGGGATTAGAGTTCCAATGACATTTAGCAATTTTTAGAGATCTTGCCCAAATGCTTAGACATTGCTGAACCCACGTGGTATTGATTTATTTCCAACCCTGCAGGGCACGAGGACGACACGGCGGCGTCAAATGTGCCAAGCTAGTTGCGCAGTGGCAGCACCAGAAAAGTATACTGTCGGTATCAAAGTTAAACTGAAACATGCGGTCTCCGGCTGGCGAAATTTGATCACTGTACTCGAAATCATGACTTTCAATATCTGTTACGTCCAAAAAAAAATGTTTACTACGCACGACTCCAAATAGTTACGCCGAAAACTCCAGGTTCGTTGAGCTGGGCGACATCTAGCTCCCTTTCACAGCCAGCTCTGACCAAAACTGGAATTTCTCCGGCAATTAATGCTACACAAAACAAGAATATAAATTGCGTTAGAGCAGAGAAATAGCAAAGCATGGAACTTAAACTCACCAGCCGCAAAGTAAACACGTGTCCACGAACTAACTGGCAAAATTGCCGAGCATTTCCTCGGGCATTTACTGAAAGCCCGCAAAATTGACAACTCAAATAAGCTTGAAGCAAATAACTCACTGATCACGTTTATCATGCCCAAGCCACAATAGGCTCATCCTGAACCCGGGCGTCAATTGAACAGGCATCACCGTGCCAAAAAAACCGGAACTCACCAAAAAATATAGCTCGGCTGAGGGCTCGAAAACTCATATTCCACCACACTGGCGGATTAATCGCTGCAATTCGCCGTCAACTGCAGCTGACAGCCCTGCGGCATCGTTCCCCAGGTTGATGATCAAGAGTAGACTGGTTGGTGAAGGCTCCATGGTAGAAGTACCCAAAACTGTCAGCTAACTCTCTCTCTCTCTCTCTCTCTCTCTCTCTCTCTCTCTCTCTCTCTCTCTCTCTCTCTCTCTCTCTCTCTCTCTCTCTCTCTCTCTCTCTCTCTCTCTCTCTCATCGTGGCACAACTCAACTGCTAACGAAGTGAACTGAAGTAAACCTATCTGTCGGAGTAGGGAGACGTAAGGAGTAAGAAGGAAGGGAGAGGAAGTGCACGGGCTTAAGTAGACAACCTAAGGCGGAGAAAGGAGGGGAAGGTCGGGAGTAGGGAGCAGAGGGAGAAGTTGGCCAAGGAGCGCGCATGTGGCCACAGAGTCAATATAAATGTCCGGCGACGAGCGCTAGTGTCGCGGGCGACTAACGCTAGTGTAGCGGGCGACTAGCGCTAGCGTCGCAATTTTTTGTGAAATACGCGTATCTCGGTAAATAAATGTTCTGCAAATACGACTTTTCGTCAGAAAAGATAAAACAACAATGATCTATGCCCCTATTTTTTTTTACTTTTGTCATATTAAGTGTATTCTTGGAGAAAAAAACTCGTGGAAATGGTCAAATATCGCATTTTTAAAGCTTGTGTATGCAGTTTCCGCAAGCGGTAAGAGGGAAGTACAAATATACGGGAGTAGTTTAATCTGTGGGCTTTCATCACGTGTAATAAAACTCCACTGTTACAGGCCTAATTTACACAGTACATCGTCACAATGGAAACACTGCACGCCTTGCGCGTAGGAGCGATGAGGCACCAGGCGTGCGTATTAGTGTCGCCCGTATCGTTCCCTCGCGTCTTGACCGCGGACGCGGCGGTCCATCCCACTCGTTTAAGTTGCAAACGTGTTACCCAGCGCAGACTTCCTGCGCTAAAATCAACGCAACATCCTTGCGCAGAGGCATGCCGACTATGACGTCACGAACACGGCTCGGGATGCGTGGGAAATATTTATTCACTGCTGCCTTTTGAAGGAAGCCTGCTCGTGCGGTGTATGCGCGCCGAACAGAAGTGCGTATGAATGGCAGTAAATTGAGAATCAAGACGAAAGTGAGCCGAGGGTCATCACTCACGGTTGAGTTGAAGTGAATGGGTAGCAGTCAAAGGAAGAGAAGATTAATAGCTAACGTCAATACTTGATGATGGCACCACTAGCAGCCGAACGCAAGGAAGACTGTAGATGCTGGCTGAAATGGACCATAGGCTGTTCACGGCAAATTGAGTACTTTTTAAGGTCCTCCCAAAATGCATTAACTCCTAATAAATATATTTTATTGCAGTCTCAGACGTTAACTTTTGAGAGTGATGAATTGTATACACTGTGTTTAATAGTCATATTGCAATGTTCACATCAAAATGTGGCGGAGAGGTAGAAATTTATTGAAAGGAAAAATTTAGCAGGGCCTTAAAAAGTGCTCACGTTACGTTGAATAGCCTATACTTTTGAGGTCGGCGTTGTAACAAAAAAACTTCCTGCTGACTGCTTATATTTTAAAGCTTTCCGTCAATGATAAACGAACTTACGTTTTTGTCCGGATGTGAATTAATACTAAACGTTGTTATTGTAATCGACAGGTTTCTGGCAGCCTGTGTCTATAATCCAAGAAAGGGCAATCCCGAATAGCATTTTTTTTCCCCTCCATCTTTGTGAACAAGTATTTGTCCGGGTGACGCGTTCGTGTCGAGAAATTTTCTTCCTCCGTCGTAAATCGGTATATTTATTTGCGTCCCACGACAGCATGCTAATATAATGCATCGCTTTGGCGGAATATTTTTCCACAAAGTTGCCAGGAATTACTGTCTAGGATTACGGTTTCTTAGGTTTTTGGCAGTGGCTTCCGAAAAATCTTCATTTAACAAGTTCGGCATTAAATTGTGTTCTGGCGTATACTAACACCTGTAGAAATTTGTTGTTGCTTCATGTGGCAGCAACTGTTTATCAAACTACGTAATGCAGTCTCAAAACGACTGATGTATTCTGCATGTGAAGGACTTAACTCATTGGATGCTTTTTGTATGGCTCCCAGAAGCACAAGAGCGACAAGGGCAACGTTGACACGGACATATAAAAAAAAAGCCTACTTTGAAAACACTCCAAAGTGGTTCAGTCTTCACGTAGCTAAGCCTCTTAAAGAAATTCACACTTGGATATAGTGTATCTTTTTCAGTATAGGCTGTTCGCGGTAAAGTTAGCATTTTTGAGGCCGTAGTTATTTTTTCCTTTCAGCCATTTTAACTAAATATTGCCATGTAATTAATAAACACAGTGTGAATATCCGACCGCACTCAAAAGTTAACGTCTTAAGGCTAAAATGAAATGTATTTGCTCACTTTACGGTGAACAGCATATACATGAAATCACGTAACAACCACCACCTAAGTCACAAAGTTATATAATGTAGACTGTCTCGTCTTTCGCTTAAAACGGGAAAGAAGAATGGTACTTTCAGACAAAGGAAGCCAGGAATCCCGCAATTCCCACCACTTAAGCCTACTTAACGCTGCACACGCCAGGATGACACAAATACGGTTAACGAATTTTGAACCGGACAGTTTATGTCCCGCTGCACGTAACTCCAATGACGTAGGCCTAATTTACTGCTTAAAAAAAAAAAACGGGCTTCCAGTTCTTCGCCAGGAAGAAGTAGCAATGGCAACTTTGCTTGACAACGCGAGGAAGGACGGCATACAAGAGATTTTTCTGTTGCTCTCTTTGAAGAGACTGTTTATATCTAGTGTATATCTCCTCATATCCCAGAAAAATTTTTACGGTACTGGTTAAAATGCAGTTTGTATTGTTTTATTTTAATTTCTGTGTAGTATTAAAGGGCGTGTGTGAATCAAATTTTTTTTTTTACTAAACAAAACGTATCACATGATAATATTAATCTTTATACGTATTACAAATTCGCCTGGATGTTTGTGGATAGGCAACACACATGATATGCCTTGCACGTGGCCTAACGTGGAGTTTATGTTACCTTATCACGCCGAGTTTTGATGCAGGCTGAAAGAAAGCGGCTATATTGTTAGGATGTATAAATTAACGTTGTAATTTATACAACCGTCTTCTCATCATCCATGTACGTCCTAAAATGTTGACTGCCGCACAGGTAGTTTGGCCAGAAATGTAAACGGTAGCAAAAAGGATGCGGGTGAAAGGAACAGACGCAGTAGTTATTTTGGACGTCACGTTATTGAATGCAACCTTTTGACGTGAACACGTCTTTAAATTTGCGACCATAGTGGACGCAATCCAGAAAATCCGATAACAACAAAATCGGTGGATACAGTTTGGCATTGCAGCTCCGAATCTATCGTCTACATTCAAAATTCAACCACACCACTCGATTGCCAAAGGATCAAAGAATATGTTACGTTGAGTGAGGACTGCGAAGCATCATGGGGTGGGGGGGGGTGCGATTTTGAGTTAGTTTCGCAGCGTCTCATAATTTTCGCGTATTAGTATTACTTTCGACTAGGAGAAGATACGACGCTCGTTTAAGTTTCAGTCGACAGCTCTCGTCAAGATCAATCGATCGCGTGTATAAAAACATTTGTGAGGCCTCTACTCGTCAAAAATCCAAGTCGAAATACAGAAATCGTATAGGTACGGTTGGAAAGAGCATCTCAAAAGCAATCCAGTGACACGTATGAGACCCTACATTATAATAGAATGAAGCGCTGCCGGGAACGTAAAAAAAATACATCAAGGCGTCCGAGCGCGTCAACGTAGACGTATTCATGCAAAACAAACGGCCGTGTCCCCAACACAGTTACACCAAATTTTTTTTCTAGTTTATTTGTAATGATAAATTAAAAGTTTTTATTTTCAGAATATGTTAGAAATTCTAAGTGCTTATCGCAGACAACTTAAAACTGACTATGAAAATGACGCCTCAGATTTTTGTGGGTAGGACAACACATTTCCGTAAGAATCGTCACAGTCCGCAGGGGGTACGGAAATGCCTGAATACATGATGCATGGCCTTGTCTGGCGTTGCCCGACTTGATATATAGCCAACGGAGTGATTTGATTATTGTCAAGAATTGAGAGCCTCCATTCCTCGAAAAATTCCCGGGGAAAAAGAATGGAGTAGTTTACCAGCTCACGCAGACTCCTGCCTTCAAGATGATTGCATGTTCATGTCCTCGCTTACCTCCCAGCGAGATTAAAGTTGCATCATATCGCATGCCTGCAAGGGGACTCGGGCTGCACGCTTTTACGCAGGGAAATGTCAAGGTTGCGGTCGAGGCCTAGCGTGCGTTATTAATTCAGCACGTCTCCGTGGCGTGCTTCGGCTCGCCGCCGCTAGATGGCAGCTCGCCCCACGGCGCGCGCGCTCCTAGCGAGCTCGGGCGATACTGCGTGTAAGGCGAGGGATTTGGGAGGCTCTTAACTACCCTGACTACCAAGCCGGCGGCCGCGAACTTGAAATGGGGAATCAATGCTAAACGAAATTTCTTCTCATTTGCGTCAATTTAAAATATATGCGAGTAGGGGCAGGGGAATTTTTGAAAGCTTGATTTCAAAAGTGCTCACTTAACTTTGAACACTTCAGTGACGTGCAGTTAATTTTTTTTTACAGGGTAGGCAATATAATAGCCCCGTATATTTGAGTGTTTTAGAAAACATTTGCTAGCGCCGGGCTGTGGTTCCATTTTCAATTACTACTAACAAACGTAACTTCAAACTTTGCTTGCCCTCCACGTGTATTCACCATTTTATAATACCTAACATGAGTTATAAAAACGGGAACGAAATGAAAGTAATAATAATTAAACTGAATATTATTTTGAGAGTATATTTCAAATTATAAGAAAACTTTCATTTTCCCGGACACTTTCATCCACTTTCCAAGGAAATGTAGGACTGGAGGACGCAAACAGAACGATTGCTTACCCTGCCGAAGGAACGTGCCAGGGTAACTCGCTTGCGAATTCGATTAATCGCTAGTCGCTCCCGTTTGTGGAAATAAATACTAGATAGCAGCACTATGCGTGTACAGTAAGGGAGTCACGAAAACTCTCTCGAATCGGAATAGGGGAAACTCAGATTTAAATGTGTGTAAATGTAAAGTTAAGGCGAAAACTATAAAGGGTCAAACATTTCCAATATGTATTGCGTAAGCATTGCGTGTAATAATTTTTATAGCTAAAGATTTAGCCAATAACTAAAACGTATTTAGCTACAAATATGTAAATGAGCAACAGTGGCTACAGTCACGGGCGTGCAGTGCCCTCGTGGAGGGGTTGGCGGGGGAGCCGAAGACGCACGAAGTTAGCTGGAGTGGCGCCGGTAAATGGCGGACTGCCGGCCTTGCAGAGGACACGTGGGCGCCCGACTGGCGGCGGCAGGAGAGCGCCGCCCGGTCTGGCGTCTGCCTCACCGGGAACCACGCCCCTCCCTCCCCTGCGCGCAACAACGACACAAATCCCGTCGTCGGGGCCCCGCCCGTGCTCGTCGACGACAAGCCGCGCTTGCCGGCATGTTCCCGTCGCTAGGGATAACTATACAATTCGCGTTATTTTTGCACTACAGGTTGAACTCCAGCATATTGTATACCATAATCCATTCACGGTTACTTCAAGTTTTCCTGAAGCCCAGCTAAAGTTATACTTCCAGGATATTCCTCCACCTCGTGCAAGCTGAGATCAACTAAGTCTATAAAATTACACGAAAGGACATCGCACCGAATTCGTACGCACTTAGTCGTAAAGGTTGTTCACGATTTTGAAATCAACCTTTCAAAAAGTCACTGTTAAGGTGTCACGCACCCAGTAAAGTTGGCAACGATGGATGGAAAGTAATTCCATATCTTAACGTCGAATAAAAAGTGTTAATCAACCTTTTGTGACAACTTAAATTATTTCATTCGCTTTGTTTTACTTTATTTTTTTAATTCATCGAAATGTAAAAATAAGCAGATTTTTAAAATATTTACTTTTCTAATAATTTCACCGTTTCACTTGATCGACTCATGACTTAAGTAATGAGGCCCATGACAATGTAAATTTTACATAAGACGAAAGAATACACAACGTGCATAACAATAGATCTTGAGCAGGGCTTTCAAAAGTGCTCATTTTACCGTGAACAGCATATAATAGTATTTTGCGTGAGAACTATTTCTCACTAGGCTCTACCAACACACATGTTTTCTCGCTGCTTTTATTCATAATTATTATAAAATAGTGATATATTATAATTTATAAATAAAATATAGGTAAAACTTTAATCTAACGAAAAATAAGTTTTTTGTTGACAGAGGTATAAAACGGCTGAGATACATGGTGTATTTACGAAATAACTAAACACGTTATACATGGGGTGATTTTTCAAAGGTTTGAATCAAAAAGTGTGAATAAATGGTGAATAGACTATAGTTCGACTTCGACGACTAGTAGACAACTCAATAGCAAGTTTCAAGACCGCGTTTAGTCAATAGTAAAGTCTCTGCAGTAGACGAACCAATGTACAGTGAAGCGATCTCACAGATGAATGCCGCCGTATAAAGGCTATTGACGATAAAGCGAGCACTATTAAAAACAACGTTAGAAAAATGTCACTGTCCCTGCCTACATATATTTTACGGGCGCACTGAGTGACAAGCGCCCAGTAAAGGTGTTAACGATGGATGAAAAGCAGTTCCATAATGCACCAAAAACAGGCCACGTCTTTCTGCAATGCCTCGCGCCCTCGGTATGTAATATTCCAAGCAAGTTTACATTTGTAAAGTTCTTTATTATATAACATATCGAACTCCGATATACCGAAAATCGATATTTCTCTTTCGATATATCGTTTTGTAAAACGACACTTTTATAAATAATCAATATAAATAATATCGATTTTTCCCCGATATCAACATTCCTACTCTATGGCGTTGTTTTATATTCCATGCTTGTTAAGAGTTTCCCAGAATCTGAAGTTATTTTGTACATTTTTTGCATATTACATGCTTTTCATTTGCAATATGAAATAGTAGTCTAAAAATGTGATAGTTAAGATAAATTACTTTTAAGTAGTGGATGAAACAAACTATAAGAATTTTGGGATTTCACTGAGAATATTTCGTAGAAATTTGGTACGTGGTTCACCCTTTTCAAGTTTTAATTTTTTCACATAAAATTGAAAGATAAAATATTTAGATACTAACACTTTCGGCGCTCGGCAAAATTAGCAGAATTATCGCTTGCACTAAGCTAGACTTTTCTGTGAAAGCTGAACAATTAATAATCCATTGCCTATCGCTTTCGCCAAGTTCAGTAGTGTTGACAATAGTCACGCGTCCACCTGCAACAACAGCGCACGTGATAAATCGCGTTTATCGGTTTATCGAGTTGATTCTCCGATGTTTTTCAGTCCTGTTTTGTGTCTTGAGGGGCAGATTTCTTCAACTCATGCGCCTTGACTACCAAGCTTAACAATAACATTTACAGTATGTATATATATATATATATATATATATATATATATATATATATATATATATATATATATATATATGGGATTTTAAAGACTATGGAATGTAAATAAATGACTACCCGTACGAGGTACGGACAACATTTTGAAGGTGTCAAACCCTTACAACAGGTGAAAGACATGTCGCTTTACGAATAAATTGCAGTATGGCTCTCCTGTAACTTCTGTAAACACTAAACTTAGGGTGTGTGTGTGTGTGTATATATATATATATATATATATATATATATATATATATATATATATATATATATATATATATATATATATATATATATATGTGTGTGTGTGTATACACACACATGCACACACACACACGTACAAATGTTTTGCTATAAGACGCCAGAAGGGCATGTCCATAAGTTCGTGAGGGATGGAGGTCTTAATAGAAATAAAATAACTAAATTTGATATTAATTTATTCACACAGATATTATTTACAGCATCAATCTATCTCCGCTGTTACTCTTTTTTACTTCTCAGTTTGGTTATAGTCATTTATAATACTCATCAATAACACACTTTCTGTGTGTCTGTTGCCATCATCTGTAAAGGCTGTTCACGGTAAAGTGAGCACTTTAGAAATGAACCCTAGAGAAAAAAAGGCACTACCCTTGCATGCATATATTTCAATGGGCGCACTGAGTGACATTCGCCCAGTAAAGTTGGTAACGATGGATGGAAAGTAGTTCCACATCTTAACGTCGAATAAAAAGTGTTAGGTAACCTTTTGTGATAACTTAATATCATTTCTTTCACTTTCTTTTATTTTAATTTTAATATATCGAAGTGTAAAAATGAGCAGATTTGTAAAGTACTTACTTTCTTAATAATTTCACAGTTTCATTTGACCGACGCATGAATAAAGTGATGAGGCCCATGGCATTGTTAATTTTACATAAAGCGGAAGAATACTCTTAAGCAGGGCTTTCGAAAGTGCTCATTTTACCGTAAGCAGTCTATAATGTCGTTTACTCACGCATCCAGTACAGTCTCACACAAATAAACTGACTATAAGTAAGCCACGACTTTGTGATACTTAAGTGTAGCCCGTCAAGCATTGTAATTGTTTCTGAGTGCCCCACTGTGAAAGCTAATTGAATAGCCGTACAGTTTAGCGCAAAGAAAACTTTCTATTAAAAGGTTTTTTTTTGTGTGAATTATTTTTTACTTAAAATCCCATATTTATGCTAAAATCATGTTAAGAGTTATTTTCAATTTATTTAATGTTTTGCTCTAGTTATCGAAATCGCGTTACGAAACCATAAAGTAACTTCAAAATAAGAAAATCACTCCTTAAACACCCATAAAGCGGTTTCATACCTGACACTTGGAGTGCATTGCAAGTGTTTGAAATACTTTTTTTTTTTTTTTTTTTAATTAATTTATTTTTTTATTTTTTATTTTTTTCCTTTCTCGAAATCTGAAAAAGTGTAAACGATACGTTTATCTACGAAAAGTTAAGTGGAGAGATTTGGGCGGCTCGTAACATCAAGATCTTCAATGCCGATGAGGGTGAAGCGAGGTAAGTATGGAGCAGCGTCGGAAAGAAAGGGTTGGGGAAACGGGAGCTCCCCGAGAAAACCCGCCGACCAGCAGCATCGTCTGGCACGATTCCCACATGCGGAAATCCGGGAGTGACCCCGCCGGAAATCGAACCCGGGTCGCCTAGAGCGAGGCGAATAATCTAACCACTACACCACCGCGGCCCCCTCTCCTTTCGTGCTACGTTTATTATTGTGATGCGTACTGTTGCGGCTGACGGGCTAACATTCCGATCCACTGCTCTGCGAACGAGGGATACATAAATAAAGTGCACGTTAGTAAAGTGGACATATTGGAAGAGAGCATCCGCATGGAAATAGAAAGGGAAATGAAACTTCAATGCCCTTAAACGTCACCACGCAAGGCCCTTCAGGCTGTTTCAGGAATTCGTTCCAGGAATTAGGCGTATTTATGTCCAAAGCCAGCGCGCTACTAACTGTATATAGTCCATTCCCGATTGGAGGCGACTTATGAAAATCAACCTGTGAAAAGACACTCGACGCATAACATGTCACCTGTTTTTTCAATAACCTGTATTCCACACTTATATAACATTATGGTTAACTTTAGAGTACTGTATTATTGAATAAATTAATCTTTACGTTAGTATCTTCTTAACTTTTAATATTTATTTATTTTTAAATATGAATTAACAACAGCGAGTGCAGCGACGTGTTGGCAACGGCTCGGTAAGAAATAGTTCACATTAAAAATATTATTTTAACCTGGTTTCTTTGTATACTATTTGTAAATTAAACGGTGCCTATTGAAATATTTAAATATTTAGGTAGCTCCGATGGCAACATATCTCGTTTTTACAGTTTAAAATAACTGCGGAAAATATCGTGAGTAGGCCGTAGTGGTACGATATTGTTTTATCGAAAGCGAAAGCATCTGAAAAACTATCGGCTGGGCGAGGCTTGTCGCTTTCTCTCTCTCTTTCTTCGTCTCTTTCAAACTCGGGAAATTTCACTTTTCTAGTAAGCAAGTATATTATACTTGTTTTCAATTGTACCATATTTCATACTTATTACAGCAAAATAATGATTTTTGAATTTGTAATTTACGACTGAAAAGATATTTTAATGTTTGAATATGTATTTTAATATATTTAGATATGATGGCGGAGCGGTTACCAAGTGAAGTTGGCAGACGTGGCGAGCCATGACATGGCGTGTTGCTTTTTGTTAAACGAAACGTAAATTGTTCTTACTCCGAAAAATACTTCAAATTAATTCATCACAGTTGTAGACGCTATGTCTTTTAAACCTACCTAGGCAAGTTACGATGTTGTGATAAATCTTTGTTTCCACGGCAGTAATAAATATACTCTGGCGTGTGTTTCGTTAATCATTGCGTCTGTGAAATGGCGTGCCTTTCCGCATCGTGGTCGATACACTGGTCCTGCGTGTGCGTGATTTAAAATATTTGATTAGCACTATATATACGTTTTAACTGTGAACTGTTTTTATGACGAAGTTATTTATTTACATCTACGTCTGTTTATTTATCACAACGGTGTACCATTGCCCTAAGGGGTTTGAAACACAGTCGTGTAACGTAGTTTGCCCCAATCCCAGAAGAAAAATACTAAGCCCAGCCCGATAAATTTCAATAAACCTAAGAAACAGCAAGTAGCAATACATGGAAATATGAGCGGAATAAGAGTTGTCGTAGGCTTATTTGTGTGCATGTTCACCCTATCTTTTAAAGTTTGTATGATAAAAATGAGCAACACGAGTTGCGTGCTTGAATTTATTGTGCTTTTTTCACTGGTTGTTCCTTCGTTTTAATATTTATTCCAACTGAGGCCGTCCTTTTAAGGAAATGACCCAACACATATCAATAACAAAAGGATAAAGTACAGCCCTTTACCTCGCAGTTGTAACAGTGTTAAACACAGTCGCGGCAAAATACTAACGTGCATTACATGTATTGAGCTACGTCGTGGAAAACATATATGTTAATGTAAAATAACCGTAAGAACTGTCGTCAATTCATGCATTTTTAAAACGTCATAAAGCTGACCTAAATAATTTTATAGGCCTAAACTGAGAATATTCATAGGTAATGGTTTTTGGAATATGACAGAATTATTTGAAAAGCTGTAAACAGTAAACAACACATTTGACAGGTATAGAAGTAGAAGTCACATTTCAATGTTTATTTTTAGGTGTAGCGAAAGTGGAATGTAAACATTGATTTTGACAGATGCTACATGGCAGTCACATAGCAATGTTTGTTTACATTTGGCGGAAGGATACGAAACGGGCCTGCAAGTAGATATTTAGCTGGGCTCCGAGAAAGTTGCTTCCAATGGGGAATGGACTGTAGTCGCGAATGATAGCGAGAAGGAGTATACCGAAAAACGAAAAGAAGGGCGGGGTTTAAGTGAGTGAGTGAAAAGATTTGGGCGGCTCTTAACATCGAGATCTTAAGAGCCGATGAGGGCGAAGTGAGGCTAGTAAGAAGCAGCGCCGGAATGAAGGGTGGGGGAAACGGGAGATCCCCGAGAAAACCCGCTGACCAACGGCATCGCCGGGCGACTCCGCAGGGACTCGAACCAGGTTCGCCATGGTGGACGTCGAGTAGTCTAACCACTACACCACCATGGCCCCTGGAAAAAATAGGGGAGGGGGTTGGAGAACTTTAATATGTTAAGTAATTTTCCCCGTGACGTGTCCACCTTTTAGCCTTCCTGAAATGTTGATTAAGACTGGAAATATTTTTTATACTTTCGTTGTTTGCGCATTTACGCATATCTCGGAAAGTAAATATGCCAGGGAAGATTTAAAAATATATCATTTAAGCAATAAAGTTATGTCTTTATCATAATATTTTCTAGAAGAAAACATTGTGTAAAAAAAAAAAAAAAAAAAAAAAAATCGTATCTTGCTAGCCATTTGCCTAAGAGGTAGGGGAAAAGTAAATCCGTACTGTCGTAGTTACATCCATGGATTTTGATCTCGTGTTAAGTCCCACTGCTGAAGATGTTATTTGTAGAGAAGAAAATCGTGACGACGAAAGTATCGCACACCGGACCAACTTTTCTCGTACGAGCGACACGACAAAGCGCGTGAGATACTGGTCGCCCGTGCAACCCATTTCGCTGTTACTTCACACTTTTCTGAAGCCCTGCTTAAGATGGAAATAAAGCAACTGCCTATGGAGCACTGTACCCGAGTATACAACTTGAAGAACTTATAAGCAAGTAGTACAGTGCGATTTATGCTGCATATGAAAGAAGAATGTATATATTTTGCAACATTATAACATTTCTTACTAAGATATACATTTTTATAAGTAAAAAAAAAAAAATCGATTAAAATAGTTTGTATTTTTAACAAAATTTATTCGTACATATTTCCTTTCTGGCTGCTTAAGAAAGCAAAATTTACAAGAAAATTTTCTTCGAGAAAGATCGTCTATGATCGCATGTAATAAAATCGTAATAATAATTTATCATATCAATTTTACAACTAACTTTATTTACGGCAGTTTTAGCCATAAATGTTTGTGACAAATCGACCACACACAAAATAAATTGTAATAATTATTTCTTACATTATTATTACACTTTTCTGACAATATTTATGGTGTCTCTAATATTTTCTTATGAGCTTTTCACGTTGTATAGTCGGGTGCAGTGCTCCACAGGCACTTGCTTTACTTCAACCTTAAGTACTAATTTTAGGATATTCCTCCGTCTCGTGTAAGTTAAGCTTAACCCATTGGAGCAAATTGCGCCAAAGGGAAAAATACTGTATTTCTGCGCACTCAGTTTATAAATATTTTGCAAAAGATCTATTTCTTAGTAGGCATTACCAACACACGTATTTTCTCTGCTTTCTCACATTAATTATAAATTAAGTATTATAATTTAAAAGATAAAATTTAAGTTAAAGTCCAAATTTATACAAAAATAAAATACCTTCATGTTAACAGAAGTATAAAACGTTTGCCGTACATGACATATTAAAAAAAAAAAAAAACAAATACGTTCGACATTTTCAAGTTTTGCCGAAATTCGAACGATATCTCCAAAAATAAATCCTTTTTACTCGTTTTCTTACATACCAAGTGTTTCAGGGGTATACGTTTTTAAGAGATGATAATATGGACCATCCTGAAGGGAAAACATCAATAAACATGTGATCTATTCGCAATAGTGTCCTAGGTACAGCTATGTGACACACACGGCGTTTTCCGTGCTGCGTACACTAGCTTCAATATGCATTGAGGTCGGCGGTGGCGACGTTTTTGAGCATGCGCTGTGAAGGGAAATTACACAATAAAACCCAACATATAACGATATGTTCATTTACTGTCACCTGTACCGTTCATATTCCTTGCAGTTTCACATAGCTGTATCTCGGACACCTTTGCGAATAGAGTCATACTAAAATCAAGAACGGACGTTTTTGCACAAAAACGCGGTTTTTGGAGGGCCTCTGTGGGCAAAAGGAAGTGGGGGGGGGGGAGAGCCGACCCCCTCAATGATCCCCCATTCTTCCTCTATGAAACCCCCACCCATACCCCCAAAGTGCCCTCCCCCTGGGAGGAGTTAGAGGGCGAAATGTGGTATGTTTTCCATTTGGGGGGGGGGGGGGTCGTTTTTCGCCTTCGAGTAGACCTGGAAGGCGCATTTTTCGACCGATTTCCTTCAAATTTGGGGGAGGGGTGTCTTTCCGTGCCCCATCCTCCCCCCATTGGCAGTTAGGCCCTTCGTGAGCCTAAGTATTAAGTCTTAAGTCTTACGTTTAAGTATTACGTCTTAAATCTTAAAGCTTACTTTCACCATAATTGCAACTGCATGTCGGGATGTGCGAGCGAGCACGTGCCGAAGTTCCCAGACGGCATTACACCGTAAATACTAATTCGTACGGTTACCTGCTTCATCCATGGTGTCTCAGCCCGCGGATTTTGTGGACCCCTAGTACGTGTTTTTTCAGGTTTTCCCTTGAGAATGGTCCGTTATATCACCTCTTAACGTATGTCCGTTCGCCCTGAATCATCGTGTATATAACTTGCCACCGGTGGTCTGGTGTTGGACCCAGTGGGCCATGAGTGTGGAGGAGGCGGAGGGCGGTCAGTGTATCGCACACTCGGCCCCCGGGTGACGTCACTCGACAGGGCGCGGCTGTTTACTTCTCCAGAACACGTGTGTGGTGTGGCACTTGAAACACAGGGAGCTGGCAGGCTGTTCGGACTGACTGTACAGCGTGCGATACAGTCCGTGTTCGAACCTCGTGGCTACAGAGCTGAGGGTCCCTTACATTTCGCGTTATGTAACCAGAACACTTAGCTCTTTACGGGCATTATATATGAATACTTTATCTTCGCATAAATTATTATTTTAAATCGCATGATTTTGCAAAATTACATGCCAGAGTCAAAATCTTACTGTTTTTGTAATGTACATATAAAATAAACCAAACTATTTACAGATAATTTAACAAGGTATTTTCTTCAATAATTTTAAGGCATGCTTAGGAAACATCATTTTACGAAAATTCGGGGTCAGCTGGAAATCAGATATGTGCAAGTTTTTTTTTTTTTTTTTTTTTTTTTTTTTAAAGCGGCGGAAGTATTTCCTTGTACGAGCTTATAGACGTCTTGAAGTTACTCTTGGCGTATTCTTTCCGTGTCAATTGTCTCGTTTACGTACGTATGTTAAGTTTTCATTATTTGAACATTTCTGAAGTTGTAAAACTGTGTGTTTTTGACATGTACATACGCGAATACTAGACGTTCAATTTTTTTTTTTTTTCTAGGAAGGAGTAATTATTGATAACGCCTAGAAGTCGAACAGTAGTTTGTGTGTCATATACGGAATAACATACTGTCACGGAGAAGGCGAAGAAACATTTACAAGGATTGCATTACAGTTAAAGCGGTCCCAAGCCTACCGGCTGGCAGCTGCGAAATTTAAATAACAAATCACATGCTAACCTTTTGACGGCGGTACGCATTTACCAGCACCGAGGACAAGTTTGAATTGAGCTGCCTGTATTCTACAATGCAGCAATATCATTTTGGCTGCTCTCTGTATTTCCGCTTGCCATTGTCCCATTGGTCCCGGCTACGCCGGACACGCCTGCTGTACTCTGCAACGTTTATTATTGGCTGGCCGTCCACCAATGAAGTCACGCGTTGGCTGTGTACCAATTAATGCATCGCGATTGTAGTAACAAGTTTTGCAATCCATCGTGTGCGTTTGGAAAATCGTTAAAAATGACAGTTTTATTCATACAAACTGAAATGTCGATTAGTTTTCATTCTTTATTTAGATTCCGATAAAGTAAAGCGAAATAGTAAAACTATAAAAGTGTGAACTTTGTCTTCAAGAGCAAATACATTTCCTTATAAACGTCGCCCCAGTGCGTTAATCTTAAATATAGGCGTTTCAAACGGAATGTATTATTGACGAGCTTTTCAGTAGAAGTTACCTACAGCAGAGATGCTTCCATAGCCTATTTGCAAGGAGTTTTTTTAATTTATGTTTTACGAATAGTTACATATTGCCTATAAATATTGAAAATATACTTTCGCAGCGATATTCTCCTGAAAAATTTGCGAATAATACATTTTGTTTGAAACACCTAACTTTCAAATGAACGCACTGAAAAGAAATTTCCTTAACATGGGATTCCCTATTAGAATTTCAAAGTTGCCAGACGGTAAGCAGTGTCCTTAAGCTGTGTTCACGCACATACAGATCTGCGCTCATTTGTCATAGTTATTTATAACGTCATAAAAAAATATCGGGTTTGGCTTTGTTGGAATGTGTGAATGCGTCTATGTTGACGAGCTCAGACGACTTGATGTTTTTGGTTTTACGCTCCCGGCACCGCTTCACTCGATCATATGGGGTGTTATGGGTATCACTGGATTTCTTTTGAGACGCTCTTTCCAACCATATGCGATCTCTGTATTTTGACTTGGCTTTTTGACGAGTATAGGCCGACATTGTATTAAGTTTCCTCAATTTCGTACACTAAACGCATACAATTTCACCATAACCACGCCACACAAATGTTTTATACGCGAAATCGATTGATCTTGACGAGAGCTGTCGATTGAAACTCGAACGAGCGCCGTAGCTTCTCCTAGTCAAAAGTTATGCTACGTGGAAGTTATGAGACGCTGCGAAACGAACTCAAAAATTGGCGCTCTCCCCTCCCCCCCCCCTCTCTCCCACCATGATGCTTGGCAGTCCTCACTCAACGTAACATATTCTTTGATCATTTGGCAGTTGAATGGTGTAATTGGATTTTGAATGTGGACTATAGACTCGGAGCTACAATGCCAAACTATATCCCCCGATTTTGTTATCAAATTTTCTGGATGGAACGTAACCCTTTCTTTGTGAAATGCCGCTGAGGACAGCGCGGCAAGTTTGATAACTCTGTGTTGTCGTCACCGGCCCATTTATGATGTGCTGACCTACTCGGGAAAAAAAATTCCCACCTTCGCCTCGAGGTGGGATCAGACTCGTTACTTGCGGAACGCGGGTCAAATGAAGCTCCGGAAGTGTTAACGGAAATCACGGCACGGCAAACTCGGTCCACGCGAGATATTTCGATTTTGGTTTCATGCTCGCAGAGCAATTGGCAGGATGGTTTGTAAATTAAACCTTTAAATAGATATATATATACACACACACACCTCGCCTCAGTTCGGAACCGTAAGACCCCTTGTGCCATTAGGGGAGACCCGGGAAAAGACCCTGTAGTTTCGCGCGTTAAAGCGGTGCCAGATTTTAAAACACCTGAATTTTTTTTTTTTTTTTTTTTTTTCCCACAGGCTGTTCACGGTAAACTGGGCACTTTCGAAAGACCTGCTTAAGATCTGCTTCCACGCGTTGTGTATTCTTCCGTCAATTAAAAAATCGATATTTTTATGCACCCGCTCACTTCATTCGTGAATCGGCAAAATGAAAACTGTGACACTATGAGAAAAAATAAATTATAAATTTCAAATTTGCTAATTTTTGCACGTGTGTGAATTAGAAATGAACAGGAAGCTAAAGAAATGATCCCGACATTCACTTATGTATAACTAACATTTCTAATTTAGCGCAAAGGTATATGACTGCTTTTCCTCCTTTCGTTACCAACATTACTGGGTGCGTGAGAGACATTGGTATAATTGTATTCACGGTTACTTCACATGTTTCAGAAGTTCTGCTAAAGTTCTACTTCCATGATATTCCTCCGCCTCGTGCAAACCAAGCTTAAAAAAGTCTAGAAAATCACACCAAAAGACAACGCACCGAATTCGTGCGCACTCGCTTGTAGTATTATTTTGCATGAGAACTATTTCTCACTAGACGCTACCGACACCCATATCTTCCCACTGTTTCTGTTCTTATTTATTATAGATGTAATATTATAATTTGTAAATAAAACATACGTTAAACTTCAATTTAAGGAAAAATAAGATGCTTTTGTGTTTACAGAGGTATAAAACGGCTGTGATACATGGCGTATTTAGGAAATAACTAAACACTCATACATGGGGTGATTTTTCAAAGGTTTGTGTTAAAACGTCCGAAGATACCGGGAATGGACTATACAGCAGTCGGCAGCTAGAGAGTGGGGTAGATGCGGTGGTTTACCGTCGTTTCCCTCAGTGTGAAGGTGAAGAAGCAACACAACATTATGAAATAACTGTATTTTTTTTACAGCTAAAATTTCTTTCTATCCGGCCGCGGGACGTAATTGAGGCCACCGGTTTCAGGGTCTCTGACTAGTCTCTGATTGTTTTCATTTGAATATTTGATCGCGTGACGCGCTACGGATCAGAGTGAGCTCTTTGCTGCACGGTAGTGAACAGAAAAAACACTGCCACGCGAAGCTGAGAAGCGCCTGCTGTTATTCTTTCGCGTTTCGTTTGACACATTCAGGACTGCACATATTTACTATAATTAAAGACAAGATAGAAGTGAATCACTTGTATACACCACTGCAGAAATGTCTATTCTGTTGGTTTCTGTATCCCTACTTACCACTATTCTATTGGTCCACACCACACTGTGCTCTACAGCGTACATCATTGGCTGGTCATCAGCCACTGGGGTCGCAGAGCTGATATGCTCCAATCAAATGTCGCTTACTGTGTAAAAGGTTTACAGTCAGTTGTGTAATTTCACCAGGGTATATCAAAAAATTCATTTTCTGCGGGAAAACTATAGCTGCTTGGTTGTATTGTTTTTGAAAGACCCTGTTAAATACTAGCCGAACAGTGGCCGTATACCCAGGAGAGTTTTATTTTCAAGGACGAAGAAATTTTTTAACTGGCGTTGCTCGAACTCAGCTCGAACGTAGTCCAGAATGTGTTTAAAAAAATAGCACGTATTTAAGTAACGAGAGAGAGAGAGAGAGAGAGAGAGAGAGAGAGACACTTGGATATATCTGACGTGCAGGTACACGTCGCTGATTGGTGGCTGGCGATCTGGGAACCGGTCTCATGTCTAATTGGCACAGACCTCCGAACTCGCGTTATCAATTGGCACCGTGCTATACTTCACAATCCTGTTGATACTCGAGCCCGGTATCGTGAATTCATTGGCATCGTGTCTAGTTGCGAAGTCATTCCCCTCCTGACAACATTGCTTTTGATTCGTCCACATCACTGTCAAGTGCATAATCATTGGCGGTAAGTTTTGAAGGACGCGTCAAATGAAGCACGGCCCAATTAGAACGTAGTATAAACGTACGCGTGGTTAAGATTAATCTTATCCCCAAAAGATAACGCGAATTTTGCAAGCCTCTACTGACTGGCTACGCTGCTCAGCGGATCATGTCCTACAAGCAGAGATAATGGAAAAAGGTGAATATTTTTATCCCACCATATCTCGAAAAATCTATAGCAGCTTAAATCATCTATTATTAGATGACGCATTTCTAATTGGGCGTAACTCTTAGTAGACAAGTCACAAACGTTCACTGTTTGAGTAAAAGGATTCTCATTAGCCCAGTGAAATAGACAAATATCTTCCTACATATACGACACCCAATAGCGGAAGACGAGTCCAGGTACGTGCAGCGTATGCATTGAAAGGTAATTAATAATAGTACTAACTAAGTGATATATAGGCTGTTCACGATAAAGTGAGCTCTTTTGAAGCAGTCATAACAACCAATACATACGTTTAATTGTGGCCTCGGACTTGTGGTTTTGAGTATGATGTAATGCATATACTAGTCTTCTTACTGACATGGCGGTGTCTACATTAAAAAGTGGTGGAAGGATATAAATTGGCTGATAGGAAAATAAGTAACCAGTGTTTCAAAAGTTCGCACTTTACCGTGGAACAGCCTATACATTGTCACAAGAAAGTTGTAAGCGCGAGTGGTACCACAGACACTGAAACTTTGGATTCGTTTTCACATTTCGGTACTACATTTTTCATATTTTGTATTTTCTTTTTTTAAGCGCTGGAAAACGCCCTCATTGCGGAAATTAAAACTTATTTCGGAACCCTTTAACACTTTGAGGTCGGCTCGCTTTTACCAGCTTTAAAGACAAGCTAGACGTTAGTCACCTATACCCATATTTTTCTGCAGGGACACCGTGTTCTATTGGTCCCTATTGTCACTTAACAACCAGACACCAGTCTTTCCGTATTGGCCGGCTGCCAACCAATGTAGTGCCGAGTTTACCGTCTTCCAATCAAATGTTATTTCGTATGTAATAACATGACGTACATCCCATCGTGTTGATTTCCGTAACTATAGAAAAATTTGTCGTTCATCTACAGAGTTCGTTGTTGATGTTGTATTAGTTCCTATTTAAAGGCTTTACGAAATATGGAATTGATGTAAGTTTACCCAGACCTGTTTTGTTTATTAAGTAGAATGAGATATTCAAACAAGTTTTGCCCGAATTATACTCGAGTATAGTCCTCAAAGTGAAAAAAAAAAAAAAATGGGAATTCTAAAAAAAACTATTTGGGAGATTTACGAACAGGTTCCGTGGAATCGCGGAAAGTCCGTTGTTGCAAAAAAAATTTTCATAATATTGCGGCAAGTTTTCACTAGCATTAAGTAAAACAAAGAAAACCTGGAAAAGTCAGGGAAATTTTAAATTACTGGAAGTCAGGGAAACTCATGTGAGGTCAGGGAATTAATATAAAATAGTTTTTAATGTATTTATTAAGAAAATAAGTATTTGGATTGTAGCACTTCTGCTACATGCAGTCTTGTGAATTGTAATGTTACTTTAGTTTATTCCACCTGGAGGACAATTTTGCTGTCGTATTTTAATTGCAAATTTAATTACACATTTTCTTGCCAATATTTTTTTTTGTTGCTGCAGCAAGCATTAACATTGTGGAAAATATGTTTATAGGTTTAAGTGTAAGATTTTGCAAGTAAATATTTTTAAATCTCAAAAATAATTTAAACATTTTCAGAGGTTCTCATTGAACCGATACAGTGTGTTGTCTCTTGTTTTTGTATCGTAATTTTTTTTTGGTTGTGAGAACGCTAGTATTTAACCTCTGTGTCACCTTTTTTTTCCATTTGCCGTCTTTGTACCTACCTGCGTATTCATTTTTAATAAGTATTTGTTTTTGCGTTGGAAAGTATCCATAAATGGTAGCTATGTTACTGTTGCCCATTAAAATTTTTGTAATCTATTTTAGGGGAAGAAAATTACGATATTTTTCATGTTTGCTGCGTAAGTTGGACAAGTAGATGTAACAGGATACCTGGAAAAGTCAGAGAAATGCCAGGGAATTTGCTGTAAGGCTATTGCTAGCCACCTTGATTTTGAAGAATTTTCACCGCCCCTTTTTCATAAAACAACGGAACTGTGTAGGCGCTGAATGAATAGTGGCTTTGCGCCGTATTGGTATTGGTAAGGGGTGCGAAACCATTCTGTTGAACCGAGAGACGTGGCGCAGTGGTAATTCACTGGACTCGCATTCGGGAGGACCCGGGTTCGATTCCCTCTCCGGCCATCCTGATTTCGGCCTTCCGTGGTTTCCAGGCGAATGTTGGGATGGGTCCCTAACGAAGGCGATGGCCGATTCCTTCCCAATCCCTCCCCCTTGCGCAACTTTAACCTATGTGACCTCGACAGCTGTTCACGGTGAAATGAGCATTTTTAAATCCCTGCTTAAAGATGCACTTGAATGTACGTTGTGTATTCTTCCAACGTTACCAACTTTGCTAGGCGCATGCTAGTGAGGGCGCCCGCTGATATATTTGCAGGCAGGGGCAGTGAATTTTTTCTAAGGTTGATTTCAAAAGTGCTCACTTTATCGTGAACAGTCTTTTTACCTACCTACCATCTGGTTGATGTTGTTACTGGAATGCGTGTGGCATTTCAGATGCCGCCGTGCTTGGTTGTTGCGTGTGTGGTGGGTGTGAGTGAAATGCGTGTCGCGTATAACCACGCCACTGCCATTCACGCAATCCCCCACGCACTGACGCGGAATGATGCGATGTGGCTTGAAGTCGATGAGTCACTGGAAACCGAGTTGCTTGGAGGCCGCCGGCTGTGGACTCGGCGTAAAGTTTATTTCCCATGGGAATTCGTTTCTGTGACTGTAGGATTACATAGAAACCAGTGGAAATGTATGCGAATTAAACTAACTTGTATTACTGAAATACTCAACCGTTGTTCAGTATCCCAGTGGAGTAGGTGTTATCTAATAAAGTCATGGCAACCCAGGGAATTTTTGGGGCACCCTATTTGTCGCAACCCTACGTTCTTCGAATGTAACTTACATACGTTTTTTATTATGCATTATTATGGTAGAAAAAGTGTTGCATGGAAACATGTTTACACTTTGCTGTCAAGCTAATAAACATTCATCTTTAATAAGAAAAATAGTTCCCTGCTCTTGTTAAAATATTGTAAAGGGGGGTCAATGTCCTTGGCCACTCCCGCCAGAACATCGGTCAGAGAACCCCCCACCCACCACCCGGCGGCTGACTCACGCGGGCGAAAGGCACACCGCTGTCTGGAGGCTGCGCCCCTGACCCCACAGCTCCGCGGACACGCCCCTGCATATCGAAACAGGGAAAACGAATTTTCTTTTGCCGTAGAAACCCGTTGGACCGCCAAGCTACAGGCTGTTCACGGTAAACTGAGCAGTTTTAACACACTAGCCGAGTCCGAAACGGCTACGAGACGGTTATTTAGGTTACTAAATCGACCGCGTGACCAAGTTTAGGCCCTAAATATTTGGGGATTTAGGGTTGAAATTTACCGAGGTGAAGTAGCACACTAAATTCCCAAATAGACCCGTAAAATCGTCTGCTGTTGTTTATTTACGTTTTATTTCCTGTGTTTAGCGGAAACGTCGATATTTACTGGTCTTGAAACACTGTAAAATACACTCACGTGAAAAAATGGAGAACCAGGGATCTACATGAAGTGATTTTTAAATAAAAGTTCATTTGTTGTATTTAAAAAAAGAAGAAGAAAAACCATCGATTATTTGAAATTGAATGTTAATAGCAGGGAGCGAAAAAATGAGAAAATTGATATTGGCTAGAAGGAAATATGATCAGTTATTTACAAGACGTGAAAAATGCTTGGGAGTAAGTTATTTATTGATAGTGTGACAAACGAAATAACGTCGAAATTCCACAAGCCTGTAGTTTCCAACTTTGTCACACGTAGCGCTGTTACAAGCTGTTCGAAACCATCCACCCTATATTCCTTAACCCTAATTCCCCAAATTTTGCCACTTCGGACACGACTTCTGAAGTCGACACACTTTTTTACCAGCTTTAAAGACAAGCTAGACGTTATAGGTCTGTTCACGTTAAAATTATTGCTTTTGAAAACTCGGCTTAAAATCTACCTTGTGTATTCCTCCGCGTTATGTAAAATTAGCATTGCCATGGACCTCATCACTTTATTCATGCGTCGGTCAATGCAACTGTGGAATTATTAGAAAAGTAAATTTGTTACAAATCTGCTTGTTCTTATATTAAGACGCATTTAAAAAACAGAGCGGAAAAGACATAATTTCTTTTAGCACAAATGGTTGCCTAACATTATTTATTTGATGTTAAGATATGGGACTATTTCTCATCCATTATTGCCAACTTTACTGGGCGCGTGTCACTTAATGCGCCCGTTAAAATATATGCAGACAGGGGCAGTGATTTTTTTCTAAGGTTTATTTCAGAAGTGCTCACTTTATTGTGAACAGCCTTTAGTCACCTACATCCATACCGCTGCAGGGACACAGTGTTCTATTGTTCCCTATTGTCACTTAACGCCATTGTACTGGTCAAAACGACACCAGTCTTTCCGTATTGGCCGGCTGCCAACCAATGGAGTGCCGAGTTTACCGTTGTCCAACCAAATGTTCTTTCGTGTGTAACAAGATTTGCATCCCTCACGTTGATTTCCGTAACTGTAGAAAACTTTGTCGTTCATTTACGGAGTTCGTTGTTGATGTTGTATTAGTTACTATTTAAAATCCTTATGAAATAGGAAATTGATATAAGTTTACCCGGACCAGTTTTGCTTTTTATGTGCAATAAAGTATTGGAGCAAGTTTTGCCCGAACTGCACTCGAGTTTAGTCCTCAAAGTGTTAATATCCCTGCTCGAGTTTTGCTTGTTTGCGCACTATGTATTCTACCACCGCAAATACAGCGTAATCACTTTATTCGTGAGCCGATCAAGTAAACTTGTAAAATAATTTTAAAAAATATTTATTTATTTTGCGAATGTGCTAATGCTTACACTTTTTACACACACAAAAAAAAAAAAAAAAAGCAAAATAAATTATGCCAGTATTTACAAATGTTTACCTGACACGTTCAAGTCGAGGTTAAGGCATGGAACTACTTTCTCTCCGTCCCCCGTTAAAGAGCGAAGATATTTGGGCGGTTGTCAAAAAGCGAGGTCTCGGGAGTCGATGAGGGTGAAGCGAGGTGAGTATGGAGCGGCGCCGGAATGAGAGGGCGGGGGGAACGGGAGATCCCCGAGAAAACCCGCCGACCAGCGGCATCGTCCGGCACGATCCCCACTTGCGAAAATCCGGAGTGAACCGGCTGGGGATTCTTCCCGGTTCGCCATAGTGTGAGGCGCGTAGTCTAACCACTACACCACCGCGGTCCCTAGGAAGTGTGAAGGAAACGCGAACAATCATAATACTACCCAATTAG
The DNA here is from genome assembly GCA_029891345.1 of Dryococelus australis. NCBI lineage: Eukaryota > Metazoa > Arthropoda > Insecta > Phasmatodea > Phasmatidae > Dryococelus > Dryococelus australis. The sequence continues at coordinate 31,069,707 of CM057008.1, forward strand.
ATTAGGACGGGCTACACCTACCACAAACATACAAACAAAAAAAAAGTTACAGTAAAAAAATTAGCTTTTGCATTAGATTTTCTTTAGTCTTAAGCTGTAATTTTTGTATTATCATCACCAGGGAGGGGATAATACCCCACATAAACAAATTAAGTATCAGAAAGCTAGGATTTAGGCCCATAGGCAGGAGGTAAAGGCTGTTTCGACCAGGTACTCCAGAAAAAATTGCAGGGCGTTTCCATTAGCTTGGTTTCCAATGAACCCAAGCTCTGGGACTCGAGCAGACGAGAAACAAAAGACCGTAGTGTCGCCTCTCCTGAGTGCACGTGAGCGAGCGAGCGCCGTGTCAGTGTGGCGCCAGGGCGGTCGGCGCCGTAGTTTAGATAGGGGAGGTAGGGGGTGGAGCAGAAGGGTGGGTCGGGAGGAAGCACACGTTACTTCCCAGTCCAGTTCAGTAGCGTGCGACGCTCGCGTGGCGACCCACCCAGACGACTTCCGCCATGGTGATCCGCGGGGGAGACGTCTCTATAGGTAAGGTCTAAGGCCTGTCTACAGTTGCGCTGGCGCAACTAGGGCTGTTCGAAATATCGGCATGAAAAATTATTTATCGAACGATATGTAACTTTGAAAAATATAGGTATATCAATGTTTCGATATTATCGAAATTTTTGGTATTATTGATCATTTCTGTATTATATATAATTTCGGTATTGCCGATAATTTCTCTATTATCGATATCTTCGGTATTATCGAGAATTTCGGTATTATCGTGAGTTTCTGTATTATCGATATATCGAAAATACCTAATAACTGTTAAGAAAAAATCGATATTTTATGATATCGAACAGCCCTAATCGCAACCCGTGTCTTGGGACAAGGATGCGCTGATTGGTGCGCGTGACCCTCTTGACGTCACGGCGCTGTCCCAAGCTCCCGTGTGCCAAGATAAATCATTCAGAAAACTGAACTTTAGTCCCAAGTTGTGTCCGGAGGTAACAGAAAAGGAAGACGTATTCCAGTACTTTCGCGCGCATTCGTACAATGTTTACGTTACAAATGCAAGCAATGGATCTGCAAGGTGGGCTTTCTCAAAACATATGTGATGAAATGGTAATATGTAATTAGCTATGTCTTCGTTTCAAACTTTTGAAACGTAAAGTTTAAGAAAGAAAATTTGGATATCAGTTGACGTATATAAGAAATATTCAAATCATCCAGTTCATAAACATTAAATGATTGAAATTCCATCACGTTTAAAAATTACTAGGTGACAACAAATAATGTGCCATATTATCTACGACCTAGTGTCAGATTCTGGAAGCCCACTTCGGACAACGCATTTGTAGAACATATTCGGACCTGAGTCAATGCGACGTCGCTTGACGTCGAGTTTCTGACACGTCCACGTTCACAGGAGCGGCCGATTGTGGACACAGGCCTCTATTCTACTTAGATTAGGAACAAAACGTGATTTCTTATTGGGAGAGTTTGGCAGAGGGAAAATTTCCGTTGCTAGGTGCGCTGTGTTCCAAAACATAACGTTTAATTAAAAATATACGTGAATATAAAAAAAAGAAAGATTTTTGCTTAGTTACGAAGTTTTATTTGATTGATGATTATTACAATTATGCTTTTTTTTTTTTTTTTTTTTTTTTTTTTTGAAGGTAGGAAATGTGGTACGTTTCCGACACCAGCGCTTACCTAGTGGCGAAAATTTTTGGTTGCCAAACTCTTTTAACTTCTATCTTTCCAACCTGTAGTGGAAGTAACCTTACACACGCACTACCAGTGTTGCCAATCCGCTGAATGTTCACATAAGATCCGCTAAATTCCCGCCAGATGTGGAAAAAGTACCAAAAATCACACAAAATTTATTATAAGTAATTTAAAATAGAAACGTATAAAAATGGGTAGATTTTAAGCGATCAAGTAGTTTAATCATAATAATACTGCATTTTCCATTTATAAAACTTTTTTTTTTGTGCTGACGAATTCAAAACAGGTTTTTTTTAAACTTTGACATGTAAAAATCCCTTTTTCTGAAACATTGTTATATCATCTTCGCGTAATGTTTTTTTTAATGCCCTGCCGAGTCACTCTCAGCTCGCTGTCAGAGCCGTACATAGGTGAAAAAAAGGGGAATGGGAATTGGGGGGGGGGGGGGGGGGCTCACCCCTCTCCTCTCACTTCCCACACCCTACAGGAATCGCTGGAAAGGGGTGAACAATTGAGAGAGAATGCAAAAGAAACTAAATACCTATAAGAGAAGTAATATGCAAGTAGTTATCATACTTTCAAATGTAAACAATTAGTTAAAGTTGTGTTTTTTTAATAATATTATTATGCGTATCTCAATTTTTTTCTTTTGGTGAAGGTGTCTGGCACATTTTACATTTTCACCCTTTACATTAATTTGTATGCTCTACACGGGCGCTAACACAAAAAAAAACGGGAATTTATTCGTGCTAAAAAAATTGTAAACTTGGGTACAACCAAAAATACTTTCGTTCAGTTTATTACCGATAGGTGGTTAGATAAATAAAAACAATTATAATATGTAGCACTTATAATATACATCGATGACGTTATCATTTTATTGGGGTAAAGTCTGTAACAAAGTTCAATACAGTGTCCTATCGTAGTTTGACTCGGGTCCTGCTATTATGTTTTAAGATACGGCAGTCTGAAAAAAGTCGTCTTTTAACTATATTGGAGGGCTCCAAAATAATATTTACACCACGCGTGCAATGTGGCTTTCGAGTTACGGGGACGAACAATGCCGATTCTACACGAAGCTTTCTTTGCCACTGCAACAAGAAAATTATCGTTTTTTGCGGCAGTTAAGGTTATCCGCGTGACTATGACCTATTCTTTCGAACATTAAAAAATATAATCAGGTGTCTGTAACATTTGGCAACACTAAAAATACACTAGATTTAATACACACTGAATTTTTGCTTTTGTTTTTTAAATAAAAATGTTAAAGTTATACCACAATTTTCAAATGAGAGTTGTCTCATAGCTCAGGAATAGAGTGGCCGACCTGTAGTCGGAGGGTCGCGGGTTCGCGCCCCCGGTGCCTCCGACGTGGCAGATGCTCAGCTCGATTGTCGCACTGGGAATTCGTCAACAAGTCGGTCTCACTAGAGCTTAGTCAACGTCAAAAATGTCACAACAACGTCAAACGAAAGTTAAAAAAAAAAAAAAAAAAAAAAAAAAAATGGTTAGGGTCGTGGACTGGAAATTTATTGATTCGGGTTCAAACCTTGCATAAGTACAAATTATTTAAACTTTTTTAATGTAATTTTTTATACACGTAGAACACCCACATAACGAAAATTAAAGACATTTTCATTATCTCGTTTTATTTTAAACGGAAAGTACATAAAACTAACTTATAAATTAATGGAGAAGTTCCATGAGATTTACGGAAAGTCCGTTTCTGAAAATCAATGTGTCCGTAATTTTACGGAGAGTTTACGGACACTTCTGGATAAATGGTTACCAGCATTTTTCCTGTAAAATGAAGGAAATTTTTTTTAACAGTGTTGTACCTTTGAAGTACCATTCCGTCCTCATCTGGGCCGTGATGTCTTTTCGTAGGTAGACATAATGGAATCACGTTGAAAAGTAAACAAAAAAAACAGGTAGGTTGGGGGGGGGGGGGTGTTCAAACACACTGATGAGCCTGACCAACAGATAGTAATGATAAAGGCTGTTCACGATAACGTGAGCACTTTTGAAATTAACCTTAGAAAAGTCGTTGTCCCTACCTGCATACATTTTAACGGTCGCACAGAGTGACACGCGCCCAGTAAAGTTGGTATGGGCTGTTCATGGTAAAGTGAACACTTTCGACGACCTGGTTACTTTTTCCTTTCAGTCATTTTTATAAAATAAATATTGCCATATAAGTAATAAACACAATGTGTATTTTCCACCGCACTCGGAAGTTAACGTCTAAGGCTAAAGTAAAGCATACTTATTGACTATTATTCCAAATGAGAGGGCTTTCAAAAGTGCTCACCTTACTGTTAATGGTTTTTAACGATAGACGGGAAGTAGTTCCATACCTTAACGTTGAATAAAAGTGTTAAATAACCATCTGTGACAACTTAAATTATTTCTTTCGTTTTCTGTATTTTTTTGATGCATCGAAGTGTAAAAATGAACAGATTTGTAAAATACTTAATTTTCTCATAATTTCACAGTCTCACTTGACGACCGACGAATGAATAAAGTGATGAGGCCCATGCGAATGCTAATTTTACGTAAGGCGGAGGACTACACAACGTGCAAACGAGTAGAGTAGAACGTAAACAGAGCTTTCGAAAGTGCTCGTTTTACCGTGAACAGCCTATAAACATTATTTTCACACCTTTTAACATAGCTGATAACGGTTTTTTTTCAGACTGCTGTATATCAAAATACACGAACCGGTTACATGCGGAACTACGATGGAGGCATACACTGGACTTCGTTACAGAGTCGCGTCCAATTAAAATTAGCCTATAGAATCGCCCGCTTCAAGTCACGTTCTCGCGAGTCTCCGACGTAAATACTCCACGCCTGTTCTGCGCCTTTGCGCGTATAGGCTGTTCACGGTAAAATGAGCACTTCTGGAAGCCCTGCTTAAGATCCGCTTGTATGCACGTTGTGTTTTCATCCGCAGTATGTAAAATTAACATTGCCACGGGCCTCATCCCGTTATTCGTGCGTCGGTCAGGCGAATGTGCGAAATTATTAGGAAAATGAATATTTAACATCTGATAATTTTTACACTTCGATGCATTAAAAAAAATAAACAGACGGCGAAAAAAAAATTTAAGTTATTACAAATGGTTACCTAATACTTTTTATTCGACGTTAAGATATAGAACTACTTTCTATTCATCGTTACCAATTTTACTTGGCTTTTGTCACTCAGTGCGCCACTTAAAATATATGCCGATAGGGGCAGTGACTTTTTTCTAAGGTTGGTTTCTAAAGTGCTCACTTTATTGTGAACAGCCTTTAGTTCTTGTTACGTTATGATGTGACACTTTTTCTCGTTTTAACATGAAAATTTCATATAAATTGACATCCTCGAAGAATTCCCAGTCATCGGATGTTTTGCAATATAGTGAAAACATAATAAAATTAGCTTATTTTTAAAACCAAATTTAAACTAAACTTGGTTTCCTGTGTGCATAATATGAACACGGCAGACAAAACCAAACGTTATGTTCAGTAGTGTAAAATTAAACTAGGTCTTCCAACGCAGGAATGTGTCAGACGTTGAAATATTATCACAAAGATGGGTAATTCTTTGTGATTCTCAGGGTAAGTCAATAAACCTAACACCTTACTTTGAGACGATGTAGCTGTATTAATGACAGTTTTAAGTGAAATGAATAGTTTTCATGCTGAATTTTCTTTGCAGGTTTTTGAGTCGTCACGCAGACTTCTCGAAGCGTTGAATAAACGTTATTGCGTTTCTCCCGTTAGTGGTTAGGCTTTTAGTATTAGTGATGTAAATAACTTGAAAGATATGCCTGTCTATGCTTTGTACTGGGTGTAACAAAATGCAATACTCAAACTTCTAGGGATGCTAGAAGGGACCCGAACAGATAGTTTAAATTAAATAAACGTAGGTGAGAAATTGATAGTTGAAGTACTTTCCAACTGTGATTGAAAATGACGCCATTACATTTCAACTGAAAAGAAAGCATGATATTTTTCGCCCTTGTGCATAATAGGAGTAACGCTTGCAGAGTGATGATGTTTCAATTGTTTGTTTTTTTTTGTGATGATAACTCAGGTAGTGTTCCATTTATAGAGTAAAAATATTGTCATCAATTTGCTAGAGCGAGAAGAAAAAGAAATGTTGCGGAAATATCTTTCTCTGCACTGTGAACCGAATTTTTTTTTTTAGAAATATCTGCTTCTCGATTTTGATTGGTTCTCGAGAAAGTCGAGGAAACGTGCTCGCCGGGCACGGCTTCATAAATGGGAAGGACTTAAGAAGGGAGATATCTCGTATGGCTGTTGGTGGGCGCGTAAATCTTTACGAGTAAATAAATAAAAAGTTGAAGCCCACGCCTTTTCGTGGTCGTATATGTTAAGGGTGTCCAAGTGCGTAAAATTTCTGTTCTATGTTTCTAGGGTATTTCGCGGTTTTGTAACATAATGTCAGTAAAAATTCGATAAAACGCCAAATCAACGTACAAATAAATTTCAATTTCTCTTTTTATCTTCCCTTCACCTTTACTACTGAGGCAAACAAATTTTACGAAGTTACACGAACACAATGAATTTTTTATTTCAGCTAGGCCAAAGTGTTTCTTGAAGCTATAGCAACGTCACACAGAAATTTCTTTGAAATCTGACATTTTGTTCGCCTGCGATTAGGGTTTAACTTCTAATTTTTTATTTTAGTTTCATTTTTAAAATTTAAATTCAAATTATGGGAGAAACACAAATAATTCCCATGAAATTCCTTTTTCTTATTGTCATGACATCAACAATATTATTAACTGTATCTGAACAAGCTAATTATGCATAATTGTGATATTTGTGTGGTAGTACCTGTATACTATAAAGTCTATAGCTCTGGGAAAAATTTTTGTAAATTAATTTTCCTTTTTGTTCAATTTAAATTTTACTATTTTTTGATGTAATACCACAGATTTATAAAATGCACAAACACACACAAACTGTTATTGATCACCTGAGCGCACTTTCGTCGAGGATCGATGTAGCTTTCAATCCCAAATAACTTAGTTATTAGAGAGGAAGTCAAAATTCATGCGTTGTCTGCTTGAGCGATCAACTATAGTTAGAGCCACGAGTATTTCGCGAATTCATCGGGAGACAAGGTAGACTCAAAACACGTGTTCTTTTCTCCTGCTGTTATGATTGGACCAACAGTTCTTTAGACACAACCCGTTTAACTGTGAGCCAGTAATAATCAGGAAGCAGTAGCGTGAGTGAATGTTTAACAGTCCTGTACACAGGTCTCACTTGATCACAGCAACCAATAAGTAAACAATGATGTCTCAAGTGTATAGAGGGCTGTCCAGCCTAGCTTGCTGCCAACTCAATCCGCTAAATACTCGGGACTCTGACTATAGTATATTCATAGTTACTTAATTTTGCACGATAATTATTTCTTAATAGGCATTACCAACACTCAATTATCTTTTTGGCTTTACTCATGCTATAAAGGAAATATTATAATTTATAGATAAAATATAAATAAAAATTTGACAACCAAAAATAAGGTACTTTTTGTTAATAGGAGTATAAAGCATTTGTGATACATGACAGGTTTAGGAAACAACCAAACACGTTATACGTTGGGTGATTTTCATAGGTGTGATTCAAAATGTGTAAAGATACTGCAGATAGACTAACGGTAACCGCTATATAAGTTACAGTATTGTTTTATTATGTGTACTGGCTAATACTGTCAAAGTGTCCGTACAATCACGCAAAAGTCATTGTATACGCTGTTCGCGGTAAAATGAGCACTTTTGAAAGCCCTGCTTAAAAGTAGAGTGAAGTGAAATATTTTTTGTGAAATCGTTGTTTGCGCGTATTTGCGTATCTCGGTAAATATATGTTCTGTAAACATAACCTTTTACTAGAAAAGGTAAAAAAAAAAAAAAAAACTATTATTCTATGACTCTATGTTTTTACTTTTAACATATTGAGTACATTTATGGAGAAAACAATTCCTGAAAATGATCAAATATCGCATTTTTGAAGCTTGCCTATGCAGTTTCCTTAAGCGGCAAGAGGAAAGTACAAAGATACGGATGTAGTTTAATCTGTGTACTTTCATCGCGTGTAATAAAATCCCACTGTTACAGATCTGATTTGCACAGTACAGGACCACGACGGAAACACTGCCCGCCTTGCGCCTAGGAGCGATGAGGCGCTAGGCGTGCGTGTTAGTGTCGCCCGTATCGCTCCCTCGCTTCTTGACCTGGGACACGCAGGTTCACACTCGTCTTAAGATCTACTTGTGTACACGTTGCGTATTCTTCCGCCTTATGGAAAATTAACATTCTCGTGGGCCTCGTCACTTATTCACGTGTCGGTCAACTACAACTGTGAAATGATTACAAAAAAAGTTTTGAAAATCTGCTCATTTTTACACTCCTATGCATTAAGAAAAAACTGAAATTGAAACAAATAATTTAAATTATCACAAATAGGCATCTGGCACTTTTTTTTCCATTAATCGTTACCAACTTTACCGGGCGCATGTCACTCAATTTATCCCGTTAAAATGTATGCAGTTAGGGATAGTGACTTTCTCCTAAGGTTGATTTCAGAAGTGCTCACTTTATCGCAAACAGCCTATACCATGAGTGTGCTTCTAGTTCTTTCCCACTTCCTCGTTCCATCGTATCTCTCTTTCCGGCATACCTTAGTCTAGTTAACCGAAAAAAAAAGTAGGCCTTCTGATGGAGCTCGGACTAATGACTCCGCGTATCGTTCCGCTCTGTCTGTACGAGCCTATTTTCATGAGACACTGCTCTTTGTAAATTTATTCTTCGGCTGGAAGCGCGTTCTGTAATCTTTGAGTACATCAAAATCTCTCAGAAGTGCGGTTATTCCGATAGCGATTAAATATGAAATACAAATCGAGGACGGCAATAACTGGTGATAGGTTTCAAACTGCGTTGGAAGTGTGCCGAGAATGGTGTCTGGTTTCTTCCGGTTTTATGAATTGGCCACTAAAGTTACGTCACAGAGTATACACGAGAATACAGAGGTGGGTGAGTTAGTGTGTGAAGAGGTATAGGCTGTTCACGGTTTCATGAGCACTTTTGAAAGCCCTGCTTAAGATCTACTTGTATGCCCGTCATGTATTTTTCCGTCTTATGTAAAATTAACATTGCCAAGGCCTCATCACCTTATTCATGCGTCGGTCAAGTAAAACTGTGGAATTTTTGGGAAAGTAAATATTACACAAATCTGATCATTCTCACACTTCAATGCATAAAAAAAAAACAGAAAGCTAAATAAATAATTTAAGCTGTCGCAAATGGTTACCTAACACTTTTAAATCGACGTTAAGATATTGAACTATTTTCCATCCATCGTGACCAACTTTACTGGGCGAATTTCACTCAGTGCACCCATTAAAATACGTGCATGCAGGATCAGTGACTTTTTCCAAGATTCATTTCAAAAGTGCTCACTTGATTGTGAACAGCCGTTACCAGAGAATACCAGCCGACCTGTAGCATCGTCCTGCACGATTCCCAAATGCGAAAATACGGGGAGCGACCCCACCAGGAATCGAAACCCGGTTCGCCAAGGTGGGAGGTGAATACATGAACTCTGCAATGTCCCTTTTTCGGTGCGGCAACTCAAAAATGACGGGGTAATGGCGCGAAAAATATGTACGCCCAGAGGGAAACATCCTCAAAAATACCCTCTTTGCGCCATATCTATTATATTTGGGCAGCTATGTTTGTGCAAGAGTAATTTTCAATATATACGCTGTTCACTGTAAAATGAGCATTTTTGGAAGCCCTGCTTAAGATCTTTATATATGCACGTTGTGTGTTACTCCAACATAGGTAAAATTTTAACATTGCCATGAGCCTCGTCACTTTATTCATGCGTCGGTGAAATGAAACTGTGTAATTATTAGAAAAGTAAATATTTTACAAGTCTACTAATTTTTACACTTTGATGCATTAAAAATCACCGAAAGCGAAAGAAATAGTTTAAGTTATCACAAATGGTTACATGGTTACTTAACACTTTTTATTCGACGTTAATATATCGAACTAATTTCCATCCATCATTACCAACTTTACTGGGCACATGTCGCTCAGTGCGCCCGTTCAAATATGTGCTGACAGGGGCAGTTACATTTTCCTAATGTTGATTTCAAAAGTGCTCACTTTATCGTGGACAGCCTTTAGTAGCCGATACCTTGTTCACGTTTTTCACGAAGGATTGATGGAAGGCGCTCTGGGGACTCGGGTTTGAATTTCGTGCAAGACATGGGAATGTGTGTAATTTTTACGGTAAGTTTCAGGTTTATTTTAGTATGTAGGCAGCCCGCTTGACTACCATGCTGACGAAAAGCCGAATAGTTAGTGAAAAAAAAAAAAAAACCAATGTTCACGAAAGTACTCTACGTGTTGCGTCACCAGAAGCAGTCGTCTTCGTGAAGGAAAAACAGCAAATGCAGCGCCACTGGCGGCTGTTTCTGGTAACATGCTTCGGTAGCTCGGGAATCAGCTGGAAATATGATACTGCAAAAGAAGTAATGGTGTGCTTACGATGATGGAATGTATGCAGCAATGCAAGGACCCTCATCCGGTGTTTGTCTTCGCATGCACAAAGATGCCGATGTGATTAGTTTCCCAAGCCACTTTAGATTCGGCAAATCATGTGCTGTGCTTCGTAATGTGCGCACCATACACATGCACAGGCACACAGACGTACGGCTGGTAAAAAGGCTTTTTTCGGGGTTAGCCACATACGTATGTCACACCGTTAACAACGCAATTATTAGTATAGGTTATTCGCGGTAAAATGAGCACTCTGCATAATATCTACTTGTATGCACATTGTGTATTCTTCCGCCTTATGCAAATTTAACATTGCCACGGGCCTCATCGTTTTATTAATGCGTCGTTTTAGCGCAACTGCGAAATTATTACAAAAGTAAGTGTTTTTAAAATATGCTTATTTTTAAATTTCGATGCAATTTAAAAAAAAAGCAGAAAGTGAAAGAAATAATTTAAGTTATCTCAAATGGTTGCCTGACGCGTTTTATTCGAGGTTAATATATGAAACTACTTTCCCCTACATCGTTACCAACTTTACGAGTTGCATGTCACTCAGTCCATTTGTTAAAATATATGCAGGTAGGAGCAGTGACGTTTTTCTAAGGTTTATTTCAAAAGTCTTCACTTTATCGTGAACAGCATTTACCAACGATACTATTTATTACCAGTTGTATACTTTTGTCGCTTATCCGCTGCTGAAAATGCATTTATCTATAACACTATGTCTGAACTTCTGAATGTTACACTTTGAGGTTCTATGCTGTTATTTGAGCACTTCTGAAATACCTGTTTTGAATCTAATTTGCTGCCTGTGTGTATCCTTCCGCCAGATATAAATTATTATACTCGCCGCTGGCCCGTTTATCTAATTCATGCGTCAATCAAGTTGAACTACGAAATTGTGAAGAATATACTTATGTTAGTTACGTGTTGATTTTTGCTATTAAGAGAATAACATAAACTGAAACTGAATGAAATAAATTCAGCATCCACACTTTAATACCATGTTGATAATACGAATTAATACTTTGCATCTTTTTCTGTGAGACACATATATATGTTGGGGCAAAGTAAGCATTCATGGTAATGGTTTAAACCAAATTTTGCAGCACGCGTCTGGATTCCCTAAGCTCTGTTGGAACTTTTCGCATCAAATGCAATATATGTACTACCTTGCTTTTCGATATTTCACTGATTCGCAAATCCACGCTACAGCTCTACGTTATGACTTCTTAATATCACCTTAACCGAACATAGACCCGCCCTCTAATTGGTTGGTTTAATGAAAACAAGTGTTGCTGCAGCATTTTATTTCTTGCAAAACCTGAAACCATAATTTAAAAGTGGGTCTGAAGGCGTTATCGTCTATTCGCGGTTTCTTCGCACTCAAACCTGTGAAAAATCATCCCATTGTAAATAAATACGTCGTGTTCACAAACCTTTTATACTTCTCTTAACATAAAAGTATCTCTTTTTTTTTTTTTTTTGTTAAATAGAAGATCTACGTATATTTGAATTATTAATTATAATATTTCATTTATACTAAATACGAATAAATACAGTGAGAAAACATCTGTGTTGGTAGCGCCTAGTGAGAAATAGTTCTCGTGCAATATATCATTACAAGTGGGTGCGCACGAATTCGGTCCGTTGTCCTTTGGTGTGATTTTCTAGACCTGGTTAAGCTTAGTTTGTGTGAGGCGGAGGAATATCTCAGAATTACGACTTTAGCACGGGTTCAGAAAAGTGTGAGGTAACCGTGAACGGATTATAATGAGAATTTACGTTGAAGGGGAGAGTCCGAGGTGTCATTGCCCACCGACCTGTGTGACGTTTGTAAAAGCGAATGTGCTATTGATTTCCTGGCGAACGTTGACCTTAACGCGCTTCTCTCTGGCTAATGCGGATGGCCAGAATCCCATTGCCTCGTACGAGATCCTTGCAACAGCAACGAGATAGATTTCGTGCCACTTCCGACATCATGTGTCATCAACTCAATTCAACCTAGCACTGTAAGAACTGTTTTTCTACTTTTACAAGGGAAATTCTCATACTGCATTTCATGTAAGTGCACTAAAGTTTGTCAGACAGTGTGACCAACCTACACATTATGGGCTTGTTTCACCACACAAGTTTTACTTGCTGTAAACTGTTCACGGTAAAGTGAGCGCTTTTGGGGCCTTGGTTATTTTTTCTTTCCGCCATTTTTTTAAATCATGTAACCGCCTTTTTTTAAAAAACATTACCATGCAATTAATAAACGCAGTGTGTATATTCCACCACACTCGGAAGTTATCATCTAAGGCTAAAATAAAATAAATTCATTTTCTATTATCCTAAACGAGAGAGCTTTCAAAAGTGCTCACTTTATCGTGAATGGTCTATAAGCCGAGTTTAAGAACGAATTAACTAGGATTTCTGGTCGATTGCATTTCGCCACTGTCAAAACGCGATTAACTTTAACGTACCCGAGTTTAAGTTTAATCTCCCACTTTCGGCTGTTTAACTTCTTAAACTCCGCTTACGAAAGAAATATGGCTGCCGAAACATATTACGGTACTTGAAGGTTGTGTTAAACAAATTCGGCAGACGCTTTCGTTGCGATCACAATATTAATTGCAGTTCCTGCGAAGTCGTTTTGATTTATATTTACTATATGAATACATACAAAAACTTAAGTTGGATTGGCTATACAAAATATAAATGTCTTAAACATTGTAAATATTAAATTACTGAAGAATATGGTGCATGTTATGTAAAACTGCTAGCCTGCGTTAAAATTTTGTTTGTATTTTATTGGCTCTTTAAGCCAGGTACAGTGCGTTTGACAATGAAGTCTAATTCTATTATTTGTCGCTGAGATTTGCTAGTTTTTCTACATACGGCAACAATAAAAAACTATTTGATGCTCCAGGACAATGAAAAAAAAGATTCACGAAAAATCATTTTATATGTTGGCTGAAGCAAAATCCGCTGCAATTATTATTCAAACTTGCGATTTCCCATCCACTGGCATTATTTGTCCCGTTATATTTTACAACATCAAAGTGTCCGCACGCTGTTTCCATCACTGTTTAATATTTCATATAGTTTACGTATTTCTTTCTGCCAGGGTTCCAAAGGGAACACAACTCAGATTACACAGATTAGTGATCAAAATCCTTGCCACCGCCTTCTAGATGCTGCACCATTTTCTTCAAAATGTCGGACTCTAAACTTAGATGTACTACACCGGTTTCATTATCTGCTAGATGTGCGTGGTGAATTGCTCCGATCTTAAACACCGGTAAATGAAGAGCTAAAAATGTTGCCTTCGTTTAGTTAAGCCGAGTTTAGTGAGTAATTGGCGAAACTGGTCCTATGTAAACAGTATGCTCTCGTTTACAATGGATTGTAAAGCGTGTCACACACGGTTCACTTTCTAGTTCAAATCAACTTGCATCGTGTGACTGGCTGACTTGTTAGCGAGGGCTTGCACACTAGCCAGAACCATTCAGAGACTGTTCTATTTTCCGTTCACCTTCTTGTGCAAGTAGTTTGTTTACATTTGCGTTCCATACATTTATGTACGATATTGTTCATTTGAGAATAGAAAACAGATTTTAATTCTGTGCCAGTGATTTGTTAGGTTTGTAAAATCTTTGTGTGTTGTGTTGGGTAATAAGTGACTGGCATGCTGCAACATCCAAGCACTACCACTGTGTGTACAGTATGTATGTACATGGGACTTGAGTGCAAGAGGGCGTTAACCGTCTGGTTCACCTTTTGGTGATCACCTTCTTGTCCGTCTAGGCTTAACAGAGGATTATTTGTTGCGGGGTGTATGTTGTTCTGTTGGTAATATTGAAGATCATCATGGAAGAAGATAGTACTTAGAACTGGATGTTGTTATTCAAAACCGAAATTATACTTACAACACGTTTGGTTTAAATGATGTTTTTAAAGTAATGTACAATTTTTTTTTTTTTCATCGGACAACTGTGACTGTGACATATAAATATCTGCTATTTTTATTTGCGATTTTGTCACTGTGATCAAATAAACGCACATACGTCGCATATCAGTAAAAAGCGTTCATTTAAAAAAACACCAGTACGCAACTATGGTTATGATCACATAAAACGTGTTGATTTGTAAACATCAGCATTTAAATGCAATTTTTTACTAAATGTTCCTTTTCATGATAGTTTTGTGGTTTTAGACTAAAATTTCTCTATATTAGAACTTACCACAAAAGTGCATACAAAGAAAACATCTCCTGTTAGATATTATACTGCTATGGTTTGTAGGCTATCTGTATAATAAAACAGTAAGATGGAACGAACATTATATTAAATTAAAGGCATTCATGTAAAGAGATTTATTACCGTTTTGAACATAAACTTTTCTTACTCAATGATTATTTTGTTTAATATCACTTAGTAGCCATCTATTAGCAAACTTCAATACTGTAGACGTGGAGCTGTGACACGTCACAGGCAGCCGGAGGGAACTGTGACCAACGATGTCGGTGACTGTGATAAGTGAAGCAGTTATCACAAACCTGTGAACGTGTGTCCTTTAACCACAGACTAAAAGATGAGGTAGACTGATCTCGCTGGCTGCGCACAACCAATCTCCGTGTCCCAACATTGAACTGCTTTTCTGCCAACACGCCTAGAGCAAATGGCGTGGTTTGGATTTTAGGTTAGAATACTGATTTGTAAAAGAATGCTTTGAGATGAATGTATACTTCCTCCAACCAATTTGTATTGCAGTTTGATTAAATTAGAACTGGTAAAAGTATTTTATTAATATAATATGTGTTGTCATTTAAAAATTAAGATATAAACAAACACGTTCATCACTGTTGACCATGTGACTTCGACAGTTGTGTATGCTTGGGGTACGTCAATGTTGGGTACATGCGCAAAAGACGAATAAGCGGTCTACCTCGTCTTTAGTCTATGCCTTCAACGACATCGCTCACATACAATTCAGAGACTTTGTCACACATATATATCCTGTGACAAGGAATTATCTGTCACTATGTACGCTGCGATTATCGGCCGTCTCTACTCGTGAGTTTGTCACTAGTGTCTGTGGGCCGCCGAGGCTGTGGTTAGCGCGCAGTGAATTTAGGAAAAATTAATACGCTACTGAGCATGCCCGAGCATTTGAGAGTGGCTCATGGGTACTTCCGACTTTTCTGAAGCCCTGCTAAAGTTCTACTTCCAGGATGTTCCTCCGCCTCATACAAACGAATCTTAACCGAATTTAGAAAATTTCATCAGAAGGACAACGCACCAGATTCTTGCGCACTCAGTTGCATAATATTTTGCACAAGACTTATTTCTTAATAGGCATTATCAACACACATATTTTCTCTGTGTTTTTATTAGTACCAGGTATAAAATAAATGAAATACTCTATCTACCAAAAAGTAATTGGGCACCTGCCCACAATATTTGCTCGGTGGTTGTCATCTCGTTAGAATCTCGTAGGGCGACATCTTGCGGCTATAACAGCAGCCACCCTGTCTGGCATGCTCTCTACGAGTGTTTGCAGGACATCCACGGGGGTTCGTAGCCATTCCTCTTGCAACCATTCCAAGAGTTGAGCAATGGATCTTGGCCGCCCCTGACTAGCCCTCAACCGGCGATCCAATTCATCCTAAAGATGTTCTATAGGGTTGAGGTCGGGGCTCTGGGCGGGCCAGTCCAATAGGCGAACATTGTTGTCGGCGTACCACTGCATAGTAGCCCTTGAAACATGGCACCTGGCATTGTCATCCTGGAAGTAACACGGGTCCAGTCCGTAAAAACGCCACAATGTTGGGAGTATTTCATTATACAGAATGTTACAGTAGGCCTTGTATTCATGCTACCACGGACAAACACCAGCGGTCCTACGCCGAAGGCCGTGAAACACGAGTCAACTGACGGGTGCCCAATTACTTTTTGGTAGATAGTGAATAATTTATAGATATAATATAAGTCAAAGTTAGATTTAATCAAATGTACGGTAGGTCGTTTTAACACAAGTATAAGACGCCAGTTATACATGGCATCTTTAGGAAACAACCAAACACGTCATACATAGGGTGTTTTTTAATGTTATACTCAGAATGTGTGAAGAAACAGCTAATAGACTATAGTTAGGTTTCTATTTCATTTTTCGTCATTTGCATTTAGAACTTTGTAAGGTTTTAATTGTAACACCACAGCATTCAACTGTTTATCATTCAATGCTGCCGTACACGACTTGGCTGATACAAGATAAAGATGAAATAATTATTTGAAAAGAGAAAACGTGGGAGAGTTTTTTTTTTCCGCTCATAAATTTTTTTTTTTTTTTAAACCAAAACTAACATGAACAGTTAGTGTGTGTGTCATTAATTGTTCATATTAGTTTTCCTTTAAATAATATTTTTAATGAGAGTTAAAAATTATATAGCAGATATATAAAATTTAAATTTAAAAAACATTTAAACTTGTATACGAATAAACACATTAATTTTATTTGAAACGCTATAAAGTATGAAAAAAAATAATTGACGGTGTGTAAACTTTATAATTTTTTAAATATTTTTCTAAGAAATGTATTTTATACTAATTGCTACACAATATATCATATTTTTGTACAGCATAGCGAGTCCTGAAATTGTAAAAAAAAAAAAAAAAAAAAAGGGGGGGGGGACATTGAATGCAAAAATGATAATGGTCGACAACCTACATATGGTGTTTATTTACACAAGCTTTTAAAGATTATTCCGATTTTTTTAAAATGCAGAATGCGATACTGCCTTATCTTTATTTCCCTTACAGGAGAGGCACAGCAAACCCGTTGCTCTCTTCCCCTGTTCCCCCTCCTTATCGCATGGTTGTATGGACCCGCGTGCCGCTGGAGTGTGCTGCTTGTCTTTGTGCAGATGAAACTAAGTGTAGCGGCCGCAGAGCAAGTAAGGAGACAAGAGCGGACACTTCCATGTTATAAAGATCTTCATATTTTGAAGTCTTTGTCAGGGGTGGTGGGTTGGTGGTAGGTGCCTGGATTAACACCAACAGCAGACACGCGTTACTAAAAATAATCATCTAGTGTTAAAAAAAGATAGTTTTTAATGATTATTTTGTGATAAACACGCTTATTGATGTAGTTAATAATCACGTTGTGTTCAATGTTTAATAAAATAACTTATTTACAAAAAAAATTGATTTTTTTTTAAGGCTTGCCGGGGAATCATTTACAGTATTTTTACAGCTTGCATTATTCTTGATAGGTTCTAGAACGACGTTTTAAAATGACTTAATTAGAACCTACTTGACTAACTCCATTTAGTTGCCGAATTATGTTTTCGGCAATAATTAACTATCTACCTGTGCTGTTTTCTGTTAGCTCTGTCTTTGAAATATTTACGTTACCTTAAATTGTGACCAACAGAATAGAATATATCTTGCACAAGCAGTGCAAAAAACGGATTAAATATTTCTAATCGTTGTATTAAGTTAATAAATCAGCACCTGAATATATATGTAGATTAAATCAGTGTGTTTGAGATACGAAACTCAGTTTTGACTCAAAATCGATCTGTTCCATAAAATCATTAATTATAGTGCTAAAATGTCTATGTTGGTGTTTCCGCAGGCACCTACTTCAAATGACGCGATTGTAAGCCCTATCTAGTGTCCTCCATCCCCCCCCCCCCCCCCCTTGGTAACTATGGTGTTGTCTCGCTCTGCTACTGTCCGCCCGGAAGATCCTTACAGCTCCTCCGACTGGTGACGTCAGCACCGGAAAATCAATACCGTTGAGCCAAGTCTGGCTCGTGTCGTGTTCCTTCACTTCCTCCCCCCCCCCCCCTCTCCAAACACACACACACAATTCCGCACTGTGCCATGAAGTCCAGTTTTGCGATCGTGTTGTTGGAATTATCGTTTCCCGCAGGCGCGTTTAGTCCCCCCCCCCCCCCCCCTTTTACCATTCTACATCATCTCCTGACAAGTACGCTGTGAAATACCAGTAGGTAGGAACCTGCACAATTCGCGTTATATTTTGGTATAGGCTGTTCACGGTAAAAATGAGCCTTTTGAAAGCCCTGCTTAAGATCTACTTGCTTGCACGTCGTGTATTCCTCCTCCTTATGTAAAATTAACGTTGCCATGTACCTCATCACTTTATTCATGCGTCGGCCAAGTGAAACTGTGGAATTATTAGAAAAGTAAATATTATACAAATCTGCCCATTTTTACACTTTGAGGGCATCAAAAAATTCAGAACGCGTGAGAAATAATTTAAGTTATCACAAATGGTTACCTAACACATTTTATTCGACGTTATTGTATGGAACCACTTTCTCCTCCATCGTTACCAACTTTACTGGACACATGGCACTCATTGCGCTCGATAAAATATATTCAGGTAGGGGCAGTAACTTTTTCCTGAGGTTGATTTCAAAAGTGCTCACTTTATCGTAAACAGCCTTTATCAAACTGAACTTCACAGTACTGTATATACTCTAGCCAGAGACGTTTCTCCGTTGGTTGCTGCCTATATGTGAATTCATTCCCTTTCTGAGAGAATTTCACATGACTGGGGCACACGATTGCGAAGTGTTCATTTATTGGCACCGAGTTACACGGAGAGTATCAAATAAAGAATTATCAAATGACACAATACCGCAAAGGTAAGAGTGTTTTAATTTTATATTGTCATCAAATAATAACACTGATTTTACAGGTCTCTACCAATAGACTAAAGGCGAAGTAAACCCGATTTCCGTGTTCTGGACAAGACTCCCATCAACACCAGTAACACGTCATAATCACATGGCCAGCAGTGATGAACGTGTTACATTTTAATTTTCAACAGACCTGCCCTTTTATATGAACAAAATAATTTGACCAACTTTAGTGTACAGGATGGTCCAAATTTCATCACAATACTTCGGGGAAACATTCCTCACATCTCGAGGCTGAGAAAAATTGTTATGTAAACATAGGTCCGCAAACGCTTCGTTTCTTTACTGCAGTTCGTAATACATAACGCGCAGTGTATGGCCCACGGGCTGGATCATGTTACTGTGGAATGCCATCGCAGCTGTAATTGGCAGCCCCCTACCAGCCCTGATCTGAATTCCAGTAGGATTTTATTCGTGGGGACATTTAAAGGCACGTGTGTATGCGACCCCAGTGGACGATGTGAGCAACCTCCGTAATCGAATTTTGGCAGGCTGCGAAACAATGAGGAATTTTCCAAGGATTCATTAACGCATCCGGGTGCCCATGCAACGGCGGGTTGATGCATGTGTCATCCGTACTGATGGATGGAATTTCGAACATTTCCTTTAATGCCGACGATAAGCTTTCACACGTGTGTAACAAATTCCTGCCCAGTTCCTACTGGTTTAGGTGTAGTGTCGTAGTGTTGAGGTGCCGTGTACCATGCGAACGAACGCTGCGATGGCATTCCACAGTAACATGATCCAGCCCGCTGTCCATTCAGTGCGCGTTATGTATTACGGGCTGTAGAAAAGAAACGAAGCTTTTGCGGACCTTTGTTCACATAACATTTCTTCATCCTCCAGGTGTGAGGAATGTTTCCCCGAAGTATTGTCATACAGTTTTGCTACATCCTATATTATAGCTGCATTAAAATAGGCCAAAGGAAGTGTACGAATATATCTCAGGGCACTGACTTAACATAAGTAGTGTTCCAAACTCAAATCCTACCCACATTGTTTTTGACAGTGGTATTGGTAGAAAAGCAGTTGAATTTGGAGATATGGTGATAGTCTTCTACGCAACTTGCACGCGCGCTCTACCCCGTTATTCCTCTACTGTTCACAAATACACGTTAACGTTTTGTGTATCTGTATAAATCGATAAATTTTGGCAAGTTATCTTCGGAAAGTAATTATCAGTCATCATTTTAAAACAAAATATTTGCCAAGAAAATATAAAAAATTTCATCATACAAGGACACTGACGAGGCATTAGCAGAAAGCCTGATAAGAGACTCCTTTTGCATTTTGAACGGGCAGAAGTGAGGACCTCGAAGGCTGAAGTTAACACGTGTAACAAATGCCTGATTTTCAGTTTGTCCATTGTGGCAATTTTTGTACGACCAAGAAAGAAACAGCGACTTATCAGCAGACTGAATGTTTTCTAAAATAATATTCACAAAGTGCGTGCAGTTAAAAAAAAAAAAAAAAAAAACTTTCTAATATCAGCTGTGTAACTAAAGCCGTGTAAGACTATGTAGGCTATTCACGGTAAAGTGAGCACTTTTGTAAGCCTTCTCATTTGGAATAATGGTCAAGATATTATTTATTTTAGTGTTAGAAGTTAACTTCCCAGTACGGTGAAATATACATAGTGTGTTTATTATTTACGTGGTGGCTAGAGGATAAAAAGTGGCTGAAAGGACAGAGTAACTAGAGCGTTAAAAGTGCTCACTTTACCGTGAACACCCTTTACCACGTAGCGACGCAGGCAAGAGGATAACAGTGACAAAAGTAATGAATAAAGCTCAGAGTAACGTGGAATTATTTTGTGTGCTGAAGCCAGGGTTTATAGGTTTATTACGTTTTGCTGTATGTATGTGTGCAGGGCTGGCAGTATGGTGTTTGAATGCCTAACTTTCGTCGTGTGGTGAACATTAGTGCATTTTAATTTAAGTGATAGATTCTGTTCTTGGTGTTTACTGAAGTTGACGTAGCAGCCGACTTAAACCGACCGGCCGAACATTTTTGGCAGCACGTGTTGTCAGCAAAAACGTCACAAAGCAATTTTAAATGTTGACAACGAAGATGGTTCCCCCGTCGTTGAGCGGTGAACATCAAAGAAATGTTGGAGACATATGTTTGTTAATACACGCGCATCATTGTCGCGAACACTGTTATCGCTGCAGACGTCATCGAGGCTGCGCTTGGCAAGGTTTCGTGAGTGTTTATTTTGTGGTCAGCCTTGAGGTCTAGCATGGCATGAGGCCGCGTGCGAAGTGGATAGAGTTTAGGTGGGAAAAAAATTGAGAGTTTGACAACACTGTTCCCATCAGAAAGCACACTGAACTCTATTAAGTTCCGGCAACAATGTTGGTTTGGTGTGAACAACGTTTTAAGGAATAATGTTGCCAACATTTGTTGTCAACATTCCTTGTGTTGGCGACAAAGTTGCCAACAATTTTGCGATGGTGTAAACGCTCCTTTGCGGTTAATGTATGAGATGTACAGTAATCGACTTTGTGGTGCTGTATTAAACAGTACTTGGTCGAATTCGCTTTGAGATGTTCCCGCGTACGTAAGTACCTCAAAGTAGCTGACGCAAGTTTTCACATTTATTTTCCAAGAACTGCTAGGTCTGTAGCTACCTTTGTAAGGAAAGATATACTCAAAAGTAGTCTCTAATCTGTTCACCAAAATGTAGAGCGGAGATAACTTGAGACGTGTAGGTAAGTCGTAGAGCCAAGTGGAACGTTTGATCCAAGTATATACTGTTCACGGTAAAGTGAGCACTTTTGAGGCCCTAGTTACGTTTTCCTTTCAGCCATTTTTTATCCTCTATCCTCCTGTTAAAATAAATATTGCCATGTAAGTGATAAACACAGTGTGTATATTCCACCACACTCGGAAGTTAACATGTAAGGCTGCAATAAAATATATTTATTGACTATTATTCCAAATGAGAGGGCTTTCAAAAGTGCTCACCTTACCGTGAATATCCTATAGGAAGATGTGCCGGCTTTCTGCAGTTAAGTGCTGAGTCGTCTGTGACAGGACATTCTCTCACCCCCTTGTCTGTTTGCACTCTGAGCTCCTAGTAATCTGTAAGCACTTTGTAGACTTGCATGGTTATTGCCTGCTAATCCCCGCCCTTCTTGTTAATCTCCCGGAACAGGGGAAAAATCCCGGACTGCAGAATACTGAAGTAGAGGTTCTGCTACATTACTATTTCTCCATTTACTGTCACATTAAAAAAAAAAAAATATGTGTTTCCGGGTAAATGTGTAACTAATGAATTCGTAATTTTTCCGTTCAAATATTGTATGACTGATTATTATAAAAGTTTCTCTCTTTTTTTCCATTAATACAAATATAATGTAAGTAGTAGTAGCAGAACTATTTTGGTTTTTACGGCTATTTTTGCACCACAGAACCTCCTTCCCCAAACATTGACTGCATTGTGGTTTTTCAGTTATCAGGACATATTTTCGATAATCATTAAATAGATTATCTGAAAACATTTTACAGTGTTATTTAAAAAAAAAGATGAACTGCCAATTTGATTATTTTTTAAAGTTTATTTAGGCTGTATGCAAATGACCGCTGGCTTATGGAAAAATTATATCGTACATTCTGGTGTATTGATTTACTGGTATATTTTTATTCATGTACTTTAGATATTTGACCTTGTAAGTTTATTTTCTGGCACCATTTCTGCTAGTGTTCGTTGCATTTTCCAACGTCAGGTTTTAGTGTTCAGAATAGATTTGGTTAAAAATAATGAATTTCAAACCTGTTAACGACAGTTACAAATCATGTTGAAACGTCGCCAGAAATTAAATTTATGTTGTTAAATCTAAGAGAGTAAAGAAAAATACTTACATGTTCTCGCAGGATGTTACCTAACAGCATAACGTTAGTTGTGAAGCTATTCTTAAGTTGCTTCCTTACGGATCTTCTGTAAGGACTACTTCATATCCTGTACTGTTATTCTTGACAATCCTGTAATTTCCTTAGTGAACACCTAACTTGTATCACCTGTCAATATGTGATGTCACATGTACCGCACAAGCACCTGAGCTCCAGTAATTCTAGTGTTGTCTGAAGTATTTCACAGTTGCTTCGTAGTCAATCGAACACTTTTGAAAGCGCTACTCTTGTTTCCGGTCACTGTGTGACACCGTCGTTGGACAGATCTTGAGAATTCGTGTATCAATCAAATTACAGTTTAAAATTTTAAAAACATAAATCTGTTAGGGCTGTGTCAGAGTTAAGAGTGCTAGTGGTAATGCAGATGCCGGGTGAGATCTGATTGGTTGTTCCTCTTTCCATGACGTCAACACCTGCCGGTAGTTGTAGTTGGCAAATGGAAGACGAAATTTGGTTGCTGTTGGACACGACTAGTCACATGATCACCGCCAGCAGCCAATTAGAAGGTGTTTTGTTGATATCACAGAAACGCATGCACAGATTAACAAAATAGTTGTACGGAATGTAACCTGATTTTTTAAATAATATATGCAGTATGATAGCCTTATACAGAGTGTTAGAATATTGCATGTCAATACTTCGGGGGAACATTCCTCACATCTGGAGGATGAAAAAATGTTGTGAACATACGTCCGAAAATGCTTTATTTCCGTACTACAGCCCATGATACATAACGTACAGTTTATGGCCCGCGGGCTGGGTACATGTTTCTGTGGAATGCCATTGTAGGGTACATTTGCATGATACATGGCACCTCACACCACGACACTACACCTGGAACAATAGGAACGGCACGGGTAGTTACACATGTGTGACAGCTTATCGTCGGCACTACAGGAAATGTTCGAAATTCCATCCATCAGTACGGATGACACATGCATCAACCCGCCGTTGCATGGACTACCGGATACGTTGATGCATCCCTGGTGTATTCCTGATAGTTTCGCAGCCCGCCACAATACGGTCACGAAGGGTGTCCACTTCGTCCGCTGGGGTTGCATACGCAAGAGCCTTTAAATGTCCCCACAAATAGAAGTCTGGTGGATTCAAATAATGTATCCTTGGGGGCTGGTATGGGGCAGCCAATACAGCTGCGATGGCATTCAACGGTAACATGATCCAGCCCGCGGACCATACACTGTGCGTTATGTATTATGGGCTGTAGTACAGAAACTAAGCGTTTGCGGACCTTTCATATATAATTTTTTTCATCCTCCAGATGTGAGGAATGTATTGACATGCAATATTGCAACATTCTGTATAAAAAAAAGTCACCAAATTTTCAATCAACGAATCGTTAGAAACAGTATTCAGTGAATTTGGAAAAAATTATGGCTAGGATACGAAATTCACACACCAACGAATGTATTGCCACAAGCGGCTATTTTTAGTACTTCACCTGTATTCATACCAACCATTGTGACTTGTATTTTGCTGGAACCGCCACACGATCTTTGCCGTTGGCTAGTTTATTACCAATCAGAATCCACCATTTACCTGCACTATCGCCAGCACTATCAGTTTTGACAGATACCTTACTTTAATGCCAGTTATCCCTAAACGAAGCGTACCAAATTTCACGGGGCACATATCTGAACGTAATATTGTTAATGAGATGCTAAAACAGGATAATTTCTCTTCAGTTCGCTCCAGCCTTTACTGTTTACGTGTACTACAAAAAGTGGCGGCATTTTCAAAGGCGGATTTCAAACGTATCATGATTACTTTAATCATTTAAGCGGACTGTGTTTATAACCCGAACATTTCACTAGTTAATTTGACGGCTAGACTAAACTAGGCAGTTCGTTATACACCCCGGGCGCAGTCATTTGTTCACTCGTGTACTTGCTTCGTTCGGTCCTTTGGCACGTGTGTATTCCAGGCTCGCAGTCCTGCAATGTGTGTAAGGAAATAAGTAACCCAATTGGAGAGGTAACGTGAAAGTAGACATTTAACTTTGAATGATATTTTGGGCAAGGGATACAGTCCCTTCAGAGAATTCGGTCCTTGTTTTCTTGCAAGTTCGTTTTGGGTCAAAAGTCGTATTATTTGATGAAATAGTCTTTAGGCTGCTGTCAGATGTATTCGTGAAATACTCGTAGCTGTACTAAACGTACTGTATCATTGGTAGGGACAGGTGTTTTTCGCCAAAATATTTATGGCCGTGCTAGACTCCAATATCCCACGTCCATAACCACAACATCCTTTGGTTATTGGCTGCGTGTCTACGTGGGGAGACGTGTTCTTATTTGACTGGGCCAATCGTAATAAAGTACTCCGATATGGAACGTCAGTGATTCGCGTACAAACACTGAGGCAATTGACATTTAAAATCATCCAACCACGAAAGTGCGTACGAACTAAAGTGTTTTGGAGTACAACTGTTCCGGAAATCTTTTCGCGAAAACCGCCCGTCTCTAGTCATTGGCATTCGACTTGATGGGTGTTCTTTCAAAAGTGTTCGGTTGAGTGTGAAGCAGGTGTGATAGTGTGTAAAGGCTGTTCATGATAAAGTGAGCACTTTCGAAATCAACCTTAGAAAAAAGTCACTGCTCCCACCTGGGTGTATTTTAACGGGGGCACTGAGAGACACGCACCCAGTAAAGTTGGTAACGATGGATGGGAAAGTAGTTCCGTACCTTAACGTCGAATAAAAAGTGTTAGGTAACTGTTTCTGTTAACTTAAATTATTCCTTTCACTTTCGGTTTTTTTTATGCACCGAAGTGTAAAAATAAGTATATTTGTAAAAAAAATTTTCTAAAAATTTCACAGTTTCACTTGACCGACGCATGAATAAAGTGACGAGGCCTATGGCAGTGTTAATCTTACATAAGGCGTGAGAATACACGACGTGCATACAAGTACAGGATGAGTGCTTTAAAAGAGGCCCCGTGGGATGCCATCCCACAGCATGTCCTCGCCCGTGCCTTTCACAACTTTTGGTGCCGTCTGCACACCTGCCTCAATGTCAATGGCGGTCACTTCCAGCACCTACTCTAGGTATTCTTTTGTCACACTGGACTGTATTTCCTCATTCCCTCGCTTCGTTACACACTAGAGACCTGAAAAATTCGCGAGGTCAGTGACCTGCAGGCCAGACTCTACAGTCTTATGTACAAATATGCAGATATCGACTGCGCCTTGGTTATCTGATATCACAGAGGACGGCCACGATTGGGCCAGCGTTCTCCAGGAGGTGTCAAACACCCTGTGAACCAATAGCTAAAGTCACATAAACACACGTGTTTTGAATTCTAGCTTGTATCGAAATGAATCCGCGAATTCTTCAGGTCTCTATTACACACGTCTTTTAAAGGACTCACCCTGTAGGGCTTTGAAAAGTGCTCGTTTGACCGTGAACAGCCTGTAGTCGTGTAGTGTACTCGTGTCGGCTGCGCAGCTGAGACGTGTGTGTGTGTGGTGTGTGTGCCGCAGGTAAGCAGTAGTTAGTGTCGTGCACCTGAGCCTGTGATGTTGCGCGGCGCCTCGCCACTGAGTCTCCGACTGAGTTTGGCCGACACACGCAGTCCCTACTTCACGCTGCTCGCTCTGTGCCAAGGCATGGCCGCCATCACCTCGGCCGACGATGACGACGACGTCTACCTGGGTGAGCGCTCAGCCTCGGCGTTGTACACCTCTCTCCAAGGGCCGGTTTCGCCAACGAAGGTTGAACGATCTAATCTCGATTGGTCGCTACATAATCCCGATTAAGCATAATGTGCGTTCCGCCACGCACTTAAACCCAATTTTTTGTCTGTCTTAAAGGTGAGAAATAAAATGAAGTAGGCATGTACTATATCATATCTGGACCATATCGATGTTCGTATAATGTTTTGTGCAGGTTTCGTTACACGTAAAAAAAAATTAAATTATTTTATATACTATAACATTCTCGAGTGGATAACATATTTATCTGCACACAGTGTAACCATAGATTTTGGAGTTGTTCGCTAATAACAAAATGACATGAAGTTGTAGGTATTTTAAATTGTATAATTCGTCATCCTATATGCAATTCTGAACAGTATCACACTTCCTTTATTGTATAGATAAATTTAACCTAAAAACATGTGACGATCCTGGTCCGTTAGGTTGGTATAATATAAATTTTCAATAGTAAGAACTAGTCGCAAATAAAGTCGTTGAGACCATTGTGGTGAACAATTTATTCCTACTAAACAAAACTTTAATAAGACAACAGCCGAGATGTTTCCTGCCACTATATTATAACATAAACTAAACCATCGTCCAAGGTAATATACGCATAGTTATACTCTACTTGCAAGGATCATTTAACCTAAACAGTTAAACATAAATATGTGTTCTAGATATTAATCCAACCTAATTTGGTTATGCTTGAATTTGCAGATGTTAAGAGAATCTAGATGTGATTTCCATAATATGTTTTTGTAACAACAAAAGAAGGGTTACATTAATGTAAATGCTTTTTTCTGTGGAAAGTTACACTTTCTAACCAATTTTCACAGTTCTCACTATTTCCGTCAGCAATATTCTCAATCAGTGAAAAAAAAAAAAAAAAAAGTTAACCAAAGAGTAAACTGCATTCGGTAGTCTTCCGCAACAGATCGGGTATTTTCGCCACAATTAAGGCCTATGTGTAGCAACGAAACATAGCAAGGCCACGTTTAGCAAATCTCGATTAACTTAAACCCAAGACTGTAATGGTGAAACGCAACAAGACTTTAAACTCAAGTTCGAAACTAATCGAGTTTTGTTAATCTTGCTTCGAGGCAAACTTAATCTTTGTTGTTGAAACCGGCCCTAAGAAATGATTTGTATATTTACCATATCTGTGTATACGTACAGTGATAAAAGCGTGAATGGTAAATTATTTTCCAATGCATGCATGGTAACGTTCCTACAGTTGCTCAGGAAACAGTCAAATACATAGGCAAGTTCCCGACTTTACATAGTAGCAGTGCTAGACGTTCCCATTTTTTTTTCAGACTGACATATAGTATTATTTCCATATACTGTATAGGCTATAAACTTCCATTTCAGTGTTCGAAGTTTACCAGAATTTTTTTACAGTTTATGCTCGATTGTAGTAGTTGTTCAGAACAAAACTCGCATGAAAGGGCAGTCTTTGTTCGGCTAGTGTTTAACCCTTCGAGGAGCATGCCCGTATATACTTGGGGATACGTTTATGTGTCATGTTTTTTTTTTTAAGATAAAACCAACACTTTTGTAGTTTTACTGTTTCGTTGTACTTAATTGGGATCTAACAAAATAATTATAACTAGTCAATGTTTCAGTTCGTAAGGATAAAACAGTTGTTTTTAATATTTTCTCAACTGAACACGGTGGATTGTAAAACCTGTTACATCTGTCGCGATACATTAATTGGTACACAGTCAACACGCGACTCCATTGGTCAACAGCTAGCCAATAATGAACGTTGCAGAGTACAGTAAGCGAGGTCCAATTGGGACGATGGTAAGTAGAAATACATTCACCAACACAACTGATATTGCTGTGTTGGAGAATATAGACAGCTCACGTCAACCTTGTCTTCAGTGCTTGTAAATTTGTGCCTTCTTAAAGGGTTAGCAACACTTCACAAGAACACGACGGCGAAGTAACAATGTTATTGCTAACGATAGAACTGTTTTTTTTTATTGCCACTCAAAGGGACATGATTGATTGTAAATCCTTTTGTACGGCAAAGGACTTTTGATTTGGTTGATATCAACTCGGCTCTCTATTGCTTGATGATCGGCCAATAATGAACGCTGTAAAGTACAGGGTAGTGTCCGGTTTGGTATGGACCAATAGGACGATGGCGAGTCCTAACAGACACTACCAGAATCGGTGCTCTTGCGGTAGTGGATATAGGTGACTCACTTCAAATTTGTCTTAAGTGTCAGTAAATGTAGACCTTGATGTGCTAACACTTTGAGTATGGTACAGATTTACGGACAAATAAGACATGCTAGAAGAAAGTCGTATATATGCACGACTGCATGGTCATCAGTCCTGTTGGTCTCTCCATGACTAGGGCCGCTGATTTTCTGTGAATCAATCGGAGCACTCAGTAGACTTCAGTACTTCATATACACCTCGGCTGTTGCCATACCTCCATTGGCTGCTGGTGTCGTTCCCACATTTGACCGAGCCACTCAGGCTTCTGTAATTCCGACACTGTACCTTTGTAATTCGTGTGTTAACAGTTAACATGGACCAGAACTTGCCTCAGCCAATCAAAGAAGCTGGGCGACCTCACAGTGATTTTAACTGTAGCTTGTCTTGAAATCATTTCGCGAAATATCACTGCCCCTATCCATTACCATTTACAACCGTCCTGATGGTTCAGACAACACCTAACACACTTACTACACTGTACATCATACATTAATGGCCGGCTCTCGACCAGTATAGTGCCGAGTTGATAGTGTCACACTCAAATGTTCTTCCCATACGTATAGTAATGTACAATCCATCCTGTTGATTTAAGTAATGCACACACGGAGGGTTGATGACGTAATACTACTCTGCAGAGAACCTTATGGGTTCTGCTGTCGCTAGTGATATTTCATCGCCAGTGTCTTCGAACAATGCAGATTTCTTAATGTTACAGCAAACTCCATACAAAGCAGTTAACTTCAGGCGACCCAATATTACTTCGGCAGCGCACAGAGTGTTACGTATACAGGGGCGAAACCATAGATAGAGATGACCGAAAGTCGCGAAAATTTTTGGAGGCAACATCACACACTTAGCTTAGTTTATTCTTTCATCATTGAATGAACAAGGGTTTTGACTCTGCTAAGTTGATTGCTGACAAACCACGAACTTTCTGCCTTATAGTATCAAAATTCTCGTTGGCACCACAAAATCTTTTGTCGTGTCTATATTGACAACAACTTTTTTTTGCTCACCACAAAATTTCAATATGGAACTGTACTGATACACTGAAATTACGCATGTATCTGTTACCGAAAGGGTTAATGCTGAAAGGAAAATCTGATAAAACCGTGCAAATTCGGACATACATTTCCGTCAGGTACAAATAAAAAGAATCATGGTTAGCCCAACTGCGAATCAATAATCTCCCATTCCCGGCGATTTGGAAACTGTCAGGATGGGAAATTCTCATGCGAGGGTTTTCTTTGCACACACTTTTCGTAGCCAGTTTTCATTCCCACGATGTCCCGCCCTCACTCTTCAGGTTGGTCTGTGAATAGTTTGCCACCAAAAGTTGGCAACGCTGGCCTCGTATCTATGTTGGCTGTATCTCAGATGGGAACGACGGACGTGCTGATGTTTATGTCAGTTACAGGCACGTCATTGAGCTTATTTAAGCATTAATTAATTGAATAATAATTTAAGTAATAAATATCCATCAAATTTATATTATTCAAAATTCCTGACCATCAAAATTTTTCATTTTACGAATTGTTAAATATTTTTGTACTTAATTTTTTTCTGTCGGTTATTCGGTTGTAAAAAGCAGGAACATATTATATATATTTTTTAAATTTTATATTATGCTGTGCGTGGAAAAATTATATCTATGTCTAAACTCCTATAGTTACATTTTCCAAAACTTTACATCTCAAAAATCTTTTAATCGGCGTAAAGTGGGGAGAAAAAAAATCCGTTTTAGTGGACGATGCCTATGTTAAACATTTTAGTTGATGTTGCCTATGTTAAACATTTATTTTGTGAACATACACAGCTGGAACTTGTAGATTTTATTTTCTTGCATCCTGTACAAACGAGCGTTTCAAACTTCCCTTCTAATTTAACATGTATAAGAAACAATATTGGAAATTATAATGCCTCGTCCATAATTTCACATAAATAATTTAACAAAATTGTTCGTACAATAAAAAATTTTTGTAGGTGCTTATAGACCGGTATCGTGGCAAATATTCAATGTTTTGTTCCCTTTACCCATCTCCCTCTACTTCCAATCGTATACTAGCCGACTATCCGCTATTGTTTTTATTCACACTTGTAGTTTTAGTATATCCCTGTTGTTAGATCACACCGTGCAGTGCAGTAGCTTTTCCATTTGATTTTTTCTTCCATCATTCAAGTCCAAATCCAGCTTGATCGTGCCGGAAGATTTCGTCTTGCACGATTCTTTTGTTCTATTTCCAGCGCTGCGACGTTGGGACAGAAGTTCTGGTCACTGTCTTATGCGAAGATAAAAATGTGTAATTGTAAGAAAAAATAACAAATGTATACACTTTGTGAATTAAGTTTTGACATTACTGAAACAGTATTAGAGGGTATCAGAGCCTTGTTTTCACAAGCACAGGAGTACAGAAACAAGTCTGAATAGTATTTCTGGATTTGCTAATGTATTAAATTAATGATTCTTTCTCTTGTCTATCGTTAGGAAGTCAGGGAATCACCTCATTTTATATACATTTATGTGACACGTAGGCTGAAAACGGACTGACAATTTCTTACGAAACTTAAAGAGTACTTCATCAACTCTGACAGAATTCTAACGAATGTCGATTATAATTCATTTATTTAACCCTTAATTTTCAGCACTGTGCGAATCTATTTACAAAATCGTAATAAAAAACGCATTTATTTCTTGTGAGTTCAACAAATTTTGAGTAGCAGCGGGACAACTTGTAATATTAGTATCGGATACCGTGGATACTACAGATATTATGACATTCAGGGACTCTTTCCATGCAACGGTTATGCCGTAAGAAAATTTCTATCAAACCTGGTTACTAAATTAGCATGATGCGAATTTGGAATGTGAGTTCAGAAGAAATGAATATTTTGACGTCACTTGAGTTTTGTTTTTACGTCATATCGTAATTGCTTGTAAACGTATTAAGCAAAACATGTTTAGTGGAAATGGCTTCTTTGGATCGGAAATTTGAAGAACACCAAATAGAACTAATCTTGCCAAAGAATTTTGTAAAAAGATCCATTAATTCCCAATGGAGTTACGAAATCGTAAGTACAAAACAGAAGCAGGGCATAAAATAATGAAAGGTTTGCAGGAGTCGGTTATTACGAATAACTTTGAGGGATTGTGGGGGGGGGGGGGGGGGGTGGTTGAAGGTACATTTTTTTAGAATTTTTATTAATGCTCAAAATATTTAGGTAAACATAAAATTTATACCCCGAACTAAAATAAAAGATTTAAAATAAAAGTTGGGGATCGCGTCTTGGGGTTGAGTTTGACGTGCATAGGTGTATTTGTTAAGAAAAATTTTGGGTGGAGGGGGGAGGATGGTTATTAAGGTAGCATCTCGTCCAAAGATCGAAACGTCGACACGAACGGGGATTTCATCTACGTGTTCCTCAAAAATTGACTTCTTTCTTTTGAAAAATGAGTCAAAAGATCAACTTATCAGTGAGCTTGCGAAAACATGTATACGTAATTGTGGTCGTAAAAAAAAAGTATTCAACACAATTTTTGTGCAGTATTGTTTTAAGGAGGCCGCCTACCTGACGCGACATGGTACATGAGCTTGCTATCGCTAAGGGCGATACTGGCACGCGCATCAAGTGCCGCATCGTCACTATGCGCGAAGCTCTAAACTAGCGCGCAAGCTTTTCGCCGAGCCATTTTTTCTGTGGTGACCATATTATTTTACTGACGGAAAGTCTAATGCAAAGTTCAATGCAGGATTGTATCTGTGTTTCACCTAGATCTGGTCAGCACATTTTGACATACGGCAGTCTGATTAAGCTGTATTAGAGGGCTTGGAAATAGTGGTTCTAATATGTGTAGTGTTATGAAAGCGACATTCCGTCATCGTGTGAAGTTTGTTTTCTTTTCTTAAATTAGCATATTGGGGTCACGTGGAATAGTTTCGTCAAAAAAAAAACGGATCTCCCAACACACTGCAGCACATTTCTAGTGCCTAGTAGGGGGCCATCTTAAACCATGTGTATCAGTAACGAGAAGTAGTTATATATTGATGATTGACTATTTTTGTGTGTTTTTTTAAACAGAGCAGTGGAAAATAAAAGTTTTTTTAGTCTATATGTAATGTGTAACGTTTGTGCGGCAATCGCAAGTTTGCTGCAGAATTCCTTGATTAATATCCCACAGTTGCTTAAGTTCTTTATTCAGTTCGGAACTGAGTAAAAAATTATGGCTCGTGTGTACCAAGCTTCAGAACTGTGTAGTGAACATTTGTCTTTATCATCACAGGCCATATGGATGCTGTAGCGTGATTGGCTTGTTTGCAATGGAGAGGGAGTTAGGCATTCGAACTTGTTTCGGCACAGTTCGACACAGTAACACTTGCCCGTAGAAGATACGCCATTTAAACCAGCAGGGAATGTTATGAACGAAATATCTGTAGTGTTTAACTTGAAGTATGTAAATACGCAGTAATTTGGAATTTTGGGACTCACGACTGTGGTATTTAGTAAATAAGAAAATCCCTCTATGGCAGTTGTCTGTAAGATTCCTCCTAGTGTTCTGGAATTGTTATCAACACTGTATTGTTTCTGTGTTCCATCTTGAAGAGTCGGTTTTGCATGTTTTTATGGCAGGGGATTAAATTTGACAAATGTGGGAGAATTATTCTAGAGAGACTCTTCTGATTTTGCTAATAGATTCAGCTTTGCTTTGCTGAGATAGTTCATAATCGTAAGTCGAGTTGGCCACAACTGTTGGTAAATTTCATGTCTGCTGTGTTTAAGTGCGAATGCAAGCAGAACATAAATTAAATAAGAAAGTATTTTAAGAAATAATCATAATATACAGGTTGTGAGCACGTCGTGTAGTGTCGTGTGAAACTGTGACAATGAACGCTTGCACTCTTGGAGGTTGTTGTAATCTACTCCGGAGCGTCGTAGATTGCTTATAGTAGTATGCAGACATTTTGTAGCCTAGTTAGGTTAGAAATGTAAATACTGTGGCCGCCGAAAAAAAAAACAACATGGAGTATTGCCTGGTTTACACGTTGCCAGTAGCTGGTCTGCCAGTGGGTCAGTAACTCGACCATTCCAGTTTGACACTAGAACCCAGCTACTCGACTTATTTAGTAGCTGGCTAGGATCGTTTACATGTGTTGGGTAACTAACTGCTAGTAGGCCAGTTGAGGATGCGCGAGTGAGTTGTTGCGAACGGGAATTTTATCGTGAGAAAAATAATAAGGCCAGTGTCTAAAGTTTTGTGTGATGGACTTTTTTGGACATAGTCGATGAAGAAGCGAGCAAGAAAAAAATCCAATTTGAGCAAGTCTATGGATTCTTCGGACGTCACAGCGCGGAGCTTCTGCAATGTTGTTTCGAGAACTGTGTGTAGAGAATCCCGTAGAGTTCAAAAGCGTGATGCGACTGACTCCAGAACAGTTCGAAGAACTTTTGTTTATGGTATATCCTATTATTCAACGTTCTGACGCTGTGGTGCGTGAAGCTCTTTCCGCAAGAATTAAATTGGAGATATTGTTGACCTACCTTGCAACCGGAACAAATTTCAGAATACTGTCCGCATTTTTTCGGGTATCCAAGTCTGCAATATGTGGAATATTACCTGAAGTGTGTGATGCAATCAAGAAAGTGCTTGAAGATCACATGAAGGTAAGTAGTGTTAATGTTTTACTGGAATAGTGGCTTACTTTCCCCATATTTTTACTCCCGTATCAGTAATGCCAATGGTGCCGTAAACATATTAAGATATAAACGAGTGAAAAATTACATTGGAAGTTCGTAAATACAGGAAAATAGGCAAAAAGTGAGCCAAAACATTATATCAAATGTATTCTCTGCAGAATGCAATAGGCCTATAAAATAAAAATGTTAATATTCAAGTTATTTTTAATATAAGGGAAAGTGCAATCTATGAAAATGTTAAAGGTAGTTTTAACAGTATAAAATGACGGGGAGAAAATACCCACTATAAATGAATTACTACAATGTCTAACTTACAAATTTTCGTGCAATGTTTCACTGTCATTGTCACACTCAACAACAAAATCATCAGTACCGGGGTAGATGCCAGCTATAGTAATCGATTCTTGTAAAGCATCGCCCAGACCATTGGGCGCCTGCGCTGGGGTGTTTGCTGGGGTTGGTGAAATCGATGCACATGTAGAGGAGGACCCAAGTTGTTGCGGAATGGATGACACGGCATTCAGCCTGTATTCAAGCAAAATCTGCTGTATGCTCATGTGAGCTTGTAACATGTCTGCTACAGGCAATTGACGTGACTGGATTGCAATGTGTTTGCCCATCACTGTACACTCGTCTTCCATTGTTGTTGGCGGGAGAGGTTTGTTTGAACTCGCATTTAGTTCACGCGACTCTCGTACAGCGGCAGAATCATCTCGTAGTCTAGATCGTTTTGAAGAACGATCAGGCTGAACAGAAATACTGTGGCCAATGTTTCAACGGGTGGATGTAACAATACGAGATATCCCTGCAGGCGATGATATGACGCTTCCAGAAACTTGGTTTCTGTCCTTCTCATTTTCAAGTTCAGCACTGATAGGTTGTGTTTGTGTCGTTGGAGATTCCGTTAACTGTTCTGTTTCCTAAATAAAAAGAAACACTGTAACACTAATGACACTGACAAATTTGTAAATGTCATATGCATTTGAAAAATTTAAAAACCGCATTTAATTTCAAGCTGTCATTTACAGATATTTTGATTTAAAAAAAAAACTTAATTTCACTACGTACCTAAATTTTGTACAATCTTAAAGTTCATAATGAAATGCTTTATTTATTTTAGGTAGAAGTTAGTTCGTGTATACGGAATAAAATAAATGATTATTCATTATCTTGGTATTCGGACCTAATGATATCAAGTAATCGTGTTTCAGGTACCGAAAACCGTGGAGTAGAAATCTATCCAGTGTGGATTCTACGAGCGATGGAGCTATCCCGGATGTTGTGGTGCTCTGGATGGAAAGCACGTAGAAATTCAGGCCCTTCTCAACTCCGGGAGCGAATATTTCAGCTATAAACATGAAAACAGCATTGTGCTCCTTGCAGTTGCGGACCACGACTATTGTTTCAAATGCATGACGTAGGCTCCTTCGGTCGTAATGCTGATGGTGGAGTATCCCGGTGCAGCTTCACTTTTTCCAGTACTCGAAGCTGGCTCTTTGCTTATCCTAATGGCTGAATACTGGTAGGTGACGACGCATTTTCTCTAAAGCCCTACCTTATGAAACCACATTCCGGACATGCATTAAGTTATGAACAAAAAATGCGTCGTGTTTCCGGAAAGCCAATTCCACTGAAGGTAGAGACAGTAGCGAAAAATCGCACAGGCCGCGTGTGCTTTGCATAATTATTTGCGTTCCACTTCTCCAGGCACATACACGCCACCAGGTTCGTTAGATTATGAGGACATACTGGCTGCCTGGATTATGCCTGGTACATGGAGAACTGAGATTCCTGAACTCCCTAGCATTTTGCGTTCACGAAGCCATAACAGGGTGACAAAAATTGCCGATAAGGTACGAGACCATTATAAGGAGTATGTCTCGGGACATGGTGCAGTTGCTTGGCAGAACATCATGATTTTGTAAATTTCTCAGGATTTCTACAGCATTAATACTACTAGAATTATTCAGCGTCTGTAATATTAATTTGCTATATAGGCGTAGAAATTATAAATTAATACGCAACTGAGGTAAAACGTGAATACTATGTAAATATTAGTACTTTTTGCAGGTAGTAAACAACTGTTATTCAACAAAAAACTAAAACAATGTTACTTTTTAACGATACAATGCAATGTTCCTGAAAATGTTTTCTATGACATCATTAGCGCCTAGTTCGGAGTAATAGTTACACTTTTAGGACAATTTCTGCTCGAATGACTATGCAAGTGCTTTTTAACAAAAGGCCAGATGATTCAACTTATATCTTTGGTTCGTGTCCTTTTTTATAATGTGGAAAAGGTTACTCGTTTAGTTTAATAGCTGAACGTTAAAAAAGGACACACATTTGTCTACTATACTTGGATGAATTTTAGCGACATAATATGTCTAAACGTGTAAACAATGCCGGTACAGAGCATTCACGAACACTTCCCAAGAGCGGAGACTTTAGTGTAACCTGCATGCTCGTATCCAAATGTTCGGATAAATTAATAAAGCATTATCTATAAACTAGACATGTATTATTTACATACCAGGTTGCTGAATGTTTCTCTGTCTTTAGTGTTTGACGTTCTCATGATTTCGTCCATCTCGACGAACCATTTTATTGTATGGACATCCAGAGCTCATGCTCCACTTGATTTGCTCTTCAACATTTTTCGTTACTTCCTGACAATAGGTCGAACGCATTTTTTTTTTCTTTGGCACCTCTTTTGCTGTAAAATTTTTGTATAGTCTGTTCACGGTAAAGTGGGCACTTTTGAGGCTCTAGTTACTTTTTAATTTTAGTTCATTTTTATCCTTTAACCAACTTTTTAAAATAAATATTGCCATGAAAGTGATAAATGCAAAGTGTATATTCCATCGAATTTGGAAATTAACGTCTGCGACCAAGATATAATATATTTATCGACTATTATTCCACGTGAGAAGGCTTTCAAAAGTGCTCACTTTACCGTGAATAGCCTATAACGCCTTCTCCCGTGCCATGCTTTCGTACGCTGCATTTCGAGCATCTCTGCTCTTACAATCCGCACTGAAACAATCCCGCAAAACTTCGTTATCTCGATATAGACAAACTAATTTAGCACTCGCTTCTTCGCTCCACCGACCTGTCATTCCTAGCTCACGAAACTTGATTAATTAGCGCACGATGTGTATGCCACGAGCGCAGCGCATGTTAATCGGCGAGTTATTCACTGTCCAAGAGCTCCCAGCCACGTTTACACGAACCAAGTAGCTCGCAGGTACCAGGGATTGCCGTGGCGGGGGTAGGCCAGGTGTGCCAGTAAAACAAATATTTTTGTAGTAGCTCGCCCATCCAGTTACTGGAATGCTAGTTGCAACTCGCCCACTCGAATAACTCGCCTGGTCTGTTTACGCGTGGAAAATATCTCGACTCCAGTAGCTGGCCCTCTCTACTCGCACGTTTCGTGCGAGCGACTGGCAACGTGTAAACGCGGCTTGATGGTCTTCTTTTTTTTTTGCTAGTACTTCACGAAATAAAGGACTGTGAAACTGTGACCATGATATTAATCAGTCCAACAGCTAAATTAACGAAACACCTACCATCTAGACAGTGCAGTCGTATTCTTTTTTCAAATTACTAGATCTGCCATCAGATCTTTACAAATCACTAGCTTATCGAGCAGTAAAAAAATATATATATATATATATGAATTTGGGCACCAGACACCTTCTGAAATCACCAGATCTGGTGAGTGAATCACCAAGTTGGCCACTCTGCACAGCATGCAGACCTCGTGGGCAGCGCGGTCGTGATATCGAACCTGCGACCGTGACGGACGAAGGCGCTGAGATGAGCAGGCCTGCGCGGGAGAAGTTCCTTGTCGATGTACTTTGGCCGAAGAGGTGGGGTGGTACGATAATTATCGCGTGGGCGGACCGAGAGGGGGGTACGGTAATTATCGGCCGGGCCGGCGGGAGAAATGTTTGGCGAAGGAGCGATGCGAAGCGCTACAACTAGGTCAGCCTCCTGCAGTAGTGATAAGGGGAATTACATCCGTGCTAGAGTGCCCCACATTGAGGCGCCCAAAGTCTACATTGTACCGTGTCGAACACTTGCTATCTTTTTTTTCGCCTCGCCGAGTTTTTCACGCTATGTTTCGTTTCGTCAGTTTTTCGCATAGCTTATAGAAACGGAGCTCAGCAATTATTGATGAACCCAATTTTTCGTTTTATTACTGAAAATTTAAGCTAGCAAAAGAAATACATAACGGTAAGACATAATCAGGGCACCTAATTTCTTTTAATTTTATGTTTGAAGAGAGGGTGTATTGTTATGGCCCTTTTTTTTTTTTACGTAGCAAAATTTTAAAATCAGATTTATTAAGTGTGTGTCTCTGGCTTGAGAATAGACGCCAAACTGAGAAAATAATTTTAATAATTTTTGAAGTGGTTTTAGATGTTCCTTATTTAATTTTAGATTTGTAAGATTGAGAACTATTGCTGTAAGGAATGGCCTGTATTGTTCGATAAAACTTTAAATAACCTAATTTCAGTAATTTGTAACTGAGCGAAAGAGAGTCGGGATGGGAAGCAGGAAAAAACAGCCCGTCTCATGCTGTGATGTTGAGCGCTTGTGGTGTATTTAACAGCGTCTCAGGCTTGTGCTGTACATCGCACGAGCGTACACACAAAGGCTAGAAGTCGACGAGGCGTCCAGCATTATTGTGGACGCCGAACCACTGGATGTCACAGGAGTTGAGTTGAGAGATGTGGGCGGCTCTCTAACATAGAGGTCTCGAGAACCGATGAGGGTGAAATGATGTGAGAATTGGAGCAGCGCCGGAATGAATGGGCGGGGGAAATGGGAAATCCCCGAGAAAACCCGGCGACCAGAGGTATCGTCCGGCACGATTCCTACTTGAGAAAATCCGTATTGACCCGGCCCGGTCGGCCGGGGATTGTTCGCCATGGTGAGAGGCGAGCAGTCTAACCACTCAGCCACCGTGGCCCCTGGGTGTCACATTAGTTGGGTATCATCTCTATACCCCATCGAGTGGGCGGCCAACGTGTTTTGGTAAGTATGTCGGCACTAAAGATTTTCGCGATAGGCCATTATCGTTACCCATACTGTTCGATTTTTTTCCGTTAGTAGTTAGAAATGGGGTGTTCTGCTGCAACTGGTGGTGTGTGGGAGACGGGGACACAGCCACCATCTACAATTGCGTCATGGCGGCCATCTTGGATTACATCACTATATGACGTCACCGTTCCTACGATGTTCTCCTCTAACATCACCACCACTTGCACGCCATCTTGTTTCATATGATAGTTGTTTCGTCGCCAGCTAGAGTGCGCCATCTTTGATATCGCCTGCTAGAGTGCACATCTGTCGTCCGCCGTCTTAGTTGTCGTTTGTTGATGTCGTGTAAGTCGATGAACGACACGCCAGGGGTGCGCGCACACGATTAATCGAACGCCATATTGGTTCTGGTGTTTGAGTCGTCGAGAGACACCCAGGAGCGCTGTTGTAATTTTTATTTTGGGACCTCAAAAATTTTAAATTTACATTTTGAGACTGCGTAAGGCCCGAGTATGTTTCCAAGCTCCATAAACGAAATGCCACATCGATATTTCTTTCTTTCTCGGCGAACTTCGGCAGTCTGATTCGCACTTGCATTTTTACTTCTACGTGCGGTAGAAGCCACTCAATGGAATGTTGCTATAGTATTACAACTTTTGGATTTTCTGCGGTATCTACAAAAGCATTAGCTTGCGTGTTTGGTAAAAGTATCGCCAGATCTTGTTTGGAATTCACTATTTTATGCGTTTAGTCCTCGGCGAATCCCAGCAATGTAGAGAATGCATACCTATTTCGAATCTTCCACCTTGATACAGTGGTATTTTATAACCCAGTTCGATTCCTCATCTGGCCATTTTGGCTGTGGTTATTTGGTTTCTTGTAAGAGACAGCTAGATTTTCATTGTGGCAGTAATACCTACATATCTTGTCTGATCGAGTTTGATACCTTTGAATTCGTAAAATATTTGATCAATCATGTGAAGTACACAATTTCGGATTATCTTGATTAGTGCAGGTACATCAACTCCAGCCTTCGTAAGATTACCACGAAATCTCAAATATGAGTTGCGTGGTAGCATATATATGTCTTGGTTTTGCCGGTATTCGAACCTTGGATGATAGCAAGTAAGGTCAGAGGTAGGTACAGTGAATAAGCATGAAATTTAGTCTTACTACAGGCCTTTCACGTTTTATTGGCATTTTTTAAATTCCCGCTTAGGATCTTATTTTACTTACAACGTTGCATCCTTACGACATATGTAAAGGTAACCGTGCCAAGGGTTTAATCACTGTATTCATCCGCCATTCACGTAAACCGGCGTAATTGTTAGGACATAAATGTGTTACCAGTATGCAGATTTGTACTTTGATATGTATAAGGCAAAAAATACTAACGCCAGTGTCATTTTAAACATTCTCCTCTAAATACATCGTCAAGTGTTAAGAACTATTGCAATGGAGCGTACGTGTATTTATGAACAGTATTATTTTTTTTTTCTTCAAACTTTCATAGAAAAATGTCTAACGTAATGTGAAAGCGGTACTGATGTTACTAGAACCGTGATTTTTTTGTTATCTGTGAACCGTCAGTAACCAATGTTGCCGTTGATAATTTAACATAAAATATTTTTGTAACAACATTACCTCCTTACTGTTATGTCAACATTAAGGTGGTGTTCATGTTGCGCCAGAAGTAATTGTTGTGTTGAATGGATGTTAACATTTGGCTATTGTATTTTCTTCGCTTTAAAAACCTGTTCCGATGTAAAGTAAATTAAGTACAATAATTTTGTCACAAAAAGAAATATTATGAAGTATAAAATACTGCTAGGAGGGAGTTCGAACCCGCGTCTTGCGTGCTTAAAGTTTTCTACTCTACGGAGTCTGACGCCTTACCACCTGCTCTATCTTAACATTTCTGATTGTCTTTCATGTTGCGGTTCTTCACGATAACGTAGCGACAAACTCCAGTTCTCATTCTTTGCGAGGAAATACTTTATGCTCTATAAATATGTGCACGATTGGCATACGTAAACTGCTTTGCAAGGCTTGAAAGCTGATCTAAACGACATTTAGTTCTCATACTATGCTTTAAAATTTAAATACATTGGTTTCATGTTACTTCTACCCGCCATTTTACAACGCCAAGTTACTGTGAACTCGTGTTGGCTGGACATTTATTTAATGTCGCAGTAACACAAAATATATTGTTCTTCCTGTTATTTTTCGCGTAAAACTTTTGGTTTGCGGGAACATTACTTAGAGGCTTTATTAACATTAACACTTCAACAATTTATTTGTATTGTAGTAATATAAGACTTTGTAAGTAAATAGTTAACATTATTAACTTTACCATAACGTTATTAATTTTGCTACAACATAAACGTTTTAAGAAATGCCTGAATAGTAATTTTTTTGTTGCAAGAACATTATAATTTTTTTTTCTGTTCGTCTCAAAAGTGCTTAATTTGCCGTGAACAGACTTAATCTACGTTAACGATACATCGATGTTACCAGCAACTGTTACGGGTAGTGATGAGGCCTTAGCTGAGCGGCCTGCCTGATCGCACCTCCGCTTATTTATCCAGGACACGGACCGTGATGGCTGAAATTAGTTATGATGTCGCAAACCACAGAAACCCTCTCTACCAGCCAGCAAACTGGGACAACGCAGCCGACACAGGGCAGTGTAGCCCGTGGGCGGTGTTTTTTTTTTTTTTATCGTCGGGCCATTGGAACGAGGAAGATACTGAAGATGGGTATGTCCGGCCGTCGACTTCCGCCATCTTAATCAGCCTCCGGAATCATGAACAATTTGCGGATTCTCCAATTAGACTTTACTCTGAATGTGGCTGGTAAAATATTTATAATTTAATATAAATTAATACTTAAGTATATTTGTGTAGTTCTCCCCGCTCATACTTCATAAAGTTTATATTGAAATAATATTGTACAACATTAATATTAAATAAACCCCTTTTATATAGTGTTCATTGCATAGCTCTTATCAATAACTTGCATTGCCGTCAAGATATAATAATGAACCATAACAGCATGTTATCTACGAATTAATAGTTAGCGTGTATGGGCTGTGACTACAGAAATGTGTTTCGTACAACAATATATATTTTTTTGTCGGAGTAATTACCGTTCTCGCTGTGATTAGAAGCAAGTCGGGGCGATGTGTCGCCCAGGAATAGGTGAAAACTTCACAGTAAGATTGTTTTTTTTTTCTTCTGAAGGG
Source organism: Dryococelus australis (assembly GCA_029891345.1). Classification (NCBI taxonomy): domain Eukaryota; kingdom Metazoa; phylum Arthropoda; class Insecta; order Phasmatodea; family Phasmatidae; genus Dryococelus; species Dryococelus australis. The sequence continues at coordinate 31,112,567 of CM057008.1, forward strand.
CTCGCTGTCATTCCTACGGCAGCGTAACCGCTAATTAAACGTCGACCCGCCACGCTCACGTGCCCGAGATGGCCAGCTGGGCTTATGGTGCTGGAAACTACCTCCGGCACGGTTCGGAACTGGAGCGTCCAGCCGGCTGGAAGCCCTTCCTAATCATGTCCCGTACGCGTTTCCTGTGCGAGCAGAACCATGCTGCGTGGCGTCCAGTACGGCGTAAAGGCTGCCCACGATAAAGTGAGCACTTTTGAAATGAACCTTTGAGAAAAGTCACTGCCCCTGCCTGCATACATTTTTAACGTGCGCGCCGAGTGACATTCGCCCAGTACAAGTTGGCAGCAATGGATAAAAAGCGTTAGGTAACCACTTGTGATATAAGCTGTTCACGATGAAATGAGCACTTTTGAAAGCCCTGCTTAAGATCTACTTGTATGCACGTTGGGTCTTTTTCCGCCTTATGTAAAATTAACATTGCCAAGGCCTCATCACCTTATTCATGCGTCGGTCAAGTAAAACTGTACAATTATTAGGAAAGTAAATATTTTAAAAATCTGCTCATTTTTTTTTACAATTCTATGCATTAAAAAAGCAGGACGGGAAATAAATACTAATTTAAGTTACCACGAATGGTTACCCAACTCTATTTGTTCGACGTTCAGGTACGGAACTACTTTCCACCCTTCGTTACCAACTTTACTGAGTGCAGGTCACTCAGTGTGCACGTTAGAATGTATGCAGACAGGGCCAGTGACTTTTTTCTAAGGTTGATTTCAAAAGTGCTCATTTTACCGTGAACAACCTATAGGCGACATGCGCGTCGTTCTAAAGCCCCTGTCACACTGTGAAGTTTTCGCCTTCAAATATATGTGGAAATAAAATTTGAAGACTAAATATGGCCATCAAATTTTTCCGTGCAACACATTTTATCAAATGATCTTGTATGTGTTTGAAAATGTGGCACACTGTCAAATATTTTTTTTTTAACTTGAAGGATCTAATATGAATTTTTATTTAAAAAGTAATTTTCATTTTTAAATCCGGTGGTTGTGTTTCCATGCAGTCTATTAACAGGAAGAGACGTAATAATGCTGATATTTATTTACACTTGTGTACTAAATACAGATAATATGTATCAGAGGTGTTTACTGCACAATGAAATCTAATGCCACTGAGTTCTTATATTCGCTTGAGATAGTGTTCACGCTCAGAGAACTTCTACATTAATTAATTATCTTAATAAAACCAATTTCGTTTCCAGCAATTGTTCGTTATTCTAATTAAAGTTTCGTAACATCCATTTTTGTCGTGCAAGATCTTGATTGGCTGAGCCCGTCAAACAGAAATTTTAGAACCGGCCCAATCTTCAAACGCCTGATGGGGACTGAAGGCTTCCAACTTTTTCGGACAAATATGGCGACGTTGACGACATTTCGGTGACGTCACAACTGTCTCGACTTTTTCGATCAAACTTATTGGAAACAGTTCGATGGAAAAAAAAATTGACAGTGTCACGTGGGCTTAAGATATAGACCGTTCGCGGTTTTCTGAAGCCCCGATAAGGTTCTACTTTCAAGATATTCTTAAAGCTTAAATAAGTATATAGAAATACAAACGGGACAACGCACCGCATTTTAATAGTATTTTAGTTTAATAGTATTTTGCGTAAGAACTATTTCTTACTAGGCATTACCAGCATATATTTTTTCTCTCTGATTTTTTTTTCTTCGTATTAATGAGTTCTGCGTGTACAGTGAAGTGAAGTGCAGAGCTCCATTGGAAGTATTTTTAGTTGTTTGTCACCGAAATTAGTTTAATTTTACGTCATAAACATTAAAGTTTAAAGCTTTTATAATTAGCATTTATTATAGGCTGTTCACGGTAAATTGAGCACTTTGAAAGCCCTACTTAGGATTTACCTGCATGCGCCTTATGTATTCTTCCGCCTTATGTTTTGGGCCTAGTCTCTTTATTCATGCGTCGGTCAAGTGAAACCGCGAAATTATTAGAAAAATAAGTATTTCAAAAATCTGTTAATTTTTACACTTATGTGCATTTATAAAAAAAAAAAACAGAAAGCGAAAGAAATAATTTAAGTCGTCGTAAATGGGGACCTAACACTTTGAATTCGACGTTAAGACATGGAACTACTTTCCCTCCATCGTTACCAACTTTACTGGGCGAATTTCACGCAGTGCGCCCGTTTAAACACCCGTTAAAATATCTGCAGGTAGGAGCAGTGACTTTTTTTATAATGTTGAAGTTCATAAATGCCCACTTTATCGTGAACAGCAGTTATGTTCACTAATAGCAACGTAATACAAACATAAAAAGAAAGGAGAGGGTAGATATAAATTTCGAAAAGGAATAAACGAATTGTCTGTGCTTCAGATTTATAGTATTTGCCAAACTAGTTCTGAAGCAGTAAATATATAACATGTATGGCGCGAGATCAAAATAATTTTCCTCTCTACGGAACAGCAGTAAGATAAATTCGTACTGGGCGCAAGTATACAAAATTGGCCGAGGAAAGAAACATTGCATGGCTTTCAGATGTGTTCATTGAAGGATATTCAACAGACAACAAGACATTTTTCTAGATTTTGAGGATATGTCATGGTTTTGTCACATGCTGTCAATGATGACTTGTCTAAAATGCCAAATATATATTTGCTAGGCGTAACTTAAAATCTTGATTTATTAAAATTTTCAGGAATTTATTTTAACATGAAGTTTGGGTTTCAGCTGAAGTGTTTCCAGAAATCGCAGTATGTCATGTAACAATTTATGTGAAATACGACACTTAATTCACCTGCGACAGTGGTTTAGCTTCTAGCAGTGTTTTGACCTTAGATTTATCTTAAAAATTAAAATTTAAATTTAAATACGGGTGAATCACAACACAATTTTTAACATTAAAAAATTCTACAACATTTTGTTGATGTGGCCACTTATTTTGGGCTGGAGCCTATTGTATTGATTCTGTTCAGTTTTAAGATTTGTACGAAGAGATGTATAGATTTAAAATTCCTTTAGTCCCATTCAGTATATTCATCATTCGCATACTTTTTTCAGATTACTATTGTGTATCACAACGAACAATTGTGTTACTTGCTAAAAATGTACAAAATAATTTCCAATTTTTTATCTCCCTTAACCCATGGACAGCTAGTGTACTTACACCTTTGAGTGGCTTGGGTTTTTCTTGTATGAAATGTCGATACATCGAAATGACGATATTATATCAAAGATATATCGATATAAATCCGTGCCATATTTCAAAGATGTTTTATCGAAATCAATATCGTTTCCAGGTACCGGAAATTAATGTCTTTAAATTGCTCTTTCGATAAGCTTTGTTTTGAATTCAAAAATTAGTATGTTAATTTTGGCAACATACACCGAAAACAGGCACCACGGCAAAGCCTCGTGTCCTCAATATGTAATATTCAAAGCAGTTGTACGATTGTCTAGTCTTTTAAATATCGGATTCCGATGTACCGAGAATCGATATTTTTTCGATATATCGTTTCATAAAACGATATTTTCGTAAATAATCCATATAAATAATATCGATATTTTTGTTTCCCCCGATATCGATAAGCCTAGTCTTTCCACGGGATGGGCTTGCCGTATTACTCCTCGGTGAAGACAGAAGAAAAAGTGCGGTGGAACTCGAGATGAAAGGCCGACTTGCTCGCCAGCTGCTGCGTATTGACACAGTTGTGTTGACTCAGTTTGGTTATGACCCTACTCCTCCAGTTACTTTCACGAATACTTTCGTTTCGACAGGCTCGTTTAAAAAAAAGAGAATACAGGAAGTATGTGTGTCACTTCACGGCGCATGCTTGGCCGTGGGCTATTCACGGTACAGTGAGCACTTTTGAGAGCCCTGCTTAAGATCTGCTTGTATGCACGTTGTGTATTCCTTCGCCTTGTGTATTGTTAACATTGCCACGGGCCTCGTCACTTTATTCGTGCGTCGGTCAAGTGAAATTTTTAAATTATTAGAAAATCAAATACTTTAAAAACCTGCTAATTTGTAAACTTCTGCACATTAAAAAGAAAACAGAAAGCGAAAGAAATATTTTTAAGTTATCACAAATGGTTACGTAACACTTATTCAACGTTAAGATATAGAAATACTTTCCATCCATCGTTACCAACTTTACTGGGCGAGTGTTTCTCAGTGCGCCCATTAAAATACATGCATGCAGGGGTAGTGACATTTTCTAAGGTTCATTTATAAAGTGCTCACTTTATCGTGAACAGCCTTTAGAAGAGAGCGTCGAGTGTCCAAGAGCAGGAGTGATAAACTTTATGGTTAACTAGCGACCCGACCCGGCTTGGCTTCTCTCGGGTACAATTTAGTTATTACAGCGATACATTAATAAATAAAATGGGAAAAGACTTTAAGACTTGACACATAAGACTTAAGAACTAAGGTTAAGGTAGGGGAAGTTGCCTGTGGCCCTATTAAGTCTATAACTTTATGGAAGAATGTAGCTTGATAACAATGAACGAATTATAAGAATCGGCCCTGCAGTTTCGGTAGAGCATTGTTAGAACGCAGCGAAATAGCTAATATCTTCCCCGACTTGAGTAACTAATACTGTTAATACTCAGTTCCTGTAAGTGTTACGGTAATTTTTAATACCCATAAACCTTCCCCGGTAAATGCAGATTATAACAGTAAAAACCGCATTCAAATCCGTCTATTAATTCTCGAGATTAGCGCAGCCATACAGAGAGGCGCGCGCCATGGACACCTGCTGTCGTACTTGGTTCGTGTACGAGCTATTACAAGCGCTTGTGTACGAGCCGGTGTACGGGCCGCTATACGAGCCGCCATGGAAAGACTCATATTACACCTCAGCAGTTCGCGTACTAGCATCTGTCAGCCTCGGTGGGTGCGCAGTGTGTGGTTTTTGCAGTATGATTAATCCCATTCGTAGAACTGCTACCAGTCAGTAATTTGCGTAGGCCTATACAAATACTAGCCAGTACATCTTAATATAGCTATATTACTGTTCGCATTTTACATAAATTATTTTCTTACTAGTATAGTTTCATTCATTTTCTTGAAAATGACGTGCAGTCACTAGAGTACGAGTGTGTTATTTTTAATTTTGACGAGAATTACTGACCTGTGCAAAATATAGTTTTATATATATGTACCATGACTAATGCTCAAAAGTTACATGCTACTCGCCGGCGCCGCAACTTTATCAGTGTACCACCAGTTCACACAGCAGACATTAAGATTGTGTAAGATAGATAACGTACATTTTTAAAATTTAGTTTTTCATGCTGTAGGTAATGTTTTAAGTATTTAGAACGGTTTTAAATAGTAATTAAAAGTTGTCATTGCTAATATTATTCGTCGTTGTCGTATTATTTGAAAGAGTGTCAACCTCACGTATGTAAATTCAAGTAGTAGCCGCGGGGAGCGCCCTACGCTTTGAAACTGCGATGTGATTGGCCAGGTACGAGAGCCGGTATGGAACCTGCCACAAAAAATAGGACAGGTCCAATTACCAAACCTGTGATGAAATCTGGCAGCGCCAGGAGAAAAACGCCATGACGGGTGCCGTACAGGCCGGTATAATGGCAGCTATTGCAGACCTTGCACTAGCTTTTACGAAATCTGGTACCGTGTAACATGGCCATTAGGTATGGGGGTCCATTTGGACCGGCGCGCGTGTGGTTGGAAAGGAACGGTAAGGGTTGAGGGTGAAGTGAGGTGAGTATGGTGCTGCGCCGGAATGAAGAGGCAGGGGAAACGGGAGATCCCCGAGAAAACTCCGTCGACCGACGGCATCGTCTTGTGAAAATCAGGGAGTGACCCGGCCCGGGGATTGAACACGGTTCGCCTTGGTGGGAGGCGAGTATGCTAACCGCCCGGCCACCGCGGCCCCAGGAGATGTAAGCGGCCTCACAAGTTGTCGGGTCTCGGCGTAAGCAGTTGTGTCTATATGGAATATTTTTATGTAGGTATTTTTTTTCCCCCAGGACAGAAACGAAAGTCGATATTTTATTGTCGATTTCTAACTGTCGTTATTGAAATGTTAATGTGTTCGTTGAAAAGTATCGAACTCGGCAAATAAAATCGCTATAAAGTAGCCAACCTCTGATTACCATATTAATTCTTCTGCGAAACATTGCTCTACGACCACAATGCTGTATCTTTTTCTGAACAGATTGCTGTATTAAAACCCCCACAGTCACCGCTTGAAATTCTGGGGAAACAGAAGAGATTCGAAGCTTGCAATCCTTCTTAACAGCTGGACGTGAGCTTGAGGCATTTAATATTTTTTTCCCCTATAGAGGCCCACTAAAGTTGGTTTATAGGCTATTCACGGTAAAATGAGCACTTCTGAAAGTCCTGCTAAAGATCTACTTACATACACGTTGCGTGTTCTTCCGCCTTATGTGAACTTAACATTGCCATGGGCCTCATCACTGTATTCATGCGTCGATCAAGTGAAACGGTGAAATTATTAGAAATTAGAAAAGTAAATTTTGTACAAATCTGTTCACTTTTACACTTAAATGTATTTAAAAAAAAACAGAACGCTAGAGAAATAATTTAAGTTATCACAAATGGTTGCCTAACATTTTTTATTCGATGTTAATATATTACCACCGTTACCAACTTTACTGGGCACATGTTACTCATTTCGCCCGTTAAAATACGTACAGGTAGGGGCATTGACTTTTTTGTTAGGTTGATTTCAAAAGTTCTCACTTTATTGTGAACGGCCTTTACATGATTGTATTATATTCGTTCTTGTTTATAGCGTTCATGAAGAATTTACGTGTAGCCGCGAATAAAAAACATGATAAAAGATCAGTGGAATTGAATGTGATGATACTATACAGCATTTCTAATGGAGCGTATTTAGTAAAGGTCAAGTTGTATGTGGTATTTGTGTGGCGGCTTTAAATTTGTCTCAGTCGAATTTTTTTAATTAGCAGTTTCGAAGGCAGTTTATTCGTGCAGAAAATATACTGTCGCTTAAATCATACACAAACCTGATGACTATTTCTCTCCCCCCCCCCCTAATCTATTGGCCGTAACACGTGTGTTATGTGCCCACGGTATTTCTTTTGCAGCTACACGCAAATTGTACTTAAGGTCTGTAACGATGCACTTTCCAGTTGTTCACAAGCATAACGTATCGCTAAACACCTGAAAAATACGCTAGTTCAATGACCTGCTGGCTAGACTCTACAGTCATATGCACAGATGTTCCGATGTCAACTGTGTATGGGTTGTCTGCTGTCACAGGTGGAAGGCGACGATTGGTCCACCGTTCTCCAGGAGGTGTCAAGCACTGTATGGACCAATTGCTAAAGTCATATAAACCCACGTGTTTTTGGATTCTAGCTTGTCCGAAAATGAATCCGCGAATTCTTCAGGTCTCTACCTATCGCACAGATTCAGGGTTGAACCATGCTTATACCCATGTGCGACCCTCTGTGCCTGTCAGGTATGTCCCAGTTTACATTCTGGGTTAAGTTGTTCATTTTCGTGATTTTTTTTATGAAAATTAGATGTATTGTCCTGTTACTTATCTCTGTGCTGGCCACCCGTTTTCAGCGGTGAACATCACGAAGACGTAGGCGTGAAGAAAAACTGGGTTTGGCTGTGTTAGGTACAAGAGCCATATGTTTTGTGTGGATACGCCTGCGTTGACGCGCTCGGACGGACGCCTTGATGTTTATTTTACGTTCCCGGCACCGCTTCACTCGATCATATAGTGTTTTATTTGGGTATCACTGGATTGCTTTTGTGATGCTCTTTCTAATCGCACCTATACGATTACTGAATTTCGACTTGGCTTTTTGACGAGTATAGGCCGATATTGTGTTAAGTTTTGTTAATTTCTTACACCAAACTCATACAATTTCACCATAACCACTCCACACAAATGTTTTTATACGCGCAATTGATTGATCTTGACGAGAGCTGTCGACTAAATCTTAAACGAGCGGCGTAGATTCTCGTAGTCAAAAAGTTATGCTACGCGGAATTTATGAGATGCGGCGAAACAAACTCAAAATTGCGGCGCCCCCTCCCCCTCTACCTTTTCAATGCTTCGCAGTCCTCATTCAACGTAACATACTCTTTGATCCTTTGGCAATCGAGTGGTGTAATTGAATTTTGAATGCAGACGATAGATTCGGAGCTGCAATGCCAAACTCTATCCCCCGATTTTGTTATCATCGATTTTCTGTATTGCCTCCCACTACGGTTGCAAATTTAAATACGTATTCACGTCAAAAATTGACATAGTGCTACAAGTGTGCCACATTACAATATTTGGAGCAGTGTGGCTGTTCCAGTGTTTTAAACTTGTTAAATTGTACTAATATTCAATATTTACTTCAGAAATGTTGTCATTGTAATGACATAGCATTTTTTAACTTACCTATAGAAATGGTCGAAAAATAACGATCTCCATTCGTTTTGCTGATGCTCCGGAGATAATTTCCACATTTTAGAGGGATGAAATATTTCTTGCTAACATGAATGTTTCGTTCCTGTGTAGCTACAATTTCTATACAACGTTGATATCGTTTTGTCCGTTTTGATAAATAGTTATGGTAAAGGACACAGAGAACTACGGTAGGAAATATTTCCCCAAGGGACCGTAAACGCAGAGCGGTAGGACAGTAATGTTACTTGAAGTCAAGAACAGTAGAACTCTAGGCTTATGCCACATCATCAACAATTTTTGTTTTCCGCGTGCGATTTGCTATCTACAGTTAAGCAATGGTGTTATAGGCTGTTCACGGCAAAGTGAGCACTTTTTAAGGCCCTGCTAAATTTTTCCTCTTAGTCAAGTTCTTTCTTTCCTCCACTTTTTAATATAAACATTGCCATGTGACTAATAAACAGAGTGTATACATTTCACGTCTCTCAAAAATTAATGCCCGAGACTGCAACATAATACATTTATTAAGGGTTAATGCCTGTTGGGAGGGCCTTAAAAAAGTGCTCACTTTATCGTGAACAGTCTGTACACCTACAACTTCATTGCTGTCCGAAGATGTAGACGTTGCGTTACGAGAAGTGAATACTAGTTGTTGTGGGGAGTGTGTGGATGCTGTCATCAGAACGCACGATATTTTACTAAGAAATGTTTTTTTTTTTTTCATCGAAATACTTATGATTAATTTACACTTTGATAAACATAACCAATCGGCCGCATCGTCGTGTTTAGGAGACACGAAGTCAGTCTAGTTGATGTGGGTGATGTGATATCATGGCATACTGAGCGCCAAATATAGACTGTCTGCGGCGACTTCAAATTTGTCTGAAGCCCTGCTAAAGGTATACTTCCAGGATGTTCCTCCGCCTTGTGCAAACAAAGCTTAAGTAAGTATAGAAATTTAATCCTAACGGTAACCGCTCAGGATTCGTGTGCACTCAGCATAATGTTTCTAGCCATAAGAATTGTTTATTACTGGGAATTACCAACACCTTACCCCCCCCCCCCTTCCTGGCTGTATTTATTAATTTTAATCATTAATGTAATATGATATTTTATAGACGGAAAATAAGTAAAAGTGCAATTTAACTAAAAATAAGGTACTTTCAATACCATCACAATTTCAAAACGCTTGTAACACGTGACATTTTCAGGAAAAAACCAAACACGTTATCATATGGTGATTCTTCAAAGGTTTGACTCAAACAGTGTGAAGATACCGCGAATAGACCATATCTGCGAGATTGTGAAACTCTCACGGAAGAGGTACATTAATGACAGATCCTGGAATCCATTAGCGAGATCGCGAGAGGGTGTGTTGGGATGGATTGATCGAGGGGGGGGGGGGGCTGGAGGTAACCAAGAAGATTAGAACTTGCAGCATTGTGTAAAGAATAACAGAAACCGTTTTCCGACTAGATCAATTTCCCCTCATACCCCTTCATATTTCCAAAGCCAACCGCTAGTGTTGACGACAAGAATCACTAACGTCTCTGCTTTCATTATTAACACTGGTGTATATTTACCGTTATTTGTTAGATACTTCGAACTTTGGAAACTTAGCCTTCGCAGTGCTGAGCTCAGTTGATGTATTCCTAAAGACTGCTCTTGGTAAACTGAGCACGTTCGACAGCCCCGCTTGAGGTATACTCGAACGCACGTTGTGTGTTCTTCCTCCGTGAGTAGACACAATATTTCCATGGGTCTGATGACGTCAGTCAAGTTAAACTGGGGGAAATAAAAAATGCCAACTCTTATACCCGGTTGTACCAACATCTCCCCCATCCGAGATCGAATGATCATAGTTCCGAACCAGGATCCAGTTTGATTTTGGTTCCAATGCAAAAGTGTTGCGCCAACGAAATTTCTTGATTTTGGATCTTTGATTCGTCGAGCTTAGTTCCAAAGTGAGACATCGACATTAAATATGAGACAAATTTTGCTACTGGTTCAAACAATCGAGCGTAGTTCTATCTGTTGGCGTCTTTTCAAACTACATTTGTCGACGATGGCTTCTGATCTCGGATCGAGATTTCGAACCGCCAATTTCGGTGGTTCGAAATGAACTTCCATCTCGATCTCCAGTCCGGCTCTGAACTCGAATGGTGCAACAGATTTATGTATCGATCTTAGATCCGATCTCGGATCGAGTTTCGAACCACGATGGTGCAACCGGGCATTACACTTGTAAGCAGAAAAATCACAGAAAGAGAGGGAAATAATTTAAGTACCTATTCACAACTGTTTACTTAACATTTCTAATGCAACGTAGAAAAGATGAAACTACTTCCCTCTTGTCGTTACAAACTTATCTGGGCGCACGCCGGTCAGTGTGTCTGTTGTAATATGGCCTATGCATGCAGGGGCAGCGACATTTTTCAAAGGTGCTCAAATAAAGATCAGCAGGCTCTATATATTAGAATAGTCTATTCACGGTTGCTTCCATCTCTTCTGAAGCTCTGCTAATGTTCTACTTCCAGGATATTCCTCCGCCTCGTGCAAACAAAGACTAACCGAGTCTAGAAAATTACACCAAAGGCACAGCGTACCACATTCGTGCGCACTCAGCTTAATAATATTATGCATAAGAATTATTTTCTACAAAGGTATTACCAACACACTTATTTTCACCATGTTTTTATTCATGTCATTTATAATTTATAGATGAAATTTAAGTAAATGTTAAATTTGTCCAAAAAAAAAAAAAGTACTTTCATCTTAACACAGGTATAAAGTGCTTGTGATACATGATATATGTATGAAACAACCAAACAGGTCACGCATGGCGAGATATTACGAAGGATTTGATTCAAATAGTGTGAAGACAACGCGTATAACTATAGGAAGAATTCAACGATCCTCCTCAGTATCCCCTTCCAAGATGTAGTGGCCCGGTAGCAGGGCTGTTGGTTATATTTTCGATACTCTCAGATTTGTGGCGCTCAGTATACATGCTTCAATGTTCTCCCTGATCGCCGCAGTGTTTTGAAAGGCCACGGCACGAAAGTAAGAGGAGGTCAGTGAGCGCTCTTATGCAGAAGGGCTTCGGAAACGACCGCGGTATCAGTGCTCGTGGACAACGAGGAGGCCCGAGATGCCTCCAACGTCTGCCGTTAACCTTTATGCTAAACTTGGGAGCCGCTCCTGCGACAAAGGGACCACCGCCGTATCTTGGACGAGGCCGCACCTGGGCCGTGTGTGTCGGCTCCCGCAAGAGACCGACGTGCGCGCAATGTTAATGGCCATCAGTGCATTTTGCCCGAGGGGAGTATACAGGATGAGTGATAAGTTACTACCCACTGAAAAGTTCTCGTAGGTTTTGCAGATATAGACTATTCACGGTAGTATCAGCACTTTTGGAAGCCCTGCTTAAGATCTACTTGTATAAACGTTGTGCGCTCTTCCGCCTTGTTTAAAACTAACATTGACATGGGCCTCATCACTTTATTCGTGCGTCGGTCAAATGAAACTGTGAAATTATTAGAAAAGTAAATATTTTACAAATCTGCTCATTTTCACACTTTTGTGTGTTAAAAAATACAGACAGCGAGAGGAATAATTTAAGTTATCACAAATGGTTACCTAACCCTTTTTGTTTGACGTTAGTATATGGAACTACTTTCCCCTCCATTGTTACCAACTTTACTGGACACATGTCACTCAGCCCCCCCCCCCCCCCGCCTTTTAAAATACATGCAGGTAGGGGCAGTGACTTTTTTTTAAGGTTGACTTCAAAAGTGCTCACCTTATCGTGAACAGCCTTTAGTAACGTATTTGAATGGGAAAAACTGTTTTTTGTAATCCCTAAAGTGATAGAATATGATGTCTGATTCTGTGATTCTGGACCTTTGATTTCCTTTTTCGGCGACACGATAAGTCTAACGTGGCGTGACGGGAACGACAGTGGCATACTCTGTGAGCAAGTGTTGCTGTCCTCTTGTTACAAAATGTGGACACATCTGAGGTAAAGGATCCAAGCTGATGGCAGAAGCAGAGTGTGCACGGACCAAGTCCAGCAGGGAACCCCGAAACCATCAGGAATAGCCGTTCCACAAGCTGATGCTGTTGGGAACTGTGGTAGATGCTGCCAGAAGTGGTCGTCGCTCAACATCCAGGTAATTGGAAAATGTGCGAGTGTTGCAGTAAATGTTAATCGGAAGCGCCCCCCCCCCCCCCCCCAATCTACACTTCAGACTGCTCGTGGAAGAGTTACGTATGTCCGTGAAAGATGTTATTACTACCAGGAGCTATTTGCGTAAGACTGTGGTCATCAGATGGCGTATGCGGGAGATGATGTGTCGTTGGTACAGCGACTAGCCCGAAATGTTTAAGAGCGTCACTTGGAACGACGAAGCCCACGTGGAAAGATTTGTTAATCGCCAGAACTCAATGTTGATACGAGGGAATTCAGTGCTCACTGTTGACCTATAACAATTGTTCGGTGCAGCATGACATCCAACCAGGTTTTGGGATCAATTATTATAGAGGACACGATGAATGCAGAAATGTACCTAACCATGATCAAATCATGCTTTATTGTGTCGGAGTGGGGCAACGGTGATAAACATATCCTCATGCAAGATGGTGCCCCGCTTCATTTTGCTTAGAATGTCCATGAATGGCCTGGCGACCAGTTTCTGTGACGGCTGGGTTGTCGTGGTCCACGCGAATGGGCAGCATGGAGTCCAGACCCCGCGTCATGCATGGGGTGGGTGAAGGAGGAGGTTTATCGTATCAAACCGTAGATTTCGGGTCAACTGGACGATCGCACTCGGCATGTCCTCACCAACATTCCGCATGAGTTCCTGCAGAAGTCTGTCAAGATCATAGATTAAAGATGGGTTAGACCTATCTCGCTGGCTGCGCACAACAACATTGAACTGCTTTTCTGCCTACAAATCTAGCAAAAATGGTGTGGTTTGGATTTTAGGTTAGAAAACTCATTTGTAAACAAATGCTTTGAGATGAATGTATACTTCCTCTAACCAATTTGCAATACAGTTTGTTTATATTAAAACTGGTAAAACCATGTTATTAATATAATAGTCCTTGTCATTTAAAAGTTAAGATATAAACAAACACATACATAACTTTGACCATGTGATTTTGACAGTTTTGTGTAGGAGTTTTGTAGGATTGCGGTAAATCAATGTTGAGTACATGCGCAGAAGACGAATTTGTCTTCCTCATATTTAGCCTATGGTCAAGATTATTCCCCAACTGGTGAGAAATGGTGATTATGTGGAATATTAATAGTAACAAACATAATGCTACAACTGTAAGGATCACAATATATTCTAGTGCATGCAAATACATTCGTGTTTACTACAGTACTCAGCAACTCATAATAGGTATTTACTTTTCACTCATCCTGTATATCACAATTCCCGCCTAACACTAACTTTTAAACACAGGTATGTGAAAGTTGTCCATTTACCGCTACTCATCTGGAACAGCAGAAGCCCCTTGCGACCGACACTTCCCTTGCGCCAAACTCTCCTTTAAGGATTGTCGTTTCGTTCCCAACCCGAATATGATAGAATGTAAGGTATGCTCGAGCGCACGTCGGGTCATTGTCGTCCTCTCTTTTCACTTCGACCCGAACGATGTCCGTCGATGGAGGGTTCCTTCCGTCGATAGCTACTCGCCTTATTGGTTGTTCAAGATAAGCTCGCGCCGTGTAGGCTGACGGACACGTGCAGAGAAGGTGCGAAGCGGCAAGATCAACGCGGCCTTCACGTGCTCGGGCTTTTCTCCGATCAGTAATATCAGTAACATTGTTCCGAGATACTACTGACGGGCTCGAGATGGGTCGCTGACAGTAGTTTTTGGCGAGCTGCAGAATAGCTTCCTGCGTGAGGCTAACGCCAATTGGTGGTTTCTTCACACTTTTGGAATCAAACCTTTGAAAAAATACCACACCTCATGTACGGTATGTGTGGTTCTTATAGGCTGTTCACAGTAACGTGAGCACTTTTTAAGGTCCTTCTAATTTTTTCCCTCCATCCAATCTACATCTTACTGCTCCATTTAGTATAAACATTGCAATGTGACCAATAAATACAGTGTATACGTTTCACCACTCTCCAAATTTAACGCCTGATGCTGCAATAAGATATATTTATTAGTGGAGAAAGCCTGTTGGGAGCACCCAAAAAAAGTTCTCACTTTACTGTGAACAGCCTATACCAAAGTATATTGCATATCACAAGAATGTTATACTTATGTTAATCTCATTGCTGGTTCAAATTAAATTTTACTAATATGTTATCCATAAATTACAATATTTGATTCATAATAGATATGAATAAAAACAGAGAGAAAATTAGGTGTGTTGGTAATGCATAGTAAGAAATAGTTCGTATGCGAAATATTGTTACATTGAGTTCGCATGAATGCGGTGCTTCATCTGTCTGGTGTAATTTTCTAGACTTGGTTGGGGCCGCGGTGGCTGATCGGTTAGCTCGCCTCCCACCAAGGCGAACAGGGGTTCGATCCGCGGCCGAGTAACCGAATTTTCGCAAGTGGGAATCGCCTCGGACGATGCCGTTGGTCGGCGAGTTTTCTCGGGGATCTCCCGTTTCCCCCGCCCCTTCATTCCGGCGCCGCTCCATAGTCCCTTCAATCACCCTCATCGGCTCTCAAGACCTCGCTGTTAAGAGCTGCCCAAATCTCTTCACTCACTCACTCTAGACGTGGTTAAGCTTTGTTTGCATGGGGCGCAGGAATATCCTGGAAGTAGAACTTCAGCAGAGCTTCAGGAAAAAATCTTAAGTGACCGTGAATGGTCTCCCGCGGTGGGGCAGAAGGGCTTGTCGAGGTCTCACCACAAGGGCCTTCCTTCCCGCGGCGCCGAGGCGCGAAGGGCGGACTCCAGACGGGTTGCTATTGATCCTGCGACACATCCAGACGTCGCCGGGGAAGAGCGGTGACGTCACGCCCCCAGTGTGTCAGTGGGCGTCTCCATGGCAACCGGCTGGCTTTCGGCTTCTTCCATCCGGCTGGCGGGTGTGGGTAGATCCTGCGTGAGACTTCCCGAGTACACTCGCTCGCAAGTGCGTTGTGAGGGCCTTCTGTCTATAATCCACCCCCCCCCCCCTATTTACCCAACACCCCCTCCATGCATCCTTCCACACACTTGCTCGGTAGCCTACGACGATTACGAACATAAGGCCTGTTCGCGATAAAGTGAGCACTTTTGAAATCAACCTTGAAAAAAAGTCACTGGCCCTGCCTGCATATATTTTAACGGGCGCGCCGAGGGACATACGCTCAGTAAAGTTGGTATAGGCCATTTACGGTAAAGTGAGCACTTTTGTGGCCCTTCCAACAGGCTTTAACCACTAATAATATATCTTATTGCATCATCAGGCATTAAATTTTAAAGGTGGTGAAATGTATACACTGTGTTTATTCGTTGCAAAGCAATGTTTATATTAAAAAGCAGCAGGAAGACGGAAATAGGACGAAAGGAAAATTTTAGAAGGGCCTTAAAAAGTGTTCACTTTACCGTGAACAGCTTATAACGAAGGTTGGAAAGTATTTCCATATTTTAACGTCGAATAAAAAGTGTTAGGTAACGATTTGCGATAAATTAAATTATTTCTTTTCCTTTTCTGCTTTTTTAATGTATAGAAGTGTAAAAATGAGCAGATTTTTTAAAATATTTACCTTCGTAATTATTTCACAGTTTCACGTGACTGACGCATGAATATAGTGCTGAGGCCCATGGCAATGTTAATTTTGCATAAGGTGGAGGAATACACAACATGAGTACAAGTAGATCTTAAGCAGGGCTTTCAGAAGAGCTCATTTTACAGCGAACAGCGTATAGGTAAACTGTGGACTTTCGAAAGCCCGACTTAAGGCCAAATTGAGCGATAGTTTGTTATTCCATTATCTGAAATAGATTTATATAAGGATCACATAAATGTAAATATTTGTAGTCAAATGATAATAGTTTTGAAAATATAAGATCGAAAAGTCGAAAATTTTGGGATATGGAAGCCCAAGTTTGTATGCGCCTAATTAACTGTGCCAAATAAATGACATGGCATGTGATCTGTATCATATAGACTAAGGTATGAATCAAGCATCAAGGATATTTAGCAATCGGTACTCTGATTCTGGTATCCTATATATATATATATATATATATATTATATATATATATATATATATATATATATATATATATATAAAATAGGTATTTATATATTTGCCAACACAAAATTTATTCGTTCAAGAGAAACTTATAAATATTTATATTATTTTCTCTCGGATGAATAAATTGGCAAATTATCAATATCTATTTCAAAATGGATTCTGGGTGTCATTACCCGAGTACCAATTGTTAAATATCCTTGAAACTTAATTAATATGTTCTGTAAATGAAGTATATCACATGACATATGATTAAGTTCGCGAAGTTAATGAGGCGCTTAGAAACTTCGGCTCCGATTTTCAGAAATTTTCCAATTTTCTGTGCTATATTTTGAAAACTATAATCATTTTACTGCAAATATTTAGATTTGTGTAGGATTTAATTAAATACCTTGTACAGGATCACGACGGAAACACTACACGTCTTGCGCGTAGGAGCGATGAGGCGCTAGACGTGCGTGTTAGTGTCGCCCTTATCGCTCCCTAGCTTCTTATCTTTGGACGCGTGGGACCATCCCACTCTTAATATTATACTCATGTTAGGAACAAAACGAGATTTCTTATGGGATATTTTTGCATAGGGAAAAATTCCACCCAAGGTGTGATAGTGTTCCAAAGAGGTCGCTATAAGTCGGCGGTAAATGAAGAAATTGTATGCAGCTATGTGTAAAAGTTCCTGTTTGACTGGAATTCTCGTAATACTTGTTCCAGCCAAAATTTTAGGTGTTAACTATGTTTCGTCATTATTATGCATGCCTTCCAGTGGCGCTTACAAGAGCAAACAGTAAAAAAATTATAGATTGTTCACGGTAAAATGAGCACTTTTGAAAACCCTGATTAAGGTCTACGTGCACATATGTTGTGTATTCTTCCGACTTTTGTAAAATTAATATTGCCATGGGTCTCATTATTTTCTTCATGCGTCGGTCAATGTCGTTGAGCGTTAACAAGCAAGCTAATTTCAAAGGGAAAACTAAACTTCTTGGCGTGCGAAATAAATATGGCCGTCATCAACAGGATCTTTGTACACATAAGGAAACTGCATATAGGAAAGCCCTAGAAATTATATATTTTTTAACTATTTTCTTTTGTATGTTCGTATTCAGTTGCGATATTGAAACAAAGTAATAATTCTGTAAGCCTACGTTTTGCTGAATGCAATTCACGACAGAATATTAAAAAAAAAAAAACGTGAATATAATTTGTTATGTTTCCACTATAGTGCGAAGAACAAAGTTTATTTTATTTTTTTAAGTACGGTCTAACACAATAAAACTCGGAAAATTTTACACAACTTTATGAAAATTGCAACTACCCCATTTACTTACCCAAGTACAAAACGGAAAAATCCGGTACACACGAGACATCAATGCTACTTAGCGGCGAAAAATTATCGTTGCCAAACTAAAGCACCGAGCATCCATAAGAAATGGTATAGTGTCGGAAAGGATCAGCCTGCTGCAATCTCTAAGTCGCCGTTTCCGCCCTAGTACCCCATTTGACGGTCTGTTTTTTAAAGACGTAATCACGTCGTAATCCAAGAAACTGGCCCTTGTATACTTATGTGTAACATTTATTAAATTACATTCGGAAGACATCACTAGAAATAATTAGCAGATTTCCAGTAGTGCTTTATTTATGAAGCGCTGCGCTTTGAAGGCGTACTCAGACTGTCACCTTAATTTCTATAGATAAATGGAAAAAAAAAAAAACATATTTATCTGAGAGAGGTTTTCCAACGAACACATTTCTCAGTGCCCTTTTTCCTTTTTTTCTTTGTTTCGGACCTGTACGTTTTCATTATCCATGGGGGCGGGTATTGCTGGTTGCCGAAGGAAGGGAATAGAAGGACGGGGTGACTCACCCCTAAGGTTCCCAGTATTAGTGCGGGGGTTGGCTACCTTCCGTGACTTACCTTCTCGGAAAAATATAATGACGCTGCTCCATGCGACCTCACAGTTTCCGTAGAAAAAAAAAATAGGACGAGGTCCCTCGGTAATTGTGTCCGGTGTATGGACACGCTATTATTTTCTTAGAGCATCCCACGAGACATTGTTTCGGGGTAAGGTTGACATTTCACACGTGTGTCATATTTCACCCCGCCTCTGTGTTCCTTAATGTTAAATGCCGCGAAGCTGATGCAGTTTTCTGTTTGCCATACATTAGTTTTCGAGTCGTGTGTCTCCTGATACCTCTGTGCCAATTTAAAAAAAAAATCAGTTTGAAATTATGTATTTTACTGATTATAAATACTTAATTTTCCCGCTGCAAGAGCTTTGCATCTTAATAGATTCCATGGATCAGATTTCATAACTGTCGATAAGAGAAATTAAGCTGTTAACTGAAATTGATGCCAGTTCACATACACACGTGTTAAAAGGATGTGAGGATCATTTATTGTGTTTAATCGTTTGTAACTATAAGGTATAGGCGAAAAACATAACATGAAGAATTTATGGAATAGCTACCATTGCAGGTTGTTGTTTTATATGGGCCTACTTGTTATGAGCAAGAAACTTCTATACTGTGGTTGCTTTGGCCACTGTTTATCGGAAAAACCTATAGTTTATATGATGGAATTCGAAGGAACTATTTTTGCTCTCTTGCTGTGTGTTTGGAGGGAGGGAACGTTTAGAAGAATTGTATAGCTTTTGTATTCCTGTCTTCTCACATATGTGTGAGATGTCCTGGCAAACAAGTTGGCTGTAAATGATGCCATGAAGCCGATAACATGGCGAATGAAGGCCTTCTTAGTGCGACTAAGTAATTTATTTAAGAAAAGTTCTCGCTGAGATGTTGGTCTTATTATACCAAATCCGCGTACCGGAAGTAAGCGGTTGTCAACAGCGATTTACATTCAATTTGAAACACAATAGAATCATCAGATTAGTTTCAGTTGCCAGTGCGTAATATTTTGAAGTACATACACGCGATCCATTAACTATTTGTTGTAAAACTTGTTTGGGTGTTTATTTGCTTAGGAATTTGACTTTTTTTTTTTTTCCATAAACAGCGTGACTGGAAATGCGTAAATCAGACTGAAATATATATTTTTTGGGTAAACGTGCTTTTAAAAGGTGTTACGTGTACAACCAATTCCACAGTAAGGGATTGCTTTCGTAGAGACACTGTAAAGGACGCGAAGGTGGATTCCAAATAACTGTAAATCCCCCAAGTACTTTTCTATTATTGTCTGTAGGTTTCCCCAATAGCATAATCGGCTTGGGTCAAGCTTGAATCTGATCTGCCACGACAAGCCTGTAAATTTAACTCAATCTTACTACGCAAGTCAACAAAGTTTCAATCAATCTTGAATCAAGCTAACTAGTCTCCGCAGGTCAATCTTGTAGCAATGTTGATTCTTAAAGCTTGTTGCAAATGTATGGCACTCACGAGAAATTTGGCTTCAATGACACATGGTGTAGGCTATTGACGGTAAATTGAGCACTTTTTAAGGCCCTGCTAAAAAAAAATTTCAATTAATTTATACTTTTCCGCCACTTTTTAATGTAATGATTGCAATATGACTAATAAAAATACTGTATACATTTCATCACTCTCAAAGTTAACGTCTGAGACTGCAATAAAATATATTTATTAGGAGTTAACCCTTCGAAGAGAGCACAGATTGGCTGTCACTGAAGACAAGGTTGAAGTGAGCTGCCTATGTCCTCCACTACAGCAATATCAGTTTGGTTGGCCTCTGTGTTTACACTTACCAAAGTCCTATTGGTCCTGGCTGCACTTACTGTAACTGTACTCCGCAACGTTTATTATTGTCGGGCCGCCAGCCAATGAAGTGGCGCGTTGATTGCGTACCAATTAGTGGATCGCGACAGAGGTAACAAGTTTCACAGTCCAGCGTGTTATGTGAGAGATCGTTGAAAACAAACATTTTATTTTTACTAACTTAAATACTTTTACTTATATTCCAACGAAGTCCAGAGAAGCACTGAAAAATATAAACGTGTTAGTTTAGTCTTCAAGATCAAAGAAATTTACTATATACGTTCATACTCCACTAAGGGTTAATACCTTTGGGGGGGGGGGGCTTAAAAAGTGCTCACTTTACCGTGAAGAGCATATACGACATGCTTGCTCGGCGAGGCAAATCCAAGTAAAATAGTTAGTTTGCAGCAAGTTTACACGCTATTTGGGTTTATGGCGGGGGGGGGGGGGGAGCCACACCAACCTACGTACTCACTGCTGGGAAGTACGATACGGCAAGGACGCGAGATGCGCCGCGCCGAGGGCAGAGTGTGGAAATTGCCCAATGAACGCACCGTGCTCGCAATTTCCGCAGGAAATGAGCCCATCTGACGCCGGAAGACCCCGCACGGCGTGCGCCATTGGTGGGCTGCGAAACTGCACACGAGCGCTGTCTCCAGAGGAGGCAATTTCTGCACTCGACGGGCGCTGCTCCAGCGCCTCGTCCTTCCGGCCTTCACTTTTTCGATGTGATTTCGTATTTATTCCCGTAAACACCAACTTTAAGCTGTTCAGCCGAGCATAAGATTTTCCGATCTTCAGTCGTATTTAGGGGCTGTGAAATTTAGCGAAATGATTTCAAGGCAAGTTATATTACAAATACCCTTTAGGGTCGTACACATATTTTGATTGGCTGAGTTAGTATTTCACACGTGTTAACTGTCTGCACACGAATCACGTATGAGCCGTGCTGTTGTTAGTGAATTCTGAGTGGCTTGGTCAAATATGAAAACACTTGCTCAAGCAGACAGCAACCAATGACAATATACAAACTGCTCTTCGGAGCTTATAGTATTCAAGTCTACCGTGTACTCACTTTTTTTTTTTCACGGAAAGTCACTAGCTGTAGTCATTGTGTGTTCTCTAAACTCGTTAGTGTTCGCCCTGGGTACAGTCTGTGATTTCTAGGGTTACCTCTGCTCGTCCAACTTCACAGTAATAGATGTTTGATATATGGTCGACAGAAATTTTATATTTTTCTTTATCCTGTGACTATAACATTTCGGAAGAATTCCAAACTACTTGTAATAGTAAACTTCGATAGTGTGGGAGGTAATAGTAGTACACATTACTTGCTCAAAAGTATCCGGACACACCTCTGTAGACGTAAACTCGCGCCTAGATGCCACTACGACTTCCTCTGCCGGGCTCACGGTGGCTGAGCGGTTAGCATGCTCGCCTCCCACCAGGGGAAGCCGGGTTCAATCCCCAGCCGGGTCACTCCGGATTTTCGTGTGTGGGAATCATGCCGGACGATGCCTTGATCGGCGGGTTTTCTCGGGGATCTTCCGTTTCCCCCTCCCTTTCATTCCGGCGCAGCTCAATAACCACCTCAATCACTCTCATCGGCCCTCGAGACCTCGATGTTAAGAACCTTCAAAATCTCTTCACCACATCTGCCGCTGTACATGGTGGCAGAGGGATCGATGTTGGTCGTGCTACGCGGTGCCTGCAGAGTGGGTGGAGCGAGCGAGCTCAGTGACTTGGAACGTGTAGTTATTGGCTGCCGCATCAGTGAGCAGTCCGCCAGGACCGTCTCCGCCCTTCTCACGTCGCATACGTCGTCGACGTCGTGGACGTGATAGTGAAGTGGAAACGAGAAGCACAACCACAAAAAAATTGTGTTTGGCTGTGTTGGGGACACGGCCGTTTGTTTTGCGTGGATACGTCTACGTCGACACGCTCGGACGCCTTGTTTTTTTTTTTTACGTTCCCGGCACCGCTTCACTCGATCATATGGGGTTGTATGGGTATCACTGGATTACTTTTGAGATGCTCTTTCCAACCATATACGATTTCTGTATAGGCTGACATTGTGTTAAGTTTTCTTAATTTTTTTTACATTAAAATCATACAATTTCACCATAACCACGCCATAAAAATGTTTTTATACGCGCGATCGATTGATCTTGACGAGATTGAAACTCAAACGAGCGTCGTAGCTTCTCCCAGTTAAAAGTTATACTACGCGGAAGTTATGAGACGCGGCGAAACGAACTCAGAATTGAACCCCCCCCCCCCCCTTACCACATGACACTCTCAATGCTTCGCAGTCCTCACGCAACGTAACATATTATTTGATCCTTTGGCAACCGAATGGTGTAATTGAATTTTGTATGTAGACGATATATTCGGAGCTGCAATGCCATACTGTATTACCCTCGAAATTTCCCGATTATCCCTCAAAAAAGGATCCGATCCCCAGCTGCAAAAACGATCCCCCGAATGGCACTTTTCAGTCAATTCGGGGGGATTTGAGGGGATCGTTTTCGAGGGCAGAGTAGTGGCGGCCATATTTGTTTGATAGGCATGGGGTATGCCAAATCAATACACAGGGTCCAGGGTCCGGAGTCAGACCTGACCATCAGCCATCTTGGTTCTGTCAGCCATCTTGTCTGCCATGTTGGATGTAGGTGACCTTAACCTTTACGCGGTGACCTTTGACCTTGAAACCTAAAAAATCCCAATAATTATAAGAATCTGTATAAAAATTGTATTTATAATTTATAAAATGTTATTAAAATCTATTTAAGAGTGTACTTAAAATCGTATTTTAAAAACTTATAAAACGTTTGAGACCGACCCCCATGTTCGACCAAGGTGACCTTGACCTTATAACCGTTTTGGTTGTCGTCCTTGACTTTACCACAATGACATTGAACTCTAAAAATCTATAAATATCACACTCCATACAATTGTCAATTACCAGCTGGTCACATCACGGCACCATACGAACTAATACCACTACCTAACGACTAACTGCACACAAGACCGACTCAACAAAAGACTGTGGTTCCTGACAGGGCAGACTTAGCCCGAGACTGACTTCTGACGAGACCAGTTCCTGCAAAACTGGCTCGACCAACCTGCCACGACCACCCACCTATATAATCAAAGGATGATGATGGAAAGTCTCGAAATAGAAGTCTCCTTATAAGAATCTCATAGCTAACCTCTTCGCAGAATCTTCGCAAAACATTTCTACCAGAGCCGTCCATACCAAAGGGTCGTGCTAACTTTACCAAGCCAAATTACCAGACTAACTCACCAGGCCAACAAACTTGTTGCGAAACATTCCTCAAAAAATATGCGCCTCATTTCATTCGTTCGCCATATAGAAATCAGTCGATTTTAAACAACCCGATTAAGGTATTGTACTTTAAATCGAAATATAGCCTTCCTACTGCATGTACTCGCGTAAATTTGATCTAAAACAGACACTCAAACACCACCACATTAATAAATCTTTCAGAGGAGCAGAAGGGACTATACACTGAGAGAAAATTGAACAAAATATTAGATTCTATAGGGCCAAATATATATTTAGTTGCCCTAACAAAATATATCGTTGAGCAAAAAAAAATTTGAAAAGCAACAAAAATTACTTTTGTTCGTATAGCAAAATGTATGCTTGAATAACAAAATCTCTGTGCTGGGCCAAAAAAAAATTTAGAGTCCCAACTAAATATTTTGTTTGGCCACTCATTTGACTGCCTTCGTTCGAAAATACAGCTCGAGAGTTTGTCTTTTCGTAACAATTAGGATAGTAAGCGTGTTTGTTAGTGCATCTCTTGATGCTTAATAATCGTATAAACACATTAATAAAACAATACATCAAGAAATGGACAAGTAAAGCTGTAAAACTTGAGATATTTGTTTGCACACGTTGCCCAATATTTGAGTATATCTACTTAAAAACTTTCTGGCGTCATCAGTTGTCACATTAGCTGAGGTTACTAAGGCGTAGCGGTCGGACGCAGGTAATCTAGGTTCGAAACTCGGTCGAAGTTGTAGTTTTTTTATATCGGGCCGAACTGTTTAATGTACGTGTAGCCAAAACAAATCGTTAGTTGCACCAACCAAATCTTACAGTTTGTGGCAACCAAACGAGAACAACAAAATAATTTGCTTTCAGCAACAAAATATTTCATTGCCCCTATACAAACAAAGAATTTGGTTGCAGCAAACAAACCTTGTTTGATTCAAGAAAACCTTTTTCTCAGTGTATAAGAAATTAGACGGTCCTGAAAGAAATTTCGTTTAGTTCCTTAAGGTCTGTTCGCGATAAAGTGAGCACTTTTGAAATCAAACTTAGAAAAAAGTCACTGACCCTACCTGCGTACATCTAAACGGGCGCACTAAATGACATATGCACCCAGTAAAGTAGGAAACGATGGTTGCGAAATAGTTCTGAATATAAAGTGTTAGATAAACATGTGTTATAGCTTAAAATTATTTATTTCGCTTTCTGTTGTTGAAATCCATCGAAGTGTAAAAAGGAGCAAATTTGTAAAGTATTTACTATTATAATAATTTCACACTCCCGCTTGACCGGCGTATGAATAAATTGATGAGACGCACGGCAATGATAATTTCACATACGGAGGAAGAATGCATGAGGTGCATACAAGTAGATCTTAAGCAGGGCTTTCAAAAGTGCTCATTTTACCGCGAACAGCCTATACCTGAGTGGAACACGGTGTTAGCCGTACCGACCTGGCGAAGTGCATATGTTTTTATTCATTTCATTAGCACGCTTGTGTGTGCTGAAGGTGGAGGGGGGGAGCTAGCGGCCTCGTGCGGCCGTATCAGCTGGCGGTCCGCCGCCGGACATCGTCGGGGCCGTAGGAAGCCGTACGATGTCTGCTCTTGCTCGTCGCCGTCCTTGTCTGTGCGTCGCCATGCGTGGGTTTCCTTCCCGAATGTAACCTTCCGCGTCTTTCTCCGCCTCCCGTATGCCGACGCGACGCGACAGGTGCGACACGACTGTTCAAGATAAAGTGAGCACTTTTGAAATGAACCGTGGAAAAAAAAGCCACTGGCCCATGTCTGCATATATAATTATGGGCGCTCTGGGTGACATTCGCCCAGTAAAGTCGGTAATGATGGATGGAAAGTAGTTCCATATTTTAATGTAGAATAAAAATTGTTGGTGACCATTTGCGGTAACTTAAATTATTTCTTTTGCTTCCTGTTTCTTTTTAAACTCACTGAAGTGTGAAAATGAGCAGATTCGTGAAATATTTATTTTGCTAATAATTTCACAGTTTCACTTGACCAACGCATGAATAAAGTGATGGGGCCCATCGCAGTGTTAAGTTTACATTAAACGGCAGAATACATTACGTGCATACAAGGAGAACTTAAGCAGAGCTTTCAAAAGTGCTCATTTTACCGTGAACAGCCTATAGTTATGAAAACACCGTTATGCGACGTGACAACAAAAACAATATTTTGCCCACTCATGGCTGAAAATACGAAAATGTTGCAGAAGGTCATCTGGTGTGTACGTGCTTGAATGAAGAAGAATAACTTACAACACAAACGAGCACATGAATATTAATGTTTTGAATTTTTCGAAAAAAATAAAAAATGGTATGAGCCTAACTATGTTTTTATATCATTTACGAACGACGTCTATCTTCCAATAATAAACACTGTTTTAGTTGCATATAATATCGTCGCATGTTATTACAAATGGTATCAACGGGAAATGGCCACCACTCTTGCAGCAAGAAAATACACTCGTTTATTGGCAATTGTCGCGCCCGAGATTTATGTCGCGTTGACCTCACAAAATACTCGTCTGTGATTGGGTGCAACATTACTTCCGCCGCTTCGCGCTCGTCGCGCCAATGTAAACCCAGCATTACTCGCCGGCGATACACGCTTATTCACGGTAAAGTGAGCACTTTTGAAAGCACTCTCATTTGGATTAATAATCAATAAGTATATTTTATTTAAGCCTCGGCCGTTAACTTTCGAGTCCGGGAATATACACGCGGTTTTTATTGCTTACTTGACAATATTTATTTAAAAAGGCGGTTAAAAGATTTAAAAAAATGGCTGAAAAGGAAAAGTAACTAGGGCCTCAAAAGTGCTCACTTTACAGTGAACAGCCTATAGCAGTGTGGAGAGTGGAGAGATTCGGGCTCGTCTACCTACTTACTGCCTTTTCCCGCGTTTCAAACCGAGAAGTGCGGGGAGCATATGGAACATCGTCGTAATGTTTACTCTGATTGTGTGTAAGAAAAGTGTAATAATAACGTAGGAAATTATTTTTGCGAGTGTCCATTTGTCACAGCATTTGTGGCTGAAACTGGCGTAAATAAAGTTAATTATTAAATTGCTATGATTCATTATTAGCCAACTGTGTTTTTATTACACATGATCACAGTAAATACTATGGCGATCATTTTTGAAGAAAATTTTCTTGCGAATTCTGCTTTCTGAAGTATACAGAATGGAAATGCGCTTAAATTTTGTTCAAAATACAGACTGTTTTAATCGATTATATTTTTATATTAAAAAAATATATTTGAGTAAAATATTTTATAATGTTGCAAACTATATACACTCGCCTTTCATATACAGCATAAAACGTAATTTCCTGACAATTTGTATGGTGTGTGTACTATTTGTTTTTATGAGTTCTTCACGTTGTATAGTCGGGTGCAGTGCTCCACAGGCAGTTGCTTTACTTCAACCTTAAAAAGTGCTCCTTTTACCGCGAATCGTTTATGGGTCATGTCACCTACGTGTTTTAAAGATTTGCACTTACAAATAAAAAAAAACGCCGATGCTCCTCAGAAGACACTTTGCACTTCCGCTCTTTCGTAACGCAGCAGGAGCGGCTGTATACTTCTCGAATACAAAGACGTCCTATGCCTTACTCCTTATAGCGTAGCTGCGTAACAGCTCATTCGTGGTATGCCTACGCTGTAATTGGAAGTCATCGTAGCTTCTAACCATAGATGGAGCGAATATCTTTCAATAGGCACGCGCTGTTTCATTGTGATAATGAAGGGCAGGCTGACGTGGTGCTAGCAGTTAAGTCAGCTCTGTTTTTGGTACGCTGCGAATATGGGGGGGGGGGGGGGGCTAGAATTACGACACGCGTGCGTGACTTTGAATGAAATCTCTGCACTTGAAGTCAAGGCGAAGTGGGCTGATGCAGCCTCGCTTCCCTGATAGATTATAATATAATGTTTTCACCTTATATTGTTTTACTGTACGAAAAAAAAAAGTAAATAAATGTGAAATTAGGGTACAAATTACTGGCTGTATTTTCTGCTCAATAGTCCTCCTCCCTCCTCCCTTCTCATCTATAACTTGCAGCTATTAAGAATTGTACGTGTTACACTCGTGACATCTGCATACGAACATTTTTGAAAGCAAGTTCTTTGTAGGAAAAGTAAAATCACTTCTTCCTGTAACTATGGTGCTGCTCGTATTACTGCTTAAAGGTATTAAGACACTGAATTAAGTAAATTTAAAAAACCTGTCATATAAAGGCTTTATGCAGTGCGTCTCACACACGTATATTGCTTTAGAGATTAGCCTACATGGCACGCTCTGTTGCTAGATAGCTGTCGATTATCAACAGTCAAGAAGTTACACTGTTTCGAAAGAATAAATGCATACATACAAAAATACGTAACAAAAATTGCCAGCTCACATAATAAGTGTACAAATATATAATTGATTCCTACTCACTGCAATCTAAGAATGAGACCTACTGTAGCTAGTATTCTTCAAAAATAAGATGGAAAGGTAAATAAACTTGCATTGCATCGACTTTAAATTACTAAAGTATATTTTGCGTAAAAGATTTTTTATGAAATTCGAAGTCGGTCGTGTTTATGTCATTTAATGTTAAAATATTCCTCTAGCTGTACCCTAACGATGTCACAGTTGGATGGAAATATATTACTGTATATTCCCTCATTAAGCACATGCGTTCTCGGCACATGAAAATCTATATTCGATTGCTTTTTGTTCAACTGCACTGAGAGAACAGCTAGCAAAATATTTGTTTCTATAGGATCAAAAATATATTTGGTTGCCCCAACAAAATATTTTGTCAAGCAGACAAAACTTGAAAAGCAACAAAATTAATTTAGTTGAACTAACCAAATACACGCCAAAAGAAATTTAGGCTGTCAACACAATATTTTGTTGAATCAACTGTATATATTTGTTTGGCCATACTCATTAGATTGCGTTCGTTCAAAAATATAGCCCAAGTGTTTGTTTGCAGTTTTTATGACAATTAGGATAGTAACAGTGTTGGTTGGTGCATATACTGATGCTTAGTAAAGGTACAGACATCCTGATAAAACCAGTTTTAACTGAAAACTAAAAAGGAAAGTTCTAAAACTGGAAAATGTTATTTGCCCATGTTGTCAGGTATTTGAAATATATGTAGGGGGGCCTACAGACATCGTTGTTACGTCAGTAAAAGCTGTTCACAGAAAACTGAGTACTTTCGAAAGACCTGCTTACGATTTACTTGTATGCACGTTGTGTATTCTCTCGTCTTATGTAAAATTAACGTTTCCATGGGTTTCATCACTTTATTCATGCGTCAGTCAAGTAAAACTGTGAAATTATTAGGAAAGTAAATATTTTACAAATCTGCAATTTTTTTTTTACAATTCGATGCATTAAAAATACCCAGAACGCGGAATAAATCATTTAAGTTATCACAAATGGTTAACTAACACTTTTTGTTCGACGTTAAGATATCGGAACTACTTTACATCCATCGTTACCAACTTTACTGGGCGAATGTCACTACAAGTGTCAGTTTTATTTTATACCCCGTCGCCATAGTTTCTGTCCACGTTGCAGTTAGTGGAATAAAATACCGAATAGCGTGTGAGAATGAGGCGCATGCAGTACTGGCCATTTTTATTTGCATTAATTTTATTTAGATGGTTTTACGGGCTGGGAAAAAGTGTGTGGCCTATTAAGCGATCTTCAGATTTGCCTGGACATTTTACTAGTTAACTTTTCTGATCGCTCGTTCATGTTTACTACTATCATGAATATATTTGAAATGTGTCTATTTTCTTCAATTTTTTATCCGATTATGTGCTATTTTTAGCTTTGTATTATTACTCAATGTAAAAGTGCCATGTAATATTTTTTAAATCCAATTTTGTTACACTTGAAGAAGATATGAATTTTAATTTTCTGCAACAAATGGTTTGATTCTTAAATTCAATTTTTCTTCGTTAATATGCAGATTTTTTTTTCGAAAGTAATTTTTAGCATTTTTGGATTTATCATTGTGTGTAATTTAATCTTTTGAACAGTAAAAATCTTAATATTTAAATAACCAGATACATTTAAATAATCTGTAACAAATTGTGCTGGATGTATGCTTATTTGATTTTTAAAATAATCAATAGTGAACCCAAAACGAAGTTCAAGTAAACGTATGGTAAACGTAAAACGAAAGTTTGATGTTTGAAACAAAGTATTAATATTCAAACTTTTACGAAGTATTTGTTAAAAATACATTTTTTCCTTCCATAATTTTTTAATAACATACGCCCTACTCAAAGCATGGTTTATGTACATTAACTATGGCACAAAGTATCGTAATTGGGGGTTAATGCGTGATAACTACGGTACTGGTACTGTAATTATGGTATGCGTACTATAGTTGTGGTAGGCGTGTCGGAATTGTCGGGGTTCTCCCATGAATGCCGTCGGACGCGAGCCAGGCATGCGCGACGCCAGGCTCGCTCGCTCGCGCATGCGCAGTGCGCGGTCGCGGCTAGGGCTACGCGGAGCAGCGACGGGTCGGGCGTAGTGGTCCAGCCAGCCAGCCTCTCAGTGCGGGACTGGCTCCTGTGCGGGAGTAGTCGCGTCGCGTGTGGCGTGCGTGCGTGCACGGATAAGTGTCCGCGATGGTGCTGCGTCGCCTGCACGAAAGTGAGTACTGAGACCACATTTGGTAGCGCGAACGTCGGGCCGCCGACGTGCGCCAACAGGTGACCGTCCCGCTGGACGTTAAGGCACCCGTCTACTTCAACATGTATATATATATATATACATATATATACATATATATATATATATATATATATATATATATATATATATATATATATATATATATATATATATATTTCCGCTCTTGGGTCGAGGAAGCGATAAGGTTGACACTGGCACACGCTTCAAGTGCTCCGACTGCGTTAGGCCCCGTCTGAAATTTACATGGCGTACATAACATGCACTGCATAAGGAAGTAAAGCCCATTATTAGCCCTATGAGGAGTATGCACGTATATACTCGGGGCTACGTTTATATGGAAATTTATTTGCTCTTGAAGACAAAGCTCACACTTTTATAGTTTTACTATTTCGCTAGACTTTGTCGGAATCTACGTAAAAAATGACAACTAGTTAACATTTCAGTTTGTAAGATTAAAACTGTCCTGTTTAATAATTTTTCAAACGAACTCGATGGATTGTAAAACTTGCTACTTCTTCCGCGACACATTAATTGGTATACAGCCAACGCGTGACTTCATTGGTCGACGACCAACCAATAACAAACGTTTGCAGAGTACAGTAGGCGTGTCCGGTGCAGTCAGGACCAATACGATAATGGTAGGTGGAAATACAGAGACAAACCAAAACGATATTGCTGTAGTGTAGAATATAGGCAGCTCATTTCAAACTTGTCCTCGGTGCTGTTATATCTGTGCCGTCCTCAAAGGGTTAAAGACTGCAGTGTCCACAACTAGTATTTGGCGTAACTTACTTGGTGTTAAAATGGTCATCTCTGAGTATCTTACGCCAAGTTTTGACGCCGACCAATGGGAATGTCAGACGTCATAAAAACTGCTGTAGCCAATTTACGCATGTGAAAATTCTTGCGTTGGGAAAATTATTTCCTATTCGTTTGCTCTTTCTAATCGGCGAGAAAGGTTTTTTTTTTTCTTCTTTCGCGTCAAGCCGATTGTAGACAGATGGTTACACTTGCTCTGCTTTGTAAGTAATATTATTTAAGCCAAGGCGGTTGTGGACGGGGCATTACGCTCAAGGTTCCGAACTTGCATGTATAGGCTATTCGCGGTTACTTAAAATGTTTTAAAACAAACCGTTGAAAAAAAAAATCTACCTATATTTGACGTGTTGGGTTGTTTCCTTAATATTTCATTTATTACAAGCGTTGAATACTTGTGTTAACGTAAACGTATTTTATTTTGCGTTAAATTGAATTTTCACTTGTACCTATTATATCAACAAATTATAATTATCATGGTGAATAAAAACAGGGAGAAAATATGCATGTTTGTTGTTCCCAGTAAGAAATGGCTTTTATGCAAAATATTTTTTTTTTAACTGAGTGCACATAGGAATGCGGCGCGTTGCCCCATTTGGTGTAATTCCCGAGACTTGCATAATCTTCGGTGTGGTGTTTTTTTTTTTTTTTTTTTTTTTTAATTACAAAATGAATATCGTGAAAGTTGAGCTTTAGCAGGGCTTCAGTAAAGTTGTAATTAACCGTGAATGTACTATAGGCTTCCCGTGGTACAAAGTTTATTATGGGACTTCAAGCTTCGACCCCATAATCTTGTTTTGGGGGGAAGTTCGTTGCTGAGTTTAAATTCAGGGCCGTACAGTAGTTTCGCAGGCATTCATTCGTTCCCGGCCTAGTTAAAGAGCTTCATAACTGTGTTTTTGCAGTGAGCGTGATTATGCCGAAAGTTGTCTTACGTCGTAGTCTGAAGTGTTGATTTATTTTCGCGTGGAAACACTGTACACGCGAGAAATAGTTCGTTCCAAAAAGTTTATTAGGAAAAACTGTGCGACCCAATTCGCGAGCGAGGTAGACAGGCGCCTGAATTTTCTTACGCCTGTGCCGGGCTTTTTTTTTTTTTTTTTTTTTTTTTAATGATACTGTCTCACCGGAAACTATAGCTCTTCGGGAGACAGTGGCAGTGTTTGTGCTATGTCAAAACTAATATAACAGACTGTGCTGTGTTTCGTTCGTAGTATAACCATCTTATTCGTGGTGGTATTTACTGACAGTTGAAAGATGATAGAAAATTTACATCTTTACGAGTTGTTTAATATTTCTGTGCGTAATTTTAATTGCGTGTTATCTGCTTGTTGTAAAAAAAATCGAGAGCTTATTAATAAGATACAAATATGTTCCAGACTTTTTACAACAAGGGGATCGCACTTAATTAGAATCACGCATAAAATACTTAACAACTCGTAAAATGTAAATTTTCTTCTATCCTACATTGTCAGTTTGAGGCCATTCCAGCACTTCAGCGGCACTGTGCATCCCGCGATAACCCAATTTAATTCAAGCGTGAATTTGTTTTAAGTTTTATCACCAAAATGTAGTTCTTCCATTTTGTCAGAAGGGCAGTGGCTTCAGTTTGAAATGCGTTCTCCGACATCAGCCCTCGCCGATGGTTTTCCCTCACAAACTTGAGGAGAAAGAGAAGTTGTAAATACTATGACGAAATGAACGCATTTCTAACAAGACCGACTGTATCTTCACGATAATCCAGAATGACTTCTAACTTTCATTTCTTTTATGGCTAGAACCGTAACGAAGTTAGCATTGAAATAAATGGGATTATTGATGATTGAGTAATGCGCTTGAAACGCGGGGAACTTCCTGCAAGTTTTGGGTATATTCATTTGCCTTCCGTTTTTTTTTTCGCTGAAGAGTAGTTTTTTAACACGTCAGCGCGTTGATTTGTAGTTTAAAATCTCTCGCGCTTCTATTAGGAGGCCGGAATGTATTTATTACCAGATACAGTGTAAATAGCTAACTTATTTTCCTCTTGCCACGAGAAATTGTAGATTTCTTCCTTCTTTCTTTCTGCTAAAATAAAACAATTGCTGCTCTGGGAAAGCTGGCACTTAGCAAGATAACTTCGCAATGTGATTGCATGTTCTGAAACTGTACTTTTTATGCGCAGATTGCAGTGTTCTTTCGGTGGTCATAAAAAAAACCGTTTGTATAATCCGTTCACGGTTACTTCACGCTTTTCCGAAGCCCCGCTAACAACTCTACTCCCAGGATATTCATCCGCCTCGTGCAAACTAAGCTCGAATAATTCTGGAAAAATTACACCAAGGGACAACGCACCGAATTCGCGCGGCGCACTCAGTTGTAATGGAGACACTCAAAGTTCGCGTTATTATTTGCGGACACGGTAAACTTCAAGCGCGCGTACCTTTGCAAGACGTTTGTCATTGGACCACACTATAGCTGACACGCCCTGGGTAACTCTTCGCCAATAAATAAGCACATCGCAACTGTGCGTCCCAATCACGAGCAGTTCAGTCAGAAAGGGCGTGGCTTCACTTGTACGCAGTAGCCAACGGAGAAATGACGCCGGCCCAGTTATATACAGTACTGTGAAGTTCAGCCTAATGTCAAATAATAATGCGAATTTAGCATGTCTCTAGTAATAATGTATTTCATTAGAACTATTTCTTAGTAGGCGTTACCAACAGACATGTTTTGACACTGTTTTTATCCATATTACGTGTTTATAAACGAAGCATTATAATGTGTAAAAAAATTACTTTTATTAACAAGTATAAAACGCTTGTGGTACATGGTATATTTTGGAAATAATTAAACACGTGATACATGAGGTGATTTTTCAAACGTTTGATTCAAAAGAGTGAAGAATCCGGGAATAGAATATAATCATGTCATTTTGCAGTTCTTTGCGATGGCGCTGGCTATCTCCCCGCTTCTGGTCGTTATCACGTCTAGCGTATTTGCTTATGAGATTAGCGTGCCTCACTCGCATTCGAGAATGTTCTGTGTTCCGTTCCGGAGTTTTGCATATTTTTGGACTGGGTTTTCCCGCGTCGTTTAAACGCTCGTTCAAAGAGTTTGGTACAGTTGTTATAATCTCGATATTGCTATTCTTCGAGCATAAATGTTAAGTTACTGATAGTCTCTTCACATTAATGAAAGTAATACGTACCAAAAGGAGAACGGTTTGTGCTTCCCTGGCCTAGGCTACGGTACGTATAGTCGGTTCACGACTGGAACAGACCTTTGAACAACACCTTAGTCGTCAGCTGCATGCAACGTTAGTACAAACAGTGGCAGGCCCGGGTACAGTTAGTTTGGCAGCACGGAGAGAGAATATAGTTTCAATGTTTTAACGGTTTTTTTTTTTTTTTTTTAATCTATTGCTTAAAATTGGGAGTAGGAAAGATTCCGAGAAAGTCTGTTCCAGTCGTGAACGGATTATAACTTCCACGCGCACTGGTCGTTGAGTAGGTCAGGGACGTAGAAGACTTTTGTTTTCGTATTTCCTGCTTATTTCATTGTATTTGAATTTAATCTAATCTGCCTAGAAAATATGAGTGCGGTTCTTAAATATTTATGCGAACTTAGCAAGCAAACAGAAAAACACACATTTCATGTGTAATTATGGCGAATTCATGGTGATATCTAGTGATGTGAATATAGTGACTGAATTATATACGAATTTTAGTTGGCGAATTTCACGGTAAATTTTTGTCACATAATTCGTGGTATCTTGCTGTATATTAACAGGCGGTGAAGATGAGTAGTGAGATATTCATATTCTAGAATTACTCATGAATGAAACTTACTACGAGGAACACCATTGTCGAGGACAACAGGCATGCTGTGTAGTTATTTTCCACAAACTGCAGTGAAAATAGTTGCTTCCACTTAAATTAAGCCGTGCAGGCGACATTTACCCACAGTGATCGTTCCTGAATTGTTTCCGTGTAGGAACTTATCCTGCGGGCTGTATCATTAAAAAAAAATAATAATAATACAAACCCTAACCGGGATGTGAGTATAAAGGAAAATTAATATTTAAGAAAATGTTATTGGGGGTGTCGTATTGAAATCATTGATTCATCTGTGAAAGGTACCACTCACTATTTTTTTATTCACGATTTGGACTAATCTTGAAGTCGACGCAGTAAACTCTTATTGCACTGATTAGAAAATTATTTGTTTGGGGGGTGGGGGGTGGGGCACTGTTCGGGAAAATCCGCCTGTAGTTTTATGCGGGAGTCTCATAGCCCCGACAAACACAGCACGACACGACAAAAACCGCAACCACGACACAACATTTACATATAACTTATTTTCAGTGTGACTGTTCGAATATACAGCCCGACAGTGAGGTTTACTGAACGCGATATCGAAGACTAGAATTTTTCGGGACCATTTAGAAGGCGCTGATTAACTAAACTAGTTTCAAAGGCAGTGGACGGACGGGAAATTTGGAATACATGATTGTGACAAAGTGTTATCGCTAATGTATACTAAGGTAAAATTATAATTTTCGATATTTAAAACAGTAATTTTCAAAACAAAATCTTTTAAGCTGCGTATTTGCCATTGTATGGAAAGCTTGCCATACAATTACATTTTCATAAAAATCATTTCTGATCTAGGAGCCACGGTTGCTGAGCGATTAGCACACTCACCTCCCACTAAGACGTTGGTCGGCGGGTTTTCTCGGGGATCTCCCGTTTCTTCGGGCCTTTCATTCCGGCGCCGCTCCTTATTCACTTCAATCACCCTCATCGGCTCTCAAGACCTCGCTGTTAAGAGCCGCCCTCTAATCTCTTCACTCACATTTCTAATCCAAAATTGCTGGTCGGACGACAGAATTGGTCGGGCGTACGTCTGATCTATCTTGTATTTCATTGGCTGTTTAGTTTTAAGTGTCGCGTCGTGCTTGTCGGGGCCATGTGACTTCGGCATTAATGGTCTGATTCACACCCACGACTTTCGATTGCAAGCCAAGCATGCGTGTGTTTCCGCGCTACTTAACACGCTTCGTATCTCTGTCGTGTTGAATGGCTGGAGAGACCTGGAAAATTCCGAGTTCAATGAGCTACTGTAAGCTAGAATTCACCGTCTCTTTTGTTTTATACATTAGTTCCATCATTGCTTATTTTAGTTCGTATTTTATAACTTTATTTTGGTAGATGCTATCTTTTTCTTAAGTTTTGTATTTCTATTATTGTTATTTAATTTTTTTTATTTGCATACGATCTTATTTCCCTTCTTAGCCAACTGTCCGAAGGAAATTTGGCTTATTCAATTACCCTAAAATCTGTCTGGAATGTATGTCCACACATCCCCCCCCCTCCCCGCAACGTTATCCCCTAATAACCTTTTTTAAAACCTACAACAAAATTTCACCGAACTAGGTACACATATATTATTTAATAAGGTCATCGAACTTTTATAGTTTTCGATCACCCTAGGTACTTATTTTCAAAATGACGGCGTTGTAACTTTTAGGACACTATGTCACATCTCGGAAACCATTCAATTTATTTAAGTCAAATCTGGCATTTTGGCAACGCATGACACAAGCATTGAATTTCTAAAACGATAATGTTATTGGTCCACAATTTTGGAAGATAGGGCAAGATGAATAAATAAAACTTTTCTGTTGTATCTCGCGAACTAAGTAACGAATTTAAACCAAATTTGGTGCGTTACAGTGCACGATGTAAGCACTGAATTCAGAAACCGACAAAGTTGTGAATACTCTATTTTGTAGGATTGTGAAATTGGAAAAATTAAACTTTTACATTATATCCCGGCAAACATTTAACCGATTAAAGCCATTGGTATGTTGGCACTTGGTGATATATGTATTGACTTTATAAAGTGTTGATTTTATTTATCCGCCATTTTTTAAGGTAGTACGACATGAAAAATAAAGCTTTTATATTATATTTCGACAAATATATTCATTCCAAATTGGGCATATAGGTAATACTATTGTAGAACATGTTCATACATGCGATTTAAATGGATAAGGGGTCTATTTTCAAAATGGTGGCAATATAAGTATTTTAGGTTGCAATGTCTACCATACCCTACAGTTTGACCAATTTTGAGAACACTTGTCATGCTGAAATTATATTTCACAAGCATCAAATATGCCAATACATCACCTCTTTTGTCCGCTGTTTTGTAAGAGATCGTCACAAGAAAAATTAATTTTTAATGTCATATCTCGGAAACAATTAACAGATTCCTACCAAATTTGGCACTTAAGTAACTCTACAGTACCTACCATCTAAATTTTTAAAAACTTCATCAAAATTATTGGCATCTATACCTATAGAGAAAAATAGGCTTATTCGTTTATCGATAACTCCTAGTTATATATATATGTGTGTGTGTGTGTGTGTGTTTGAGTAACAAAATATGATTTTGGGACACCTGTTTCTGGTTTAATAATTTTAGCAGGGGTTTTATTGAAGTCAACTTATCATATCTTGTTTTGTGTACTTTACATTTTAGTTGTTTCTGGTTAGATATATAATTTAGTTTGGGTATACAATCGAGCGGACATGATCCTCTCGTAGGTTTCGTGCTGGCGCAGTGTGATGCGATGATTGGGGCGTGTGTTTTGTTTTCTTTTTAATTATTGGCTCAGGATTTGACACGACTTGCCAACGAATGAACGAGTTACAAAAGTAACACAGCTTGTAGGAGTTTTTAATTCTAGCTAGCCCCCAAATAAATTCGCAAATTTTTCAATTATGCATGGATGAACTGCTTCTGCTCGTGCAGGGAGTCCCACGTGAAATTGTTATGTAGTGGCAAGATTAGAGAGAAAAAAAATACGCTTATTTAATTTTCGTACTGTTTATTTTTAAATACTTGTACCATATTGACTAAAAACGACCAGACATTGGTTTTGTACTTCTCCATTTTATTAATTATACAGTGACTTGAATGCTTGCAGAACAATTTAAGTTACCGTCAGAATACTTATCTTGTAGGATATTCATGGCAAAGTGAGCAGTTTTTTTAAGGCCACTCCCCCACCCTCTTCTTTGTATCAGGCAAAATAACCTAAAAATTATACTTTATTGTGGCCTTAGACGTTAACTTTTCAGAGCTGTATAATATGTATACTGTATTTATTATTCACATGGCAATTTTTATTTAAACAACTGGTGAAAAATACACAATTAAGCTGAAAGAAACTTTTCGGCAAGGGACTTAAAAAGTGGTCAAACTACCGTGAATCACTATATAGGCTGTTATCGATAAAGTGAGCACTTCTGAGGCCCCAGTTACTTCTCCATTTGAGCCATTTTTAATCCTTTAAGAACATTTTAAAACAAATACCCATATGTAAGTAATAAATATAGTGTGTAGATTCCACCGCACATGGAAGTTAAAGTCTAAGGTTAAAATAAAATATATTTATTGACTATTCCAAACGACAGGGCTTTCGAAAGTGCTCACTTTACCGTGAATAACCTATAACAATGATAATTTCCGATGATTCGGTGTGTTAATGGTTCATTTTAAGCTTGGTTTCACCTCGTTTGCAGAAATCCTTTGTTTTTCGTATCGAAATTTCTGTCTCAGAGTAATTACTGACGATGTACGATAATAGAAGATTTATTTACGAGTTGTTAAATATTTGTGTGCTTAATTTTAATTGTGTGCTATCTGCTAGTTGTAAACAGACAAAGAACATGTTTATATTTTATCAAGAAGTTCCTGCCCTTTTGCAAGCAGGAAATAACACACAGTGACAGATACAAAAGTATTAAACAGATGGCAAATGACACATTTTGTATTATCAAACATTTCCGGTAATACCTGTATAGCTGGAATTATGACACGAAAACGGAAGAATTTTCGCATAATATGTGAAGCAAAGCCTAAAGCCCAGTCGCTTGTTATGAATGACGAATGTCTTCCAGTCACGAGGTGGCGCGCACTCTCCATTTTCTATCCCCTTTGTTTTGCCTCCCTAGTTCCTAACCAGTGGGCGGGGGACCAGCCAATACTAGTGTAGACTGTCGCAAGCCTGTGTCCCTGGACGCCGTAGGTCACATTACTTCGACTTGTAACAGGATTACCGGAACTTGTAGGTCGTCCCTACCGTTCCCCTCCCCCCCCCCCCGTATGCCTTCGCCATCCTCCTACGTGCCCCTTACACAGGTATCCTATTCTACCCCCCACCCTCATCCGTGGTAATATCGTACCAATACGATGGAGTCGCACCCCCCCTACCCTTAGACATCGCACCCCCCCCCCCCCAACTCTTAGACACAGAAAGCTTAATTTATTTCCGATTCGATTTTGTTTAATTGCCCAGTCCAACATCGGCGATATAAGAACGGTAAATTATTAGAATTATTTGATATAAGTAAACTGATTATAGTTTTATGAATATTTTTCAACGCAATTGAAGATAAAAATATAGTTAAATTGATTCAATTTTAGAGACTGAAATACAATGTTCTGTTGTGTACCGACACTTGACAGCCCACAGTGGCCATTTATATTTTTGGAATGTAATTCCACATATTTTAGATGTGAATATTGAACACGTTTTTAATAAATGGGTGGAATTAGACGAGTGAAATGTTATGCAGAAAACTGGTAATGTGTAGTAGAGCCAACTCGTGAACACTTTTTTTTTTTTTTTTTACATTGGCACATTTGCACTGGGAAAAAATATAAGCGTTCCGCTGCTTTGCATTGAGTGACGTCTCTGGTACTTGTATGCTCGTTGGTTGCGCGGGTGGCACAACTGTCTACCCCCTCCAAACCTGGTACGTTTCGGATGGCCCCTACACTCTAAGAAACTATTAGTAAAAATTACCATATCGATGCGTGAGAAAGTGTGAATGGTAAACTATTTCCCCATACATCAATGGTGTCGTTTCTACATTCGCTCACGAAACAGTCAAATGCGTAGTGAAGTCCCCATCCTTGTATAGTAACGACGCTCAACATTCCTATATTTGCAGTCTGACATGTATTATTACAGTTACGGAAGTTTACAAGGAAATTGTTTTTTTTACAGTGTAGTGTATTACGTCGCCGTCTTCCAATCCGTCGAACGGTGTTAGAAATTTCAGTCGAGTAGTTGTTATTTAAACAATCTTCAATATTTTTAAGCAGTATCTATAGCTGTTCACGTTAAAATGAGCACTTTTGAAAGCCCTGCGTAAGATCTACTCGCACGCAAGTTGTGTATTATTCCGCCTTATGTATGATTAACATTGCCATGGGCCTCATCACTTTATTCATGCGTCGGTCAAGTGAAATTGTGAAATTATTATAAAAGTAAACATTTTAAAAACCTGCTACTTTTTACACACTGGTGCATTGAAAAAAAAAAAAACAGAAAGCGAAATTCATAATTTTAATTACCACAAATTTTTACCTACAGTTTTTATTCGACGTTGAGATATGGAACTACTTTCCATCTATCGTTACCAACTCTACCGGGCGCATGTCACTATGTGCGCCAGTTAAAATGTATGCAGGTAGGGGCAGTGACTTTATTCTAATGTTTATTTCACAAGTGCTCAGTTTATCGTGAAAAACCTCTACTTACAAATAGCTGTTATTGTCTATTCGCAGTTTCTTCACACTTTTTGAATCGAACCTTATGAAAATTCACCCCATCTATTACATATTTGGCTGTTTCCTAAATATGTCGTGTATCACAAGCGCCTTATTCTACTGTTAACATTAAAGTGTCTTATATTGTTGGTTAAGTCCAACTTTTATTTATATTTTATTTATAAATTATAAAATTTCGTTAATAATTACAGAGAGAAAATGGCTCTGTTGGTAATACCTAGTAGGAGATAGTTCTTATGCGAAATATTGTTACACCGAGTGTGCCATGAATACGGTGCGTTGTCTCTAATAATAATTGTGATAATTAAGTCGTAAGTCAGTGTTCGAAATACCGCTTTCGTACTTAGAAAATACTAAACATTTAAATCTTGTAAGACTAAGATTTTCATTCAGGAGCGCTGTAAAAAGGTGGCGAACAGGTGATTAGGCAGGCATAACCAAATTCATTTTTAATTAAATGAGCGAAAATATTTTTTTTTAATGTTTTTAAGTGGCGTTGGGAACAGTTGTTTAGTCCAATAGCCGGTTTATTTGCACGTAATATTATTTAAAAATCCTATCGGTTTCATTATCGCCCCCCCAAATTTCCATGACAGAACTAATCGGTGACGGGGCTTATTCTAAATTAACCTAGATTTACCGCCGTATTTACTCGAACATTATGCATCAGGCATATTTCTCGTGTAGTCAATGTCGTCACCAGAGTTAAGTCGTTGTTATTACCCCCCCCCCCCCCTTCTCATCACCTTCTATGGTTTGGTGAACAATCTGGGGAAAAAAATAATCACTGCATGTAATGGAACATTCTGTAAGATAATTTTACAGATTAGATCCGCTGATATAATCTCTTCGTAGTGGCATTTCCATATACGTCGTTACCCGACCTACGACGATTTATTCTTCCCATAACGTCTCACTGAAGTTTTGTGTGGTTGCGGGACCTAAAAACGCACCTTGCACTGTTTGCCATTTTATATGAAATCGGCCCACACAAGTGGTCCGATTTCAAACCGTCCGCTTTGAGTATTACCAACGCAATCCACCGCACTGAATGTTGTCATTCGTGTAATAGACATTGTTGGCAGCACTGCCCACTATAGCCCGGACGACTCACCAAGTCGTCAGTTTGCATAAAACGATCCATTGTACACCATGTACTAAGAGACGTCGTACGATTATAAAAGTCGTGCATTTCCTAGGAGAGTACGACATGACTTGCAGATCGTACGACTAAGATAATCGGACGTTTTCAAATCACATGCATAAAATTAATAATTTCTTCCAAGGCAGTTGCAATGTGTACGACTTCGAGTCGCGGGACCACGGTGGCTGAGCGATTAGCACACTCGCCTCCCACCAAGGCGATGATTCGGGTTCAACACCCGGGCGGGTAACCAGATTTTCGCAAACGGGGATCGTGCCGGACGATGCCGTTGGTCGGCGGGTCTTCTCGGGGATCTCCCGTTTACCCCGCCCCTTCATTCCGGCGCCGCTC
This sequence comes from Dryococelus australis, assembly GCA_029891345.1. Lineage (NCBI taxonomy): Eukaryota > Metazoa > Arthropoda > Insecta > Phasmatodea > Phasmatidae > Dryococelus > Dryococelus australis. The sequence goes on from CM057008.1 coordinate 31,154,915, forward strand.
CATATTCACTTCAATCACCTTCATCGGCTCTCAAGATCTCGCTGTTAACACTTTGCGGACTATGATCGTGTGTAGCTCGAGCAAAGATAATTTGAACATTTCTTTGTTGTTCAGAACAAAAAACTCGTATGGCTGTGCAGTCCTTGTTCTGTTAGCGTTTAACACGACCTCACAAGAACACGGCAGTGCATAACAATGCTATTGCTAACGATAAAATGTCTATTTTTGTAGCCACTTAAAGGGACATGATTGATTGTAGATCCTCTAATACTATAAAGGACATTTGATTTGGTCAGTATAATCTCGGCTCTCCACTGGTTGATGAGCGGCCAATAATGAATTCTGTAAAATACAGGGTATAGTGTCCGGTTTGTTATTGACCAATAGGATGATAGTGAGTTCTAGCACAGACACCAACAGAACCGGTGGATATAGGTGACTCACTTGTAATTTGTCTTAAGTGCCAGTAAATGTGTGCATACCTCAATGTGTTAAGAGCCGCCCATTTCTCTTCACTTATAAAAGGGCCCGTAACTCTGCCTTTGAGTAGCGTGTTGGCATGTTGTTTCGTGGTTTTTGTAGTTCGCGTTAAGTAGCAAGGGACTCGCGGTGGAAACGCACATGTACTTGTGCGTCGCGTCGCGTCGCGTCGCTGGTAATTTAATCGCGCGTTCGCCGGACGGTTTAATTCCATTGGCGTGTTGTCGCGGGCACGGTTTTAATCATCCGACGTGGGCGAAGCGGCGGGTTCCTCCGGGCATGCAGCACAGAGTAAAATAACAATACAGAGGCGCAATGGGCCGCTTGTCCCGCTGCACACTCCAGCGAAATCACTTCAGCCAGCAGCAACGTGTCGCAACGCGCCGTTCGCCAATCAGCGCCCGGTAACCCACTCGCAAGCCAGCAGCATGACCAATAGTCAGACACCTGAAAAATTCACGAGCTCAATGACCTGCAGGCTAGACTCTACAGCCTTATGTACAAATATGTCGATATCAACTGTCCCTTGGTTGTCTGCTGTCAAAGTGGAAGGCGACCTTTCTCCAGAAGGTGCCAAAAATCGCCTGGACCAATGGCTAACGTTATATATACACACGTGTTTCGAATTCTAGCTTCTCCCAAAAGGAATCCGCTCGCCGTCCACCAAGGCGAACTGGGTTCAATCCCCGGCCGGGACACACCCGGATTTTCGCATGTGGGAATCGTGCCGGACGATGCCTCTGGTCGCCGGATTTTCTCCGGGATCTCTCCCCCCCCCCCTTCCCATTAATTCCGGCGCCGCTTCATACTTACCCCAATCCCCACGTCGGCTCTCAAGACGTCGCTGTTAAGAGCCGCCAAAATGTTTTCACTCACTCGCCCCTGCTTAAGGTATACCTACTTGTATGCACATTGTTTATTATTCTACCATACGTGAAATTTAAAGTTGACATGGTCCTGATCGCTTTATGCATGCGTTGGTTAAGTGAACTCTGACATTATTATAAAAGTAAATATTTTACAAATTTGCTGATATTTACAGTTAGGTATATTTGCATTTAAAAATTGCAAAAAGGTAATTTGATTATTCACAAGTATTTACGTAACGTTTTTTTTTATTAAATGTCAAGACATGGAACTGCTTTGCTTCGGTTGTTGCCAACTTTACAAGGCCGAATTCCGGCCCGTGTGCCCGTTTAAATATTTATGTAGGTGTGGACAGTGGCATTTTTCAAAGGTTGGCTTCAAAAATGCTCCATTGACCGTGAACAGGCTATATCTGCAACGGATGAACCGAGTGAGGTGGCGATGTGGTTAAACTTTGTACTCGGATTCGGGAGGACCCGGGTTCGAATCCCGGTCCGGCCCGTCGGTTTTCCGTGGTTTTCCGAAATCATTCCAGGCGAATGTTGGGACGGGTCCCTAACAAAGGCCAATGCCGATTCCTTCCATTCCTCCCACGATCCCTCCTCGTTCCCTCTTCCCTGTGCAACTTGCGTCGTATCTAATGACCTCGCTGTCGACGAGACGTTAAGCCCAACTACCTACCTACCTGCAACGGATAAGGGGAGGCAAGAAAAATCCTCGTTATTGTCCGGCATCAGACTGAACTTCACAATACTGCCGGTACAGGAGCCGGAGTCGTTTCTCCATTGGCTGCTGCGTAGATGTGAAGCCACGGCCTTTGTGACTGAACTGCACGTGGCTGATGCACACAGTTGTGAAGTATTCGTTTAGAGGCACAGAGCTACTCCAGGGCGTGTCAAATAAAGTATGGTACAATGACAAACGTATTGCAAAGGTAAGCATGTTTAAAGTTTAACGTGTCCCCAGATAATAACGCGAATTTCGCAGGTCAGTACGGATGACGCGATGTTAGGGACATACGCAGAAGCAGTGGCTTGTGGTGAACTGTTGCAAGGTAAGCTGGCGTTAGATGTGTGCTGTACCCTGTTGCTTGGCTAGTTTACAATTGCACCAGTGAAACTGAGTTCTTCAGCTTATACCACAGGATGCGTGTGGTGGGTAGATACGTGCAAAATTCCCGTTATTATTTTAAGACAGAGTACATTTCATACATTTGTGATTTTGTACTGCATGCATCATTGGATTATAGTTTTTTTTTCCGGTCACAGCATGTACACCTTTGAACCAATAGAAAACCTCAATAACGTCAACAATTAAAACATTTCCTCGTTGCTGAAAAAGCCAATAAACAAATTGCACCGACCCAAGTATGTATAACACGAATTTTGCAGGTCCCTGGTAATGGGTAGGGACCAGAAAAATTCGCGAGTTCAATGACCTGCGGGTTAGACTCTATAGTCTTATATACAAATATGCCGATATCAACTGCGCATTGGTTATCTGCTGTCACAGTGGAAAACGGTGATTGGGCCAGCGTCCCCCAGGAGGAGTCAGACTCCGCGTGGACCAATGGCTAGAGTTATGTAAACACACGTGTTTAGAATTCTATCTTGTCTTGAAATAAATCCGCGAATTCTTCGACTCTCTAGTGGCTTGTGAGTGGTCGGTATGCATCCAGTTTCCCCCAGGCTCCTGCTGCGTGCACCGAGAATGTACAGAAGTTAGCAAGCACCGGCTCAACTTGCAACACCTCACCACTCGCCTCTGCGCAGGAGACGCAAATCTGTGGCCGAAGCACGGCAACTCCCGCACGTCGTGAAAGCTAGCTGTATTCACGCCCGTGACACTTGTGCTGCAAGTATGCCACCACAGCAGTCGTAAACAGCTGGGGACGTGTGTATGTGATTTTTTTTTCTCTCTTTCTCTGGCGTCGCTGCACACGTACACACACACACACACACACACTCGCCCGCACGTTCGGAGCCATGCACACACATCCGGTTGTAAGCCCCGCGCGGCCCGTCGGGTCAAGGATACGTTCTTCGAATCGAATCGTATTAAGGACGAATCCGGGTTTGATCATGGTTCCAAGGTAAAAGTGTTGCACCATCGAAATTTCATGATTCCGGATCTCCGATTCGCCGATCTTGGTTCCAAAGTGAGAGATCGATATTAAATATGTGACAGATTTTGCTATTGGTTCGTAAATATGACGTCATGTAAGTAGGTGCATTTTTCACTGTAGATAGAACTATATGTGCGATGTTTTATCTGTTTTAAGTGAAGTATTGTTGTACGAATTTTAATGAATAATATTCAAGTGCGTATAATGATTTTTTTTTATTTCCCAAGAAAGCAATCGAACTTAGTTCTATCTGTTGCCGAATTTTCAAACTACATTTGTCGACGATGCCTGCTGATCTCGGGTGGAGATTTCGAACCGCCATTTTCGGCGGTTCGAAAATAACTTCATCTCGATCTCCAGTCCAGCTCTGAACTCGAATGGTGCAACAGTTTTATTTGTCGATATTAGATCCGATCTCGGATCGAGTTTCGAACCATGATGGTGCAACCAGACAAGTCAGTTATTTTACTGGATCAACAGTTAATACTCCAGGGGTTCGCAGATAAATCTGTTAGTATGGTTATGGGTTGAGGAGGGGGGGGGGGGGCATTCTTTTGAATGCTGCTAGTCAAATACAAAACAGTTAATCTGATGATAATTTTCAGTAATACACAAATTTTACTGTCCCAAAAATAATTTGATCAATTCATCTTGTTAAAAAATTGTTTTAGTCAGACGATATGTGACTTAAAAAAAAACATGTTGTTGGACTAATTGACGCTTTCTTTCCGCGTGTACTTAGGGCCATATGCGTAACTGATTTGTATTCGAATGGGATTATGCCCTCTCACTTAAGTACTGTATTTTTGGACGACATTGTACGGGTATACAAAAAATAAGAATAATTGATTTTTAATGCAACATTTTTGGAATAGTCATTACTTGAGTTTAAGTAACACTTCGTTTTGGCTACATACAACTATGTGTATGGTTCAGTTATCTTTGGAGAGAATGAAGAGGAGGAGGAAAAAAAAAAGAACAAGAGGAGGTTGTAAGTTAGGTCGATTGAAAATACGTAAACCAAAAATTTGCTTTCCCTAGACGTTAATTCTATTCTTTATAGCATTGATTTAGGATCTACCTGGACACACTATTTTGATATAGCGTTGCTTAATTAGTAGGCTCAGGTGTTTTTCGCGAAAAGATTTCAAGACCAGTTGTACGCCAAAACACTTTAGTTCAAATGCACTTTCGTGGTTGGATTATTTTTAATGTCCCGTGTTCAGTATTGGAGTACTTTATTACGATTGGCTCAGTCAAATATGAACATGTCTTCTCACTTAGACATGCGGCCAATAACCAAAGGAAGTTGTGGTCATGGGCTTAGGATATTGAAGTATAGCATGGCCATAAATATTTTCGCGAAATACACCTCTCTCTCTGTCAATTAGTTCTTCAAAAGGAGAATCGCAACTTAGCTGGTTGTAAAAAAAAAAGGACAAAAAAAGGGGGGGGGGTGGGCGTGGAAAATTTGCTTGATTTGAATTAGACATTCATCTAGAATGAGAATGTAAATTCAATAAAAAAAATTATTTTTGTGGTGTATCTATTCGGCACTCGTTCACTCCACGCAGATTTTACCGCTTGGGTGGTGGACGTGTTGTCTTGTCGCACTAACGAACACAAACTGAAGACAATTCTCAATATCTCTCAACTACTGTGTTGGGAGAGTTTCTGTTGGATTACTCACTAGTACTCGCATCTTGCCATGATCCAATTCCGGCGTTTCAGGGGCCATTTGTCAGTCAGTACATCGGCGGCAATTTTGTCAGCCAGTACGCCTCGTAACTTCATGCTCTTGCATTCTACCTCGAATCTTCCTGATTGGTCATTCGTCTCCGATGACGTCCATCTTGGATTTCACTTCCGAAGGTTTCCTCGGGCCCCTCCCAAGTTTTCTTTATTTTGCATTCCACCTCCCCCCTCTTGTTCTTTCTCTCTCTCTCTCCCTTCGTTATCTCTCTCATTCTTGGAGGAGTTTTCTCGTATTCCTTCCATCGTCCTCGTCGTCCATCTCGTTTGTCGTCTGCTGGTGTCGGCCATCTTGTTTGTCGTCTGCTGGTGTCGGCCATCTTGTTTGTCGTCGGCTGTAGGTGGCCATCTTGCTTGCCGTCAATATTTGATTCCCTCGACCATTTCGCGAGGCCCAACTCCGTACTGTCACCTTCCCCTCCCCCTTTTCCTTTTTCAATTCATGGTGTAGCGGTAGAATTTAGTTAGAAAGAAAACGGATGTGGCCCGACAAATCTCCCACATCAACTATAAGCTGTTCTCGGTAAAGTGAGCACTTTTGAAAGCCCTCCCATTTGGAATAATAGTCAATAAACATATTTGATTTTAACCCTAGACGTTAACTTCCGAGTGCGGTGACATATGCACACTGTGATTATTACTTACACGGAAGTATTTGTTTTAAAAATGTGGTTAACACTTTTAAGGTCGGCAGACTTTTACCAGCTTTAAAGGAAAGCTAGACGTTAGTTACCAATATCCATACCGCTGTAGGGACAACCCGTGGTCTGTTGGTCCCTATTGTCTCTTAACGCCATTCTACTGGTCCAAACTACACCAGTATTTCCGTATTGGCCGACTGCCAACCAATAGATTGCCGAGTTTACTGTATTACAACCAAATGTTCTTTCGTATGTAACAGGCTGTACATCCCATCGTGTTGCTTTCCGTAACTAGACAAACATTTGTCGTTAATTTACGAATATCGTTGTTGATGTTATATTAGTTCATATTTTAAATCCTTATTGATAGGGAACTGATGTAAGTATACCAGGACCGATTTTGTTTTTTAAGTGGGATGAAATAGTCAAACAAGTTTTGCCCGAACTACACTCGGGTAGTCCTCAAGGCTCTAAAAGTATAAAGAAACTGCTGCAAGGAAAAAAGTTATGAGGGCCTCGAAAGTGCTCACTTTACCGTGAACAGCCTAAACGCATTGGTGATACGGTACGACGTGGCGGCTTCATTGATGCGCGCGCGCCTATTTTCAAACAGACTACTCGATACCCTGTTAACGGGTCTTGCATCTGATCTACATACTACATGTTGCGTAATAGCCTACTCCCCAGTGGATGGATTGCCGCTTGGCATGTATGTCTCCAGGCGTTGCGGCCATGTTGGAAGAGAGTGGAAAGATTTGGCCGGCTCTGAACATCGAAATCCTGAGACCCGATGAGGGAGAAGCGAGGTGAGTGTGGAGCAGCGCCGGTGTACAAGGGGGGGGGGGACGGGAGATCCCCGAGGAAACCCGCCGACCACCTGCATTGTCCGGCACGATTTCCGCGTGCGAAAATCCGTGGGAGGAAGACCCCGCCGAGAATCGAATCTTGGGGAGGCGAATAGTCTGACCATTAGACGGCCGCGGATCCCTACGGCCATGTTGCTGGCAAGTGAGACAGTTTTGCTTCCGCGGATGTTTCGCTTTTGTGTTTTTGAGTATTCTGTCTGAGCACAGTGTTTGCTACACCTTATTCATGAGAATCTCCGCCCGCCGAGGTCTGAGATCTGAACCGACGACCCCCAAGTTAGTCTAATTGCTGAGATAACTGATGACCCAAGTTTAAGTTAGTGTAGAATATAAACTTTCTCCTGATTGCCCACCAGTCACAAAGCAAAAACGTGAAAAAGCAGTAATTGGAGTTTATCCTTAATCGAGCGAAAAGTTGATCGTTTCTTAGTTTTTGACGTAATGTGCTTATAATTAAGATTTGATCTAAATAAATCCAAGCTAATGCTGACTATTTCTAGCAACTGCTTAAACTTCCATGAGGTTATACATGTTCCTTTTTAAAGCTGTACAGTTCTTCATACTTCCTACGTCTTTTGTTTTTTTCTTCTCCATTCCCGAACCAATATGAACCCGGCCATTGTGTTAGTCAACAACACTTGAGTAGCTGATACATTACATGAGGAACCTAACGGAAATTTCAGCAGTTGCTCGTAATATAAAGAGAGCAGTAGCTAGTTTTATTTATACCCAATATCGAGGTTGAGAAGGTCGAGGAAAGCTGCAATGTACCGTATTTGTGCGCACTAAGTCTAATAATATCTTACATAAGAACTATTTCTTAGTAGGAATTACCAACACGCATATGTTCTCCCTGTCTAATTATAAATAAAATATTGTAATTTCTAGATAAATTATAAATAAAATATTAATTTAACAAACCAGAAAAGTACTTTCATATATATTTTGTGTTAGCACAATTATAAAACGCTTGTAATATGACAACCAGGGACGCCATACATTGGGTGATTTTTCAAAGGCTTGATTCAAAAAGTGTGAAAAAGATCCCGAATGGACTATGCTAATGAATTTGCCGTCGAGAGCGGGCGACAAAACTTGCTGCCAGGTCGCCGACTTTTTTTCTAAGGTTGGTTTCAAAAGTGTTCACTTTATCGCGAACAGCCTTTTACACATTTGTGTACGTTAATCACGTGTAGGTAATATTTGGTCTGTACTGCACACTGCGAAGCTGAGTGGCCAATTATTAGAGACAAGAAAAACTCGCTGTTTCATTTCGGGACAAGCTAGAATGCAAAACCTCGTACGTTTGTATTGCTTATGCTATTGTTCCACCCGTTAGTTTACACCTCCTGGACAACTCTGAGCCAATAAGAAACAGGCAGTTAAATGCAGACCCAATCACCGCTTTCCTCTAATACAACACACAACCAATGAACAGTGATATTTGCATGATTTTACGTACGACTATGGAGTATTGCCTAGAGGTAATTGAACTCGCGAATTTTTCAGGTCTTTACCAATTATCTATCCTGTGGGTAAATGATTCGCAAACCGTCTTACTACTCTAGATCATAATTGGTTCATACAAGTGTAGTCGAAAGTATAGCCTACAGCTCACATTGGCTGTGACAACGAAACAAGTGTTCTGCTGACTTAAGTACAGCACGCATCATAGAATTCTTTGTTTTAAACACCTGAAACCGTTAATTAAAGTGGGTCTGAAAGGGTTCAATAAAAAAAAACTTCTCTGAAAATTACATAGTAGCTATACGAGCACTTGTTGGTGTTTTTAATAGATTGTTTTCACGTGTGTATTTGGCACCTAGCTTAAAAAAAACTTTTACTGTGCACGTGCCTTAGAAATGTTCAAAAGGGCTGCAATTTCTAGTGTTTTTCTTTTCCTTCCCTTATTCCGACAATTTGCCACCTAATGTTCGGTGATACACTTTTATTCCCCATTTTATACACAAGAACGGCACGAAAATTCCACTGCAGCTGTATGTCTCTACATGTATGGCAATAATCGGTGAATTTATAATTTCCCGGTAGCAAATCTGTAATGTTTTTTTCTGAGTAGAAAGATAACTAATTCCGGATACCCATATCGCTAGCTTAACTTTCCTTGGATACCTGATACAGCGTATTCGAGAGTAGTGAATTACAACTTACCAATGATAAGCTATTCTTAACTCCAGTGTGAATACAAACATTATTTTATAATTAAATGCTATTCACGATAAAGTGAGCACTTTTGAAATCAGCCTTAGAAGAAAAATCACTGTTCCTACCTGCATATATTTTAACATGCGCACTGAGTGACATGCACACAGTAGAGTTGGTAATTATGGATGGAAAGTAGTTCCATGTCTTACACTGTAAATCGGAATCGGTTATTTTTTACTGATTGTCAGTTGAAACTGCTCCTTCCGGAATCAGTAGAAAAAAAAACTACTAATATATTCAGTTAAATGAAATCCACTAATACAAACAGTAGAAAATCAATTATTTATAGTCGATTAATAAAAAGCACAAGGTTTCAAAACCGTGCATGACGGTTTGAAATAAATTAGGTATACGATTGTTTTGTCGCAAAACAAAATTATTACATGTACATACAAGGAAATCTTGGAAGTGGTTGGTATCGAACCGCCACCCCAAAACGCGACACATTCCCTTGTTTCTTTTGGCTGACGTTCTACCAACTCTGCTACTTGAGATAAACTGCCTCGCATTTGCGTAGTAACATAAACTTACAATGGCGAACGGCTGTAAGTTTCGTAATGTGAAAGTACTTCATGTTGTCGAAATATACACACACTATGCGTACGTAGGTACATGTCTTTGTAAGGCTCGAAAGTCATTCTAAGTTAAGTTTAGTTCAGATTGTGTGCTTTAAAAGAGAAATATTGTGGTTTTAATGGTGTTGTCGATGTTTTCTATGTATCTGACATTTTACTATGCTACGAGATTGTACAGCATGAAACTTGTATTTTGCAGATACAGATTGAATAGTAATAACTGTACTAATTAGATAGTGGAGCGTTAGAAACAATGCAATTTTTTATAAAAATTTTCGTCCCCTCATTATTTGATCTGTTAACTTGCAGACCACAAAAAATTTTTGTTGGTGTAAATCCACCTTCCTTGTTGAATCACCGCTCTATTGAGTCAGTAAAATTATCACTGATATATATGTCACTAAAAATAACAGTTAAAATCTGTAGTGTCTCGCTGCATTGTAAACTGGCGGATACTAGGGACATCGATAACCTCGTACATTGAAACCACACTATTTATCTTTTAAAGCACAGAATCTGGACTAAATGAATGATATATTGACTTTCGACCTTTGCAAAGACATGAACTTGCGCAGAAAAAAAAATATTTCAACGACAAGAAGTACTTTCACATCACGAAATTTAACAGCAATATTTGACATTACATCTTGTGGTTCAGTAGCCATAATACGAGCACACATTTGGCTGTGGTAAAGTAGGACAGTGGATATGGCTGATCATGAAAGCTTCAGCATGCTTTGCTTTATGGGCGGAGGTTCGAGCCCAACCACGTCCAGAAACGTTTTTGTGTAGACAATATTTGTGTTCTGCGACGAAATAAAACCGTACCTAACTTACATCACATAGGAACGCTTTGTGTTTATTTATTAATAACAACAATAAATTAGTATTTTTCTACTGCTTGAATTAGTAAATTTCTTTTAACTGATGAATCAGTGATATTTTTTCTGCAGATTCCGGATGAAGCAGTTTTAACTGACAATCAGTAAAAAATAACTGATTCCGATTTAGAGTGTAACGCCGCATAAAAAGTGCTAGGTAACTATTTGCGATAACTTTAATTATTTCTTTCACTTTCTGCTTTTATTAATGCATCTAAGTGTAAACATGACCATATTTGTAAAACATTTACTTTTCTAATAATTCCACAGTTTCACCTTACCGATGCACGAGTAAAGTTATGAAGCCCATGGCAATGTTAATTTTACATAAGGCGGAATAATACGCAGCGTGCATACAAGTAGATCTTGAACAGGACTTTCAAAAATGCTCACTTTTCCGTGAACAGCCTATATATATATATATATATATATATATATATATATATATATATATATATATATATATATATATAGTTTGTGACTAAACCGCATCATCACTGACAAACCACTGAACCAATTGAGACCATATTCACACCATATGTTATTGAGGTGGCGAGTAAGGTTTTTAGTTATGTTTCATTCCGATAGGTGGCACTGGAGTCCTAACTTCTATATTTATGGGCCGATTTTGCTCATAGTTGCAGGAAATGTTTGTTGATCTGAAAGAGAAAAATGCCAGCGATACCACGTTCAAACATAGGTCGACGTACCAGACGTAATAGAGAGGACGCATTGAGACGGCAAAATAGAACGTGAAAGAGGCGGAACAAAGTTCGCCGGTATCAGCTAGTTTTATAATAAATTTTTACAAGGTAACATGATGAACCCCGTCGTAACTCGACGTTAATCGGCCTTCACTGTGTTTGTTGGGCGCACGTTATTCCACTCCTCGCCTTCAGGAGGGACGTTCTGCAAAATTTAAAGGTGGTCATAAATTCGCGCGGGGTTTTGCTGCCGGCCTTGAGATAAGCAGCATCGCCGCCTCTGTGCTCTATCTCGCCCAGCATCTGACGTCCATAAACCTCTAGCGAAAGACGTCTGCCACGAAGTCAGTGCTGAGTTTGCACGTTTACGAGCCCCCCCCCCCCTTTCCCCCCCTGCGTTCAGTGTTTTTTTTTTTTTTTAGGGGACCTGTGAAAACAAAATGCTTAACAAAGTTTCACCTCGAAATAACTACTTATCATGTTGGATAAATGTAGGTATATGCTGTTCACGGTATAATGAGCACTTTTCAAAGCCCTGCTTAAGATCTACTTGTATGCACGTTGTGTCTTCTTTCGCCTTATGTAAAATTGACATTACCAGGGACCTCGTCACTTTATTCGTGCGTCGGTCAAATGAAACTCAAATTATTGGAAAAGTAAATATTTTACCAATTTGCTCATTTTTACACTTCAATTAATTAAAAAAAAACAGAAAGTGATATAAATAATTTACATTATCACAAATAGTTACCAAACACTTTTTATTCGACGTTAAAATATGGAACTAGTTTCCGTCCATCGTTACCAACTTTACTGGGCTCATGTAACTCAGGGCGCCCGTTAAAATTTATGCAGGAAGGAGCAATGTATGATTTCAGAAGTGCTCACTTTATCGTGAACAGCCTTTAGTGTGTTTAGACCCTTGGAGGCATGTGCTTTTTATTATCTCATTCAGCTACCACTATACGAAAACTTTGAACCCGAGTTGAGTGTAGCTTCTATGGAACCTGCACACCATGCGTGGAAGGCGGAAAATCTTGACAAGTTCGCTACATAAAGGCGAGGCTTCATAACCCTGTGCGCACTGAGTAGGCTGCCAGTTGCCGAGCGGCTGTTCGCACAGCATGGGGATAACGGCTGTCTTAACCGTGTTGCACGCCGTTAGTTCGTTGTTTCGTTACAAAGGGATTGATACGGTCCAGTGACAAAACTAACACACGTTTGAACGGTATAGTCGACTCACAGCTACTTCCAACTTTTCTGAAGCCCCGTTGAAGTTCTACTTTCAGGATATTCCTCCACCACATGCAAACTAAGCTTACGTCTTGAAAATTACGTAATTTTACCTGAGAACTGTTTCTTTGTTGGTATTACCAACACACATACTTTCTCACTGTATTTATTCGTTTTAATTGTGAATACATTAATATAATTTATAGGTAAAATTTAAGTACGTGTTCAACTTAAAAATAATATACTTTTGTGTTAACACAAGTACCAAATGCTTGTGATAAATGAGATGTTTAAGAAACAACCAAATACGTAATACATGGGGTGATTTTTTAAAAGATTCAATTCAAAAAGTGTGAAGAAACCGGGAATAGGCTATAGTTGAATTAGCTGAATTATCCGATGTGGTATTGCAGTGATTGCTGGGCTAGTAAAGGCTGTTCACGATAAAGTGAGCGCATTTGAAATCAACCTTAGAAAAAAGTTACTGCTCCTACCTGCGTATGTTTTAACGGGCGCACTGAGTGACATGCGTCCAGCGAAGTTAGTCACGATGCAGGGAAAAGTAGTTACATATCTTAACGTCGAAAAAAAATAGTTAGGTGATCGTTTGTGATGACTTAAATTTATTTCTCTCCCTTTCTGTATTTTGTATTGCATTGAAGTGTGAAAATGAGTGGATGTATACAATATTTACTTTTCTAATAATTTCGCTGTTTCACTTGACCGACGCATGAATAAAGTGATGAGGCCCATGGTAATGTTAATTTTACATACGGCGGAAGAACACATAACGTGTATACCAGTAGATCTTAGGCAGGGCTTTCAAAAGTGCTCATTTTACCGTGAACAGCGTATAGTATGTTTTAATATGGCCGGTTGAGTAGGCTACCGTACGGTTTGCAGCTCTTCGGTAGAAAAAAAAATCATTTTAATTAAAAACTTGTCGACGTTTTTGTGTTGGGTTTGCAAACTCACTCCTGTGGCATTTTTGGCCGTGACTTAACCATTTAATGCGGTAATAGTGAATATAAGGGTGTGCTGTGCATTCCTGCAATATTAAAAGGGTGTTGTACGATGAAATAAATTTCATCGAAGGCAAATCTTTAATTGCCGAACTATTAGCGTTTAGCCTCCCAACTTGAGTAGAGTAAATCTTAAATGAAGTTATCGTGTTAGGAGTTAAATCATGTTATTGGCTCGCTCTTACTAAAAATCTCCCAACCCTCGTCTTAAGGCCATTGGTGCATGAAAGCAGTATATTTATATAATTTTTGTCATAACTTGTTCCACAGCGGGGGTTTTTTTTTCTTTCAAAATGTTTGGCTCGTCAAGACGTAAACAACTTTTAGCACCTTCTTACGTCGTTAGATATTCACTTCCTTCGTTATTCTCGGAACACTGATTGCAGATAAGAAAACAAAAATTCTATATTTTCTTCCATCAGTGCTCCGATAATAATGAAGGCAGTGAACATCTAACAACCTAAGAAGGTGCTAAAAGTTGTTATTTACGTCTTGGCGAGTCAAACATTTTGAAAATTCTGCTGCGAAACAAGTTATGACAAAAATTATATAAATATACTGCTTTCGTGCACCAATGGCCTTAGAGAGTCTCATTGTTCTCGTTGCACGGACGGACGTGAAGATCAGGTACTTTTTTTTTTTCTTTACATTTCTTGGGTTTATAACCACCTTTAATTTTAGGGGGACATACGTCCTCTCCTATCTCGCTTCAGTTTATGTTTTATTCATGGGGACGCTCGTTCGTACTTTCGTTTTAAGAGCGCTTCTCTTCGAAACATTTCCTCGGGAATGCATTCAGAGAAGTGGTCCACTCTGCCATTTCGACTTCTACGTTTAAATCCCCCTTCGGATTTAGTGTTACGAATGCGTTTGCTTCAGATGTTTCAATTTGTGTCCGAGCGTCGCGCGATGCTATAAATTTAGCAGCTCTCCAAAGATTTTCCCATATTTTGTGGCAACTCCCATCACAATGCCTCCGCCTGGTGTATAAATGGAAGCTTCGTCTATTGTGACAGTTCCATCTGGCGTTCCTAAAAATGAGTCCTTCGAGTCCGATTACAAAAAAAAAAATGTTCGTATAGTGCAATTTTTTTTATAAAGATATTTTAAGTCTTGCAAAGAGTTGTGAAGAATTGATTCAATTTCACCAAACACAGCTGGTATCTTAATTAACAAAATTTTCTCGCCTAGTATTTGTTCAACCAACGTCTTTTAGGTATTACTTGGAAAGTTAACTCATTATTATAAAAAATTCCTGGATAGTTCATAACCTGATTCAGTTGTACGTAAGCAGTTTAGTGTAAAATATTGTTTGAGACATATTTTACATTTTTTTTTTAATTCTTATCAAGACTGAATAATTTAAAATTATAATAGTTAGGTATGTAGGGCAAAAACTTTTTGCAGGCAGCGAGGTCATTATAGAAGGAATAATAAATTTGACCTAAAAATTATACGGACTTTGAAAAAATAGCACCTAATTCTTGTGTTGTTGAATGAATGTATTGCTATTTCTATATAGAATGCTTCAGGAAGCACAGTTTGCAAGAAAGCCTTCTACAGGTATGTCAATCATAATAAATACTCTGGTTGTGTGTAGAGTAATAATAAAGTAGCAACAGTATTAGAAATATTTTTAATAAGCAATTTTTCTGTATAGCCATTTCTGTATAAAAACGATAATTTTCGTAGTTGAAATGAATGGCAAAAAAATAAATTATTTAATATATTTGTAAACTTTATTTCTATATTTAATATTATATACACGCGGAGTAATTATTATAATGGTCTTGGGTGATGAAGGTGTTTGTGTAATATATGCTTTTTGAATCATCCAGAATGTAAATACGCTTAAATTTTGATTGAAAATAGGCAATTACTAATTTAGTTATTCAAACATATAAATAAGTGAAATATAGCACAGTATTTTACAGTGCTACAAAAAAAAAAAGCGTTTTTCCTATGGTCATAAAGGACCTCCCCACCCCCCGATCAGTTTCCTACCCTTATTTTTAAATATGTTTTGTTCTCCTTTTCACTTTCCTTTCTATATCCCTTCGTTTCCTTTTTACCATCCCGTTGCTGTGTTCTCTCATTCCGGCTGTCTTCTACTTCGTTTGTTTATTTTTCACGTTTGGGGTTTTGGAGATTTCCCCCACCTCCATTTACTTACTATCTTTCATATCTTTCAATATCCATTTGTTGTTCCTTTATCTTCATTGCTGCGCGGAAGGGTGTATTCATACTGGCATGCTGGCTTTATCTTCATTGCTGCGCAGAAGGGTGTATTCACACTGGCATGCTGGTTTTGTTTTACTGTTCATATTATTGCCGTATGTTTTTTTGTAATTATTCTTCATTGTATAACAAACAACATTTATCAATCAATATGCGTTTTTCTTTCATACGCATTGTAATTCGTACTTTTTAACAGTGTAGGCAGTGCCGCAAGTTGTACAGTCGGCTCCAATGCTGCATTGAAAGGCACAGAGTAGATAAAGACACAGAGGCGAAATGGCGTAGCGGTGCCTTTGATGTAGGCTAGTATCTACTCTCTGAATGGCTGCGCGAGGCTCCGTGAACGGGCTTATGTCTGATTGGCTGCTGCGAGCTGTGAAAGATTCCCCATTGTCTGGGCTGCGGGCTGACAAGTATAGGTAATAGTTTATTCGCTGTTTCTTCGCACGTTTCGAATCAAACGTTTTGAAAAAAAAAAAAAACGCCTCGTGTGCAACGTGTTTAGTTGCTTCCTAAATATGTCTTGTATCACAAGCGTCTCCTTCTTGGGTTAACATGAAAGTTCCTTGTTTTTAGTTAAATTGAACTTCAACTTACATTTGATCTATAAATTACAATATTTCATTCATAACTAATATGAATAAGACAGAGAGAAAGTATATGTGTTAGTTATGCCCAGTAAGAAATAGTTGTTATGAAAAACATTATTTAAGGATATTGCCGATAAAGTGAGCGCTTTTGAAAGCACTTCCATGTGGAATGATTGTCAATAAATACATTTTATTTTGCCATAGACGTTAAATTCCGAGTGCGGTAGAATACACACACTACGTTAGTTACTAAGATGTCAATATGTATTTAAAAAGGTTGTTAAAGGATAAAAAATGCCTGAAAAAGTAAAAAAGTAACCAGGGCCTCAAAAGTGCTCACTTTACCGTGAACAGCCTATACGCTGCGTGCGCACGAATGCGGAGCGTTGGCCCACTGGTGCATGTGTCTAACCTTTGTTTGCATGAGGAGGAGGAATATCCTGGAAGTAGAACTTCAGCGGGACTTCAGAAAAGTTGGAAGTAACCGCGAATGGACTGTAGAAAGTGCTGATGGTGAAAGGCGTTGCGACGTGTTGTTAGCTGATGACGCCATTTTGCTGGCGTGTGCGGCTGGAGTTCGCGGAATAGGCGTAAGGCTTCGCCTCTGTGTTCCTAGGTATTCTGTGATGCTAATTTATTATCCATTCACGGTTACTTCAATCTTTTCCGAATCCTCGCTAAAGTTCTACTTCCAGAATATTCCTCCGCTTTATGCAACCAAAGCTTAACTAATACTAAAGTCTGTTCACGTTAAAGTGAGCACTTTTGAAACCAACCTTAGAAAAAAGTCACTGCTCCTGTAGTCCATCTACGACTGGAGCAGACTTATGAAAACCAACCTATAATAAACACCCTGGCCATTAGCTGCATGCATAGCTAGTAAAAAAAAAAAAGTGGCGGATGTGGGTACTGTAACTGCATCCGCCACTTTTTTTTTACTAGATATGCATGCAGCTAATGTAATGGCTAGGGTGTTCTTTCGAATGTTGTCTTCATAAGTCTGTTGCAGTCGTGAATGGACTATACCTGCATGTATTGTAACGGGTGCGCTGAGTGACATGCACACAGTAAAATTGGTAACGATGGATGGAAAGTAGTTCCATATCTAGAGCTAGTGACTTTTCGCGAGAAAAAAAAAATGTGAGTACATGGTAGACTTCAATACTAAAGGCTGTTCGCGATAAAGTGAGCACTTAAGAAATGAACCTCGGAAAAAAGTCACAATTTCACAGTTTTATTTTACCGATGCATGAATAAAGTGATGAGGCCCATAGCAATGTTAATTTTGCATAAGGCGGAAGAATACACAACGTTAATACAAGTAAATCTTAAGCAGGGCTTTCAGAAGTGCTCATTTTACCGTGAACAGCCTATATAAGCACCGAAGAGCAGTTTGTCTATTGCCATTGGTTGATGTCTGCTTGAGCAAGTGTCTTCATATCTGACCGGGCCACTCAGAAGTCACTAACAACAGCACGGCTCCTACGAGATTCGAGTGCAGACAGTTAACACGTGTGAAAGAGTAACTCAGTCAATCAAGATAGGTATACGATCCTACAGGGTTTTGTAATATAACTTGTCTTGAAATCTATTCGCGAAATAAAAATAAAAAATAAAAAATGTTAGGTGACCATTTGTGACGACTTAAATGATTTCTTCAGCTTTCTATTTTTTTCGCTGCATCAAAGTGCAAAAATTAACATGTTCATAAAATGTTTACTTTTCTTATAACTTCACAGTTTCACTTTACTGACGCAGGGCTAAAGTGATGAGGCCCACGGCAATTTTAATTTTAGATAATGCGGAAGCATACACAATGAGTGTACAAGTAGATCTCAAGCAGGTGTTTCAAAAGTGCTCATTTTACCGTGAGCAGCCTATAATTAGCTGCACCGCCCCTTGCAGTGGGTGCCAGAGAATGTGAGCCTTAGGGATTGGGAAGTCTTAGTAGCAGTCACTCATTTTCACTCATTTTTCTGGGGGGGGGGGCGGGGTGGGCACGGCACGCTAAGCTTTTATAGACAGGGGGCAGTGGGTCAATCAAAGTTTGTTGTACAAACAGGGGGCTCGCAGGGAATCTATAGTGCATGCTACCTTAGCTTGTGTGCGTCCTCCCTAACGTCCCCCACGACCTTTTTAAATACATATTGCCACGCAAGTAATAAACACAGTGTGTACATTCCACCGCACTTGTAAGTTAACATCCAAGGCTAAAATAGAATAAATTTATGGACTATTATGCCAAATAAGAAGGCTTTTGAAAGTGCTCACTTTACCGTTAATATCCTCCCTATAGGCGTACACAGGGGATTGCTAAGTCTTGCGCGATCAGTTTCACCCGCGAAAACTCATTTCGGTGTTTTGTCGCCATCGCGAATTCCGAGTGTTAGATCATGTCAGTATTTGCGCTCTTTCTCGCCTCAGTTGATGCTAATGGCATTTTATTTACCTTGAAGAATTGTCGGTGGACGGTTGCGTCCCGGACATTTTGTGTGCTGTTGACTTGGTAATTACCTCTTTGGTCCGCAGTTACTATTTTTTCTTTCCTATTGCGGAGTAACGTCATCTGTAACTTGAAGGAATTCCGTGTACGAGGCAGTTACTTGCTCGCCCACGCGAGCATAAACAGAGGTGAATAATTCCAAGTTCAGCGATCCGTGGTCTCGAAGTCAACAATTTCCCTGCATAATCGAGACGTCGTCATTTATCCACTGTGCCTGCCGGCAGTTTCAGCGTGATTTTATCCTCCCTTCGGTTGCGAGTTTATTATTGTGTTGCCAACTTACTAGTTGGTGAAATAAACTGTGGTGTGCTGTTAAATACGAACATAAATTTTTTCCAAAACATGTTTCAAAATAATGAATTTTATGAAAGTAGATATTTTTGTCAAATGTATTGAAAAATAAAATAAATTTAACAGAAAAATAAACTACAAGTCTTCAAAACAAACAGTGACAAAATTTAAATGGTGTTAACTAGTGATATGGCTGTTAGTATTATAAATAAGAATTCCAAATTAATTCTACTAATATTTAAACAAAATATTACAAATTGTAATAAATATTAAAATTATAAATATTACAAAGAGATTTTCAAAATAAATTACATTAAGTTATGTTCAAATTATATTTAAGGCCAGATTGCCACAACTAAAATGTATAATTAGAAATAATAGCGAAACTAAAGTTAAAATAATGTTAGTAATTAAAATTTGCAAAACTATTAGAATATATTATAAATCAGTTAATGAAATTCGAATTTATATAGTATGAAATATCTGTATCATACTATGATTTATAATTTTTAAGATTTAACATCCCTTCATCAATTATTTTGTCACATTGTGTAGATTTCTATGATATTTCACTTATTTTCACGTAATCTGGAAACATTAACTTAACCATTTTCATATGTTAAATTAAATCGTGATTTTAGTGTAGGTAGTCATTTCAAAAGGTACCAGACAAGAGGGAAGAAATCATGTACAGAAGCGTTAGAATTTACTGATTCTATCGTCGAGATGCTATACATATATTTTTGTTCGTATCAGGCTTCAGTCGGTTAAAGCAGTAATGTTTCTTATCCCTTTAGTTCTTCTCCCATTGTATTATTTCAGTTCTTTGCTTGCGGGATTTTTCTCTATAGTTTTAATGTTTTATTAATGTCGTGTCGTCATTGAAATATTTAATTTTCAGTGCGATATGTAGCGCTTGTTTTACTGCACAGCACGTCTCTTAATCGCTAAACCTAAATCGGCCTTGAATACGAAAAATTAAGGAGTAAAATAATTAGAATTTTACTAATTTTCGGGTAAAGTAAATGACAAAAACATACCTGTATGAGGTGGCTGAAACTCAAGAAGCGAATTCTCGACTGCAAAATTGAGTTGCTTCTCCAATATTAACATGCGTGATGTGCAATCTGAAGAGAGTGCAATAAATTTCTGCATCCCCCCCCCCCCCTCCAAGTAACATAAAAATACCGTAACAAGAAATTTTTGTTCCTATAGTCTGTATAGAAGTTTTTGAGTACGGCTACTGCGGCAGATTTAGCCACCTACGGCTTATACTTGGCTCATTCTTCGGACAAATCGTGTTCCTGCAAGATATTTTTATTTCACAGCACACCCAAGCCTGTGATTTTGTGTGTATCTGTGGTTCAAATATGATTCATTTTTGTTGCTTTGTATTTCCCTGGGTACTGAGTTGTATTTTTTAAGCGCCAAATGAAAGGTATCCACTGTGCAAAAAAAATGAATGTCACGTTAACCATCAACGCCAAGTTAGTTAGTGGAGAATAGACTCTGTCCTTGCGGCTGTAAATCACACGTAAGGCATGATTTACAACAGCCCGTCGCGTACGTCCGTCATTCGCCCGTCCGTCATACGTTCGTCCGTCTCCCAGCCGAGCGATTTACAACCAAACTTCGTACGTCCGTCGAACGTTCATTGCTGCAAATTAATAAAAACAAAACGGTTTACAAATAGGAAAAACATTCTCCATAAAAAGTGAAAATCTTTTGCGGTATTGCGTTTCTAAGTACGCAAAACATCGTACACGTATACGTAACAGAAATTAATCTATGTAAAAAAAGAATTTTAATTGCATATAGAACATAATTTTATTATTTTTACTAATGCGCAAAAGAAGGTCGTGTTTCCAAACTTAATTATTAATTAATGTTCAGGAAAAATATAACTTAAATTTAATTTTACAATTACATGAACAAACATATAACAAAAGACAGCTAAAACAAAACACTGCGCACACTAACAGCTTTGTAAAGAACTCGGGAGGAATGAGTAACAACACGTGCAAGTTTAGAAGGCTGTAATTTCGCCCGTTCGCCCGTCAAAAGTTAAAACTGGGCGAGGTTTTGGCGGACGGACGGGTAGAATTAATGACCATCTCTGATTAGCTGTTGGTCACGTGATTGACGGATGACGGATGGACGGACGCGACGGTCGTTGTAAATCCTGCCTAAGGCGGATGTGAGTATGTGGAGGTTAACGTCTAATTGAGAAGGCTTTCGGAAACCACTGCGTCAAATATCGTGATAGGTTTTTCGTAAATCTGCAGCAGATCAACCTGTGTGATGGATGTCTGCAGAGGAAGAAAGGGATGGACATTTTCTTGTTTGTATGTTATATTAAAATGGATGGGAAAACGTTTTGAAATTAATTAAAAAAAAAGGCATTTCTCACACCTACTCGTGGGAATAAATGGGTCGGAAAGTGCTGATCAGACATGTCAGTGAGGTGCTTGGCTGGAAGGTCCCGTCTTCCCGGCGCTGGAACTGCGTCGCAGATTTTTTGAAATATTCGTTTTTCTACGAAACTATTAAACGTGCGTCTAATGCGCTGGTTTACGAGAAGAACGCACACGTATCAATGCTTGTTGAGTGCTTTCAAGACGTACCGCGCGTTAGGAACGCCATTTCAGAGTACACGGAAGTGGCTAAAAACGGCTTTTCCAAAGTTCTGCATCTCTAAATATAGGCTTCATATACACACAAAACTACTCAAGGGTCCTGCACTTGACCTTCCCACAGACTTTACAGTAGTAAAATAACATTGATCTGGCGTGATCAGGCCTTAAGTAACACCCCTGCCTGATCACACCTTTGTTCATTAAACCAGAGCGCGAGCGGAATTGCCGTAACTTATTGCGAAAAAGCCAGGTGCAGAAACCCCCTCCACCGAACAATCGGGAACGTGTATGTCTAAACAACGCATCGGTATAGGCCAGCACAATGCTGGGCACGGCCTTTCCTCATCCGGCCAGCAACGAGAGAATATCACGCAGAAATGGGTATGTCCAATCGCCGATAGCCGCCTACCAGAACAGCCTCCAGGACCAGGTTTCAGGTGGGGACGCTCCATTTAGTTTGTAATATTATGGTAATTAGATAATAAATTCAATATAAGCTCCCCCGATTAAGTAATGTTCAACATGGCTAATAAACCCACTCATTCACAGTAGTGATCTACCATAACTCTGTCAGCTACGCCCTAACCCCTTTCTTGTATAGAGTTAACAAACTGTTACTTCACAGAATTTGGTACACGCAGTGCGATGAGAACACTGTACGCCAATTTAGAGCCTTGCGTTTAGTGGCGATGGGGCACTTGATCCACGTGGCAGTATCTTCCTTATCGTTCCCGTGTCTCTCAGCCTCAACACGTGGCCAAGAAAAGAGACAAAAAACAGCATACAATTAACATAACTATAATTAGCCGTGATGTTAAATCCGTGCACCCATAAAGAGATCAAAAGTCATCCGGAAAGGAGCCATGAGCATGTGGTAAAACGCGTAGATAAACATTGGGGTGGCAGTTAGTGCGTATGCATGTAGCAGTGGAGATCAGTGTGGAGCACGTCTGCTGTAGGTGTGGACGTGGCAATTACAGGTAAAAGGCCTCGCTCGCCCACTGAATTACGCCTTACGACGCGCCCTGCCCCGTTAAAACTCGTAAAAGGCGCCCTTATTTTACTGCTCGAAAAATTTGTACCCCCCCCCTCCCCTCCTCGCTAGTGCGTTCGAGCCAATCGTTAGCCGGGGGGTGGGGGGAGAGGTGGGCGGAGTCATCAGTCGTCCCCGCCCCTATCTACCTTGCCGACAGAATTGTAGATTGCGCTGCCGGCGCCTTTATTGTGAGGACCGCGTGCCTTAATGTCTTCGTCGCAGCGCGGAAAACCTTTCCCCGTGGTCCGTGCTCTGTGAAATATTCAAGACCCATGATACGCCTTGCGTTTCAGCTTACTGGATTATATATACACTGTTCAACCGACTGACTTTTACGCAGCACACGCAACTGTTCCGCTGTTAATACTTCACACTGTAGAAGCGATGTTCGCTCCACGGAATGATGTGATTAAATTACTCCAAAAAGTACGCTGGGTAAATTCAGTGTTTGATCACTTATGTTAACATTTATGAATTGTTACAATTACTTTATTTATTTACAATATTTAAAAAGAAAATTCTCTCGTCTCAATATCTCACGATAAATTGATATGTCTTATTATTTACAATTGATAATATAATTTAAAAATACCTCGAAGAAATTAGTGTAATTATATAACTAAAATCAGTCCCAATAAACAGTGTATCAAACCCTATTGAATTTCTTTATAAACAGTAGGCATATGTTTATATTTGACAGTTCCAATATTTACAATTAAGTCCGTATCGTATATCAGTTCATTCCCACCTCAGTTTAGTCCGGGTCCCACCAGTCTACAATGTTCCAGAGTTCTCCGAGTGCCCTCATGCAAAGTATACTTCACTCGTTGGGTTTCACGCCCTCTCGTCCGTTCACACCACAAGCACCTCGTCCGCCGTCGTCTCGCTAGCTCCTGTGATCGTCCGTCCTCTTCACTGATGTCCCTCGCCGCACCAGACCATGCCCTGTTACCGCTCTCAGCCTGGTAGCTGTGGTAGTATTTATAGTGTAGTCGGCCATCGCCCAGGAATTTCTCCGTGATGGGGTGAGGGGAGGGGAGTGGCTGTGGTGCCAGTCAGGTCAGCCGTCAATCATTCCCGGCCGCCCGGCGACAGGGCGGCGAGTGGGTCACTCCTCCTCCCCCCTTTTTTTTCCACACACATACATACACACAGAGCCGAGTCCGCACATAGCCTCGGCCGTCAGTCGGCGCGTAACAGTATCTTATTTTTGGTTAAATTAAACTTTTACTCAATTTTATCTAAAAAATTAAATATTTTATTTGCACAGTAAGGAATAGTTGTTATGCAAATTCAGGGAAAAGTCAGGAAATTTCATACGACGGAAAAGTCAGGGAACTGTTAGGGAATTTTCACATGGGTAAGGGAAAATGTAAGCAATTGGCTACTCTACAAATATTGTTAGTTGTGTGAGTACAGCATAATATAATTAAGCATTTACTGAGAGAGAAACTTTGGGTGTACGTCTGGGGAATTTGCGCACAAGCTGCTTCGATGCGTGTCAATAATTCAGCCGGCGTGGCCGCGGCTGTCCCGTGGCAAGCCATCTGTACGTATCCGATGGGCGAGAGATCCAGTGAACGCGCAGGCCAAGGTGGCAGTATGATATTGTGGTCAAACAGCAACCATCTGACGATATGAGACCACATATGGTCACGCGTTGTCTGGTTTGTACAGGGCCGCGGAGAGGCCTTGGAAGATAGGGGACGAACAACGGGTCCCAACACCTCCGCGATGTAATAATAATTGGTCGACGTATCAGCGATGCGGACTAGAATCCGAGGGCATCCCATATCATAACTCCAGGCGCTGGGCCGGTATGGTTGTGCATAACGCAGGACTCTGCCAGACGTGCTTCGCACACAGAGTGTACAACCTTGCAAAATGAAATTGTATGGCAAACTTTCCCTACAATGGCAAATTCGCAGCTTAAGAGAATAAAAAAAATTGAAAATCGCTGTACTTAACTTTTAAAAATAATAATTTTACCTTTGTATTCATTAGCTATAGGCTTTTCACGGTAAAATAAACACTTTTGAAAGTCCTGTTTAAGATATACTTGTACGAACATTGCGTATTCTTCCGCCTTATGTAAAATTAACATTGTCATGGCCCTAATCACTCTATTCATGCGTTGGTCGAGTGGAACTGAGAAATTATTAGAAAAGTAAACATTTTATAAATCTGCTAATTTTTACACATCTGAAGCATTAAAAGAACAGAAACCGAAATAATCACAAGTGGTTACCTAACACTTTTTAATCGACGTTAAGAAATGGAACTACTTTCCGTCTATTGTTACCACCTTTACTGGGCGCATGTCACCCAGTGCGCCCGTCAAAGTATATGCTGGCATGGGCAGTACCTTTTTTCTAAGGTTGATTTCAAAAGTGCTCACGTTATCGTGGACAGACTTTATAACACTTTGTCACCATCATGTATTCAAAATTTCCCGTCTGCCCACCACCTTTGAACCTGGCGTAGTTGATCAGCTCCTTCTAAATGGTTCCGAAAATTCCTACTCTTCGTGTCGCGTCAGTAAACTGTCGGGCTGTAAATTCGAGCAGTCACATTGAAAATATAAAGGTCGTGTCGTTGCGTTTTTTGTCGTGCCGTGCTGTGTTTGTCGGGGCTGTGTGATTCCTGCATAACCTGTTCGTATGGTTTTTCGTGTTCTTCGACGCGGCATGCTCGCTCAGAGTATGCGCACGAACGGCGGGGAAAGAATGCCACTTAATCCCCCCCCCCCCCTATTTTCACAACACATATACCTATTTTTACTTTAGGCATAATGCTACGCCACTCGGCTGAACAACTAAGCATGTCATTCACGTATCCTCTTCCACGCATTTTCCCAATATGTTATTCTTCGTGCGCGTCCTTCGTGGTGTGCCAATTTAAATGGTCAGCAGTGTAGTTTCGTTGTTATGCTGTTGTTGTAAAGCTCTTATAAAAACGCTATATCCTTGTATAATACGCTAGTTAATACGATGGATTACGAATCCTGTTACTTTGTAAAGGACACTTTAATTGGAAGTACCAGCTCACCACGTCATTGGCTTACAGTTAGCCAGTAATAAACACCGTACTGTCCATTGAAGTTCCCAGCGTGGCATGGACCAATGTGATGGTGGTAAGTGGTAATACAGAGCTAAGTAGAACTCGTGATCCTGTAGTGGAAGATAAAGGTGACACGTGTCTACTAGGTTTTCCTGGACGCCGGTTAGTGTGTACCAACCTGAAATTATCAAGGGCGCTCAAGTGTAAAAAAAAAAAAACTTACATATTTCCGTGTTTCCGTTACATAAGTTCAAATAGTAGTCTGATGAGTATACAAAAAAAATTCTGTTAAGTAATGTAGTTCACGAAAACAAATAACAGTAGAGAAGAGAGATGTTTGGATGGTTCTTAACCTTGAGGTCTTGAGAACCGATTTGAGTGGAACTAGATGACTACGGAGCAGCGCCTGAATGCAAGGGCTGTGGAATCGAGAGACCCCCGAGAAAACCCGCTGACCTGCGACAGCCGTCTCGCACGATTCCCACATGCGGAAATTCTGGAGTGACCCCGCCGGGAATCGAACCCGATTCGCCTTGGGGAGAGGCGAGTAGTCCTATCCACTACACCACCGCGGCCCCAAACAGGAGAGATAGAGAGAGAAAGAAAAAAATAGTGGTGGGGGATGTTTAGTCGGTTTTTAATGCTTGGAGTCACCCTTTTTGCAGAATTTCTTCGTTTTCGCATCGTAATTTCAGATTCACAGTAATTATTGACAATGTATGATTGTAGAAAATTTACATTTTACGAGATGTTTAGTATTTTTGTGTGTAATTTTAATTGTTTGTTATCTGCTTGTTGTAAAAAGTCGAGAACATATTGTAATAAGTCGCGAAAATTGTGGGTTGTATGCAAGTAAATTGCTTAGGCAAAACAAGTTAGACACTCTCAAGCGCCAATCGTGACACCTGAGATACACAAACACATAAGGTGACACATATAGTACATATGCACATATGCTATTTCACTTGCAGTAAGAGATTGGCAGAAGACTGCATTGCCGGTAATTCATCCCTTGCTCCGAACGCCAACACACATGAAGTACACTGACAACACATCGGCACTGAGGGAACAAACTACCTTCAACTCTACTAATAAAAGTTATCCTCAGGGAAAGTGATGCTTTTAATAGCAAATTAGTAGGTTGTATCAATGAAATTAACTTTTAACTTTTTCAGTAGCAAAATAAGAAACATTACGTTCACCCGTATATCCGTTACAAACTAGCAATTATAGCAAGCTATCAGGTAGCTCATGAGTATAAAGTTTTTATAGTTCCAATAAAAAGAGATGTTCTTTAGTGAAATCAAACAGTTCAGAGGATGGTCTCAAATCCCACACAAATAATAGAGTTACTCGTTAGCTTGATTTAAAATTAGCTTTACCTGGCTAGATTGAAATAGTTCTAGTCGGTAAATCAGAGTTCTTAGATCTCTAGTCATCCGTAATAGATCTGGGAAGATGTTGAAATGACTGTTCAAGAGTTTACTCGCACTTTAAAACTTCACCGCTGGATAATTAGCAACTTACTTACAGACGATGAAAAATACCTCCCGTGTTTCAGTGTTTATTATGCCTTACTTGTTCACTAGCCCTCTTCTTCGAACTTCCGCTCGCTCCGTCATGACTTGCATGACATTTTGAGCAATACTTCACTTGCCGATGCAATAATTAATCAGTTATAATCTCCTATACTGAACAGAGGACCAGCAACCCTGGCTAACCTACATTGTGACCCTCGAAAAACAAGATGGAGACGAGGTCTAATCATTACCATATCATTTTCATTGATTGTTCCAAATATAAATTACCTTGGGAAGTATGCGGATTTATTATCAGGCACATTCATAAAATTTACCTCAGGTGTGACGTCATAAGCCACTACCAACCTCGATGAACGTAACATTATCATCACAACTTAACAACTCAAATAAATAAATAAAATAGCTGCTGTATAAATAATAACGAACAAAACATAAAAGAAAAAAATACTGGATAAATAACATAAATGTCGGACATAAAGAGTTCGTGAAAATCATCAGGTAAATAAGCAAATGTGAGAAATACACACATTTTAATATGTATGTAAATAATATGTGCAAAAGTTATACGTCACAATATTTGTATTTTATTAATAACTTCTCGACATTTTACAACATGCAGGTAAAACACAATTGAAACTACGCACAAAAAGTTTCAACAACACGTAAATTACAATTCTCTATAATCGTATACTGTCAGTAATTACTATGAATCCGAAATTATGACGCAAAAATAAAGAATTTATATAAAGAGAGTGAATCCGAGCCTCAACGGCTAGGTCTTAGTAGTCTTATAACAGCAGGAGTTATGGGAGTTTTTGATTTGTATATTTCAACATAACAGTTTCAAAAATTTGTCGTAATTAGCATGTTTAGCTACAGCTCAAATTAATTGTTGACGTAATTAGAATAACACTGAGAAATTTTTAAAAAAAATCTCTAGTTACCTTTATTTAAAAAATAGTTTTATGATTAAATTCAAACTAGCAGACGAACAAAATGTCGGATTTAAAATTTATATCTTCGTGGTTTTGTTACGATTTATATTAACAATTCAGCTGATTCTTGTTATGTTTAAATAACTTTCTGGACAGTGGTTGGCATAAGATGTAAGGTTAAAATGTCGGTAATTATGCTAATAAAATACCGTAAACACTTAAAAATTATTTGTAAATAATTTAATACCACGAAACAATGACGTTGATTTAAAACACTGAATACAATATTTGGCACCTCGGCATATTTAAGGTATACTGCGGCTGTCTTTGCCAGGTATTGTGGATAGAAAAGTACTCGTGGGAAATAAAATTTAAAAAAATACCTCGCCGGTATCGAAGATACGACTCCAACGTGTATCGGACACGCCATCGCATGATTGTACGCGCTCGTTAGCTGGGGATGGTATCACGTATCGTTTATGGCCGTGCAGTTGGGTACGACTCCCAGGCGTCCGGCCGTATCCGCTGTTCGCGGTTACCTGAAGTCCTGCTAAGGTTCTACTTTCAGGTATGTTCCTCCGCCTCATGCAAACAAAGCTTTATTAAACTTAGGGAATTACTCTAAACGGACAACGCACCGGAGAATTCTGTGCACTTAAAGAGTGGTACGGACCCCCGTATTTTTTGTGAAATAGTTGTTTGCGCGAATACGCGCTTCTCGGTAAATAAATGTTCTGCAAATACGACTTTTTGTCAGAAAAGATTAAAAAACAATGATCTATGCCCCTATTTTTTATTTACTTTTGTCATATTAAGTGTATTCTCGGAGAGAAAAAAATTCGTGAAAATGGTCAAATATGGAATTTTTAAAACTTGCCTACGCAGTTCTCTTTAGCGGCAAGAGAAAAGTATAGAGATACGGGTATCTGCGGTCTTTCATCGCGTGTAATAAATCCCCCGCTGTTGCAGATCTAATTTGCACAGTACAGCGTCACGACGGAAACACTGCACGCCTTGCGCGTAGGGGCCGATGAGGCACTAGGTCTGCGTGTTAGTGTCGCCCGTATCGCTCCATCGCTTCTTGACCTTGACTGCGGGGGTTCCCACGGAGGGCCATTCCACTCGTAATGTAAGATTATTTTGCACAGAATTATCTTTTACTAGGCGTTACCAACGCACACATTCTCTCCTTGTTTTGTACATATTAATTATAAATAAAATATTATAATTTATAGATTTAATGTAAGCAAAAGTTCAGTTTAACTAAAAATAAGGTGCTTTATGTTAACACGCGTATAAAACGCTTCTAGCACGTGACGTATTTTGAAACAACCAAACAGGTCTTACGCATATATTTTGAGGTACAGCACCTTTTGAATACCCTGCTTATGATCTACTTGTATGCCTGTTGTGTATTCCTCCGCCTTTTGTAAAATCAACACTGCCATGGACCTCATCAATTTATCCATACATCGGGTCAAATTAAACTGTGGAATTATTAAGAAACTAAATACTTTACTATTCTGGTCATTTTTACATTACGATGAATTTTAAAAAAACCGAAAATGAAAAAAAATAGAAATTAAGTTATCACAAATGATTGCGTAACACTTTTTATTCGACGTTAAGATATGGAACTACTTTCCATCCATCGTTGCCAACTTCGCTGGGCGAATATCACTTAATTGCGCCCATTAAAATATATGCGCGCAGGGGTAGTGACTTTTTTCTAAAGTTCATTTCTAAAGTGCTCACTTTAACGTGAACAGCCTTTAACGTTGTTTTAATACATATGTTCCAAGTATATTTAAGAACAGACTAGTGGGTATCGCTTAGTCCCCGCGTCATGTATATAGTTGCATAGGTAAGTTCGTCAATAGTTCATTAAGGCCCCTGCTAGATATATTTCAAAGAGCAAGATGAAAAATGAAAGGCAATCTCCATTTCAGGCCTTAATGCACGAAAGAATTCCTAGCTTTTGCATAACGAAAGATCAACTTACCACCTTAGTTGTGTGTGTGTGTGTGTTTGTGTGTGCGTGAATATATAATATATATTGCCAGACTTAAGTAAGCCAGGAACACAAAAAGAGATATTAATTTCCGTTGAGTTAAAAAACTCCGTGAATATAATCAACAACTTCTCTGGCCACCTGTAAAACGAGGTTGGCTCACTAAATGTAAGGAGTTAACGTGCCTGTACTGGCTCACAAAAACTACTAATATAGTTGCCTTGTGTCACAATTAGAGCAATATGGCGCGAGAATGATGTGTCACTCCAGCCATCATCCCGATTTGGGTCTTTAAAGGGTTTTCTTAAATCGTTTCAGGCTAATACCGCTACCTTCTTTGCTCCGAATGTCCCAATCACTGGTTCCAATTTTTTTTAATGTCCTGGATGTCAACGAGACGCTCATGCCGTAACTAGAGACCCGGACATTTTGAGTGTTCATTTGACGGCTGCGCTAAACTCGACAGTTCCTGTACAACCTCACGAGCGAATACTTGAGCAGGTTTCGCACGATGCAAGATGAGCGCCAAACTTGCGCGAGATGCCGACCTCGCATGAGAATTTCTTGCACAAGTTTGTGTGCAAGGCTAATCTTGCACGAAATGAGGAGATAGAGCAGGTCCTATTTTTCTCGTGCAAGGCGATGCAAGTTTGCGATCCTATTGGTCCTTGTATGCTGGTCATGTGACCTGTTGTAAAATCAACGATAGAGTAAAAGAAAATCATAGCCTGAGGTGTGCAAAGAAGAATACAGGGAAATAAAAGTTGCTGTAAAGTAACTTTAAAGCGTGGATTGAAGCTTAGATAGTTCGCTGAGAATAAAATAGAAACAATTAAATTTTGGAGAGACACCTTTGAAACAAATACCTTGTTGAAGTAAGCAACTTCATATTCTGTATTATAATACCTTGGCTGTTTGGTAATCACTAGGGCTTTCAACTAATTTTAATGCGAGACAGTATTCATCTTATTTATCTGCGTGTGAACTCGATTAGCATGCAATTGGCATTCTCGTACGAAATCTTGTGCGAAATGCATCTTGCATTGTGTGAAACCTGCTTTGCAGTTTAACCTGTGCGCTAGGTTGTACGTGATTCTTCTCCGGCTCTTTTTACATGGTTGCTGGTTTACAGACTGCAGGACATTGTCAGGAAACGAGCGCTTCAGTCACCAAAGCAGTGGGAAAGTACAAGTTTTTAAAAGTCTATCCATAGCACTTCTTTAACTCGAAAAATCCCCGGGTGCCTAGCTATAGAGTTCTTTGACTTCCAGCTTTCTCCTTTGTTCTCTATCTCGCTCATCCTCAGTCTCTCTCTCTCTCTCTCTCTCTCTCTCTCTCTCTCTCTCCTCTCTCTCAGTCTCTCTCTCTCTCTCTCTCAATATAATTCATTACCACCGCATTCCATCGTGTAAAGTCGAAAAATTTTCTTAAACCACCCGGATGGATCAAATTCTAAAGTATCAGTAAGACGCCATATTGTATCGACAGTGCGACTAACCAGAAGCAGGCTAAGTGTGAAACTTTGAAATTGACTGAGTAAAGAAATTTTTGTCCTGGAAGAAAACTAGAGTACTAAAGACTTCATATTTAACTGAAATTTATGTTATGCATGTCGTTTGTTCTGCTGCAGGCACGTTTGTGTTTTTACTACATACATTATACTTGATGAGCACGAACGAATACAAACCATCACCCGCCTCCATGATAGTTCGCACTGAGTAAAAAAAAGCAATGGCTCCAGTATGGCAACCAAAACAGCCAGTCACGCACAAAAAAAAACTATACAATATAAACATGAAATGGGTAAGTCTACTATCTCTGATGTTAACCCACAGGAAGTTGACAGATCTTGTTGACAGGTCGTACGAACTCCCCCTGTGGTGTTCTTAATGTTACCACACGAACTACACCATCTTGGCCTGGATGTACTGCTGACACTCTAGCAGTCTTCCACTTTAGTGGTGGCAACATTGAATATTTCAGCAGCACTAACTGGTCGGTGCACGTGTCAGAAACTGGGTTGTGTCCATTTTTCCCTTTGCTGGAGGGTGTGTAGGTACTCCGCACTCCATCTCTTTCATAGTTGTTGGTAAAACTGCGTGATCATTTACCAGCGATCAAGGCAGTTCAAAGGAATATCACACAGCACACAGATTGTGGTCAGGTACTGCTACCAATAACTCACCCACAAGGAAGTGGCCTGGTGGCAAAACTTCATACTCCCAAGGATCTGTTGAGAGGGCAGATATAGGTCTCGAATTCAACACGGCTGAAACCTGTGCAGTGTTGAGAGTTCTTCGAAGGTCAGCAACTGAGTACCTACAACTCTGTATAGATGCTGCTTGGCACTCTTGAATGCTGCTTCCCACATACCTCCAAAGTTTGGACTTGCTGGAGGGTTAAAGTGCCACTTCGACCCTCCCAGGTTCACCTTAGCTGCAATCTCTTCCTCATTACCCCTTGAAAGTAATGTTGCATACACCTCCTTGAGTTGTTTATGAGCCCATACAAAGTTGGTACCATTATCGGAGTACACATCAGTAGGGATTCCTCTTATTGACACAAATCGCTTGAATGCAGCCAGAAAAGCTGAAGTTGACAAATCTGTGACCAGCTCCAAGTGTACTGCCTTAGTGCCCATACAAACGAACAGATACATGTATATCTTTAAGGTTGCCTTCTTCCTTGTTCGTACTGGTGTGGCATGGAAAGGTCCTCCAAAATCTACCCCAACGGACCTAAATGTTCGAACCTGCGAAAACCGTGCTTTTGGCAGTGTGCCCATTACTGGATTGTGAGCGACTGGTCTGGCCTTAAAACACTGTATGCACTTATAAATCACATTTCGCACCACAGAGCGTGCAAAAATTATCCAGTACTCTCGGCGGACTAAATGCAAGGTTGTGGATGGCCCTGGGTGTAGATTGGTGGTATGACAGTGGACAATAATGAGTCTGGACAGCTGACTTTGTTTTGGCAGCAAAATTGGGTGTTTTGAAGTGTCTGGTAGTGAAGAATGGTGTAGCCATCTGCCCACCCTGATAACTCCATTTGAATCGAGAAATGGCATCAGTGACTGTGTAGCCCTGGGGAACCTACTCCCTTTTTGAAGAGCAGCCAATTCTTCCCTGAAGCTACACAACTCTATATGTTTCACCAATGTCACAGTAGCATTTCTGAACTCCTCCAGTGTCAGAAAATTACTCTTTGAATGGCTTGTTTTCTTGGATGCTGCTCTTGCCCGCAGTACCCATGCTGTGATGCATGTCAACTTGACCATCGAAGATGACTTGTCAATTAAAACAAACATCTTCAGGGCCGTTACACTCAATCTGGTTTGCCACCAAGACAACAGATGCAGGTGGCTTCAATTCTGGCATGGACTCTTGGGTATAGTGGCCTGTATCTGGCCAATGCTCCTGCAAAAGCTTCAGCTACGGTGGGCCTGTGAACCACCACAAATGCCTGAGAAACTGCTCAGGAAGAGCACCGTGTGATGCCATGTCTGCTGGGTTCTCATAAGGGACGTGCTTCCATGTATTGAGGGTACAATGGCCTGAATCTCTGCGACTCTGTTAGCTACAAATGTCTTCAACTGGCGTGGTGACAGATGTAACCATGCCAATACTACACTCGAATATGGCCAAGTATGAACCTCAAACACTTTGATCTTGTCAAAATACAGCCTGTTGATGTGCTGCCACGGCCTACTCGATAACAATGCTGCACGCAACTCAAGTCTGGGCACAGTGAGTGTCTCAAAGGGGCCACCTTCGACTTTGAACAGAGAAGATTGATTTGAACATTCCCGTCCCTCGTCACACAACGGACATAGATGACTGCAGCCCTTTGAAGTGAAATAAACCTAGGAATTTTTACCTCACAGAGGCTAGGAAATGACTTCTTAAACTCCTCCCACTGTTAAGTACATCCTGTCCAACAGGTCCATCCCAGCCAAGACCTTGGGTCCATAATAAGCGAAGCAAGATCTTGCTAGTTGCGATCACTGGGGCCAACCATCCACAAGGGCCGTACAAGTGGGTAATGGTTGAAAGAATGCTTTGCTTGGTGTTTGGTGCATCATATACCTGTAACCTGTATATGAAGCAGTCATGGCCTGGATCCCAGTGCAACCCCAACACCTTCACAGAATCACTGCAGTCCAGGGTTCTAGACTCAGATGATACACTTCCATCATACATCAACTCCTGACTGTTAGAACACCATTTATGTAGTTGTAATCCTCCAGCATCCAATAATCTAATGAGCTTTTCTTTTAACTCTTTAGCTTCAGTGATGGTAGATGTTCCTGTGTCAATGTCGTCGACAAAGACATCCTGCAGTAAAACACGTGCTGCTAAGGGGTACAGGGCTCTTTCATCAGTTACCAATTGCTTAATTGTACACAGTGCGTGGTAGGGTGGGGATGTTAACCCGTAAGGCACAGTATTTAATTCATACAGTTTCACTGGCGAGTCTGGGGCTGGTCGCCACAATACACAGTGATACTTAGAGTCTCGTGGGTCAATACATATCTGCCTGTACATCTTACGCACATCAGCTGTAAGTGCTACACTTGACGATCTGAAGTTTAGTACAATATCACAAATATCCTTCTGGAGCTTGGGACCACACAAGAACACGTCATTAAGGAATGGCCCATTAACCGTTGGTGACGAGGCATCGAACACAACTCTAACTTTTGAGGACACCCTGTCTTCCCTCGTAACTATTTGATGAGGGATGATGTAAGGTTTTTCATGTGATAAACATGTCGGCTCCATCTCACAATATTTATCAGATCTTAGGGTACCTACACATGTCATATGGCCTAATACGGACACGTTGATTTTCAGAAACGTTAATTTCCAAATTAGTTTTCTCTACTTTCCGTTTAAAATAAAAATTGATAGTGAAAATGTCTTTAATTTTCATTATGTGGGTGTTCTACAGTGTATAAAAAATTACATTAAAAAAGTTAAATATTTTGTACTTAAGCGAGGTTTGAACCCGAGTTAAAAAAATTAGCATTCGCCTACTACTCTCAGTTGAAAATAGTGGTATCAATTTTATATTTGTATTCAAAAGACAAAATCAAAAATTCAGTTTCTATAAAATTTAGTGTATTTTTAGTGTTGCCAAATGTTACAGACGCCTGATGCTATTTTTTCATGTTCGAAAAAATAGGTCATAGTCGCGTGGATACCCTTAACTGCCGCAGAAACGATCATTTTCTTGTTACAGTGGCGAAGAAAGCTTCGTGTAGAATCGGCATTGTTCGTCCCCGTAACTCGAAGCCAAAGAGAATGCGGAGACTTTCCGTATTTTGTATTTACGGACTTAACTCCGTTTTTCGTCATTACGGATTGCCTTTCCGCATGCACACTGTACATTTCCATAAAACATTCCGTAAATATACGGAAAGTTTTAACAGGGCATTAACGGTCACGTCCAACTTTTCTGAAGCCCTGCAAAAAATACACTTTCAAGCGATTACTCCGCCTCATTCAAACGCAGCTTAACCAATTTAACTAAGTCGAAAAAATTACACCAAAGGGACAATGCACCACATTCGTACGCACTCAGTTAAATATAATTTTACATGAGAACTATTTCTTACCAACCATTATAAACACTCCTATTTTTTTCCCCTGGCTTTATATATAAATGAATTATAAATGAAATACGATGATTTATATATATATATAATACAGGTTAAACTTCAATTCAACTAAAAATAAACTACTTTTATGCTAAGAAAGTATATATACCCTGTGACAAATGGCATATTTAGCAAACAACCAAACGCGTCACAAACGGGCTTATTTTTCAAGTGTTTGAATTATAAAGTGCAAATAATCCGCGAGTGTTCATGACCCCTTCACACTTATTAATTTGTTTCGCCTTATTTTTCTGTGGGCGCAGGTAAGACATAATTTGCCTTTTCTACCACTGAACCCATTGTACACATACATACAACAATAATTAAAGTAAAAAAATTATAATATTACAGAAATAAATCTATCTAGCTGTCATGACTAACTGATAATGTAATATACACCACGCTAATATAACACTCCATAATAATAATCTAACTATGAATATTTCAACGATTGCATGTAAATTAGTTAACTGGTATCACTGTACAATATTAAGAATGGTATGGTAATATTCACAAATCGAGATATCAAGAACATGTCACCCTAAAGGCAGACTGGTAGTAATAGTAATAATAATATTAATAACACTAATTCAGTTAGTCGATTCCTTAAAAAAATTTTTATTAAACTCTACATATGAAACTTTGCACAATCTGTTAATAAACTCCACATATAGCATAACAACATGAGGATGAGGTGATGTATAATATAAATATTGATATTAAATTAACTACGTAACGTAAAACAAATTGATAGATCACAATCTCGTAAGTTGTGTTTGGTTGTTTGCTAAATATGTCGTATATCACAAGCCGTTAATACTTCTGTTAACATTAAAATATATTATTTTCATTTGTATTGCTATTTTACTAATATTATATTTATAAATTATAGTGTTTTATTTGTAATCGATACGAATAGTAACAGTGAGAAAATAGGTGTGTTGGTAATAGCTAATAGGAAATAGTTCCTATGCTAAATATTATTTAACTGAGTGCGCACGAATGCGGTGCGTTGTCCCTTCGGTGTAATTGTCTCTACTTGGTTGAGCTTCGCTTACACGAGGCGGAGGAATAGTCTGAAAGTAGAGCTTTAGCAGGGATTGAGAAAAGTTGGACTATGGACTTGCCAAGACGTATAGTCCATTACCCATTGGAAGCAACTTTCTCGGAGCCCTGTTAAATATATTACTTGCATGCCCGTTTCGTATCCTTCCGCCAAATGTAAACAAACTTTGCCATGTGACTGCCATGTAGCAGTTTGTATACTTTCGCTACACCTAAAAATAAACATTGAAATGTGACTTCTACTTTTATACATGTCAAATGTGTTATTTACTTTTTACAGCTTTGCAAAGAATTCTGTCATATTCCAAAAACCATTCCGTATGAATATTCACAGTTTAGGCCTCCAACATTCTTTAGGTCAGCTGTTTTAAAAATGCCTGAATTGACGACAGTTCTTACGATTATTTTACATTAATAAATTTGTTTTCTACTACATAGCATATTACATGTAATGCACGTTAGTATTTTGCCGTGACTGTGTTTAACACTGTTACAACTACGGGGTAAAGAACTGTAGTATTTAACTTTTTGATTGATATGTGTTGGGTTATTTCTTTCAAAGACGGCCTCAGTTCGAATAACGAAGGAATAGACAGTCCAATGAAAAAGCGACATTAAAATCAAGCATGCAACTCGTGTCGCTCATTTTTTGATACACAAACTTAAAATATAGCGGTGAACATGCACACAAATAAGCCTACCGTAACTTTTATTCCACTCATATTTATATGTATTGCTACTTACTGTGTATTAAGTTTTTTGAAATTTATTGGGGCCGGACTTGATTATTTTTTTGGGATTGGTGATAAATCACGTTACACGACTATGTTTCAAACACCCAGGGCAAAGGTACAACGTTGTGATAAATAAACATACGTGGATGTAAATAAATAACTTCATCATAAAAACAGTTCACATTTACGACGTATAAATAGTTCACATCAAATATTTGAAATCACACACACACAAATTCAGCGTAACTAACACCAAACAGCCACGCCACGCTATTTCACACGCAGCGGTTAAAAAACACGTCTACGAACGTGATGTGGTAATTTGAAGTATTTTTCGAAGTATAATTTACGCTTCGTTGCTTGCCACGTCTGCCAACTTCATTCTGCCCCACCATCGTATCTAAATACATGAAAATAAGTATTCAAACATTAAAATCTCTTTTCAGTTGTAAATTACAAATTCAAAAATCATTGTTTTGGTGTAATAAGTATGAAATATGCTGCAATTGAAAACATGTACAACTTGAACGCGTACTAGCGAAGTGAAACTTCCCGAGTGTGAAAGAGACAAATAGAGAGAGAGAGAGAGAGAGAGAGAGACCGCCAAGCCTCGCTCAGCAGACAGTAGCTTTCTCGCTCGATAAAAAACCTTACCATTACGACCTACTCTCGATATTTTCCGCTGTTATTTTAAACTGTAAAAATGTGATATGTTGCCATCGGGGGTACCTAAATATTTAAATATTTCAATAGGCACCATTTAATTTACAAATATTATACTAAAAAACTAGGTTAAAATTAATTTTAACTGGAACTATTTCTTGCAGGCTGTTGCCAACACGTCGCTGCTCTCGCTATTGTTAATTCATATTTAAAAATAAATAAATATTACAAGTTATAGGAGATATT
The DNA here is from genome assembly GCA_029891345.1 of Dryococelus australis. Taxonomy (NCBI): domain Eukaryota; kingdom Metazoa; phylum Arthropoda; class Insecta; order Phasmatodea; family Phasmatidae; genus Dryococelus; species Dryococelus australis. The sequence goes on from CM057008.1 coordinate 31,193,495, forward strand.
AAGGTAAAGTTTCATTTATTCAATAATACAGTACTAACCATAGTGTTATATATTTGTAGAATACAGGTTATTGAAAAACACAGGTTGATATGTTTTGCCTAGAGTGTTTTTCCAAAGGTTAATTTTCATAAGTCGCCTCCAATCGGGAATGGACTATATATGTGAACGAGCTAAATGTTGAATTACTGACCGGGCTACTACAAATTGAGCGGTGTTGTTAAAAGTATGATATCCAGCGACGGCATGTAAAGACGCAGTAGGTGTGGTAGCTGTAATGGGAGGCGTGTTGCGTGTCGGTATCTTGATGGCACCATGGGGGGTGGCAATGGGTTGGCCGTTAAGGGTTCGGAGTTTATGGGGAGGGCGTGGGAGGGGGAGAATTGTGGTTGTGCGTGTCGGGGCGGTGAAGGCGCCGCCAGGTCTGACAGCTGAGTCATGGTCGGCAGCCTGGCGCCGTACCCCTCCATCCCCCTCTTTTTCCAATACTTCCCCCGTTCCACAACCACCCCTACCCATAACACGTGTTCCCTTCCTAACCCCTCTTCTTACCCAATGGCCTGCCTCCACCCCCCCCCCCCGCGTTGTTCACTCTTGTAATTTTGGCATGTGTAATAATAATTATGATTCAGTTTAGGACGTCGAAGGAAAAAAACGTCAATTTTTCATCTGTGCCATCCCCTGATGTATTATTAGCAAAACATGGATACTTCTGAACATTGTTTTCGTGGTGGACAAATAACTTAATGCCAGTCGCAATGGCCTCGGAGTGAGCTGCTCAGCCAGACAACCATAAACAAATGTATACTTCTGAGAGTGTGTTCCCAAATGTTTGCTGTTGACATTTGTATTTAAAAATTTTTTTAATGTCTCTTATACCACAAAATGCGTTAGTGACATTCGAAATAATTCCACTTTTGGTTTGCGGGGGAAAGCGTGTGTGTGTACATATATATATATACATATATATATATATATATATATATATATATATATATATATATATATATATATATATATATATATATATATATATATATATATATATATATATATATATATATATATAGAGAGAGAGAGAGAGAGAGATAGAGAGAGAGAGAGAGAGAGAGAGAGAGAGAGACATACACACACACAAAACGTGTTTCTAAATCGTGGGGATAAACTTCAGTAGGAAATTCCTTACGAAACTACTAAGACGAAAAAGTTTGTGCAACTTAGCCCCTAAAGTGATTATTAATGCAGCTATGCGCTCCCAGAACTTGAGTTTGAGAATGCGTTTAGTTGGAAATATCGGAAACCACTTGTGCTTAAAGCAACAAAATCGGTGAATTGTGTTTTCTATAAAGGAGATCTTCTCCTCTAAAAACGCGGTCGATAACATCGCCCCCTTCCTTTTCGAAATGGCTGTTGACATCCTGCGTATACATCAAACTTTGTAATACTATATTCTAAGCAATTTCTAAAGAAAACCTGTGCATCAACACGTCTAAATTGACAACGACAAAAAAAATGTCGTTCTGCGGGAACACTCTCAGGTGAATCGTTTACTAGATAATTCATGTTTAACGTCCAAAAAAAAATTATACGTTGCATACCGTGCAGGCAAATCACATTACAGAGTAATGTCATTTAAATGAGGATTTTCCACGGGCGCGCATCTCCCCATAGTAATATCTTGACGAGAAGAGTGGTACTTACATTTTAGTCATGAATACACTGCCGAAGTTCGTCCCCTTGTTTTAGAATCACGTTGAATATAAAATGCGTTTTGAATGGCACGTCGGGAAAAAAAAAAAAAAAACAGCTCTACGGACTTACATAAACAAGAAATCCTAGTATGTGCTATTCACGGTAAAATGAGCACTTTTGAAAGCCCTGCTTACGATATACTTGTATGCGAGTTGTGTATTCTTCTTATGTAAAATTAACATTGCCTCGTCACTTTATTCATGCGTCGGTCAGGTGAAACTGTGAAATTATTTGAAAAATATATATTTTACAAATATGCTTCGATGCATTAAAAAAAAAAAAAAAAATAAGCGAGAGAAATAATTTAAACTATCACAAATGGTTACCTAATATTTTTTTTTATTTTACGTTAATATATGGAACTACTTTCTGCCCATCGTTACCAACTCCACTGGAGCACATATCACTTAGTGCGCCTGTTAAGTTGTGTGCAGGCAGGGGCAGTGAGTTTTTTTTTCTGATATTCTTATTTTCAAAAGTGCTCACTTTATCGTGAACAGTCTTTAAAAAAATTTTTTTTGGGAAGGTGATCTAGTGTTTTTATAAGTTGAATTTAGTCATGGGGGGGGGGGGGTGTGCAGCTGCAAGTGTCTGCTTGCGCGATAAGTTGCATATGACGTAGGCGAACGCAGCTGGCGCGCCATGTGGGGGGGTCGCCTGTTGATAAGGACAGCATAAACTCGAGATATGTGAGCGCCGCTATAATGTTTGCTTGTTAGTACACTACTTCAACAGTGGGTGGATTAAGAATTGAGTAGTAAAGGCCGCCAGAAGTGTTTGCATTTTTAATCCCCGCTCGGTGCACCAATTCGGTTCGCCGTCGTTGTATGCGACTGTCGCGCAAGCAGGTCACGATAAAGTGAGCACTTTTGAAATCAACCTTAGGAAAAAGTCACTGCCCCTACCTGCATATATTTTAACGGGTGCGCTGTGTGAGATGCGCCCAGTAAAGTTGGTAACGATGAATGGAAAATAGTTCCCTATCTTAACTTCGAATAAAATTTTCAGGTAACAATTTGTAATAATTTAAATTATTTATTTCACTTTCCGGGTTATTTTTTTTTTCGAAGTGTAAAAATGGGCAGATTTACAAAACATTTTCTTTTGTGATAATTTCACAGTTGCACGTGACCGACGCATGAATAAAGTGACGAGGCCCATGACAATGTTAATTTTACATAAGGCGGAAGAATACACAATGTGCGTACAAGTGGATATTAAGCAGGGCTTTCAAAAGTGCTCATTTTACCGTGAACAGCCTATAGCAGTTATCTTATTTGACTGGCAGAAACATAGAAACTGTGCTATTAAGTGACCTGCCCCTTTCATAGCTCAGACACCAGTGCGCCCTTTCTGAGATCACGTTTGAGTGGCCTATCGACATCCGAATTAATACCTTGGTGCTAAGTGCAGCAAAGTTGAAGGTAACCACGAATTGACTGTAGCTATTTGATTTACATCCTCCGCTAAGTGCCAGATTTATAACGGGGAAAGGTTGACATCCTAAATTTCACTAAACGGAAGGTACATAAAAATCATTTTAGAGGTAGTCAGGGCATAGGACAGCAAAAATGATTTTCGTTATTTGTTCCCATATAATTTTATGAGTGTTAAAGAAAGTAATATTAAATAAAACATATTATTGCCAAAACAATTTTACCTAACCCCCCCGAAAACGTCCTTGTACTTTTTGCAAAATAGTCCTCACACTAGGCGTATTTATTGCAACAGTGGAAAAAAGGCTCGTTGAAACATCAATAAATGTGAATGTTGCATGTACAGTCATTGGGCTCATAAATGTAATTATTGTCAGCACACGAACAATGATATCACATTTTGCAAAATAGTCCTCACACTAGGCGTGTTTATTGCAACAGTGGAAAAAAGGCTAGTTGAAACATCAATAAATGTGAATGTTGCATGTACAGTCATTGGGCTCATAAATGTAATTATTGTCAGCACACGAACAATGATATCACATTTTGCAAAATAGTCCTCACACTAGGCGTGTTTATTGCAACAGTGGAAAAAAGGCTAGTTGAAACATCAATAAATGTGAATGTTGCATGTACAGTCATTGGGCTCATAAATGTAATTATTGTCAGCACACGAACAATGATATCACATTTTGCAAAATAGTCCTCACACTAGGCGTGTTTATTGCAACAGTGGAAAAAAGGCTCGTTGAAACATCAATAAATGTGAATGTTGCATGTACAGTCATTGGGCTCATAAATGTAATTATTGTCAGCACACGAACAATGATATCACATTTTGCAAAATAGTCCTCACACTAGGCGTGTTTATTGCAACAGTGGAAAAAAGGCTCGTTGAAACATCAATAAATGTGAATGTTGCATGTACAGTCATTGGGCTCATAAATGTAATTATTGTCAGCACACGAACAATGATATCACATCTTGCATCGTACGAACTGTACCCAGTTTTCACACTTCTTGTATATTTCTCCACAGTTGAGGTTGTCTTCTTCCACCACCGGAGAATGTTAACGGTTTTTTTTTTTTTTTTTTTTTTTTTTTTTTTTTCAACCTGTTTCTACTTACATATTCGGTTGACTTATTTCTCTGTGTAGGTTTTCGCCTGTCTTTTTCGCGTGTTTTTAATTTCCTAACGAAGTTTTCGCAGGTGCATAGCTAACAATTGTACATCCCACTCTCTTTTATATACCGACTGTTTGGTGGCTTTTCTCTAGAAAGGAGGCGAATTGATTATGGCGGAAAAATCTCACTAACATTTTTACTAGATGGTTTTTGTACACTGCTAACTCCAGAAGCCACAAAATCACTGTTTTGAAATGATTCCTGGTTTATTGGGGAAATAATATGTAGCTGGAAAACTGCGTGCAATATTACAAGGTGTGAATAAAGTAATCCGTGCATCTTCATTATTACCTGTGATGTCACATAGGTGGCGTTTTTCTGGATTCGCTTTCAACGAAGAAATAAATTATTCCACCGCAGAGTTTCTGAAATGTTCCTATGAAAATAGTGCTACGAAAAATTGGTGCAAATATGCACAATGTGGTGGAAATTTCTATTTGAGCACTACGCCACAATTTCCACACAAGTTCAACACTGTAACACTAAAAAAGAGGGGGAGGGGGTGGATGGTTGCCTGACAACATAAATGGAATGTGTTTGATGGGTTTTGTGTAGACAATGGAACGCTTCTACACCCAGAAGAATTACCTTTTCATCCACTTAGATTTTTTATCAGTATCTTTTAGAGTCCCTCCTAGGGAAGATTTTCATTGGTGTAATAAAGGTTTCATGAGCTTTTGCCGCCGTAACTTAGCCACCAAGAAAGGCTACAAAATAAACCGACACACACGTTAAAAAAAAAAAAATAGTGTTCATTATATTTATATTTATAATGGGTATCTCTCAACATTAAGTCTGGCCACATTTCGTCAGCGTCGTGTTATTAAATTGTTACGCAGGCGTGAAGGCGCCTGTAATTTACGCCGTCTCCTGAACACGCCCGCTCAACTTAAGCAGAATTCAAGACAGCGTTTGCGGCGATCGGGGCGTGCAAGGCTAAATAGTTGTATAGGCTGTTCACGGTAAAGTGAGCACTTTTTGAGGCCCTTATAAATTTTTCCTTTCGTCCAATTTCCATTTTACTGTTTTTTTTTTTTTTTATGTAAACATTGCAATGTGACCAATAAACGCAGTCTATACATTTCATTACCATTGAACTTTAATTCCTGAGGCTGCAATACGATGTATTTATTTGTGGCCGTGGCCTGTTTGGAGGGCCGCCTTAAAAAGTGCTCACTTTACCGCGAACAGTCTGTAAGTAGGAACCTCCACCTCCAGCAAGGACCAGGGCAGATTGCACCATTGCGAGGCCAGTGTCTAACACTGCCGGGTGGCGGCCACTGTCTTCCTCTTCAAGATGCCGGTAGCGATGAATCCCTACAGAGACCAGCTGTGTCGTCGCCTTATTGTCATGTCCGACAGTCTCGGAACTCTACTCAAGGTGGAACGAACCCAATAGTGTAACATGAATCTAATTACGCAACGATTAGCCGTCAGTGTCTCGTATCGCTCCCCCGGTCCATTTAAATTGCACTTGTGTAACTGTTAAGTTCGTTAACTCGATAATAACCAGACTCTCAACCTAGACAGTTTTACAGTTATAGGCTGTTCACGGCAAAATGAGCACTTTTTAAAGCCCTGCTTGAGATCTACTTGTATGCACGCTGTGTATTATTCCGCCTTATTTAAAATTAACATTGTCATGGACCTCATCGCTTTATTCATGCGTCGGTCAAATTAAACCGTGAAATATTAGGAAAGTAAATATTTTACAGATCATGTTATTTTTACACTTAGATGCATTAAAAAAAAAAAACAAAGTGAAAGAAATAATTTAAGTTATCACAAATAGTTACCCTACACTGTTTACTCGACGTTTAGATATGGAAATACCTTCCCTCCATCGTTACCAACTCTACTGGGCGCCCATTAAAGTATACCTAGGCAGGGGCAGTGACTTTTTTCTAAGGTTGATTTCAAAAGTGCTCACTTCATCGTGAACAGCCTTTAATCAACCACTAATCACGATCGTAAGTCCCGTAGCCCATTTCAAGTGTAGATATGACCAAACGTCGTATTTATAACAAAATGCTGTTCCGAGTACGTTTATGGCAGTCGGAGCGAAGTGGCTTTCGGCTCTAGTGGTAACAAACCTAACGCTTGAGCGCGTCTTTCAGGGCTGTCTTAATACCGCGTAAGCGGACGGGAAGACGTGCAGCTTCTCGAGAAAGACGCCGAGTTGCGGTAATTACCTGGGAATGGGCCAGGTCGCACGGTTGCGCTAAAAGGCTGGGGCTGCGCACGAGGCGCGACAATTAGCCGGCGACGTGGAAAAGCTAACCATTCTCGTCAGTGGTGCAGGGACGTTGAACGCTGCTGCGTTGGCGCCTTCGTCGGTGTTCGTGGAAACGCGGGTGTCTTGTGAGCAACGTGACAAGGGTCGGGCGGGTTTTCTCGAGGGGCAACAGACCATCTCGGCAAATAAGTGCGACCAGACGCGGGGACGTATCCAGTGGGAAGGGGACTGAAGGGGCTGCAGCCCCTCCCCCCCTCCCGAAATGACACACATTTTTTAAAACCCTATTACCAAAATGTAAATCATTATTTTTATATATTTCTTATTACACCCTATATTAAAATGGCAATCACATTTATTTATTATTAATGCTATATTTACAAATTTAAAATGTAAGATATTTAAATGACAGAATGATGCAATTTACACATGACTGTTGTGTTGACCTATTGTAAATTTGTGTCTAAATTTGAGCGGGTTTGCGTAAACAGTTTATATTCTCCTTCCCTTTTCTATCATTCCACTGTTGCTTGTGAACGATGTACTACTATAGACTGTTCGCGATAAAGTGAGCACTTTTTAAGACCCTCCCAACAGGCACTAACCCTTAATAAATGTATTCAATCGCAGCCTCGGGCATTAATTTTTGAGAGAGGTGAAATGTATACACTCTGTTTATTAGTCACGTGGAAATGTTTATATTGAAAGTGGCGGAAAGATAGAAATTGTCTAAGAGGTAAGATTTAGCAGGGCCTTAAAAAGTGCTCACTTTGCCGTGAACAGCCTATAGTGATAATACTAATACTCAGGAGTCGCCGCCCCCCCCCTCCCACCCCCAAAATAAAATTCCGGATACGCCCCTGTAAGACGGCGTTGCAAATACCGTAGTATTTATTTTACTTCAGGTTCCAATCTCATGCGTTTCATAAGGCAGGCGAAACGTAAATGAAGAGTTGAGGCAGTTCAGTTGTGTTAGGGCACCTCTACATCCAAACAACAAGTGGTACATTATTCATGGAAATCCCCTCTTGACTCAGGCAGTATGTTGTAAACTTGCGGGGGAATTTTCATCAACAGATTATTGGGCTTTACCTCGCGAAACACATAAGTTGTGACCATATGGTGAGATCTTTCTGTAGCAAGTATGTTGACCAGCAGGTATAGACTGTTCACGGTAAACTGAGCACTTTTGAAAGCCCTGCTTTGAGATCTACTTGAATGCACGTTGTGTATTCTTCCGCCATATGTAAAATTATAATATTTCTATTTGCCTCATCACTTTATTCATGCGTCGGTCAAGTAAAACGGATAAATTATTGGGAAAGTAAGTATTACACAGATCTCTTCATTTTTTTTTGCACTTCGATGCATTGAAAAAAAAAAAAAAACAGAAAGCGAAAGAAATAGTTTAAGCGCAACGTCAAGATATGGAACTATTCTCCATCCATAGTTACCAATTTTACTGGGAAAATGTCACGCAGTGCACCCATTAAAATATATGCATTCAAGGGTAGTGACTTTTTTCTAAGGTTCATTTAAAAAATGCTCACATTATCGTGAACAGCCATTGGCGTCCACACGATACGCCAATTAATGCACTAGGAAGGTTCTAGACTGAGAAATGAAACGTAGATGACTGTTTCAACTTCAGGTTACTACTGCATAGTTATATGACGGAGGGCCTTCGTAGTGTCATCGCTTAGGTATTATGCTCAGTTGGGAGAGGAGACGTTTAGTCAACCGTCGGGACGACACGTTATATGTGAGTGTGTAGTCTATCAAAAATTATTCGGAGTCTAGGATAACCTTACTGTAAATAATAGAATGAGGCAAAACTTAAACCTTAACATTTTGATGATCCTCTGGGGAGTGTTGTTTGTTAATAACATCAATATCGATAACTTTAGCCGTGTACGAAGCGGCCAATTTGGGGAATTAGGGTTTAGGAATTTAGGGTGGGTGGTTTCGAACGGCTTGTAACAGCGCTACATGCGACAAAGTTGGAAACTACAGGCTTGTGGAATTTCGACGTTATTTTGTTTGTCAGACTATCAATAAATAACTTACTCCCACCCATTTTTCACGTAACCCCGTCGTCTTGTGATTAACTTATCATATTTCTTTGTAGTCGATATCAACCTTCTCGTTATATCTTCACTCCCTGCAATTAACATTGCACTTCAAATAAAAACCGATCACCTTTTTTTTTGTTGGCAACTTCGTGTAGATCCCTGGTTTTCCATTTCCCACGTGCATATGTATTGTGCAGTGTTTCAAGAACAGTAAATACCAGCGTTTGCACCACAACGCGGGAAATAAAACGTACATAAACAACAGCAGACGCTTTTACGGACCTACTTGGGGAATTTGTGTGCTACTCCACCCCAGTAAATGTCAACCGTAAGTCCCAAAATATTTAGGCCCTAAACTTGTTCACGTGGTTGATTTAGTAACGTAAGTAATGGTCTCGTAGCCGTTTCGGACACGGCCTTTGTATGATGGTGGTGATGAGAGTGATAGTGATGATGGTGATAATGAGGAGGACGTTGACGATGATGTTATTGACGAGTATCACGATAATGTGGGTGACGGAGCTGTTGATCGGGATTGTGAGACACCAACTGGATGTGTGTACGAGACGTACGATGAGCGGCCTATCGGATCACGCGTGGTGTTCTGGTTGCAGTCGGGAAGTGGAAGGTATCTCGGAAGAGCCACATCCCCGCGTTCACCAGACCGCTGCCGAAGACATTCTCCCGCACGTGCGTTGCACGCACGTGGCCTTCTCACGACCGTCGACCACGTCAGGCGGGGAGTTCGGGGATCGTGGTTGTTCAGGGGGCGTCGTTTGTAAAAAAAAAAAAAAAATGTGCCCTGTCCCTCTTCCGTCCTCGATATTCCAGTGGTGTATTGATCACACGGGAGTCGGGAGGCCGGCGCTATGTGTGTGTGTGTGCGCGCGTGGGTAGGTAGGGCGCATGCGTCGTCGCCGATCAATAGGCAGGAGGCAGGCAGGCCCCAGGTGCCCGTCGGCCGAGCCAGGTACTATCCGCTGACGGGGGTGCAGCCATGGCGCCTTCCAACTGTGACGGTGAGTCGTAGAGCGCCCCCCGCATGTACTTGTGGCACCCCGAGAGCACGTTTTAGCACGTCGCACTCCCCCTTACACGCTGCATGACGGCCCGCCCGCTTGCCCGCACAAATCTCTCCACTCCGCCAGATTGATCGGCGCGCGCGTGTCCGCCCGCCCGCCCGCAATGCAGGTGTCTTCGCCCAGCGGCACGTAGCGACTCGTCTCGCGGTCTACCCCGCGGTCGACGGCCGCTCGTCACTGCGGCACCGGCTGTAAGAGCGTCCGTCACGTGCCAGTCAACTGACGTCGCAGTCGGTCGGGATTCTGGAAACTACGCGGGCAATATTGCGCGTGGATAGTTTCCCACTTAACGCTGGGATAAATTGGTATCTGGAGTTCACGGTAAAATGAGCACTTTCAAAATCCCTGCTTATGATCTACTTGTATGCCCGTTGTGTATTCTTCCCGTTTTATGTGAAATCAACATTACCATGGGCCTCATCACTTTATTCATTCTTCGGTCACGTAAAACTGTGAAATTATCAGGAAAGTAGATATTTTACAAATGTGTTAATTTTTACACTTCGATGCATTAAAAAAAAACGGAAAGGGTAAGAAATGGCATAAGTTTTCACAAATGGTTACCCAACACTTTTTATCCGACGTTAAGATATGGAACGACTTTCCATCCATCGTCACCAACTTTACTGAGCGAACGTAATTCGGTGCGCCCGTTAAAGTTTATGCAGGCAGGGGTAGTAACTTGTTTCTAAGGCTCATTTCAAAAAGTGCTCACTTTATCGCGAACAGTTTTTAGTAAGGCGTTCGCTGCTGTTAGGCGTGTCTCAAGCCCTTGCCCTCAGGGGGCAAAAGCCATGCGCGGAAATGTCCGTGCATCGCAGGTAGGCGATAAAATGTGACCTCGCCCGCGTCGTTGGCTGGAGCTGTTGGGTCGCCTTTGTGGGGACGAGCCCTTTCCTCCGAGTCCTCTGTATCATTGCCTTGCGTCTGTGTGCTCTGCTGTCCTCAAGAAGACAGCGCACAGTAATCCATTCTTCTGCTGGCGCGCATTATAACAACGCTTCGCAGATTTCCCTGTGTTCTACAGAGACTCCGAAAGCTACGCCAGCAAGCGCTGAACCTCCTTTAAAGAACATTCCGTACCGAAAGAAATACAGGCACGTTCATAACAATCTGCACGCACACTCTAAAAAAAATACCTGCTAAACTTCCTAAACTGAATTGGAAGTTTTTAACCCATACATCGTACGGAAATAATACCGCACATCTGGCTACAAGTATGTAACGTTTAGCATCGCCGCTATACATCGTTGGGAAGTTTCATACGCATTTTACTGTTTCCTGAGCAAAGAATGGGAAATAACTTTATCATTTGCGCTCTCTCGCTCTACGGATACACTCATATATAGGCTTTTCACGTTAAAGTGAGCACTTTATAAGGACATTCTAAATTTTTGCTATGAGAAAATTTCGCTGTTTTTACCATTTTTTTTACATATAAACACGGCCACATTACTAATAAACACAACCTGTACATTTCACCAAACCCAACCGTGAACGTCTGAAGCAGCCACACAATATTTCTTATTGGTGGTTAAAGCCATTTGGAAGGGCCTTAAAAAGTGCTCACTTTAACGTGAACAGCCTGTAGTAAATTTGCAAATAATTTCTTAGGAGTGTAGAGATCTGCAAATCGACCTCCGCCAGCTAGAAATAACAGTGTCCTAGCCTCTGTTGAAACTCCTAGGTTCTGATACATTTTAAACCAGTTTTTCCTGGAGCCATTGATCGGTGGGTTCCAGTGCCACACACACACACACACACACACACCCGCAATCCGAAGAACCTGAAATAAAGTACTTTTTAATGCTTTTATTAATATACAAGCACAAAACTTAGCCGTGTGGCATCTTCCATTTATACATGGCTGAATACTCCTCAAGATTTGGCTTGGCTGACGAGTATCGCACTTGTGAGTGAAGAATCCTTCACAGGTTTCCCCTGACAGCTCTCTCACTCTGTATGGGTACAAAACCTAGATGCCGAGAACATTTGTTACTCTCTACGAGCGCATGTAAACCCACCATAAGGTTTCCGAAAAACACCCAGACGTTATTTTTGACGCGGCGAGACGACAGCGAAGATGAAAACACATACAGACGAAATTACTTGGCTGTTCCTTTGATGCGGGTGTACCCATTCGCTGATTGGCAGAGCGAAAAGCTGAGAACGGCCGTTGTGTCTAATTGGCTTGTCGCGTGCTGGCAAATAAGTTACAAGGCGCCGATTGGCCTTTGTTCCTCTACGCTGTAATGCCAAGGCCGTTTTCCAATTAGCACTTTCTGTTAGCTAAATTGTTGCATATAGTTTATTTGTGATAAAGGTTGTTCACGGTGAAGTGGACACTTTTGAGAGCGCTGCTAAAGATCTACTTGTGTGCACGTTCCGTATACTTCCGCCATATGTAAAATTAACATTGACGTGGGCCTGGACACATTATTCATACGTCGGTCAAGAAAAACTGTGCATTTATTAGAAGAGTAACCATTTTACAATTATGCTCATTCATACACTTATGTGCATTGAAGATATAGAAAGTGAATCAAATAATTTCAGTATTCTTAAATGTTTTCCGAACACTTTGTTATTCAGTATGAATACGTGGAACTACTTTATCTCTGTCGTTACCAACTTTACTGAACACATGCTACCAGTCAGTCTGCACGTAGCGGCAGTGAGCTGTTTCAAAGGTTCATTTCAAAAGTGCTGACTTTATCGTGAAGAATCTTTAACTGTATATATATTTCAGTAAATACCCGAATCGAGAATCTCCTCCCACACTTCATCTTAGAATATATTTTCATAATATAAATTAAAATACCTCGCAATAAATCCAGGTTTTTGTGAAATTATAATCATTCGGCAACTCTGCTTGGTTGAATTCAGAGATTTGAGTGGCTCTTAACTACGAGTTCTTGAGAGCCGATGAGGGTGAAATGAGGCGAGAATGGAGCAGCGCCGGAATGCAATGGTGGGGGGAACGGGGTTAAGTACTCGTTAAGTACACGGAAAATAAGCTTTGCAGTTTATTATTGCTCTAACAACAGCCAATCAGAATTGTCGGATACCGAAGCAGCCGACGTAACATGGAAAAATGGGCAAGACGGAAGATTATTTACATGTATTTAATTATTTGTTGTTACTGCTTTTGTAATCATTTGAAAAAAACTTTTGGTATCTTATAGAAGAGAATGCCGATGCCCACAGTGGGGATTTACGTCAGTAAATCTGTAGAAGGTTAAATAAAGCGAATCCAATAACTTTTTCCAAGAAATAAAACATGACTCGAACGGTTATTTAGATAAAGAGGTATACAGGATGTCTCAGGAAGTAGTGTCAAGCCGAAGCAAGGAGTTAGAGGACCTCAGCACCTATCCAAAACACTCCTATGTATATTAGGCGATTGTTGACGGTTTAGGGTCTATGATTTCTTTCTATATTTTGTGCCTTACTCGCAGTTCCACGATACACATTGTTATAACGACATGAATAAGTGTGATGCTTGAATATTTGTTTTGGATTAGCTGGCTTTGTGGCTATTCTGGTTTATTAATTTCCTTTCATCTGTCTTAGCATGGTGCTGAGAACAATATAGAAAAACAGAAAAGATCGGAAAGTGTAGTTTGTCCATAATATTTGGTGACGTTAAAAAAAAAGTTCACATCAAACGTGTTCCTAACCTACTTCAAAAACTTCCTCGTTTTGTCAACTACTATGGCTTTCGTGAAATTCCACGGTAACGCTTTAATACCTACATTTCATTGGAGGTAGTGTATTAGGCAACCAAGGATTCAAACGACGATGATGATGTTAGATTGAGAGTGGTGAAAAATGTGAAATAATATTTCTTCTAACAGCCGCTGTACAAATAGGATGTCAGGGTCGTATTGATTGCGTATGAACTCCATGGTTGAGATTTCGTAATATAGATCACGGTTACAACTGACTTCCCTCAGGATGTGGTTGACGTGTCAAGTGGCTGCTTGCTCCCTCGTCTGATTCTTTATGACGTCACATTGATGCAAGCCCGCGCGAACAGTTACTAGTACTTAACCTCTGCTACTTCTGAAGGTTTCGCAACCCCACACTCGAGTACAGACGTTCCACCGGCAAACTTCTGCTGCCAGTTCTTCGTTGAAAATCTTGCATACGACTTACGACCTGAAGTAACTCATAAGAGCATTTTTCTGCGAATACTTATTACGTAAAGTATTTCTGATGGAATATTGAGTGTCTACGTGATTTACGATTGGACGGGGAACTTAGATGATTTCTAAATCTCCTGCGGCTATCTAATTGATTCATGGAATTATAGGGGGGGAGGGTTTTTGCATTCATTATTTCATATTAATATTCATGACGCGAATTTCAATTTAACTTTTAACTACTTATTAGTCAGCATGTCAGAATTAACGAAAAAGGCGATCTTGTAGTACTATTCTAAACCTCACAGTTTTCAAGACATTCATCGTATAGGCATACTTTCAAACTGAAATACTGCAATACCTGGCAAGTATACACCATGCGATGCACTATGTAAGGAGTGACTGCATTTATCCAGAGGTGGCATTTTCCAAGGGAAATAAAACCTTATTAAAATGTTTGAGGAATGTGTTGATTTACTATAAATTGAAAACATTTCAAGATGGAGGTTTTCCTGTATGTTACTCAGTTTTCAACCACAAGGACATGCAAGTACTAAGCAGATTATGACAGCCCTAAATCGCTACTGTTGAAAAAAAAAAAAAAGGAATCGTCATTGTGGGGTAAATATTATGTTCTCGAAAATGGTTGATAATTGTATGACAGTATTACTCCGTCAAATTGTAACTAGCTGGCTTCCAAGGGACGTCTTGAGCCACATTGTCTGCAAGAACATTTCAAACGAAGCCAAAGGTGTCATTTACTCCAGCTGACCCATACACTCGATGTATCGTTCCAGAAAGTGCTTGAAATGCGGTGTCGTTGCCCAACACTCTCCCAAAGCGGCCGGGGAGTGTTTTGTGGTGTGTTTTAAACGTGTTAACCTGAATTTCAGTGTTTAAAATTTTCAACATAATTTTTATTTCAGACGATATGGTTCAGTATGTCTTGCCTATGACGACTAAAAAAATGTTTACCGCACTTTTTTTTTTGTAGCGGTACTTTGCGACAGTCTTAATTCGAATTGGGAAGCTCTTAACATCGAGGTTATGAGAGCCGATGTATGTGAAGCGAAGTGAGTACAGAGCAGCTCCGGAACGCAAGAGCGGGGGAAGCGGGAAATACCCGAGAAAACCCGACGACCAGCGGCATCGTCCGGGCACGATTCCCACGTGCGAAAACCTGGGAGAGACCCCGACGGGAATCGAATCCAGTTCGCCCCGCTAGGTGGGAGGCGAGTGGTCTGGCCACATCACCACCGCGGCCCCAATGAAAACAGAATACAGGCCGATGAGTCCTTATCTACGCCAGTAGTTCTCAAATTGTGGCTCGCGGACCATCGGCGGTCCGTGACTTGGCTCGAGGTGGCCCGCAAAATAAATGCTATATTTCATTTTATAATTTTTTTTTAACTTTTCTACAATTAAGTTATTTTATATGGTGATAATGCCAAGTATTTTTATGGTAGTAAGTCGATTCAATAGTGTTCCACGTTATAAAGTTAAAGTGCAGCACAATTCAACTGACAAACACTGGGGTTTCTTCCTAGGCGCCTGTCTCATATTCAGTCTCCGTACCCGACGTGTTAACGAATTTTTTTTTTATGCTAGTGTTGAAGATATGAACTTTAAAAAAAAAAAAACAAGTGTTAGAAATGATAATCTCAATCTCTGTATCGAGGCAAATATAACAATTAGTTTTTCAGTAATTTGTTGTTTAGTTATTAAGTTTTCTGATATTTCCAGGAAACGGGCTATAAATTAATGTCACAGAAAGCTTCGATACCAAAGAAGCGTGTATTTTTCTGCTAAAAATGGGGTGTGTCTGTGTTGGGGACACGGCCGTTTGTTTTGCGTGAATAGGTCTACGTCGACGCGCTCAGACGCCTTGATGGTTTTTTTTTTACGTTCCAGGCTCCGCTTCACTCGATCATTTGGGGTTTTATGGGTATCACTGGATTGCTTTTGAGATGCTCTTTCCTACCGTATACGGTTTATGTATGTCAACTTGGCTTTTTGACTAGCATAGGCCGAAATTGTGTTAAGTTTCATAATGTTTTACATTAAACGCATTCAATTTCACCATAACCACGCGACACAAATGATTTTATACACGCAATAGATTTATCTTGAAGAGAGCTATCGAAAGTTATACTACGCGGAAGTTACAAGACACGGCGAAACGAAATTCAAATTGCCCCCCCCCCCCCCCCGTGTTTTTCAAGCGCGCTATGTTTCGCAGTCCTCGGTCCTCACTCAACGTAACATATTCTTTGATCCCTTGGGGAATCGGGTGGTGTAATTGAATTTTGAATGTAAACGATAGATTCGGAGCTGCAATGCCAAACTGTATCCCCCGATTTTGTTATCATCGGATTTTCTGGATTGCCTCCCACCATGGTTGCGAATTTAAAGACGTATTCACGTCAAAAAGTCTCTGGTGGTATGTGCCTATCTTTAAAAGGAACGCCAAAAACCCGAATTTCGCTAACACGTATTTATTTCCCTATAGCAAATTCTCGCTGTTTTCAAACCAGGCAAACAGCCTTAAGGGCGCCGCCCACGTGTAGCTCTATGGTGCGTTCGAGCCAGGGAAGCGCGCGGGAGCTATAAGGACGACACTGACACGCGTGCCTAGTGCCACATCACCTCTACGCGCAAGGCGCTGAACTGGCGTGCAGTTTCCTCGTCGTGCTGCTTGTACCGACGGGACTTTAAGCGTAACCCTACTAATTATTCTGTTGGTGGAAAGTCTGCAGCCAGGGCCAGTGCAGGTACCTATAATAGTTTAGCATGTTTCCGACCAGTATATCATGAGATACAGCAGTGTGAGAAAGCAGTTTTTACCAATGGTGGAGGGCTCGGAAAAAAGAATTTATATCGTTTGAAGTGCGTTTGTTTTCTTTTCGTAAGTTGGTTTAACGGGAACACGTTTAGTGACTTCTTAAAAATAAAACGTGGATTTCAAACACTTTTTCTCAGACACATATTGCTTATCTTTGAAAAAAGAAAAAAATATTTATTTGTTATTAGAAAAAAAATTTATCCGCGAAACGCTTTTCGTTTAACTTGACTTGTGCTACCAGGAGAATATCACGCAGCAGGAGGTTTGTTTCCGCGCTCGTTGGGTGCCACGATGTTCTCCTGGCAGCGCAAGTCTTGTAACGCCACGGAAATACCGGGCGATTGCCGAGTTGTGTGTGAGCGAATAAAGAGAAAGTGAGTGAGTGACAAGCTGTGCTCGAGTCCGAGGCTGCCAAGTACCAGCGTCTCCCGGTTCCCGATTGATCGCGCCGGCAGAGGCCGATATCGACCCGCCGCCTTCACCCCCTCGACAGGCGTCGTCGCCGACCCCACAAGGTCGTCGGACAACACCCCCATACATACCCCTCCCGGGCACACCGCCTTGCGCATAGCAGCCGTCTAGCTTACGTGTGCGCAGTGGCTATTGAGGCAGGTCGCTGCCTCGTGCACTGTGCGCAGCCTATCGTCGTATAATCGATACGAGATTTGAGAACTTCCCATATGTTTTTAAATCGTTATTCGAGTAGCTAACGAGTGAGTAAAGATGTTTGGGCGGCTCTTAACATCGAGGTCTTGAGAGCCGATGGGGGTGCAGCGATGTGAGCGTGGAGCAGCGCTGGAATCATCCGGCACGATTCCCACATGCGAGAATCCGGGAGCGATCCCGCCGGGAATCGAACCCTGTTCGTCTAGGGGGTAAGCGAATAGTCTAGTCACTACACCACCGCGGCCCCAGTTGCTACTCTATGTTTTCGATATATCGTAATGCCGATACCGGGAAATAATAGGCAGCTGTCCGCAATATGGAGAAAAAACTATGTAATTTAACCCATCAGTCATATACAGAATGTTCTGTATATAAAGTCATTTAAAATTTGTGAAAATCGAGATTTTATTTGGTAGTATTCAATATTACCAACATTATCAGTACTGCTGATTATTTATTAGCGGCACTGGTAACTTAATACATCCAAGTTTAGATTATAGCGATCAATACTACCGATGAGTATTTTCAAAAATTGTGTACTTGTTGATGTTTAAGTTTCAGTATCAGTGTTTACTGATACATAGACAAATGGGAAGATCCTAATGACTGTTCGTTGTAGCGTTACGGAAACGCAGTACTGAAGACGGATTGCAGACATTGGTGTCAGGTGATGAAACGATGCGCATGCGTGTCAGGACTGTTCGACATCGCGACGTGCGCCGTCGATGCTTGAGCCCAATAGATACCCTGTGTTTTCACTATATCGATAATATTGGTGCCAGGAAAACTAACAATCGAAATACTGACATGATTGATAATATCGAAAATGTCGATATTAATTTAACCATCTGCTTCTGAGAGTTGCAGTGGTGAATATTTAGTTTTACTCCATTGTAATTCGGTACTCATTTCTCATTAAGATTATTAACATACACAAGCACACATGTGTGTGTATGTGTGTGTGTCTATATATATATATATATATATATATATATATATATATATATATATATATATATAATACAACCGTGTTTATTTATTACTTCAATAACGATTTGTAGTATTTCGTTTCTAACTTTCAGTAACCACCTGCCTCGTAACAGTAACAAGGCAACGACTACATATTGGAAATAATTTTGAATATATTCACTCCGACGTCCCTAAATGCTGTAGTTAAGAAAATTATATATATGCAAGGCTAGCAGTTCAAAAAATATATAATTGCTGAAATCATGGATGTAAATACAATTTCACATACCTGTATACTCGCCACATAAAGTATTTCTTAACAGTTACAGCGCAATGTAATTTCTTTTTTTATAAAACAAAGTAGTTTTTGCATTCTTGTGTGGAATTTGTAATGTGTATAAGCCATTTTTCAATTGTTTCAGATTTGGTTGTTCTGTAGGGGTATAATTGTTATTTTGTAATATTTTAATTGAAGCACCGCAGATGTTTTTTTTTTCTCTGCGTGCATTTTTGTTGTGTATTGTACAAACGCGATATTATAACTACGTCTAAAATTGATATGTAGCTCCATTATGTATAGAACTTATATGATGTGGTTATGTGATATGTATTGGGTAATTTGTCTCCTTTCAAAAACACGTGATCAATCTTCCAAACAGAATCGGGTCTTGTGGCCATTATGTTAATGATATGCGCCAACTGGAACATGTTCTGGGAAATTGTTCAAGTGTCGGGTAATTTAATTTAGTGGTAGAGTGTTGTGTTCGGTGGGCTAGAGAATACGGATTAGCCCCTGATTTTCAGGTGTAGCATAAAATGAATTCTTTTTTGCTCAGGGACGCTTGTTGTGTTGGCTCATCATCCTCAAATTCACCGTCGGTAGCAAGTGAGTGTATCGTTAGACATAAAATAATAAGTCGCCCCAAACCACGTGATAGTGTGCCTAAGGTAGTGTCGATGACATGGGGAAAAAAGCGGGTGGAGGAATAGAGTGCATTTTACCAACCTGGGGGGCCCCCCCGCTGTGAAAAAAAAAACATTACAAAAAAGGGGGGGAGGGGTTATTTTGCTGTGGATAAATTAAAGACTTTGCTGCATTCAGTTAGCGAAGATTCTTTATGATGGAGTTTCTATACGGGAGTAAAATTCAGTCATCTGTCAGATAATCTGAATATTCTGTAAATGCACTCTAAATCCTAAACAGTGATATCAATCACTGAAAAATCTTTCACTGAATGTCAGTTTATAAGCTACTGCTGGCCGGCGAATCACGCAAATTAGCTGGGAACAAGTAATTTATAGCAGTGACATTCTTGGCATTCAGTGGGAAATCACAAATAAATCAGTGAAATTCAACCACTTTATTAATTAGTTATCTGGCACTGATTATCAGTTGCTCAATTCTCACTGTTTTCTCTGATTTGGCTCGATTGTTACTGATTCCAGTTTAGAGTGTAGAATTCAATTTTAAACTTAATGGTCTGTTGCTAAACGAGAGTTGATAGTTTTATCACTTCAGTTATCTCATAAATGATAAATACTATGGCGGAGTATTAAACGAGTTCTGGACTTTTTAATAAGTCAGTATTTGTGCATAGAATTAGATGGTTAGGCGACCACAGATACCATCGGGAGAGAGGGGGTTGGGGATCCTAAGTGTAGTGGGGGGGGGGGGATCATAAGTGTGTTTGGCTTGGAAATTTGTGTTGCCGGTATTGAGCCAAGGAAGTATGTCAGTCGTGGAGTGGAGCGGCCCAGACAGTGTAGTAGAGAAGCAGGAACTCAGGAGGGGATGCAGGGGTACATTGCACCCCTCAAGTTTTGTGGGTGGGGTTCAACATAGTAGTTTTAACACCCCTTCCCACGCCCAAAAATAATTTTAGTGTCTTGCTGTTTAGTATAATGCCAAAATCATATGTTTTAAAGTTTGTAAATGTATCTGTGGTTGGTTTTCTCCTAGCCATTCAGTAGAGATTTGTATTTCTTGCCAAAGAACTTTTAATGAACTTAATAACTATTTAAAAATAACTTCAACGTGAACTTTTTAAACGTCTTTAAGTTTCTGTTTCGATCCATTGCCAAGCCAGAGTAACGTGGGAGATTTCTAAGATATTCATAGAGCAATGCGACGCGATTCAAGTAATTGGAGAACCAGGCATGGCAAATGATTGGAACAGGAAGTTAAAGATGGCTGGTCAGGCTCGACACGTGAGTGCAAAGGGTTTTGAAGAACTGAACTTTTTTTTCTAAATTAACTCACCGAGCGAGGTGGCGTAGTGGTAAAGGACCGGAGTGGCATTCGAGAAATCACCTCAAGCGAATGCTAGGATCGTTCCTCATTATCATAGACTAAAGGTGAGGGAGACCGTTTATTCTCCCTCTGCGCACGTGCCCAACATTGACCTACCCCAATGATACACAACGTCGAAGACACGTGGTCAATAGTGATGAAAGTGTTAGTTTATATCTTCATTTTTAAATGACAAGCACTTTTGTATGAATTAAATACTTTTACCAATTAGACTTTAATCAAACTGCATTTCATATTGGTTAGAGAAAGTATACATACACCTCAAAGCATTTGTTTACGAATCAGTTTTCTAACCTAAAATCCAAACCACGCAGATTTTGCTATAAGTGTTGGCAAAAAAAGCAGTTCAATGTTGGGACACGGGGATTGGCTGTGCGCAGCCATTGAGATCGGTCTACCTCATCTTTAGTCTATGATCCCTACTGGCCAAGGCCGGTTCATTCCCCGTTCCTTCCTATCGGAACAATTTGATCTCTTCACTAATGACCTCGCTGTCGACGAGACGTCAAACCCTACATATGGTCTAATCATGGTGTCTTGACGCTTTTTGACTCAAACCGTTGGAAAATCTCCCTATGCATGACGTGCTTGATTGTTCCATTAATATACCATGCGTCGCAAGTGTTTTATACTTCCGGTAACATAAAATTGTCTTATTTTAGGATAAATTCAACTTTCACTTATATATTATTTATCAATTATAGTGATTAATTTATAATCAATACGAATTAAAACAGTGGCAAAATTCGTATGTTGGCAATGCCTATGCAGAAAGTTGTCACGTAAAATATTATTAAAGTGAGCGCGCACGAATGCGCTACGTTGTCCGTAACTGTTATTAACATTTTCATGAATGCCCGAAAATTGTCTTTGTCGCGTCGTACAAGCAGTTCCATCAGATTTTTTAAAAATATTTTCTTTGTTATTCGCGCTCAGAATGTGTGCTTTAATTTGGAATACCCAGTTGTCCTCTTCCTCGGCGCTGCTTGAATCAAAACTTATAATCCATTCACGGTTACTTCACACTTTTCTGAAGCCCTGCTAAAGTTCTACTTCCAGGATATTCCTCCGCCTCGTGCCAGCTAAGCTTAACTGAGTCTGGAAAATTACACTAGAGGACAACGCGCCGCTTCCCTGCGCACTCAGTTGTATTATTAATTTGAACGAGAACTATTTATTACTAGACGCTACCAACACGATTTTCATCTCGCTGTTTTATTCGTGTTTACTATAAAATAAATATTATAATGTACAAATAAAATATAGTTAGACTTCAATTTTACGAAAAATAAGATACCGTCTTTACAAAGGTATAAAACATTTTATACGTGGCATATTTACGAAATAACTAAATGCGTAACACATGGGGAGATTTTTCAAAGGTTTGTGTTAAAAAGTCCGAAGAAACCGTGAATGGACAATATGATCTTACTCTCTTTATCTACTTGCACTTTTTTTATATTCCTCTTTAAAATGAACTATATTTCTAGTGAAAGCAGGCCGTCTCACATCTTGTTATAGGTCGTTCACGGTAAAGTGAGCACTTTTTGAAGCTGTTTCATCAGACTTAATAACCAACTAATACGTTACATTGTGGCCTCGGACTTTTGGTTTTGGGTATGGTGAATGTATACACTCTGTTTATTACTCACGTGGCAGGGTTTATATTAACAAGTGGGGGAAGTATATAAATTGGTTGAAAGAAAAAAGCGACTAGGACTTCAAAAGTGCTCACTTTATTGTGAACGGTCTGTTATAACATATCTGAACGTTGCGAGCATAGGTGAAGCTTGTAGGTAGCTGTAAGTTAACTATTAAGGATCATATATACCTGTATTATATTAACGGTAAATTGAGCACTTTTGAAAGCCCTGTCATTTGGAATAATTGTCGATAAAAATATTTTATTTTAGCCTTATACGTTATTTTTCGAGTGTGGTGGGATATAATCACACTTTGTTTATTACTTACATGGCAATATTTATTTAAAAAGGTGGTTAAAGGATAACATATGGCTGAAAGTAAAAAATAACTAAGGCTTTAAAAGTGCTCACTTCACCGTGAACCGCCTATACCTGCCAGTCTACCTACGTAAGTTAAGTTTGATGGTGAACTAACTGGCATTGTGCGTGTGTGTATGTGCTGCCGCAGAGAACGGGCTGCTGAGCTACGAGAATCCCAACTACCACCTGGACCCGGCCCGGCTCGACGATGCACTCAACTCGAACACGGAGCAGCTCTACGACGAGCTCTACCACGAGCTGGACGCCGTCTGCAACATGTCGAGGGGCGGCAAGGTGGTGGTGGCGGCCGCCCCCGGACGCCGCTCCTACGCCGCCCTCGACATGGGCTCCATGGGCGTCGACGTGACGCAGGGCCCGGTCACACACCTCGACAGGTCAGCGCCTCTCACAAGTGTTCCATACGTTCGATTTCTTCAACTCGTGTTTTGGGAGCCTGGAATCATATATTACACTTGGATTAGGTTAGGTTGTGTTAGGTCAGTTTGATTAGATAACTTTAAACAGTGTAGATGGGCTTAGGTAACATCACTAACCATTTCACGTTTGGGAATATAAGTTAAGCAAATGAGTGAAACACAATATCGCTTTCAATATAGAATTTTTATTTGTTCGAAATATTCACATAATACATCAAGTTCCAGTAACAATAACATCATATCACTTTATTACACACTAACTTAACTGCATTGAACACACTGAGAAAAATATTTGGTAAAATCTGATGGAATTTGTTTGAAACAACCAAATGGTATATTTGTCTACTGGCAATCTGGATCATTGCGTGGCGCAACAAAATTATTTGTTTGATATTATTTAGTTGTTTCGACAATGTTATATTGCTGTAATAATAACTGATATACACTGCTGAATCAAGTCGGTTCACAGGTTTGGTAGAACCACAGCAGTAGTTTCTTTTAACCAAATAATTATGTTAAACTTTAACATGTCTGTGTTAAAACAACGAAGCAACTGTTTGGCTTGACCAATAAGACAATTACTTTTAACCAAATCATATTGTCGAACCGAATATGTGCCTGTGTTCAAACAAACGTGCATTTATTTGGCTTGGCTACTAAGATATATATTTTTTACCAAATCATTTAGTTAAACCAGACATGCATTTATTCGATTTAATTATTAGTATTACTTCTTTTAACCATAATTTTTTTAAAATATGAATGTGTGTGCCTTTCCGCCATATATATATATATACACACACACACACACACACATGCTTCAACAGTCCAGTGTTTGATTTAACAATAGTTGTTTTGAAACAGCAAAATAAATGTCTACTTTATTTATTTTGTTGTTTACACAATTCCTTTTTCTCGATGCACATTACTTGACTAAGTTGGAGTCAGCAATCAATGCTGCTACTTCTGCTTCCAATATTTCACTTGTATCACTCGAATCGCATAGCCCCGACACGACACTTAAAACTAAAGAACCAATGAAATACAATATAATGGTCATGGCTGCGGTTTTTTGTCGTGTCGTGGTGTGCTTGTCGGGGTATGAGGCTCCGGCTTTACAAGAAGATAGTTGGCAACTGCTTACCTCAAAAAAAAGTTTTGCACCACTGGTATTTCTGAGTCAGTTATTGCCCACGCCCCAAGAGGACTTCCGGGATGAAATTCACACTTTCTGTACGGAATACCACGGCAGACCTGAGGAGTGTCTTTTTGTAATGCGCTGACTGTCCCACCAAACATCCTTCATGTGCAAACAATCATGCAGTGGTCACACAGCCTCGACAAACACAGCACGACACGACAAAAACCGCAGCCACGACACAACATTTATATTTCCAGTGTGACTGCTTGAATTTATAACCCGGCAGTTTACTGACGCGACACAAAGAGTAGAATTTTTCCGAACCACATAGAAGGCGCTGATTAAATACGCTAGTTTCAAAGGCGGTGAGCAGACGGGAAATTTGGAATACACGATGGTGACAACCAACGTGTGATCGCTAATGTATACAGATGTAAAATTATTATTTTTAAAGAGTTAAATACAGTAATTTTCAATTTTTTTTTAAGCTGTGTATTTGCCATCGTAGGGAAAGCATGCCATACTATTTCATTTTGCAAGGTTATACACTGCTGTTCGGACGACAGAATTTGTCGGACTTGCGTCAGGTCTATTTTGTATTTTATTGACTGTTTAGTTTTAAGTATCGTGTCGTACTCGTCGGGGCTATGTGACTCCGGCATTACAGGTGGTGCAACACTTTTTTTGAGGTGTATATTTTCCAAAGAATGTGTTTGTTACACGTACAGAACAAATTTTACTGTGTACTTGGTATTTTAGATATATCAGTATCGGAAAACCTTTTATATTAATTAGAAAGTTGATACATATTGGAAATAGCGATTTTATTTAATCTCTGTAATTGATATCATATGTTAATATTAAACCACTTAAATTTGTAAAATAAAGTGTATTTTTGAGAACAATTATACTGATATCATCAATATTACATATTACATGCTAACAGAACTACCAGGCGTTGCCCGGGTGTGGCGAAATTTATGAGTGAAGTACTATAGGCTGGAAGTCGATTAATAAGCTTTTCACCCACTGGCCTTTCAGCACTGCAGATATTTTGTAAATGGAAGGTGCTTTTGATGTGCTGTTTTTATAGAAGTGAAGGTTAGACAAGGGCTCATAAATTGCAGCCCAGTCGCATATTTAAATGAGTATTACAATGTGTGTTTCTTGAACAAAGTTACTTTTTTTTTTAAATGTAATTATGCCTATGTACATCAAGATAATAAAACTCGAGGAGATGGTAATATCAGTGGTGTTTTCCGCAGGATGATAAGTGCAAGTAGTTGCTGTGAAGGCGAGTTTTCTTTTTCTTTTTCAGAAATCGAATGATTTGTTTATTCACTTTTGTATTTCTTAAAGAGAGTTCTGATACATGTTACAGTAAAATCACATAAATGTACAAGATGTAACGTGTGCTTCCTTGGACAATTCGGACGAAAACCACAACACACTAAAACAGAAAAGTAAACATAAGAACATAATAGCTTAGTAACTAAACAGTTAAATGGAACAGACAACTGCACCTATTTTAAAATTGTCATATTGCGATAGTACGTAAACTATTTGCACTAGAATCCTGCAAGAAGCACCATTGGCATTCTAATTTCCCCTAGTTTTATTTTCTTGATGCGAATAGGTATTGTTCCATTTGAAGAAAATGAGAAATTCACATTCTAATAATTATTCAAATTTGTGTCGTCCGGGCTGCAATTATGGGCCCTCCTCTAAATTTCACTTCTGTGGAATCAGCACATCAATAGCACCTTCAATTTCAGAAATATTTACAGTGCAAGTTTTAGATGATTGATCCTGTAATTTCGGAATTTAACTACAAGAATATGATCCAAAATTACACATCGCTATATTTGCTGTTTCATCAATGTGTATGATTCTTCGATATTCCAGTCTGCAGTAAAAATAATTAAAACTTAATTTTTTGTTTATGATGCCAAAATATTTATGCTATCCGTAGGCCTATTACGGATGTGTGTCTTGTACAACCGAAATCTTCAGTGTCGGTATCAATGAAATTTAACCACTGCAACAAGCCTTCGGTGGAAAAGTTATCCCTGGTTTCGCTAAATCAGGTTTTGATTGTAAAATGGTAAAAGGTTTTTTCCGTACTTTAATGGTTTGCCGGAATGATATTCTGCGTAACTACCCAACTCACATTTAGAAAACAATTTTCTTTTTCTCGTGTTTACAGGTGCGTGTCTAGAAGCGTACATATAAATTGTTATGTTTGTGCATGCCTGTTAATTATGAATGGTATCTTCATTCTATAGAGCCCCCCCCCCCCCCCCCCCCACATCCTCCCACGACCACTTTAATTTTATTTCTCCTGTCCCCAACAACACATTTTATGTGGCAGAACCAAACTTTTTTTATACCCAGTACACTTTATATAACAAAACTACGGTAAAGTGAGCACTTTTGTAGCACTAAGTACTTTTTCCCTATTAGCGAATTTTATCCCCCCCTCTCCCCCAATCACTTTTTGAAAATAAATGTCGCCATGTAAGTAATGAGCACAGTGGATATATTTCACTGCACTCAAAAGTTACCGTCTAAGGCTAAGGCTACAATAAAATATACTAATTGACTATTACTCCAAATGAAAGGGATTCAAAAAATGCTCGCTTTACTGTGAATAGCCTATAGCCGGCCATTTGGCAGTATTACAACAGTCTGTTAATATATAGGCTGTACACTGTTAACATAGTACTTTTGATATCAACCTTTGAAAGAATACCCGTGCCACTACCTGCATATATGCATTAACGTTGAATTAAAAGAGTTCGGTAAACTTTTGTGGATACTAAAATGTCTACTTTTGCTTCCTGCACCTTTTAAAAAAGCATACATGTGTCCGGATTAGCAAATTTGTAAAATATTTATTTTTCTAATAATTTTTACAATTTAACTTGAGCGGCGCATGAATAAATTGATTAGGCTCGTGGTAATGTTACTTTTTGCACATGGCGGGAGAATACATAAGATGCATACAAGTCGATCTTAAGCAAGGGTTTCAAATGTGCTCAGTTTACCGCGAACAGCCTATAATTATAAAATAGAAAAAAAGGTTAAGTGTACAACACTTGAAAAGAGAAACTAACATAGAGATCATTAGAGACCCTGTCGTTTTGCTTTATCACTCGGTGCCGAGCCAAACGACTGTAGTGTGTATGTAGGTTCCATGTGCGTCATTAGGATGACGCCCATTTGACACGCTCTACACCACTCTTAGCCAATAGTAAAACATTCAACACTAGTGTGGCGTCACTCCGTGTGACCGAGTGAGAAAGGAGAGTGTGATCCGACTGTCGCAGCATCCGACGCGTAAATAAGCTCTCCTAGAGTGTTCAGTGGATGGTGAAGACTAGAGTTGCCAACTTTTGCAACACAAAAAGTTTTTAAATCGACATAAAAAAGTCATCAGAAAATTACCCAATTATAATCTGTACCTATTTCATATCAAATTTGGACAAAATATATAAAAATATATATTTTTTTTGTCGCAGCTTGAAAAGTTGTTTCTTATTGTTCGCTAGAGTGAGTGAAGAGATTTGGACGGTTCTTAACATCGAGATCTTGAGAGCCGATGAAGGTGATTGAGGTGAATATGGAGCAGCACCGGGATGAAAGGGCGGGGGAAACGGGAGATCCCCGAGAAAACCGGCCGATCAACGGCATCGTCCGGCACGATTCCCACATGCGAAAATACGGAGTGACCCGGCCGGGGATTGATTTCGGAGCGCCTTGGAGCAGGATAACCGCTCGAGTTCATTGCCACCATGTATACCGGATGTTTCAAAACAACACCGATAACAATTAGTATGTTGTGCAGGACGGCAAACCGATTATATTTCATGCAGGTATCCATGTCCGGAAAAGCATGGTTTGGGCGCTGTGTGGGCATCAAAGTTTGACGCCGCTTCGGATATGGTAATGGGTGTACGTCCCACACTGTTTCACGAAACCACTACCAACCCGCCAAGACCATCACATCATGCAGAGAATTACTAAAGCGGTTCGAATTGTCTACTCCTTGCTTTATCACAGAGTCTTCATCGACGGGGCAGAGATTAATGCTTATGGTCAATACGCAAGTTCGTGCGATAAGGTCTTCCTCTGATTGTACACGAGTTCCATACACCATGCCTTCCAGTGGCGTGTGGTGAGTTTTTTTTTTTTTCAGGGTAAGCAATTTCTACTAACAAACGCAACTTCCGACTTTGCTTACCCTCCACATGTATTTGCCGTTTTATATCGCGTAACATTAGTTATAACAACGGAGAAGAAATGAACGTAATAATAATTAAACTGAATATTATTTAGAGAGCATATTACAAATTATAAGAAAACTCCTGTTTTCCCGAACACTTTCATTCGCTTTCCAAAGAAAAATGTAGGACTGGAGGAAGCAAACAGAACGACAGCTCTCCCTACCGAAGGAACGCAGTGGCGTGTTGTTGCTTGCGAGTTCGATTCATCGATTCATCGCTAGTCGCTCCCGTTTGTGGAACTAAGTACTAGATAGCAGCACTATGCGTGTACAGTACTGGAGTTACAAAAACTCTGTTTCTCGAATCGGAAACGGGGAAACTCAAAATTAAATGTGTTTAAAAGTTAAGGTGGAAACTATAAAGGGTCAAATATTTACAATATGTATAGGGTAAGCATTGCTTACCTTGCGTCTATGGAATAAACGCCACTGATAGTACCTCCAAAGAAAATAGTCGAGAGGTGTCAGATCTGGTGACCGTGGAGGCCACGGAACAGGTTCACAGTGCGTAAACCACGCGGTTCCGGACATGGGTCTCCTCTTGGGAAATTATCAGTTTGCCGTCCCGCTCACGCAATAAGCGTCGTCGGTATTGTTTTAGATCATCCAGTCATTGTCGGAATTTTTACGAATTAAAAATTAAAAGCAAAATAATCCGTCTGAAGTACTTTAATAACGTGTTTGCTAGACATAATTACAAACGTGCAGGACTCTCAAGCTGTATAAAAAGATACAAAAGTACTGTTAAAGGCTGTTCACGATAAAGTAAGCACTTTTGAAATCGATCTTACTAAAAAAAAGTCACTGCCCCTGCCTGAATATACTTCAACGGGCGCACTGAGTGACATGCGCCGGATAAAGTTGGTAATGACAGATGGAAAGTAGTTCCATATGTTAACGTCGAATAAAAAGTGTTAGATAACCATTTGTGATAACTTAAATTATTTACTTCCCTTTCTGTTTTTTTGATGCATCAATGTGTAAAAATTAACAGATTTATAAAAAGTTTACTTTTATAATAATTTCACAGTTTCACTTGACCAACGCACGAATAAAGTGATGAGGCCAATGGCAATTTTAATTTACATAAACCGGAAGAATACACAACGCGAAAACAAGTATATCTTAAGCAGGGCTTTTAAAAGTGCTCTTTTTTTTTACCGTGAACAGTCTATACATAATGGCTGAAGGGCGTATCTGAGTTCGTGAGGGATGGAGTTCTGAATAAAAGTAAAATAACAAAATTAGATTTTTTTATTTATTCATACAGCTATTATTTACATCATTAAATTATCTATATCTACTATTACTCTTTTTATTTCTTAGTGAACGCAATATTTACTGTATATTTCAACTCTAATTAACGTCCTTCTTAATGTCTCCGTTTGGTTACAGTCAGTTAACTAATACTCATCATTAACACACGCTCAGTCTATCTCTTGCCGTCATTTGCAATGCCTTTCACTCACACGTGCAGTCGAATAGTCCAGTCTGCCAGTTGCACTCTTCTCTGCTCTGATGCTCGCAGTCACAGATTTTCCTCCCGCTGGTCAGCTCCGCTCGGCGTCCGCCGTAGCGCTTCGTCGATTTTTGCTTCACTCACACAAGCATCCCCGCTATAGTCCGTGTTCTCTTTTGCTTCACTCTTTTCTGAAGCCCTGTCAAAGTTCTACTTCTAGGATATTCCTCCAACTCGTGCAAACCAAACTTAACTAAATCTATAAAGTTACACCAAAGGACAACGCACCGAAATAGTGCACATCCGGTTGTAATATAATTTTGAATGAGAACTATTTTGTACTAGGCGTTACCAACATACACGTTTTCTCACTGTATTTATTCATGTTTATCATAAATAATGTATTATAAATTGTAAAGAAAACGCCATAAAACTTCCATTTTAACGAAAAATAACATACTTTTATGTTAACAGATGTATGAAGCGCTTGTGATAAACAACATATTTAGGAAATAACTAAACACGTCATACATGAAGTGATTTTTAAAGGTTTGATTCAAAAAGGGTGAAGAAACCTTGAATACACTATAGGCGACCGCCATAAGCACGTAACGTATGATCCAATATGCTTTGTTTACAGGACCTGGAAAATAAAATTGCTAAAGGCTGTTCACGTTGTGTATTATTCCGCGTTTATGTAAAATTAACATCGCCGTGGGTCTCATCACTTTATTCATGCGTCGGTTAAGTGAAACTGTGAAATTAGTAGAATATGTAACAATTTGCTCATTTTAAACTTCGACGCATTAAGACAACAAACAGGAAGCGAAATAAGTTGTTTTTAAGTTATCACAAATAGTTACCTAACACTTTTTTTTTAGACGTTAAGACGTTGAACTACTTTCTCTCCATCGTTACCAACTTTACCGGGCGCATGTCACTCAGTGCTCCCTTAAAATATGCGCAAGTAGGAGTAGTGACTTTTTTTTCTTCTAAGGTTGATTTCAAAAGTGCTCACTTTATCGCGAATAGCATTTATAAGAGAAATTAGAGTACACTCCCTACAACACGAGTACATCCAAGTATTTGGTAACTTGCTAGCAGGTTAATCGTTGCAGGGATACAATGACGGCGCTTGCAACATTTAGTTCCAACAGCAGCGTACTTAAACTAAGAATGCAGCGTTCGAGCACTTTTCTCTTCGAAAACAGGAACACGTGGAAATTATTGTTCAGAGTTAACGTACGGCATAAATAAAAAAAAAATTGGGGCGTGGCTGCGTTGGGGACACGACCGTTTGTTTTTGCGTGCATAAGTCTACGTTGACGCGCTCGGACGCCTTGATGTTTATTTTACGTTCCCGGCACCGCTTCACTCGATCGTATGGAGTTTTTATGGGTATCACTGGATTGCTTTTGAGATGCTCTTTCCAACCGTATACGATTTATGTATTTCGACTTTCCTTTTTGACGAGTATAGTCCGACAGTGTGTTAAGTTATGTTAATTTTTTTACG
The DNA here is from genome assembly GCA_029891345.1 of Dryococelus australis. Lineage (NCBI taxonomy): Eukaryota > Metazoa > Arthropoda > Insecta > Phasmatodea > Phasmatidae > Dryococelus > Dryococelus australis. The sequence goes on from CM057008.1 coordinate 31,225,028, forward strand.
TTAAACTCATACAATTTCACCATAACCGCGCCACACAAATATTTTTTAATACACGATAGAGTGATCTTGACGAGAGCTGTCGATTGAAAACGAGCGTCGTAGCTTCTCCTAGTCAAAAGTTATACTACGCGAAAGTTATGAGGCGCGGTGAAACGAACTCCAGATTGCCCCCCCCCCCCCCTCCTTTCTTCCATCGCTATCATCCTTGCGCTCTTCGCGATGCTCCACAGACCTCACTCGACGTAAAGTTTTCTTTGACCCTTTGGCAATCGAGTGGTTTAATTGAATTTTGAATGTAGACGAGAGATTCGGAGCTGCAATGCCAAACTGTATCTCTCGATTTTGTCATCATCGGATTTTCTGGACTGCCTGACACTGTGGTTGCAAATTGAATGACTTATTCACGAAAAAAATACTTTCTCACTCTCGTTTCAAAAATAAGGCAAAGGCGACATGCGGTTTCGCCAAGTTTATTTGTATTCCTGGTTACATAACAAGTATAAAAACACCAATATAATCGCCTTTACCGAAAATTATGTGGCCTTGCATGGATGACGTTAAGGTGTGTCTTGTCTCCCAATATTATACGAGATCTCGTTCTCACGATAATGTCGTGTACTATGTAAGGAGTTAATTTTGTAATCGTAAATCTTGCATCGTGCGAATATTTCGTTATTCGCTGCAGTGCATCACCAGGCAATATTGCCATCGCGCCTGGATCTCAGGCAGCAAATTGACGCGTCTGCATTGCGTGGTTGCCGGATATTTGCCTAGTGAAAAACAGATATTACACGATATAGGCAGTTCACTGTAAAGTGAGTACTTTTTAAGGCCCTTATAAATTTTTCCTTTCATCAAATTTCCATCTTTCTGCTGCTTTTTAACATAAACATTGCAATGTGACCAATAAACACAGTGTACACATTTCACCGCCATCAAAATTGAATGCCTGAAGCTGCAATAAGATATATTTATTAGCGGTTAATGCCTGTTGGGAGGGCCTTAAAAAGTGCTCACTTTATCGTGAACAGCCTATACCTGCTGCCGTACTTGGTTCTTGTACAAGCTTCTATAAGCCCTGGTGTACGAGCCGGTATACCAGCTGCTATATGAGCCACCATGGAAGATTCATATTACACGACAGCAGTTCGCGTATTAGTATGTGGCACCCTCGGTGGGTGCGCAGTGTGTGGTTTTGTAGTAAATATGAACCTCATTCGTAGAACTGCTACCATTTAGTAACTTGCGTAGGCCTATAAAAATACTAGCTAGCACATGTTAATATTACTATATTACTGTTTGCCTTTTACATAAATTGATTGCTTACTAGTATAGTTTCATTCATTTTCTTGAAAATGTGAATTTACTAAGAACAGGAGTGTGTTATTTTTAATATTGATGAAAATTATTGACCGGTAGCAAAATATAGTTTTATCATTACGTACCGGGATATTATCCGCATGTAAAATTTAATGATAAAATAAGTTTGGGCCCCGCGGGGTTTCGAATTCACACCCTAAAATTGCTATGTCAAGGCGGATCCCCCGACTTTACCACTGCACTACCAGTTCAGTTCACTCAAGGTTTCGATAGTTTATATACCATATATAATGTAAGTCTTTGAATTATTCTTTTTCATACAGTAGGTAATGTTTTACGTATTTATAACGGTTGTAAGTAGTAATTGAAAGTTGTCATCGCCAATATTATTCGTCGCCGTCGTATTTTAAATCTATTTGAAAGAGTTTAAACCTCGGGGATTTTAAATCCATATGGAGGCTTCCTTTTCGGTTTCTTCATCAACTCGTTTCAAGTAGTAGCCACGGGGAGCGCCCTACGCTCTGAAACTGCAATGTGATTGGCCAGGTACGAGAGCCGGTATGGAACCTGCCACGGAAAATAGAACAGGTCTAATTACCAAACCTGTGATGAGATCTGGCAGCGCCAGGCGAAAAATGCTATGACGGGTGCCGTACAGGCCGGTATAACGGCAGCTGTGTCAGACCTTGCACAAACTTTTACGAAATTTGGTACCGTGTAAAATGGCCTTAAGCCCGTATCTGAATTCGGATATACTGGCGTGCTTACATCCTTGTATACTTCACTTACCGTTGGTACCAAGCTTGATGAATTCGGACGGACAGACAGTCGTGTTGGCTTCGGTAGCAATTATTAGCCAGCTAACCACTTTTAATGTACGTGTATTCCGACTAAGGATTTGATCATTGCCGAAAGTCTTAGGGGATGATTCCAAGTATTGAATAATATTTCAATTTTATTTAAATAGCGTTTATAATTTTGCATTATTCTATGTGAGTGAAATTCTGATTACTTTTTTTATCTTAGCTTGTGTAGGTTAGGAACATAGGCCTAATACGAATTTATTGTTTAGGCCTTTTTGTAAGGCTAACCTTGCGTTATTGTTAGCTCAGTTCAAAATTATATGCCCACGAAGTAGTAATCTTGCCTTACTAAACTTTAAATAAAATAATTATGTTGGAAATCAATTGTTACGTACAAATTGCTTCTCAAAATGGCGGCACATATTCTGCAAGTACGCGAGAAGTATACATCTTCGTTTACTTGTATACCTGCATACTTCACTTACAATTTCGGACAGTACTTACGTCACTTCCGGGGACAGGTACGCACAAGTATGTACTTTAGGCGAATTCGGGCACAGCCTAAGTGAAATTCGTGTTAATTAATCTCCTCGCATGTTAATGCGTTGAACACATCACTGAACTCATCACATTTGTTTAACGTGCATTATAATCGTCCTCATTCAGAGACATAACACATCCAGAGCATGTTCAAAATTGACTTGACACGAAGTACCCAGAGAATGGTGTATATCATAATAAATTTTTTAATTACTTGTGTCGCACTGATAGTGCATTTTTTGAATGGCGTATATGTAGTACTTTGCAATTAGTTTTTTTTATTTGTGCATCGATTGATTGTATGTAAAATAAACATTTCCTAGACGTATTTATTTTGACTTTTTTTTTCTTTTCCAAATAACTGATTGTTGTAATGTGAATTTTACATTCGCCACTGTTTCTGATGTTGCGATTTCCGATATGAGCTTGAACACTCGAAACCAAATTTTTGTAATGTCTTATTTCCTTCGTGACACAAGCCAACAAGTGCATAATGTGTTTATTCGCGCTGCTTTCTCAGTAAGCATTCAGAACATTTCGTTTGTCAAATTTTGCTCAGTTTGTAAAGGCTTGATGAAATGTGCAGCATACAAAATATTTTATCTTGCAAAGTTCTTACGAAGTTTCTTTTCAAAATCACATTTTCGATATACTTAGGTGGCATGTGTTAACAAAAAACCTCTTGCAGAAATGAAACTAAACATAGAGAAAAACAAATATAACACCTGCCTCAGTATGTGCAATAATGTAAAAAATAAATGATGTGTGTATTAGGCTTCTATGCAGAAGAAACATACTGACTGTTTATTTGTGCCACCATGATCTTATTTTTAAGATTTAGTTTTGGGTAGTTTGTACGACCTGGAAATATAACGATTGTAATACTCAATTAATCTTAAAATCTGGGTTAATCAACATACTTCTTCTAAATTATTGCTAACAGATGTTTTTGTCTCGAGTGTAAAATACAAGTCTCTGGAATTACCAGCTTTTCTCGTGAGGGTTAACGAGATGGCATTATGTACACCATATGCAAATTAAGTGTATTGGCAGAGCACACTGCAGATTTTTATTGGTTCAATCCTAAAAAAAAAAGTAACGTTTTAAGTTAATCTGCAAGACTTGAAACGAAGGGCGTGTAGTTAAGTGGTTTACTTGCTATAGAACAGGTGTGGACACCTTGCAGATGAAAGAGGATTGTGCTTGTTCATTTTGGGGGAGGAGACGTGGAGGGTTGGTTACCAAGCTCGTTGTGAATTGGCGCCGGGCTTCCTGCACCCAGACACCATTACTTTCCCCTCAGAACTAGCCTGGGGCTCCCCTGGCGTCATTTCACCCCCATCGCCCTTCCCTCGGCTAGCCGAAATCGATTCTGCACGCCCTCCCCCGCCACTGCGTCTACCCCTGCTATCTCCAGTAGTGCTGGTCCTTTATATGTATTTTTTTATCTCGCTCCTAGCTTCGCTATTTTGGAGCGGGCGTAATGTGCGGGGGAGCATAGCCCCCAGGGGCGCGGTGTGGATTTGGGGGGGATCGCGAGGGGCCGGAGATACCCGAACGCGCGCTCGGGCAGGCGGTCGGGCGCAGCCGCCACGCCCACGCACGGGGCGAGCGCAACGCAGCCTGCCGGCAGTATTTTCGGCTCGCGGGTGCGTGGTGGTGCCGCCTTAAAGCAAAGTGTTGGCACTCGCGTGTCGTCGTGCAGTTGAATCGCCGGACGGGTGGGAGGAGCGTGCATTATGGATCAGCCCGGCTCGTGACGTCATCGCGCGTGTTGATGGTCGCCGTCGTCGTCTCTTCGCGGCGCATGCGCACAAGCAGGCTAGTCCCTCCTCGCCCCTGGAGCATGTACGGCCGGCGAGGGATGAGAGGCGAGCGATGTTGCCACGTCTGTCGGGCGCCAGGTAATGCGGCAGAGCCGCTGTCTCGGACTATCTTGTAGGACACTCTTGCATACTCCATAGTTAATACACATAAACACGCCCAGATTATGGTACTTCAGCTTGAGGCAAGACCAGCAATTCACGTGGTTACCAGATCACCAAATCAAATAAAATATTTTTGTAGAAATCAGAAGATTGATGTGGAATATTTCGTGCGAACGGATGTGTAAAAAGAGACAAGGGGATTACCCGGTGCGAATGTGTAAAAAAGTACGAGGGGATATTCCTGTGTGTTGATACCATTAAGTCTCCATGTCATGATAACAGTATATTGAGGCAATTGACCCATTTGTTACCACTGCTATATTTGTGAACTTGAATGTAATTGTTCAGGCCATTACATTTTTCACCACACAGTTTCTCGGACCATAGTTAGTAACACTAATAAAAGACTTTATAGGATGTATAAATTTATGTATGACATTTATTCGTTTTATTAATAACTAGCTGACCCGTGCGACTTTGTTCGCATAGTATTTTTGTAAAGTTATTAAAATAAAGCCCACCATAGTTTCATTAAGGTTTTATGTTTAAAATACTAATTTTTCTTCTTTCGGGTCTAATGGAGTTATTCAATTATAACCTGCCATCGCTTCGTGTATGTTTTATGTTAGCATGATATTTAGGAATTTTGATTGATCTAAATATTTTTTTATTGAGTTCTCTAGTCACTGAGCTACTACGGACCCCTTATTTTTGTGATCTAGCCACTGAGATACTGCGGCAACACTATTGGCTCATCTAGCCCCAGACCAGCTGCGGCCTCACTATTGGGTTCTCTAGCCCCTTTGCTTCTGCAGCACCCTTATCGGGTTCTCTAGCCACTGAACTTCTGCGGCCCCGTATTGGGTGCTCTAGTCACTGAGCTATTGCGGCCCCACTTGGAATAACTCTAGCCACTGGGCCATTACGGCTTTTTGGAAGGAAAGGTTTACAACCCATAGACAAAAAAGAAAGAAGAAATTAAGATTTTTTTTTAACAATGCTTTTTTTTTTATGCAGTAATCCTAAGAAAAGCGTAATCTAGTACCTATTCACATCCCTGATCATCATTGTTTCCGGAACCGTTTGATATATCTCTATGAAACAAAGACTAAGTTGGTCCTGCGGTTATTATATGTAAATTGCGTAAATTTTATGTCAATACGTTAAGTGATTGTTGAGTTAAATCCGTTCGGACAGACAGACAGACACGAAAAAAAATTAACATTAGATGCTGCTTAGTTATCACTTATACTTTATGAAAAAATAATTAAAAGTGAAAAATACGAAAATCACAGACAGACACTTCTATTTTATTTAGTAGTATAGATGTAATCTAAACCTATAACTAAGCAATATATAATGTTAATTTTTTTTCGTGCATATATATATATATAATATGGGGCCGCAATAGCTCAGTGGCTAGAGCACAAAAATAAGGGGGCCGCAGAAGTTCAGTGGCTAGAGAACCCGATAAGGGTGCTGCAGAAGCAAAGGGGCTAGAGAACCCAATAGTGAGGCCGCAGCTGGTCTGGGGCTAGATGAGCCAATAGTGTTGCCTCAGTATCTCAGTGGCTAGAGCACAAAAATAAGGGGTCCGCAGTAGCTCAGTGACTAGAGAACTCAATAAAAAAATATTTAGATCAATCAAAATTCCTAAATATCATGCTAACATAAATCATGTGCGAAGCGATGGCTGGGTGTAATTTAATAACTCCATTAAACAAGAAAGAAGAAAAATTAGTATTTTAAACATAAAACCTTAATGAAACTATGGTGGTCTATATTTTAATAATTCTAAAAAATAATCATGCGAACGAAGTCGAACGGGTCAGCTAGTTACATACAATTTGCAACGTCTCATAAGTGAGACTCTGACGTATGGCATAATTATTTGTCAGCACTAAAGGTCTTATATATGAGACGGGTTGAAAAAGCTAATAATCCTTTGTTCCATGTGGGCGCATATGTTACGGTAGGCTATATGATAACATATTATGGACTCATATTTGGAAAACAAATTATTGTACAAATTATTACATACATTTTACACTGACACTTTCTAACAAAAAACAAGTCTCGTATTTTGTATGCCACTTAACAAAGCATGTATCTGCACACAGTCCAACAACATTGCCTTTTTCGTCTTTGCAGATATTGCACATGTAGAATGTAAGATGCTTTTTGTTGTTGGTGATCCTGAATTAGCGACATCGTAGTCTTTTCTGCATCCTTGCAGGAAACTGATTAGTTGATGGTGTTGTTGAATGTACCAAGCTGTATATTCAGGAATGAAGCAGCAATTATTTCACGGCACCCCAAGTATGGACAGGTGTTCTGGTTCTGCTGTGCTGTTCCACAATGCAGATCAGGGAGGTGAAAAAAACAACTTGATGTACCATCGCAAACTTTTTCTGGGTGTAGAATAGTAGGAAATCATCTGGTCACTCCTGTCTATTCCACCCATATTCGTGTTGTAAGCAACTACCATAACAGGTTTACGTACAACTGTGCCTCTTCTTGTTAGGTCGGTCATTTGTGGGCCATGAGTAGATGAAATCATAAGTACATTGCGTCTATCCCTCTACTTGAGGACTGTAATGTTATCCCTCTGTCTACTGATGCATTCATTTTGTTTTAGTTTTGCACCAGTAACATCAACTGGATTGCCGTTCCTGTTTATCTGTAAAATACCGCACATATTTGTCGTGTTATTGTTAAGATGTTCAGCTAAGTCGACACTGTTATAGTAGTTATCTAAAAACAGTGAGTGTCCCTGACCTAGAAACTCTTCCATAAGCCGTGCCACCGCTGCAAATGCATGCCATTTACCAGGTGTAACCACAGTGTTTTTGTCTGTATATATGAGCATGTTCAAAATAAAGCCATCATGTGTGCACAGTTCATACAGTTTGCTGCCATATTTGTGACGTTTGTTTTTTAAGTACTGGCGAAAACTTAGTCGTCCCCTCCATAAAACCATTGCTTCATCTAGTTTTAGATCTTTTCCTGGACTAAAGGCCAATTTTGTGCAGTTTCGAATTTCTAGGGTCAGTATCTGCATCATAAAAACAGAGGGACTTCAAGATCAAATCAAATATTATTCTAGTCATAGTTTTCCTAAATATAGGATGATAGTACATACCATTTTGTCTCCAATAGTGTTTTATGCTTGGCATTTGGACGTATCCCATTAGAATGCAAATGCCTGAAAAGAATTTAATTTCATCAACTGTTGCCTTCCACATATTTACACTTGAGTGTTCTAACCTTTTCAGCGCGCTTATTTACCCACACAACCAACTTGTTGAAAATATCGTCATCAAATATACAAGAAAATATTTTAAGTGGATCGGTAGTTACAATGTTAATTTTTTGTTGTCCAAGAAAGTTATGGACAATGGGGTCATAGTCTGTGTTTTGCCAATCATTATTTTCGCTATCTTCACTGTCGTCAGCACTATCGCTATTTGCTACCTCGTCTGAGCTGTCAGCAGTCATCTTGTCCTTCATCACTGTCATGAATATATTCGCTTTCACCTCCAGAATAAAACAGCGACTATACATCACTATCATCTTCCAACTCACATCCTTTCGCACAGCCAATATTTCGTCGCTTAGTTCCACGGCTCACTGGTCTCCACGAAAACCTTTTATCAACTTGAAAACAACATATAAACAACATAAGAGTAACACACAGGTTAGAACGGGGTAAATATCTTAGATAACGATGTCGACTTGACATGAGAGTTAGCAGGAAAACAATGGTAATGAAAACCAATCGTACCAACTGAGTAAGATCGGACTGTCCTCAGACCATGTGTCTCGCAGGTGTGAAAGTGTTTACTATACACCACCATGCACCAACCACAAACCACCTTCTTCTGAGCCACAGTCCAGTTCAATGCTGCTTGACCAGCATCACATATGTGAGACACTGGTCTGCTTTGACAGACTGTAGGTGTCACATACGAGACGGCCGGTATGTATATCAGATTTTGGACTATGGCCTATCTCGAAAGTGTACGCGTCTAATATTTGCGACACCTGGTAGTGAATCTGTTAAAATAACGAGCAATTGCTGCAAACGAAGTAGGTTATGAAGAAAATTAATTTACGTAAAAGCTGTCTGAGCATGGATGCTATTTTAAGTGAATATTGCAAATAATATTAAGAACTCAGAGGCATTAAATTCCATTGCGCAAAAAAAAATCTCTGGTAGATAAAATTTGAATATAGTAAAAAACCGAAAATAAATTACAATATTCCTTTCATTTCTTCCTGTAATGGACTGCATTGACAAACAAAAGCAATATCTTAGTGTGAAAATATATATTTTAATTAGACTCTCCCAGTAAAAATATTAAAACAATTTGACAGTGGGACTTATTTTCAAACACATTCAAGATTGTTTGATAAAATTTGTTGTAAGCGAAAACTTGATGGCCGTATTTTGTCTTCAAATTTTATTTTCGAATATAGTTGAAGGCGAAAATTTGACAGTGTGACAGGGACTTAAAGAGGACTATGTAGCTGCGCGTCCAAGGTCAAGAAGCGAGGGAGCGATACGGGCGACACTAACACGCATTTCTAGCGCCTCGTCGCTCCTACGCGCAAGGCGTGCAGTGTTTCCGTCGTGACGCTGTACTGCGTAAATTAGATCTGTAACAGCGGAGTTTTATTACACGCCACGAAAGCCCACAGATTAAAAATACGCCCGTATCTTTGTACTTTTCTCTTGCCGCTTGGAAACTTCACAGGCAAGCTTTAAAAATGCTATATCTGACCATCTTCGCAAATTTTTTTCTCTCCCAAAAATATACTAAATGAGACAAAAGTAAAATTATAGGGATATATATATCTTTTCTGACAAAAAGTAGTATTTGTGTAACATGTATTTACCGAGATACGCGTATTCGCGCAAACAACTATTTCACAAAAAAATGTGCATGTGCGTATAACTCTTAAGAGCGTTTACATGAAACTGGAACGATGGAACACGTTATAGGCTGTTCACGGTAAAGTGAGCACTTTTTAAGGCCTTCCCAACAGGCTTGGGCGTTAACTTTTGAGAGTGGTGAAATGTATAAACTGTGTTCATTGGTCACATTGCGATATTCATATTTTAAAAAAGTAGCAGGAAGATAGAAATTGGGCGAAAGCGAACATTTAGAAGGGCCCTCAAAAATAGCGCTCGCCTTACCGTGAACAGCCTTTACAAGGAACTAACTGTTTGGCACATCGCTGCGTTGCAGCAGGCCGCGGGCGCGGGTGCTGCTACAGCGATGTGGTCTGTGTTTCGTCGAGGCCGCGCACGTCACAGCTGTGGGCCCGTCCTGGCATCGCACGGGATGAATCACGGACGTTCTGTCTCGGTGCGATGTTTCTCACTCGCGCGAGGCGGGTGACGTCACGTGACGGATCCGTCTTCTCCGTGTGTTGTCAACCCTAGCCGAGTTCGGCTACATGTAGCTTAGAGCTCCTGTCGCGCTGGTCAAATTTTCCTTTTCAACAAATTTTATCGAATAAACTTGAATGTGTTTGAAAGTGTGTCACACTGTCAGTTTTTTTTTTACTCGGAGAGTCTAATTTTAATTATCATTAAAAAATTATTTCCATAGTTAGATATTGCTTTTTTTTTTTTTTTTTTTTTTTGTTTCCATGCAGACCATCACAGGCAAAAATGTTTCCTGCACAATGAAATTTTAATGCCCCCGAGTTCCTAGTAATATGTGAAATATTCACTAATAATAACATTCACGCTCACACACTTTCTACATAAATAATTCTCTTCATTACCTATATTGTTTCCAGAAAGGGATATTTAATTTTAAGCTTCTTGACGTCCATTTCTGCCGTGTACGGTTGTCATTGGTGAGACCATCAAACATCAAATAAGTTTTAGAACCGGTCCAATTTTGAAATGTTTGATGGAAAATGATGCCATCCAACTTTCTCAGACAAATATGGCGTCGTTTATGACGTTTCAGTGATGTCACAACTGTCCAACTTTATTTGACCAAACTTATTGGACGCAGTTTGACAGAAAAATTTCACGATGTAACAGGTTCTTAAGAGGGGGGTGGGGGACCATCTTGTATTTAGCTTTTTTCCTTCGTAACATCTTTTTAAGTTTTCTTTAATAATTTCTGACTCTGTTAAGGCACAGAACCACTTTTGATAGATTTATAGACAGTATTATCGTTTGACTGCTACTACGAGTATCATATGTGTAATAATTCTGAGGAAGTAGCCTAAAGGCTGTACACGATAAAGTGAGCACTTTGGAAATCAACCTTATGAAAAAGTCACTGCCCCTGTCTACGTAAAATTTAAAGGGCGCCCTGAGTGATATGCGCCCAGTAAAGTTGGTAACGATGGACGGAAAGTAGTTCCACGTTTTAACGTCTAAAGAAAGAAGTTAGGTAACCATTTGTGAAGCATTTTTTTTTAATATTTACTTTTATAGTAATTTCACAGTTTCACTTACCGACGCATGGATAAAGTGATGAGGCCATGGCTATGTTAATCTGACATAAGGCGGAAGTACACGCAACGTAGATACAAGTAGATATTTAAGCAGGGCTTTCAAAAGTGCTAATTTTATCGTGAACAGCCTATATAAATGAGCTTCGTTAAGAACACATGTCTAACTAATAAAATTGCTCTCCTGGTATTACTCTCAGAAAAATTAAAAATGTAATTTCCTATGTCCTAACACAGCCAATATTTAAATAAAATGTATTCATTACAATGTACACCCCAAAAACAGGTTATTGCATAATTGTTTCCTGCCTCAAGTGTTGCAATAATTACTTATTATGACAGGTACTGTGCTTGTGTTGAAAGGGCCGTGGTGGCTGGGCGGTTAGACCGCTCGCCTCCCACCTAGGCGATCCGGGTTCAATCCCCGGCCGGGCCACTCCGGATCCTCGCATGTGGGAATCGTGCCGGACGATGGCGTAGGTCGGCGGGTTTTCTCGGGGATCTTCCGTTTCCCCCGCCCCTTCATTCCAGCGCTACTCCATACTCACCTCAATCACCCTCACCGGCTCTGGAGAACTCGCTGTTAAGAACCACCCAAATCTCACTTGCCCTTCTCATTGCCTCAATTTTAAAGATAACTATTTCTAATAAAAAAAATACGTGGACGCGATTTTCTACATAAAATTGTTTTTTTTTTTATATATATATTTATCCATCTTTATATATATATATATATAATTCAGTAATTACATTTTATAAAAACAAATTAAACAAAAACAATTGGCAAAATATTTGACGTAACATCATCATTCCTTAATAAATTTCACATAGAGTACTTTTTGTTTGAAATTATTTTTTAAATTGGCGCAATGAAAAGGAATTACGTTTAACATTGATTCCCCAGAGGTCAGTTATCAGGAGCTATCAGGAGTTGTGCCGTCTGATACCTCCTAATACCTAACCTCCTCGCCTGTTATGTTCTCCTGGTAGAGCACTGAGAAAAACGGTACCTATGTGCGTGGTTTTTTTTTTTGTGTGTTGTGTGTGATGTGGGGAGAGTGAGGGGGGGGGGGGGAAGAGCAAACAGAGTAGTTTTAAATTAAGCAAACATAGTTTTTGAACAAGCATAATTTAAATGATTTTCCACTATTTTCAAAACTAAATCTTATTTCCAATGTTTTAAAAAGGAAGAATTTAATTATTTATTATTTTGGAGGTTCCAATTCAGTTGTCCCAATTACTGTTGTTCACTCACTACTTGAGCCGAGCGTGATTCTCGTAACCAGTAGCCAACGTACTTAAAAAAAAAAAATCAGGTTTCTCACAAGGAAGACATTTAAAAAACACCGGCCACTGATTCCTAGTTGTGTACAGTGCCGACCATAAATGTCCTTAACGTGCAACATGTCCTCGAACATTGGCACGTTAATTTCTGAGCACGAGTGTTGCGAACACGTTATTATTTTTGTGTGCGCTGTACTTTTGTTCAGTTCTTTGTCTTCGCGACCAGTGAGAACAACACGCCGCACGCTCGGGCGGTATTTGCATTATGTACAAAGCTGTTCACGGTAAAACTAGCACTTTTGAAAGCCCTGCTTGAGACCTATTTGTATATACGTTGTGTAGTCTTCCACCATATGTAAAATTAACGTTGCCATGGGCCTCATCATGCGTCGGTCAAGTGAAACTGTGAAATTATTAGAAAAGTAAAAATTTTACAAATCTGCATATTTTTACACGCTGGAGCGTACCAAAACCAGAAAGCGTAATAAATAATTTAAAGTATCACGGATGGTTACCTAACACTAACTATTCGACGTTAACATATGGAACTACTTTCCGTCCATCGTTGCCAACTTTACACGATGCGCCCGTTAAAATATATGCAGGCAGAGGCTTCTAAGGTTGATTTCAAAAGTGCTCACTTTATCGTGAACAGCCCTTAATTGTTCAGGTCAAATTAACGTAGTAAATTCCACGAATCAGATTGGCCACAAGGAAGACTTAGCCATGGTGCCGTGCTGTGTACAGCATTGGTCATAAGTATCACTCAAATGCAATATGTCCATGATTGTGGACACGTTGACTGAGCAAGCCCGTATCCAGGAAATTGGTTTCCTTGTTGGAAAGATGGCCCTGGGGATAAATTGATGTTTTTTTTGGGGGGGGGGGAATGTAAAACATATAATATTAAAAGTTATTAGTTCAGAAAATTATTTACAACCAGCCGGCTAGCATACAGACACAGAACTACAAAATGCTATAAACCTCCGTGTTCAGTGGGGATCGCAAATGTATCATACGTGGAAAAAAAAAAAATATATATATATCACTTTACTTATGTTTAGTTCAAAAATTATTTGCAATCATTTCATCGATATACAGATGTGGAAGCACAAAATGCTAACTATAAACATCTTTCATGTTCAAGGGCGATTACTAGAGACCTGAGGAATTCGCGAGTTCAATTACCTGGGGGGTAGACTCTACAGCCCTCTGTACTATTATGCCGATGTCAACTGCGCATTGGTTGTCTGCTGTCACAGTGGAAAGCGACTATTGGTCCAGCGTTCTCCAGGATGTGTATAAACACCACGTTGGCCAATTGCTAAATTTATGCGAACACGCGTGTTTATATTGAAAAAAAAAAAATTAAAGATGCAATTTATTTATTTTTTTTATATATTTTTTTTAATTTATTTAATTATTATTATTATTATTATTATTTTTTTTATTTATTTTTTTTCGAATATTTTTTTTTTATTTATGAAGTGGGGTGGTACGTCCCGATATATCCCCCCCCCCCCCCCCATCAGCGCCCTGATGGAGAGTGAAAAATGAAGCGATTTGGGTAGTAGAAATCAAGAGCATTCCTCTTTGTCTTTGGGGTGGAGTTGAGAGATTTGGGCGGCCCTTAACGTCGAGGTTTTGGAGGCCGACGAGAGTAAAGAGATGTGAGGATGGAGCAACGCCGGGATGCTTAGGTGGGCGGAACGGGAGATCCCCGAGGGAACCATTTGAATGTCAAAATGTAGCCGAATAGAGGTTCAAGCTAGTGCCCATATTTTTTTGTATCTTACGTAGCCTACTCGTAGATTACATTTATCATATATTTTTTCCCAATAAATAAACCCAAGTAGTAGGGCATAGGAAAGACTGGCACATGATCCAGGGTCCGGGATCTAGGGATTTGGCCCCCATTTCGGATTCCACCATTTTGAAATTTTTCTCTCAAAATCGCATGTTTTTACTCAACAATCACTTCAGAAATCGATTATTTTACCCAAAATTCGCTTTAAAATTTCCCATTTTGCCCAGCTGCTAAAAAGGGCTCCCCAGAAATTTCCTTCAGGGGGTTCTGGCCGCCATCTTGAATTTCCCCTTTCCCTAAAAATCGACTAAACATCCCTAAAGAAATTTCCCTTTTCCCTAAAAGATGTCCCTAAAATATATTATAAAAATTATTTTAAAAAGATGTATTAATTTTTTTTTAATTATAAAAATTTAAAAAAATCCTTACAATACAAAAAAAAATTAATTCAATATATCACGTTAACCTCATACTCATCCCAGCTTCCTTACCTACCCACCTTCCAATACTACAAAACAAAACAAAAATATAAAAAAATTGAGAAAAAATATACCAAAAATCGTAACTCCAGCATGTCTGTCATCCCACCATTACCATCAGACACCAGCCAAATATCATACCACCCATCAAACAAACCGCCTGATAATACCAACCATCCATGCCAATAAAAATGCTGACCACCGCACCTCAGACATACGAAACAAAATACGAGTAACCCTGCTGACCAGGAGTAATTGGTTACTATACCAACCATAACCCAGCATACTTCAGTCATGCCACACAGATCACATTGTAGCCATACAATGCTGCATAACTACTCATTTTCATACCACCTCACACCCATCTATTAACCACACCAACCATAACATACTTGGGTACAACCCTCCAGCATACCAAACATTAATTAAGATCACTGTACACAGCGGATACTTCACGTCCTACGCATTTGGCAGTTCTTCGGTAGGGCCACCCAGCCTCCCTCAGGCCTACAATACGACGTCGTTCCAAGTCCGTTAATTGCACGAAGTGTGTTCGTCTATGTTGTCGTGGCATGTCTACACTGCTTACTACACATAGACCAGGGACGTATCTAGGGGAGGGGGCTACAGCCCCCCCCCCCCCCGAAATGACACACATTTTTAAAAACCCTATTATCAAAATGGCAATCGTTATATTTATTTACTTGTTATTAGCCCACAATATGACTACATCTTATACATCAAAACTTCGTTTTCTGAATAAACGGGTGAAAAAAAATAGTCAAGTACATAGTTCCTAAAAATGTGAGCGACTTTGCATAAATAGTTTATATCCTTCTTTCCTTTTCTATCCTTCCACTCCTCCCTCCTTCTGCACCTCCCTTCCCCCCTTGCCCGAAAAAAATTTTCTGGATACGCCCCTGACATAGGCCCATGCTTGAAACAACAGACAACTGTTTCACCGAGTCAGCTACAGTTGTATTGGGCTCAGCGGTGTAATGCCTAGTGCGCGGTTCCTACTCTGCCCGCAGCACAGCGCTGTTAATCATTGCATGCACTGCCCTCTATCAGTGCCCGATGCGCATATGATGTTTCTACGTCACCGCTTTAGTGGTGTTCATTTTTCAATTGCCACGAGTGTATTGGCTGACGCCTGGGCCAGTAATGAACGTTGTGCATTACAGTAGGCGTGTCTGTTGAAGAGTGGACCAATAGAGACAGTGGTGAGTGGGAATACTGATGTTTTGGGGCGTGAGGTCTGAGCAAGGAAACACGACAAAAGAAAAAGGACTAGTTCAGGACCTAATATAGAATCCTGAATAAATATCGTAATAAGGTAAAGCTGTGAGATACGCCCCTGATATGTGTTTGCACGTAACATTCGTCATCACAGCGATGAGAGCGAAGGCTAGTAGATGTGAACTCTGTACGTACCGGAGGACAACAGTTACCGCCATCTTGGATTTTCGCTATTTTTGTCATGAGTTCCATTTCAGAATATACTGCAGAATTTTCCGCACGACATGGCATAAGTAATACTGTTACAATTTCTCTCTCGCTAGAAATTAAGTGGGCTATAAGTTCGTTAAGGGATGGAGGTCTTAATCAAATAAAAGAATTAATTATAATTTCCGTATTTTATTTACAATAACTACAACAAAATTCTCTGAACTCAAATACTCACAATAAATTGAAATCACTTCCTGTTCACAATTGACACAAATTAATAACATTTATAACTATGGCAAAGAAATCAGTGAAATTAAATATTTAAAGATCAGTCCCAATAGACAGTGTATCAACCTATTCGATTATTTTATAATTTATGCGTCCATATTTGACAGTTCGAATATTTACAATAAAATCAGTATTACACTTTCATTCAGTCCCACCTCAGTTCAGTTCATGTCCCGCCAACCGCAATGTTCTAGATTCCTCCAAGCGCCCTCACGCACAGTAGGCTTCACTCGTCGGTTTCACACCCTCTCGTCCATTCAAGCCACGAACACCTCACTCGCCGTCGTCCCGCAATCTTCAGTCGTCGTCCAAACTTCAATTCGCTCACGCACACTCGGCCAGGTGGCCTCTGTCAAAGACTGCCGGCCGCTGGGTTGCGGCAGTATATATAGTGTCTTAGGCCGCCACTTAGAATTTCCCCTAACTCGCGTGATGCGTCGCGGAGGTCTGAGGCGCCAGACAGTCTTGCCAGAACATTCTTGCGTCGTCGCTAAACGTATAGGAAACTCTAGCAGGCGAGAGGAGGTCTGTGACGTCAGCAAGTCTCGCCGCTGTCGGCATTCACGGGATTCCCAGAAGGGTGAATCAGGAGGCCGCGAGCGCATCGTTCCAGGAAGAGGGGACGAGGTGGGTCTCCGATTACGGCGCGGGGCAATTGAGTCAGCGCCAGCTGCAGCACATAACAATACTATATCTAAAGCTTTATCAAACTGTTACAACTCCTACTTCCTGTATTAATTTTTGACTAGTGACTGCTAAAGGCTATCCATAGTAAAGTGAGCACTTTTGAAAGCACTCTTAGAACTAAGTCACTGCCTCTGCCTGCATATATTTTGACGGGCGCACTGAGTGACGTTGCGCTCAGTAAAGTTGGTAATGGTAAATGGAAAGTACTTCCATATCTTAACGTCAAAAAAAAAGTGTTACGTAACCATTTGTAATAATTTAAAATTATTTATTTCGCTTTTTTTTTTTTTTAATGCGCATCGAAGTGTAAAAATTAGCAGATTTGTAAAATATTTACTTTTCTAATAATTTCACAGTGTCACCTGACCGGCGAATGAATAAAGTGACGAGGCCCATGGCAATTATTTTACATAAGACGGAAGAATGCACAATGTGCATACAAGTATATATAAGCAGGGCTTTAAAAAGTGCTCATTTTACCATCAACATAATATAGCAAGAAATAAATAACTTTTTCCTTGCGGGCTGTTACAGAAATGGTTTTGACGACATTAATTTAGCAATACAATTTTTATAACAAGTGCAAAGCACGCCCTATATCTCGTCGACGCTCAAAATAAAATACAAAATCTGTGTTGCAAGTTACCGCGAAAATTCTGTAAATACAATATGGCGGTGACTGACCTTCCTTAACGTCTAGTGTGTAGTTTTTTTTATGCGTACCACTTCTTCCTGTACGATTGATTTTAATTAGTTGGCCTGTCGCTACTGGTTCGCCAAGAAAATAGTAAAAGTGTGTGTTCATCAAAACTGTCTTCGTTGCAGGGCAGCCCAGAGAAATTTGTGGCAAAACTATTTTGGACCCCCCTGTTTGATGCAGTTCTAAGCAACCGAGTAAAATTCCTCAAGCAGAAGTTGTGGGCGCATCGAAATCAGGGAGTCAATAGCCCTGTTCAAAGAGGCCTTCTCCAAACAACACCCTCTGTGCTGGGCTGGCATCCCCCCCTTCCCCATCTTTCGTCCCAGCATCTTCTCCTGTGCATCACCCTGCTTAGGTAGGTCGTCTACAGATTTATACGCGTATTTATGTAAATCGTATTGATTTTGTTGCTCATTCGTTTGTTTCTCCTCCCGTTTGGTTTCGTTTTTTTTTTTTGTGTAGGATTGTTGATTGGATTACTCTTTTGGATAATTTTTGTGTTTTGGATATTTGTTGACAACATCTGGTCTTGCCTTATCTTATATGTTATTGATGGCACCCTTTGTTTCCTTTGGTGACATAGCTCTGATATTATTTAACACACACACAAATTTGCATGCGCACATCAAAGTTGACAGTTATGTAGGGGAATCGTCTTAATATTACATTATATGTGCGACCTTGAAATCTGTGGACACCGAAATTATGTAATTTAATTGTGTTTCTGTTACGAATATAAATGGTAAGAATCATTAAAGTATTAGTAACTAATTTCATTTTATATTCATTTTGACGGTTGAACTTTAGCGAGGGCTGAATATATTTATCGGGTCCGTGACAGTGTAAATTTTACTTATGGCGAAAGCATGCAAACTGAGCATGAAAGCAGATCCTAAGCAGGGCTGTACGCCTTTCAGAGCCACTTGAGTGTAAGGTTTTAGGTGATGTAAACAAGAGGTTTTATTATGCATGCTGTGCTCGGTATTGGGTCGACACAACACTTGTTTCGTTACAACCACCATCGAGCTGTTGGCTGAACCAGTCGCGCCCTAGACCAGTAAGTTGCTCACAGGCGAGGCCATTCAAGTCCGTTCGCTGTCACTTGCAACTTTTCTGGAGCCCTGTTGAAGTTATACTTCAAAGATAATCCTCCTCCTCGTGCAAACAATCTCAACCGAGTCCTGAAAATTACACCAGAGGGACGACGCATCGCATTCGTACGCAAACAACGTAATATTTTGCATAAGAACTTTTATTTCTCTCTGGTTTTTTTCTCGTATTAATTATAATTGAAATATTATCATTTATAGATAAAATATAAATAAAAGTTCAGTCTAACAAAAAATAAGGTAGTTTTACGGTAGCATACGTGGTATATTTAGTAAAACAACCTGAGACGTCATACACGGGGTATTTGTCATAGGTTTGATTCAAAAAGTGTGAAGAAACCGCTAATGGAGTATAGCCATTGACTTTAGCAGTGTGCAGCGTTGACAGAACATTATCTAGACCTACACGTGCATGACGTTCAGAGTTGTGTATACTGGACCTGCTTGGGTTAGAAATGCTCAACTGCGAACAGGTTGTACAGGTTACGCGAGTAGGCGGGTCCAGCTCGTTGGTGGCGCATGTGACTGGCCTGGCCGGTAGAGTGTTCGGGCGGGGCTGTTAGAGGAGACAAACCGCTCAGCTGCTACTAAAGTGATTGCGGTGCGTGAGATAGACCGTCTGTCTCCGTAGCTCCTGGGGACCGCGGTGGCTGGGCGATTAGCACGCTCGCCTCCCACCAAGGCGAACCGGGCTCAATCCCCGGCCGGGCCACCGGATTTTTCGCAAGTGCCGGACGATGCCGTCGTTCGGCGGATCTTTCTCGGGGACCTCCCGTTTCCCTCGCTCCTTCAGTCCGGCGCCGCTCCATATTCACTTCAATCACCCTCGTCTACTCTCAATACCTCGCCGTTAAGAGCCGCCCAAATCTCTTCACTCACTCCATTGTTCCTTGGTGAATTGGAGAATGGAAATATTTGGACGGCTCTTAACGGCGTGGTCTTGAGAGCCGATGAGGGTGAAGTGAGGTGAGAGCGGTACAGCGCCGGAATACAAGGGCGGGGAGAACCGGAGATCCCCGAGAAAACCCGCCAACCAGTGGCGTCGTCCGTAACGATTCCCAAGTGCTGAAATCCGGGAATGACCCTTACGGGAATCGAACCCGGTTCGCCTTGGCGGTAGGCGAGTACTTAGACCATTACACCACCACAAAGCCTACTCTGATAAACTCCAATTGCAGACAGAGGGCTATATGAGTTAGTTTGGCGATGCTTTTGAGAAGAGATGCGCCACTTAAATATAAGCAGTTCGCTGATAATTGAATGTTCTGCTTACAATATACTTGAATCACTATTTTGTATCCCTCACAGATCGTATCACTTCATAATGCGTGCATCGTTTGATACTGAAATCGTTAGGAACGTAAATTATGTTAAGTATATACCAGTCCTTACTTTTACACGGAAAAAAAAAACAGAAACGATGCTTAATAAATACAATGTCCACAAATTTTAAGAAAGGCACTAGCATTTCACAAGGTGTATCAGTTAGGACCCGTCTACAATCGACATGGCGCACATAACATGCATAGCATAAAGAATTAGAAGCAACGTTTGAGTTTGGCGTTGCTTACTTGGCGTTATTCGCGTTACTTGGCATTAAGATGGTCATCTCCGAGTATCGTACGCCAATAAGAATGTGGAACGTCATAAAAACTGTTGTGGCCTACTTATGCATGCGTAAATTCTTGCGCTAGAAAATGTATTTCCATATTTGTTCGCTCGTTCTAATTGGTTATTTTCTTTCACGTTACCGCCGATTGTAGACGATGGTTTCGCTGGTTATGCTTTGTAAGTAATGTTATTTAAGCCATGTTGATCGAGGACGCGGCCTTAACCCTCTCAGGCACTGCAGTCTGCATTCGTGTGCACTCAGTGTAATAATATTTTACGTGAGAACTATTTTTCACTAGGCATTACCAACACATATTTTCTCCCCTTATTGTAAATTAATTGTTATTATTTATGTATAAAATTCCAATTTGATTACAAATAAGGAAGTTTATGAACACGAGTATAAAACGCTTGCGACATGTGATACATGGGAAGATGTTTAAAAGGTCTGATTAGAAAAGTGCTCACTTTACCGTGAACAGCCTACAGTCCAAATGCATAATTAGAGACTCGGAAATCTCGTGGATTCGTTTGGCATCAAGCTAGACTCCACAGTCATTCATGTACTCGAGCCTCACCCAGTTGTTCATTGGCTGATGCTCCAGTTTCATCGCAGACCAGTTAGAACGGTATTCGGCCACAGTTTCCTTGCAGGTCAGCTATTGGTCAAATTCTTCCAGGGCGTGTGTTACAAACTGCGATCCGATTGAGAGGGAAAGTCAAATGTAAGCGTGTTTGAAGTCTAGCTTGGCCTCAGATGAAATCGCTAGATTGCCGGGCCTCTGTGCATAGTGTTGGTTAGTGGACACAGCCTGTTGGTGAGAGTGTGTCCGTGGCGTATAGTGAGTTTATTTTTATAGGATAAGCAATATAATAGCCCCACTTAGTTGAGTGTTTTAGATAACATTTAGTTAAATGCCATTAAAATATGATATATTACACACTTTACAATACAATAAATGGTTTATAAAAGCCGATTTAATTATGTGTGGAACAATTCAACGAACACTGAAATGTAAAGTCTGACAGGAGACCCAGCTAAAATTTTGTAAAACTATGGCTGTACCGGTTCTGATGTGTGGTAGTGAAACGAGGGTAAATAAAGTACTTTACAGAAAATAAAATAGAATCATCCGAAATGAAGTTCCTTAAATCAGTGATAGGTTATTTATTCCCTGAAGGATAGAGGAAGGAATGAAGAAGTTAGACAACTGAATATATTTTCTTTGGATGATAGAATTCCCCCCCCCCCCCAAAAAAAATTGAATGACCACGTTCTAAGGATGGATAACGACAAATTTCCGAAGCCTGCCCTGGAATATCATCGTACTGGAAAAAGAGATATTGGCCGACCCATGAAGAGATAGTCTGAAATCTGAGGTCGGAACAGGAGCCTATCCATGAAGAGGAAGTAGGTAAGTAAAAGCCGGGCTATTTTCCATCTTTCTAACAAACGCAACTTCCAACTTCGATTGCCCTCCACATGTATTAACCGTTTTACAATACCTAACATTAGTTATAAAAACTGAAACGAAATGAATGCAATGATAACTAAACTGAATGTTATTTAGAGAGCATATTGCAAATTATAAGAAAACAACCGTTTTCCCGATCGCTTTAATCCACTGCCCGAGGGAAAATGTAGGACTGGAGGGTCGCAGACAGAACGCCTGCGTACTCTGTCCGTGTTTCGTTTCATTTATTTGCATCCCTGAGATCTCGAAATTGAGATATGGAACAAGTCATGTTAGTTTGCAATACAAATATATACAATAAAATACACAATAATATTGTACAAAAAAAATGTTTGCACAATACTTAATATACTAAACTCAATACAAACGGCAACTCTAATTACAACTAATTATACTAAACACACTACTATTGCAACTGAAAATTTATACATTGCTGCTTGCGAGTTCGGCTCTTCGCTAGTCGTTCCCATTTGTGGAAATAAAACTAGAGGGCAGCACGATGCGTTTACACGAAAACTCTGTTTTTTGAATCGAAAACGGGGAACTTAGGATTAAATGTGTTTAAAGTTAACCCATTCAGACCCAGTGTACACCTTTGTGTATATTACGCACGTGTATGTAATTTTTGGTTTGTACTGCACACTGCGAAGCTCAGTGATCTTGCCTGTGGATAAGTGATTGGTCTGGGTCATAAATTGGTTCATATAACTGTAGCCGAACATATAGCCTACAGCTCATTGGCTGTGACAACGAAACGATTGTTGTGTCGACTTAAAAGTACAATAAGCGCCATAATTCGCTTTGTTTGAAACACCTGAAACCTTAAATCAACGTGGGTCTGAAAGGGTTAAGGCGAAAACTATAAAGGGCCAAACTATTCCAGTGTGTGCATGGTAAGCATTGCTTGCCTTGCGTCTATGGAATAAACGCCACTGATGTGTGTGTGTGTGTGTGTGTGCGTGATTGCAGGGTCACGGACGGCGTCGCGGCGCTAGATAACGACAACGCGAACGTGGTTGGCGCCGTCATGGGGCGCCGGTCGCTCGACCTCACCGCCACGCTGAGGGGCAAGCCCGACCTCATTGAGACGGTGGAGCAGCAGCGGGCCGACAAGTGAGTTCCCCTCCTCCCCGTCCACAGAACATCATCATACACAGGGTGCCGCGGTGGCAGAGTGGTTAGACTGCTTGCCTCCCCGGCCGGGCCACTCCCCCGGACTCTCGCAAGTGTGTGTGTTTGTGTGGGGGGGGCGGGTGTTTGTGTCGGACGATGACGCTAGCCCGGCGGGTTTCCTCAGGCATCTCCCATTCACCCCGCGCCCTCCTTGCATTCAGACGCTGCTCCATTCTCACCACATATCACTCTCATTGGCGCCCGATTGTCTCAACTCTCAACATTGTCGCCATGCACTCTCAGTTTAAGGGCTTCTGTCACGAGAAATTGTTGTTATTTTGTATTTGTATCACCTACTGTCCAGTAGACATTATTCGTAACTACTTTTTCCTCAAATAAAATTGTAGATGACAACTGAAAGGTTTTGTCTTAACAATGTGAGGACTATACTCGAGTGTAAGTCGAACGAAACTTGTTTGAATATTTCATTGCTCATAAAAAAAACAAAATTGGTCAAGGTAAACGTACACCAATTCCTTATTTCATAAGGATTTTAAATAAGAACTTATACAACATCAACAACGAACTCCGTAAATTTATGACATTTTTTTGTATAGTTGCAGAAATCAACACGATGGGATGGACATCCTGTTACATACGAAAGAAAATATTTTGTTGGAAAACGGTAAACTCTGCACTCCATGAGTTGGTAGCCGGCCAATATGGAAAGACTGGTGTCGTTTTGACTATTAGTAGTAGAATGGCATTAATTGACAATAGGAACCAATAGAACACTGTGTCCTTGCAGCGGTACAAGTATAGGTCACTAAGGTCTAGCTTGTCTTTAAAGCTGGCAACAGTGTACCTACCTCAAAGTGTTAATTCATTTTGAAGTGTGTTTAGAAAAAGATATTGTTAAAAAAATTTAGAGCAGCCACAAATAAAAAATATACAAAAATTTCCTTATTTTCTGCATTTTTAAATGAAGTTTCAATTATTTCTTTGTAAGATTCTACAGACATCTTGAAGAAGCTCTTGGTATCATCTTTCTGTGCGAATTACCTCATTTTCGCACGTATGGAGTTTTCGTTATTTATACATTACTAAAACTTTGAAACTCTGTTTTTGGCTTGTAATTAAGCAAAATCTATATGCTCAATTTTTTTTTGTGAGGCGAGAGTAATACTCATAATGTCTAATTTTGAACATTATGTCAGACAAATTAAAAATAACAAATTTCTTTGTTGCCAACACCCTTACGGGGAATTTTCCAGTGTTTGAATTGAAGGATTGTGGAGAGGGGGAAGCTGAGAAATTTCCCCTCTTTTGGACCCTCCCCCCCCCCCCCCTCCAATTTCTGTGTTCACTCATAACTGGGGAAAGAAAATCCAGCTCTTCCGCTCCTTTTATTTTTTTATTTTATTTTTTATAAATACCTTAAAGTTGCATTTCCGAAAATTTGATTTTATTTTCTATCAATGGTTTGTTTTCCACAATACGATTTTCTGATTGATTTTTGAAATATCTATTCATTGTTTTCATAAATGTTTGTTTTATTGTAATACATCATTGCTGCTATGATTAAATGACTCAGGAAGTTGTTAAAAGTATATTCATTTATGACTACATTATTGTTATTTTATTGACTTCTGCTTTAAAATAATTACACTGTCACTTATTTCATAGTGCTACCTTTTATTCCAGCCTTTCTCTACATGTTTTGCTACGTTATCCAAACACAATACGCCACTCCCGAGATCCTTCTTTTCTTCATACATTTACCAACCTTACAAAAAATAACATAAACAAAGTTGCTGCCATCAACACCAACTTTACACGGTAACAACATACATTGTGTCAAATGGCTAAACCAAACCAAACCAAACTATGCCACACCAGTTGATCGAGATGTGGGTTTCACAACATATCTAATTAAATAATACCCAAAGGCCTCTTCACGTATATATGCTCATCATAGTACACCAGACATGCAGAAATTAATGTTTTGGTTGAATGTGATTTTTCCACCAGTTCCATCTGCCTGAAATGTAAATTAATATGGTGGATGTGGATGAATTTTTCTCCGACACACAATTGCATAAACAGAAATATTATTATTTTATACTTTGACTGAACAGTGGAGTTTTGAAAGCTTAGGTCGAGTTTGTTTGCTACAAACACTGCTGAAAAATCACAACATGGCATAAAGTTCAATGTGATTTTTCTATGTTAGGTAATTTTTCGCGTACATGCATTTACTCCCGTGTATCTGTAACAAATATTATATTAACAATCTCCTATTCAGAATGTTGCTAAACGTTACACCAGTATACACCAGAACATTCATCCAGGAATGTAAGCCACGTCCTCTTGAACGAGAGTGCATTATCAGCGCACCGCATTGATCGCTGGAAAAAGCAGAAATTATTGTAAATTTCATTTGGTCATCAACACTCAGCCACTGAGAGTCAGCTATTACAGGTGTTTTTTTAATTTAAAAAAAAACCCTGATTATAATTACTAATTTTGTTTAAAAAAAACATATACATGCAGGTAGGCATGAACATATGTTCTACACCAGGTAGACAGGTAGCTTGATAATAAGCAACGCATATGAAATGACTAACATTTAGACACATTTTGTGTGTGTGTGTGCATGCATGTGCACGTGTGCATGTGTGTGCAGGGTTGAAAGATATTCAGGAAGGATAAACAGAACATATGTTGGAACATTTCATTTTTGATACACCCTTAAATAAAGTCGTATATCAAGTGTTAAAAAAAAGAGTACTGGTGCTCTATATTTTGCGAAGAGATAGTGTGCACCAAAACAAGAAGAGAAAAAATGGCTAATAAACATGAATCCTAAAACCCATACCTTAAGAGCTGTGAGCACGTGTTCACCATTGCTACTGTGAAACTGCATATCTCCATAACATGAACTGGGATAGTTCATTTCCTTAATAAACATGTATGGGCTCAAGAAAATTCTCACGCACTTAAGAAATAAGGCATCAGCACCATTTTTGAATCATGTATGGGCAGAAATTATTGGCGATAGAATAATTGGACCTTACTTACTACTAAACAGATTGCATGGTGCAATATATCATAATTTCGTAGCAAACAAATTGCCTGTCTTGCTGGATGATGTACCATGCCTTCAAAGGCTAGACATGTGGTTCATGCATGACGGAGCACCGGGCCATTTTCCCCAAAATGTCCGAGAACACCTATCACAGACACTTAATGGGCGATGGATTGGTCGGGGAGGTGTAGTAAGTTGGCCTTCACATTCCCCTGACCTTAATCCCTTGGTGGTTGTGGAGTCATCTGAAGACTTTGGTGTATGTAACCCCCATCAATGATGTACAAGTACTACAGGAACGCGTCATCAATGCCTGCCAGCACACCCGAGACCAACCAGGAGTGTTTAAAAGGGTGCATGACTCCCTACAATGTAGGGCAGAAAGATCCATTCCTATGAGCACCTCCCGTAGCGATGGTGAACAAGTGCTTGTAGCTCTTACGGTATGGGTTTTCGGATCCATGTTTATTAGACATTTTTTCATGTTTTTGGTGCATACTATGTCCTCGCAAAATATTGAATACTTGTTATTTTAAATCCTGTATATGCATATGAGAGACACTTTAAATTAATCAAACTTAGAAACCTATACATTTACTGAATAGAGCCAAAATATTATACGGATATGTATAAATTCTTCTTTGAACATGCCATAATGATAATTTATTTGTCTGATAGTACATTATCATTCTACCTTTATATTTGGTTAGGTTATGTATTTAATCTAAAAAAGTAAAAACAGAACATTAAGGTTTTACTTCACCTCTTATGCATAATTTCTTTATCTTTGTGTCATAATTTCAGTTTCAGAGTAATTATTAAGAATTGACTATAAAAAATCTACATTTTATGAGTTGTTTAATATTTGTTGTACTTAAATTTACTACATGTTATTTGTCAGTTGTAAAAGACAGTGAACGTATTTATATTTTAAAGTTCATGTTATGCTATTTGTAACGAAGTTATACGTTGATAGTTGGGATTTCATGTCAGTTCTGCAGAGTAACGTAAATAACTAAAATGCTATAAAAGCATTTAATTTTACTTTACAAAAACATAACTCAGCAGGAAATTTAAAAATCTGATATAGTGCATGACAGAGCCCTTAGGAAGTTTCATACCTGGAACTATTTTTGCATTAGAGGCATAGATACCATGAGAAACAAATAAACTCCATATACATTAGTTAAACTGCAGATTTTTGTAAACCAACATAGAAAATTATAAAATGTACAAATTTACCCCTTAATAGAAAACGCTACAGGAGAAAGATAGATGGGAACCATGCTCGTAATTACTTTAGTGGCGAGTGAAAAAGCCAGTAGACAGAGAGGAGTGTGATTGTGTGCTGCAGTGAGAAGCCAGTGAACCTGAACGTGGGAGGCAGTGATGTGCCCCATGTGGCCGGCCAACTGAACAGTGACTTGTACGCAGTTCCGGTGAAGCGCCGACCACAGGCTCAGGACTCGGAGCAGCTGTCCTCCTCCCCAGACACGGAGCAGGACGAGGACCTGCCCTCAGGCTGGGAGAAGCATGAAGGTGAGTCTCGCCACTTCTCATCTCAATCAGCAGTCAAGCTCCTCGTCTCACATCACCAATCGTCTTTATATTAATATGGCATACACATTGATATGTCACATTTTTCATATTTTTCAGGAGAACAGACTGAAGTTTTGATAGGCCGTAAATCACGATCATTTTTCGAGAGGGACCCATGTCCAGAATAGCACTATTATTATTATTATTATTATTATTATTATTATTATTTCTTCTTCTATAAGTCTTCTAAAGTCTTAACATTCATCCGATCCAACAGTTATCTCAACCAAAGATCAAACTTGTCCATTTATCATCTCACCTTATGGCCATGTTTCACACATTCACCTCATTCAGTGGTCATTTTATTCAATAACAATTTCATACATCATCATCATTTCACTCAATGGCTATCTTGCCCAATGGCCATCTCAACTAACATTCGTCTCACGTTTCAGTTTGTGTGGAAATTCACTTAACAGTCACTTTACATGGCAACATATAGTAATTTCATATGTATTAAGTTGATATGTAAAACGAAGGTAATTTTTTAATTGTCGCTATTGGGAACTTTTTTATTTTCACTCATCTGCTTGCACTCATATAAATAGAATTACAGTAGCAGCTGTCTTTAAACATGTCCTCATTTAAAGGCTATCAAGGAAAGCTTTTAGAGGGACCAGTTTTACATTATTTCTAATGCAAGTGTCATCACTGTGTTATTGGGACCCTGTCCAGTTCGTGTGGTATTGTTCTTTTGCCTCTTAAAACTTCTGTTACAACGATCAAAGATGTTGGAATTGCCGACTCACAGGCTGGAATATAGTGTGTTTGTTTTCGCTGAACTGCTTGCTGCAGCCACTGTGCATGACTGTGACAAGCTCTAATTAGCTGCTGTGTGCTGTGCACAGACAATGACGGCCCGTACTACTGGCACATAAAGAGCGGCACTATTCAGAGGGAGCCGCCCGCCGTGCCGGACAGCGGCAAGCCGGAGCTGAGGAGGCCCCTGGTCAAGGATGCTGAGAGTGTAAGTAGCGTCACTTGTTTTTCTTGGTGTGTGGTCTTGGTTCATGATGAGAAACGAGCACCTTTGTGCTGGAAGTCTGTGATTTAAAGTTACGGTAGATTATCCTTATGATACTGGTCACAATTGTTGAGTATGTGTCCTATAGGAAGCGATCACAACATACATATGCGTAGGAATTGGTGAAATTATTCCCTAACATGTGCATGAAAAAAATTTGCCAGCTGGATCATTTGAGAAACAAAGAATAATTTACATTTTCTGGTATATCACGTTTATTGGTGATGCTCTTAATGTGTTTCTTTACTTTAGTTTAATTATTTATAGCAAATTTCCAGTTGAATGAAAATGAATGCTAATGAACACAGTTATTCTTGCGAGTCCTTTAACAACAATTTAGATGAAAGTGAAATGTGTTTTCTGCTTTCTGAAGAACAGTACAGCGATAGTTTACTCATATTGTAGCCTAAGGGATACTCTCATTTATATGTCAGAAAGTTGAAAGACATTTGAGATGCTATTATTGCATAAAATTCATTGAAAGAGTTTTTAACATGAATACTTCTTTAAAATCAGACAGATACATGAAGCACGAAGACAGAAACGGTGATGTAATGTTTACAGCGTGTCCCATTCCGACACCATAACTTTGTGACTAATAACACTATTCAAATAGGTAAACGTGGTCTCGTTCGATAAGGCTCACAACTGTGGTGCCAGCACAACCTCTTGAGTTGGAGATGCGCATGCGCGAGGCACAGGTGGAGGCCCGCATAGACTGGCAGCTATTATGGGCAAGGACGGAAATTTCTGAGCAGCATATCTCGCAACTTTGATGTGTTAGCACACTGATTTTGGTGCCAAATGAAAGATTACTGTCCGTCTCTATTCTTGTAAGCCGTAGAAGTTGAGTATCCATTTCGTTATTTTTGTTTCATCATTCCCATATCCCGAAGACAATAGGTATTACCCAGCTGACCATTAGCGCAAATGTATTCTTGTGACACGCACAGCCATGTCCCAGGCACGCCTTTTTTTTTTTTTTTTTAAAAAGCACTTTTGGAATCAATCTTAGAAAAAAAATCACTTCTCCTACCTCCATTATATTTTAACAGGCACACTGAGTGAGATGCGCGCAGTAAAGTTGGCAATAATGGAGGGAAAGCCCTTCCATATCTCAACATCAAATAAAAAGTATTAGGTAACCATTTGTTATAACTTACTGTAAATTATTTCTTTCGCTTCCTGTTATTTTTAATGCTTTGAAGTGTAAAAAATGAGCAGGTTTGTAAGATATTTATTTTTCCAATAATTTTACGGGTTCACTTGACCGACGCGTGAATAATGTAATGAGGCCCATGGCAATGTTAATTTTGCATAAGGTGGACAAATACACAACATTAAGCAGGACTTTCAAAAGTACTCAGTTTATCGTGAACAGCCTTTACATGCACATATTTTAACAAGCACAATGATGGGCATGGGCCTAGTTACTTTGGTAATGATGAAGGAAAAGTATTTCCATTTCTCAATGTTGAATTTAAAATGTTATTAAAAAATTCTGAATACCTACATTATAATTTACAAGCAGTAAATTCGTAAAATATGTAGTTTTCTAATCATTTCAGTTTCACTCGACTGATACTTGAACAAAGTGACCACGCCCATTGCAATGTTAGTTATGCTTATGGCGGAAGGATACATAATGTGCCTACAAGTATATCTTAAGGGCGTCCAAAAGTGATCAGTTGACAGCAAACAGCCTTATATTGAAATGTGATGTGTTTACCCTAAACTCTACCTTTGGACTCTGGTTGGAACAGAATGATCCCTATTGCTACCTACAGTTGGATGTCTCGTGTTCCCAGGCGCTCACCAACTACCAGTCCGGAGTGCTGGGCTCTGTCACCAGGAGCAGCACCAGCTCCGCCCTCGAAGAGCTTGATGGCAAGAAGAAGGAGGACAGGCGTGAAGAGATGGCTCTCAAGTGAGTGTTGCTCCCCACACCCACCTCAAGGGCGTGGAAATGCTTGTAATGCTCATAATGTTGAGTGTTTCTGTAAAGGATTTCCCACCCATCATGTCGGGGCTTTTGACGACATGGAGTCGAACAAATAATTATCAAGGGGCTTGCCTACCTGGCACTTGAACTGTGTTACAGTGTGTTCGAAATACATGTTTTTCCACTAAACTATTAAATATGTGACACAGGCTTGTACAATGTTCATTTAAAATTCAAAATGTGCACCGCACGAAGAAACAGACTTTTATATTCAGGTGTGAACGCCTTTCAAAGAACAGTTATCTAATACCAGTATTTCATGATTTAAATTGATAGTGTGAATATATATAAAATTATCTTGTGTGCCATTTACTTTTCATAATAAAAGTTTTACTCGTCGTGCATAGCACTTCCATTTGTGTGAACCCCGTAGGCAGCCATGGTAGGTCTGCGCGACCCCTGCCTCTGGGCAGTTGTCCGAGGAGAACTGGCGAGGTAAGATGGTGTCACGTACGCACATCATATGTTTGCACTAGTTAGATTTCCATAGTTCACTTTAGTTTACCATTTAACCTTTGCTTTGCGTACATTTTGCAAGACATAACCTGCATAATGAAGCCCTTGTGGCGTTTTGAACTTAAATCGAGGGAAGGAGGAAAGATGTCGGAGAGGCCACGTGGCCCTCGCAACTTTGAATCAGGCGCCATCCGCCTATGTTAAAGGCTTTTCCATTGTAATTTCTGCTTCATTGCCATGAGCAAAATTAAGGGTAAATTTGTATGTATTTATTTTAGGGTTTTGTCATGCTAAATTGTTTTACGGTCACACCATTTGCAACCACGTGGTTAACCGCAGCCAAGTCCAGGTTTGCACCATCATCGCGCTTATAGTGTTCTTGTTTGTAATTTCTTGTTTGCCAAAATTTTCTCAGAGTAATATGTATTTGTTTCATTAAAGGGTTCTTGTAATTTTGGTCATGATTGATGCTTTTGTACCTACCACGCGGTCGTCACCCATGTTTGATTTGTCTCCATCAGACACCTCAGTCCCGCTTGCATGTTTGAAACGCACTCAAGATAATTTTCTGAAGAGCACCGTCATTTTTGTCCGACAGAAGGAGTTCAAGGAATTTTACTGATAATAGCGGCATCCGCGTCATGTAAGAATGCTTTCACGTATCTGTGTGTTTATTGTGCCTGTTCATATAGTGTCCCATGTTTTCTCATCAATAGTTGTATAATTTTTGTACAATGACATTATTTTTGTCCTGGCCTGCTAAGTGTAAAGACTGTCACCACACACACACCACATGGTTGGGAGGCGCTTCCAGACGAGTATGCTTTAGCGATGTCAGTAATCACACGTGTTAGTGTTCATTTGTAATTCTCCGTGTCCTGCCTCCGGGAAAAATTTACAGTCCACCTTAGCGGCTGTAGACCTCTTTCCTTGTGGAGACTGTGTTTTCCAACACCATGGAGAAGTCATCCGTCTAGGAGTGCGCTAGTTAAACGACGAGCTGGGGGAATCACCCAACGGAATTAGCTATTCACGCCTGAGTTTAAATCATTAATTCATATTCTGGCACTATATGTACTTGGAAATCAATAAATGCAAACCTCAGTGACAAATTTATGTTTTCGATTTAGCGTCAACCAACAAACTCCCACCTTTTTCATTGTTAAATGTTCAGTAATGCAAAGTTCTTTCTAAGGACGCTTGGGTGAGACAAACACACAGAACGCACAGCATCCCTGAGAACCCTGAGTCTCGAAGTACGGCGTCTGGTAAGCATCGCTGGTGCCCACCCACCAGTAAGTAAAAGTGTATTCGTTCGTCTCGTGTCTCACCCGACGGCATCACATGTGTCCAATAAGCTGATCTAAAAATAAAAATAAAAAACTGCACACTTCAAACATGGCATACTGAGTACTTTCAAGACTTAATATGTATTAGGAACGACATTTCAGAGTACTCCAACATAGCTTAAAACTATCTTTTCAAAGTGCTCTATATCAATTTATAGACATCGGTGGCCATGCATTGAACCTTGCTACAGATGTTCTACTAGTAAAATGATGAGGGTCACCACTTAGGTACGTGAATTACGACGAGAACACTACTTGGCAGTTCAGAATGTTGCACTTAGTGGCGACGGTGCACTTGATGCACATGCAGGTAACAGTGTAGCGCTTGTCACTCACGTGTTTCTAGGCCTCAAATGTGGAAAGTAGCATCAGGTAAGTGGGCCCCATAAATGTTTTGTTTTGTTCTTACATGCTGTTTCTTAGTAATGAAACGTGACTTTAACTTAATGAGAAATTTTATTGTATATTGTTAATAGTATGACCCCAGCTCAAATGAAAAGTAGTTCGTTATGTCTGTAAATTGGTATGGACAGTTATGTACAAACTACATTTTATAATCATCCTGGAATGAATTCTACATTGACCTCAAACTTCACCAGAATATTATAAATTTAGGATGCCCATGTTTTATTATACCTTGTATCTTTATGGAAACGCAACCTTATTGTAGATTTGATTATGATCTTCCTGTTTTATATTTACCCATAATTATACATAATGTAAAATTTTAGTTTCAATTTGGGCAGCACCAAAATGCAAATTGCTACCTGTGTGTTGAATTACAGACACCTAACACACTCCTTATGTACGCAAAATTAACTGAATGTATCACCTTAAATGCTGCCCTATTTATGGAAATTGTGCATATTGCTGTATAAACCTAGTACTGTACCTGCCTAGCAATTTGGACAGTTTTAAAGGTCAGTTTGCATCTCCTGGAACTCTGATATAGAGTCTGAATAACCCAATCCCCACAAAATCAGTTTTTGAAATAGTCTAAATGGAAAGTTGCAAGTTTATTTGTACTTTCTTTGTAAATGGAAGTTTGTGGTGTTAGGTTTTCACTGGAGCATAAGCTTTTAAATTGTAAGTAGGTAAATTTAGTTTATAAAGTTCATATAGCTACTCTTTTTGATCCAGTACAAGGAAACAATAGTAATCACTTAAAGACTGTTCACGATAAAGTGAGCACTTATGAAATCAACCTTAGAAATAGTCACTGCCCCTGCCTGCATTGCACTGAGTGACATGTGCCCAGTGTAGTTGGTAATGATGGATGGAAAATAGTTCCGTATTTTAACATAGAATAAATAGTGTTAGGTGACCATTGTGATAACTTAAATTATTATTATATATATATATAAAGTGCAAAATTGATCAGATTTGTAACATATTTACTTTTCTGATGATTCCACAGTTCCACCTGACCAACACATGAATAAAGATATGAGGTCCATGGCAATGTTAATTTTAGATAAGGTGGAGGATTACACAACGTACATACAAGTAGATCTTAAGCAGGACTTTCAGAAGTGCTCATTTTACCGTGAACAGCCTATACAAGATTGTAGTGTTAAACAAAACATTATGTACTTTGAAATGAAAATTCGGTGTAAATATTGAGATATTTGTCCACACTAGTTAACTTAACTAAGCGAGTGTTGGTTACAGACGTCGCAGCTATCCAGCTCGCATAGAGTCAGAAGGCAAGGAGCGGCCAATCAGGTTTGCGGTGCGCTCGCTGGGTTGGGTGGAGATAGCAGAGGAGGACCTGACCCCCGAGAGGAGCAGCCGAGCAGTTAACAAGTGCATCGTCGACCTGTCTCTGGGCCGCAACGATCTGCTGGATGTCGTCGGCCGCTGGGGCGATGTGAGTGTTTAACATCCACTTGACTGGCATGCCACTGCTTAACTGTAAACAGAATGTATAACTTTGTTGGTTCTTAAGACAAATCTATAATCAGGTCCGTTTTTTCAGATGTTACCTGTAACTTTAATCTGTAGTTCCTTCCTGTTTTTTTCCCTCTAGTTTCTGGTTTGATATGGTCTCTTATGTAGATGGCAGACAATCACCAAGATTTTAAAAGCTGTTTGGACAAACAAATGTTGCCTATAACCCCAACTCCTTCCCTGGTTCATAACTATTTTTAAGCAGTTACATGTTGCTTGCATACTTATAAGTTTTAATTATTAACCTGCCCTCTACTGGTATGTGTCTGTGTGTGTGTGCACGCGTGCGCATGTGTGTTTATTGTGGCATCACCTGTTCGTGCATACTCGGAGACAACTGTCCAGATTCTCATGATCTGGCTCTTTGAACTACATGTAAAAACACGCATGGCTCACTTGCCTGAGAAAGTCTGCTCATGGGTACGTTGGAGAAGCATCTTTGTTGCGTACCATTGCCTGATGCACAGTTTTGGAAAGTACCCAGCCTGTCTTGTAAAGAAACCCCTGTGCAAGAATCTGTTCCTACTGCTCGTCCCTTCCCTCTTCGAACAACGGCTGCTGGTCTCCCTCTTTGATTTCCACACACCCACGGGCTAGGAGAATCGCCTCAAGATGGATTGCCCCAGATATGCCTGACAGACTCCAGACAAGGGTTTTCCACAGCTCACTGTTTGACAGACGCCTCAACTGGGACGTCATGCTCACCAACATGAGTCAGTCAAAAAGCTGCCTTAAAATATGTAATGTCATAGTTATTGTGTTTATTTTGTTAAATCAACCATAGACTATGTACACAGTATGATTTTGTGACTGTAATGAGAGACCGTATCTGTGGTATTGGTAGTGTTGCTGTCTTTCATCAAGAGGGTCTAGTTCCAGTTCCTTTCAATGACCTCTTGGGACTCTTTAAGCAGTTGATGAGTCTGGCTGACCACCATACTGCAGAAGGCAATAGCAAACCATTGCAGAATCATCCTGCAAAGTTGCTTTGAGTGCATCAGTTTCAATCACTGAGACTTTTTTTCTTCGGCTCCTACCAGCCTTTGGATTTGTCACTATATCATAATTAATTAATTTTACGTTCTCGACATTACAAAGAATTATTTTTTATATAGTTGATCATTGGAAAAGGAAGTACGTATTTGTTTGGTTAATGTTTTGTATTGGATAAAATATCATCAAAGATATCCTCATGGCTGTAATTAAATTTTTTGTTCTCCTTACTACCTTTGTTACGACTTACCAGTGCCCTGCCCCTCAGGCTAGTGGGGCCGCCCTTGTTTGATGAGTTAACAATGCTGTTTCTAGGGGAAGGACCTGTTCATGGATCTGGACGAGGGAGCGCTCAAGCTGATCGATCCTGAAAACCTGACAGTCCTCAACACACAGCCCATCCACACCATCCGTGTGTGGGGTGTCGGTCGCGACAACGGCAGGTAACAATCAGCTTTGCTCTATGTCTACCATTCCATGCACACAGTGTAAATCTTATGTGTTGTTTGTTAACTTGCAAAGAGCGCAAAATATTTTTGTAATTTTTAGAATACTGTACAGAGCAGATTATCCAAACGTTGGTTATACGGACAACCAGTTATCTGGACTGGTTTAAAAATAAAGAGAGTAGAAACAACACAAAAGTCTCTTTTGTCACAATGTTTCCCTTACCTGCGTAGGAGACACACTTGTGTCTGCTCTTGTGATGTGCCCTTTCACATGTTGCTCACAATAGACACGTCTGGAAGGGGAATGGTTACTTGTCGATTGATTAAATTTTTCACTTTATGTACAGTTTCTGTTTTGGACTATGTTCTATGCATGTGTAATAGATTTTACGTTGTGTGAAAATGATTTTTTACAAATTTTTTTATCTTCATTTTCAACATATTTCCATTATCCAGATTTTCAATTATCTGAATTACCTTTGGTACCCATTAGTCCAGATAATTGACTTTCTACTGTATTTATCTGTTCACCATTTGTGAATCTGTTCTGAAAATAAAGATATGTCTTATGCCAAAATTAAATTTTTGAAGCATTAACATTTACAGCAGAAACCCACTGATATGGCCCCTCACGGTTTCCAAGAATAAGGTTGTTAGAGAGAAATGATCTCACTGAGGGGTGTGGGAATTTTGGACCAATTTTAACACATCTCAAACTATACACGTAAAGATGTGCAATTTTTTGTACAAAGTCCATGTCCAAACGTCTCTGGCAAAACAATGACCAAGTTTTTAAATTAAATATAAATATTTTTTAATAGGCAGACATTTTCCCAAACTAATGACACTCTAGAAGGCCTTATTGGACTACGCCTTCTTGTAATAAAAAAAACCTATACGCAGCACATGTGACTTTTAGCAAGTGTGAAGTCCATTTTCACTGACTTAATGTGCTGGAAAATTGGAGACATTATTGTTAAAATGTT
This sequence comes from Dryococelus australis, assembly GCA_029891345.1. Classification (NCBI taxonomy): domain Eukaryota; kingdom Metazoa; phylum Arthropoda; class Insecta; order Phasmatodea; family Phasmatidae; genus Dryococelus; species Dryococelus australis. Next base: position 31,262,000 of record CM057008.1, read on the forward strand.
AACTTATAATTTTAAGTATGTTACACAGGTTTTGCAGGCCGTCTATGCCATATGCCCATGCATGGTTATACGTTTGATCAATTAGCGTAGTCATTTGAATGAAAAAATTGTCCTACATTATTAAGAAATTCTTGGTCCTTATAATCTTAAATAAGAGAAAGAACTGAGGTGGAGTGAAACACGGTACTTATAAGCAAGGAAATTGGTCATTAAACACTTTTGTAAACTAAACTTAATTACTGCAGCTGTGTGTATTTAAATGAAATTTTGCATAGCATGTCTTCAAAAAATGTATGGTTAGTAAAGAAATTACTCTGAATGTCGTGCTAGATTTGCTGTGTGATTTTACTCAAATTTAGTAGTGAGCACCCAAATTAGGTTAATAAGTACCTGGATTCTGATTTTGCATTGTACCAAATAGTTGGTGTGATACTGTGATAACGGGTGAGGTTTGTGTGTGTGTGAAAGTGGAAGAGTGCGTGTGTGATAGGAAATATCTCCTTTTGGATTGTCTAATTATTGTGTTTGTCTCTCTTCCTCCATGGTGCGTTGCTGTCGCTGGTGTCACAGAGAGAGGTAAATGTCTGTGTTTTGACTTGCAGGTTTGGTGATGCATGAAAAACACTGTCCCTGCAATGTGTGTGTATTACCAGCTTGTTTGTGTTGTGTGTGCACGTTTGCATTGTGGTAACTGCACGACATACCCTGTTATTCTGAATCATTCAGTTCCTCATAAAAAAAAGTGGTATCAAATAAAAAACTTACATTTATTATGTCAGACTTGTATTTTCAGGATGATGAGATATTAACTTCAACTGTCTTTTGTGCATATATTTCTCCTACTGCATGTTTGTGCTTGTTTTGTTGTAATTATGCTAATTTCTCAAGTTTTAAACCTAATGTGATGACCAACACTGGAACACGCAGTGCCAACCTTCCAATATAAAATAGCAAAACATACACGTCAGAAATACTACAAAATGCATTATACAAAAGGAATTTCCATTTCACTGTCCTTTGGGGGGAATGTTACAATGTGTTGAAGGAGACAATAAGTATTTCAGTAAGGATAAATGTAAGACGAGTATAACCTTAGAACATACATACTTGAATCAGTGCATAGAAAATTTCTTACTATTTTCTTGAGGGATTCTATACAATGCAGTATGATTAATAAAGTCTTTGAAATTGCTTTCATACATGCTTAGAAAATTTTCGAATATTTTCTGTCTATTTCTTTTTACAAGAGTCTGGTAGACTTCATATTTAATTTACCACTGGTTCTCTTCTTTATAACATTATGTGGCACTTGCGCACTGGGTGTGTCCAAAAGTTTTCACGTAAAAGAATTTTATGAATGGCAATTGGCCATTGACTTTATAGAATGGTTACATAATTTCACTTTATCTAATCTCAGGGTTTTCTCACAGTTATTAACGGCAGTTGAAAGTCGGTTTATACTGGATTCTAGCACTATGGTGAGTGTCCAGAATATTCTGCAATTACGTAACTGCGACTATTAACACGTACTATTGATATGTACATTTTTAATTGTTTTAATACTGATGGATAGCTTAAATAACGGATATCTGATTTCACAGAGTTTGGCTTTACGGAGCACTTCACTTACTGCTTCGGCAGTCTCTTCTTCTTTGGTAGTCGGGCCCCACTTTTTCAAGGCCACATGCTGTGAGTACAGCCAGGTGAAGCGGAACGTCGGCTCCAGGGTGACTCTATACCGTCCTGGCACCAAGCTAGTCTGGCATGCACAGGTGGTAGCAATCTCTGGGGTGGCTTGACTGGCATTGAAGGCTCATCCTCTGTGACAGTCATCAGCGAACCATCTGGTACCTGGAGACGATCAGCAGCCCTGTTCCCGTGGAGAGTTGCCCACCTGGTACCTGGAGACGATCAGTAGCCCTGTTGTAGTGGAGAGTTGCCATCTGATTGGCCGTCTGAGGTAGTGGTTCTGCTGGTGCGATTACCTTCTTGGCCGCAGGCACCGGAGATGGGGGCCCACTGGGAACCTCGTCTCGAAGGTGTGGTGGCTCGGTCCATCCTCTCGTTTGGGAAACTAGGCCTAGGAGTCTGTCTCTGTGTTGAACGACGTCGGAACCTTGGGGACCATCTGGGGTAGTGGCAGGGCATCTTTGCCTCCCCCTCCATTTAATGGCGTTGGAGTCAGAGGCTGGCTCGGGACCTCCATTTTGACGGCATGATGGCAGAGTACATCCTCTTGTTCGAGAGGCTGCACCTTAGTGTCGGCCTCGGCATCTGGCGACACCGGGACCTTGATGACAGTCTGGGACAGTGGCGGGGCATCTTCGCCTACCCCTTGGTTGATGGTACTGGAGTGAGAGGCCAGCTCTGGACCTCCGTCTTGACGGTGTAGATGAGAAACTCCTCCTCTTGTCCAAGAAGCAGGGCCTGGGTGTCTGGGTGTCAGTCTCGATGCTGAGCTATGTCGGAACCACGGTGACGACGGCCTTGGCATTGGGTGGCGCCAAGACCAGCTGGGTTGATGTGCTGTCCAGGTAGATCACAGCTGATGGTACCATCTGAATTAAGGCCTCCAGGATGACAGTGCTGGCAGTTCTAGCAGGTGCCTCCCTCTTGGAAGGCGGCATCTCGGCGGCAGCTGCAACATTGTTCGGTGCTGCAGTCCCCTTGCTGGTTTGGTCCTCCAGGACAGGGGTTGCTAGGGTGGCCGATCGATTGGGGAATGTCTCCTGTCGTCCCATGCTCTTGATGGTGCTGGGTTCTTCACTCTTTCATTCTTCTCTAGAATCGGGCTCGGTGATGGTCAACTATGTCATGGCTCATGGTCCAATGGGCTTCGCCAAGAGATCTCACTCGTGCTTGGCATCTACCTTCCTTTTTGGGCGGCAATCTTTTGGTTGAAGTTCTAGGGTGTCAAGGGCAGTGTCCGTACAGATTCTGCCACTCTTGTTTTAGGGAATTCCACCCGAGTGGGGATGGAAAAACTGGCTCCCTGGCTGGTGCTGGATTCGACCTCAGGCTCTCTTCGCGGCGTGGCTTCAGGAGCAGCGGTTGGCGCTGGATCGTCCATATCATCTGGTTGTTTGTAGGTCACAGATGCAGTGATGTTGGCCTCTGGGTCGAGGGCGTCTCTTTGAAAGGGCTTTGTCCTCAGGTAACTTTGCAAATATGCCCCTGGTGGTCTTCTGCTCAGTATACATTGTCCTGTGTCCTACAATTTTATAAGGGCCCTCCCATTTTTCTGCCAAGCCTGCACTAAAGTGGCCGCCGACTTGGCTCAAGGGGTGGCTGCGTAGGATTGCTTCACATATATTAAAGGCTTGGATGACTGTGCAAAATAGCAGATACTTGTTTTTAATGTAGGCTTCTTGTGACTCTCTGGCATTGTCCATTCGGGCCAGGGCAACCAGTTGGGCATCTTCGAGATGAGTCATTTCCGTGGGTGGGCTGTCCAATTGCTAATCCCCTGGGCGACGGAGAGTTTGGCCCAGGAGGAGTTGACTGGGGCTCGTGTTTATTGCCTTATTGGTATGTCTTCATAGGTTGAAGAGAATCTTCAGGATGTGTTTGTCCCAATGTTTGTGGTCTTTCCCACTCTAAGGGGAGGCTCTTCTTCAGCTCTTGGTTCCTCCGCTCACTGAGGTTGGTTTGTGGTGGGGTAAGGAGGTGTCATTCACGTTTCTACTTCCTATTTGTTGCAGGCTGTCAGCCATTCCCGGCTGGAGAATGTGAGTTCCGTTGTCTGTGAGGATTGATTCTGGCTAGCCCCCGCATGGGAAAATTTCTGTTTCAAATTTTCAGATATTGTGGTGGATTTCCTGACTTGGTAAGGAGAATGCTTCCACCCATACTGAAAATTGATCTGTCACTACTGATGCATGCCAGCATGTTGTGCTGTGAGGATGTGCACGCTACAGACGACTTTGCCCCATCTACGAGCCACATGCACTCAGGGGTGAAATATATAAGCTGCAAATCAAATTATATGAATCGAGCTAGGAATGCCCACAAGCCTGGGTAGCTGATTACATAATTGTAAATTACGTGCGTAATTACAATCTCCTTTGCCCATCCAGATTTATTCATGCAAAATACACCCTGCAAAAAAAATGAATATTATTAGAATTATACTACTCGATGCTTAGCCCTGGAAGAAGTTCCTCTGACCTCAAGAAATGGCAGCAACACCGTGGCATTGTGACGTCACGACCGGGTCGCCTCAGGAACAGGGGTTTTAATTTGTCGTCTCTTTCACGTGGGGCGATAAGAAATGCGCAGCACTCCTGCACCTCCGATAACCTACCCCATTGTTAAGGCTACGCTACACCCCCCGCACTCCGAAGAACTGCTGATATGAGAAAAATCTGTATAAATAGATGTCCGTTTGGTCAAGACTCTCCTGTCTAGTCCAGCCAAGGACTCTGTACTCCTACCTAGGTCCATCCTACCTCGAATCTGCCCAAAGACTCTGCTTAAGGCTCCTACCAAATCTGCGAAGGACTCTCTGCGACCTCCACTAAAGACTAGCCTTCTTCAGCAGCTTGAGAGACGGCTATGCCTTCAACAGGTATACCTCACCTTAACCCCGGTATCCCTTCTTCCTGTGACTCCGCAGTAATGAGCCGGCGCGTTGTAGAGTACCTTCTGGAGTAAACTTCCAGTAAGTGAACACCATGTAAGTTGCATTGTAATTTTTTTCGAGTCGCTGTAAAATTGCGTTACTATAGATTTTTCTCTTGAACCAACGTTTAATCCCTTTCTATTTTTCCCAGGCTCGCCTTCGCCTGAATATTATTACGTTCTTGTAATTTACGTAATTGTTAGTGTTTAGTCAGGCAGAATTAAAGACCATTTTGTATTTTCTGGAATAGAATTGACTCTTCAGGGCGAAACTCCATAGTAAACATTACGATAGATTTAATTGTCTGTGCTCCGTTATTCTTAGATAATTTCCCTGTGTTCATCCCAACTTGGTATTGTGTAAAAGTGTGTAAATCCAGTGGTCAGATGTACAATAGAAGGGGAGGTATACAAAGTAGACAACAGCGTAGGGAACACCGTACACTATTACTAACCAACCCCCCTGAACCTCAGGTAAGCACAATGCCCGCGGACGAACGGCACCCAGTGTGCCACAATCATGTTCCACTACCTATTTCCCCCTTAATTCTACTAGAAATTACCACCCCTCTCGATCACCTTCTTGGTGCTCACTGGACCAGGTACCCTACGAGAGAATACGAAGACCAGATTTAACTGTTAACTCATATTGAGAGTACTACTCACCCAGACACCCCAGCTAGGCAGACTCGTAAGATGACTAGTATGGTTAAACTCAAGTCAGGTAGAGTAATCCGGGTTTCACACCCGGAAGATACCAAGCTCCCGAATTTCTGCACCATCAAACTAGCGTCTGGGAAGTTTGTACGGGCTCGACTCCCGGTCCAACCACATGTCAAACCCCGAGTAGCACCCACACCTCCCGACTTTGTCCCTGCACGACAACCTGCTCTCCCTATCAAAATCTCTTCTGCCTGAGCATACACCCCTACCACCACGATCAACTAATCATCATCTCATTCCACTCATCAGGGACCGCTGGCATCCCATAAAAGGGCAGTCAACGTTCAATCACCTACCATCCCAGGTTGTAACACCAGGTAGCATGCGTCACTACTAACAGGTAGCAATTCCCCATGGTACTACAAGGCTATGGCCCCATTAGGTTGACTGCAATTTGAGTCCACGGTGTGCACAGCCAACAAGGTTTGGAGATCCTGCTTCCTGAATATTCCTTATCGAATAGACTTGTGGGTAGATTCCTTTGGGGGTAACTGCATGGCCCAGGCGAGCTGAAGGCTGTGTATTTTCTACTGTAGGGATGCACTGCGATCTGCCAGTGTCCCAACTGCATGTCAAGGGTACTGAAGATCTTTGCTTCCCTGATTTCTCGCAAGGTGTGAGATAGATTAATGGCTGGAGTGGCAATGGGATGAGTAACATCATTCAGAGCTTTGTACTTTACACAAAATCGCAGTTGGCCATTCTTCTTGGGGACCAATACTACATGTGAGTTGTATGGGGAATGCAAAGGCTCCGCGATTCCTTGTTGCTTAATCTCCTCAGTTTGTTCCATTATTAGACGACATCGTCTAGCAGACACCCCATAGGGTTGGTTGTAGATCGGTGTGTTGGTATTCAGCCATATCTGGTATTCAGCCATTTCTCGTGCTGTAATGATATGATTTGGTGAAACGTCCCTCCATGTCCGCCAGGAGTGCCCACATATAACGGCTTCATGGATATATGGTAAGTTGACAAATTCCGCTGGTCTTTGGTTCTTGTGTAATAATTTGATGATGAGAGTGATCCGGCCGTCGACCTTGAGGGTGCAATCTGGCTTTGCCATCCTTACAGTACGAGTATGGGGACAGAGTGATGCCCTTTGTTTGGCTGTCAAGATGATGCTGCACACAAAATTGCCTGTGGCGGCAGAGTCAGAGTGAGAACTTTTCTCCCGTTGAGGTTGCCTTCAATGTGGGGAGCTTCTGGTGGTTCCACTTCTTCGTCTAGGAGCTGGATGATGGGCGCTTGTTGTCCGGTGGGGTTGGCCTGTTCCGCCCGCTGGCTGCGGCGTTTCCTGCCTGCTGGCTGCTGCGTTTCCTGCCTGCGCGCTTGATTTCTTGTCTGCTGGCTGCCGTGTCATATACGTTGCTTAGGTTGCGTCCCCTTCCCCTGCTCATCCCCATCCTGAAGGCTATTTCTGGCAGTTTTGTTAAAATGGAAATCTGGGATTACCAGCATTTTGGCAGCTTTGCTGTGGGTGATGCAGGGGGGAGGGCGGGGGAGGATTTCTTCTGCATTCTGGCATCTTTTCTGACTCCGTGAGCTTCCTAATTTAGGTTGGTCCAGTATCACATGCCCTTCGAAGCTACGCTCGGTTACCTTGCTCTCTCTACTAACTCGTCCACTGTAAGCAAGGGTGTATCCTGAAAATTTTGGCAAGGCATGCAACACGAAACTTACTTTGGCACTTCACTTTGCGCAGAGGAATTAGATATTAATAAATAACAAAGTAAAAATAAAAGGTTGCTCGAAATGTCTTTAGTTTGTTAGTACCCTTTTCCTCTCACTCTTGCCTTCATCTGGGTTGCTTTGATCTCAAAACTTCTCCAGATTTAGGTAATACCCTTACGTAGATGTAAGTAAAGTGTAAGAGATCTGTACGCTGTCAATCCTGAAGAAAATTGAAGTATTGAAGTAATACAAAAATATGTAAATCACCACACTCAAATACCTCGGCACATATCACTGAACATAATTAAACCCTAAATAAAATCATAAGTGACACTTTAAATTAAGAAAATCATTGACAAGATACTTCAGTGTGTTAGCTGAAGAAAATAAAAAAACGTAATCCCTAGGGTATCATATAATATTAGTGTGGACATTAATTTTAAAAAAGTATTGTAGCATATTTTTTAAAGAAAACCATTTTAATGTTCCAAATGAGAGAAAGGAAAAACATAAAACCAGGTATCAAATAGCAAGATTTACTGGTCAAATAAAAAAATTTAAAATTGAAAAGTTAAAAATTCTTTTAAACACCCAAAATTTGCAAAACAATTCTATTCGCTAGTAGTAAATCACTTAAATTACGGCTATGGCTAAGTTACATTTATTCTTATTAACAAGAATAATTTAAAATCTGTTAAAAATGTCAATATTTGTCTGTCTAAAAACGTAATTAAAAAGTAATTTAAAATTACCTCTGAATGTTCACAAAACATAATTTATTTTTAAGTTTTATGTCTTCAAGAATTATTTCCATTGTAACATTTACCATTAACAGAAACAATTTATTTCAATGTCACTTTAACAGTCACCATTCATCCTGCGAAACTACTGTTTAAATTGAAAATACTAATTCAAATGTAACGGTAGAACACACAAACAATCAATCACTAAAAATATAAACTCGCTTGCTAGCATGCTGAATGCAATGTCACCTTGTGCATGCATTTGCTACATTTCGCGCAAGCTTGCTGTGACATCACACCAGCTGAACGAGGGTTGAGAATACCACAACGCTATGCCTCAGCCTTTCAGGGAACTATTACGATCACTTATCGAAACACGCCCTCTGTGCGCATCCCCTCAGCGCCTTGCCACTAATTTTTGAGTAACTATTAGCTTGAGGCATGCATCTCAGTCCCGTGTGTACCGAGGAAACGAAAATTTATTTTTAATTAAAAGAAAAATGGGAAGTATATGGTTAAGAAATATGTTCGTGTTTGAGTTTTATTGAAGCATGCACTGCATGCATTGCATTCATGGAGAATACGCCTCTGACTGTAAGCGGCTTCGGTATCAGTAGCAGGTTTTGGAGCTTGGGTCACATGTCACATGCAGCTCTCCTCGCTTTCATTTGGAAAGATTCAGCGAAACATTTGCACCTTGTGTCGGACGAATATTTGCGTCTCTTTATCTCGGGTTTGCATATGACTGTAAAAGTCCATCACGAGGTTGGCTAGTACTTTTGAACCTGTATATTGGGCGGTGTGTCGGCTACTCAGCTGTCCCCATTCAGTGATGAATTCACCATGCTTATTCCACCATTGAAGTACTTTGCTCTTGAGCTTAGCCTGGGCTCAATTTACCCACTGCTTGTGTGGGATTTCATTCTCTCGAAACTCTTTCTTGCTTTCCGTTGTGAATACAAGTGGGTCCTCATGCAGGCGTCCTGCAAATTCAGGGATTTCGGGTTCCCTGTGCAGCGTGTGGTGTTGGTGGCTGGCCTTGGGTTGTGTGGTCGGTATTCCGCGGCATGCCGGCATACTTCGCAGCAGTAATACCACAATGGGTCTAGCTGTGGTGATAGGGTTCCGCACATAGTATACAGCGGACTATGTAGGTCCTGTATCCTGGGCATGTGATCCAGCTGCAAAAAGCTGTTTGTCTGGTTTGGCACTCCTTGCACTGATATTCTAGCCTGTTTATCTCACATTTAGTCTCCCCAGCGTAGGCAGACATAATGAAAACTTCTTTGACAGTGGGCACATTCTATGCGGCATATCTCCATGCCGGGACAGTTGGACTTGTGACATTGTTCAGGTATGGCATCGGCCATCTTTGCTTTGGCTTGCTCGTGCTGATCAGCGTCTGTGTCTGACATGATTTCGGGGTTTCTTAAGCGGCACGGGGTGTTTTAAGACTCCCCAAAGTCTGAGCAATAGGTGATTTGGCTCCAGGCTAGGTTACTTGGCTCGAGGTCATGCTGGCCTGGTTCTGCTTAATTAGACTCTGTAATTAAGGTGCAATGCCCAACGTTGGGCACCAGAAAACTCCTTTTGATGCATGATGTCTTATGGGCAAAGGAGGTACATCATGGCACAAGTGTTTTGGTTGGCGCGAGGGCAGACACACCCAGGGTGAGATTGTATCTCTAGTCGCTGCACGGAACTGTAGCCCAGCCAGTATAGAGGACTGGCCTTGTGGCTTTCCGGCTGGGTACCAAGTCGGGGACAACTAATACGATATTTCTCTTTGGCGGGACACTCTCATGGTGGTACCTGGGCTGCAGAGCCTGCAGTGGTTTGGACGGGAGAGCACTATGGTGTGCTCCAATATTTGGTGTGCAAGTGAGCAGGTGATCGTTGGTGCTGGATGTCATCAGGGTAGGTTTGGTGATCGGGATCCCCCAAAACCACGGCTTAGCTATACCATACAATGTTTCTCTGCTGTTCAGGTAGGCTACAAATATGAGGTGCGGGTGCGTAGCTCCTTCAAGCTTGATCAGAGCTGTCAAGAGTTCTGGTACTGGCGCTAGGGGGGGTGGGGGCTAGTCCCTAAGCAGTGGATGGCTTGAAATCTCTCCCGGGGACTGAGGTTTGTGAGTTCTGCAGGGAGGTGGCTAAGCTCTGGTTGGTACTTAGAGACAGTATCAGCACTTTTAATCCTCTTTCAAATACCATTTCGATGGCAGAAAAGCATGAGGAAAGAATCACTGATTCCAGACTCGTGGAGGTGGAGCAGGTAACGAGTTCTCCTACTCATCAGATGTACTTCCATATACCACAACTGCCAGGCCAAAGCCGCCCCCATCTTAGTATCCAACCGCAGATGCATGGTGGACACTGAGAGTCATGTAACACTCTGGCAGACGGTCCCAATACGTGGGTGAGTTCCCCTGAAGTGTCAGTCCCCTCGGACTCAAGGAAGTGCTCCTTCCGGCACCAGAAGCACAGTGGAAAGAGCAAACCCCAGACCGACAGTACAACCCCAAGAAGATCAGTACCTAGGGTCGGGGCTACCATTCCGTACACCAGGATGCACAGAAAGGGTGGCCGTCCAAGATGTGAGTGAGAGAGTGAGAGTGAGTGTGAGCATGTGAGAGTGAGTGAGAGAGAGTGTGAGAGATAGAGAGAGAAAGTGTGTGTGTGTCTGTCTGTCTGTCTCTCTCTCTCTCTCTCTCTCTCTCTCTCTCTCTCTCTCTCTCTCTCTCTCTCTCTCTCTCTCTCTCTCTCTCTCTCTATACATATATATATATATATATATATATATATATATATATATATATATATATATATATATATATTGGTGAGTTTGGCGATTAGAATAGAATTCCCGGTCACCTACTGTTCCTCAAAAGGATCGACCTCGACAAGGAAGAGTTGTAGCACTACGGGAATGCTATCCTTAAGTGGAATAAAACTTGTTTATTTTGGTTCGGAAATAAACAAGGTAGTTTTGCACTTCCTCCTATCAACGAGAGCTTAACGGAAACTTGCTACGCTAGACAGGTGAAGGTGACCTGTTTCTAAGCTAACAGGGTAGGTATAAAAAACGGCTATGAAAATAACTCAACTTAACTAACATTATGCTGTATGTCCTGAAGGGACCGGAAAGTGTCTAAGTGTTTGCCGACTTAAACTGGCGGTAATCTTCACAGGCAAAGAAGGTTCTCAAGACCTGGCCTTAGGCACCAGAAGAGCGGTGAAGATCAGGCAGAGATGATGGGTCCTTCGGCACCAGGAGTGCGGTGAAGGAACCGGACAGACTGGCGTTCCAAGTGATGTGCCCCAGTATTCATAATCTTCCTGGTTCGCCCTTGATCTGGTGGAGGGGGTGATGGCATTAGATCCTCTGGGTGTGTGACGTCACTGGCTGGCTGAGGATCCAACTGCTGCAGTCTCGATGATTCATACTAGCAGTGCCATTCTGTGGTGCACTATAGTACTAGGTGACCTTAATGCACAGTCTTGTTGGCTTAGCCAGTGAACAGTACAGTTCTTCGGGCATGGTGTGCGTCTTTTACTGTGGGTAAACAGTACAAGTTCATGACATTGGGTAAATTGTACTGCCAATCAAACTTTGTTGGAGTGTGTGGCTCAGAGGTTTGTACTGATGAGTATAAGTCAATTTAAATAAGTACAAAAGACGTTACGCATTTTATATATATATATATATATATAATATTAAACAAAACAATCTGCAAGCTGTCTTAATATCGCAACATTTCTTTAGAAATTTCACATAGAATACTTTTTGTTTGAAATAGTTTTCTTTCAAATTGATGCAATGAGACGGAATTTAGTTTAACATTGATTCCCCATTTGAAGTTCGTGTCTGCCGGCTTAGTAGGCAGGGCCTATAATATCTGCAACATTGCATTTAATATTGTAGTAAGTGGGTGGAAGGGCCTGATGTAAGTTAGCTTCCAGACCATAGATAACATAAAGGAATTAAGATGATTTTCCATCCACAACTATACCTTATGAAACAAAATCGATCATTAACACTGGAATTTTTAACATTAAGATAATGATGCAAAGTTGCCAAACATGACACTGTTTCAGACATGTCTAAGAAAACATATTATACTGGGGCATTATATTCCATTTATTTATAAAGTTTGTGGGCTGCTAACCTGTTGTGCAGCTTGAAGGGGTTTGTAAAAAAAAAAAACAGCTTCTTATTGATTATGACTTTGATGGCTCTTGATTGGCATTTTTATGTCATGTTCTTCCTACTCTTAACCTGTATTACTGTTGTGCATACATTTTGACATGTCTTCCATCCAGTAGTGGTTCTGCTGCAATTGTACTTACTTATTTCCAGTGAAAAAAATAAGTTAATGCATCACAGCACTTTACATTTTAGAAAGGTTTAATGTTGAGGTCTACCAAATTGGATGTTTTAAGTCTAGTTTTCATCACTGTATTGTGCTGTATGTCAGATATGTTTTGACGTGAGTAGGTATGTCTTTAAAATCAGACTGACATATGGACATAGCAGGATGGAAATGGAGATGTTACATATTCTGGGTGATCCATTCCAACGCTATGACTTTAAGAGTATTAACACGATTGAAATAAATGTGGTCTTGTTTGGTATACACCTTTGATGCGTGCATGACCTTGAGTTAATGCTACGCATGTGCAAGGCCTGGATGAGAGTCCGCTGCAACTAATGACAATTTTGGGCAGTATATCTTGTGACTCCAATGTGCTAGCGTACTTATTTCTGTGCCAAAAAAAAAAGATTGTGTCCAGATTTGTCAGCATAAGCTATAGATGCCAAGTCTTCATTTTGATACTCTCTTCATTCCCATATCCCAAAAAAATATATTACCTGCTAATGCAGACACATAAAACCTACGATCGTGTCCCTTACTCAAACACAGCTACTGCCAGATTTTTTATTTTTCTTACATTTTTAACTGTGTTGACAACCTAATGACACAAATAAGATATCTGTGCTGGGTGTGATTCGTTTATGTCCTTCAGTCTTTACAAAGTTGACTCAAACTTCAAGGGTTGGAAAAGCGTGCCTACCAATCTTTATTATCCAAACTATTCTTGGTGTGGTGGTTACAGCTGATGCTGCTTGGTTTTTGTGTTCCTTGTATGTTACATGAATCGGGCCTCCTTCAAGAATCTTGGCGAGGTCTGTCTGTGGAGGTGTATACCAACTTTATATAAAGTAAATCTTAAAGACTTATATGAGAATTGTGGGCGACTTTGGCGTGAGGTGTTCAATGCCACTGTATTCAAGGAGACCTGGAGGGTTCCCATCCTCTGACATAGTGAGTGGCACACTGCTCGGGCACTGGTCTGGACAGCCAATAGGGGTGGGGGTAACAGCCCCAAGGCTGGTGTGCACCATCACCGGCCAAACCGCAGTCTTGAGTGTAAGGATCTCGGAGCGATGTTGAAGGATATAAATGGTTCACAAGAGTGGCATACAAGGTCCTCATGGGTGGCCAACTGTTGTGATAGCCTGAGGCGCATCTTGATCCCATGTACGTGGGGCCCATTCCAATAAATAATAACTTAAAGGCTGGTGCTCAGGTGACTTGAAAAAATATAAATTTTAGGTAGTATTGACACATGATGCTCTTGGGCACAGTCTAAGTTATATCATGGACAAAGCAAGTTTTTATTGTGCAGGCCCGTCACACAGGGGGTTAGGCGGCTGGTTACAACTTAACTTGAGTGCAGTGGCTTGACCAGTATAAAGAATAGGCGGAGTTGCCTGCCGGCTTGGTAGCTTTCCTCTCCTGAAAATCTTTACCCACATCTTGTGGTGAAAGGCAGGGCGAGGGGGTGCAAAGAGTTGCCTCATCAGAGGGGAGCAGGCAACGTCTGGCTCCTGGCGAAGGTGTTCGGCCTGCAGCGGCAGCTGGGCAGACACCAAGCGTGATCTTTACTCCAACTGGCAACACAAATGGTGATGTGATTGGAGAGCAGGTTTTCTCAGAGTCGTTCCGACAACTGCGGTTGTGGGTTCTAGGGCCAACCCAGAACCAGTCAAACACTCCCTCCGGCAACTTGCATGGTGCGGTGGATGGAGTGCAAACTGGCCTGGTGGTCTGTCCTCCCTAGGGGTGTATGGCTAGAGGGGGGCTTTGTAATTCGGTAAATTGGGGTGCACTGAAAGGGTGACAGTCGAAGGTGTGTGTGTTGCGACATACGAGTTTCTGATGGGGAGCCTGTAGTCTTACACTAGGCGGTAAAAAGTGACTTGAAATCCCAGTCTCCTGCTTTCTCTCTGGTGAACGTGTAGGTGAGGAACGTGTTTATTCCAGGAAGGAATAAAACATTATGGCCGGTACCATCTCCTGACTACCTTGAACTGACCGAAAGTAAAATAGACTTTGCAGATTCCAGCTGAAGGGGACCTGGTTCTAAGTTAAGGGGTGGTAGTTTTGACTAAGTAGCTAAGTACTTTCCCTTTCTATGCTGTATAGTGCCCTGAAGGGACTTAAGGGGCTCACTTCCTGAAGGGTCATGAGGTAGCCGTTACCAAGGGCAATCAGCTGGGGAGTTTGACGTCTTCATGGAGGTCTTTTAGGGATGATCCTCTGGAAGGTCTGGGTGTTGAAGGCGATGAGGCTGCTGAGCTTCTCTGGGTGTCTAGGCGATGAAGAGTGGTCAGAGAGCTGCAGCGCACGAGGCGGTGGAGCGAACTGCTGGGCTGATGTGGCTCTCAGAAGAGCCGGAACTGACGAATTTTGGCTGCGCGCAGGTACATATACCACTGGCCGGGCCCTCACCGGGGCTGTAGAGTGGGGGTGCGGCAGTCACTTGTCTGTGGGCGGAGCTAAGGGCTGCCTGCAGGGCCTCCATTGCTGGTTGGAGGGTAGGTGGCGCTATCCCTCAGTGCGTTCTTGAACTACGTGGCCGCTCGGTCCACTGGCTCACACTTATATTTGACATCTTGAGGGGGTAGCGTGGCATGGCATAGCTTACTGACCACTGTGTTGAACACTATATCACTGACTCAACTGTATTCCCCTGCAACAAGGGAACAACCTGTAGGTACTCAATGCATGTGTTCGGACCTCGTTCAGTGCATCAGGGAAAATCACACTGATGAAGCGAAGTCATAGGTCATGAGCCAGTAAATGTCACGCGTCAGTATAGGGACCTGTAATGTAAGGGGAAAATGTAGCGTTTCTGGAGAGATGCTATTCCCCCTCCCAACAGTGCGTGTGAGGACTTTGTTTCACTATATAATTATGCAGTGTGTCTAGAGCAGCGCTAGTCTATCAGCAGCCCGCAAAACTTGTCAAACTATCCTGTAGACAAAATATTTTATCAGCAATTTTTTAATCTATACTTTTGAATACAGTTACCTACTTTAATGCCAACTTTAACTGTCGCAGGCATATAAATGGTGGTAACTGACTGTGTATAAATGAATAACTTTGTAATACCGTAAACGAGTGTGGCCCGCCAAGCATTGTAATGTGACAAGTAGATAGTCACCAGTTTAAGTTTTTTGTGCCTGGTGGCCCTTTTTTTAAGTTGGTAGCAGTTCTTCTACTGTGTTGTTCACTAGGGAAAATTATTTTTATACTATTTGTCATACACCGGTGCAGTATATTTATTATTCTTAATTAGCAGATTTATTAATCAGTATTTTGGTGTTTGCGAAAATATAATATTGGTTGAATTATATTTTGTATGGTATAATCCGTTTAGTATTTAAAAGGTTTTTTTTTTGCTTGATGAGAAAACTAAATGAATAGCCCTGGTCTAGAGAATCATGCAGCTCTAGTGGACAGCCAATCACAGGGCACTAGATTACACACTAAAAAATGAGGTCTTCCAGAAATGCTCCATTTTAACTATGAGCTTCCTAGCATTTCTTGACAAATTGAATCTGTTAAATTGAAAATAAATGCTAAAGTGATTCATACTCATTACATCTACCATTGTGTAAACATTGTGTCAGAGCTATGTTAATGAAGAAATATCTTGCATTGCTTAGAGGAATATCACAGTTACGGATGGATGGTGGCTAAGAAGGGAAATTGCTGCAAGTCAAGGACTCGTGTTGTTTAAAATATCCAACGACTTACGAACCCCATTTTTACACATCTCAAGACCAGGAGAAAATGTAGCAAAATACAAGAAAATGTAAAATGAGGGAAATTTATGCTGCACAAGCATTACATTGGATGAAAGATAATGTGTGCAAAATAGAGCAATATGTCAAATTGAGGTATGTGAAAGATGGGTTCTATCATATTTCTGAGCAAATACCATGGATAGGCATTCTTTGTTGTTGAAGTAGTAGGGCTATAAAATTCTTTCATCCTATTTTCAGTAAGGCTGTTATAGTCCTAAAGTGCGAACTTACTGCATAAGTTAATTCAAACGAGTTTCTGAGAAACAGCAGAAGCTACTGTAATTATGAAGTTGGTGGGAATCACCACTGAAGTAAAGTGACAAACTAGCAGTGTTGCATTTTAACAACATGTACTTTAAAGTTGTTTATACTATCATGCTTTTGTGTTACCAAACCTGTAATACAATATGCTACAGTGAAAGTAGTTTGCGCATCATATCCAGGTGAACGGGTTCCCTGGCACAATGTGGAGTTTATCTGCCAAGACGTTGTGTATGTGTGTGTGCGGACTATATGTATATTTTTTTCTAAATTTTTTAGGCACTCCTGAAAATTGAAGGATGAGGTAATAAAGATAAGCACATCTGGCCATCATCTTACTCTGCTTTTTTAAAATTCTCCTTAGTTCTTATTGATTGGTTTGTCCTGTTTATTCCCATACGTGATCATGGTTTTTGTGCTGAACTCACTGTCCTGATGTCTTAACACCATTCGCACAGCTGAAGACTGTTAATGGAAAAATGGATGGCATGCTGGCGGGCAGAATTGCTGAACCAATGTTTTCCCAGTTCAGTTTGGGTACTTAACCAAGCTGTGCAAACTGAATGATCATGTACTGTTGTTCACATTACATTACATTTAACCAGCTTGCTAAAAGACATGGGTTTTCATGTATGTCAGATATTTAAGTACTGCATTACCTTGTGGGTGCTCTCCATTGGTCACCTTCGATTTAAATGGAGGTCATAAGGATTTACTATAATCCTTTGGAAGATGTGAGAGGAGTATGTATAAAATTTTTCTTAGTTTTTTAAACTTTATTTAGTGACTAAAGTACGAATTTATGTTTAGACTATGGTTTTTGCATTTAGTTTCTATTATTCAATTGGCAAAAGAGGGTGGAGAATGAGTTTGGATTGTAAATAGCACGCCACTTCAATTTTTTGGGAGTGTCTTGCTCTCACATTTGCTCAGCTTGCGCACCAGCATTCTGTCTGCTTTGCATTAATTTTTGTTAATTTGTCTCTCGTTGCATGAAACATACCCTCTCCAGTATAAATTTGAGTACATTTGTATTGTATGTCTGTGCTGCATGTCTTACTTCTACTTCGCCAGACGAGTTGTTTCTTGTTAAGATTTTCTTCCCTTCCTAGTGCTGGCCTCTGTCGCCATAATTGTCCCAACAAAACGCTTGTTTTCATCGCAGGGACTTTGCGTATGTGGCTCGTGACCGCACGACTCGCAAGCACATGTGCCACGTATTCCGCTGCGACATTCCTGCCCGCACTATTGCCAACACGCTGCGTGACATCTGCAAGAAGATCATGATTGAGCGCAGCTTGCAGCAGAACCTAGCCAAACCTGTTGACATAAGTGAGTTCACTTAAATGCAGTTGACAATACTCAGTACTGTGGAGTTACTTATTGGTTTGTCTGATAATACATGTATCACAGTAAAAATCGTCAAACAGTAAAACATATTGTTTTAGGAGTGAGAAGCTGCCTAAGAATTTATTATAAGGTACTTAAAATATTTGTGTTTTTTTTTTTTTTTACATGAATAACACACAACTTTCACAGAGAACACTGCCACGTTAGAAATTATCAAAATATTTATTCATTCATCAATTGTTTTTGAAAAATTTAAATTTTATATAAAAATTGACGAGTTTTAGACACGCTAGTATTCTTTAAGAAATTTCACTTGTAATACTTTTTGTTTGAAACAGTTATCTTTAATTGATTAATTGAAAAGGAAAATTTCTTAACATTAATTCCAATGATTTTCCATTTAATTCATGTCACTGCCGACTTGTTATGCAGCGCCCTTAAAGTGCAAACACAATAAGACTTGTAAACATTGTGTGATGTTTGTAACAGATGGGGGTGGCAGCAGTGGCAGGTCAGGCTTGGCAACCCGACCCACAAACTTGCCCACCGAGCACAGGCGGATCCACCACCGTAATGGCCAGGCCCTAGTCAGTAAGTAACAGGCTATCATCTCTGCAACGGCAGCACTAAGCTTTTGTTAATATAAGATCCTTTTTTTTGCTAGAGCACCTCTAGTGATTGCTCTTTGCGATAATCACTACAGGACTCTCACTTCCGACCAATGTGCATGAGCGAGCCTTGGGCATACATAGCGCTGTCAAATGGCCAGTGATCATTTGTACTTTTGGACCCGTAAAAATGCATTTTGCCAATGGATATTCAGTGTGCAAAAATTACATATTTTTTGGGTGTTTTGCTACTGTTTTCTAAAATCAAACCCAACACACACTGTATTTGAGAAAGTCATTGCTTTTCGCAAACTTGGTTGGACTTCAACCCATTGTGAACACATGTGAAATAACATGTTTGGTACATAAAAAAGTAACTGCATGTTCCTCCTATTTATCCAATCCTTATAATATGTACATGTAACTTGCAACAAACTACAAAAGACTTCCAGAACATGTGACATAAACGCTGAAGATACAAGTAGATGCTGGGTGGAAAATACCACACCGTAAGATAATGCTGGCATCTATCACAGTATGATCATTACCTTCATCAGAGAGTAGTAGTATTCCTTCCTTTTTAAATTTATTTTTGTTTTAATACAGCTTACATTTTAGATAAAATATTTGAATATCAGGTGTGTCAGGGCATAGGGTATATCTTAACAGAAATTTTTTAAATCGATAATGATGTTTTTGTTGCCTCTGTAACTATAATAAGATAAATTCATCAACTCATTATTTAATCTTTTTCAGTTCCACGTAAGAAAATTCAGACTGATGTTAGTCCACTCTGGTTTTAGAAATTGTGTAACGTTTAAATTTTAATATTAAATCTTAACAGTAAATTATAAAGGGTTATAAATAAACGTGAGATTGTAAGAATACCACCCACCAGGAACTTTTCTTTAACTTTTTTAAGTGTGCCATAATTCTAGTACCGAGTTATGTTAGCTCATGTCAAAAGTGTGAGACGGTGCTGGAAGAAAGCTGCGTGTGTTTATAGTACAGTCGTTTCCGACGCCAATGGAGGA
This sequence comes from Dryococelus australis, assembly GCA_029891345.1. Classification (NCBI taxonomy): domain Eukaryota; kingdom Metazoa; phylum Arthropoda; class Insecta; order Phasmatodea; family Phasmatidae; genus Dryococelus; species Dryococelus australis. The sequence goes on from CM057008.1 coordinate 31,281,171, forward strand.
ACCAAAGAAAGTGCTGCGCGCACAGTACCTGGGCTCGACGCAGGTGAACCGGGCCACAGGCATGGAAGTACTCAACGATGCCATCGACCACATGGTGAGGGGAGTGCCAAAGGATAAGTGGCATCACGTCAGCGTCGCAGTGGCTCCCTCCATGATCTCCATCCTACAGCCGGGGGTCAGTATCCTTCGTCCCTTTGCATCCGGTGTTTCCTAAATGCTTTGCGTGTCTCAGACACCACTGCAGAATTTCCAACCATTTTCTATGAAACCTCTGCAACACATTTCATTCGGCAGCCAAGCTGAATCTTTAAGAATAGTTTGAAATTCTTACATCTTATTTTTAATCACCAAAAAAAAAGGTTTAAATCACTAAGAAAGTTCTCTAGTACTAATGTATGTACCTGGTTTAATTGTGCATCTCAGTGATGGTAGACCAGATGTAAGAACAACTTTTTTTTTTTTTTGCTGACAGGAGGAGAGCAAGCTGATCAGCGAGTGTCGTGTGCGATATTTGTCGTTCCTTGGCATCGGCCACAACGTGAAGCACTGCGGCTTCATAATGCACACAGCTCAGGACTTGTACATCGCGCACGTGTTCCACTGCGAACCTTCGTCGGGAGCTCTCTGCAAGACCATTGAGGCAGCCTGCAAGGTTAGCCAACGTACTTTCTTTCATCAGGGTTTTACCTGGAGGCAAAGGTTGTGAATCTTCTCAGGTCTGGCAGGGTGTCTTTAAAGATTTTCAGTTGTAACTAAACATTCTGGCATTACTTAGGAAATGTTAGTGAGTAACAAATACATAATGGCAACAAAGGCATATCTACGGCTGTGATTTTAATATTAATATGTAACACTATTGAGCACAGTACTGTTCTGTTTTTTAAATATAATGTATAATAAATAACAGAGATATCAACTGTTAGTACAGTATTATGATTTGGTTGGAGGGAAATAGGCCAGTAGGCTACTAATTACATCTGAATAATAATAAAGACATGATTGCAAGCAGACTAATATTGGCAGGTACAAATATGTAGATGGAAGGCACATTTTTTTTTTTTTTTTTTTTTTTTTTTAAGTATGTAAAATTAGATCACAAGTGTTACAAATTACAATAAAGTTGTTTTATTCAGATTTGGTGTACTTTAATGGACATAACTGTTTAAGATGTTAACCTTAAATCACAGTACCTAGTTTCTCAGAAAATGTATTTTTGCTTTACCCGGTGTATCTGTCATTCATAATTTAAGCCCATTAACACTTTATTTCTGAAAAACTTTCCCATTATGCTTCTTATGAGGTAAATGGAACTATTACATTACTTTGCTCATGACTTCTCTTAAAATACATGTGTGTTCCCTTATCCCTCAAAAATGCAAAAATTAAAATATGTCCACACTATAAAATTTTTTCTCCAGTATTTCATTTGTTTCAAAGTATGGAAAGACTGAACAAGCCATAAAAAACGTGTGAAAAAAAGGCGTCATCCTACTTTGTGTATGTGCCTATTGGCAAATACTAGACTGTGAGTACTTGGATTCCTGTCCTTTGTATATTGATGCGTGTCCTGTTAGCTAAGGCTGGATCACGGTCTCGTGGCTTTGGTTGCACTTCGGCCGGTTGTGCTTACTGGCGTTTATGGTTGGATATGGTAGCTGGGCACATGGCCTTACGTGAAGGAACAAAGTTCTCGACATTGCAATTGACAAGTCCCTTGTATTTGTCTGCCCTATGGTTGGTGGCGTGACTAGTTACTGTAGACGACTAGCGGGAGGTGCTAGCGGTAGCAGGCTTACTAACATTGTGAGTGCAAGGACTAGCTGGGTATAGTTGGTTGAGCAGATCGTGCTCTGCCCGGGCTGCAGTGAGGGCCCGAGGTGCAGCAACACAAAAACTACAGTTTCACCTGGTAGTTGCTGAGCTCCAGAAGTTGGCGTTTGAGATGCCAAGGCGTTCCTCAGTCCGTTTAATTAACCCACACACAACTGGGTGGCAGGCAGGATGCGTGCAAAAAGGGAGAAAGTAGCTGGATCCCCTGCTGTAGACGTAGGTCATTCTAATAATCTGAGCAAAGTGGCACTATCTCGTTCGGCTCGTCGATTAGCTGTAAGAGGGATGGAACCAGCCAGCTGCTTAGCAGCAAGGCACGCAACTCTTTGCTCCTCCCTTCTTGCACCGTGTCTCACCTTAAATGGCATAGAGCAGGTTAGCTGCTGAGAACTATGAATCGAGCACTACGGGCACGAGTAGCCCTAGAATAGTGTTGCCCAGTAGTGGTTTGGCAGTACAAGCCCGGTGCTTCAGAAGGCTCCCCACCTTAGCGGGCAAACCAGAAGCATTGAAGCCATGTGGGCTACCAAGACTATTAATGGGTGTGCGATCCCAACCAAGGCCAGGCCGTAGCACCTAAGCAGATAACTCCCCCCCGCCCCAGCACCCAGGTGCTCTGGTGGGGATATAACCCAGGCGTACTATCTCTCCCTGGGTGGAAAGCGTTGCTAGTGGTCGGCACTCCTCTATTCTACTCCTCTGGTACCTGTATACTTGTATACTTGGCAGGAATAGAATAGATGGCCATCTAATATGTGTGTATTGCAACTGGAGCTGTCTGAGGGGAATCTCCAGTTGTAGCTAGTTCGTAGTAATAATTTCCTGTTCCCAGTCGGCGGTACTCGACTCGAGGTTCTCCCAGCAGTTGGTTACAAAGTACTCTATGAATGAGACTCGAAGTTAAAAGAAACAAAGCCGTCTTTATTAAGAGCTTAGTAAACACGGTGACTTATACTCTCCTACCAAGAACTCCGGTGGCTGGAAGTAAATGTATGGTAGCGAGATGTAGGTGACATGGTCCTAGGCTAATGGTGGAAGTGAAATTAAACTGTCGAAAATTGCTTACTACAAATCTAATTTTAATCAGGGTGTCTGTAGGAGACAAAGAACTTAAATGTGGTATGTCTGGTAGCTACAGAAAGCTTCTGGTAGCTATTGGCAACTGGCGTCGCTGGAGCATCTGGTCGCAGGTGCTGCAGAGCTCTGGCGGCGACGTCAATGTAGGCAGCCTCTGGTGACTGCTGAAGAGTGTTGAGCAGTTGGTGGCAGCCTCTGGGAGGTCTGTTGAAGATCTAACAGTGGTCAGAGGGCCCCAGCACTGGAAGTGGCGGAGCGAACTCGAAGACTGAAGAATAGCAAATGGTGAGGTCTGCAGCGCACTGACTTATAGAGTCGGGGTAACGCATGTCGCAGCAGCCACGGGGGAGGGCGTGTGACGTCCCTCTGCTGCGAGGCCGGAGTGGGGGTAGCACCCTCTGGTCATCTCCCTGCCTTTGCATATTCTCGGTGGTGTTTGGGCATGCTCCAAGGTGGCTAATGGCTTGTTGGCTCTCAGCGAGGGGCGGGGGGTGAAGAGACAACGCTGTCTTGCACAACCCCTTGTATCCACGTGTCCGGCTGCCCTCCAGGAATGTGGCAGGCCGCAACTTCCGTGTACGGGTTAGCACAAGATTTGAATCTCACGTGTGTAAAAGTAGTATACTAGGTTGCAGTGAGATGAGTCGTAATCGTTGTACATAGTTGGAATAAGCGGCTTGCGTCAATATTTTCAGTAGTCTAGCGGCCTAGTTCGACATACATGTATTTTAAGTGAAGTCATGAGCTAAGTAATATAATAGCTCCATTGACCTCATAGGAAGCATAATGAGAAAGTTTTCCAGAAATTAATGTTAATGGGCTTAAATCATTAATGGTAATTTAGTGGTTCTATGAACACCACCCCAGTTCTAACATATGCTATAAAAAATGTAAAGTTACAAATATAAAGTTGCAGATTCCAGTATTGCATGCTTGCACACATGATTAGCGTAGGTTACACAAACCAACTAAAGCAGATACAGTCTGCTCACAAATCGCACACAAATAACCAGGCATTTACCATCTATGATCATTGCACACAAATAACCTTGGACCCAGTTTCACTAACCATTGTTAAACCATTAATATGGTGTTAGGAAATTTTGACACGTGACATCTTTCTACAGTTTAATAAATTGACCAACTCATCAGTGCAAACGAACCTGGAGCATTGGTAACGGAATCTGATTTGCATCCACCAACGAGACGTAAGAAATTGTATTATCTACCCAAGCCAGATATTGTTATTCGCCAGTAAAGCCACAGAAGTCATAAATCAAGATCAACCGAGTACAGCAGCACGCAGCTAGATACCACTACTGGTACAATCGCCAAGGCATGAGCCTGGATCCAGTGCCCGCCACTGATGCCACACGCCGAGGATCTATGTCACGCTCTTCTCAGCTGCTACCCCCACTCCAAGACAACCTCTTATGCAAGCAGATCAAGGGGCATGCCGTCACCACCAGAGTATAAATAGAGGGCCGCACCAAGGCCCATGACCCGTAGCAATTGTAGTCTGCCTTGTTCCTTCATTGCACTCCTACCTTGGTCTTCACAGCGTCTTTGTGATGTCGAAGACTTAACCTCTCCTTAACTCTTCACCTCACCCATGTGGTGCCGAAGATCCTAGTACTCGCCCGCTCTTCGCCAAAGAAACTATGTCGTATCGTACGTATTACATCGCCGTGAACACTGAGACACATACAGATTCCTTCAGGACAACAGTAGTAGCGCTAGTTAAAGTCAGAGTTGTTTTCATAGCCACTTCTTACTGCCTACCCTGTTAGCCAAGAAGCAGGTCACCTTCACCTGTGCTCACGTAGGGTGTTTTTTCGGGTTGTGCGAATGTGACTTTTTTCTCACAAAACGAAAACGAAAGATATGTTATGAACGTTCGTGAAACTGAAACGAAAATGAAAAATAATATCATTAAGGCTCAGCCGTAATGAAAGCTTAACGAATCTCCTAACATAGCAGGTTGTTCATTATAACAAATTCGATGGAAAATCAAACCAAAAATATGTATGATATGGAGTATTTACAAAAGGGATTTTTTTTCCTACCTTTAAATTTTCATTCTATTTAACTATTTCAGTTATAAAATAATGAAAAGAAACAAGATTATTTAGAGGCAAAAATTTTCTTTGCTGGTGCACTAAATGAATATTCATTAAACACCTGAAAATTCATTGAAATCGAGAATTTTCGTTTCGTTAAGACTTTCGATTAAATTTCTTACTGAAACGAAAATGAAAGCTGTCATTTTGAATTTCTGTTATACCGAATATTTGCACAACCCTAATGTTTTTACCTACCCTGTTAGCCGAGAAGCATGTTACCTTCACCTGTGCTCATGTAGCGTGTTTAACTTCCATTCGCTCACGTGGATAGGATGTAGTAGTACCACCACCACTGTTGTTTATTTCCGTACACAGGTTAGCTCACTTACAAATATCTCTCCCGTAATCGTAGTACCTCATTTCATAAAAATCAGGTCCATATGAGGGACAACAGGTGACCGGGGTTTAATTCAGCTCGTTAATACACTATACACTAATTACAATACAATCTTGGAAGACCACCCATTCTCTGCACCAAGAGTAGTGAACGGTAGAGCCCCGACATTAGGTACTCCATCCTCTTAAGGTCGACGTATCAATTTGAAGGTTGTCTTTCTTACCGGACTTCTGGTGCTGAGAGGGGTACTATTACGAGTCTGGGGAGATTAACCTTAGAAGGAACTCACCCCCATACTGGAACTGCCATGAGTGTTACGCAGCTCGAATAACGCCGCATCTCAGGTGCCGGAGTTTGACAGTGAAATACGGCACTTGGCTGACAGACGCAATACGCACACTACCAACACTACTTACACGTAAACTGCTCCACTTTCACGAGGTCTGATTGTAGATTGTCTTTCCTCATGCCCTTTTCCCATCGCAGTGGTGTTCATAAGAGAGTGAAATGGGCAGAGACTACCTCTAAATATCCATTGGAGCTTAACCCCCTCCCCAATGGGCTCGAGCACCTCAGTCCACGGGAACGGGCCACAGAACTCCGCAGACTCTCCAGACCAGTTTCACCAACCTATGAGTCCACCTTGTTTGAGCCACCGATCAGTGTCGCCGAAAGACATCACCCCGTAGTCAGTGGCCAAGAAACGTCACGGATTCGCAAACCTTTGGTTTTGGGGAATGCCACACCAGCCCCATACCTCGACTTCAACCATAACCTCCAAACCTAGGCCAATCAGCACACCCAGCTCAGGAGCGGCCTCTAGTGTGCCAAGAGTCGAGCCTCAGCCGGCACAACTGCAGACACAGGTCAAATGTTGCCCAGGTATACTATTACAAGTGATCCCGCAAAAGCTTGCCCGCAAAGTAATGCTTGCCAAACCAGATTTTGTTCCCTGCCGGAAAGTGACTACCAGTACTGTACACTGGCCGAGCTCCCATTTCATACAGTGATTAAAGATATCTGTCACCTGGGCATGCCTACCACCTGCTGAAGTCACTTTGGCCACGTGACGTGCCATCTGCCAAAGGCAGTCACATATCAAGTTTAACGGTATACCAATATTTCACAAACCGCTGTTAGCACTAAAATAATATTAAACTAACAGTGCTATTTTTCGTAGTTTAAATCCTAATATTCTGTTAGCAGAAGTACAACCTGTAAGAAAATATATTTTATAAGCTTTATAATATTTATGTGGCTATTAAACTCAAGTCACTTTGAACCATTTTTATGGATAACCATTCACTCTTTATCTTCAATTGTATCTCTGTGCTTTGTAATTATATAGACAATAAGAGTTTTCAGGTACTGTGTATAATACTGGTTATTACATGTTTCACACATTTCTTTTCCATTTTGTATGACACAGGTTAGGTTTGCACTTACTAAACACTAGTACACACGGCTGTGTTACACTTTTTATTGTTGCCAGGCATAAACAAAGGGTTCTCAACAATACTGGAACAAGGCTATTAACATGAGGATAGTTAACTAAGTATCTTAAAATGTTGGGTAAAACACATGTATCCCTAACATCATGTTACGTTATAACATTATGTTAGCTAACAGTGCCAATTTAACAATAGTTGGTAAAACTAGGCCTTTGTGTATGTAAGTACACACCACTTGTGAGGATTTTGTCAATAAAGAGTACAAGAAATTGTTTGGTGTTGTTGCAGCTGAGATACCAGAAGTGTCTGGACGCACACCCCAGGGACCGAGCCGTGGCCAGTCGAATGCCCAGACTCCCGGCCGGGGGCTCGGGGCGACACTAAAGTCCCTGGTCGGCACACTCACCGGGCGCAGGCTCAAAGGGGGAGAGTCCTGAGACGAGGTTCTTTCTCTGCAGGTTGGTCATGCCACGTCTAAGTGTCATTAATATAGCTCACATGTTGTTATTTGCCATAATTTTTCTCTTAGCAAACTAATCCAAGTTTCGCAACTTTACACAATATTGTCATTTGTGATTTCTTTGTAGGCATCTCAACTAAAGTTTGTTCACTTCTGTGTAATATGTAGTTAAATTTAATGTATTACTGTACCACAGTAGTTGAAAAATAATACACATAATTTAAAAAAAAACTATGTTTAACCTTTACTGCCCACTCTAACTCCAAAGTGATATATGAGTTGTGTTATTATTTGTGTTTGATTTTTATAATACGCTTCTGTGATAATTTCATGTTAAAGATGAAACTGTTGCAGGAAAGTTAAATTAAAATAACTTAGTTAAATCCTTACCTCCCTCTACTTCCCTGGCGGCTCGACAAGGTTTGTTCAATGGGAATACGCACTGGTGCCTGGCTATGGTGAAGGTTCTTCGTACTGGGGAGAATGCTGGGATTACGGTTTCTTTACTTTGATCCGAAACCAAGTCACTAAAGTGACTTGAACCAGGTGTTTTTCTGAGCGGGAAAATCTGGTTCTGTGCACTTTAAGATACTTCAACAAAAAATGTAACGTCAGATTCGCGGGTGCAGTAGTGGCAGAGCGACTATCCTAAATATCTGGCTGGGTCCTTAATCCCTCTTTGGGAGCTGGCCGTTACCGTATTTACCGGAAAGGAAGACCTAAAAAAAAATTTTGAGGGAAAAATTTTTAAACTTGAATTCAAGACAACCCCTGTTAAGTACTGAAAAAATTATTTGGGTTGAAGTATTTTTGCATGAATTTATGGCAAAAACCCTTCAAGAAGAAATTATATTATATGAATAATATGACATATTTGATTTACTTTTAAAGAAAGGCTAATCACAATGAAATAGGTGTGTTTAATCTGGCTGTATGGTAGGAGCATCTTTCTTACACTGTAAAACTTTTGTGGGGGTTATGTACCTATTCGTGACTTGAGCCATTTTGCTTCCCAGCAAAGCACTTCCTCTTTTTATAGCCGGGGGGGGGGGGGGGCATCAGATATGGAGCCCTTTTCAAAGTTGACAGGTATAGTCTCAGCACTACAAAAATACGTACAACCATAGGACACAGGATATTTAAGTATGAAAAGCCTTTGTCAAAATCGCCTAGGTTTTGAATTGAAGACTGTTCCCGAATTGTAGATGACCCCCTCATTTTTTTTCTATTCCTTTTCTTTCAAAAAACTTTGTCTTCCTTTTGGGTAAATACGGTATATAGAACTGGCCGCATGGGCCATCTAACTGGAACAAAGTTATCAATCACACTCACAATTCGGCATTTTGGTGGGCACTATAACTTGTTAGCAGGGAGAGGAGAGGTGCTCCTCTTTGTCAACTGGCTCGCATGGTGAGTGAGCTCCGAGACAGCAGCCAATGTATGTTGTGGCGGTGCAGGGCAGCTGGTCTGGTTGGTAGGGGTAACAGGGCAAATATTGGGTCAGGCGCGATAAATTCATAGGAAGGCTTACCCTTCCTGCAAGATTTAGGGCTACAGCTGGATGGGCTCTACCGGGTAATTTTATTAATGGCCCAAATAGAGAAGTTGTCAGTTTGGGCAAATTAGTAGTTAGAGAATTACAGTCGACTCTCAATCTATCGTTACTCAGGGGACTGCTAAAAAATATCCATACATGCAGGATTTCAGTAGATGCGGTTTCTGACATATACATCAATAAAATACAACTTCTTACCTTATAAAACTGTATGTTGAGTACAGTAAGAGTGGTACATTACCTGTGAATTCAGTTCAGCTAATAAACGCAATAAAAATAGGAATTTTAGAGTTATCTTTAGACACACATCATACTTTTATATTTGTTAGCATGCTGTGAAAATATAGGGTCCCACTTAGCCACATTCAGATAAGGTGCCATCAGAAAGAGTGCATGCCAGTTGGCTGCCTTGCATTCAGAGGCAACGAGGTGAGCAGCAAGTGATCAAGTCTGCCTTACAGCTTGCGCACGAGGTATCGAACATTCAAAATATATTGTCTGGCAGGTGGAACTCTCAACACTGTGTCAGCGTACTGCAAGTTGATGGGAGTATTGGGTGTTGCTGTTGGGACAGGAGCTGTGGCCGCTGCCTGCGGAGCGAGAGGTGATCCGGCATCGCCACCTGCAGTCGCCGCTCACCTTCAAGTACTTGTGCAGCAGTCCGCCGTCGGCCAGCCTGCGCTCCCTGCTGTCGCCCACGCTCGACACTCGCCGCCTCCACCTGGCCTAGAGGCCCCCGGGCAGCCACCAACCCCATACCTTGGGAAGCTGCATAAAACACTTCTCTGCTTCTTGGTTTTCACACGTACAACTTAGAAACCACTCTTCGAAAGCTGAAACTGGGAAAAGAATATCAGTATGTATAAATATTTATTTCATGGTGTACAGTTTCTTCAGCTTCACAATACCTTCAGTACCACCAAATTGTAAAAAGAATTTCAAAAACTGCAGCAGAATGGGTTGATTACCTGCAATAACACTATATAGTTTCTTTCTGTATTAAAATATAATACATTATGTATAGCATTTCAACACATTTTTCCACAATGTTTACTTGTAATGATCATAGTGCCAAGAGAAGGCATATATTTAAATCAGTGTGGTTCTGATGAGTTTAGTGGAGGTTCTTTGTTTGTTTCTTCCCACAATAGATGGATAACTGAATGAATTCTATAAACTGATGGAGCTTCCCAATACACTACTAGGGTGTGGTATGTAACAGCAAAATTCAAAGCAGGGAGTGAATGTAAATGCCTTACGAGAGATTATGTTTGTGTATCTTAAATGCACATTTTATTTTTCAAGGCATGATGATTATTCCCACCGGAATGTGGTAGCTGTTGTAAAGTTATTTTTGGAGGTGATCTTTTTGATTATGAGGCTAGATGATATTTGCCAGTTGTTCACAGCACGTGGCGCTGACATATTGGACACAATTTTCCATTCATATTGTGTACTGGACTTACAAATTTGATGTCGCATCACAATCCATGCACATCAAAGCTGCATAATCATTATCTTTGTACCTACAAGAGGCAAATCCAGGTAGTTGCCATGGTGAGCGACATAAATGACTGCAATTACTGTATAATTAAAGCACTCTGTAATGTCGTTGCATGCATAAGGGAACAATTATTAAAAAGTTCTTGTAAATATTGTGAAGTACGTACTGATTAGGCTGGAGGAGAGGTTGTACAGGCAGCTCATGTTGTGCTAAAGGTCTGTGTCGCAAGTTGTGGTGGTTAAATATTTTACCCACGTGACAGCAGATTTGCCTCAATATCATCTGTAACACATTCCTACTCTAATCGTTAGTAGTAAGGGGCAAGTTAGTTTGAAGACACCGCACCTTAACTATTGGTATTTTTTTATTTTAGCTGAGCTGAGACGATATTCAAGCTTGATGACAAATTGAATGTTGTTGATGTTTTCGTTTTCATTGAGTCTTTGTGCATTTTATACTGAAGTTAAAAGACTGCTTGAAATAAAAAATTGTACATATGAATGTTGAAAAGAGAATTTTTATTGAGGGCTTCGATTTGAGCTGGAATATTTAATAACAAATGTTATAACTACTACCATCTATCAAGGTTAATGATACTCTTCTATAGTATTGGGGTCGTGTGCATCTGTCAGCTTCGGTTAGTGAGCATGCCTGCAAAGCCACTACGCAGTGTATTTTTGTGGTTCTGTCGCTGGGCACTATTTTGCGTATCCTTAGCGTTGTTGCGCGCACTGCAGCTTATGGACGTTGTCTCGCTCCGAGACTGTCCCCCCCTCAGCCTTCATCCTGAGTGCTCGAGCCAACAGAGCATGGAAGACATCTACCATTTGTGTGAAACAATAAATTCAACTACATTAAAATACATATATATTGTATAAATATAAAAGACTTTTAAGAATACTTGTTCTTTCTTATGTAGCTAGTGTAGAAATATAGCATTATTTATTTTCAATATTGCTTGGAAGATGTATGTTACAAGTGTCACGTGACTGTAGTGTGTAATAATTGTTTCTGCCACAATCAACATTTTTCATCAAAGATGACTTTTTTGTGGTCCTCAAGAGATCGCTCACTTCTGCCTGTAATGAGTGGCTTCCACAGCAACTCATCAATGCAAGGAGAATGAAATGTGTGGAAAATGGGTGGTCTCATGTAATTTTATGTTTTAATTGTCAGCACTTTTAGTTAAAGAATTGAAGTTTTTTTGGGCACAATTCTTCAGTGAAAGCCCATTCCACGTGCAGTTGCACAGCAGATAAACCAAAATAATTTCGGGCAATTTTTAAATTATTAACTAGACCAAGTAATTTTATAAGTTTTTAGAAATGTACAATACTTCTGTGTATATTCCTCACCTGTGTATTTTTTGGTGTGTTACTTGCATATGTTAAAAAAAAACTATTTTATGCTAAAGTACACCAAAATTTATTAAAATGGTTTTACGATTAAGGGCGTGAATATGCTTAAAACTCAGCTATATCTAGGAATACTGCCAGCAGCTGGCGATTATTGAGCTCCCACAGATTTCAGAGGTTCCATATCTAACTTAGCAAAGTATTCAAAATTTTTGAGTAGCATTACATGTATCCACTAGTTTACTAACTTCATGCTGTTTGCATAGACATGTACATCATCTTAAAATATTCATTGGTGCTGCACATGCTATAAGATGGTGCTAAGTGTATCGTTGATAAGCTACATTGGGTACAACTTAAATTCATACAGTGATACCCAACCAAGCCATTCCTGCAAGACAATTTTTAAAGTGGTGAACACAGTTCATGGTGGAACAGATTTCAAAATATTCTGCGTTCTCTTGTATGGCGTCGTGTGTAATCACATAAACCATATCCATATGATCACTCATAATAAACAAGTTCTTTGGTTTTGAAGAAAGGTTGTGCGGAAATGTTCAATAATTAGTACTTAAATTTATAATTTTCATAATTAAAAATAAACAAAAACTAACATTTTGAAAACATTCTGTTTTCAGATATTTTCAAGTCCATCAAAAATAATATCTTTCAACATTGAATTTGTTCGTAGATGAGTTTACACTCTTATGCTAACTGTGTAGACACAACTTCAAAAATTTTTCCAAGAAAATACAATTATTAAAATTTTTACCAATTAAGTATCTTGGGCTGATCCAGTGTATATTAGTAATGTTTATTCTTTTCCTTGTTGCTGATGTACGCTTATCATTCATCCATAAATTTTTAACTACAATATGGTTAATTTTATTAGTAGAAATGAATTTGCAATTGTTGCATTGACAATTATGCATGTCCCGGAGGACCGTAGTCATTACTTCACTGGAAGTTTAATGTTCAAAAGAATGTTAATTCCACCCCTAAAATAAAAAGACTGTGGACCAGAACAACAACTTTATTGTCCACTCGTGCAATCTTGACGAACACTGAGTGACATTATAAAACATCAACACTACCAATTTTAACACAACTGAAAGTACTAACATTTAACATACCATCCAACTTGTTACAATAAGGTAAGAAAGATACAATATATAACATTTAACCCATTCATTATACAAAGCATAACGTAGTAACAATCGGTCAAGTAGAAAAACAATTCACTACAATGACATGTGACATCATCTGTGGTCAAGCTATTACATCAGAGGTTGCCCACGGGTCAACAGTGTTTATGGGCAATTGATACAGCTTTTACTAATGGCCGCCGAAGCACACTGGTAGCAGTTTTCGCACTAGCCACTCGTAACACACCAACAGAGCCAGGATGCAAAGTTACAATCCAGGTAAGACTCCACTGAAGAGGGTACTACATTGTCTTCCTTGATTATCACTTGGTCTCCAACCTTAGGGTGGACATTTCTGTTTGTCCACTTGTTCTGTTGAAGAGTGTAGAGATAATCCTTCTGCCAGCACTTCCAAAAGTCTTTTACTAGTCTTTGCACTAGCTGCCAGCGATTCAAGCAAGTGAGGTTCAGGTGTGTAATATCTTACTCTGGCAGGGCTGTAATTGGCTGCAAGATGAGGACATGAGCTGATGTGAACACATCCAATTCAGAGTGGTCAGAGCTGAGCTCACATAGAGTACGAGAGTTCAATCACTCTTCTATGTGAAGCAGTACAGTGGACATCTCTTCATGTGACAAAACTTGTTGGCCAACGACCTTGGCAAGATGGGTTTTTTACAGATTTCATACCTGCTTCACACAGGCCCCCAAAAGGTAGTGCAGATGACCTTATCATTGCAAGTGGTGGCACATACAAACAGCCAATTCTCTAGATGCCCCAACAAAGTTGCTCCTGTAGTCACTATACACATGGTTGGGTCTCCCTTATCTTGAAATGAAGCGGTGAAAAAGGCATGCAAGAAGACACCAGCTCCAAATGTAAGGCTTTAGTGGCCATACACACACACACAAACACACGTATGTTTTGGTGGACTTTCACCCTCATGCTCGAGTCATGGTGACGTGAAAGGGACCACCGTAATCAACTCCAGTGTGCTGCAATGCCTGGACTTGCAGGAGCTCTGGCCCGAGGAGCAGTGAGGTCACCCATTGTTGGAGCAAAGGGAATGGGCTTGGTTTTGAAGCACTTAACACACTTTTGCGAAACCTGCTTAATTACTCACTGTGTTGAGAAAATGCAGAACTCTTGACCAAGTATAGCTTGCAGACCATGAGGACCTGGATGAAGATGAAGGTAATGGTAATGATTAATTATCAATGCAGCAAGAGGGTGTCGCAAATGGCATGAGAGGTTTGCATGACTCGGCCTTCCGCCCACCCTGAGAAGTACTGCAGGATCAAAAAAATAAAAAGGGTTCAAGCAACAAATAGATGTTAAGCACAGTCGCCCCATTTCCACTGCTGCTATGTCTGCTGCAAACGATGACTGAGCGTATTGGAGACAGATATGAAATCTCCTCTTGAGCCCCTAAATTTCAAAAGTCCTTTCTTGCTGTGCTCCTTGGGCCGTCGACAATTGCGTAGGAACCTAAGACATGCCGCCTGATGAAGTTGGCCTAGCCAGCAAAATGTTGTGCGACCACGCAGTGCATGATTGATTAGCTGAGATGGCAACAAACTACAGGAGGCATAATCTGCACGATTTTCTTCTGAAATAACATGTCTGCAGCAATTTACGGGAATCAACTATTGTATCAGATTCACTCAGTTCGCCGCAAAGGTCTTGTATCTATGAGTTGGTGATTAAATATAGTGCAACACCACAGTGGAGTCAGAACATCACAAACATTCTACATTTGGGAATGTGTTATTGTAGACAGAGTTGACAAAGTCCAACAAATTCGCCATCATAACAACAGCACATAATTCCAGTCAGAGGATAGAGAGATGCTTCACTGGTGGTCACCCTCGGATTTTCGCATTAGCAGTTTCACCTTAATGTACCAGACATAAGATATACCACTGCTGTGTATCCCGCTTCTGAACTGTTGCAAAATCCATGAAATTCATGTACAGCTTGCAAAACTTTGCAATCTGAGGTAGTACTCCAAAGAAATCCCAGCACCTTAGTAACAGAGGGGGTGTGTTGTTATCGAAGGACAGCAGCTGGAAGGGCTCAATTCATCTGGAGACAGCCATCCTCGTACTTCCCGATGAAAACTGGAAAACTTCCCGAGTTGAAATTCACTGGCCTGCAGCTATCAACTCATTTTGCAACACAAAGGCTTCAGTTATACTGACTGTCCCTGTAACATCATCATCATCCACACACACATTTGTCTGCAAGATTATTAAGTGTACTGATGGCTTGGTATGAGGGTGAGGACGCTCCATACGTCACTGTGTGTAATTGACAATCCCTTGTGGGCTCGTCTGGGGAGTTATGGGCTGATACTCTTATGTTAATTTTCAACCAGTGTCTGCCTATGTTACATCTGCTTAATGTCAGCTGTGAAAATTACTACTGGAATATGGAACTGTAGTAAAATCTCTCTGATATCCGTCTGAAGTTTGGGTCCAGTTAGCAGCATGTCATTAAGACTAGCATTATGTTGCGTCTTAGCAGATTCATTGGAGATGACACAAGCCCTTGTGGTTGTACTGTCTTCCATGATTACTCCATAATGATGGCAGATAGTAAGCAAATTTCAGGTCCTCGTGTGGATTGTCTACCAGTTCCATATGGCCACACTGCAAGTAATCTTCCGTGAAAGCTACGTACTCTGCATGCATTTTTGGTTGCTTGCGTAGGCGTCATCCCAAACTTCGTAAGTAGAGTATGGCATATTCTCTTGACTCGCCTATTTCAGGTTTCAGATAACTGAATGACAGTGATACTACATAACGATCTGATCGTTGTCGACAATGATATGCTTCAAAAATTTATTCACGTAAATTTGTCTTCAGGGATACAAAGTTCTTTGTAGGAACACAATCTACTGCCGTAAACCTCTCTACCAACATTTCTAATGATGTTTGATGTGGACTAGATGCAAACAGTCACTGAAAGTTCTGATGATGCCCAATGTAATTTCCTACCCTGACCCATCACTATCCAACCAAAAATAGTGTCCAGAACCATTGGGGGTGGAAGCATCTTTAACAAATCTATTATCTGTAAAAATGTAAGGAAATAGGTCAGCCGCAATCAATACATCAATGGGTGCAGGGGTGGCGAAAAGGGGGTCAGTCAGCTGCAGATGTGCAACATGTTCCTAATTGGCAGTACACACTGGAAGTGGTGTCAACTCAGCAGGTAAGAACATGGATTCCGAATCTTGAAACTGGCTGAATATAGGCAACTTATTTGCAATACCACTAATGTGTAATTCCCACTGTTATTTAAATTTAATGACCGTAATGCTGTCACTTGCTCTGTCCGTAATGACACAAAAGTAATGACGGTACTAAAGAATCAGTTGAGGTTTGCACCATTGCATCTAAATGCTGGCAAGAGATTCAACAACAAAAGGCTCATAGTGTCCCGAGTAACTGCCAAGCAACAAAAAATTTATCTGCTGTTATCGGCAGGGCTTGGATCTACGACAATGGTCCAGCTGACAGTGAAGACTTCAAGTTGTTGCCTCGTGGAAATGGAAGTTGGAGAGTGAGGCCGAGGTACTTCTCCTCCAGTGTGATGGTGAAATAGTGGTTGCTGCTTGCACAGGGTTTTTCCTGGTGCCCAGGCTGTTGGCTTGGGCCACTTCTATAATCGAGCATTGAGCCTTGGGTGATGCGCTTGCAAGCGATGGCCGAGTGGGTACCCTAGGTAGGGGTGTAAGTGGGTGTGACAAGGGGCCGAACTACCCTAGCAACGTTGACTGGCCAGGCGTAGGTAGGCATCTTTCTTGGTGGTAGCGAAGATACTGCACGTGGCACACTCCAGATGAGGTTCAAGGGGGTACTGGACAACCTCTCGGACGTGCAACCTCTTCTTTCTTCTAGGTGTAACTG
This sequence comes from Dryococelus australis, assembly GCA_029891345.1. Lineage (NCBI taxonomy): Eukaryota > Metazoa > Arthropoda > Insecta > Phasmatodea > Phasmatidae > Dryococelus > Dryococelus australis. The sequence continues at coordinate 31,297,923 of CM057008.1, forward strand.
GTTGACATCTGAACCACTACTCTTCAGAACCCCAGCTTGCGTTAGCCTCTGCTTGGCAGCTTTGCCCCGCCCAGCCCTATGGTGAGTCATAAGTGAGGTGAGAGACCACATAGGTTGATAGTGTGTGGCCAGTAAGGGGTAGACACAGCCAACTGGAGAGTAGGGTGGTGGGTGTGAGGTTAGGTGGATGTCTGACTACTGGTCTTCAGTCTAGTGGCTTGGCGAGCGGGACGTCGCTGGTAGACCAGACCCAAGTACCAGGTTGAAGGTTACAGCAGCAGGACTAGAGGTGACCACTCGTGGCTCCCTGGCAAGTGACCCGTCACTGGAGGACCCAGGTGTCATGTAGAGTGGGTCTCCTCAGGGTTTGGGCTATCGTTTCAAGCAGGTGAACTGATGAGCAAGGCGTCGCTGGCAGACCCATGCACTTACTGGAGGGGTGATAGTCCAAGTAGCAACTGCTCTAGTGTAGTCTAGAAAGACAAGCTTCCTAAACTGCACTTTGAGTGAGTGAGTGAAGAAATTTGGGCAGTTCTTAACAGTGAGTTCTTTAGAGCTGAAACTGCACTTTGAGACAGTTACCAGTAGGAGTGGTAAAGAACAAGGTTTCGGCTTGTGGCTATCCCTGGAAGAGTTGTTAGGATTGGTGATAAACAGGAAATAGTGAGAGCAAGGTGTAGAAAATAAATAGTGCTGGAAGAGAGAACTCAACCAAGTCAGATTTATGCCCGTTTTATTGATTGCTCAATCAAACACACATAAACCAGCCTGTACCCTGACTGAAGCCTGAAGGGCCGATCTTAGGTTGCCAGTTGGTAATTTACTTAGTCTTGAAAGACGCAGAAGCACGGGGGAGTTAGGGCGACCCCAAGTCTGCGGTATTCTTACTCTAGTCAACTGTGGTGAGCTACAAGTTAGCTGGAAGCGCTGCAAACGTCGGGTGTGCTGGAGGGCAGCAAGGCATGGTCATGCAGAGTAGAATTCTCGTCAGTGCTGTGAATGGCAGTGACGACTTGAAGTCGGTCGACTCTCAGGCAGCATGACGTTCTGCAACTAGAAAGGCACAAGACAGCCTCGAACTGGTGACTGCGGGTCCTATTTATATGCGTTACACAGGGCCAACGCAGGGGTTGTGGGGTGTGGAGAGAGAGAGAAACACAAAGAGAAGAGAGTAAAAGAGAGCGGCTGAGATTTTCCCTCTTGCGGCCGAAGGTTAGAGGGGTAGAGAGCGGCAATGTGATGCGAAGCAAGTTGCAGCGCAGTAGGTGGCAACAGCTGGGCAAGCCACCCTGGCGTAAAGGCGTGCTGTGGTGTGTACGGCATAACGGCTCTTCTTAGGAGGGGGCCACAGCTGTGGCGAAACTAGATGAGAGAATGACGTCGCACACTTCGTATCAAAGTATGACAACTTTTCAACATTGCTTAAATGTTCATTACTCACCACTAGTGTAGAGAACAAATTGGAGACGTTGGCTTTCCTGACAATGATGGTAAATGATTTGTAGGAAGAGAATCATGAAATGTATGGTTCGGCAAAGTGGCAACTACACATTCATCTTCCTTAGGCTTTTCCTGGATGGTCACTAGAACTGACATAGCCCCATAATTGACGTCCAATTTGTCTATTGCTTGTTATGGTGCCCTTCATACAAAATTTTCCATCTCTTTTTATAAGTATATTTGAAGATAAGTGGCCATCCTCAAATCCAGCTCGTATCTGTGGCAAATCCCGATATGTTGCAATGCCTTTGAGACAAATTGTTTACAACAGCTTCATCTAATGAAGCAACCCTCAGTAATTGATTTGTGGCACAATGCAGCCACCTTGTCAACACTTCGATTTTGTCAACCATTTTAAACCAACGAAAAGCAACCAACAATACAAATGAACAAAGCAATGAACAAGTTTGAGATATTGATTGTAACTGAACAGAAGTTGCTAATCAGTACCCACTGCACAAAATTTCTCACCAATGTAAATTACTTGAAACATGAGTAGTGCCATCAACCACAAACACGACACAAATTACGTGACAACAGTTCTTCAAATAATTCTTCAGTGAAGAATAAGCGAGAACCACACCATGAAGGCACGAAATAAAAAAACTGGTTTTAGCCAGCCCGAGTGGACCAAATGTTGCGTTGACAATTACACATTTCTCCGGAGGTCCACAATCACTACTTCGCTGAAACATTAATTCGATTACTAAAATAAAAAAAGAGTGCTGATGAAAATAACTTTATTTTCCACTTGCGCCATCTTGGCGAACACTGTGTGACATCATAAAACAAAACACCAATATTAGCAAATAAAAAATATCAGTACAATTAAAAGTACTAACATTATAATCAGCAATAACAATTTTAAGGAAAACGCATAATGTAGTATTTGTTACAGCAGCAAACATTCTTTATTATTTCACAGTGTTTTTCATTCCTCACAAAACAGATTTTTGATATACAGCTTTAATGTTAAGTGTATGCTGTAAAACATGTATACAAACATTGTAATGGAAACGATTGAATTTTCTTTTAAATCTAATTAATTTATGCTAGGCCTATTTTTGGTTGCAGACTGTGTGTCATATGTATACTTCAATTTATGTTTAACTTTAAAAGCTACTGTATTTAAAAAAAAAAACAGTTAACATTGCTTAGTATTATTTATGTGTTCGCACATTTTGTCTTGGGCATACAAAAGAAAAAGTATCACAACTGAAATATTGTAGGAAGTAATGCAGGAAAGTGGTATTGGTTCAGCCCTAATTGCAGTTTTGTATTATATACTGAGTGACAGCATCTTGCTGTCAGTTTTGTGTGTGTTAACATGTTACCTAAGTATGTCTTAATGGCTGTGCCCTTCTTCAGTGTGGGCTTTCCCTGTTGAGCATTTTTATTCTTTTTGTTAAAAAATTTACACAACTGTTGTGTGAGAATGTGTTGTAAAAACTGTTGTAAGCTCTGGACAAATATGCTGAGCTTGTAAAATTAGTGTAGAAGTTTGCAATTTGTTACTCTGAGTATACACTACACTTGCATGTTCATAAATATTGCATCACCATAATACTTTGTTAGAAGGTTGTTACTTTTATTATTAAGTTTGTATTTACTGTGTTCTTTAAGCACACATGAATCATCATGTAAACATTGTAGGCCCACCCATTTTCACAACTCACACATGTTTTAAAGCTGTAAAATATAAAATACAAACTGAAATTTGTGCATTGTCCATTTTATTTAATTTTTTTATTTTACAATGTACGTATTATAATTATCTAAACTTGGTTGGTAAATTGCAAGTGAAATGAATTTGTAGCATTTTTGTACAAGCTTATGTTTATTTAAATCATAAATGAGATGTTATAAAGTAACCTCCCGTGTTTTATTTTACTACCTTCAGTTTTCTAAAATGTATGTTTAGAACTCAAGTTCCTTACCTTCTGTTCCACACGGTACTAGGAAAGCGAATTATCTGATTCTGCAAATGACTTTACTAACATCAGGAGGACCTCGAAAACTAGCGACTAAGTAACTCACTGAGATTCGCATCATAAATCTGGCATAATGGACGTATGTGAACCACAAAAACAGATTGCTCATGGAGCCACACTAGAATTGAACTGACAGAAAAAAAAAACATCACCAACCCTACAAATGCACACATTCCCACATCAGAATATACCAAAGTATCAATGTGCACACACTAACATACCATTCACTGATAATTACAGCAAGATTTTTTTAATTTACAAGTCACAATATTAACAATTCACACAGCCTTGTTGAAGGTCCAACTTGGGAATATTCAGCGTGTTTAGTCATTACACAAAAATACGGGCATGCTTCTAGCACTCTAACCACATGAAACACTATTCGCGTTAAGACAAGTTGCAGAGAAATATTTAAAGTTACTTTTGTGTGCTCCAAGGAAATAATGCAAAAAACACGGGCCGTTGATGTACATCACTGTTACCAAACATACACTTTAAAATGCTCGTCCTCGAGCCGCGTAAAATGGGCAGTTTAACCAGAGTGGCAAAATTCAATTTCACGAGCGATCGGTCACAAGGTCTCACAGTTATTTCTGCGATTTTCAGTACACTCGTATGAAAGTGAATATTACTCATACACGCAGCGTTTTCACACATAATACGTCTGCATCAGGTTTACGTCCCTGCTATACTTGGTCCATATTTCACTAGCAGGCAGGCAAACATAGCAATATCGTCTCTACGTTCACGTTGGGCATGTTCTCATAATATTTTTTAAACAGTTAATTTGTTTGCCCCCGGGAACATAACGGCGACGTCCACTTGCTCTCGTAACCCACAGCACGTCATGACTGGGGAGAAATTAAATAACAGTCCCATGCTGCTGAAAAGTTCGCCTAACTCCCCCACACTGATCAGTTGGCACGCGAAACCACTCGCTCCGCGATCGAGTGCATAATACTTGCGGCCATCCTAACATCACGACCGACACACACACACACTGGCCAGGGCGCACTCTTTCAGCCAGGTGACATCACTGTATCCCGCCACCCCAAGTGCCATGGTCGCAACTCTTTACAAATCAATTTGCGAAATTATATCGATTACAAATATACAACTATATAAAGTATGTGCACTAAAATTCACAATAGATTAACACTAAGCAATAAAAATATTTTTACCGTAAAAACTACGTGCCAATAAAATACGTAATTGATTAATAACTAGCAACGAGAATAAAATATACCGGCCGGTGTATAACCAAATATAAGTACACATAAAAACAGTAAATACGCAGTGCTACTAACTGTGGCGCAAAATTACTAAAACTATTACATTTTACTAGGTGACGGTCTATGAATCGTCACACCTCCTACCTGGTACCAGCTTCAATTTTCTATTTATCGGGGGACAGAAACTGGTATAGATGGAGCATGAGTATTTCTATATAGTAAATCTTCGTTGAGTTTTGCACTGCTAGCAGTGAAGTTTTATTTTTTGTAACACGGATAAGGGTGCGGAATTTGTGATTTATCATTAAAATGGAAACTAATACAATTGACACTAAATTAGCGCAAGTAAGTTAAAACGTAATAATTTTATTACCAGTGACAGCTATAAATATAACTATTATTAAATTAATTTTATTCGAGCTCAAAACCATAATCTGTTTACTGTCGTAAAAACATATTAACGTAAACCTTATTAACATAAACACAGCATTTGACTTAAGAAAAATACTTTTAAAAATGCTGTGTCTGGCAGTTACCCAGTGTCCAAATAGCTGTCTATTATAATGACAGAGAAAAGTGCTCTGCACAGAATGAAGAAATTGTAGATTGACTTACTTGTCCGAGCATGCCCCCAACTTTCCATACCTTTTTTGCCTATGGAACTTTCAAGATTATGTGGCAGAATGGTGACATGAAGTTTGTTTGGATTTAGTTGTACGAAAAATTCCGGGGATGCAGTGTGGAAATGTCTAGATCACTCACCTTTCACTAAGGTGGGGTCAATATTGGGTCTTAGCATGTGGCAGTAGTTGCCATGGGCTTGTGGGTTCTTGCACTGCTACATTCAATCTCCCCTCCACCTGTACATCACTTTACCACCACTAGTGTGGAAGACAGCTGTTTAGCACCGATGTCTCATCAACAGATCCTTTCTTCTATATTTTAAAAATATTTATGTAATTTAAATATACCTTCTTCACATTAAAACTCCGAGAGGATGTGTAAGAAACTTTGAAAACACATATACAATGCTGTTAGCACCAAACTGCATTCAGTGAACATAGATTTACAGCAATTATTTATTACCAGCAGCTTTCTATACGACTGTTACGAATTTAAGAGGAACAGAAATATTTGACCATTATGGACTTCTTATAAGTTCGCAATTAGCTTATAAATATATAAATAGACGAAATTCATGAGGGGAGGGAAAAAATAGCACATCCTACGAGTCCTGACAAGGCTAAGAATGGAGAATTAATTTAATCAAATAATTTTTGTTTTGGTATATAAAATCGATACACGTAGAAAAAAAAACTGCAAAATCAATGTGCTTCTTATTACGAGAATGAACTTGAGCTATGCATAGTATCTGCATCTTACAAGAGCATTTAAAGATGAACAGGTAGCAATCTTGAAGTTGATTTAGAGTACCTACTCCATCATATTTTGGGTGTGATGCAAGAATCTCTCACTCTAGAGTTACAACCACTCACGCAAAAGATAAAGCCAAGATTATTCAGTTTATCTGAGATAGCCTACAAAATCTGTTATTGATGGCTGTTATGGCATGGTGTTTGTTTCTGTGGCTTGATTAATAAAACATAAAAAATAGAAAGTATATCTTCAACAGAACTGATCCGACCAGAATTTACAAACAAAAAAAAAAACCTGGCTGATCTTGGCGTTGAAAGTTCAGATCTATCAATGCATTGAACTTGCCTTAGAGAAATAATTCTTGGATAAACTGAAAGCACAACATTCAGGGCAAGAATATTTTATTTTTAGGGATGGCATTAATATTACAAACCACCACAAGGAAATGTCCATCAGAAGAGGAAGCACAAACCACCATTTCCATTGTACGTTATTTTCCCAATGTACAGAATGACTTTTGTCACCTCCTGGAAGACCGCAGCTTCAAAATTTCCCCCCTGATCAGAATGGAGTTCTAGTGGCACACCAAACCTCGAGAAGACATGCTCTATAAGTGCATCAGCCACAGCTAGTGCTTCTTGATTTGGGGGGGGGGGGATGGGGGGGATGACCTCTGGCCACTTAATAAAGTAATCATGGGTTACCAGGGGATACCGATTACCTCTCTCTGTGAGAGGCATGGGTCCCAGAATATCCACTGCCATCCTCTCGAATGGGGCTCCAACATTGTATTTCTGGAAGTGCCATGTCCTTCTCCTCGCACTGCAGGTGTCTCACAATCGGCACCACTTCTCAACATCCTGCCGGCAATGAAACCAGTAGAATCTCAGTCTAACTCTGTCGAGGGTCTTATTAACACCAAACTGTCCAATGGCTGCAGCATTATGCAGTCTTTTAAGCCATCAGGAACCTTGCAGTCTGGAATTATCAATTGTAAATGTGTTGGTTTTCCAACATTGCTTTCCCAGTTTCTGTAAAGTACACCATTCTTCAGTAAGAGGGAATTCCATTGCGCCCAATATGATTTGCCTGCTATGCTCAGGCTAGATATCTCTTCCTATTTTGGCCGACAGCCATCTTCTTTCCACTTTAATAATAGCTGCCAAGTGGGATAGTTCAGCTGATCTCTCTTAATAACCTCATCACTACAGGTAGATGACCCATTACAAGATAAAAGAGGCTTGAATTCTTATCCTCATTACATGCAGCGATTCACCACTCTTTTCTTCCTGGTGTTCGCAATGACACTACATCTGCATTGCTGTGAAGGCGCCCAGATTTGTGCTGTATTTCAAATACATATTCTTGAAACTGCTGTATGCACCAGGCTATTTTACCCTCGGGGTTCTTGAAACTTAGTAGCCAGTGTAATGAAGCATGGTCGGTTCTTAGAATAAAATGTATGCCATAAAGGTAGGGGTAGAAGTGTGAAATTACCTTCACTGTGGCCAGAAGCTCCTTGTGTGTGAGACAGTAATTTTTCTCAGGCTTTTGCAATACCTTACTGAAGTATTCTAATGGTCTTTCCTTCCCATCTTGAACCTAAGATAACACAGCTCCAATGCCTACATCACTAGCATCAGTGTCCAAAATGAACATGCCCTCGCGTTTTGGGAAACCAAGGACTGGTGGAGATAACAGAATTTCCTTTAGTTTACGAAAAGAATTTTCACACTCAGTGGTCCAGTGAGATTTTCTTTCGGCCTCAGTCAGCTCATGTAGTGACTTGGCGATCGTGGCGAACCCGGGTACAAATTGACAGTAATAGGCACATAATCCCAAAAAACTCGGCACTTCAATTTTGTCATTCGGTGTTGGCCAAGTTCTTATTTCTGCAGTCTTCTCGAGTCTGTTTCAATTCCATAGATCAACACTACATGTCCCAAGAAATTATTTTTTTTTTGGAAGAGTCTAGATGTGGTAGATGCTTTTTAAATGCCCTTCCTGTCACAACATCATCTAGGTAAACCTGACTGATAATATCTAAAGACAGAATTTTTCCATCAGGCATTCAAAGGTGGCAGGGGAATTTCATAGCCCAAAAGGCATCAATTTTAACTGCCAGGTTCCGTTCCCTTGGACACAAAATGAAGTCTCCTCTTGGTCCTCTGGGGCCACCTCGCTTTGACAGTACCCACTCTTCATGTCCACAGAAGAAAACCATTGTGAACCTGCTAAGGTTATATGGGTAAATATATGGTTGAACCATAAAAAAATTTTACAAAAGGTTTTTCAACAGATTATGACTGCAACAGATGTAGTAAATGACATACTAAAAGTCTAGTTTACTCGGAGAATTAGAAAGGGGTAATTTCCAATATGGCGCCCAAAGTGGCCGCCAAAAGTTTAAAAATAGATATGTGAAACACAATTTAGCATAGAAAAGTGGTTTTGGTGTCTACGCTTATGTTTAATACGCAATATGTTCAATGCAATCTAGTAAATTATGCTCAGTTTATTATTAAGTACGAATTAAAATAAATTAGAATGATTCATAGTCTATTATTGGCAAGTTATGGACATTAAGTTACCAGAATTTAATGAGCAGTAAATTATGATTTACCTAAAGTTCTAAAATAATTAAAAAGCCATATATTACACCTAATAGACCGCTTATATCTTTTCACCTAAGTTACTTAATACTCATTGTCTCCATCCAATAACTCTGGAAGTAACTTGTGAGGATTGTCACATTGCTCAAGCTGGCACAGTCCACAGACAGTAGTGCATGATAGTCCATATCGCCTACAGGAGCAGCGGGATGTCTTGCAGTTAATGGAGCAGTTACAATGGATGACCTTCAGTAGACTAACTGGAGCAATGTTCTTCGACGACATAAGTGGGACGTACTGTTTATTTTGGAAGGTCTACCCTCAGTTTATGGCATGCATACCTTCTTCCCTCTCCATCCATACCATGACCTGGTAGTATGCTCTGCGGCAGTGAAGTTTAGCAACAGATTCAGTTTGGGGCAGATGAAGAGGAAGCAAATGCAACCTTCTTACTGGGGGGGTGCTCTATTGCATTTTCGCAAGAGATTCAGTGCACTTTACCCCTAAAAGTATAGTCATTACTTAACAGCCAAGGTCATCTATCAACTCTGTGGTGTTATTTGGGGTGGTAAATGCTCTGACACATAACTGAAAAACAGGATCTCCTTTCAATAGCTTTTGGAAAACTTTCTTCTCGCCAACACCATAGATCCGAGACGTGGTATCACAACCTGTGACGGAATGAATGAATAATAATTGAACACATATATCATTTCCAAGGATTTTTTATACATTTGAGGTCATATACTTGATGGACGCCATCAACTCCTGACTTGTCTGATCTAAAGTACAGATTTTTACTATTTGGCTGTGCATAATAAAGTAGTAAGACAAGAGAATCGGTATCTTCGCCAATAAGCGTAGTAGTTTGTATAAGAGATGCGTTCACTATGTCTACGTCTGCATCTCCAGATGCAATGCCTTTCTTGTGGTTCATCAGTTATGGTCTCTAAAAACTTATGTTTATTGGTATTTTTAGACAGGAACGCCTCCTTCTTGACAGAAAATCCTGTCTCTGCAGAAAACTGGCAGTGGGGGTAATTATTGTTTCCTTCTCTCAGATGTGTGTGGTATTTCAGGGTAGGGCCTTCGGAATAACCATCAAATAATATAGTTGTAAAGGAGCCATAAGACTGCTATTTCACCATATCTTTCTTCACGCTTCCATGGAACTCTGTGGAGTAACGAACCTCCATCAAGAACTTGACACTCAGTTACAGACACAGTATCTAGGATGCATCTTTTGCATGTGCACAGATCGCTTGAGCAAGTTGTGGTTTATCAGCCTTCCGTAATATGTGTCTGTATTCAAAGAAAGCAGGAGGAAAAGTACTGAGCTCGTATCTCATTACATCTTCCAATGATAGCCGCCCAGTTTGGGAGACTACTATGAAATGTTGAAAGAGAATAGAAGGATCAATGCTTAGATTTGGAGAGACAGTTACAGCTGACATATCTCCCAGAGTTCTGACTCTATCCTTTTGACTGAATTTTTTATCCTTGCCTCGATCAAATCCATGTGCTGTTCTGAGGTAGTGTATGACACATTTGTAAACTCTTGCATTGCTATGATATATTCTGCCGGTATAGAACTTCACATGGTCCAAAGTGCTCTCTGCTCTTCAGAGAAAAGTCTGTAATGATCTCATCAAAGTCTGCTCAATGACAAGGTCTGAACTGAGTCTAGCCCAAAATTGGCTGGTTAGACGAATTACAAGAAAAACTTTCTCAAAATTGCTTAATACAGCTATGCGTTTTTTGAGAAGTTGAGTCATTTCTTGAACTTAGAAGTGTGCAGATTTCAAATAATTATAATGCCCTGCTGCAGTGAGTATTGGAAGTCAGTCAGAAACAGCACGTAAGTGCATCAACCAAGAACCTGTTTGATCTGCCATTATTAATGACCTGGCAACTACAACCATCCTTTGATAATTTAACCATAATTGATTGGTCTTAGACCCACCACACAGTTCGATCTTCCAGAGATAGGTAGGAGAGCCGCACAATGTCTTGCCATAACTCCTGCAGTGGCTCCCCAGGTCGCTGGGTGCAGCTTCACAGTTGGACATGGTGGGCATGCCACAAATGTCGGTTGCCAAAACATAATTCCAAGGCCGACACTAGTGTGGGGTACTCTTGGTCAATGCCACTATGACAGAGACTGTAGTATGCTCATTGCGGGGCCTCACAGTACAGCAGCGAGGTAGTAAGCTGACTGTTCGGTTGTCCAGCCATTTAGGGTAGCGGCTATTTCAAACTGGTGTTGGTACTCCCACCATGAAGACAAATGCAGTACAAAGGACTAAGGTAGTGAGGTTCAAACAGAAGATGAACAGCAGGGGTATTTACATATGGGAGGGGCAAGAGATAGTAGAAGCAACAGAATGTATAAGTATCTAGGGGTTATGTTGATTTGTCTTCATATATCCACAGGCCATGACAGTGTCCCGTCAATGTCTGTCTGCAAGTTGTCCCCAGCTCCCACCTATACATGTAATGCACAGTCATGGGCAGTCTGATTTTGCCCCTAATCCCAAACCTTTGTTATTTACTATTATGGTAAACAACGAAGGACCTAGCACGCTTCTCTGATGTACCCCTGACGTAATCTCTTCCTCCACCGATATTTCTTCCCCCACTTTCACCCTCTGTCTTCGTCCCCTGAGGAAGTCCACAATTCATTACACTACCCACTTAGATGGAAAAAGTAAGTAGAGAGGGTGGTTACAAAGGGAAGAAGTGCTTTGGGAAGGGTGCAGAAGAGAATCAGCTGTGAGGTAATGTTGGAGAATGTACAAAGAAGGGCAGAAAAATGTGTGACGGGTAAGTGGAGAAGAGAAGGAGCAGGATAGTGAGGATGAAGGGAACCATAGGCCATCAGTGATGAAGGAAATGTGATGAAGCTCATTGAAAGACAGGAGGATAATTTAAAGACTGGTAAGGAAGTACAGGATGTTTAATGGGCAGAGATGGTGAATGGGCAGGGAGGGTAAGATGGGTTATTCTGCCAGCTAAGAGGGTATTTAAAGGAAGAGGAAAATACTCAGAGAAGATTTAGAGGTTGAGTGAGTGAAGAGATTTGGGCGACTCTTAACATTAAGGTCTTGAGAGCCGATGAGGGTGATTAAAGTGAATATGGAGCAGCGCCGGAATGAAGGGGCAGGGGAAACGGGAGATCCCTGAGAATACCCGCCGATTAACGGCATCATCCGGCACGATTCCTACTTGCGTGGGATTTAACCCAGTTCTGCTTGGTGGGAGGCGAGTATGCTAATCGCTCAGCCCACCTGGCCCCAGGAACAATTGACTTTGCTTTTCCAATGGAACTTAATTTAATGTATAAAGTAATTTCCTAGCTCTTTTATGTCCTAGGCATTTACCACATAACGTCGGCTGTGCCTCTCTTGTAAAATATTCGATTATTTTATTATTAAATTATAATCTATTCATCGATTTTCAGCTATTTATACATAATCAAAACTCATGAACAAAACAAAACATTGCATAATACACATTATTAGAAATAAACAAAAGAATTTTCGGTACGAATAGTTTTAAACAAAATTATAGAAATGTATTTGTAGTCAATTTTTATGTATGGATTAGAGTAAGACAATCGATAATTTTTACTGATTACTGACTGGATTTAAAAAAATATCGAAATCGATTCTTTCGAATTACAAAATTATGCGATTTTATTTTGAACGATGTTAACACACACAATAGACTAAAGATGAGGTAGGCCATTTATTCTCTTCTGCGCATGTCATGTACCGAAAATTGACCTACCCCATTACTCCTTATTCTATGACCTACCCTAAAGGAACACAACTGTCAAAGCCACATGGTCTACAGTGAGAAAGTGTTTGTTTATATCTTAATTTTTAAACGACAAAGCACTCTTATATGAATAAAATACACGAGTGCTGTTAAATACATTCAGCTAAATACATTCGGTAGCCATGTCTGAACAAGTTTAAAAACAGAACGTATTTTCGCTGTTTCACAGCCAAAGCAGGATGAAATCAATGAAAATTCTAACTGCAACATTCATGGAATTTAAAATATATGATATTTAATTATAAAGGCTCCAACATTTATCACTATTGATCTTTTTAATATTCCTGAACCCTATACTTCCAATGCAATGTTATAATTGGTGGGTATTGGAACATTTAACCTTACAAGGAAAGCCTGGTCGGGAGTCTAACAAACTCTCATCCAGTCTGTAACTTAAGCTGCATTTTTCTGAATTAACGTAATTAAAGGGACAATAACAGGTAACAGCATCACTTTTACCTCCTCCCACGAATCTGTTTGGCTTGGTGCGAAATGGTTTTGGGGGGGGGGGGGTGCGGCATTGGGAACCAGGGTCTGCTGGGGCAATTCAGCTTCCCTTAAAACAAATGCAGCTTGGCTAATAGATTTTTGATGGGTGTGGAGGGGTGAGGGGGTTAGCTTCTCCTTCCTTCCACATAAAATATGAAAACCATCTGGGTGGTAAAGGGCCCTCACAAGGGCCCAGTCTACCCATGCTCTGAGCTTTGGCAATGATTAGACTCGGCGGAGGCCGAGTTAGAACACATCCGATTTTGAAACCCCCAAAACTAAAAGTTAACACCGCGGAACAGACACTGCGGCGTAGTCCCAGGTCAAAACAAATTGAAGTTAGTGACAATCACAGCTTTCTGCAAAGGAAAGAATACCACCGAGACAAAACCCAAGAACAACAACATACACCGCAAAAAACATATACAACAACTATTTACACCTAATGTGACGAACTACCAGGAACAACTCAACTACCACAACTCAAACTAGCCATCGGCCCTCAAATGAAAATTTGAACACAGTGCGCACTATACCTGCCTGCACTACTGCAACCAGCTCATCTATATGGTACACCTCTGCTACCACCATATCAAGTTTCGATGTCACAACCTGAGCGGTACAAGTTATCATGACCAGCAGCTCCATGGGCCCCAGGGTGACACCAACAATGACATGCTCCCCCCTCCCGCTAGAAAATAATTTTTTTTCTATACGTCAGACACAAGACACCCAGGACAGCACCATCCCTCCTGGCCAAGGTACCGGGACGGGTATTTGCTAACTGAACGAAATTGTTAACGAGGGCCATGGAATCCCAAACTCGGGCCTCTCACAGATCAAACCCTTAAAAAGTGTTGACACCCTTTCCGTTACAGTAGTCTCCACTCCCTGCCCCATTGATGGAGTGGGGGACTGGAACTTCAAACGCGATTAGGAAAATCTCCAACCAGAAATCCCGTTAGAGACTCCTGTCTTGACTGACAATGAAAATGAGACTGTTACAAATACCAATTAGAACCAAATGGAACATAGTGGCTCCCAAGAAGTCACTACCGACACAACTCACCACCGACATGTATTTGCGAAAGTCAACATATTCTTTACCAAAACACAATATATGAACTCGCAATCTTCCCTTCTCGCACACTCAACGGCAACTCCGACCACAACCGCAGCAATTACAGACGGAATTATCACTACTGGTCTACCAAACTTCATCAAAGCACCATTTCCTGCATCCGGTTCTGCATCACAACCTGTGGAAACCGGTTTCATCTTTTCACCACCTGAATCAATGAAACCCCTTTTTGTTCCAACTCGGCGACAACTCTAACAAGGTCTTGTTCCCAGGTCTGTTTAAGAATGTAAACGACCCAAGAGTGGAAAAACGCATACTGAAGTGGCACTTAAAGAAATCGACCCCTTCCGGACCAAATATACCAAGAGTAACACCCAGCAGTCACAAGGAAGCAACCTGGTAGATGCTACCCAATCACCGCCGAAAATGCAACGAAGCGCCAGCGGTAGAGGCAGACGATCTCACAGTGGAAGTTAGTAAGTAATAACACACATGCATCACACCCAAAGTTCAAACTAACAAACCGACGACCAGCGTGCCACGTCATCCAGATCTGATGCTACTCCTTTCTTAGTACCAACTTCCCAGCCACAGCAGCATAAATATCAGCCTGCCAAGCACACACCATCAGCCTCTGCGCCGAATGCAAATTCACGTCAAAATTCGCAGACCGAAGTACCCCTAACCCCCAAAACAGCTAAGCGACTACCGCTTACCTACGAGTCACAGCATTTAAGGACATGGCGGCGATAAAGTCCCAGTTCCAATCGGACTTTGTAGCCACCAACTATGACCGAATGTCCACATTCCAAATGGCCAACAGGGACGATAATTATCGCATGACCGAAATCCTCCGAGCATATGGGACTCAATTTCATACATGGACCTGTGCAGTGGACCAGAATGCCAGGGTGGTGATTCGGAAACTGCCCATAGAAACACCGATAGAGGACATCTCGTAGCAACTAAACGATTCTCACATCGCCCACAACAAAGTGATGCACGTGGAAAAGCGGGGGGCCAATCCAGAGCCCTACCCCCTTTTCCTTGTGGTACTGGAAGGCACACAATAACTACAGAAGGCCCTCCCAGATGAGACATCTGGGAGGCGTGGGAGTGATAGTAGAGATCTACTGATGAGTGGGTGGACAGATTGTGCAATGCTATCGCTGCCAGCGACCTGGGCATTCGTCCCATACCTGCAATGAGGTATCCCGTTGTATACAATGCGCAGGGGAACATGCCAGCAAGGACTGCCCACAACCATCAGATGAAACACAAAAGTGATGCCTGTGTGGCGATAACTACCCTGCGAACCACAATGACAGTGCGTTTAAGCTAAAGTGGCATTAGGGCCAAATTAAGCACAGAGCCGCACAAACAAAGAGTCAGGAACTCCGGGAAATCCATCTCGGCATGGACACATGTCTCCCAAGTCGCAGCTTCGCGCAAGCTGCCCTCGGATCAAATAATGCACAGTCACGCACCACGTCGACTTCCCATCAAAATAGATCACCTACAGAACACTCAGACGAAGACAGCACAAGTTCGGGATATTAGGAGGTGTTGTTTCAGTTTGTGCTCGAACGGAAATTAAGCCATCTTGTGAATTACAGCCTGGAAATAATGAATTTCAATTAAATCAGTAAAATTTTCGTTTTTGTATAAATTACTTTCTCGTAGAAAATTTATTTTCAGTTCGGATAATTAGAAAGTAGTTTTCTAGTTTCAGTTGAGGTTAGGTCGTAAATGAACCCACCTTACGAATTACAATTCATAAATCAATATTTTCGTTAAAATAAGTTTACATAACTGCTGATATTAAGTATTTTCACATAGAACATTTATTTTCAGTTCGGAAGGTTTGTGGTTTATTGTATAGTTTCAGTTTGGATTTATTCTGAAATGAAACCATCCTGATTTTCATATCCAGTTCCATTTTGGGTGCCGGTCCTTGCCTGCCATTATCTATGCGTTGTTTTGCTAACCACGTGCGTGTTGACTGTTGAGGTTATGTAGTAAAGTTTTTGTTAAACATAACAGTTTCGGTTTTATAACTACTATGAAGACAAAGCCTATAAGGCACAAAAATGAAAATATTTTTAAGGTTAGTGTTTAGTTCTTGATTTTGTTTACGGTGTTTTGTAATCTGAAAATATTGTGGTATGCCATCATTTTCATACATACATGAGGTTTTTACGGTAATAAGTAGAACTCCAGTATAATCGTTAAATTCGTTAGGCACCTCAAAATTGCTGTAAGAGAACTTGCGGTATGAGCAACACAATCTCCAGGATGTGAAAAATACGATAA
Source organism: Dryococelus australis (assembly GCA_029891345.1). Classification (NCBI taxonomy): domain Eukaryota; kingdom Metazoa; phylum Arthropoda; class Insecta; order Phasmatodea; family Phasmatidae; genus Dryococelus; species Dryococelus australis. The sequence goes on from CM057008.1 coordinate 31,314,358, forward strand.
CGGTGCCCTCAAAATTCTTGGTTTGCTGGGGAAAGCGATGGCATTCGCGGCTGGAAAGGGATAAAAACGAACTCTGCTGAAAATTTAAGTTTCGCCAGCCTGTATCTATTTTGTGCGTTCGAAGCCTCAGAATGTGTGAGCTCTTACAGCAGATACCCGCTCACCAGTTGCAAATTAAAATTACTAACCTCCAAAATTCTGACTACACCCTTCAGAATATCTTACAAGATTGCCTATCCATGGTAACGTAAGTACTTTTCAAAGCCCTCTCATGGGGTAATAGTAAATTAGTATTTTTTATTTTAGCCTTAGACGTTTTCTTCCGGGTGCGGTGGAATATACACATTGTATTTATTACTTGCATGGCAATATTTATTTTAAATGGTTGTAAAAGGATAAAAAAAATTGCTGAAATGAAAAAGTAACTAGGTCCTCAAAAGTGCTCACTTTTCCATGAACAGCCTATACCATCCATTATCAGTAAAAATGGCCACATACTGCTTCACACCCCGACAAATCTTTATACTTACTTGCACATATGTTCTTCTGTTTTCAGTATCTGCACATTTCCCTTTACACAACATATCCATTTCTTGCCACCATGTACCGAGCGAGGTGGCGCAGTGGTAACTCACTGGACTCTCTCATCATTTTGGAGTACCCTGGTTCGATTCCCAGTCTGGCCATCCTAATTTTGGTTTTCCAAAATCACTCCAGGCGAATGCTGGGATGGGTCCCTAGCAAAGGCCATGGCCGATTCCTTTCCAACCATTCCCCAATCCCTCTTCCCTGTGCAACTTGCACCATCTGTAATGAAGTTGCTGTCAATGAGACGTTAAGCCCACTTGCCTACCTACCATCTTGCCACCATGTAGCTTAATGTCACTCTTTTATTTTCGTTATTTTGCATTAAATGCACCAGAACATCAATCACCGTATATTTTTATATTAAATCTGTACACTACACTCAGTGTGCTGTTGTGTGACGCCATTGTAATAGCTGTAGTACTTCGTTGTTTGTTTCAGTTTCAACCATTTTCGGAGCGAATCTCGAACATCAACATAGACGTGTTCCACAGGGTAGGTCATAAATACGAGGAAGCCTCGGAAGAAGAAGAGGGCACTTACGTGCATCGGTGCCTCCAGAAGTGGAATGTCCTGAACCTCTCGGAGAGCTACGAAGAGCTGCGGAAAGGGTTCCCGTTTGTGTTGACCCTGCCGCAGTTGTTGAACAAAAAGGATGAAGTACTGGCGCTACTTTTAAAGTTTGCCCGCCTACAAAATCCTCTGTCTCTTCAGCCAGTTTTGGAGTAAGTGGCTGAAATTTGAATGCTATAATTTAAAAAAAGATATTCACTCGGCATTGAATACTCTGCAGTCACTAGTCTGTTGTTTTAATATAAGTAAATTTCATAATGGATGACACGTAAATTGTATAAGGTATGAGGTTTTTACATATTCTCGGAGTGGAGTTTACAGATTTGAGCGGCTCTTGACATTGAGAGCCAATTATGGTGAAGCAAGGCGAGTGTGGAGCAACACTAGAATGCAAGGACAGGGGTAAATGAGAGATCCCAGAGTAAACTAACCAACCAGTGACAGTCCCACATGTGAAAATCCGGGAGCAACCTCGCTGGGAATCGAACCCAGTTCGCAGAGGTGGGAGGCGAGTAGACTCTTATGTTGGCTCGAGTGAGCCCTTAAGTTGTACAGGATGTTAATTTGTTACAAGTAAACTAAGTTGTAAAGAGAATTTTTGCAGGTTTGGTATTCAATTTGTGTAGTGCAGAAGTAGTTTGAGGGGAAGGTAGGTAGTTGTTCGTGTCAGTGAAAAGTAGGTCCTTGTATGATTAATTTTTACATACAAAAAATTTCTTCATATTGCTGTGTAAGTTACGTATACTGGTTTCTGGCATTTAATAAGAGGAACATTTTGCAGTTAATTATTTCATAAAACACGTGTTTAAATGAACTGTGTTGTTTCCAGTTTAATAGTAGCTTTTGCGAGAGACTTACACCATGACTTCTATCCGTTCTACGGGGATGTTCTCGAGTGTCTGGTCGGTCTCTTGAACACGAAGGACACCGAGCAGCTCGAGTGGACGTTCACCTGCCTGGCGCACCTCTTCAAGTTCCTGTGGCGATGCTTGACCAAGGACGTGACGCTCGTGTTCGACAGCTTGGTGCCTTTGCTGTCTGGCTCCTGGCCGGCGTACATCAACAACTTTGCCGCTGAGGGGTTTGCGTTTGTCGCCAGGAAGGTCAGGGACAAGCGGCAGTTCCTACTGCTGATTCTGAGGACTCTTCAGGAGAGGCCAGACGTAAGTTTTCGACAGGCTCACGTGGAAACTGTAATACATCTAACAGAACAGTCACAAGTACGTTACTGTACCTCAATGTTTGGTTCATGTTGACGTGTACTCTGATGGTGTAGACATTAAATGTGATACACTTGAGAATTATTTTTGTAACCTTATTCAGTCACTAAAAGTAATGTGGGTTTCAAATTATCATAAAAGACTTATATAAGGCTGTGAATTTTTAATATATTTCCATTTTCTTGAATATATTTTGAGTGAAAACTATTCATCAAATTGTTAAACACAGATGTAGATAAATGAGAAGTGACTTGTAATTGTACATACTGTATTATGTTATTTCAGTAGACTTATCTCTAGCAGTCGTTTCAGAGCTGCTAAAAGGATTTTGATTCATGGTGTCTTAGGCATAACCATGCTAGAAAGGTTGTTGTTTAATTTAAAAGTATTTAATTTCCCACCTGAATATATTGTGTCTCATACTGACATGCTAGCGTGGTACAGACTGAAAATTCAAAATGTTTAGACTGATTTGTAGAATATTTTCTATTTCCAAGGGCATACTAAATATATTTTTCCATTGGGGGTCTAATTTAAAAAAACTTTATTACCTTACACCCTTGTCTAATATGTTGTAAGAGGCCTTTGTTAGAAGAGAATATCATTTTACTTATTTCCTAACTTATTAATGTTTAATTGCTTGTATTTTATTACACTTGCAGATAACCTGAGGAAGTGATTAATATTTAATTGCCACTCATCGTCCATGGTAAACCTCAAAGTACTCAAGGGAGTCACGGTGGCTGAGCGATTAGCATGCTCGCCTCCCACCATGGTGAACCGGGTTCAATCCCCATTCGGGTCACCAGACTTTCGCAAGTAGGAACTGTGCCAGACGATGCCCTTGGTCGGCGGGTTTTCCTAGAGATGTCCCGTTTCCCCCACCCCTTGATTCTGGTGCCGCTCCATACTCACTTCAATCACCCTCATCTGCTCTCAAGACCTCACTGTTAAGTGCCACACAAATCTCTTCACTTCACTTCAAAGCACTCAATTATGATTGAGGTACATTTTATAAATTTCTTTTCAAAATGCTGTAACCAAAATAAAAAAGAAAGTAGCAATAATATTTGGGCTAGTTTTTCAATTTAATTTTAAAAAAAATTTTAAACTCAAGATAACATTATTTTTGCAAATGAATTTTAAGGGACTTCACTCTATGTGATACAATTTGGATACCACATATTCTTCTGATCATGTTGACACGCAGGAAACATTTTAGATTACAATAATAGTATACTGTACTTAACTTGTGATACTCGCCTCATCCCGAATGCATATCTTAAAATAAGTTCAGTGTTGTGGTAGAAGTAAAAATGTAAAATGAATGCAAATTCTCTCTTATAATACTAATGTTACAGTAAACATGGAACTCCAGTGTTAAGTATAATTCAGGGATCAGTGGGGTCATCATAATTGCTGTGGGGGTCCATGTAACCCGAGTGGGGCCCGGAGCTCCACAATCCCATATCCATTTTATACACCAGAAATTTTTTAATGCTGTTATTAGATTGTTGGGACTCGGAATTACATACTGAGAAGTCCGGTAACAGCTTATTACATTTGATCTGTATCCAAACAATGGTTGACAGTCAAAATAACAGTCTTATAGTTTTTGGCTTACGCAGATATTAAGATGTACATAACTTATTTACAGAAATAAAATTATTTGCCCTGAAAAAAAATTACAAAGAAATATTTTTGCATTTTTAAAAATTTCTTAAATGTAAGGAAATTTCTTTCGCATACTTTTGACGTATCACTAGCTTGGAATTATTTGTGAAATAAGTTTTCACTGACCATATCTCAAAGTGAATTTGTATAATTTTTTTGTAAATTGTTTGGTTTGGATTAGAGAATTTTACTTTATGTTCTGAAAACAGTAAAATTATATTTTTGACATGTGATAGTGGAAAATTAGTATAGTATTACTATGACGTCTCTCTCACTGTCCTGCTCCAGAGGCAGGCCAGTGTTGCTCGCTCGTGCACCAGCCACGCACGGCCGTGCGTGAAGTGCATGGGTCTTGACACCGTTCATGCAGAACGGGTCTTTTGACCCGTCCCATGACCCAAAAGAACCGCTTTCCCAAGAGTGAACTAGTGTCTACGAGTTCCTTGTGGCAAAGTGCAGTAATCCCCCAAAATTGCAGTATCTAGAGTAAACACGGGCAAATGTTATTTCCTGTTTGCTTACCCTGTGTGCTGTGTAATTAAATAAAGAGTGCCCAACCACATGGCCTAGGTGATGAAATGAACCTACAATTGATGACTCTAAAATTATTACATAATTTTCCAGTGCTTGTGTTATGTTTCCTATACTTTTAAAAGGGCGTAATTATATTTTCAATTTTCAGTAAAGTAAAAGGTAACTGATCTTGGTAGTTCCGGCATCCGCCATACCAAGCCCCCAAACTGAAATCGGTAACTTTTTCAGTAAATTATTAATTTATTTTATTGAAGTGTAATAAAAGGGTTTTTTGTGTTGTTTAATGCATATCTGATGTTTATGTGTTTTGACGCGTGACAGTCCCGGCTGGTTGACTGTCCCGGTCTCGGGTGACTTACTCGACGCTAGGCGAGTCACGTCTCAAGTTAGTTATTCGTCTCTGGGCACTGAGGCCCGCCCAGTGTACAGCGCTGGCCTGGTTGGCCATCGACTTGGTACAAAGTCTCGTTCTGCGAGTTTCACCCGGCGTGGAGTGGGTTTAGGTTGTGGTGCAGTGGGGCGGTGTAACTGTTCGTTGGGTGGCTGTACTGCCCCTGTTCCCACTACCTTGGGGGGTGGTTTGCATGGGTGAGGTGCTAGGTTCTGGTGTACTGGTGGGCCTCTCGCCAAACAGTGTGTCCTGCGCTATGGGGTGATACCCTTCCGCAACTTTGATAGGTGGTTCAAACAAATCCACTGGCGTGACAGTTGGTACAGGTACGGTGAGTACAGGGGGCTTCGAGCCAGCAAGCCAACTTCCAAGGGACAGTATCCTAATGTCGTGGCTCTACCGTTTACTACTGGGGCAGAGATTGGGAGGCCTTCCAAGGATGTTCTTTTGTGTTGTACATGTAAGTTCTGTATGTTCAAACCCGGTCTCCTTCTGATTCCTCCAGCTCCAATAATGACACAACAGAGGAACTTGACGTGAAAGACAAGAGATCTAGTAAGATCAGTGTTTATTGACCCTAAAGAAATAAACACAGATGGTAGAAATACTACCTCCTAAATCCACACGGGCTAGGCGGAAGGTGAAACACCCTATCTCAGGGCTGCCATCAGCCCTGAAGCTGAAATCCTGGTTCCTATATATAAAAATCCTGTAAAATCCTGGAATCATTGGGCCAAATCCTGTAAAATCCTTGGAATGAAAAAAAATTGCAAATTACAGAAAAAAAAGTGGATATGAAAGACATTTACATATTTAATGTAGTTGTTAATTCTTTTCTCCACTCACACTTATACTTTTGTATATAAGACTGTATCAACGATAATTTTTGTTACCTCACCATTGTGATATCAATGCTAAACGCAAAAAGCAGTCACCGAATACGGATTGCATGCTTGAAAACTGCGATTCCCGGCAAAGATTCTTTTAAAAAATGAAAAATGGGTTTGGATTTTTTTAGTGTGTTAAAAATCCATAAAAGTGCGTGTTGTGTACAATTAATCCTCGGGGCGAGCTCTACTCTCTGTGTGTCTGTAAAGGACAGAACATGTCTCAGTGTGAAGCTGACGATGCTGCTGGTTCTTCCTTAGGTAGCGTAGGAGAAGATCTTCGGCCTCACGAGGTGAGTGGTGAAGTAATTGAAGAGGTGAGAGCTTCGACACCAACAGCTGGAGCGATGAGAGCTCAGGAGAGGAGATTGAGAACTGAAACAGAGCTGAGGATCTGGAGGACCGGGGCGCATCTCCTTTTATACTCCTCGTCCATCCCTTCCTCCACTGGCATAGGAGGTCTGGAGAGGGGGTTAGCAAGTGTTAAGCCCAGTGCCTAAATCCTGTGTGCGAGTGGTGGGATCTAGGCATCTTGCATGTATCGGCATCTCGCGGCACACTGCTGTACTCGCCGCGGAGCTCTTGAATGGTTTCGGTGGCTCCTCGGGCGAAATAATAAATTGTTATTGGGACGTCTATCTTGGCTTGGTAGATGCAACAATCTTGCAGGCGGTGGTGGTATCTCAGCTCTGTAGACAAACTGCCAGGCATACAGTTGCACTGATGACTAGCAGTTGTTTATTAATATTGTAAAAGACATCATGCGTCAATTTTCTTATGTCTTTTGCAATCCCGTTCAGGCTTTTTCCAGCGAACTGCAAGAGTGTTTTACTGTGCATGTTTCTATTCTATATGTATATTTAAAGGTATTTGTATGAATTTGGTTTTCCCTCACGGAGTTTGCGGGAGATGTCCGCTTGGTAATGGCATCTCCTCGTCATCCTCAGTCTAGTTTGGTGGGTCTTGGAGGGTGAACATCAACTTCTTGCCTTGTCATTTGACTACAGTAGTAAGTGTCTTTGTTTGGGACATTTAATTCTATTTTCGTTTCTCCCCCGTGCTTGCATCTTCATCTCTGTGGATTCATGGCCCCAGAGATTCATTTACTCTTAAACTCCATGCATTAAGTAGTGTTTTTCGCAATGTCGGCTAATGGCGGGCCTTGTACGCCGTGCCCGCATAATTCGAGGGACTTGTATGTATCAGTGATTGTATGTGTGTTTGCATTCAGTCAATATATTTTCTTTAACGTTAGCTTAACCTCAGGTTCTGGCCTGCTCCAGAAAGTAAGTCCACGTGCTCAGGTATGAACTGTGATTGCAATAGTGACTTTGTCTTGTAACTCTTTTCAAAAATGTGCGCTGCGAGAAGGATTCGCCACGTGGCTGTCGACCTACTACTGCCCTGAGAACAGATTACACATACTCACTCATGATATACATAAGCTGGTGCCCTACCGGAACTTTAACAACTGTTCAGTGGCATTCGCCATGCATAAGGGTTTCTCTCAAATCCGGCATCTCTTCACCCTCACAAGCGACCAAGCCACGTGAACTATATAAATTCACTTTGAGATATGTTCAGCTAATGTTATTTCACAAATAATTCCAGGATAGTGGTATGTCAAAAGTATACAAAAAATTCCTTATATTTAACAAAATTATATATATATATATCTTTTTTTTGATAAATTTTATTTTTGAGGGTACATAATTTTATTTCTGTAAATGAGTTATGTAATTTAAATTTTTTAAAAGTAAATGTTGTTACTATTCATACCTTCAAGTTTCACAGTGTCTGTTACAAATATAAAATACATTGTAGGCTTTGAATAAAGATGACTCTCTGTTATAAGCCATTCCCTGTAAAGTGAGCACTTTAGAAAGCCTTCTCATTTGGAATAACAGTCAATAAATATATTTTATTGTAGCCTTAGATGTTAACTTCCGAGTGCAGTGGAATATACATGCTGTGTTTATTACTGACCTGGCAATATTGTTAAAAAGGCTGTAAAAGATAGAAAAATGGCTGAAAGACGAACGTAACCAGGGCCTCAAAAGTGCTCGCTTTACCGTGAGTGGCCTACCTGCATGAAAGCCACCATGCATACTACTATGCAGGTGCCCCTACCTGCATGAAAGCCACCCTGCACACTACTCTGCAGGTGCCCAGTTCAGTATGCAGTAAATTATGTAGAATATTTCAAAGTTTTGACGTATTGTGAGTGCAGTGTAAATTTATGGCAAACCAAGGTTTTGTTCTTTTGCTTTACAAGGTGTGTCTAAAAAGTTTGGTGAGTGGCCTGATATTGCAACAGTAACATGGTTTGTGCCATGTGATTGCAGCATTCTACGAGCAAGTTTTGAAATGGTTGCCCCGATGCGTCTGCAATGTTTGATTAGCGTTTCACAGGACTGGAAACGGGATGTTGTTGCACAATAATGTGCATTGCACGATCTACAATAATGTGCCTGCGCATTGTGTGTCAATTCTTGGCTCAGCAGGGCATACCTGTTCTCAGTCACCCACTGCAATTCTCTGATCTGGCGCCTGCGGACTTCTCTCTGTTTCCCCGTCTGAAGAGCTTTTTGAAAGGCGTATATAACTAAAATAACTACATAAAATGGATATTTAAATACAGGCATGAACCCTTGTGGTAAAAACTCCATATCTTCTATTTTTTTTATTATTTTAGTATTCAATTTGTTCAATAAAGAACTTGCATTAATGTTATGAAATTTATTAAACTCTCATTAAGACTGAGCTCGTAAGAAATTAATTTTTTTATTCGCTTTAGTTTCATGAAAGTTCATAGCATTTTTTTTTTTGTTTTCGTTTCTTGAGAAAAGAAGTCACATTCACACAGCCCTAAAGTGAAGTGAAATGAAGAGATTTGGACTGCTCTTAAAATCGAGGTATTCAGAGCCGAAGACGGTGATTGAAGTGAATATGGAATGGCACCAGAATGAAGGGGCGGGGGAAATGGGAGATCCCATAGAAAGCCTGCTGACCAACGGCATCGTAAGGCACGATTCCCACTTGCAAAAATCGGGTGACCCAGCCGGGGATTGAACCCAGTTCGCCTTGTTGGGAGGCGAACGTGCTAATTGCTCACCCACCGTAGTCTCTCACAGCTCTAAAACTCAGTATTGTACATATTATACACTATGCATATCTCATTCAATATGCGTACTGGGAATAATACTTTGTCTCCAGTAAAGGTAAAAAAACTATTATTACAGCTACCACTTTTTATTTTTATCCTATTATATGAATTCAAGGAAAAAAATTGTGAAAAATGGTTTAAAATAAGTTTTTCAGGTCATTTATTCACAATTCTCATACCTAAAGGAAAGAATAAAATTACAAATTAGCACCGAGAGAGGTGGTGCAGTGGTAACTCACTGGACTCACATTCAGGAGGACCCGGGTTCAGTTCCCGGTCCAGCCATCCTGATTTTGTTTTTTTCCATGGTTTTCTGAAATCACTCCAGGTGAATGCTGAGATGGGTTTCTAACAAAGTCCATGGCAGATTCCTTCCCCAATCCCTCTTCCCTGTGCAACTTGCACCATCTCTAATGACTTTTGCTGTCGATGAGACATTAAGTCCAACCACCTACATACCTACCTACAAATTAGCATCTGTGGTGTAATCCATTGGCATACATCGGGTGTAATAATATCATGCTGTCAAAGATCGAATATGTGAGAAATGCAGCTTTCTAGGAATATATGTCACAGCCTGGGAAGGACTTTTCTCATTGCTCCCGTTTGGCTAAACGTAACCTTGAGATGTTTATAATGTTTCACTGAGGATTCCCTTCAAGGAGGTCTTTGAAAAGTGCTCAGTAATCAAGCGAGGACACCAATAATAAAGTTGTTTTGGTATCCAGTACCACAGTTCCCACACAAGCAGCATTAGCATGAGGAAATGTTTTTGCAGTGTGTGATGGGATGCGGTCGCCTGCTGTTCGAGGTGGTGCGGGGGGTGTCGGGGCAGTTTCACAACTGCGCGGAGACCGTGCTACCACTTTACCTGCGCTCGCTGGCTGACGAGGAGGTGCCGACTGATGTGTTGTCCGCAGTTCTCGAACACATCGTTGCCTGCGTGTGCTCTGAAGTGAAGCCGAAGAAATGTGGCATTCTCTGGGCTTGCATTTCTGTAAGTTCAGTGTATTTTTGCTTTTTGTTTCAACTTTTGTTGTTGTTTTTGAGTGTAAGTAGTATTAGTTAATGGTTGGTAAACAGCAATTCTATACTTCAGTACAACACTGTTACAACTAAAAATACGTTCATGTAGTTCTTCAGGAGTATTTTATTAACAAAATACTCTACTCGAGCAGATTGTGTAGTGTATATAGAATGTAGTTTTTTAAAAAATTTGTTGGGTGCCTGGTTTCCGTACAGCACATTAAAAATTAACTACGACTCAAGAAATAAAATAAAATGAAGAGAAGAAGTTAACTACACTGCAGAAGTACTTGAGAAATAGGGTAGGTAATCACAAACATGAAATGCTGTTGAAATGCACAGAAGAAGAAAAATGTGAATTTGTATAAATGACCTTTAATAATTCATTATAAAGTATAGTCATTTAATTAAACATCTGAAACACAAGAAAATTGTACTGCCCTCACAAAATTACTGGCAAATCAATTTGAAATACAAAATTAACATAACTAATACCATCTCCCTTACAATATTTTATGGAAATAAAAGAAAAAGAAAATAATAATGTGTCGCAGCTTAACTGAGTTGAAACATGTTATTAGTTCTGTTCAAAAATTTGATTAAATTACTTTCATTTTCAATTTATTTATGTGTGGATGTCCAAAATAAATTAAGAATATAATGGCTAGTGGTAGAGCACTCTCATTGATGGCCTCTGGGATGTAGGGAAAATAGGAGTAGTCGTCTGATTATTATATCTGCCTTCTTGAGAACATGCCATGCAGCAAGTTGCATAAAATAAAGGTTTTTAGCATTTGTTGGAACGAAAATCCAGATGATGATATAAATATCTTCAGACTGAATATGATGATGGTATACCAGCTAAGAATTCAATTTCTTCTGTTAAATCAGTCTTCCAAATTTACACCACATTCAAATTAGGCTGCATCAAAACTATAATAAAGATTACGATGTTTCAACATTCAAAAGAAAAAATTTTTATAGCCATGTCTTACTTTCTTTTTAAACAAAATTTCATATAGAAAAGCAACATCATAGAGATATTTCAGCTCCAGAGAAAGTATGTGCTAAATACCTGAATTATCACTCTGTCATAAAATTATACTGTTTTAAACATTCAAAATGGGTAGGTTGTTATTACATATATTAAACTTAAAATTATATAGTGATTACGAGAAAAGAAATGGGTATTTACATTAAAATAATATTTAATGCAATCCGTTACAATTGTCATGCTAAGTTATCCCAAGCAAAAGTTTATTTATTCATCATCATTATAGAAGTTGTAAACCTGTTAAATGTAGGAAAGTTCTATACTGCATGTTGTAGAGTTATTAATTAAAAAAACAATTTTTTGAATTGTAACACTGTTATACTGAGATATAACATTTTCAATTACCCCTATGCACAGAAAAAAAAAAATTAGATTTTTTTTAAGACACTGTTTATTTTGTATGAAATGCAAATTTTGGCAATCCTGATAACTTCGAAGACATTTTAGGAAGCTCTGCTATAGTTCTGCTTTCACGCTTTTCCTCTGCCTCATGCAAACAAAGCTTAATCAAGTCTGTAGAAGGGACAATGCACTGCATCCATGCACACTCAGTTTAATAATATTTTGCATTAAAACTATTTCTTGCTAGGCATTCCTAACATGTCTATTTTCTCTCTGTCTTTATTTATATTAGTGGATTCTCTATCCATCGTTTCTCAAGGCGCTGCCAAAATGTTCAATACATGTGAACTTTCAATGCATGTGATGTTGAAATACAGATGAATAAAAAATGGGACCACAGAATTATGTTCAATGGATGCAGACTTTCAATCCATCCAGGTTCAATACCTAGATGTTCCATAAAAAGAATTGAATGGAGAGTGAACCAAGGCCAGAGGCAACACTCACCGAGTGACAGGCTTTCCAGCTGGGACCCATAGTGCCCATCATCCCCGGACATGACATGAAATAAAACCCAAGAATGGAGCGGCATTGGAATGCAAGGGTGGGGAACTGGGAGTACTCTGAGAAAACCCACTGGCAAGCGGTATCGTCCAGCACGATTCCCCCATGCGAAAATCCAGGAGGGAACCCGCCGGGTATCGAGCCTGGATCGCTGTGGTTGGGAGGCGAGTGCCCTAGCCACTGCGCCACCACTGCCCGTAGAGATTCCACTGTAATGACAAATGAAATAATATATAAATAAAATATAAGTAAAAATTCACTTTAATTAAAAATAAGATACTTTTATTTTAACAGAAGTAAACATTTGTGATATGTGACATATTTAGGAAACTACCGTACACGTCAAACATGGGGTGATTTTCCAAAGATTTGATTTGAAAAGTGTGAAGATACCATGAATATACTTTACCTACCTATGTTAATCTCAGTTGGCATTTGTGTTGTCAGGATGCACTGGACCAGTTTGTTGGGGAGGAGAGGCAGGACGCTGTACTGAGCGTGCTACAACTGGTGCGGCAGCTCGTGGGGTGCAAGCAGGGCCTGTACGTGTGCGAGCCTGAGCAACTGGCCCAGAGGCTCAGCCGGCTGCTGGGCGCGGGGGAGAGCATCGCCATGCTCACCACAGAGGTAGCAGCAGCTCTGCTCCAGTCTTACCACGTGCAGCTGCAGCAGGAGCATGCCAGTCTCCTCACGCTCAAGGTGATGTAGCGCCACCACCCTATTAGTTCTCAGTTTTTCATACTGAGAGATATTCCTCTTTGACTGACACATTAACTTATTGTTCTCAAGGCAAATTTGTTAGAAAAATACTTTTGTTCAAGCATTATGGTGTAATGTATGTTTGCCTCTCTGTGTGTATATGCAGCATATGTATACAGTAAAAGTCCGTTATTTCACATTATCACAGCTTTCTTTGTAATGTGTGTTTTTTTTTTCCCTGTGAAGACAGTGTTTAAACTTATCCAGTGTAAGATAAAAATGATTTATCGATTAAATATTAATTTAAATCAGAAGGAAGATGTCTTGTTAGTAAAATTAATTCCCAGAAGCGTAAACTTTTTATCTCCTTGTTCCCAAAAATGTTTATTAATATCGAGTGATGCATTTTACTGAATTTCATGTAATTTTCAAGTGCTTCTTTGAGGAAAAATGAAGAGAATTTGTTTCTGGAATTTTAATTTTTTCATAAATAAACATCTTTTGAATAAACAGCTTTCAGTGTTATTTGTTTCTGTAAGAAGGTGTGATTTTTTCAAAGGGAACTTCTCCAATAAATAAGTAGTGTGTACTATTTGCAAACCACACAAAATGTTGTGTTTACAGGATGTAATCAGTGTATTTTCGTACTTTAGAAAGTACCATTATATTGTCGCGACTTGGGGAGTGCAAGCACTTAGGGAGGTAGTGGGGCATGACTGGCTTCACGTTGTTGGGTAATTCTGTTTCAGGCCTCTTGAGAGGGAGTAGTTACTTAGGGGGATGTTAATAGGGATTAACACCCAATAAGCAACTAATGAGGACTGAAACCTTGAAATCTAAAACAGCTATAGTGAGAAAAAGGTAAGTAGAGGTTACCCTACCACCATTAGGGGTCGAACACAAGCCCTTTAAAGGGACCCAGTGTTTAATGTGGGTTCCCCACGCGGAAGTGAGGTTAGCAAAGGTTGGTTTTTTGGGGGTGTTCTTCCCTGAATGCGAACGGGGTATTTCAACCCCTACGACCAACTGTACTTTGATAGCTTTGCATTAGACATTCCTAGATTTGAGTCGTGAGGAGAGGCCTTCAACAGAGCATGCCCTTAGAACTCAAGTTCGTTTAGGCAAAATTCCCATGTATGAAGTTAGTCGGGTTGGTACCCTGGTTGGGACAAAGTCACATGAAATATGAACCACAATATTTTGTCGTTTTACCTGAGAAGTGCTCAACAATGGTGCGCTCCTTCTCGCTGACTGGCTGCAAGCAGTAGTGGGCAGTTGAACAGCGGCCGACTCTAGTTGCGGTGGAGCAGTCCAGATGAGTGTCTATTGAGGTTGATGGGGATTAATAGATGTACGGGTTTTAGGTAGTTGTGTTGGGTCAAGCCAACGAGAGTGTGGTCAAATTGTACAATCAATAAGTTCAAAACCTATCTGTACTTCTGGTCTGGTAGGTGAAGACAACAAGGGGTTCTCCTTCGCTATAGGTGGAGTAGGTAAATTTAGAATTGTGTGCTAGAGTTGTCTTAAAATAGCTTTTAATTTTCTTTTTCTCACGTCTTTGTTTGCGTAATGTTATAAAAAAAATAAAAGAAGGAAAATTAAATAAGATGGAGCCGGTGAAATTAAATGTCCTAGCCATGTGTACTAGTTCAGTTCACGACGTGTAATCACATCCTGGTATTCCACGTCCAGCTGAGTGAGCAGCGGTAAATGGAATTATCGACCATTGAGAGCGGTGGAACAGAGCTTTAGACTCTACACTTTGCTCACACCAAACAGATCTATGTGAATTTTTCTACTGCTGGTCCAGCGACGAAGACACTCGACTCTCCGAACCAGGCCATTCTCCATCAGGCTCAGAGTAAAGAGAATGTCCAAGACACTAAATGTCCACAGGTAGAAAAAGTGTGCCTTACTGGCTGTGATATGTACAACCGGCTCCACCTTACTAAATAAAATGAGCACTTCAATCACTAATAAAAATCCTCTAAGGAAAAGAGATCTTACTGGTTTAACATACTGGGTTTACCAACATTAAAATAATGCAAAGGATTATCAACAGCAAATTCATATGAAAAATAATACGTTCTATTAAACATAAAAAGTAAATGTATGATCTCCACACTCTTGATCTAAAATACGTTAAAATCAAAATAATTTTAATTCTTACGTTGAAATTACTTTAAGCCAGGTGAAGGGCGACCTAGTGAACAATAACATGTAATTTGTGCACAACGAGGAAAAAGGGAATTAATTTCAAACAAGCCAAAATTAATTTAATCCTAGTTGAAATTAAGTGGGACGTGTCCGGAAGGAACCTAGTAATTAAACAATGGGGTCTTTACCAAAAGGGTAAAGGAGGTGGCCTGGCTAGGGCCTCAGGGATGTACCAGAAGGAGATGTCGTCATGACCAAAATACCTGGAGGGGAAAATGGTAGGAAGAGGTTGAGGACAGTTGGGTAGGCAATGTCAACAGGACCCTTGGATGATGTGAACGACCCTCCGGGACTGCTGGCCTCTGGAGCTGAGGTCCTCCGAGTCGTTGATGGCTGCTGTTGAAGAGGTTGAGGGCCTCTGGAAATTTGCTGGTCCTCCGGAGTTGTTCGGGCGTCAATGTCCACTGGTACCTCTGCGGTCACCGTCGTGGGTAAGGGTCTCAGCCCTTGTGCTAGCACCCTCGCACCTTCACAGCGAAATGAGAGGTGCAGCAGGCTGCACTGAGTCCACACTGGTATTCCTTTTATACTAAATTTCCCAGTTTGGTGGCACTGAGAAGGGTGCGGGGGGTTTAACGCCGCCTCTCGGGTGTGGAGCATCTGACGTCACACACATGGGTTCATGGATCCTTATCTCAGAGACGCTGGTGCTTGACGCAAAGCCGATGACATATATTGCCTTCGTGCAATCGGAGAGGCAGTGACACTCTTCTGGAAGGCCTGTTACCCTTACAACAGCGCTATGTTTGAATATCGTAGCCATCCTGCGGGCGTGGCAAATTTAAGCTGGATGCTCTTCACTGAGGGGCATTGGCGGGATGGCTTCTTGACGTGATTTCAGGCAAACAGTAAAAGCTAGGAGCACGTGGTTTGAAGGTTCTTTTGGGGCTGTGTCAATTCTGCGTGTCCTGTCTCCATTACTGTTTTCAGTTAATGACTTGCCCATAAGAATTCCCATTATTCAAAGATGGGGTGAAGTCGCCTGGTCAGGTGCACTCTTCAGCAGCGTAGAAATGTGTTACACGTCAATGTCATCACATTAAAAAAAATATTTCTTTGTAATTACGTATTCATTTTATCTACTGAAATGACTAATTCTGCCATAATTCCATGGATATTATGTTAAAAATAAGACTTTCAGAATAAAGCACTTTCATTATTAAGTATAAAAGTTGAGGCTTCATTGATGTACATTATAATGAGATTTTAGTGTATATGTGTGTGTGCATATATGTACATGTATGTATTTATGTATGGACGGATGCGTGAATGGGCATATGCGTGCACATATGGATGGATGGACACATGTACACATGAATGTACTTGTGGTAGGTAGGTAGGTAGGTAATTGGGCGTAACATCTCGACAGTGAGGTCATTAGAGACGATGCAGGTTGCACAGGGAGGAGGGATTGGGGAAAGATTGGGAAGGAAGCAGCCTATGGCCTTTGTTAGAGACCCATCCCAGCATTTGCCTAGATTGATTTCGGAAAACCGAAATCAGGACGCCCGGACCGGGAATCGAACCCAGGTCCTCCCGAATGCAAGTCCAGTGAGTTAACCACTGCGCCACCTCGCTCGGTTATGTACTTGTGCCCTTTGGAGTGAGGACTGACTGAATGATCCTGATAGTTTTACTTTGAATCGGTTGAGCCTTTAAGTTTGAATAATTGTCACTTCTAACTAGGATTAGATTGTGTTTTATTATTATTTGGAACTATTATAGAGTTGTATTGTATGGGTTGCAATGTTTTTCATGCCTAATGATTAAAAGTTAGATTGAAATTTGTCTTCATTAATGAACTGTTTTGATTCGTACTGTTACAGTGTTTTTATATTCAGAATTTTTTTTCAAACTGTGTTTACTTTTCATGATTTCCAGATTTTGGCCCTCCCACATAAGGAAGTCCTGCTGAGCTTCTTCCAGAGTGTGTTTGACTACAGCAGTTTTGAGTCTTTGGTGTTGCCACGGCTGCTGGCTTATTGTCGCGACAGCAGCGCAGGTGCACAAACTGTGGATGGAGAAATTCTGCACCTGCTCGCACGTTTGGTGTTGCACAAGTCTCCCCTCTCTGCCTCTGGTTTAGAACTTGGTCGGTGGAGGCAGTATCTCCTCAACTTTGCTGTTGACAGTGATCGGTGAGTCACACTCGCCTGATTTTTTGTTAGTGGTTTAGGTTGCAATATCTTAGAGATTGGATGATAAAATATTATTTTTCACTGTTGTGTTTCTGAATATCTGTTTTTCTTTTTCTCCCATATTGCAGCATAGAGTGTAGTATACTTAAAAAGAAGACAGATATCATTGACTCTCATTATGAAGAACCCAGGAATAGTGACCCTCTGAAAATGACAATTTTTTTAGGGAACCATAAAAAAGTGTTATTGTGAAGGTTTTTCCAATAACAACCCTATTCCTGAGAATCATGGAAGGTCTACTAACCAAAAGTTTACTGTAATTAAAGAAGTATATAAAGGACAGGAACCCAAGTAGTCACACTCCTTTATATATTTTTAGAAATTAAGCGGCGTATTTGCAATCTGTAATTAATGAAACATAGTGTTTATTCTAGGTTTGATTGTGAGCATGGGTAGCGAAAGGCGGGTGGCTTCGAACAGTGGACAGAGTGTAGGTGCTGTCTCGTCAATGTGCTGGTGCTACAGGAAGTGTTTGAAATGTCATAACGCCCGTACCCATGATGTAATCCATCTCATTTAATTTATCTTCAATTAATAATTATTCCAATTTAAAAAATTCTTACAGCAATTGTATTAAATATCAGATTGTCTTTGATCACTTATTAAATTGTTCAAACTTTCTTACTATTATACCCACATCCATCCTTAGAGGTGGTTGTAATTCTTTTGTTAGAAAAATTTTGTTCTATTTTACTTGTGCCTTACTTATGTTGTCACCTGTCCTCCAATTGGCTGTTGTCTGACCATATCACATCTCTCCGCCAACCAGCAATGGCGAGACTAGAGACAACCAGTATATTTTCTTTTGTGCATTTGTTTAAGAAACATTTAATACTTCCTACCCTCTAGGGGAAAAATGAAAAATAACAAAGAAATTTAGAATACTGTTTATAGTCGAGAAGCAAATGAAATATACATACCCGTATTCATCCAAAAGGAAGCCGAGGTTTTTTGAGAGAAAAGGAATAGAAAAAATGAGGGGTCGTCCTCAATTCGGGAATCGTCTTTAATTCAAAATCTAGGCGATTTTGACAAAGGCTTTTCATGCTTAAATACCCTGTGTCCTATGATTGTACATATTTTTGTAGTGCTGAGACTGTACCTGTCAACTTTGACAAGGGCCCCCTTATCTGATGCACCCAGCATAAAGAGGAAGCGCTTTGCTGGGAAGAAAAATGGCTCAAATCACGAATAGGTATATAACACCCACAAAAATTTTACAGTGTAAGAAAGATGCTGCTACCATACAGTGAGGTTAGATGCACCAATTTCATTGTGATAAGTGTTCTTTAAAAGTAAATCAAATATATCATATTATTCATATAATAGCATTTCTTCTTGAAGGATTTGTCATAAATTCATGCAAAAATACTTCTACCTAAATATTTTTTTCAGAACTTCACAGAGGTAGTCTTGAATTCAGGTTTAAATATTTTTCCCTCAAAAATATTTTTTTTAGGAAGGGATTGTCTTCCTTTCGGGTAAATACGTTACACATGATCTCGTCAATAAACTGTTTAAATAACATAAGTTTATACTGTATTTTGTTTAACTCCTATAATTAAGCTGAATGTGAAAATGATATTAAATAACTTGTCAAAGTAAGCAAATACTCTGTATTCATATTTAATTATAATATCTGTGACTAATGGTAAATATAACCCCTGAAAATCCGCAATGTTACACACTCATTAAAAATTAACTCCTGTTTGTTTAATTGCTAAATGTA
Source organism: Dryococelus australis (assembly GCA_029891345.1). NCBI lineage: Eukaryota > Metazoa > Arthropoda > Insecta > Phasmatodea > Phasmatidae > Dryococelus > Dryococelus australis. Next base: position 31,333,217 of record CM057008.1, read on the forward strand.
ATGATAGCATCACTCTTTCTTAGTGGTGAAACATCTGTAGAAGTTTTCATTTGTGGTCTTCAAACACGTGACATAGAGAGGCAAAGCAGTTTTCCTTCCCCTTCAAATTACTGCTGCCTTCTCTCTCTCCTCTGGTGTTTGTTGGCTATTGTCCTGTTGCATAAACACTGCTATTCTAGAAGATAAGGAGCGTGCAACAGCACAGCTCAGATCAGATTATAGGCAGGATCATTCAAGTGGTGCAAACAGCTATAATGAGTACGGTTATAAAAATAAGGGATGGGAAAAAAACAATTTTTCCCGAATGACTAATTATAGACACTTGTTTTATTTTGAAAATTTGTATGGTGGTGACCTTGGAAAATACAAGTCAAATGTGCTCCGTTGTATTTTATGGTTGACAATTAGGTTTCTGTGCCTGTGATGGTATTCAAAAGTTCAGGGTGCCCATTGAGGAAATACAAGGTGCTTACTATGAAGAGAATATATGATAAGACTATATGAAACATGTTACACAGTAAATTTTGTTTATAACGATAATTCACTATAACAATAATTTACAATGGAACCCCTATTTTACACTTTTCTAACGACTGGGAAAATATGTTCCAAAATGCATGAAAGTGTAAAAAAGACGTAAACTTATGCTGTAAAAAACAGACATTGGGAACAAAAAAAAGTGCATGTAAAATGGTGGAAAGTGTAAAATCAGGGCAGGGGGGGGGGGGGTTGTAATACAGGGGTACCACTGTATTTTACTGTCATTGTTTGTTATAGTGAAGTTCCACTATGGCGATTCAGAACATGACTTTGTCATGTATCTCCAGAGTTTTATAGAGGGATTATGTCCAGGTGGTCATTGTGTTAGTTTGCTGATATAAAATTTTGAGTTTTAATGTGAAGTAAACAAGCATTTTTGAATAAAATGTTTATAATACTTTTATTTGTTTGCAGCGTGAAGCAAAATTTCCCGTTGTTGCTGTTGAAAGTTATTGATGTTGAAGATACTAACGACCTGCTGTCTAAAGTAGAAAGTTGCCTGTGTGTACTGATTTGCCTTCCACACGTGAAGCCGTTGCCGAAGAAGATTGCAGTTAAGGCTGTTGAAAATGTAATTAAAATTGGAATTGAATCATTAAAGAGGATGGCTGAAGAAAGATCTACTGCCCCAGGTGAATTGCTTCCTGGACAGGGAAGTGAAACAAAAAATAAGTTAACGTTTTTGTTTAATGTGGCAATGGACACGCTTGTACATTTGGAAGATGCGGAGGACTTGTTGAGTGTTCTCGACTTTGATAGCGTTATCAATGTGTCTTTTACGTATGCTGCCGATGCCGAGAACCTCTGTATGTTGCGCACGTTGGATCTCTACTTGTCATCACTTCGTATGCAGAATGCTGGAGTTTTCACTGCAGATTTGTTTTCCAAGCTGCTGGAACATTTAAATAGTAATATTGTGTCACCATATCATCCGGTAAGTAGAAACACTTTGAGAAATGTTGGTAACTATGGTTTGTATTTATCTGTGGGTTTTCTTTAAGCTCGTTTAAAAACTAGGAGATGTGAATATGTTTATTTAGGCCAAATTAAGGTGAACATTTACATGAATACATTCGTATGCATTGCATAAGTATATAGCATAACATTTGTATGCATTGCATAAGTATACAACAAAATGTTGAAAAATAACCTTAAAGTTACATACAATGTCCACCACAAACTAATTACCAAGTAAATGACTGGAACCAGCAATCACAGGTATCTTATGGGTTGCTTATAATATTATTATGACTGGACTACTGGTAAACTTACAATAAATATGTAAACATTATTTATTATTAGGATTGTGCGAATATTCGGTATATCAAAATGAAAATTGGCAACTTTCATTCATGCTTCAGTAAGAAATTTGTCATGCTGAAAGTTGTAATGAAACTAAAATCCGTGATTGCAATTAATATACGGGCGACTAATGAATGCATGCTCATTTAGTGCATCAACAAAGGAAATTTTTGTCAGTGTATCGTCTTGTTTGTTTTCATTATCTTATATCTAAAGTAACTTCATAAAATAGAAATATAAATGTAGGCAAGAACCCCTGCAATAAATACTCCATATTCTAAATATTTTTGGTTTCGTTTTGCTACAAATTTGTTATAATGAATAACTTGCTAAAATGTTATTGTAATTTGTTAAACTTTAGTTAAGTTTGAATTTGTATGAAATTGTGTTTTTATTTACGTTTCAGTTTCACGAAAGTTCATAACATATTTTTACATTTTCGTTTCATCAGAAAAAAGTTGCATTTGCACAAACATATTTATGTCACAGAAGAAGATACACATTACATTTTAAATACATAAATCTACTGTATATGCCATTAGTTTTCAATTTTTCTGTACCCTTTTTACGTCCTGGTCATTCCATCAAGACCTGCAGCCAGTGAGTTACTTCCACCTGGAAATCAATCTCCTCTGCACCATAATCGTGCCGGACAATGCTGCTGGTCGGCAGGTTTTCCCAGGGATCTCCCGTTGCCCTCACCCCTTGCATTCTGGCACTACTCCATACTCGCCTCTCTTTAACCTCATTGGCTTTCAAGACCTCAATTTTAAGAGCCACCCAAATTTCTCCACTCCAGTCCCCTCTTCACCACCTTCCATTTACTATTCATTCCAACTACAGCATCATTTACCGAGCGAGGTAGTGCAGTGGTACTCACTGGACTCTCATTTGGGAGGACCCGGGTTCGATTCCTTGTCCGGCCATTCTGATTTCTTTTTTTTTCATGGTTTTCCGAAATCACTCCAGGTGAATTCTGGGATGGGTCCCTAACAAAGACCATGGCCAATTCCTTCCCTAATCCCTCTCCCCTGTGCAACTTGCACCGTCTCTAATGACCTCGTTGTCGATGAAACATTAAGCCCAACTACCTACCACATCATTTCTCTTTCCTGCGCTATGCTCCATGCAGTTTGGTAGTAGTGTGGTGATCGGGTAGCACAGTCTCTTTGGCAATTACGTAGCAGTGTGTCGTATCAAAGAGAAATACCGTACCCCCAGTATGTAGCACAGATGAGCTGAAGTGCTGGGAGGCAGTTCACTTCATCAGGGTTGTGCGATTCTGACTTTATTTCTCACAAAACGAAAATGAAAAATGTGTTGTGAACTTTTGTGAAATTGAAACGAAATTAAAAAATAATTTCATAAGGGCTCAGTCTTAACACAAGTTTAACGAATTTCATAATGGTTTTACCAAGTAATTAATTTTAACAAATTTGTTACAAAACCTAACCAAAGACATATAGTATATAATGTATTTACCACAAATGTTTTGGCCTACATTAAAATTTTCATTTTATGTAATTATTTATGGTATAAAAGAATGAAATGAAGATTATAATTAACAGACAAAAACTTCCTTAGTTAATGCACTAAATGAACATTCATTAGGGCCTAAATACCTAAAAGTTCATCTAAATTTAAGATTTTCGTTTTCTTGCAACTTTCTGCAACAAAATTCCTTACGGAAATGAAAATGAGGGTTGTCATTTTTTGTTTTAGCTTCAGTATACCAAATATCCACCCAACTTACAGTTCATACCTTTTCACGCTGTAAAACATGCCAAGTGACATTCTTCTCTACACCTCAAAAGGTGTTCAGTATCCCGTAGTGCAGCAACATCAAGACTGCCTCTTTGCAGAGCGAATGACAGCCATGGTTCCAGCCACTCTTTCTACTACAAGCCAGTGTACTCATGGATGTCTGCCCTCCACTGGGACATCCAAACAGGGAAGTAGAATAAGACCAGTAATGCCAACAACCCCCAACCATTTAGTTGGCAAAACGTGCATAAACCCACAATGTAATGTCTGGTCCAGTCATTGCATTACAATAGGTGTAGAGATCACAATCTTTACAACAGTAGGCCAAGTGTGTGATTACCAATTTGAAAACTTGTGTGTGTGTGTGTGCGTGCGTGCGTGCGTGCGTGTGAGAACCAACCTTTTTACTGCTCCATCCAAGATGGCAAGCCAAACCCTTCTAATTCATTTTTTTTTATGTAATTAAGAACTATATCTTGAAAATTAAAGTGAGGAAATAAAATATTTTTCACAATTTTTTTAAGCAACAGTTTTTTTTTTTTTTTTTTTGTAATAGCTGCATTTTTGTATTTTAATGTTGGTACAGTATTTTCAAGAAATATATTTCAAAAATATTTCAAGAAACGTGTGGCTAACATGCTCGTAGAAATACGCCTCGTACAATAAGATGTCAATAGTTGACTTTTCTTTGACCTTGCCTTACTACATAGTAGAAGATTCAGTGACGGGAGTTGAGGATGCTGTGTGATGGAAAGTATTTTTCCCCCACAGATGCGGCTCCTGACTCTGCACATTTTGTCACTGTTTGAAACGCCAGGGGGTGGTGGCTGTGGCCTGAAAGACTGGTCACTCTTCAATGTGTGTCTGGCCGCAGAGTCGACCCCAGCCACGGTCCAGGATTACAGAGAAAAGCTACAGCATGTTAACAAGCTTAGCTTTGAGTTCACACGAGATGATCTGCTACGAAACCCTCTCTGCAGCAAGGTACAACAATCTCCAGTTATGCTGGTCATGTCTACTGTTTTATATAATACGTTCATGGCACTTTTCTGAAGCCCTGCTAAAGTTCTCCTTTCAGAAATGCTTCTACAACTACCTACTTCAGAGAGAAAGAAAATTTGGTTTTTGCCTTCTCTTTATAGATAACAAACATGGCCGATAGGCCAATAACTGGATTGCATGAAACAGCATTAATTTAGGTAAAATATTTTTTATTCTATAACATTTAGTATATTTTAAATTTTGAAGACCTTTGTGTATTTTGCTGTATAGTTTCCTACACTATCGCACATACGTCTTTCTTGGTTTTGTCCAAAAAATTGTAGGTACTATGTGATTGTGTTTTTGTCCAATTGTCGTTTTCCTTCCCGAGCATTCCATGATTACTATTCCAGCATAGCTTAAGTACGTACTTAATTGTATGGTATTGGCTATAGAGACTAGAGTTAACAGTAGTATTTATCATGCTAGAGGTTCAGGAGTGTACATGAGAATCTCAATACTAAGTATACAAAGGGACTTGAAATGTTATATTTAATACTGATAACTACTGTGTAAGGGCTGTTCATGGTAAAATTAGCACTTTTGAAGGCCCTGCTTAAGATCTACTTGTATGCGCATTGTGCATTCTTCTACCTTATGTAAAATTAACACTGCTAGGGGTCTCATCATTTTATTCATGTGTAGATCAAGTAAAACTTTGAATTTACAAAAAAAAAAAAAAAAAAATATTTCACCAATCTGTTATTTTTTATGCTTTCATGCATTAAAAAAAGTATAAAGTGAAAGAAATGATTTAAGTTGTTACAAATGGTTGCCTAACATTTTTAATTTGACATTAAGATATGGAACTATTTTTCATCCATTGTTACCAACTTTCCTGGGCGTATGTCCCAAATTCACCCATTATAATATATGCAGGCAGGGGCGGTGACTTTTCTAAGTTTAATTTAAAAAATGCTCACTTTATTGTGACAGCTTTACTGAAAATATTTTTTTGTGATATGACATGGAAGCTGTACATTTTAAAGCAAAGTACCGTAGATTGAGGTTTTTTTTATTGTGGCACACTATTGTGTTGTGGCAGGTGCCGTTTCAGTTCCTTCTGGGAATACTGTACGTCAACTTCCAGCTTCTGTGGGAACCAGTCACCAAACTGGTAGCCTCATATGCTCGTGGCATGCCGCCTTCAGATTTCTGGGAAGTGTTTCTGCAACAGCTCAGTTCGTCTGCGGAGCACGTGACAACTGTAGTTGAGGATTCCCCACACACATCCAACTGCCTTGAATGTATGTACAAAACACCACAAGTGTGTATAACATGATACGAAAGACGTTTCCATGTGTGAATAACAGCCCTTGAAAGTCCTTGAATTTATATTTTTTGGTTTCAAGGCCTTGAAAAGTGAATTTTCAGATTATAATAAAGAACCTATACATATGTAACATCAAATTATCTCCATGATTAGAAGTTGGTAGAAATTGGCCTTCGTTCTTCCGTCAGGGTTCTGTTAGCTGTATTTTAAACAGTAGCAGCTAGAGGTCGTCTTCTGACATTTGGCATATTAAAATTAGTTACAAACCAATGCTGAGTAGACGCTTGGAATGGTCATTTCACCTTTTGTAAATGGTTAGAGCCAAAGTGGCAACACTATTCAAAGTTAGGCCAAATGTGTTTCGGTTTGACAGCATTCTTTAATTTTTCCTGTTATTTCAATTTTGGTCGTGAAAAGTTTTTTTCTTATTGCTCTGGAATGTAATACCATTCCTTCTTACCACAACTTCAGACTGAAATGTGGAAGTAATGATCTTTATTTGATATTTTTTTAATTTATACATTTTAGTTCTTGAAATTGTACACCTCAGTACTTGGAAATGGAAAGTCTTTGAAAAATTCTTTAATTTGCATTCAATGTGTGTGTAGGAACCCTGGTCATTTTTTGTGTGGTTGTGTAACTTTGTTTGCAATGCAGTATGCAGGAATTCTTATACATGTGCATATTTGTGTAGTACGTGTGTGTGTGTGTGTGTGTGTGTCTTTTGGTGACCAGAAATTTGATGTCGCAATGAGAAGTATGTTTTCATTATAATTACTAAACAGCCATTATATACCTTGAAAATATTTATTTACAAGGAGCTTTTGAAATATGGCTACTAGTTTTAATGCCAAAAGGGTTACGGCAGGGTAATTAAAAACTCAACTGTTGATTATATGATCACAAAAGCAGCTTAATTTTTTATTTCTTAATTTTTATGTGAGTAATGTGCTTTACTTTTCAGGGGATGTTCTTGTTGAAGTGTACAACAAGTTTCAAACGATTACAGACAAACCAGACCATGTAAACTACAGAATATTATTGTGGAAAACGCTGGCAGAGTTCTCTGATGTGTCCGAGCCAAGGAACAGAGAGTTTGTTCCTTTGTTTATCACGTACTTGGAGTGAGTTACCTTACAATATGTACAATTATGTATATGGAACCCCTGTATTACACTCCCTGATGTTACTCTTCCTGCATTTTACACACCTGTTTTTTGGTCCCAGTGACTGTTTATACAGCATAGTTTCCCTCTTTTTGCACTTTCCTGCATTTTGCAAACATTTATTCCAGTCCCTTGAAAAATGTATAATAGGTGTTTCACTGTACATGAAGCAATTTTAAAACTACTATCTTTAGTTGTATATAGTGTAATGGGATTTTTACTCCCACGCATGTTTGAGTAATTTTTGATAGCTTTGGGGGACAGTACAAGTCAACTTTTGAACCTTCAGATAGTTTTAAATAGTTCGCAGGCTTTCGCTGCCATTGTCGTCAATTTATAGTCTCTGGGTTAAAGCCGCATCGTGGATTCCTTCTCCAACGTATCGTTCTCGTTCCCTGATGATGGCAGCTGCAATGACTGCCAAAACGTTGTAGAAGAAATCCACAATGCGGCTCAAACCCAGAAGACTAGAAATTGACTTCAGATCGTTGTTGTGTCTGCAATAGGGAGTCAGTTTGTGAGCCGGCCAAGGCTAGGCTGCACTCCTTGCTGACAGTGTAGTATGTCTACGACTATTTTAGCTACTTAAGTATTATCAACAAAGTTTTTCGCTTGCTTTGGAAAGAAAATAGTTTTTTAATCTCTTTTTCACATACCTTATTTAGCTGAAAGGAAGGCTACCCCTTCCTAAAATAATATTTTTGAGGGAAAAATATTTAAACCTGAATACAAGACTACCTCTGTGAAGTGCTGAAAAAATTATTTTGGTTGAAAGTATTTTTGCAAGAACTTATGACAAACCCTTCAAGATGAAATGCTATTACATGAATAATAATATTATTTATTTTATTTACTTTTTAAGAAAAGCTAATCACAATGAAACAGGTGTATCTAACCTGGCTGTATGGCAGCAGAATTTTTCTTACACTGTAAAACTTTTGTGGGTGTTATATACATATTCATGACTTGAGCCATTTTGCTTCCCCACACTTCCTCTTATGGCTGGGAAGGGGGGGGGGCAACATCAGATAAGGAAACCCTTGTCAAAACTAACAGGTACAGTCACAGCACAACAAAAATACGTACAACCATAGGACACAATGGTATTTAAGCAGGAAAAGCTTTTGTCAAAATCCTCTTGTCTCATGGCTCACCAATTTTGGAGTACTAACTGCTACCTGAGTAAAAATTATCAATAGAAGCTCTTAGTAATTTGGTGCATGTAACACAAACTTAAATACTGAACTAGCAGTGTCCCACATTTATGGTATTTGTGCTTAGGTTTTGAATTGATGGTGATGCCGAATTGTAGATGACCCCTTATTTTTTCTATTCCTTTTCTGTCAAAAAACCTTGTCTTCCTTTCGGGTAGATACGGTAACTATTTTAAGCTAGAGGGCTGTTAACTCGAAATTACATAAGTTAGTAGCATTTCTTAATAAATTTCAGTCTCTGGCTCAGCCATAAGGGACAAATGTTTGTGTCAATGGAAAACATAATAGTTGTTGTTTTTAGTAAATTACGGGACCCGTAGAGTTTTGTTGCAGAGGTCCTGATCATGCCATATTAACTATACATGGTGAAATTAATTATTATTTGGAACAATAATTCAGTATTAATTGACATTCAAGAAATTCTATTAATTCTTAAGATATCAATAGAAAGTAATATTTGCAATTTTTTTGATCAAGTAAAGCTTGTTTAAATGTTTTAGATGATAGAATTCCACTCAAATTGAAGATCTTTAAAAATATTTTCAATAATTTGATTAGTGTACTGTATTCAGCTGGCTAGTAAGTACACAGACTTCACAGGATTTTGAATACATTTTAAGTAATCTGACGACATAATACCCTGTGTACAAATGCATCAGCATAAGTGATTTTAACCATGGTTAATAGAGTAAAAATCTTGGTTTCAGCTTCTAGAAAGGCCTTATTTTAACTAAGTTACAGATTAATATTTTGTCTCTCTAAGGTGCTAAGGAGAATTTTCGCTTATAGGTACAGTAACTCAAAATCACGTGTAAGAATTCAGTTTAATTTTAAATGTTCATATGCAGAAATATTTTGAATGGTTCATTTAAAAAAATATGTGGCTTATAAAATTTGCTTGCACTTGTGCGGCTGATAAGCAGGTCTTTGCCTGAAGATGACCGGGCACCATGCTGGCTGAGAACAGGCTGTAAACACGTAACCGACTCCCAGCAGCCCCCAGGTGTTGGCTCTTGGAAGTCATCATAGACGGATATAAACAGTAACTGAACTAAAATAAACCAATGTTATGCTAAGCCTATCTGCATTGACTTGCATGGAGTAAGCAAGCGTTTTGATCTGATGATCACAATAGCTGGGGACCGTTACCATGCTTGCCTGCTTGTACTTGAGAGCCAGGGTGAGTAATAAATAGGAGGGGTTCCAGGAACACTCTTAACTCTTGTTCTTTTTCTTTCCTCCTCGCTTTCCCTTCTTATCTCAGGGGCAATAGTGGTGTAGTAGTCAGATTTCTTGCCTCGCATCGAGACAAACTGGATTTGATTCTCGCCGGAATCAATCAGATTTTTTGCATGTGAGGGACATTGCAAACTGTACTGTTAGCCACGGGATTTTCTCAGTGCACTTCCATTTTTCCCGCCCATGGATTCCATTGCTGCTCCAGCTTCACCTCATTTTTTGTGTGGGTGCCATGGTGGTGTAGTGGCTAGACTACTCGCCTCCGAACTGGGTGAACCAGGTTCACTTCCCAGCAGGGTTACTCCCAAATTTTCGCATGTGGTAATTGTGCCGGATGATGTCACTGGTCGGCGAGTTTTCTCTTGGATCTCCCGTTTCCCCGCGTTCTTGCATTCCGGCACAGCTGCATACTCCCTCGCTTCACCCCCATCCGCTCTCAAGACCTCAATGTCAAGTGCTGATCGAAACACCTCAACTCAACTTCTCGTCTCTCCCTTTCTCTTTCTCCTTCCTCCTCTCTTCATCTCTTTCCCCTTCCTTCACTCTCTGGTCTTGCTTTCCCACATTCTCCGTATAGTTTTTTGCAGGGCAACTCTCTTCTTCGTTCACTGCTCACTCCAAGCAGGACAAGTCCCATAACCTTTAGTAAACAAGTCTCTGAATAGTTGGAGCTTATCACTGATTAGCATGGCACCGTGTATGGGTTTAACTCGTCTCCAGGTGGGGAAAAAAGAAAAACAACACACCTTATTTCAGCTGAAATGGTTGAGGGAAAAAGAAGGTGGGGGGGGGGGGGGCAGTTTTTACACAATACCTTTTGTGATCAACCAGATCACAACAGTATAAGAGGTTAAAAGTATATCTTTGAAAAGTTGACCATGTGTTTTAAACAAATTGTGAACAAAGAAGCTTTTTACCGTTTGTGTTTCTGTGGGACTAATATACATTAATGCTTCACAGGAATGAATATTTCAAGAGTAATGCAGATCTAGCTAGTCGGTGGAATATAAAACAGAACAGCAGCAACACAGGTCATGAAGAAGATGAAGCTGAAGAAATGGAACAAGATGTGGAAGATGGAGAACTGGCTACGATTAAACAGCGGCTTTTGGTCAAACCAGCTCCATTGCCATTCCGATTCAACTCACGTTCCGGGCACAGGTAAGTGAAATAATAATACACTACTGGTGGGCGATTTTGATTCTTGCAGCGTTGAGTCGAGTCAGGTTGAGTTTCAAGTTGTATGAAAGTCAAGTATAACATTTTTTTTAGTTAAAATTGAGTTTGCACCATAAATGTAAATGTGTACCTATGTAATTAGTATAATGCCTGCCCTATAATGAAATAAATTCTGATCTCCTTATTTAGTCGTCTGTCTCAAAACCCTGCATTTTGTAAGTGAAATACGTATTATTAATCACTTCAAAAGGCAGAAGTTTGCCACACACACATGGTTTTGCCATCGTAAGTGTAGATATGTGGCCCATTGAGTAAGCTTTGGCTGTCCTCGGCGGTAGTTGGCAGACCATAGCTGTGACCTTGTTTTCTCCCCCGAGATGGCTGGCAGAGTTGGAGCTAGTTGCCTAGCAACCATCGTGGCATCCTGACTCCTTCCCTGTGGTTACCAACTGGTTTGGAAAAGAAAAGAGCCTGTAGATTACTTCACTCCTTTGGCTGTTGATCTTTCCCTTTCTCGATCCCACCAACTGTGAACACACAGCTTGCTCGATAAACCCTCCGTGTGCGTGTGTGCGCTTGTGCATGTGCACACGTGCAAAATTTTATTTGCATTCAGTGTCATGTAATTTCCTTTTCCTGAGGGTTGGAAAGCTTAAGGTCAGCTTGCAGTTGTGCCAGTTTTTTACAATATTCTTTAATTAAACGAGGAGAGGTGAAATTATTTTTTTTTTTTAAATTTATTATGTACAGTAATGTGACACTTTTTCAAAAAATTCCCATTTTTATTGTGTTTTTTAATTAATTTTCTTCTCAGATAAAGTATATTATACTCAACATGACATTTAATAAGGTTAGAAGTTGTGTTTTATTAATGCACACGTCAGTTCCAATTCTATGCTAGATACCGGAAAATGGTTGGTAGAGAATCCACTTTTGTCATTTCAGTATGCTGAATATTCCCACAACCCTACATAAAAGAGGTGTTTTAAAGTTATAAGACTTTGCACCCATTAAAAATAACAATTTACCTATTATTGTAATTCAGAAATTTGTAGTGTTAGGTGCACTGTAGTATGGAGTGTTCGGTAACCAATTTAATCAGCAGAAGTCCCTGTTGTAGACTGTTGATGGTTTACAGAGGCACAAGGGAGGCCGCAATAGGCACGTTCTTTCCAGTAGATCCAAACCTTCATGACATGTTTTTCAATTTCCACGGAGAGTATTGAATATATGGGTCCTGCTGTCATTCCCATTCTGGTATGTGATTGGTTGTCACCATGTCATTAACTGCTGCTATCAGTGCAGTGTTGTACGGTGCTGTACCATTGCTTGATGGTAGAGTTGGCCAACTTATCTTTCACATGTAGCCAACCAGCTGCCTGCCGGTTCTGGGCTTGTGAGCGGCCATCAATATGTGCATCACAAGAACTTTCAGGCATTGACATTCCTGCTAATACCGGGCTTGTCCAGCCTTGTGGATAGTTAAGAAATTAAATAAAAATCACACACTTTAGACTTGCATACGTAAAAGTCCTTTACTACGTGCAGAAAATTCTTTCCCAGATATCCTGAAAAAAATACAGTGAACCATCACAGTATGAAAATTTTCACTAGATAGCAACCACACGTTATCTGTAGGTATTTACAAAAAGATGTTACCCTGGTAATAATTATAAACAAACCCTAAATCTATTGACTGTGTTAGTAAGAATGTAACTATCGGGTAACTTTGCTTCTCAGTCTTAAAACCTCACCACCACAAAGTGTGCGTAGAACTGTTACCACATAAAAAAGATAAATTGCATTTACTCTGTGACGTTCTGTGGGTAGCAGAACTAGATTCAACTGTAGCATGTTGGCACTCATTGTAGCACACAGTAACCCAGAGATTGGCACTGTTGCCAGCACGCAACAAGACACGCCTTCATACTGGCTTCAGCTCTCAAGACCTCACTGTTGAGAGCCGTCCACGCGCTCTTCATACTGGCTCATTGTAGCAGGGCCCCGAGTTGAAGGTGTTCATAGGGACTGAGTTTGTATGGCATACTGCAGTGGAAATTTCATATGTACAGTACGGTATTAAATGTTTTAATCCGAAAAATTGTTAACTTTTACTAAACAGTTATTTTTATTGCAGGACTTTACTTGCACACATGTCCATTTTCACAAAAATCAAGAACCCCAAAGGTTTGTTCAGAGAACCAGAACTTTTCAAGATTTTCAATGATTTTCTCTCTCACAAAAATCCTGATGTCCAGAAGATGGCGTTGGATTTTGTGATGGCATACAGAGATAAACGTGTCACGCCTTACCAGTAAGTATTCACTTTAAAAACTATTTTATTTATAAAAATATTTTGAAAACTATTTGCAGAGTTTTGGTGTTGAACGAATCAATTCGCCGGTTTGTCTGGGTGAGATTTATCCAATTTTATGTTTTTTGATGTAAGTTATATTTTATATGCATTATACATTGTCATTCTGAAGATATTGTGAATACTATTGCATTAGTTATATGTGTGATGGATCTGCTCCATGTGCAACAGGTATTGACTCAGTACATTTTTCAGGGAACATTTGTATGCGCTAATTGATGATAAGACATTCAAGAATGAGATCACCATGTTCAGGGTGGAGTCAGAGGGACAGGTGATTCAGGAAGATGACAGGCCTACCGTGATGCCTTTCATTCTTAGGTATAACACCTTTTCATGTTTAGTACGATTATACTGTACTGTATGTGGTTATCATGCAAATCTGAATGCTCAAAATAATTATGTTCTTTTTTGAAATACAGGGACTGCAGAAGTTAACTGAAATTAATTGACTCTTTCAACTTTTAATTTTTATGACTCCTATATAAATTACACACACATACATTTATGTATGTACATATGAGTGTAGACGCATTTGCCTGTGGACACACACACAGCACTGTGTATCAAATATAGGCAGTTCACAGTAAAGTGAGCACTTTTTGAAGCGGTTTCATCAGACATAATAACAAATAAATACATTTCACTGTAGCCTCGGACTTTTGGTTTTAGGGTATGGTGAATGTATACACTGTGCTTATTACTCACATGGCAGGGTTTACAATAACAAGTGGGGGAACAACATAAATTGGTTGAAAGAAAAAATTCACTACGGCTTCAAAAGTGCTCACTTTATCATGAATGGCCTATAGGAAACAAATTTCTACTTGGTAGATATTGAAATAATTTATGTCATGCTTTTGACAAAAGAGTTAATCACAGAAATATGGAGTAGAGTTAGAATAGAATATATACCAAATGAATGAAAATTTTTTAGGAACATAATAATATTTTCTTGTTTTAATTTTCCGAGCTGCTGTAGTTACGTAAGACTTTTTACCACTGTGAAAATGACCTGCAGTAAATTTCAAAATAATAACTTAAGAATTCGGGGATGTAGTTGGAATGTAAATATTGTTTTCCAGTGAAATTAAAAAAAAAAAATGTTAATTTAGCTAGTTTCTATTTAAATATACTACCGTAGATCCTTATTAATACAACTCCTCATGGTTTCCAAAAACAAGGTCATTGTAAAAAGGTCAGGCGCTGTAGATATTTGGAGAATTTCTGACCAATTTTGACCCACCCCCAATCCCTATACTTAAAAATTTGCAATATTTAGCATGAACAAAGTCTATGTTTAATTTTTGTGTGTGTGTGTGTGTGTGTGTGCGTGCGTGTGTGCATATATATATATATGCACACACACACACACACACACACACATATATATATATATATATATATATAGACACACACACACACACACACACACACATACATACATACATTTATTTAAAAGGCTGGCATTTTCTGGCAAAAGGGATACCTGAGAGGCTTTACGTACCCTTCCCCTGTCCAAAATATTAAAAATATAGAGCAAAGTGAGGATTTACCAACCGTCGTAAGCCCATGTTCAATCGTCTCTGGCATAAAATCAACATGATTTTTGCATGGAATATTAATTTAATTCATTAGACATCTTCTGAGTGAAATTATACCATGGAATGGTATCTGCGACCACATTTGCCGCCATTCAATTACAAAAATCGTAACACTGAACACGACCTACTTTTTTCTGTGCAAAAATTCAATGTTTGGTCTGCTCTTGCAATAAATGTAAGGATATGTTAATGAAATACAAAATTTTATTAATAAACAGATGTCTTTGGAATAAAATGGTAACACTGAACATGGTCCACCTTTTTTCGTAAGAAAAATTTGTTTGGTGGCCTCTCACAGAAAAACCTAAGGATACTTCAACAAAATATTAATTTTTGTTAGTAAATATATGTCTTTGGAATAAAATGATACAGAGTAGGGTGTCTGTGACCTCGTTTGTCACCAATTAATTACAAAAGTTTACTTTGTACATGGCCTACTTATTTACAAGCGGCCTACTTATTTACAAGCAAAAATTTGATGTTCGGTAGACCTATTTCTAAAAAAATCTGTGGATATTTCAACCAAATACATATTAGTTTATATTTAAAAGCAGTTATCTTCTGAATAAAATTAATGCCACGGAAGCTTATGTGCTACCTTCCCTGTGCCAAACGATTACAAAAACTGTAACATTGGAAGCTGTGTACTTTTTTTTCACCATATTTACAAACAAAACTAAAGATTTGTTTTTTATACTGCACAATAACACTACTTTCCGAAACTCATGGTTCAACTGATGATATAGATGCCATGAAGGTCACATGTGTCTGTTATGTCCGATGTTCCCCAAGAGATGAACCCAGTAAAAGGACGGGGTGATAGGTTGAGGTTGGGGGTGTGGTGCGAGAAGGCTGGAAGTGAGGAAACGAGAATGTATCTGGATCTCATCATGTGTGATGGATGGGTGGAGAGATGGAGGCCACAATGTGAGGAAGACTTGCCATGGTTTCACAGTCCAGAGTTATATTTGTGAGTCAGTTTGTAGGCTTTCGCGTGTTTTATAAAGTCTAGGCTTTCACATATTTATAACATCTTTACATTCCAAAAAAAAAATTTGCAGATACACCCGGAAGTACACAAACAGGGTAGAAAAGGAAATTACATAATTGCATCGAAGCAGGTTTAACGGCCCGAAGGCCGGCACACCCTCCATCCTCCGGCACTGCAACTGTACTCGGTGGAGTAAGACAGTGGACGGCACTTACTTCTCTTCTGTCGTAGTGCCTTGTGCCTTCTTTCTTGGTCCCACACGGTTTTCTCAGTTGAACCTGCCTTCTCACCACTCGATTATGCCCTGACTTTAAACATTAAAGCCTTTACCCGAGCCACTCCCTCATGGGTCATCAGAATGCTCCAGTTGCCACAGGTCAAACTCCTCAACCCTTTTCCCAACTTGTGGACTTCCTGATCTTCCATAACTCTTCTCATTTCCAACTGCAATCCTCTGTGTTCTGCCACTCCTTGCATCTGAGCAGCGACATTATGCCTAAGTTGCTTGTGTTTCTAGAATCGTATATGGTAAGATGCTTGGCAAGTCAACCGTGCACAGCAGGGGCAAGGCCGGGGGACAGTGGAAGCGCTCGCTAGTGCTCAGGTTCCTGGCCGGCTGTCGAGAAGAAGAAATGATTACGTTCGCTGAGATGACATTCAAGCTCTTCGCACAATACATACAAGGTAAAATAAATGTGGGCATTAATAATTAAATTAAATTAATAAAATGTGTGTACATGACAGAAGTAATGATCGCATTCTGTCCTGCATTGAGCTGTCACTCAACTTGTACAGTTCCGAGCGTGGCACAAATACAGAAGCTATTTACTCAAAAGGCTACATATCTCATAGTACATCAACTTCATCTTTCTGAAAAGAGCACAACTTTCATAAAAACCGCAAGTGGACTTCTCACCCGCCTGGAAGCCATGCTCCCACATATCTCACGTAGGTAACAAATAACTGCTTTGTTTCTATAAAAGTCATGTGGCGGCTGACATCATCCCTACCATAGTCATACACTCTTAGATGGGAAGAAAAAGCAGTCGTATGTATGTTATGATTAACCTGGTTACTGTGTTTTCAGTTCTGTATTTTTCTCCGTAAGCGTTATCTCCTGGTAAGGACCACACCTTTACTTTTAAAATTTGTTTCTGAGAAAAAGTGTGTACGTGGTACATGGGTAAATACAGTATTGATCATTTCATGTCATAAATTGTCTCAGTGGTTAGACCTTTGCTGTCCCATGTTTTCAATTGGTGACATCTTAACCAAGCTCAAAAATTTTGTACAGCACCCTATCATTTAACTAAAAATAGCCTACGCTGTACTTTCCTGCACATCTTCAAGTCATGCATGTCGCAGACACTTTCTCTGTTTTTGATTTCAGCTTTATTTTTCCGTCTTATTCTATAATTGTGTAAAGTTGCTAGAATAAGTACTTAGAAACATGCAAGGAAAAGAAAGCTCCACGTACTGTATTTTATTTGTTTATATAGTTTTTTTATGTCACCTAAACATACAGTAGTATTGTGACATCTCTCGCTGTCATGGCACACATTTAGGAAAGCACTGAGTTAGACACCAGTTTGATCCCATACCCTGGCAGGTGCAAATTTTGCAGACAGGGATTCTCCTTTGGTGAGTGTGATGGGTGCTGCTGTGATGTTAGTGTTTTGTCATAATACTCCAGTTGCATCGAGGCCACGGTGGCCTTGCAGTTAGCCTGCTCGTCTCTGAACAAGGCGATCCGGGTTCAATCACCGGCCGAGTCACTCCAGATTTTTGCATGTGGGAATTGTGCCGGACAATGCTGTTGGCCAGCGGGTTTTCTTAGGGTTCTCCCATTTCCCCCGCCCTTTCGTTCTGGCGCTGCTCCATACTCACTTCAATCACTCACTCCAGTTTCATCCCTCATTCTCATTCTGCTGCTACTCCACCCTAACCTCATTTCATTTTGAGCCATTCTTCAGCTGGCTCCAGTCAGCACCAGCATTCTTTTATCTGTACTGACTCTTGTCAGATGGCAGAAATGTTTACATAGGTTAAAATAATGTGTGAGTTTCCAGTCAGTTTTATATTTGAATATCGTAAACAAGAGAATGGTTCTCATACTTGTGCTGTGTGCAGTCTGCTTCGACCAAAGTCTGCGTTGTTGCTTTGCCCAGCACCAGTGAGTGAGAATATCCACAATTAAGTTATGTGTTTTCAATCTTTAGTTTTTTGCATCCTTTCCCATAATAATATTCTTTTAAAAATCATCCAACAATTATTTTAGTTTACAGAGCCTTCTTCATTGTAAGACAATAGAGTTTTAAGTATGTTTTTTCATAATATATGAAGCTTAAAATTATAATTTAACGAAGCAGTTATATAGTTTTCAATATTGTATTCGTTGCAAGGCTGAAACTGCCTTATTTTATGTTATTGCTCATTTTAAGTGTTACTAAATGTAATGTTCTGTATTAGAAAAACACTTTTAGTTAAACTAATTGAGAAATACTCAAGCAAGTAAAATTTTCAGTTTTACAGTTATCTGAACCATACTGTATATGTATGAAGATTTATAATTACAGTAATTAAAACTTGAAAATCCTAGCTGTTTGGCAGGTAGAGGGGAAGTACATTTATAAACTAACAGCAGCGCTCCATTGTTTGTAAAAGTGGTTTGTTGGTTAATCTGTTTTATCATGGGGAAAGTTTGTGGTATTTGCAGTAGCTGCTAAGCATTAAAGCAGTTTATGCTGTGTTTCTACACAGATTTTTTAAAAATATAAAGTACGAAGATGTTCAAGGTAAAAAATAGCATTATGTTCTTATATTTACCCAAATTTTAGTTTCTCAGTTCTTTACACAAAATAGTAGTTTACGTTACTATCAGAGAGAAACTTGGTTTTCAGAAAGTTATTGTGACATTTGAGCCCATTAGTGAGGGCTGTTGTATTGACTGTATTGTATAGTTAATATACAACGTGTTAGAAAGTGCTGTCAGTACCTATCCACTTGCTTTGCCAGATGATCCCGTGGCTTTAGTGGAGAACATTGCTTCGACACTAAACTTGGAACGCGTCATTCCTCCAAAGCGTCTGCAGAGCTCAGTCAACATGCTCCATGTGGTCTTGGAGCAGCTCGGCAGTTTGATGGGACCACGCCTTCAGCCTTACTTGCTGCGTGTGCTGTTATGCATTGGGGCCTTTGTGTCGGAAGTCCTCAACTATAGGTACTGTTTTGTGTTGTAATGAGTTTTCTTCTTACTATTTTACAGCTTGTAGAGTTATAATGTTGTCAATTCTAGGTATTAGCAAGTATTCAGAAAAAATATTAAAAGCTACGCATATTAATTTTAAAACTATTTGTGTACGAAAATGAAATTTTCATAAAAATTAATGTTTAATACATTTGAAATTGCCTCAAGTAACACACAAAATGAGTTTTGGTCTTAATTATTAAGTGTTATAAGTGTACAATTTATGTATTTATGTATGCTATTTGTATTTTAACATTTCAACATGACCGAACTTACTTTAACATGGAGCAGTTTAGCTTATATTACATCAGGTTATGTTAGATTGTGCAATTATACTGCATTTCATTTTATTTTTTTTCATATGTAAAATAGATTTTAGATGACAAGGTCCGACAGCTTCTTCAGAACAATATTTCATTCTCGTATAAGCTTCTTTGGTTGTCTAGAATGGTTTCTGGCTCATATTTTACCATCGCAACTCTAATTTTTTCCATGTTTCTCCACAGTATTATAAACAGGCTAAATGCAACCACCTTAGAAAGTATTAGTATGTTACCCATAGCATTTTGGACCAGAATCACTCGTATCCAACTACATACAATAATGTTTTGATTTCCTTAGAAATGTCTGCATTTTATATGGGCAAAAACCACTAATGTAAAACATGTTTCATCGTGTGCCATTACGTGCATTCTTTGGATTTGTTCAAAATTTACCATCTTTTGGGTTTTGCTTCAAATGTCATTGTTTTTACACATGTAATAGGCAACTTAAGTGTTTTTTTTTATGGGTCGTAACTATTTTCTTACAGATTTCAGCATTTTATGGGAAAATGCCAATGTGAAACATATTTTATTGTAGAATTGAAGTCTTTTGGACAATTATATGCACTTTTGGATATTTTTCCCCCAAAATTTTTGCTTTTTTGTATTTGGGTACAAACTCATGGATTTAATACATGTAGCAGGCAACCTATGTGTTTTTCTATTAGTTGTAACAATTTTCAGTCTTTTTATGCATGTAGCAAGCCACTTAATTTTTTTGTGTGTTGTTACTCAAAAAAATAATGTTCTCTATACCATCCCTAAAAAATTTTCTGTACCACAAAAATAAGTGGGTTAATCATGTGAGCCATTACCAACTCACAATGATTCCAACTTCCTGTAATTTCAACTTCAATAATATTAGCCATTCTACCAAGCTAAATGCAGCCACCAAATGTAGTATTAGTAAGTTTGCTGCAGCATTGTAGACCAGCCATTTCCAACTACTTGCCCACAATATTTAATTCTACGATAAAACATGTTGTGTAGTAGTGTTTTTATATGAAAAGAAATTTCTTAGAAAACCAAAATATATTGTTACTAGTTGAAACTGGGTGATCCTGGACCACAGTTCTGCAGCCAACATACTGTTACTATGTATGGCGGATGCGTTTAGACTGTTGTTTATTGAATTGGTAGTGTGAATCATATTATTGAAGTTGGTACTACAGGAATGTGGTTTCTAAGTGAGTTGCTAAATGCATGAAAAGAGTGAAAACCGTTACAACTCACAGAAAACCATCTAAATACCCTGCTACATGCATTAAAACCGTGATTATGTACGAAAATCTAAAAGGGCAGATAATTGCCCAAAATTTCAATTTTTTGATAAAACATGTACATTAATATTTATCAATAAAAATAAACATTTTTAAGAATGCGAAAAAAAAAAAATGTAAGTAGTTAGAAATGTGGGGTTCTGCATCACAGTGCTGCAGCCACGTTACTAATATTACCCATGGCGGCCACGTTTAGCCTGTTTATAGCATTATGAAAATACATGCAAAAAGTTGAAGTTGAAATTATAAAATATCAATTGTGAGCCTTTTTATTTTTGAAAATTAAAAACTTTTGAAAGCTGTTTACGGTCTATACCGTATTTACCGCATTGTAAGCTGACACTGAATGCATGCCGACCCCTAACTTTTAAATCCTCAAAAAAAAAAAAAATAACATGGTGCCGAATGCAAGCCTACTTTTGAACGTCTCCCGTGTGCTCTATCAGCTGAGAGCAAGTGGTGAGTTATTTGTGCCAAATTTTTCACATTCACGGACCTGAATAGGTAGGAATGAGGAAGAGAGAAGGGGGAGAAGGATGAGGAAAGGTGTAGAAGTGGTGAAAACATGTCATAGCTAAGTGCCACAGTACGTGAATGTAGGGAAAGGACAAAAAAAAATTCCTCTGCGTATTACGGATTGATACGTTGTCGAAGTGAATGGGAGAGGAGGTAGTGGAGAAGGTTAGCAGCAAGAGGATGAGAATGCTTTGTTCAGCGCTCACCAGTTTTGGAA
This sequence comes from Dryococelus australis, assembly GCA_029891345.1. Classification (NCBI taxonomy): domain Eukaryota; kingdom Metazoa; phylum Arthropoda; class Insecta; order Phasmatodea; family Phasmatidae; genus Dryococelus; species Dryococelus australis. Next base: position 31,354,487 of record CM057008.1, read on the forward strand.
CTGGATGGGGGTAGAAGAAGAGACAGCGTGGGAGAGAAATCACAAGAGGTAGGGGAGCTTGGAGGTGTGAGAGTGGCTGGCAGTGTCGTGCGCAGAGCGGTGTGAACTGGGCTAGGAGTAGGAAGGAATGGCGTGTCTAGGGGAAGAGAGCGAGGAAGAAGTAGAAAGGAGGGGTCAGCAGCAGGGAAAGGGAAAAGTTTGGTGGTTGAGCGAGAGCACGACGGGAAGCTGATGCGTAATGGAAGCGAATAAAGGAATGCAGTTGATATTGTTTACACCATGAAATCACGTCTCAAAGTACTTAACCATTACATCTAATGATGTCACTTAAAATTTTATTTATTTATATTGTTATCTTACATCAGATGCTGACCACTGCTGTGCTTTTTGGTTTTGTAGTTGTAATATCAATTTGCAAGAAAAGTACTACTACTACTGTAAAAATAATTGTAATGCATAATTATTAATTGTAATAATATCAATTTTTAAGAATAGCACTAGTACTGTAAAAAAATTGTAATGAATAATAATTAATAACGCATGACAGAGGATTACCTCATTATTATTATTTTTTCTATTTGGTCTTGGAAAGAGCACAGTCTGTGTAAAGCTTTTTAAGAGAGTCCTTGAATCGTTTATTTATGTAGACATCCAGGGGCTGCAAAACAGATGTCACCCCCCCCCCCCCCCCCCCCCACAAGCAACTTCGGGAATATAACTGCCTGGTCGGTCTTCCCTTCGTCTAGAGCCCACTTTGTTCTGTGTCCTGCCTCATCATTTTCAAAATTTGTTTGTGATGACAGCGTGGCGCACAGACATGTCAAGAGTTTAGACGAACAGCAGCAACATCTGATAAAAGTTGCTTTTTTTTTTTTATAAATTGTCTTCTCTGTGGCTAACTTTCTGTTTTAGATTTTCAAGTAAAAAATTTATTTGCTCAGAAAATTTTATTTGGAATTTGTGGATGATTAAACTATTTTTTGCGGCAGTAGTTTAGATAAGATTTCTGTGATGTGAATACAGCTGCAGATGGGTAATGGAGCTGGTAGATTGTAGATACAGCACTTGCCGTACTCACGTATGCTCTGTGGTGGCTGCCGCCCGCCGCCGCCTGCCATGACCTTGTTAGAGGTCACACCCAGCCAGGCTATAGGGGATGCACGTGACACAAAAACTGCATGTTTTTATGTATTTGGAATACTTTATTATATTATTATTATTAGGCCTGCAATGGTACTGCTAAATATACACTGTCCATTTTATCAGCTTGTTTTATATATACTTAGTTGGAACTGTATGTAATTTTGCCTGTCCCGATTCTAAGCCGAGGGGTGATTTTGGAAGATTCAGAATGATACAATAAGGTCGTCTTACAATGCGGTAAATACGGTATGCGTGATGAATGTGGTATAAAGCAGTATAATTGTGTAATCCAATCTAACTTAACTTTATGTAACTTAATCTAATTTGTTAAGCATGAGTTTTTGGTTTTAGGGCAGAATTTGACACATGCTTGTACTGAACACTTTGCACAAATCAGTTCAAAGCCCTCTGTAATCTGGAAATCTTGTTATTTTTAGCATTTTTTCATAATTATATGATGTAAAAGTTAATATTAAACATAATAAGTAAAACCTAATTCAAAACATTTTATGGCAAAGTATTTTAATCCAGAATCATTGGTAGTAGATAGGACTGTTAATAAATGTTTTTTGAGATGCTAAATCTACTGGTCATTAACTGAAGAAGCTGATGTGGTGCTTAATTTGGAAGCCATTGTTTTATGATATATCCAGTTTTGGCAGGAAGAAAATTCCTGTACCGTAGTGGATGAATTGATGTTCTGAAATTGTTATGCATTAGCTCTCATGTGGGCCCTTGAAACTCTGTAATTTTGAGGTGTATTTTATTGGGTGTTGGTGTTGACAACAGGGAGCAGATCCATGCTGGCTACCTCAGTAACTTTCGGACGCTGCGAAACTCGTGCTTGGAGGCTGTCGCCAAGTTTTTCAGCCACTTTGAGGAATACCGATGGAGCGAGGTGGAGGTTGATGCTGTGTTCCATGTGTTAGTCTGGCCATGGCTGGAGAAGCTGCCCTCAGAAGGCATGTACAGTCCCACAGCCCTGCTGAAGCTATTTGCTACTTGGAGCAGCAACCCAAGGTGTGACAATTGCGTTGAAAATTACTAGGGTTGTGCAAATGTGGCTTTTTGTTTATCAAAATGAAAAAATATATATATATATTTTATTAAAGTTTTTGATAAAGAAACAAAATAATTTCAATTAAGGCTGATTCCCACCCGCCATCTTGGTTTTGTAGATCTTTCGCCAAAGCTTCTATTTCAGAAGGTGTACTGAAATTTCCTGCACGACATACCCTAAATAACAGCTTCCAAAACTTTATCGTATTGCCACAGCTTCGCTACATTGATTAATTTTTAGCTCGTAACAGTTGAGGCAAAACGCGACGGTATTTCTTGCGAATGATTACAAAGGTGACTATATCAACAGCAATCAATAAATGCTGACCACGGACCAGACGATGCACTAGGTAATGCTCTGTGCTCTGTCGTTCCATAAAACATGTTACAAAACTGTATTTCCAGAGTATGGAAAAAATTCCATAAATCCAAGATGGCAGATGGTGATCTGCCTTAAAGTTAAACAAGAATCTTAAAATTTCAACAAGTTTTTTTTTTAAATTTATCATTAAACTTATTGTGGCACATTATTAAACAAACTCAATTTAAATACAAAATTACATTTACGTGGTACCATCAGTTATTGTATACCATAACAAATCTTCAAAATATATCATTTATTCAAACTTGAAAAAATAAGTAACAGGAGTGGACTGGTTAGTGAAGGAATAAATGCTGTTGTAAAACACTTTAAGAATGTTGAAAGAAAATACAGTGGATTCTCTATCCTTAGTTTCTCCAGGGGACTGACAAAAAACTTCAGTATGTACATGTGAACTTTCAACGAATGTGGTCTTGAAATACAGACAAATTAAAAAATGGGACCACAGAATATACTCCATGGTAGTGGGATTTAAATCTATCAGAGTTCAATACATAAAGGTTCCACTGCAGTTAACCGAATAATTTTAGGAACATTTCAAATTTAATTTTTGTATGGTTAACTTAGAAATATTTTTTATAAAAAGTGACAAGTGGATGCTTAAACAAAAATTTTTCATTGTAGTCAACCAAACGAATATGGTAACCAGTTTTATAAACAAAAGTGAAAATGAAAGTTCTGAGTATTTGTTATAGTTTTGACATACTAAATATTTGCACAACCCTAAAAATCACAATAGTGTATACACCTCATTTGATTAGCATCTGAACTTCAGCAAGTAAGTATATGAATTTTAATATTCAGGTAATTTTTGTTTAGTTAAATTGAGTATATCCCAAATAACAACATGAATTCAAATAAGGCTGTAACTTGTTGCACCAGGCATGTTTAGGCAAAAAGGTATACGATGATCTTAATCTCTCTTAATCTTACAGCAGTAGAATGTAATCTTCAGTTTGGCATGCAGAACAATATGACATACTAGCTGTCACGCATGGTAAGTTGTGGATAAATGCTGGCAGTAAGTGTATGTAGATCATTTGCTGATTTTGAGTCGGTAGAACAAGTGCTTTGTGTTACATGAATTCCGTGCTAAACTGCAGTTTGAAGTTGTCACAGATCAAGTTTTCCTACAGGTACTTCATTTTGCTTGCAAAGCACCGAGATGGTCAGACATCGTACTCACCACTGCCATACATAATACAGTTGCTAAGAGGCAAAAAGACTCACGTGTCTGTGGTGAAATTCATCATGGACATGTTGAAGAACATGTTGACGTTGCAGGAGTCTGAGGAGCATACAGGGATAGCTCCTATCGCAGTGAATGCTGTGCTAGTAACCAGCAGTGAAGAGGTGGAAAAACTTGCATGTAAGTTTGTTATTGTATTTCTTTATTGATTAGTTTTGAAACTGATAGTTCTGATTAACTGAATTGTATGTAGCAAGAAGTTTCTGTCATCAGTTTTGCGAAATAAATTTTCACTTACAGTAGAACCTCTCTATTATGACCCCTCACGGTTCCCGAGAATAGGGTTATATTGGGGGGGGGGGGGGGGGGGGTGTCCATAATAAAAAAGAATTGGAAAATTTTTGGCTGATTTTGACCCACCCCTAACCCCTATGCCCCCCCAACTTGCCATTTTATGCATTAAATTCATGTTCAATCGTCTCTAGCGCATATAAAACCACTTTTTAAATTATATATATATATATATATTAATAGCTGGACATCTCCTGACTAATTTGATACCCAAGAAAGGCATATTGGACCACCCCTTGTCGTAAAAGAGAAGGCCTACTTAGTATGACATGGTCATTGAATGTGTGTGAAAAGATTAGACTATGTATTATTAAAATATAACTAAACACTGTTGGAGATGCCTTATGTTTGAAGCAAAACATTGAACTTTATTTATTGATAATATATATGAAGATACATTGGATCACTCGTGTGCTGGGGCTAGCAGCGAATATATTGCCATGCACACGTAGCTGGGCGAGCGCCTAGATCCTCTGCAATGTGGTCGGGCGTGGCGACTCGCATCTGTTGATCGGTCCTAGATCCTCGGGGCTGGGCAGCTGTCGGTCGGTCGCTACAAGCTGGCGGGCGGCAGCCAGTCAGTTGCCGCCCGCTACTAGATTATTCTGGCGGGCGGGGACCAGCCGGCCACCGCCAGTGCTGTTGTTACACGGCTGATTCACTTCGTAACAGCGGCCCGGTGTTGATAAAACATGCTGATAGATGTGATTCACGTCAGTGTGTTGAATTTATACGAAATGTAGGCGGCGCGTTGGCCTCTGCACTGACACTATGAGGCCCGGAAATGTTTACGGGAATATAAAAATTGAGTACAGTCTACTTGTAATATTAATTATCCCGAATTTTTCATCAAAACTTCTGACGTGACCTATACACGCACACTGCCTTGCTTGCCAAAATGTGGTAACATAAGATCACATTTTATTTGCACACACTTACCTATGCTTATTCACTTTACACATAAAATTGCTTCACAAGAAAAAAAAACAAATGCCCACCAAAAAAATAGCATATTAATTAGACATGGGTGCACATGAACTAAAAAAATATCATTAAAAAGGGGTATTGAAATTAATCAATAAAATTTGAAGTTATACATACACTGAATAAGAAACTAGTCTGTAATGTACCACTGTTTTTACAGCAAAAAAGGAGGGATAATGGAAGCGAAAAAAGACAGGGAGAATCCTTACTGACCCGGCCTGCAACTCTCCCACCCTCAATACACCAGTGTCCCCTTCTGGCATGAAGTAATTTATTGATTCACACTGCTTGGGCAACAAATGTCAGTCTATGACGGCAGCTTGAGATATGTGCGACCACTAACACATCAGTGAAGGCTAATTTCCCACAGACTGAAAACCGTGGACAATATAAACTTGTACTGCAGTTGGAGAAAAGGTCTACAGAAACAAATCCGGGCATAACTGAAACTGCCGTTGGCGAGGGATTACTGTATCTATTTTTAGATTTGCCCCAAATTTTCGACTTTTTCGACCCAAAATTTTCATGGTTCCTCGGGATTGTCGTAATAGAGAGGTGGTCGTAATAGAGGGGTATTACTGTACTCGTGTATATGGTCAGTTTTGGACAATTTTTTTAATTTCCCACCAAAAAAATTCAAGATAGCTTAAAATAGGTGATCACCCCCCCCCCCCCCCCCCCCCCCTCCCGCCAAAAAAAAATTCATTCTCTGTTGTCCAAGGATAATGATATTTCCAGCAGCATCCCAGCAAAAACCAGGTTTGAACAACTTGAGCGAACAAGGCTGCACACCTGTCAGCTAGTTTTAACAAAATATTCCTTTCAATAACCTGACAAATTGTAATTGCAACAGTGGGCCATGATTGTATGGTCCAGAATTTTGTGATTCTTATTGGAATTTTTTGCTTTTATTGGCAATATAATATTGTAGATTAAGTTTTAGCATAAGATTTATGCTTTTTGAACAATTGCAACAGTTTTTGGGATTTTACAAAATGTTCAGGTTTTTTTTTTGTGTTAAATAAATCACTCTTATCGTGTAGTGAATATGCATCACGGATACTTTAATTTGCAAATTTGGAGTTGTCGCTGTACATGGAGCGTTCTTTTTTTGAGAGGGGGTGGGGGGATTGTTAAACATCTTAGTCTGTAAAAACTGTAAGGTGTGTGTGAGCCCATCATCTGCTGTTTGTCCCAAATATCGAACAGAGTCCACACCAGTGTTGCTGCGGAGGTAAGCTCATATGCACCTCAACTGCGTAGGCAGCCTCCACTGAGGGTATGGTTTAATACTTGCGTAATTTAATCTATCCACCCAGACTAATACATAACAACAGCTTATGGATTAAGACTGCATTCGAAGAACAGTGCCAAGCTTGGTTATATAGTATTGAAAAATGTGAAACACTTGGTTTTGTATTTACTATTTTGGCTTATTATTTTTCTCACACACATCATTTGAATTAATCTTATTTTTATAATAGCAAGCAGGTTCTGGTTACTGGAACTCCACTGTACTTGATTATTCACAGAAAGTGTGTGTTGTTTTTCCAGTGTTGGAGGAACTGAACCTGGGCAGCCGGCTGCTGTTGCCACACATAGGGACCATCATGGAACACCTTCAGAACAGACTGGGTAGCAGCCGGAAGAAGGGTCTAGGACATCAGGAGCTGGTGGTGCTGTCGCGGGTGTCTGAGCTGGTGTGCGACCGAGAGTCATGCGGTCAGCTGGTGGACCTGCTGCTTCCCGTGCTGTCACGGCGAGCAGGGGCAGGCGAGCAGGTTGTCTACGACATGGTTTCATCCCTCATGCATCTCTTGCCCAGGGTGCACCAGCCGGAGAAGTACCTCAGGTAACTTTCCCACGTCTCCTGCAGCAGCATCATGTTCTTGCCTCCATTCTCTCCTATCCCTCATCCATTCCCTGCTTATACTTTCTACAAATATTCTCCTTTTATTTTAATTTTTGAACATTAATAAAATGAACAAAATTCAAATAATTGATATACATTAAATTTACTACCACATTATGTTGAGAAAAAAAATATTGTTTCTGGTTATGTACAGCATGAAAGTTGAGTAAGTCGAATGCTGCTGGAAGGTATCAATTCATCTCCATGAGCATCTCAGCATTATTAATATATTAGCTCCTTGGGAATTCCTGTGAACACTCAGGGGTAGTTTTTGAGATAATATTTACGCTCATTGACAAATACCCCAATAATTCACGAGGAGCAAAAATATTAACACAACCCAGAAGTTCATGCTGAGCTGTGCTACTTTTTGTTGCCTTTTTAAATGCCATTGTTACATTATGTTATTTTCCATTACGTGTTATTATGAAATATTACTGGAAAATTTACGTGAATATTGTATATGCATCACAAATGTTAGTATTTTTAGTTTCGCAAGCTAAATGAATAGGTATGACAGGCTGTAATACTCATGTTGAGTTACTTACAACCTGTACGTCTAGCCTATATGTGGTCACCATTTTTTATGTTTTCTGGTTATAATGTTATTTCACTAAGTAATAATGGCACCTTAAATATTATTACTGTATTTTGTGTTTACTCATAATAACCTATTACCATAGTGTCAAATAAAATATTTTATTTCTTGTTTGTGGTTGGCGCTATGATTTCACGTCAATAAAAAGTACATAGCAGTTAGGTTATGTTATGGTGTTTTGCTGTTTAATTCTAATAACATGAAGTAAATGCTAAGTTAGACTTTCTGAATTAGAATTACATTGTTTATGTAAATTATCAAGTCTTTTGGTATATATAAATATTAACAATTAAATATATTTAAAAAAAAAACCAACACCTAGTGTATTTAGATTTTGAAAAAAGTGAGCTTTATTTTTGGTCAGAAACTCAGCTTGAAAATCCAAGTTCTGGCTATGAAGGGCTTTGCCGTAATAGTAAATTACAGAATCACCATACAGTTAATTTTTGTTACGAGATAGAAATACGTCATAAAATAAGAAAGTTTATATTTGCTCCATAATGGTTGTCAGTCTCAACTAGGCGCTGAAAGCCAGAAGTAAATGCAATAAAACATTCCATAATTTTTTTCTTTATATATATCAGTCAGATATTTTTAAATAATTTTTTAATATAGTTTTCATGTTCACAAGGTTTGAGCACTGTAGTCAACTTCCTGGCGTAAAATCCAGCATAATAAGTTTGTTCAAATAAAACAAATTGTGTTATTCCTGTTGTGATAACACAACGTATCGTCAGTCTTCATAATTATTTGTATTTCTGTTGGTACAGTAAAAGTAATAGGGTTGTGTGCATGTGACTTTTTCTCTTACAAAACGAGAATGAAAAATATGTTACAGAGTTAAGTGAAAATTAAATATAATTTTATAATGAAAGTTTAACAAATTTCATAACATTTTAGCAAATTATTCATTATAACAAATTTGTTAGAAAACAAAAAAAAAAATTAAGGATATGGATACTATCACAGGGGTTCTTGCATGTATTAAAATTTTTGTTTCACATAGTTATTTTAGTAATAAAATAATTATAACAAACAAGATTATTTACAGAGAATATTTCCTTCGCTGGTGCACGAAATAAACATTCATTAAACATGTAGTAAATGTTCATCAAAATTGAGGATTTTCATTTGGTTACAACTTTCGGCAACAAAATTTCTTACCGAAATGAAAATGAGATCTGTAATTTTTAATTTTCATGTGAATGTGAGAATGTAGTGGCAAGCAGGTGGCATATTTCAGGTTGCTCGCACCGCTGTTTGGGACGGTGAGTCACGTCGGTCCCAGGAAACTACTGTGCAAAATACTAGAGCAGGTGTCTGTCAGTGCCAGCCCCGACTACAGAGAGCAGGCAACTCTTACAGCGGAGCTGGTCGCTGGGATGAATGCCTGGAATGCCAGGTGGGTCGAGCAGCCGGATTTTGACCGCCGTCTGGACACCTTCAAGAAGATCAGTGCCTTGCTAGGAGACAATCACATTGGTGCAGAGCTGGGTACCCTCATCATTTACAACTGTTTCTACTTTCTGAAGAAGGTGAGAATGATCAACCTGTGTTGCATGTTTGTCAGACCTTTTCAGAGTTGTGTTGATGTAAATACAGTAGAACCCTGTCACACTTGTCAGAGGGAGTGTGGTTAGACTACTCTCTTCCCACCTGGGCGAATCAGGTACAATTCGGCGGGGTGACTCCCAGATTTCCACATGTCGGAATCGTGTCGGATGATGCCGCCGGTCAGTGAGTTATCTCGGGGATCTCCCGTTTCCCCTGCCCTTGCATTCCGGAACTGCTCCATACTTACCTTACTTTACCCTTATCGACTCCCTAGATCTCGATGTTAAGAGCCGCCCAAATTTCTCTACTTCAAAGGAAGTGTTGAAAAAAAGAGTTATATGCAGGAAAATATTACAAGAACACTTATGCATCTCCAGGGAGGTATCAAAGAAATAAACTTCAGTTAAAATCTCTCCCAAAAACATTCCAATATGACTTAATTTTGTCTTGTTACAGTTGTTTCTAGTCATTACATCTAAAGAGAATACTATGTGCCACAGAACTATTTTAAATACTGGCTACACCAACTTAGCTTTCATTGTCGTAATTGTATCCTTGAACTGAACAAATGATATTAATCGCAGGAAATGAGAAACATAACTGTGTTAAAAATGAAAGCATTAAACGTAATGGAAAAATGGTAGGACCAAGAAATAATAGTGTTATATGCAGGAATGTCATTACAGGGTTCTACTGTATGAGCACAATTACTGTAGAGGGTGCTAGAGTCATCATGGAACTTGCCGCTGCTTTGTGTCTAATCAAAGATTGGTCTGAAGACAGTAGCCAGAAGTCTGCCACATCTCAGTTCTCTGAATCATTATCCTGCGTGATGTTTTTGAGACAGCCATTCAGACTGATTATGACAAGAACACTGCATAGTAGAGGAGCAAAACACTAAAGGTTAACAAGCTAGAGGAAGAAAGAGGAGCAGCGCACTAAATATTGCTCTCCCTTATCAATAAGAGGTTTCACACATTACTTTGTCCTTCTACAGGCTTTGTAATCAATGCAACAACGTAAATATACGTACAGTATATCTACACACACAGTATATCTCATATATGCAGTATGTTGATACGACAACTAGCATATTGCAGTCGTTGACATTTGTGTAGTAACAATTCTGTTCTTACCAGAAAGGATCCTATTCCAATTTAACAACTAAGTAATAATACTTTAACCCATAAAACTTTTTTCTGGTAACAGATGTATTTTATTTTTTATGAGTTGCACCCTTGTTTTTCAGAAATATTTAGGAAGTGATGTGCTGCTTATAATCAAGTTAACACAGGATACATTGGAACTCTAGTCAGTATTTATTGTTGCAATTTTTTCTGTGACAGTGCGTAGTATATCACTCATGACCAGTTGAATAACTGCAATAAAAATAGAGTACCTTTATTTTTTTACCTTGTGAAATAATGGGGAATTAACTATTTATTACTTTCTGAGAATGACTACAGAACCATAGTAGTTCAAAAATTCAAAAGATTATTGTGTCTAAATTATAGTTACTTTATTTTCGGTGCTGTAAAATAGTCACATTTTCAAATATTAATTTCAAACGTAAGTAATGGCAAAAATATATATAAATCAAAAATGGTGATCAACACTTCCCCTTAAGGTAGTCAAGCAAACGATTACAGTGTGAAATGTAGATCTTCCATACAGTCCATTTATGATTACTTTCAATTTCTCTAAAGCCCTGCTAAAGTTTACTTCCACGCTATTCCTCAACCTCATGCAAAATAATCTTAGCTAAGTCTAGAAAATTACACCAAAGGTCCAGCGTACTCCATTTGTGTGCATTCAGTCTAGTAATATTACACATGAGAACCATTTCCTACTAAGTGTTACCAACACACCAATTTGATCTGATTTTTTATTCATATTAATTATAAATAAGATATAATTCATGGATGAAATTTAAGTAAAAGTTCAGTTTAACCGACACATAAGATATTTTTTTGTTCATAGTATAAAATGCCAGTGATACGCAACATATTTAAGAAAGAACCAATTACATTGTCCATGGGGTTATATTTGCAAAGGTTTTATTCGAAAAGTGTGCAGATACCGCGAATAGACTACAAGCATAATGACAGTGATTGTAGGTTATTGGTCGGTGTGCGGGTTGCAGGAAACAGACCTGTCGCTGAGGGACACCGCAGGGCTCTGCCTGCGCAAGGTCGCGCCTGCTCTCTGCAACAGGTTCAAGGACAACGCAGAGGTCAGGGAGTTCCTGGTAGACCACACAGTTCTGCTGCTGGTGCGGGCCGGGATCAGGGACAAGAACGAAACTGTTCGCTACGAGGCGGTGGCACTGCTGGGCGAGATGGTGAGTTGCTGCCCGTGTTTTAGAAGTGCATTTTATTAGGAAAAAACACCCCATTTTTCCTAGTATGAAACTTTTTTTATTACAGATTTGCTTAAAAAAATACAGTAAAAACTTTAAGATGTTTTTGAAAGGGCTGAAAAAATAATGCTTATTAACCAGAAAAACTTTAAAAAAGGGTCAAATTACAAATGTGCAGATAGACAAGGTGCAAAATTATTCAACTTATCAAGCAGGAAAATATCTTACGTGGGGCTCCTGAACAGGGTTTCACTAAGTGTATAATTACTTTGTATTAAACAAATTAAGGCCAGTACTTTGGCACAAGTAGTACAGTAATGAGTGGATTTTGTGTGTGTGCATGTGTGTGTGTGTGCATGCGCGTGTGTGCATGTGCGCATGTGTGTGCATGCACACGTGCGTTTATATATATATATATAATATAACTATATATGTTTTGTATTGTTAAAGGGCAAGCTTCTTAAAAGAGCGTAGTATCACTTTCATGTGGAATTTATTTATGTTTCACCGTAACTTATTTTTTAGATCAAATATATGAAAACACACAGGGCATATCTTAAATACTTAAGTCCACAATATTTTGACAGTGTTATTTTGGTTGCATATAAAGATGAACTCTTTTGTGATCTGGTTGGCACAATGGGTCCTGTGGTAGACGCTACTCCCCTGCCTCATCAGCTCACGTAAGGAGTGCCGTGAGGGAGCCGCAGTGACCAGGATTCACACAGTGGCTCGGCAAGCAGTGAGCTGACGAGGTGATTACAACAGTGGCAATAGACCACAAGTTGATGCCCCTGCAGCGGCTCAGAGGAATAGCTGGAAGGCTAAGGTTATTTGTTCTTGTGGAACAAAGCCGGATAGGCTGGGAGTTCCCAGATGAGTGCGGACTCTGTCTGGGAGGGAGACACAGGCTGGAACTTCCCCAGAAACTGAGCACTCCAGCTGTGTGCGAGAGGCAGAGGAGTTGGGAGTTCTCGCGACCATGTGGACGTCCTCCTTGACCCTTGTCCGCCCTGGTGGAGGATATATAAGGCGAAATGACCAGAGGTGGAGTTTAGTTGGTTTTGCATTTGCAGTCTGTCAAGTTGGACCAGGCAGCAGTTACGTGAATGTTAGTCTTATGCCAAAACTCTTGCAAGCTGGATCGGATGATAGTAATTCAAGTAATACGTTACGTGACTTTTCCGTTGGTCAGTCATGTTGGAACTTTGTCAAGTTGGACAGATTGTGCACAGGAGGGATAGTAGTATGATCATGCCTGTTTGGAATCATGTGTGTATACGTCTGGAAAAGAGGCTCAACTGTCTGCCACAGAAAATAGACTCGTCATCGTTCTTTGGAGTACTAAGGCGGACAAATCCTTGATTTTTCAGTGGCTAACCCACAGAAAAATTAGTGAATTGTGATCCACTGTGCCTGTATTCTTTGCATGGTATTTTGCATGTGCTGAGGAGAGAATTTCCTTGTGTACAGGTTGGTAATAAAAAATTATACATTTTTGTTTACAATGGATACATAATTAAACTACACGTAAAACTAAGTATGTTAGTGGAGGAACAATGTTCAATTGGAAAAATATAATAAGCATGTGATTATTATTAATTTAATTAGTGATGTACCAGCTTGGCAATTACTATTAATTGTTGATACGACACCAGCGATGTCGCATACATATATAAGCCTCAGTCTGTGATGCTCCTGCTGCTCGTTCCACCTCTGTACCATTCCTATTCACAAGCGAGTCAACTCCTCGCCGCCTGAGAGATGAGCAGTCCATATGACGCTGCACTCCACTCTAAGTGGGTGGACCCACCCACTCGCTTGCCTTGTCCTGGTGGCAGGCACTGAAGATGCACACTTGCAACACATCAGTGGAGACTTCCCCCTCCATGCGGCCAGCTTCAGCCACCCATCTCTCGCAGGTATCTACTCTTATGCACGCCCTCCAGATTAGGCAGTTCGCGAGCAGGTCTGACTGGAGCATCACCTGCAACTCTCACTATCTCGCCACGCTTGCGGTACTGCTTGCCTTCAGCAGTAACAGTATAACTTAGCCATAGTATGTTACTATTGTCAGCATTTGTGTTTTCAACACATAAGGCAGTACCTCTTGTCGCGTAGCCTTCTCCATTCGCATAGAGTTTGGCCACAGGCCTCATCTGTGCAAGGCTTGGTTTTACCAGTCACTCTTGACCTCTCGTCTACCATCAGCTCGTTGTTGCCCTGCGGCAAACAGCTTGGCAAACTTGGTCCCTCATCATCAGACGTTAGCGAACACAGGTCGGAGATACATGTATTTGTTACTTCCTCCTGACGGAATAAAACAGATATCTACCAAGTAGCCTCTTTTTGGCCACTCTTTCTCTTTCGCCTCCCTTACCTGCTTTGCGCCTGTGTGCATATTCATTCATCTACTTCTAGGTGCACGCACCACCAGTGCAATAGAGTATCAAACCAAAGGTCCCCACTGAAGGAGGCCCCCACCTATTGTCAAAGTTTTGTTAGCTGATTGCTGGTGGTAGTGTCACCCTCCTGGTGCCACTGAGGCAAGGGGGGAGAGAACCCGTGTCTGAGGCTCCTGAGGCTTGGGGAGAACAAACACGTTGAGACATAATGACTTTCAGGCTACAAGCTGCTAACGCCTCTTACTTGAGAGCCATGGAGTCCTTACGTGGGGAATGCTGTGAACCCAGAGGGGCAGTTAAGGTCAGTAGCAGGTAGCGCCACTCACTCAACTTCACACCGAGGGGAATCAAGGGGCCTTCTCCACAAACCACCATAGGTCTGAGCGCCATCCCTCGTGAAGCGCAGAATAGTGTCCTTCCTGGGTATACCACACCAGATCTATCTTCTCCCACGCTGCTACGTAAATTTGAACAATGATAACGGCCCTACCTGCACTTCTAGAACACCCACTAAATCCTCTAAATAGTAATACCCTATTCGTTTCTTTTGTTTTACCCTTTGATATTTAACGTAACATCATTCTTACTGCCTAGCTGTGTACCTACAGCTAGTTTCCTAATGCCATGCCACCGAGCGGGCCAGAAAAAGGCTGCTAAGATCGCAAGTGCCCAGGCTACACAATCTGGTGAACCATAGACTAAACCCCCCAGGGTGTATACACGGTAGAGCACGAAGAAGCCACCATCTTGCGATGAGCCACGTCCGTCGTGGTGCACAGCTGGAATTCTGTACCTGCTCCACCATCATCAAAAGACACCTGGTACAACCTTCTGAAACCAGTGTCACCTCTTCCTGCCATGGCCCCGAAACAGGCATCACCCATAGTTACACGGCCTACGGGCGCACCTGTAGCCGGGCAACTCTCATTTATCACCACTCTGCTTGCTACTGCAAATATCAGGACCTGTCCCTGGCTAGCCCCTTCACTTAGCTCCTCCAGCCTCAGTCTGAAGGGTTATCAGGCTGCCAGCCTGGACACCAGGATCCCGAAAGTAATAAGGTAATAAACCTAGTTAAGGAGACTTCATTTTCCTGGTTTCTACGGGGGACATTGGGGCCCATTCGCTTTCGTTGTCACCACATTGAAAATTAAGAAGGCATCATTGTTTACAGAATTGTTTCACCACGACGGTTTATTGTCCTGGGCTGTATCAGATTGTTTGTGTTACCCGCAGGCCCGAGAGTGTGGCGACCTTCACCCAGTGCTGAGGGATCTGTCGAAGCTGGCAAACAAGCTGGACCCGGAAGTGGACTTCTTTGAGAATCTGCAGCACCTGCAGTCACACAGGAAAACAAGAGCCCTGCTGAAGTGAGGACACTTAGTCTTGGGTGGACCTTGCATATGTGTTACGTCTCTGTCAAGGCTGGTTGTTCTCTATGGACGGTTTTGTGGGTTGCAGATTCTGCAGCGTTGCAGCCAGTCTTGATAAGCCGCCTAACCCACGAACACTCACACAGTTCATCCTTCCTCTGGCCTCCTGCTTCCTCTTGTCTGAGAAGTATGCCACCAAGAACAGTATAGTTGATGCTGCCATCCAAGTAAGTGCTGTATTAACATAGTTTATTGCTGGTTTGGTGGTCAAATGTTACAAATTTGTAAACATTTTTGAACATGACAAACATTTAAATTAGTAAAAAATATTAATTTTAACGTGTTGAATTTAACTTTATAAGTGTGGCTGCATTTATGATCATATTTGTGAGGAGATAAACTTCACAAACGTATTATTGTGTATTTTAATTTCAGACAGTAGGCACAGTTTGCCGTCTTCTGCCATGGCACCAATATGAAACAATTCTTCGATACTATCTTACAAAGTTAAGAACTTCAGTGGAATACCAGAAGCAGCTTGTTCGTATTGTCGTGGCTGTACTGGATTCTTTCCATTATAACTTGTCCCGAGCACAAGTTATGGAAGGAAAGCATGGTTTGATTGTAACACAGTCGGTACAGCCTCAGACCAAAGCAGACTCAACAGCTGACAAAACAGATTTGGAAGGTCATACAGAGCAGGAGTTGATAACAGAAGAGTTAACGGACGAAGAGAAACTTGACTCTGCATTGGAGGAGTCTTCACAAGGTGATGGGAATGTTGATGTGGAGGGAACAGAGAAGGTAGATGCTGGCAAGCCTCAGGAACCTGCTATCACCCGGCAGACGGTTCTGGCCCGGTCAACAGCGGGGCGGGTCATCCAGGTGATCACGTCCGGGCTACTGCCGCAGCTGCAACGCTGCATGGCCCAGCGCACGCAGGTCGACAAGGCACACAAGGTGAACAGGAAGTATGCGGGCCCAGACAGGGATGAGGAGGACATCCTCAGGGTTCCAGTCACTCTGGCTGTCGTCAAGTTGCTGCAGAGGCTGCCCAGCTACATGATGGATAACTACTTACCAGGGTAAAGACACCTGCCTTGCCATCTTGCCAACTCATATTTTTATTTGGTCTCTGTTAGTAATTTTTCATTTACTTGCCAGGGTAGTTACTTAATAACTATAGACCTGAAAAATTTTCCAGTAGAGTGACCCATAGGTTTGATTTCATGGTCCCATGTACATTCATACAGTTATCAATCTTATTGATTGCATGCTGTCGCAGTGGGAGGCAATAGTTGGAGCTGCATATTGTTGGTTGTTTATTACTAGCTCTGGGTTCTGAAGGAAGTGACAGCCTATGTGTGGACCAATTGGAAAATTTTACAAACATATGAGTTATTGAATTCTAGTTTGTCCTGAAATGAATCCATGAATTATCATGTCTCTGTTAATAAAATAACATTAGTATCTTCTTATTGCCTTTGAAGCAGTGTAAAAAGAGAGGGAGAGAAATAGAGACATGTAGGGAGAGACAGAAATAGCAAGAGATAGATAACGAGAAATTACTAGAGATAGGGAGATAGCTGTAGAGTGAAAGATAAAGGTAGATAGAGATAAATAGATGTATAGAAATAGAACACAATAGGTGTGTGTGTCTATATATTTGTGTGTGTAGAGAGAGGTGGTAGGGCAAGGGTGGGGGAAGTGAGAAGGGTCGGAGTTGGGGAGAGAGATGGGACTGGAAAAGGAGGAGGGGTATAGTGAGGCAGAGATTTAGAGAGAGAGAGAGAGAGAGAGAGAGAGAGAGAGAGAGAGAGAGAGAGAGATAGATAGAGAGAGATAGAGAGAGATAGAGAGAGAGAGAGAGAGATAGAAAGAGAGAGAGATATAGAGAGAGAGAGAGATAGAAAGAGAGAGAGAGAGAGAGAGAGAGAGAGATAGAGAGAGAGAGATAGATAGAGAAAGAGAGAGATAGATAGAGAGAGAGAGATGGATAGAGAGAGAGAGATGGATAGAGAGAGAGAGATGGAGAGATGGATAGAGAGAGAGAGATGGAGAGAGAGATGGATGGATGGATGGATGGATGGATGGATGGATGGATGGATGGATGGATGGATATATAGATGGATATATAGAGAGATAGAGAGATAGAGGGAGGTAAAGGTAGGTAGGGATGTAGAGAGGGAGAGATGGGTGGTGAAGTAGGTAGAAGTAGAGATAGAGGTAGAGAGGTAGGTAGAGAATAAGAGAGAGGGATATTTTTAGAGAATGGGGATATGAGAGATAGATAATGAGTGAGGGATGGGGTAAGGGATTTTTTTTGGTGCTTAATAGCACTGTCTAGAATTTTAGTGTGGGTGAAATGAGGCATGAAGTAATGGCAGAATACCAGGGCAGGGGAAACAATGAGTGTCCCGAGAAAACCTGCTGGGCAACTGCAGTGTCTGCCACATTTCCCACATGCAACAATCCAAGTGACTCCACCAGGAATCGAACCCAGTTTGCCCGCCTTGGTGGGAGACCACCAGTAATGTGAACACTACACCACTTCAGCCTTTCAAAATCTGAGGAGGTTGGTGCCAGGCACAGATGAGTGACAGATCTGTGTTTTCTGGCTTGCGTGGAGAATTGATGGAATGTGGGTGGAGAAGAAAGTGGAATACAATGGTACTCAATAGGTAGAAGGCTTGCATACTGATCGCAGATCATCTGGATCCCAAGTTACTGCACATAAATGTTAGTCCATACAGTGTTCCTGTGTTTTGGCAGGGTCACGATGCATGACAGGAGGCTAGTGCCAAGGGAAAACAGCTGCATTACCCTACGGACATGCTTGCCATTTCCAACTAGCCAGAAGAATGGATGATGTGAGGGTGGAATATGTACAAAAAACAGAACACTCTGAGAAAACCTTCACGTCATGGTTCACTCCACTCCACGTAGGCTTAGGTTCAGTTGCAGAAATATATTTCTTTATTCTTTTATTTATGCACAAGCCATTTTTTATTTAATTTTAATTTAATTTTTTTAGTTTTAATGGCAGACATATTATGTCTTTATGACATTATTACATGCTGTTCCAGGCTTTCTGATGTCTCTAAAAGTGCTTTCCAATATTATTTTACAATTTCAACAAAATCAATTTTTCATTAGTATTTCCACAGTGGTATAAATTGGCTAATTGTGGCCACCATAGATAAGTAGGTAGCCGCTAGCATTTTAGACCAGAAACACCCATTTCCAACTATTTACAGTATATTTTTTTCAATTTTGTTTGATATTTATACTTTTTATGGGAAAAGACCCATGTACAACTTCTGTCATCATCAAGCTGATGTGTTTCGTAAACTAATATGTTTAAAAGAAAACTTTAATTTTTTTATATAGTACAATAGCCAGTGTTTAAGCCAGTATAGCCATTTTTGTTGGAATCACTTTTTTTTTTTTTTTTGCAGTATCATTAATGTGGCATATAGCTTGCTGGTTTTATGTTTGAATTAGTTTGTATGTGATATTAATAAACTATACATGATTGATGTACATATTCAGTTAGTGTATGTATAGTACATCAGTATCGTAAATGTGCATAAAAACAGTTGTTCAAATATGAAACCAGCACTCATGCAAGGAGTTCTGTGCCCTGTTCACCATATAAAGACAGTGACAATGTTACGATACAGGGAAAAAACATGATTTGTGAAAAAAATTGTGATGCATACATGAAACAGCTATAATTGAACAAAACACATTGCTTTGATGAGGACAGTAATTGTACATGAGTCTTTCCCCATAAATAGCAGAAATATGGAACAAAAATTAAAAAAAGTTGTAAGTATTTGGAAATGGGTGTTTCTGGTCCAAAATGTGAGTGGTCACCCACTCTACGTATGGTGGCTGTGATTAGCGTGCTTATAGCATTGTTAAATATGCACAAAAAACTGATGAAGTTGAAATTGTATAATAACAGAGGAAAACCTTTCTATACACATCCAGAAGCATGGAACAGCACATAATGTCATAAAGACATCAGTTGTCTGCCATTTTGTTTTTTTAATTAATAAATGTAAAAAAAAAAATGACCTTATACATGAATAAAAGGGGTGAAAAATAATAAATCGAACCACCTAAGCTAACCTTACCCCCCAGTGAGCCAACTGCAGATCCCAGTCACTAGATGTAAAAGATGCAGATGTTTAAGACCCTGTGTAGTAGAGCATTTTTCTTTTAAGATAAAAACCAAATTAATAATAATAATAATATTGTAAAATTCAGTTGGATTCAAAATCAGTGGCATGTAACTAATAAGTGGTGGAGCTGTTCACTCGAACATTTGACATCATCATTAACAATATTAATAGTGGAGAAAATTAAAATATATTGCACATTTTGGGTGGGAGTGGATCTGCATCTTTTGTCTTTTCCCTAAATATTCACATTGTTTTCATTTTAGTAACTTTAATACATAATTCACATATATTTAAAGTATTAAAATCTTTGGCATTGGTCATATTTAAGGATGTTCAATGTTCATGCAAAGCATGCCATTCTAATAAGGAAATTCAGCATGAGTTAGTAAAGCATGCTCTGTTACTAACCCAGGGTAATAATGAAGCTGTGTACGTTCCTGAAGTCGCGCATGGACAGCATCCGACGGATCACACGGGAGACCTTGCAGAAGATAGTGGTGACGCTGGGACCAAGGTACTTGGGCATGGTAGTACGGGAGATGACCTCGCTCCTCACCAAGGGCTTTCAGGTTCACGTGCTCGTGTTCACGATGCACGCTGTACTGGTTGCACTGAAGAGCATGTTCACGCGTGGCGATGTCGATTCCTGCCTGCAAGACGTCTTGGAGGTCAGTTGCAAACCGCAGATATTGCTGGTAAATGTTTGTTGGTCTGGCAGTGAGGAAAGGGCACTCCATGTTAAAGTGACCTGCATAAGAGACAGGTCTATCACTCCAGCCAGCTGGAAAATGGACTAGGTGAGATGACACAGGGTGATGAAGGTGGGGGAGGAAATTTGAGAGTTCCAAGGAAACCCCTTCATCGTGGCAGCGTCCTCCACACTCCCCACAAGAACCCCTCGTCCAAAAATATCTTGCCTGCCGTTGTCTGGGATTGACCCGGGGACCTCAGATGTGGGTGGCCAGTGACCAACGAGCTAGCCATGAGTTCAATGCAATCAAGCAGATGGCT
Source organism: Dryococelus australis (assembly GCA_029891345.1). NCBI lineage: Eukaryota > Metazoa > Arthropoda > Insecta > Phasmatodea > Phasmatidae > Dryococelus > Dryococelus australis. The sequence goes on from CM057008.1 coordinate 31,374,997, forward strand.
GAAAAATCCCAAACAAGGTCTAACCTGACTATTCTTCGGAAATCAAACTCAAATTGTCAGTATTTATTTATTTAAAGCCATTGTCCATTGGACTATGACATTAACCTCCATCAATCTCGTGGTGTAATATAGTATATTCGTGGTTTCTTCACAATTTTTAAATCAAACCTTTCAAAAATCACCCATGTATGCCGTGTTTGGGTGTTTCCTAAATACTGTATATAGCTTATCACGAGCATTTTATACTGCCATTAGCATAAAAATACCTTATTTTGGTCACATTGAACTTTTACTTATATGTTATTTATAAATTATAGTATTTATTTTATTATTAATATGCATAAAAATAGAGAGAAAATAGATATGTTTGTAATACCTATGTAATAAGGAATATCCCCTTTGCAAAATTTGATTACACTGAGTGCACACGAATGCCGGTGCGTTGTCCCTTTCGTGTAATTTTCTAGACTTAGTTAAGCTTTGTTTGCGTTATGCGGAGGAATATGCAGGAAGTAGAACCTTAGCAGGGCTTCTGAAAAGTTGAAATACAGTATTTTGATTACTCAACTTTAGCCGATATCGTTACAATATAAAATTCAATAATCAAATCGGAGTTTTTTTTTGTTTTTTTTTTTTTTTCGGGAATATATATGTATATATATATATATATATATATATATATATATATATATATATATATATATATATATATATATATATATATATATATATATATATATATATATATATATATATATATATATATATATATATATATATATATATGATAGCTCGGACATGTGAGGGGGGAGGCAAGCTGCTGTTTAGGCAACAGGGTCTCCTTTGTTTCACGTAAAGCCACAGGTGTGGTATAGTAGAATCTGAATACCAAGTACATGAAGGACTTCTCCGGTTTTTACACCTAATTCTGAAAAGTACTGTATACAGAAATATATATATATATATATTTTTTTTTTTTCCCGGAAAGTCCTTATTCTATATAATTACCAGTGTTTTTTTTTTATTTAGCTTGTATTCAATTCTTTTGACTGAACTGAGTAATGGGGTGAGATCAGACTTGAGACACTTACTTTTCTTGCATATCGACTTTCTTTCTAAATTGCAGAATGTTGTTTATTCTATAGCAGAATCTTGTTTTCTCAGTAGCAGAATTTCTGTTCCCATATCGCAGAATCTCTCTTCTCCTATCGCAGAATTTATTGTATTTAGTGTGCAGAAATCACTTATCCCTAATTAGCTGTTATGTTCATCAAAATACTTACTTTAAAACAAAGATTTCTGTTTTTATTAATGATTTGAGAGCACTTTTTAGAGTTAAAAATAAAGTGTATTTAACTATTTTTATTAAGAATTTATTTGTTTGTATTTATGTGTGTGTGTTTGTGTATGGATGCATACGCGTGCGAGCATGATTGCATGTGGGCGTGATTGTGTGTGCGTGTGTGAGATTGGTGTGTATGTATACAAGGATTTAAAATTGTAATTTTTTGGAAAAAAAAAATACACAGCTCTTTTGTTTCTTCTTTGCTAGGTCTGCAAAAAGGATCTGTTTGGTGCAGTAGCTGAAGAAAAGGATGTGGCACAAATAGTTAACAAAACACATGAAGCCAAGTCCGCAAAAAGCTATGACATGTTTTCTATATTAGCACAATACATATCTGAAAACTGTTTTACAGATCTGCTGATGCCACTGAAACAGGTATTGACTGTATACAGGTCTCTTAAAAGTAATTTTGGTGTAGTGTATGTAAATGTTACATATTTATGAAGAAGAACTCTTTGTAGCCATAAGTATTTTACAGGTTTGTAGCCCTTTAGCATTTTTTTTTTTTTTTAGTAGATTAAATACAGTTTCTATTTTATGATAAAGATAGTACTTATTCAACATAGTATTTAGTAGCGGTGTAAAGATTGAAAGGATTTGATGCATTATTTGTGTGCTGATGAATTGGTTTTGTGTGTGGGTGTGGGTTCATTTGCGTATACATGGAAAAAATCATTATTATCGAGATGTGTTTTTTGAAAGTGATAGGGGAAGCATTTTATATTTCATGCGTATCGAAAAATAGGTTTATAAAAATCATAAAGAAATAAATAGTGATCTCTATTTAGTAATTGATATAAAAGAAAATATTTTGTATGAAATTCTGCCACATAACATTTAAACAGTGATGTACTTACTGAGTTAGGTGGCACAATGTAAACCATTAACATTGCCTGCAGGACGACCAGCGTTTAATTCACAGTCTGGTGATTTTGATATCTGTGTTTTTCTTGATTTTCAGGGGTTTTTTTTTTTTGCAGGGTTCTTTTGTGTTTAAAGGTCTTTCCCCCCCCCCCCCCCTCTCTTGCCTCTGGCTGTCTTGTCCGCCGTGAACACACCGGCTGTCACTGACCTCTGCACATGGTGTCCACACAACATTCAAAATTCAATATATTATTTTCTTTTTCAGTGCTTTTTAAAGTTTGAGTACAGCACACATTCTGTGTCAGATTACAATCAATTATATACTGTATTTTGTGATGTTATATTATTTGTTTAAAAAAGTTGAGGTAAAATTATTTTTAATGTTTTATTTACAGTAAAAAAAAATCCCATTTTTATTGTCTTTATTAGTTAAACAATATTCACAGATGTTGTACAGTTCTCATTGCACACTCAACATGAAGTTTAATAAGGTCAGAAGTTGTATTTTATTGATGTGCATGCATGGGTTATATGTATTACAGCTTTCTGTGTAAAAATTACATATTTAAATAGCATTTAATTTTTTCAGGTACTGTCGTCATCTTTTTCACACAAAGTGGTTTCCAAAGTTTCAGAATGCCTGCGTCACATAGTTGCTGGCTTGACTGAAAACACTTTCGTTTCTGTAGAATCAGTTGTGATATTCATGTACGGAGTCACTTCAGAAACTATTCCGGAACTGTCCATGGAGACCCGGCAAGCGGGACCTGTGACGCAGAAGGGAAAGCTCTTAGTGCAGCGTCCAGATAGTTACATCATTCCGTTGGCCCCGAGGAGTAGGTATGGGGCCCTCAACACCACTGCCAAGAATTCTGCGCAAACAAACGCACACATCCTAGTGGAGTTTGGACTGCAGTTGCTCTACACTTTGCTGAAGAAAGAGAAGCTGCGCTCTGGGGACTTCAAGGCACACATTGATCCAATTGTTCCCATTCTGTGCAGGTGTTTAGAAGGAAAGCATGTCAAGGTAGGTCACCCAGTCTGTGTGTCTGGCTGGACGTATTCCACTGTCTTTGTTCTTTTGTATCTTTTGTATTAGATGTTTCATTGAAATATTTGGTTTGGTTAGATATGTGAAACGACATGTTTTTGTCCATAATTTTTTCTCCTACATTATTTATTGTAATGTTTGATTTGTGTAAACATGAGAAATATTTAAATGAATGGTATGAGGTCAACTGGGAGATTCAATATGCATTTTCTCAGAGGTGAGGTGATAATATGATACCTAGATTGCGTAGTCTGTGATAGCTCGGACATGTGAGGGGGGAGGCAAGCTGCTGTTTAGGCAACAGGGTCTCCTTTGTTTCACGTAAAGCCACAGGTGTGGTATAGTAGAATCTGAATACCAAGTACATGAAGGACTTCTCCGGTTTTTACACCTAATTCTGAAAAGTACTGTATACAGAAAATGCATTTAATAGTATCACAGTTGATAGGGAATTGAAAGCTGTACTTTGTAGTGAAAAGTACTTTGAAGTAATTTTTAATGCAAATTGAATGTATATATGGCATGTGTGATGTGGTTTGTAACTTGAAGCACTATGGAGCGTGCAAAGGGTACTGTTTTTGGATCCATCCTGTACTTAGATACCGTTGGCGAAGGACCGAAGCAACTCTGGTTGGTAGGTTGAGGGATTGAAATCTCAGATGCCAACATTTACAGATGTACACTAAATCGAATATTCATCTACGGAGTCACCATAAAGGAAAAGCACACAAGACCCGGGCTAGCTTGAGAAGGAGTTTGACCCACGCTGGGGGGAGAGACAATGAGAGGGGTTAACTTGTGGTGTGAGGGGCTTTGGTGACTTGGGAATACTGACCCCTATGAACACCTTGAATCTTAAGTGTACTCTTCTACACTGGCATGTGCGAGTAGATTGGGTGGCCTTCAATCTCTTATAAGCGAGTTTTGCATAGAACATGCCCTGGGGCAAGAATTAAACACACTTTGGTAAGGTGCCAGCGTAGATAGTAAGGCGAGTCGGTTTGTGTAATGGTACAAAGTTTTCAACATTGGGAAGCACACCATTACGTCAGGAAACGCAGGCTTTGGAGCTCTCCTCTGCTCTGTAGGTGCTGCTGCAGGGGCCGGCTGAAGAACAGCGGCGAACTCTGGTTGCGGCTGAGAGGTGCTCTGTAGGTGCTGAAAGTGATTTGTGTTGGTCTAGGACAGATAGTAGTGTATTCAGGGGAGAGAACTGACTGCTCTATGCCTAATATCTCTGTACTGCTATGCAGAATAATTGAATACTCAAAGGAAATACGACCCATCGTACGGGTCGATAATTCAAGCAATGAAAAGCCTTCTTGACATTCACTAACAACACTATTTTGTGAATTTATTTCTGACTCTATTTGATGTAGTTCCTGTTTAAGACGGTTTCTAACTCCTCTTTTATAATTCTTTGGCATGAGGCCCACTAATCAAAATTACTTCTGCATCAAAATTAATAAGCCACACAAAACAAAATGTATGTGACGTGAAGCTGGTTATAAGGAACGGCCCTACAGTGTACATCCTGATACACGACAAGTCCTGATGCATCTTGTTGATTAACCACATCTGGCCAATTCTCAAGCCCGAAGGATTATACAACAGAGCACGTGAGCAGCCACAATATCAAGGTGTATTGAGTTCGTAGTGAAGGGCTTCCCCGAAGATTAGCCACTGCAATATCCTGAGTATTACCTTGGTTAAACTCGGAATACCACTACGTGTTACTTGTATTTGCCATTTGTCTATACGCATTGCCCGCTTTACTTCACGTACACAAGTAAAGAAAGAATTACTATTATTCAAATGCAAAATCTAAATGAGAAATTACTGTCGATTTTACTGCACTAAAGTATACAAGGGATTAAGGGTTGCTAAATCTAACAAGTAAAAAATTGTAAAGATTCAATGGGTTTTGTGGTTTTAATTAATCCACATAAGAAATTACAGTAAAGCAAAATAGTAACAATTATACTATTAGCAAAGATTTCTATCATACGTTACTTTACTGCTGAATAAAATATAATATGAATTTAACTGCGGAAGACAAAAGTATAAATACTAGGCAAGTCGGGCAAAGGCTACCTGTTACATTTACGTTACGTTCAAACACTTGGCGATTAATTAAATTAAAATAAATTTAATTAAAAAGCTAACTAGCCATGGCTCCTAGCTGAACTATACGGGGTATGTCCAGAAGGGACCTCACAATGTGTAACTGGGTTACTCTACTCATGCGGTAGAGTGGCCTGGCTAGGGCCTTAAGGGGCTATGTCGTCGTGACCTTGGAGTTACCTGGTCGGTGCATGGATTAAGGAGAGGTTAGGTCGACGTAGGAGGTACTCGATGTCGATGACGACTGGAGGCGCTGCTGAAGACGTCCTTCAGGGGAAGATGGCCTCTAGAAAATCATCGGCGCAGGTGTAGGACTACTGGTCATAAGTCTGGTGCCCTCAGCCTTCACAGCCTAGAGGATGATGCAAGACTAGGTTACTGCCGCAGTATCCAACTCCGGCCTTCGCAGCCTCTTCAGGAGTGGATATGCGACTCTGGCGAGCCACCTCGAGCAACTGCTCAGGTGTGGGCTGACTCGTCTTTTATAGTGATCTCTGTCGATTATGGGTGCTTTGAGGGATGGGGCTTGTGATGTCACATGCATGGACTATGGATGCCTTATCTCACCTCTTCGTTAAGTGCCTTAGCTGCAGAACTTCCAAACTAAGGGCGCTCGAGTAGGCCGTGGCCCTCTGTAGTTGGGTTGCATCTCCAGCTGTGCCAAATTCAAATTCTTCTGCTGGCGAGTGCGCTGAAGTAAATAACTTTGGTGTGGGAAGAGCGATGACATGATGGTTTTCAGGAGCATGGGGTTGAAGTGTGTTGAGGCTCTGTCAAAGTCGTGGAGTTCCCCGTGTCCTGCTTCCAGTACTGAGGGTTGGACGAGCCCATGAAACCAACCATCTCGGATGGGGCGAAGTCGTGAATCTGTAGTGCGCTCTATCTAGTGCGGATTTCGTCATGCGCCAAACTTCCTCCTCCTCTTCGCTATGGTCATCCCTGAGAGGTGGGAGGTTGAATGACTATTCTCCGTGGATGTGGTGCTGGTTAGGTGGCTGTGTTCACAGGGATTAAGGCAGTTGGGGATTGGGAATGAGAATGGGTGGCTACCTTTAAGACTAGCGTTCTAGTGGCTTGCTTGGCACCGGGGTTTCCTGGGCACTGGTGTAGAGCTGCCCTTATCTTCGGCAGCGTTCTGGGTAGTAGTGTTAAGGAAGCAGAGACGCTCGGGGGCTCCCTCCAGGGAAGTGGATTGGACAGTGAAACCTTATTGGTACAGGTGTGAAGGACCTGTATTCAAAAGTGGGCTCCAAGCACAGCAGTACAGAAAACGGAAACGTTCGTGTGACAGGTGGCAGTAGGAGGTATGATCTCCTCTGACCACAATTCAAGATGTACGCCATCTGTTCATATTCAGTATGATGTTTTCGACGAGCTCCTGAGGATCGTAGCCTATTCCTCTTGTAGCGTCGATTGCAGCTGTGGACTGTGGAGTTGTTGCTGGTGGCCAGCGACACGCTGTCAGGCATCCCACTACAATGTCCAATGCATGTTCAATTTTGGATTTGAACATGCACATAGTTTTGAAGTCGAGTAGTTACTAGTAAACATTTCATTTCAGTTGTATATAATTGAAATAACTATATCATTTTATTCATCACAAAGTAGACCGTTGCCTGACAAATAATACATACATCTGCAAGTGCAGTATATTATATACTTTTTACAAGATTATGTACCGTTGATTGAACTTAAAAAGTGTGCTTCTAAATTTAACCATTAATAAACAATGCAATACATATGTCTGTGAAATATGAAAATATGAGAGAGATAACATTGTGACAAAACTATGATAATGTGTATGCATTATAGCTGTAGAGAAAAATAGAGGTAAATTTTGGCCATTAGAAAATAGCTCAAAGTTCTTTGCAATAAAAATAAATGCTTTATTGGGAAAGGGAGCTATTTCCTTGGTGTTGCAGTTTTATTTGTAGCAATCATCCAGTTTTATTTTTAGTGATCGTCATTGTTTACGACATGCATGAAGCAGTGAAGTTTGATAAGCGTATTTTCATGGTTGTATTGGTAGCATATTCTGCAAATGCTGTGGTTCAGCACTTATGGTTGCAGTTCAATTACAAAGACTTTTTGTGTTGTTAGTGCAAAATCGTGGTAACATAACCTTTACATGCCTATATATTTGGCTGCAAAAAAAAATAAGTAGAAGAAATAAATGTAATGCTTTGTATTAAAAGTTTTGGTTCTTGTTTACGAACAAGTTAATAACATACCAATTTAAACCACCTCACTCAAATTTGATGATTGTTGATTGGCCGCCACATCAATGGAAGAAATTCATAAAAACAATCGGTTAGAATAAGTGTTCAAATGAATGACTCCAAGTGAGAAGGTATATAATCTTAAGCTAATAATCACTTGAGACAGGAGTGTAAATTATTCACAATACAATTTTTGAAGAATATATTTGGAGTTTGAGTGTGGATAATATGTAAATTACCGTTCGCAATTATTTGAACTTTAAAATTTTTGCGCACTCCTATATATGACTGAGCTGTGGGACATGATGCTGCATATTTAGTATCGTGAAACTCTCGGAGTATATTCCATTCCGCTTGTAAAGTACTTGTTATCAATTCCTTGTTTCTCTTGCAGTTGACCATGCTCTCTCTCCAATGCTTCCGCTGGGTACTGAAGATGGACCTACCTTCAATGAGGATGAATGTCAGCAAAGTGGCAGACAGCTTGTTCACCATATTGCATAAATATGCTGTCGCAGGACTTAGCAAAGGAGACAATTTTACCCTTGTTGTCTCTGCATTTAAGGTTACCGACTATATAAATTTTTTTTTTTTTTTTTTTTTTGTATAATTCTAGTAGTTTTGCGATAGTATTTAACTATCAGCCTTTCCTTTTAGTATTGCTAATTTTGTTTAAACATAGCAATCATTTAAACATAACATCATTCTCTGGTCATGATTTTTTTTATTTGATGGATTATTTTATAATTGGTTGGTTTTCTTTCTTGATTCTATTTGCAGCCCTTTATAAAATTATGTTTCGTGTCTTGCTTCATGGGATTTAAATAGTAACAGTGGCGGTCCTAAAATACGTAGTACTTGATTTTATGAACTAGTCTGGTTTAAAACCAGGCCAAAGTTTTATTTACGAGTAGTGTTGCAAATCAGCAATGTGTCATTTCCACTTCTTTTTTTTTTTTTTGCTGTGTTTCTTTCTTGGTTTGGTTCTGGTTCGTAAAAATTTGTTCTCTGTTCTTGCTTTTTCTATCAAAAGTGAATACTCTGTAACTTTTTAAAAATCTGGATCACCTGTGATCTCTGTATTTTTTTTAGAGATGAAATTGTATGTCCCATTTTCAATGAATGAATACTAAAATATTTGTGTTTTTAAGTTTGATGTTGATTTTGACTCGCCCCAAGAAATAATTTTTTCACAAAATTGAAAATTTGCATAGAATTTGTTTGCAAAATTGTGTTTGAGTGACATGTGCTATTTTTCTGACGATAAATTTTACATATAAATTATTATTATATGTATACAAATTTGGCAGGAACAGTGGTGGTTGCTGTTATAAATAAAGTCAAGGAACCAAGAACCAATGACTGGATTCGACCCATACCTATTGCAATTGTTATCATGATATAAAAATATTATTTTTAAACCTCCTTTCCAGTGCGCTGATTTTCTCTGCCTTTATTCCACTGCTTTGTAATATCTCTTTAATTTTTCATTTGTAATATTTGGGCTTGCCAAACACTTTAGAATTAAGATTTGATGACCAGCTCCATGTAATATTAGCCTCATTCCCTCTTACTCCATTCATGTTGATCATAATCCCTTCATGTTGACCTAGATGACATGAATGTCACAACATTCGACTTTGATTTCATCCATATTTACCTTGAGTCAGTTTCTTCCGAGTCCACTCGTCCTTGTCAAGTCTGTTTCTTCCTACCCTGATTCTGATTTTTCTGTTCATAATTCTGTTTCTTCTGTCTCTGATTCCATTTTGTCTATCCATAATTCTGTTTCTTCTGTCCCTGGTTCCATTTCGTCTGTCCATAATTCTGTTTCTTCTGTCGCTGATTCCATTTTGTCTGTCCATAATTATGTTTTTCTGTCCCTGGTTCCATTTCGTCTATCCATAATTCTGTTTCTTCTGTCTCTGATTCCATTTCATCTGACCGTTTTTGCATTCTTGCTGATCTTGTTTGCTGATCATCCTTTTTGATCTTAATACCATTAGTGTCCAGCCAGATACCATTCATGTTAACACCGTCTGTGCTGGAAACGGCGTGCAGATCATTATTTCATGTTATACTGTGCATTAACTATGCAATTCATTAGTGGAATTTGTAAATTAAATCTGCATTTTGTTACATGTGGAGTGGAGTTGATCTTAACGTGGATAAATTTACTCACTGAGGTTTATGACATAGTTTTAACCATCAGTTAGGATGGTAGTGTTTCAAAAAGTTTTCTGTATTTTCTGTGTAGGATTTAGTCTTTGCACATGAATAGCACTCAAAATTGTTCTGTACGCAATTCTTGGTTTTCATTTCTTAATCTCAAGCAGACGTATAATTGGAGCTTTGAAGTGTATACATGGAGCATTTTTGCTAAGCTGTTCAATTATGGCTAACAGGCTTTCTCATGTTATTCCCATTTACCCAGACCTTGCATTCCATCATTACACTACATATACTTAACCTCTCTTTCTTGTACAGCAGCTATGTTCAACTCTGTCAATTTGGGGATTTAGAAATTAGGAATATAAGGTAGATGGATTTGAACGTGACTTAAAAGTGCTGCATGCACTGAATTTGGGAATCACAAGCTTGTCATTATTTGTACATAATTTTGTGTTTCGGTCTGAAAATTATGTGTATCTTTATTTAAGTTTCGTTTAAGTATTCGCCTTGGTTAGGTTTATTAAATTCAGATCATTCCAGTTATTTCTTCAAAGTGTAGATGAATACTTACACTGTAATTAAATAATTCTGTTAATTTATAATTTACTCTCAACAATTTTTTACGTAGCCCCCATTGCTATTTTTATACAAACTACAATCTTAATTTTCAAAAAACTTCTTAATTATGTACAAGATAACATGATAATCACTTATTTTCCATTTTTAACATGCTCTTCTTTTTTCAGCCTGTAGGTACCAGAAATTATATTTGGTTTCAACCAAAAGGTGTAAATAAACAACAGCAGACAGCTTTATGGAACTATTTGGTGATTTTGTGTGCTACTACACGTCAGTAAATTTCAACCCCCGTACATCTCCAAATATTAGGCCCCAATCTTGGTCATGTGGTTGATTTAGTAACCTAAATAGCAGACTCATAGCGGTTTTGAACATGGCTAGAGTTTTTAAGGGAGGAGAGAGAAATTATTTTGGCATACCAGTCTTTGAGCCATAAATTGTATTCAGTATTTGCTATTGGAATTCCTTCTCAGTATATGTATATTATAGTATCATATCATATTACCAAGATGATTGAATAACTCTTGATGCGAGTTGGCCAACGTGGACAATGTTGCACTAGCTCAGTATCCATGTAGAGACTAGGGAAACTGAATGTCCTTAACAAGGATTTTAAAGGGCATATGGGCCGACGCGGTTGAACCCTGGGGGTGTCTAGCCCTAGCTCACCAGAGCGCATAACTTAGGCACTGAGGGTTATGCTGTCCCTTTTTGGCTTGCCCGGTAATTAAGCATTTAGGAATAGCTGCGAGTACACAGCTATTGCACAGTTCGGGATGTTACGTTAATTGTATAGAGGATAAAACAAAAGAAGAGTAAAATAATTACTTTAGAGGATTTAGTGGGTGTCCTGTAGGCGCAGGCTCGACCGTAGATATAAATAAAATTACGTAGCAGAGTTGGGGTGGACAGGTTCTGGTGTCATCTGTCCAGGAAGAAACTTACTCTTCCTGAGGCTGGTGCCTTGGGATTGACCTCTGCCAGAGTCCTATCAATCAATCTGCGCCACAAGGTGCGCTTCACAACGGACGGTGCTCGGGCCTATAGCGACTTCGGGAGGACGGCCCCATTGCGTGAACAGCTACAGACCTCAACTACCCCTCTGGATTCACAGCGTCCCCCATGCAAGGCCACTACTTCTCTCAGTAAGTGGTGCAACCAGCTTGTAGCCTGAGAGTCATAGTGACCTAATGTGTTTGTTCTCCTGGAGCCTCAGAGAAAGGGTCTTTCTGCCCTTGCCACAGTGGCGCTAGAGAGTGGCGTGACCAGCCAGCACTAGACACTACAGCTCAGCCGACACCAACACCCAATATTAAATATCTGCCCATATAACAGTATCAAAACTCGTCGGAACCAATTTTGTTTTTAGCAGATGTTGAGACTGATATTTTCATTTATGCTTGGCTGTAACTCCAGAAAATAATAGGGGGGGGGGGGGGGGGCGACTTTGTAGTAAGACAGGCATAACTGCTACCCTGCTGTGAGATAATCATCTACTGGAAGTGTGTGAGGAGGAGAGTGAGATGCCACTCTTACCCCACTGTGGCCGCCTCCTGTGATAGGCACTGTAAGAGATAATCATCTACAGCCTGTATTTCAGGTCGCCAAATTACCAGCTTTGCAAGCGTCACACCGCAGCTCCACCTTGTCTTTTCATTATTTAAAATCTTTGAAAAGCAGTACAATATCTGAAATAATTACCTGGCAACTGGCAGTGCTTCAATTAAACCCTCAGTAAAATAGGGGAGTGCTGAATTTAAAAGCTATTCATATTAATGATTTTTAATTGTCTTAATATAAACAAAGTTGAATTACGTTGAGAAATGTGGTACACAACCTTGTAGATTTAATATTTATTTGATAAGTTTAAAACACATATTGTTTAACGCGCCCTGACCTAAGATTAAAAATATACTATGTACTAAAGTATTTTTTTTTGCTGCTTTTATTCTTCGAATTTGAAGAATTTATGTGAAATTAATTTACCTGTTGTTTTTTATGTTTGCTTGAAGCATCAAATGGTACATAGTATGGCACTGATTTTAACACAGATTTCCATTAGCTTTCCAAAATACTTTAGTGCTAGTAGAAGTCTTTCAGTTCATCACTCATATGTCCATTGTGTCGGTATAGGATATTACCTTTATCGGCAAGGAAGTATTGGTTAGTAACCAGTGACGCCAATACCCTCAACATGGAAATATTAAGGTGTACTGGCTCAGTATCCCTCTAGAGACTAGGTAAACAGTGTCTCCTAATGAGGATATTAAGGGGGTCATATGGGCTGACATGGTTGCCCTTGGGGGGCATCTGGCCCTCGCTCACCAGTACGTGTAGCTGGGCACTGAGGGTTATGCTATCCCTTTTATGGCCCACCCGGTGATTGGGTATTTAGGAATAGCTGCGAGTACACAGCTATGTACAGTCAGTGATGTTACGTTAAGTTCAGGGGATAAAAATAAAAGAAGAAATAGAGACTTATGGTTTAGAGGAGTTGGTGGGTGTCCTGAAGGCACAGGCACGACCGTAGATATGGTTTAAAATGATGTAGTAGCACGGGAGGGGGGAGGACAGGTTCTGGCGTGGTCCACCCAGGAAGAAAACTACTTTTCCTGGGGCCGGTGCCTTGGGGTAAACCCCTGTCCTATAGACCGATTGACACTGCAAGGTGCACGTCACGTTGGATGGTGCTCGAGTCTTTATGGACATGGGGAGAGAGCCACCTGATCCCTCTCATTGAGAAATTGAGTGAGCGGTGTGACCAGCTACAGATCTCAACTGCACCTCTGGGTTCACAGTGTTCCCCACGTGAAGGATCCTACGGCTCTCAGTAAGCGGCGTGACTAACTTATTAGTCTGAGAGTCTTAGTGACTTAACGTGTTTGTTCTCCTCAAGCCTCAGGAGCCTCAGAGAAAGGTTCTCTCCCCCATTGCCACAGTGGCGCTAGAGTGTGGCGTGACCAACTAGCATTAGATAACCAAACACTGACAAGAGGTGGAGCACCCTTCAGTGGGGACTTGGTTCGAATCTCTATCGCGGTGCTCGTGCATCAGCACGGAGAAGTAGTTGAGTGGATGTGCACACAGAAGACAAAGTGGGTAAAGGAGGTGAAAGTAAAAGAGAGTGATCGGACCAAAACAGGTTAACTGATAGATATATGTTTTATTCCGTCTGAAGGAGTTTACAAGATGTATATTTCCGACCTGTACCCACTAACGTCCGATGAATAAGGGACTAAGCTGGCCAAGCTGTTTGCCGCAAGGCGGAAACGAGATATTGATAGAAGTTCAGGGCAATAGTGGCCCCGGTACAACTATGCCAGGTGCAGACGAGGCACGTGGCCAACACTCAAAGCAAAGGGATGGCTCTGCTACAAGAGCTTGTGCCTAGTGTGTTGAAAAACACAAGTTCTGACTATAGTATCGTAATATGGTTAAGTTTCACTGTTATTCTGAAGGCAAGCATGGCAAGGTAGCGAGAGTTGCAGATATAGCTTCGAAGAGGACTGCTCGCAAATTGCTCGGTCTGGAGGGCATGCAAAGGAATAGATACCCTCGAGAGACGGGGCGAGCTAGGTTTGGCTGGAGCAGTCCGCATGGAGGGGAAAACTTACCCTGATGTGCAGCGAGTGTGTGCCTTCTGTGCCTGTAGGTCAGGGAAAGGCAAGCAAGGAGGTGGGTCCACCCACTCAGACTGGATGTGGCGTCGTGTGGATTGCCAGCCTCTCAGACAGCAAGGGGTTGACTCGCTTGTGAATAGGAATGGCACAGAGGCGAAAGGAATGGCTGCGTTTGGCGCTACAGTACACCAGGGGGATCACCAAAGGCTGAGATGTCTATACGACAGCACTCGTGGTGCATCAAGCGCCCCATGTCTGTCAGCCAACGCGCCTCGGGTGTGACTGTCCATCCATCCTGAAGTCTTGATGAGATTGCAGCTCGGGATTCTGTAGAAGACGTTGAAGATGTGACTCATCCTGCTCCCAGTCACAATGTGGTAACGGTTACGTCATAACCACGCAAAAAAAGCCAGTTTAGCAACTTGTCATAAAATTACGGTGGAAGTCATCAGACTTCAGATAGGTTGGAGTTCTGAACTCGGTCAGCCGCTCTGCTAAGACAAATCCCTGCTCTCGGGTATGTAACTGTGGTACACTTATTCATGGTACTAAGAAAAACAGGTAAAGGCATGCCTATCTGCTCCTACTCTCCTACTGATTCTCTGACGTCACCTGGTGGTCAGGGTGGCAGGCAGGTAAAGAGCTAGGCTGCTCATGTTCACACACACACACTCTCCCTCTCTCTCCCTCTTTCTCTTTCCCTCCCTCTTTCCCTTTCTCTCCCTCCTTATCTCTCTCTCATAAATCTGCCCTCTATCAGTTTACCTTATGGAATATATTGTATAGTAATCAATTATTGGTTATCTTCTGAGAATTACTAAAATGTGACAGCAATAGAAGAACTCAAATTATAGTCATCTTTAAAATAAAATAATGCTCTATTCCCTAACAAAGTTACAATTCCATAAATTAATCTGAAAAATAATTAAATAATGGCAATAAATATATCAATTAAAGATGCCATTCAACTTTCTGTGTTAAGTGTCTTGTAGACCTCTCAACCTTTTTATCCTGGGTTAGTTACCCTGCAAAGTGGCTGTGTTGGCAGGCGGTGACAGTGCTGGTACGGGATTCCAAGTACCATTGCATCAGCACAGATCAGTTGAAGACTTTACTGCTCTACGCTGAGCAAGACATACACGACTACAGCCGCCAGGCCACTGCGTTCTCGCTTCTCAAGGCTATCCTGGCCCGCAAGCTGGTTGCCCCGGAGATACACGACGTCATGAAGAAGGTTGGGACCCTGAGCATCACCTCGGAGCTTGCCCACATCCGACTGCAGGCCCGCCAGGTAACACCTGCTACACTGTCCTGCTGGTTATATTCCGCGTTAAGTTGGGCAGTGAAAGGCTTGGTTCAGAACTTGATTGCAAGATTTTGTTTAGTTTTTTATTCCTGTACTCTGTATCAAGATGTACTCAATAAATTATTATTTTTTTGATGTGAATACGTCTTTAAATTTGCATCCATAGTGAGAGGCAATCCAGAAAATCGGAGAATACAGTTTGGCATTGCAGCTCCGAATCTATTATCTACATTCAAAATTCAATCAGACCGCTCAATTACTAAGGAATCAAAGAATATGTGTCGTTGAACGAGGACTGTAAAGCATCATGCCCCGTCTCATAACTTCCACGTAGCATAACTTTTGACTAAGGGAAGCTACGACGCTCGTTTAGGTTACAATTGACAGCTCTCATCAAGATCAATTGATTGCATGTATAAAAATATTTGTGTGGAGTGGTTATGGTGAAATTGTATGAGTTTAATGTCAAAAATTAAGAAAACTTAACAGAATGTTTGCTTATACTCGTCAAAATGTCAAGTCGAAATACAGAAATTGTATATAGTTGGAAAGAGAATCTCAAAAGCAATCCAGAGATACCCATAAAACTCCATGTGATTGAGTGAAGCAGTGCGGGGAACATAAAAAAAAAACATCAAGGCGTCCGATCACGTCAAAGTAGACGTATTCACGCAAAACAAGCTACTGTGTCCCCAAAACAACTACGCCCCATTTTTTGCAACCAATTTTTGTAGTATCAGATTTTTACAATGGTTGAAAAAAATACTGAATCTTGTCAAATGTCAAATGTTATTTTAATGCAGATCGTAGGTGAACTTCTATTGCGTATGTAGAAAAGTTTGTGAATAAAGAGTTGTTTTGTCGGAATCTCTGTGTACCATTTGGCGACCAAGTTAGACAGAACCCATAATTGTTATTTAATATATGGATCTAAACATAAGATGGATGTCATTTTGAAATTTTGTGAATACAACTTTCATTCAGTATACAAAAATGATGTTGCTTTGGGTTATTAAAATATTCCCATATTTGTACATACAGTATTATTAATTATTTTTATTACAATATGTAACAAAATATATTTTTTTTCAATTTACATATCAAGTGAATTATATTCTAGCAACCCTGTTAAAATTTCAAGGTGGTATAGATTTATTGGCAAAATACAGAAATTGAAATTTTTTCTTTGCTAAACTGTGTTGTATAAGTCACCAGACACTCAACAAATTGTTATACTTGCAGGATTAAGATTACCAAATACAATAATGTTGCTGAAATAACCCATTTTAATTAAAACAGAGTATAGCGTTCTTTGGTAACTGACATTTCAAATTCAATCATATAATTCAGCCTTTGAATAATTCAACTTTTTTTATCACAGAATCCCTTAAAAGTTCTTAATTCAGTGAACAAGACGTACGTACAACATTATAATTGTATTTCCAGCATATTATACAAAATTGAGAAAACAATGTATTACAGTGTGTATCAACAAAATCTAGTGCCTTTCTTAAGGTTGGTTCAGTGCTGGTCCCACTTTAGTTGCTCGCAGCAAAACGAAACCAGCCAGAGGCACAAACTACTGTGCGCACACATATCCAACTTTAAAATTCCACACATTCTAACTAGGCCACCATGCTGTGAAGCGGCTTACCAAAACTTTAATTTTGATTGGTGGCTAAAACAAAATTATGAAGTTCACCAACAACATGACAGCAACCTAAAGCTTGGCTCACAACCGTCAGTCGCCCGTCCGTCAGTCAGCCATCTGTCAATTTTTTTGTCCGTCAATTGAAAGAGACTCACAACAGTCCGTCGTTTGTTGATTCGTCAGGCGAGAAAATTTTCAGTGTTACCACCCCACATCACTAACTTTCTCATGCACAGACAAATGTTTTTAATGAATGTAATAAATATATTCTCTTTCCTAACGTAATTTATCTGCACTTCCTCCAAAAATCTACAAGTCATCTTCAGTTCAATTAAAAGGTGAAATGTAAAAAAGTGAACAACTTCACTGCCTTGTGTATTTAAAAAGAAAAAAATATTCATACAAATAAACAAGTGACTGTTGTCCGACAGCCATGTTCAAGGAACGATATTACAAGGCGGTGGACCATCCGTCCATCCATTGAAGTTAAAGTTTGAGATATATTTGATGGATTGACGGACAGAAAAAAGTTGCCCCACGTTATGGATGGACGGGCGACTGACAGTTGAAACGGATGCTTGTGAGTCCAGCTTAGTTACCAAGTAATCAACTATGCCCACATGATTAACTTAAAATACTATTAATTCATACTAACATCTGTAACCTGGCACTCCATGACTCACCTCTACGTCGGCGGCATACCTAAACCATGATCAACTGGAGTAGTGACTGGCAGGGGACAACAAGGTAGTACAAAATGAACCAGCACTCAATTAAAAATTAACCCCTTTAGCAAAGACATTCAATCATGCATGTGTGGGAAGGGGGGAACAAACCGTAGTGGTAGTGGAAAGGATGAAGGGGTAGGAGAAACCAGCTGAGCATGCCCGTTACCCCAGAGAGCCTACCTGCTGAAGAGTGCGCTGGAGTGCACTTTAATGTCTAATTCTGTGCCGTGATTACACTAAACAAGAGACGTTTCCTTATTTAAGATAAAAGAAACACCTTTTGAGCTAGTGCAAAAATTGTTTTTGGCTTCTCTTGTGAGTGAGTGAAGAGATATGGGCTGCTCTTAACAGCAAGTTCTTGAGAGCCGATGAGGAGGATTAGTGAATATGAAGGGGCGGGATAAACGGGAGATCCCCGGGAAAACCTGCCGACCAACGGCATCGCCCGGCACGATTTCCACTTGCGAAAATCCACGGTTTGTCTTGGGAGGCGAGCGTGCTAATCGCTCAGCCACTGCGGCCCCCTCTTCTCATTTGCCTTTTGTTGGTCTGTCCATTACACTTAGAAATGTAAGCCTACAGAGATTATGCAGTAATTTAATGTGATTAGAAATGTTTTAAAAAATTACATATTTATGTGGAATGTATACAAATTTGAGTAAATTCTGAAATTTCAATTTGAGACCTTGACATAGTGAATTGTTTCTGTCCAAGTCTTGTAACATCAGTATCGCCATAATACATTGATGTAATACTACTATTTTAAATGTCTAAAGTATGATATTAATACTGTATAATGGATGTAAAATACATGTTTGAGAAACTAAAATATTTTGATTAGTTCACTTGTCAACATGCTTGAAACTCTGCATGTTTTGTAGTGTACAAACACACTGCAGGACAGCAAAATTCTGATTCTGATGTTCACTTTAACATATATTTCACTTTAATGTATGGTTTTCAGTTCCCACCCAAAGACTATGTGAACTATGTAAAAATATTTCATTTTAACATTTTAAATTTACATTAACTTCCGGTACAACAAAAATAATTTTACCTGGTGTCTTCCAAAATGGGATTAGTTAGACATCCATGTACAGGTTTTATAAAAAAAAGTATTAATTTTTTTAACAGTTTCCAACCTAAATTAGGTTTTGTTTACCAATATGGCACACAAAAAACATGCCAAGTCACGTTAGTTTGTTGTTTAAGTACACGCTGCAAACAACCAATTCTTACTGTTGACTCACAGTGCAATCTATCCACTTGTTTCAACGTAGATTAATGGTGTTGACATGCAGCACCATCTTGAATTCTTTTGTACATCAGAGAGTAAGCGTATAAATGGGTGGCCATTTGCATGTTTTGGTACTGCATCACATAATGCACAATATACTTTCTTATGAGAATCACTTTGTAAAATTGCTACCCTCGTAAAAATCAAAACTGACCGATTTTAGCCCAAAAGAAATCTAGAAATTATATGTCAAATTTTTTTTTTGTCCTGGGAAGGCCATAGTTAAACATTTCCTGTGTAAAACTAGAATTAGTTTTTCTTGAAATATTAATTTAAATCAATGGGCAGATGGCTAACGAATAAACTGATACTCCATAAGTGTAACCTTTTTCTCCTCTTGTCATAAAATATGTCTATTAACATGGATTGGCAGGTTTTACAAAGTGCAAAGTTCATTTTCAGATGCTTTTTGCAAGAAAAAGTAAAGAGTATCTGTTATTGAAATATTCATTTATTTTAAAAGGTCTTCAGTGTTATTTGTCGGGGTTAAGTAGTGTAATATTTTTGAAAGACAACTTCACGAATAAGTAAACAGAATGTATTAGCAAACCATGTATGGTTTTATGTTTTCAGGATGTAATTGGTTCATTTTCAAATTTGAGAAAGTACCATTTTATTCGTAATTTTTAAACATATTTATTTGTATATACATATTAATTTTCTTTAATAGTGACTAATTGTGCCCTTGTTTCCAGAAGTACGTACTTGCATTACTAAATATAAAAGTTAAGGCTATATTGATGTAATTACATTTTATAAAGTAGACAGAATGCACTAGTACTCTCAAGGTGGTTCTCAAGATTGACATACACAAACAAAAGTCAGGTGAACGCTTTTTTTACGCGGATGCACGGTCGTGCAACGTTTCACTGGCTAGACCAGCATCATCAGTCAGTGAGTGGGGGCCATCGTTCGCAGCGTAATGAAACTGGCAGAGCCAGTGAAACAATGCGCGACCGCGTATCTGCGTGGGAAATGTGTTCGTCTGACATTTTTTTTTGTGTTTCTATCCACAAATATGTTCCATGAGTACTTGTGCATTCCATCTATTTTTTATAATGTAATTAGTAACCTGGCTGCCTAATCACACCATCTCTCTTTATTGATGTATCTAAGTTATGTTATAATGAAATTTTACTTTAGTCATTCATGGTCTGTTATTGCATTATTTGCATTTGTTGACAGGTGTTCCATCAGTTTCTAATGGACTATCCCATTAGTAAGAAACTGGACCTCCATCTTTCATTCTACATCTCGCAGTTGAATTATGAGCTGCAGCCAGGACGAGAATCTGCTTTGGAGATGATACAGACCATCATCAATTCTTTTCCACTGGTATGCAGTATATAGACATCTGGGAATACTGGTTTTAAAATTCAAATCAAAATTTGAATAAATTTTTTAATTATTCATGAATTCCAAATTTTTTAAACTTAGTTTTAATCCATTTACGTATTAAAATCAAATATTGGTAGGTAGGGTATTAGAGAATGCATTTGCCATCTGTAATGAACTTGTTGATATTTTTGTGATGGATAGTTTGATGGTTTCTCATTTCAGTTTTATTATAGTTAGCTCCTCATCTGGCACCATTCACGTTACTTTGTTACAAGCACCCTCCTCCATTGTGTTCTCTCTGCCATGTATGATTCAAGCCAGACTTGTATCGAAAATAATTTGAACACAATTTTAATGGTAATTTTGGTTTTTGAAAGTGATGTTGTTCTGTTACAGCCAGTTCTGAATAAGCAAAGTGGTCTTTTCTTTGTGACCATTGGTGCTCGGTTGATGAATGACGATGCTCCAGAGTGTAGAAAGAGGGTTGCGCAGTGTATCAAGTCCATGCTTTTACGAATTAGTAAGAATGAACGTGACAAGCTGTTCGACATTGTTCTTCTTTGGCTGGAGGACAGGAAGGTAATGCTTCTAGATGACTGGTGGAAATGACACATTTGCTTTTGTAAAAAAACTTTTATTATTTCATAAGGTGTTCAGAACTTATAGTGGGGTTATAATGGATGGGATGGGTCTTGATTTAATTGAAACCAACATGAATATGTGTGGGGCAGATCTTTCAATGACAACCAGTTTTTAAGTTTAGTACTATGGAATAGAAAAAGAGAAATGAATAGGACTACTCTGAGAAAACTGCTAGCCATACATTCATCCCGTCATGAATACTTGTCCCATACATCATGCATTCACTAACAGTGGATATTAATATAGAAGTAAGTTAATCACTGAATCAAGTTTCATCGTACAGTACTAATTTTTTATTATGAGCAATTTTGGTGAATAATACTGTGTTTATTTTGACACCGGCTAACAGCCAGCAGTGCTAGAGCCCATGACGGCACACACCACGCATATGTCACATGACCTGCACGTGCACAAATAGGCCAATATTTTGAACTTTCACATAAATACTATTTTTTAGTGTAAAACGTGTTTTATATGTGTATTTGCAGGGTTGATATGTCGTTAAATGTTTTAAAGTGTTTGTTGCTATTTTAAAATTGTTTGGTTATGAAATTCAAAGTGCCCGCGGCACCGAGATTAAGAACACTGATATTCCAACGTGAATGCCGTCATAAAGAGACATTGAAATAATATGAAAAATTCATAAGAAAATTATAAAAAAGTAAAACAGTATTTAATTTAATTTGGGCCATTTTATTTCTGTAATAAAATATTTTACTCTGAGTGCATAGCACTTCTGCTTATGTGAACCCCATAGGTGGCCATGGTAGGTCCGTGCGACGCTTACCACTGGACAGTCTGTCGAGGAGAGCTGGCGAGGTAAGACACTGTCACGTACGCACTACGACTTTTGTTCACTGATGTAGGTTTCCATAGTCAATTTAGTTTACCGGTCAACATTTGCTTGCGTACGTTTTTTGCCAGATATTCCCCCAGCATTATGCTTCCGCATTACTAATTCATTTCGCCCTTGTGGCACTTTTAACTTAATCGAGGAGGAGGAGGAGAAAGATGTCGTAGAGGTTACACGAACTGCGCAACAGGCGCCATCCGCCTATGTTAGTGGCGTTTCATTGTAATTTCTGCATTATTGCTATTCCCAATTTTAAGGGCTTTGTTTTCATGTATGCGTTTGAGCGTATTTTACACGTTTGAATGATTTACGGCAACATCACGTATAAGTACGTGGCTGACTGACACCAAGTATTTGTGTAGGCCATCATTTTATTCACGGATCTATGTTCAATTTTGTCATGGTTCCGTGTAATTTTATGTAAATTGATGCTTTTTGTACTTGACCACGCAGTCATGTTAATGTTTGATTTTACTGCTATCAGGCATGTTACAAGCCTGTAATCACGTAAATCGTAAAGAGAATAAGTTTCTCAACAAGAATAATATTTTGTCTGAATTTAATTTGCAGCTTCCACAAAGAAATATTGCAATTCCACCTGCATCACATGGTCCGCTACAAACTTCATCCAGCGGCATCTGCGCCATCTAAACTTGTTTTCACGCATGTGCGTGTTTATTGTGAATACTCATCTTGTGTCCCATCTTATATATCTTGTGAGGGTTTATGTAATTTTGTAATTTGTGTACGGTGCAATTATTCCCATCCTAGCCGGCACTGTGAATAGGCCGTCACCACACTACCTACATGCTGGAGGATGAGCCCTGACGAGTTTGCATTAGTGATGCAGAGTAATCACACGTGTTAGTATGTATCATCAAGAGTTTCATGTGTAATTCACCGTGTCCTGTCTTCAGGGAAAAACCGTCAGTCCACCCTGGCGGCTGTCGGCCCTCTTCCCTTGTGAATGCTGTTCTTTCACACACCTCTGTGAGATCATCCATCTAGGCGTGTGCTAGATTAACTGCGGGCTGGAGAGCACCCAAGCGGAATTGGCTAGTCATGACCGAGATAATCATAATTTCATTGTCACGTTGATGTGTATGCAGAGTAACAATAAAAACAAGTCTACAGTGAACTCATCTCTTTTATTCAGTAGTGACAGTGCCCTAGCCACATACATTTTATTAAGTGTTTATTTCAAAGTGATGTTTTGTAAAAGTTAAGTATTGCCTACGTGTTTGTAAGTACGCACGGGTGAGACGGACACACAAAATCCACAGCATCCCTGAGTCTCAATAGTGTGGTGATTGGGAAGCACCGCTGGCGACCATATTACCATTAAGTATTTGTGTCATTGTTCGTCTCGTGTCTCACCCGATGTCATCAATTTCTAACAACCATTTCAAATTTTGATTATATTATCACTTTCTTTGTGGTTTTCAGGTGAGTCACCGCCAGCTAGCAGCTCAGCTGTGTGGGCTGTTTGTCGAAGCCGAGAAGGAAAGTTTTGAGACTCGACTGTCAGTTGTCGTACCAGCTCTGCTGGGCCAGTTTGGAGGTGGTATTGGCAGCAGTGAGCCAGGTAGATATGTGAGAGTAGTTCCTGTGATGGCCAATCCAGAGAAGACACAGGAGGGGGAACGTATGAGGGACCATCTACTGTTTCAAGCCTTGAAATCTTTCATCAAGATTTGCGAGCACTGCCCTGTGTTCCTCAGGCACCCAGACTGGATGGAATACATTAACCAATTAGCTGGTATGTTTTTGTACATATAAAAGAACTGATTTATTTATTGCTTTTGAATTATCACTGTGCTGTTTAGTGTGTGTGTGGTGACAATTTTATGAGTACATAAGTGGTGGACATTGCTTACTACAGTGAAACCCTGTTAAGAAGTTCCCACTTACGGGGGCCACCTACCTGACGTGACATGACACAGGAACGAGCGAACGCCAAGGGCGACACTGTCACGTGCATCAAGTGCCGCATCGCCACTGTGCGTGAAGCACTAAACTAGCGCGCAAGCTTTTCATCAAACCTTTTTTCTATGGGACTTTAAGCGGTTACTATATTATTTTTCTGATGGAAAGTTCAATGCAGGATTTTATCTGAATTTCACATAGACCCATTCAGCTTATTTTGACATACGGCAGTCTGAAAAGGCTGTCTTTAGCTATGTTGGAGGAATTATTGGTTCTAATATGCGTAGTGTCATGAAAGTGACATTCCGTCATTGCCTGAAGTTTGCTTTCTTTTTGTAAATTAGCCAATTGGGCGCACGTGGAATAGTTTCATCATCAAAAAAACTTATTTCCCAACACACTGCAAAACATTTCTAGAACCTAGTAGGCAGCCCCCTTAAGACTTTTTTCCTGTTTAATAAGTTGAATGATTTTGCACGTTGTCTATACCAACATGTGTAATTTGATCCTTTTAATAAGTTTTCCTGATTAATAAGCATTATTTTTTCAGTCCTTCAGAAATGTCTTAACAGAGTATGATTCCTTTATTAACACTTGTGGTGTATGGACTCTAGTACATATGTTGTGATAGTAATTTAATTTGTAATGACACTGACACCACCTAGGGTTTGAGTCTGTTTAGTTGGAGGGCGTCTCCCTGTTTCTCCGACTGAAGGCAGGGAAGTAAGGGCCCTCATCATGGGGATAATTAGCATGGTGCTTTGGTGGCTGTTCCCTTCGTTCGTAGCGTGGATACCCTACTGGGCTTAGGCTCCAGCATCACTGTCTCCCTGGCCAAGGCTTAAGCCTTCCCGGCCGCCCAGCCTGGTGGCACAATATATTGGTGACAGAAAGAGAAGGGGAGTCGAGCAGATGTACTGTAGGAGCTGGCACGTCTAGTACTAATTAAATTAGCGTAGTGAGTTGATGGCAGGAGGAGGGGGGGGGGGGGAGGATCTGGGTGGCATCCCACAACAAAGTGGCCTCCCTTATAGTGTAGTGCCCTAGCAGTTCGTATCGTCTTCCCAGGGTATCAGGTAAGGGTGATGATTGCCAGCACTCTTGAGTTCCCATGGGAAAGTTTGCAAGAAGCATCGCTATGGGCCACCTCTACCTTATTTCTGAAAGTATCAAAGTAGGGTGTGATTATCACCAGTATGCCAAGTATCCCCCTGAAAGTTGTGGACAGAAATTATGCATTCCTCTCTGGTGGCGATTGGCAAGGTAGGATTATCATCATACCCCAATCCCCAGAACTAAAGGAGGCGGCTGTGATTAGTGGTTAGACTACTCACCTCCCACCAAGGCAAACCGGGTTTGAATTCCAGCGGAGTCGCTGGGAACTGTGGCAGACATTTTCATTGGTTGGCTGGTTTTCTTGGGGATCTCTTGTTTCCCCCGCCCTTGCATTCTGGCGCTGCTTGCTCCGTACTCACCTCATCTTGCCGTCATCTGCTCTCAAGACTTTGATTTTAAGAGCTGCCCAAATATCTCCACTCCACCCCCAGAACGAAGATGGCTGTTCCTAATTTCTACTTAATAAAGGGAAATCAGGATGGTAGCCTGGAAGTGTTTCTGGTTACTTGGTTGAAACAGGAAAAGTTGGATCAAGTCAGATAATGCCTTTATTTATTGGGATCTCGAACAAAGACTTGTACACTGAGCCTGTATTCCTTGTCGAGAGCCATAAGGGCTGGTCCTAGGTGACATCCAATACTACTGCAGGGATGCACAATCATCATGACAGCGCAATGGGGTGAGGGTATCCCCCAAGATATATGATGAACTCTAACTCAAGTGGCAGGGGTTGTAGAATGTCGGAGAGTGACTGGCACATAGTTATGGTCGTTGCTGAGGTTGGAGGTGAAGTCTGCTGGTGACCAGAGTGTGATTGGTGCAGAGGGATGTTCTGACAGGTAGCTGAGGGAAACAGCATCAAACTGTGGGTCCATGGGTAGTATTTATACTCTGGGACCTAGGGTGAGCGAGAGGGGTGCAGGTAGAAGCAGTAATTTAGCTGAGGACACAGTAAATGGAGCTACTACTTCCAGGTTCAAAAGGGGAGAGAGGCTGGGCATCCATACCAACCCAGGTTGCACATCAACGTAGACTAAATATAAGGTAGATTGGTTTCCGTCTTCTGCGCATCTTTAACATTTACTTGTACATCGTAAATGCAACTGTCACTGACTGTCACGTACGTGGTCACTGCAAATACTGACCCAAATAGAAAACAATTGAAATATATATATATATATATATATTTCATTCATTCATTCATTCATTCATTCATTCATTCATTCATTCATTCATTCATTCATTCACTGTGTTTAACAGTAACTGGTAACCTTTTTATTCTTTGACTTTCCCAGTGTGGAATTTGCAGTTTTATTTAGAACCAAATCACACAGTAATATAATTATCTCAGTTTAAGTTATTCTTTAGTCTATAATCCTGCTACAGATCTGATAATCATTTTCACTAACTTTAATATACTCTGGTTGTATTGAAACGAAGTTAGAAAAGAGAATCACCAACATATGAAAGCACTTATGTGCTTACACGAACAGTCTCCTACCAACATTGTTTTTGATAGTGCTATTGGCAGAGAAGTAGTCCAGTGTTAGGACATGGAAAGTGGCTACTGCACAGTTTGCTTGAGTACGGTTCCTCGTCTTCTCTGTATGGGTGAAAGCAGCTGGTTGGAAAAGCGGCATGTGGTTTGCTGACAGACAGTGCCGAGTCGTTCCTGGCGTACTCGCACGAGTGGGTGCGGCTGGCAGCCGCCCAGCTGCTGGGGCACGTGTTCAGCTCCCTAGACCCTGACGCAGTTGCAGCGGCAGTGGCGCAGCCCAGCCGGGAGATGGGCGGCTATTTGATGCGGCAGACGAGCGGCAAAGTGAGGAGTCTGGTGTTGGACTTGTGTGCCGTGCTACAGCTGGACAGCATGGCTCCAGAGTTGGTGGACCAGGTATCATGAAATTTTCTCACTTAACCTTGCATTCCATTACAACTGACACCGTTTGTACTTGGCATAAAGGAGATCCAAGGTAGAATTCAAATAACCTGAGTGTGTATGTTTCAAAATTACCATATTTTCTTACATAGTCATCACACATTTATAATGGCAGTCGGCTCCTCCAGCCTGGGTGAAGGAGGTGTTTAAATCTGACATCCCTGAGATTCAAGTAGGCAGAAGCCAAGACTAACAAGTACACTGCGAGGCTTATCGTCATGGGTTTGGAGATAGTACCTTGACCGGGTGATACATCTCTTGTCACTCAGAATGAGACTGCCTGGCCCCTCTGTTCCCGTGGGGTATAGGCACTGGTAGTTTATGGGAGTGGGATAAGTACGGTAGAAATGGCTTTCCCATGTCAAGGTATGACTTTATGTGGCAAGCTGGTCACACTCATGCACGCATGCGCATACATAAACACACGTGTGTACACACACACACACACACACACACACAATAGCTGCCCCCTCCAAAGGGTTACAGGGAAATGATCCCCCCCCCCCTTTTTTTTAACAACCAAAAGGTTATTGTTCGCAGCATACCCTCGTCTCAAAGGCTGGCCATAGCACAGGAGTATTTCAGGGTTACAGATTCATATTTTACAAAGAAGAGCGTTAACAGCATTTGTTTTCAATTAACTGTTAATTTTGTTCCCAATCAGTACTCAACTTTCATTCCTAGTAAATTCTGTAGATTGTCTTTACCTTGTTGATGTACTATCCAAATGGAATTTAACAGTGTTGTGACCTTGTATCTCACCTGCAAATAGTCCTAGTGTGTTTCCATTGGGATTATATACATTAGAGTCTTGTATGTCGCATACTATTTATAGGAATTTTAATGTAAAGCTAAAAAAAAGTTGTGTGTGTTGTGTTTAGTAACTCAGCAGCATGTAAACCATCAAAATACCATGCTTGATGAAACATTTCTAATGTTCTTTTCAGGTCATTAAAAACCTCGTCTTCTTGGGTCGTGTGCTGAAGGATGTGATGGTGAACCAAGAAGATTCTTCAGTGAAAGTTAAGGAAAGTCATATGGTTGCCGCAGAAGATGAAATGGAGCTGAATACAAAAGTCTCTCTTCCATGGATGATTCGGCAGTTGAGGCGAGTCATGAACAAGGAAGTCATTCACAATCCTAAATCAGAAGTACTGGTACGTACTTGAAATATTAATTGTAGTTTTTCTTTTTTCATAATCATGTTTTTTCTGTGTAGCAAATAGATGATTCGAACATACCAAGAGTTTTTTTTTTCGTTTTCAATTATTACCATCATTGGTGTTAGCTTGTGCAGTTTAGTTGTACTCCTTAGGTAACCTGCCTAGCTAGACTGCTGATCGTTGCACAGAGCTTTAGGAAAATTTGTTGCATTCCAAAATTGTTCCAAGTGCATAAATATGCCCAGCTAGGAATATAATTTTAAAAACTTTCAACCTTCAAATGGCAATTTTCAGTTTTCGTCCGGTTCAGGGCCTTGCGCATAGAAGAAATGAAGCATGTGATGAGCTTGTGGGGCTTGGCTAGAGCCTTAAGGGGAATGTCCAGAAGGGACATCGACGCAGTGACCTGTATATACATGGGTAGGTTTCTGGGAAGGAAGAGGTTGAGGTGCAGTAGGGGACGAGACATCGGCAGTACACTGGTTGGTGTCGCCGGCCCTCAGGAGCTGCTGGAGTGGCTGAAGAGGTGGAAGACCCTCGGGAAAATGGTGATCCTCCGGAGCTGCTGAAGACGTTCGACAGCAACTAGTATACCGCGATCACCGTCGTGGGGTGGGGGTCTAGCGCAGGCACACCCTTGCAGACATCTCCAGGTCTTCTCAGCGGAGAGGTGCAGCATACTGCCTGAGGCCAGCTATGGAACTCCTATTTGTAATAAAAATTCCAGCTTGTTGGCTCGCAGAAGGGTGAAGGGGGAAGTTATCCCTGCTTCTAGAAGGTTGTAAGCTCAGGTGTCACACATGGGTGCCTGCCTGGATCCTTATTTGTTCAGTACGGAGGTGATAACATACCTTGAACCTCCATGCTCGTGGAGGCTGTGATTCTCTGCTGGTATACATGCTGCCCTCCAGCGGCACAGTGTTGAGATAATGCAACTGTCTTGAAAGAAGCAGGCGATCTGGTAGACAGTAAAATCTTCGGAGAGGGGTGTTGATGTGACGGCTTCTGCGCAAGATGCGGTGAACAGCAAACGCTGAGATTGCGTGTGTGAAGCCCGTGTAGGCACGTGTCCCACCTCCATTATTCTTTTAAATTATGTGTGACTTGCCCATAAGGATTTAGCTTTTCCATATGGGGTGAAGTCGTTCCGTAGAGAGCGCTTGCTAGAAGTGCAGGATGTGTTATGTGTCAGTTTATATCATTATCTCAGTAATTAATTACATCTCAGAACAAACATACGCAGTTTCTTATGAACCCCATATTACCATTTACAAATGAAAAATCAAAAATGTTGATACCTTCCGCTGGTTGGAAGATATTTGGTGTGAACATCTTAGCTGAATAATCCTACATATGTAAGCTGTTGATAGTAAAATAAGGACTTTTGATAGCCATGCTTAAAATTGGCTTGCATGTACATTGTGTAATCTTCAACCATATGGAAATTAACACTGCCAACAGCCTGATCATGCTACAGTGTATTTCTTTGAATATGCTATTTATAGTAAAAGTGTTTGGCATTTACGAGTAGTATTTTCATGTGTACATTCGAGTAGTATTTTCATGTGTACATTTGAGTAGTATTTTCATGTGTACATCCGTAGATACAAGTGATTTGCCTTAGAAAAATTAAAAATTACTGTAAATATACAACATGTAGATGCATGTAATAATTGCTGTACATAATTACTGTACCATGATGACACATTCATTTAGTGCACGATCAGTTGCATTGTGTTGAAACAGACGATATGGCAATGGTGGAATGGTCGCTGCGTCTGGCAACCCTGCCATGAGTTTGCGCACTCTCTCTCTCTCTCTCTCTCGATCGAGGCCAGAGCTCACTAATAACTCTTAAAGCATTTGTGTATCACATTCCTCGTAATAAACACACACCTGTGATCCTACTTGTGTAGTGTACTTCTTAATAGCATATATATCTACCAAGGTATATTGTAATACAACTCCCGCCCTCCTAGTAACTCATAATGTTCTTAGTTTCTTCAAATTTTATTTTAATGCATACATTGGTTTACTGCAAGTACTCGTAGATACAAGAATTTTTTGTGCTGTTAACAAGTCTCGCAGTTACGAGGTTCCACTTCATGTTTCGGTCAGTTGAAATTGTTATATTATTATAAAAGTAAATACGTATTCTACAAATTTGGTAATTCCTACAGTTATGTGCATAAGAAACAGAAATCAAAAGAACAAGTTTTTTTTTGTAGTATTCACAAATTTTTACAAACTCTCAGTTCAATGTTAAGACATGGAACTTCTTGCCCTCTGTTGTTGCCAACTCTGCCGGGTGCCAAGGCAGTCAGCGTACTTGTTAATACAGTATAACACATGTAGGTAGAGGACATTTTTCAGAGGTGGAGTTCTAAAGTGATTGGTTACCGTGAACAGCCAGTAGATGTATGCGTTAATTATTTCCAGTCGATTCTTTGTTTCCAGAACCCCTGGAATAGGGACCCACTCGAAATAACTTTTTTTAGGGAACCATAAAAAAAAACTTAAATTGAAATGATTTTTCAAATACCACCCCCTCTTCCTGGGAACCATGACAGGTCTTAGAATACAGAGTTTACTGTAGTTTTATATTCTCTGTAAATAGTATGTTTCGATAAGATGTACATTAACAGGTCCATAACGTAGTGTAAATATACACGAGTGCTTGTTGTGTGTGGCCAGAGGTCGGCAATGTTCAAGTGGCTGGGTGCTATGGCAGTCACTCTGGAGAGGGATCATCTCGGCTCTCTGCTACCCTGCCTTATGCCTCCGCTAGTTCGTGAGCTCACCACAGAAGCAGAGGCGCAGAGCAGTCTGCGCCGGCTGGCCAAGGAAGTGGCTGATGTCGTCAAGCGGCGGGTCGGTGCAGAACAGTACACCCTTCACCTCTCCAGGCTGCAGAACCGCCTGGCTGTCAGGAGGCTAGAGAGAAAGAAGATGCGAACTCAAGAAGTAAGTATTTTTGTGTGATGGGTCGGAGATCCACTGTGGTGAACAGGTCCTGCCGTAGTTTTGTTGTGCTTGTTTGATTGCAGCATTGCAATGAACAAACACAGTAATTAGGTACTAGGGCATTACAAAATACATAGGACACATGAACTTCTGCACACTTCATTGCGTGTAGCTGGTAACAGAATATGCCTAGTGTCGTGGGTTGTTGTTAGGGACTTTGATGTTGTCCTTGGCTGATACACTGTAAGAATGGAGGAGTTGTAGGCATCCATAGTCCTTAGAGTTGAACCAAAATGGTGTTATGGGCGAGTCGTGCATGACTAATCTCTTTCTTCATTCTTGCAAAAGTCATTATCCATAGGCATTACTGGCGTATAGAGCATAATTGGGTCAGCTACAATGAGTCAGTTCAACCTTTCGTGAGTTTGTGTGTACTCTAATCGTGGTATTCAGTTTCAAGGTTCGTAGATGGAGAAGTCTGAATTTTTCTTCCTCTTCTGAAATAATTGTGTGGTTACAGAATTCACACCTGATGAAAGCCTGTACAACTTTGCTGTTATTTTCCTCATCCTGCTGGCAGGAACTATCCTACACATGGAAATCCTCCAGCAAGAAGAGAAAAGGTACGGCAGGGTAGCATCTAGTTGGCAATCAGTGGCTGTTAGGTGATGCAACACGCAGGAATTAAAGACAGAGGAGTGTCGTGTCAGCGCAGTTCCTGTTCCTTTCATTAATGAGGGTATCAAATATTGGAAGAGCACGCAAAGCAGTTGAGGCTATGGTTGATAGGCTGGGTGTGAATATGAAAACAAGGAGGGAAGGTTTGCACCAGTGATCTAGTAGAGCATAAAATTATGTTTAAGTCCAGTGGTCAAAATTCTTGCAATAGTACAAAATTTAAAAAAATCTGTCTTTAGCTTTCTTTTTCAGGCTTTTAGCATAAGCAAGTTGTATTCTGTTATTCTAAGGTATCTATAATGAATAAGCTCTTTTGAAAGAATACACATCCCAGAATGATGGGAAAATGATGCACTAGTGTTGCACCCTGCATTACAGAATGAACTCTAAAGCTGATGCTTTGAGTGGGTGACACTTATAGGCTTCCACTTCGCTGGGGATACAAATAAAACAAATTGAATGGGTCAGATGTCACTCGTAGTTATATTGCAGTCCCATTGTTTCGCTATTCCCTGCTGTGGCTGCCTGTGTAATGAAATAAGGGCACAGGTGCAGCCAGAGGTATCAATTTGCTAACATTCGTTGAAGACCGGCCTTCCTGGCATCAAAGGTTTCAGAAGTGCCGTGCTGCTGCAAAATGATTGTATTTTACTTTCCAGATAACATTTTTTTTTGGGCATCACGAGTACAGTGTATTGAAACCAGTTTTAATACAATTCCTTTGCATTCCAGGTGATCACAGACCCAGAAAGAGCTGCCAAGAGGAAGATACAGAAACAATTAAAGAAGAAGGTTGACAAGAAGAAGAAAATGGAAATTCTCAAGGGCCGTAAACCAGGGAAAAGAAAACCAAAAAAAGCAATTGAAATTGATGAAACGTGACATAGCTGTGTGTTATATTTTACATTTTTGTAAATATGTAATTACTAATTAATTATATATGTTTTTAAATAAAATATGTACTTAAATTTTTTTGAATTTTATGTTATGAAGTTATGTTGTGAGTCTAATGATTTTTATGGTTGGTGTTTGCACTTTTGTCCCTCCATGGAACTGTCTGGTGGACAAATTCAGTCAGCACAGAGCCTGGGAAGTCATTTGCAGCTCTGTCCATCACAGACGGAGAAACAGGAATGCCCTTTGCTGAGACTCATACGGGTGTGGACATGTGATGGCTCCACCAGAGTGTTAAATCACCAGGATGACAATATACCTCCCACCATGATGTAACTTGACACTAAACTCTAGTCGAGGCAATATCGATTCTCGGAGGGGGACCTAAGCTACCTCACATCCTGGGTAAGGGGCGATATATGTGAGAGGAAGGAGGTTGTTGACATTAGCTATCTGCAAGAGGTATGCAGCTGTTATTCGTACATCCAGTAAGGTTTGTTTTCAGGGGAGTTGTACGGGAAGTCTCTGAATCGTCATCCATAGTTGTTTCCAACCCTTGTCCAGTTGCTCCTCAGATTTCTTCTTTGATCGACCATGCACCCTTTTTTTTATTGTAATTCACTTCTAACATCTGTATTATCAACCTCTCACTTCCCATCCCTTTGCTGTGCCAGTACCACCTCATTCTTGCATACGCTTTTGATTTCTGCCAGCCATTGCGGTCTCCAAGTGCCAAACGTAAGATTTTTTTAATGATTCACGTATCAGACACAATTATTTGCTAATTTGCAGTATGTTTGTTTCCATATTGAGCAAACATTTGGGTTATTGCTAGAAAAAAAAAACAGAAGCCATCATACAGAAAGAAATGCAAGCAGGTAGAATAAAACAAAATAATAGGTTTGATCATTTAGAAAAAAAAGGAAAGTTTTGAAAACAGAATTAAGGAAATTGAATCACAATTATCAATAGGGCTACAGAAAATTCAGACTTGTGAAACTAGTGTAGACCAGTTGAAACAAAATCATGAATAATTGCAACAAAATTTAAACTACACACAGGTTGAACAACGCATGTTAGATGAAACAGTAGCTGAATACAGTGAAAATATTTCCATAAACACCAGTGGAGTAGGAAAAATTTGGGTAAAAATAAATGAATAACAGAGAAAGGTACAAATCTTAGGAAAGAAAGTGCAGGAAACACAGGAAAATTTGGAAAGTAATGTAGAAGACATTTTCAGAGAAAGCCCAGCAGTAGGACAGCATCTAGAAAATTTTAGGTGAAATGGCACCCTGTGTAAGAGACTCCACCGATGCCCCCTTTTTTTTGCATCTCCCTTCTTCTGAACAGTTATAAAGTTTGGATGAGGGAAAGTTTTGATGGTGTCCAATATTACCTAGCAGAAGGCACCATTATAGATGGATGTATTTTAATGTTTATTTTACAAGAGAATTATGTTCATCTTGTATGCATGGAAATAAATAATAATATAGAGGAAAATTTATTTACCAAATGTACTGATTAAATATTCTTTTCCAGTAGTCTGATTTATTTTTGGTAACTTCGGAATTTTTTTCTCTTATTAGACAACAAAGAAAAGCTTTTACAAATATCACATTCACTTCGTGTAACAAATAAAAAAAGGCATTAAAACTGGATGTACAACAAAGTTTTTGTCAAACCAAAAAAAGATTAAGGAGCATCATAATTTCTCGTTATGAAATCAGTATTAAGTTTTTTTCCTAACCGTGAACTAGTGCTTCTTAAACAAAATGTTATAAATCTCTAACACTTTTAAGTACCATTACAAAAAATTCACGCTAAATAAATATCAATTACTAGTAACAGAACACACTACGAGCAATACGAATAAATATAAAACAGCCTTGAAATACAGTCACGTTAAATTCCTTCTTGCATAAATATAATTAAAAACTTAGAAGAAACGTAGAATTTAAGTATCTCAGCAAAATGCTACCGTGCGATCTTGTGCCTTAGTAACATGTTGAACTAACTGTGAAAACTGTAAGGTATGTGCAGTGGAATTTTCGTTAGAAAGTATAGCTAGAGAGGAAAGTCGTTCATCTAGCATCGCGATCGCAAGTATGTCTTGATTAGTTTCAATTCTGGAAAGCTCCTTTCGGCACTGGCTACTGTTAAAGTGATCGTCAAATGAATCCTCAGAGCAATCTGCACATTGGGGAATCTGTCATGGAGATTCCTGTCGTTTAAGATCTGAACAACCGGCATAGGCAATCCCTGTCCTGAAGGAATAATAAACTTAGGATTTATCAATTCGTCCTCCAGCTCTGCTCGATGTGGACAATTCTTTGAGTAGAGATAAATTTTCTATACTGTAGAGAAATCCCCACACAAGGTTATGATCACTGAAGAGCTAAAAGCATTATTTAACTGAAGCTAGGACTTTATCTAGGGTTGGGTAGAAAAATCTCTAAGTATCCCTTCTGCAGTTTGTTGCATTCCTTCGTCAGGTGCCTTATACTCAAACGTTCTTTTCTTTCTTACCACTCGTATGTTATCTATGAACATGGTTAGTAAAGGGATGTTGTCTCAGTTCCGTAAGGCGTCAAACCAGCATTCCGAGGGCGTGTGACGTCACTGGAAGTCGTGCAGCTGCCGCTTGCCTGCTACCTGCCCGCCGGTCCACAGACGTGCCTTCACTTAAATTGCCGTTACAAAATAACTGACGGGTAAAAATCTCTCCAAATTTTAATTTCTACACTGGAGAGTATGACAATGCTAAATATTCATGTTTGATGTATTTGGCTATTGTGCTTTGCATTTAAAAAAATATTGCTTTACGTAAGACAAATTGTAAGTGTAACGTGCTATGCATGATGTTATTAAAATAATATTTTATGGCTAATACTTTCACTTATAAAACTTGCGGAGTATTTCAAAACTTGTTCAGAACTGTGCACCTAATTTTGTAAAAAACCGCAATATGCCATTTGGAATAGTTTTCGTCAGATGATGTGTTGTATTTATGAAAGTTGAGAAAGGTGCAGAGTTGTGCCAGCGCGCTCGTGCCTTTCGCACCGCCGCAGTGCCACGCCGGGTATTGAAATGTTAAACATATCTTCTTTTAGTTTTCTAGTAAAGCATACTTATTATGTTTAGTATAATATTAAAATTGTTAACATCATAAATTAATATTCATGTCTTACATGTAAATAAATGTAGTGTGCCATTTAAAACAGATGGTATAGTATAAAGACCTGTGGGAAAGTAAGGCTTTTAAGGCAGACGCCAATCAGTACCCAGTTATTAGACTTGGACAGACGTTAAATAAATCCGCCCATTCTTTTATTACTCACAGTGTAATCATTACACATAATGAAAGACACATTACACTGTAATATGTCTTTCGTTATTTTCTGTTTATTCATTCCACATGTTTACCATCCACATCTCACTCAGCTTGTTCATTCTATGTTTCTTTTAAGCACGTTTTAAAGGAGATATTATGTATATCTTTTTAGCGTGCTGTAAGCGGTGTAAGTCTAGCATATTGTTGCTTGTACTAGGAAGTAGTTCTCCGTGACTTGCCAATGCGGCAAGCCAGCCAGCGCATCACGTCTACATACATAGTAAGAGCTCGGCGTCCGGAGGAGCAGGTCGCGTAGGTCGCGTGTCTCGCGGTTCGCGCCCGAACGGCACTTCATCTTTGTGAACTGATCATTAACCTGCAATAGATTTTAATTACTGGAAAAATTTTGTTTAAGCCGCTTGGGACAACTCTCCTCCACTTTCCCAGTGCTTGCATCGCCTGGGGAAGCTTCAACTTCACCTTAATTATTGTTGGCCACGTGCCGTTTTTTAGTTTCACCTTACCGTCATGCTTAAGCCGGTGCTTGTCGTAATGAGTTGTCTCCTAGGGGGACCTGTAAAGCGTAACCTGAATAAATCTTACATCTAAGAAACAACATCTATTATTTCAGGTCAGTATACTGACTTTTAAGGGCGCGAGCCCTACTTCCCGCCAAAGTGTAACCTTTGTCTATCATACAAAGTGTGTTTGCTTTTGTATATATTAAAATCATCGGACTGTTTTCAAGTGTAACTGTGGGCATGTGGCTCAAGGGCGTATTCTCCATGAATGCAATGCATGCAGTGCATGCTTTATAAAACTCAAACACAAACATATTTCTTAACCATATACTTCCCATTTTTCTTTTAATTAAAAATAAATTTTTGTTTCCTCGGTACACATGGGACTGAGTTGCACACCTCAAGCTAATAGTTACTCAAAAATTTGCGGCAAAGTGCTGAGGGGAGGCGTGCGCTGTGTATGTTTCGATAATCGATCGTAATAGTTCCCTGAAAGGCTGAGGCATAGCGTTGTGGTATTCTCAACCCTCGTTCAGCTGGTGTGATGTCACAGCAAGCTTGCGCGAAATGTAGCAAATGCATGCACAAGGGGACATTGCATTCAGCATGCTAGCAAGCGAGTTTATATTTTTATATTAAATTTTTAGTGATTGATTGTGTGCGTGTTCTACTGTTACATTTGAATAAGTATTTTAAATTTAAACAGTAGTTTTGCAAGAAGAACGGTGACTGTTAAAGTGACATTGTAATATGTTTATTTAATAAATAGTTTCTATTAATGGTAGGGTAAATGTTACATTGAAAATAATGCTTGAAAACATAAAACTTAAAAATAAATTATGTTTTGTGAACATTCAGAAGAAATTTTAAATTACTTTTTAATTAAGTTTTTAGACAGACAAATAAAAATTTTAAACAGATTTTAAATTATTCTTGGTAATAAGAATAGATGTAACTTAGCCTTAGCCCTAATTTAAGTGATTTGCTACTAGCGAATAGAATTGTTTTGTGACTTTTGGGTGTTTAAAAGAATTATTTACTTTTAAATTTTAAATAATTTTATTTGACCAGTGAAGCTTGCTATTTGACACCTGGATTTACGTTTTTCCTTTCTCTCGTTTGGAACATAAAATGATTTTCTTAAAAAATTGGCTACAATACTTTTTTTAAATTAATGCCCACACTAGTACTATATGATACCCTAGGGATTAAGTTTTATTATTTTCTTCATCTTACACCCTGAAGTATCTTGTCAATGATTTCCTTAATTTAAAGTGTCACTTATGATTTTATTTAGGGTTTAATTATGTTCAGTGATATGTGTCGAGGTATTTGAGTGTGGTGATTTATATATTTTTGTATTACTTCAATACTTCAGGATTGACAGTGTACAGATCTCTTACACTTTACTTATACCTACATGAGGGTTAATACCTTCACGTAGGAGAAGCTTTTGAGATCTAAGCAACCCAGATGAAGGCAAGAGTGAGATGAAAAGGGTACTAAAGAACTAAAAAGACATTTCGAGCAACCTTTTATTTTTACTTTGTTATTTATTAATATCTAATTCCTTTGTATATGCCCCTGGTGTGGCTATCCCGAATAGACCATGGCGTAGCATGCAAACCACTTACTTGTCATCAGTAATTATTATTCAACAAGGAGTACCAGCACGTCAGGAAAGATACAGCCTTGGTCGTCAGCCGAATGACCCCGAGACTACAACAGAATACTCTACCAGAGTATGGCATGCTAGTGATGCCTGGCGCCCGGATAACTATATCCAAATTTCCCCAGATTTTCCTGGAACCTATATCACCATATGAAATTTATGCCTCTACCCACCACCGCACTGTAGCACCTCTATCTTGTACTGTCGTCCACGTCAAAATGGCTCGCCCAAGCATGTGGCAAATTCCTTCGCCTTTTGACACAATGACTGCCGTCAAGGTCTTTTAATATTCTTTCTATATAATCAGTAGACTTCATTGGTTAACTTCACCTGTTTTCAGCCATGTTCATTTCATTCAGAATTATCATTTTTAATCACGTCACGTGATTTGTCAGCGGGAGTCTCGACCAACGGGCGAGCTCTGCGCCAAACGAGCTGTAGTACCGTCTTAGGTCTCGTGGGGTGACTGCCGTGTCACGGTACTGTTGGGGCATTATCTTTTCAAACCAATCATAATGTAATTCTGTTCATTTTAACGTAGTTTACTAGAACCATGTGTGTTTTCTAGACCGGAGAATGTGTCACCCCACATCTCGGACCATCTTTTACATGGCCGATAGGTAACATACATTGTTACCATCTAGGCCCCTTGGCCCTTTTGTACCGTGTAAGAGCCCGCCTGGCTATAACAGCTGTTTATGAATTTTCAGAGCCCAGTTGGGAATCAAGGTGTAATAAAATTACGTGATGGAAATACCGGCACTTTTTATTGAATTTCTCCACGTCTCGGCTCCATAACCTTAATCTTAAGTGTTTAGTATTGTAACTCATGTACCTTGTGGCGTTGCATGGCCACAACAACCCATCGGGAGTGAGCTGGCATTTGAGGGAGGCCTACAGCCCTCGCAAGTCTAGGCATTCTGGATTTAGCATCATTCTGGCCGAATATTCATCAACACTGGCACTATTGCCAGAGAGAGCAGACTGGCGGAACAGCCACGTTGCCGTCGACATTACGGCCCTGAGAGCAGCAGCAGCAGCATCCTTTCTATATCACCAGTTCCGCCAAGGTCCAGAACACGTTGCCGTCAAAATGGTTTGCCCAACTTAGTTGCTACAACTTCAGCCAACTATTCCAGAAATCTTCCCGTACTGCAACAACATCCTTTTATTAATCATTACCCATGTGAACCACTCCTTGTATACCTGTTTTTCATACCATTGTCTTGTATACCACATGCGACCATGTGTGCGTACATGAACCATTTCCTCTGAGCCGCTGTCTCGTTATTACTGCTACTGGCGGAGTTTCCCCATCATTCTACCATCATCGCTGATCAACACGTAGTGGGAAAACGGAAGGAAAATTAAGGAAAACAGTGAAATGGAAATTCGCGCAAAAAATGCCATTGCCTTCAGCTTTATCATCAGCCAACTTGGAGGAGCCCATCGCGTCATCGTGCGCCAGGCTTGGTGATGTGGGACTGCCATATTGTAACAGCCACAGCAGAGGGGAGAATACCACCTGCCACCCCCCCTCCATCCGTGCCACGCAGTGCTGGCAGACCACCCTTCTTGCGTTGTGCATGTGGTTGACAGCCATAAGCTGTGGACCACGTCATCCTGCAGAAGATAAGCAAGATGTATTCACTATGTTAACCGCACCATGCTCTGCGACAAGTGTCCCCACATGTCAAGACTGATAAACTTCGTACTTTGGGAATAGAATTTATGCAAAATTCTGAGAAAATGATTAAATGCACCCAGGACTCAGTGGTGCATAAAGTACGCGGCCGCCTTCTAACTGCTCGTCTTCGTAACATCAATATTATACAAATAACTTATATTGTAAACACGTACCTATTGTCGCAGCTATGGTATGTAGCGCACCTATTCCCAATGCCAAAAGTAACCGAGGCACAAATACGGCAGTACATGTGGTGGTTCGTGTGGCGTGGGTATCTATTCCGGGCGAATAGGGAGCGATTACTTCTTCCTGCAGACAGAGGAGGCTTGGGCCTTGTGGATCTGAAACTGAAAGCAAGGGCTTTGTTTGGAAAACTATCATACAACAATTCACGTCAGAAAACCGCGAAGTCA
This sequence comes from Dryococelus australis, assembly GCA_029891345.1. Taxonomy (NCBI): domain Eukaryota; kingdom Metazoa; phylum Arthropoda; class Insecta; order Phasmatodea; family Phasmatidae; genus Dryococelus; species Dryococelus australis. The sequence goes on from CM057008.1 coordinate 31,415,093, forward strand.
CTGCGCTTCATCGCGCAGTATGGACAAATGATTACATTCTCCCTCGACATTACCTACAGGCACTTCAAGGTGTGACACAAACTCTCATTCAATTACCGGCCAGCGTAAGCGTTACTACAAGTCTATTATACAGTCATCATCGCAGTACTGTGAATGTAGTTCCGAGGGTGCAACTCAAATTGACAATTTTACACTGAGACACAATATGGAAAAATATTGCAGATGTAGAACTACCCACCGCACTCCGAGCGTCTGCATATTCTTTGTCAACGACTTAACACCCACTATGATTCGATGTAAACATATTTTCCTTGACGCTGATGACCGATGAGTGATATGTGATCACCATGATACAGCACTTCATTGGGTTACCAGCTGTATCTATTCCCGTCCCTAATAGGACTTGGTGTCAACGTCGCATTTCACGAAGACTTGACGTGGCGTGCTACTAGGCAATCTTTATGTATGCAATACCCAGCAAAGTGCCAGCATTTAGGATGTCTCTTGTCATGCCCGACATACGTGAGGAGACGCTCTGCTTCCTTGATTTGACAGCCTTCCCTACCGTCAGACGGAGAGCGGTGGTCTGGCTATTCATGAACTTGATCGACTTTACTGTCAATACGCCGACACCCTTCCTCTTGAACGTGAATTTGTTGACATACTTTGTAGGACGAGGTGGCTGATGGCGACAGATACAACACTGAACAAAAATATGGGTATTATTTGTTTTTATTTTAAAGTGCAACCCTGAGAGAGAGAGAGAGAGAGAGAGAGAGAGAGAGAGAGAGAGTGAGAGTGAGAGTGAGAGTGAGAGTGAGAGAGAGAGGAGAGAGAGAGAGTGAGTGAGTGAGTGAGTGAGTGAGTGAGTGAGTGAGTGAGTGAGTGAGTGAGTGTGAGTGTGTGAGTGAGTGAGTGAGTGTGAGTGAGTGTGAGTGAGTGAGTGAGTGAGTGTGTGAGTGAGTGAGTGAGTGAGTGGTGTGAGTGTGTGTGTGTGTGTGAGTGAGAGTGTGAGTGAGTGAGTGAGTGAGTGAGTGTGTGTGTGTGTGTGTGTGTGAGAGAGAGAGAGTGAGAGTGTGTGTGTGTGCGCGTGCGTGCGTGCGTGCGTGCGTGCGTGCGTGTGTGTGTGTTAAAAAGTTCGTGACCAGGGTATGGACATGCGCACTTGATCCTCTGTCCTCTATTGTATTTCCTGTATTATAAAGTTAAAATACACTAACAAAAAAAAATGGTAAGGTAACTTCCTAAAGTGGGAGGCAATATTAATTCAATCCTACTCCCACCTAAAAAAATTTTTACACTTTTTAATTACGGTAAATTGCATAATATAAAGAGTAAATTATCATAAATATATTTATTTCACGTAATTATTTGACTACATTCACTTAACACAATATTTAATTCGTTACTGTGATCAGCTTATGAACGTTTTATTAAAAGTAGGGTAAGAATTAGCATTGCCGTAATTTTAGTTATTTTATGTGATACATTATTGTTGTTTATAATTTATTTTATTTTCAGAAATTGTTTATTTCTAGAATTTCTTTGTATGGAAGCAATGATATGCAAGTAACTGCGCAGTGCAATCGGCTGCCTGTGGGTTTGTTTAAATTATCTTTGGTTTGTATTATTGCTTTTAGACAAAGATATTCTAGAAATAAGCGCTTTTATGTCAGTTACATAAACAATAATCAGCAATAATGTATCAGATAAAATAACTAAAAAAATTTTGTTGTACCGAGATTTGAACTCTAATTCCTATAATTACAGGTTGCGAACCCATGTACTAACACACGGAGCTACACACATAATAAGGCATTTGTGCCATTAAAAAGCTATATTAATAACAAAAAGTCCACAGTAATCATGATATTTTTTAAAGTAATGTTTAATGTTTTATTATGACCGTGGGGGCAAATCGAAAGCTTTCCTGTTACTTATACATACACATGTATGTCTTTTGAACAGATAGAACACTTGCACAGGATATGAAAAGAAATGAAGGTGATATGTAGGAAATGTCAACAACATAACCCTTGCAAAATGCTCTGGTAATAAAACAACATAAAATAAGCAATGTTAGAGGTATCTCTCAAGTTCCCTTAATTAGGGTTTAATCAGCGCAAAATATAACCCCTTTTGTGGGCGCTCTACTTGCATGTCGCACCATATTGCACTGATGAACACAATGTTGTACAAAGTTGCACCCGATTACCTATACTCGCTGTTGTACACTCACGCCCACGGCCGTAGAAGACAGGTCTGGACACTAGCCTATCTACCAATGTTAGTGAATTGACCCCCTTATTGTTTGAGTTAGGTTATGCAGTAGTCGTAAAGCACTGCACGCAAACTAGTGTTGTTAGCATAACTGGTGTGGGGATAACACCATAGAGATATGAACACAATTTTCCCATTTTAAGAAAAAATTGTAATTCCCCTCCCTATGCTAGCCATGTCAACAGCACTACTTCGGTAGCAGCGCTATGCAGCTGTGTTCATGAACTAAATGGGTCAATAAGGCCATCAACTTTTCAAACAAGTGCCCAGACCTGTCTTCTACTGCCGTGCTCATGCTACTGAACAAAATTTGCTGAATGTGGATGTCTGCTGCAGCATGGAGTGGTGCTTTAACAGAAAGAAGTCTACTTCTCTGTTATAAACATATTTAACTCTCTTCTGTTTCATTATAAAGATCGTCGTTCCAGTGACACAATCATTTAAATATAAGATAAAATATTACTGACTTATTTTTATTCTATGACTGAATTAATTCTAGTAATGATCTGGCTGACTGTTACAAAGAATAATTCCTTCAGTTCCTACAGGTATATAGGCTGCATTCCACTTGGCACTGAAAGAGCTGACCAGTACTGACGAGCATTCCTTAGGTACGAATTCTGCTGATTAGTAATGGAGGAATGGTGTTGTGGCATCTGGGTTTGAGACTGTAATTTCGGCTGAAACTACTGACGTGCAGAAGGTCAGGCACTCTCAGTAAAAGCAGATGATGCAACATGGCGGCGATGTATAAAGAGTAACTTACGTTGTTGTTAATGCAGATGTTGTAGGTGGAAAGTATATTGTCACATTCTTTGATCCCATCACCAATTGATGAGTCTGAATCAAACGAAAATGAAAATAAAAATATCCATCCCTTTTCACAACACAGTTGGTGGACACACAGCTGACTGCTGGCGTGCAGTGAGTGGGCAGTGCGGGACGGATGAGGTTCTTTCGTTTCGCCGTCTTTTTGTTCATTCCTCCTCCTTCTTTGTGCAAGGCGGCAGGCTGGTGGTGACATCGGTCGGGGGGAGGGATAGGGCAGGTACGCTCCCCTGGTCCTTTGTCCTGCTGCTCAGCGACGGGGTGTTGCGCCAGTGACATCATGCCTACCGCCCCAAGATGGCCGTCTCGCTGCTCTTCCTCGCACCTGCTGAAGCAATGGCGACTGCACCAGAATTATGGCGCGCTTTTTCTCGCCTACCACATATGTCCTTCCTGGCATCGTCCGGGCATCTGGAAGGGCGTCTCGATGTTTCCACATGCTATGCGGGTCGATTAGTTGACCACGCAGCTCCCTCGTTGCAGGTAAACCCAGGAAAAGTGCAGGAAAATTGCGGTTATATTTTGGAAAAAAATTCTTGGTATTGGATATTTGCAGGAAAAATGCTCTGATTTTAAGATGATGGATTTGCCACAAAGTTATGCTACATTTTGAGGGGGGTTGACTGGTCGAAAAGGATAGAGGTTAGAGTTTGAGGAGTGGTGAATGTAATTTATAATTTTGTGGAAGTATTACGCAGGGTATCAGACATTGCCGGGCTGATAATGATGTGAAGTCGGAGAGCTGACTCGTACCTCAGGGTCGTTCGGCATACGACCACTGCGAAATCCTTCAGTTGCAGTTGATTTCTCCTCTAACAGTAATAATAATGAAAATGGAATATTTCCCTTATTTGTGGCACATTGGAATATCTGGGCTCTCCACATGCCCATACGAAACACGGTCACTTGCAATACAAACTCATGACCATTTAAACATAATTATACATACTTGGAGGTTTAAAAAAATTGGTGGAAGAAGGTCCATACCTTAAATGTCTTGCGGCGAACCAAAATAAATCACACGTGGAAAATACTGCTTCACTGTTGACATTTATTATATCTCTGTTGGAGAAAACTTACAATTTGGCTGACTACTAGCCCATCAGCATGGGTAACACTGCAAAACATCACTAGGTCACATATGAATTAGGTGAAAGTTAAGTCCACCTAGGCCATGCAAGCACTGGGTCGTTGCGAGTGGCGAAAACTTGGGCTGCTAAAAATACGAAAGGTTCTTGTAGATTAATCAAGCTATTGCCATTAAATTATCAGTTCATCTTGATGAAGGCTGCCCGAGCACGCGAAACACAAGCCCGGACGTGACGCGTCACCCCCTCGCGAAGACGAACGACTACTAACTCTCCCTGCGTGGCGTGCCAGCCTGGCTTGGCAGGCAGGCACCCCGCGCTGCACTACTTTCTTGTACAAAATACTTACATGCCGGGCATGCACTCCCCATGCCGGCTGTTACACATTGCTTAAAAATTATCCCTGCAATTTAGATACAGTGACACATAACACTGCAAAAGGATGGAAGATGTGAAGGTGAAAAACATGTGAGTGAACATAACAGAACTTTGCAAACATACACATGAAAAACACTGGTGTCGTTATTGGTACTAGTTGCGTTACATTGAACAATATCACCCTTGCCCTTTTGTGTTGAGAAATAATAAAATTTTGTATCAGTGCACCTGTGGCACGTGTATTCCCTACACATTTGTGTGTTGCACTTGTATAGCGTTGCACTACACTCGTGCTTGTATAGTGCGCACACTCTGCGTTGTGAGACCTGAAGCACCGCACAAATGCATCTAAGGGTGAAAGTGGTACGTGGGCACCCGTCACTACGATGATGAAAAAATAATTTTTTATTTAAAGAACAAAATTCTGTACAGATTAATTTCTCCAATTTTCTTTTTCAACGTCGCTATAGTTACAAACGATATCGTCAATATACCAAAAGCATATTTGTTTCATATTTACTATTACATATTTTTCAGCTTTGCAACAAATTTCGTGTTGTTTTCATAATCTCAGGGGGCCGTCGTATTGCTATGAAAAGAAGTGCGGAAAAAATTGGTCGGAGTTCTGGTAATTGGAACAAGCTGCGCTCGGCCCGTGCGCACCGAGTGCAAACACTTGAAATGGTAGCGTTGAGTAATGTTAGTCAGTATTTAGTAAATATATTTGGGTAAATTTTAAATTTTATGTTGGCTTTGTAAAAAAAGAATTTCTCAATAAGCCACATTTTTTCTTCATTTTACACGTACGCTTTCTTAGGCACACATCTTCTACATACACAAAATATATCTTACGCCTATCTTTGTTTAGTATTTTTAAACCTTTTTCTTTGCTCGTCTATTTTATTTGCTGACTTATGGGTCAAAGCGAGTATTTTTAGCTTTTACATGCAGGTTAAATTTAAAATCAGCATTGATAACGGTGATTCCAGTTGATCAAACAAACACACAAAGCTGGATGGATGGAGCGCACCACGTACATCGCCGCATTACGAAAGACGGACATCAAGCGGCGAGGTATTAGGAGAGCATGAACGTAACAGAGGTCCGCAGGGCGGGCAAACTTCTTATGCTCGCTTCGGGGCCATCTCGCTTCGGGGCCGCCGCGAGGATCTCCTCGATCGAGTGCATCACGAGATACGGACTACGGGTGAAGAACGATTAGGAGAACATGAACGCAAGAGAGGTCGTCAGTCAGGCTGGATCGAGCTGATGCTCGCTTCAGGGCCATTTATGATGAATGTGCTCGCTCCGGGGCAGCCTCGAGCGCACGGACCATTATGCATTACGAGATACGGGCAGAGGCAAGTGAGATATTAGGAGAGCATGAACGTAACAGAGGTCATCAGATCGGACTAAGTTGACTGGAGTAGGGCTAGGAAAATGTATTGTATTGTCACACAATAAACAATGGCCTACGCGTAGAATTCAGAGGGAATATGTGTTTTCTTCAGCCTATTATAACTCATATAATATTGGTGGCGTTACTGTGTGAATTTGTTTTCACTTGTACAGTTAACCCGAAACTTTGCAAAGTATGGGGCCCAGGCTTATCCGCTGCTGATATTGTAATGCCTGCGCGATATTTTTTTATTGAGGCTGTTGACTCGACTGGAAACAGGTAGGAAATTATTGGGGTAGTGTTGGAATGATTGTTATTTTGTGCACAGTATTTAAATGGAGCATAACCATCTGCAAAAAAAAAAAAATCACTAGTTCATTATTTTGGGTAATAATTTTAACAAGAATGATAGAGTTAAAGTAAGAAAGCACTACTTAGTCTTTATTGTGCATAATGTACAACTTTCAGTACATCAAGCATACAATTTTGTTCGTTTATAACATGTATAATAATAAAATAATTTCCAAGTTACAGTTAGGCTATCGCATGATGGCGTGCTTTCTTCCTTCATCCAGTTTCACTCCAGCTCCTTCCTAATACACCCAACCCCCTTCAACACCACCTTCTCCTGCAACTCGTTCCACCCCCTCGTACTTGTCTCCAGCAGGGACTGCCTTTCCCTTTCCATCCGCCACCATAACCTCTTAAAATTTCTGCTGTTATCACCTCACCCATGTACAGCATCTTGGCTAAATGTTCATTAAACTTCCCCCATCCGTGCACTCCATTCACCTTCCTGTAACATCCTGACAAGCCTCTCTCCTCATTGCTTGTCCTTTCCACCCCAACTCCATCATTAAGGATGCATAGAATTTCTTAAATCCTTGTGTCACCTCTGCCTTCCCCAATTACCCTTAATGTATCTCTTTGAATTTTTTCGCACCATCTCCAGCTTCCATACTGCCTCTCCCACATATGGGTGCCGGACTGCTGCATAATCAGTTATCGGCCCAACATCATTCAGAATCACCACCTAGACGTCAACTGATCCTCAGAATTTCAGATTTTCAGGTTCAGTAATTTTGAATTTGAGTGATTTATCTCTGTGCTGGCGTTGTGTAATGTTTTGTGAGCAAAGACTCAAATGGAGTTTGTTTTAAACGTTAGCTCGGAACTAGCTCAGTTTGAAAACAAAAGAGACTGGATTGAAAACAGAGTTTGTTCCCACTCGTGAGATTGTGTGGTATGGTAGTGTCTAAAAATAATACACAAACGTGGACGTGGCTCTGCAAATATAGTATTACATAATGTGACTGGTAAACGTCAGCCAAACGTGATGACTTGCTTTTTCCGTATTTCATCATGTATCGCAACACGATGGCTCTACGTATCAGGCGTACTAACCCAAAGAAAAAGTGCAGTGTCATCTTATGATGGCTGCTACTACTAGTGAAGGACTCAAATAAAGTAATGAATTTGGAGAACGAGAAATATGTAAAATACAAACAATGATATTGTAAATACTGAACGAGTTACTATCCTTTACAAAATATTAAAAAATTTCTATATTTCCCTCATATATCAATTACTATTATATATACTGCACCATTACAATTGTTTAAAAATATGGTATAACATATAATATAATAATAATAAATGTGTATGGGAGTAGACCCAGGGCCAGGCAACACCCTCCAAGTGACGATCATTCCAGCTGGGACCTGTAGCTGCCAGTGATCCCAGAACGTGACATGAAGTGGGACTCCAGGATGGAGCTGTGCTGGAATGCAAGGACAGGGGGAACTGGAGTACCCCGAGACAACCTGCCGGCAAGCGGCATCGTCCAGCAGATTGATTCCCATGTGCGAAAATCCGGGATCGAACCCAAATTGCCTTGGTGGGAGGCGAGTGCGGTACCCTCTGCGCCACCGCTGACCCATAAATATAGTTATTAATAATCATGGTTTTTCTCAAAAAAAAAATCTCTGAAAATGGTATAAATTGACAATACTAATAGTCCAGAACACAAATTTACTAGGGAAATCACAATATTAACAGTACATGCTACGAAACACGACAGTGGGAAGGGCAGTGAAGATTAGGGAAATTGTGGGGTAAAACACATGCCGGTGTGCCGTGAATCACTGATTTGGGTATTTACTGTCCTGCTGGTGCTGGGCCTTTGGCTCAATGCATAATGTTTGGCTATGCTTGAACTGTATTTTTCAGTGCAAGGGGGCTATGCTTGAATGTCATGTTCACAAGATAACAATAAAAACTGCAACCCACATATTGTGAAGTTAGGTGTTCTGCGTTGGATACGGCTTAGTGACAGCATTACGTAAGCCCTTCACTCACCATATTGACATGCAATATTACATGGTACAATTTACTGCACACAATACTTCTTTCCACACTTAAAATTGACTATAAATTACGTTATAGGCTGTTTATGGTAAAATGAGCACTTTTGAAAGCCCTGCTTAAGATCTACTTGTATACACGTGTGTTCTTCCGCCTTATGTAAAATTAACAATGCCATGGGCCCCGTCACTTTATTCATGCGTCGGTTAAGTTGACGCCATCGGGTGAGACTCAAGACGAACAATGACACAAATACTTAATGGTAATATGGTTGCCAGCGGTGCTTCCCAATCACCACACTATTGAGACTCAGGGATGCTGTGGGTTCTGTATGTCCATATCACTCGTGCGTACGTACAAACACGTAGGCAATACTAAACTTTTACAAAACATCACTTTGAAAAAAACACTTAATAAAATGTATGTGGCTAGGACACTGTCACTACTGAATAAAAGAGATGATTTCACTGTAGACTTGTTTTTATTGTTACTATGCATATACATTGTGTCGATGAAATTATGATAATCTCGGTCACGACTAGCCAATTCCGCTTGGGTGCTCCCCAGTCCGCAATTAATCTAGCGCACGCCTAGTTGGATGATCTCACCGAGGTGCATGAAAGCACATCCTTCACAAGGGAAGAGGGCCGACAGTGAATTACAAATGAAACCCTTGATACATTAATATGTGTGATTATTCGGCATCACTAACACAAACTCGTTGGGGCTCGCCCTCCAGCACGTAGGTAGTGTGGTAACGGCCTATACACAGAGCCTGCTAAGACGGGAATAATTGCACCGTACACAAATTACAAAATTACATAAACCCTCAAAATATACATGAAACAAGATGGGACATGAGATGAGTATTCACAATAAACACGCACATGCGTGAAAACAAGTTTAGATGGCGCAGATGCCGCTGGATGAAGTTTGTAGCGGACCACGTGGTGCAGATGAAATTGCAATATTTCTTTGTTGAAACTGCAAATTAAATTCAGACAAATTATTCTCTTTAAGATTTAAGTGATTGCAGGCGTGTAGCATGGCTGGTGGCATTAAAATCAAACAGGGAAGTGGCAGCGTAGTCAAACACAAAAGCATCAATTTACGTGGAAGTTACACAGAACCCTACCAAAAATTTAACATAGGACCGTGAATAAAATATTGCACATACGATATTACATAAATAAGCTTTCAAAATGCAATGATGGCATATACAAATACTTGGCGTCGGTTAGCCACGTGGTTATTGGTGATGTTGCCGTAAAATATTCAAACATGAAAAACACCCTCAAATATATACATGAAAACAAAGCCCTTAAAATTTCACGTAGCAATAAAGCAGAAATTACGATGAAACGCCACTAACATAGGCGGATGGCATCTGATTCAAGTTGCGCGGGTCACGTGACCTCTCTGACATCTTTCTCCTCCTTCTCCTTGATCAAGTTGAAAATGCCACAAGGGCAAAATACATTAATAAAGAGGAAGCATAATGCTGTGGAAATGTCTGGCAAAACGCACACAAGCAAAGGTTGACCAGTAAACTAAATTGACTATTGAAATATACATCAATGAACGAAGGTTGTAGTGTGTACGTGACAGTGTCTTACCTCGCCAGCTCTCCTCGACAGACTGTCCAGAGATAAGCGTCATATGGACCTATCATAGCCGCCTACAGGGTTCACATAAACGGAAGTGCTATGCAAGCCAAGTAAAATATTATATTACTAAAAATAAAATGGCACAAATTAAATTAAGTACTGTTTTACATTTTATAATTTTCTTATGAATTTTTCATATTATTTCAGTGTCTCTTTGTGACGGCATTCACGTTGGAATATCAGTGTTCTTAATCTCGGTGCCGCGGGCACTTTGAATTTCGTAACCAAACAATTTCCAAATAAAAAATACAAATACAAAACACATTTTACACTGAAAAATAATATTTATGTGAAAGTTCAAAATATTAGCCTCTTTGCGAACATGCAGGACATGTGACACGTGCATGGCGAGTGCCGCCATGGACTCTAGCGCCGCTGGCTGTTAGACGGCGTCAAAGTGAAACTGTGAAATTATTAGAAAAGTAAATATCGTCCAGATCTACTCATTTTTACTCTTCGATGCATTAAAAAAAAAAGAAAAAGAAAGCGAGAGAAATAACTGAAGTTATGAAAAATTGTTACCTAACACTTTTTACTCAACGTTAATAATATATGCAGGTAGCGGCAGTGACTTTTTTCTAAGGTTGATATCAAAAGTGCTCACTTTATCGTGAACAGCCTTTTTTACTCATCCTTGTACATGGCAAATGTAGGCTAGCTCCTTGGTGAAGTATTACTGATAACTCGTGTATAGGACAAGTGTTCCTTCTATTCTAACATGTCTAACTTCCACACCAACATTTGTATTTCTTCACTATAATTATACTTCACACTTCACATGAAAATAATTGCAAAGTAACACACATATTTTCGCACAATAATTAGATTTAACACGTCAAATGGAAATAATCGCAACAAAACATGTGTAATAGCACTCGTAAATCACAAGCAATCACGTTGTCAAACTCACATGGAACACTGCACTTCTGTACACTACAAGCATACGGCCGTCGCTTGGAATAGGTAAAAATTAAACTGGATGACCAAAATTGATGCACATTTGTTTCGTGTCTCTATGCTTTGTTGTTCTCATGGTGATACACGTAAACTACACTTTGTAATGTTTTCTTGTATGATCTATATGTATATTTTTCCCAGCTACTTATATGTCACGTAGAACGAACTTCTCTTGCAGATCAAGGAGCCAAGCCTTGAATTATTCAGCAGAATTAAATGATATTCCGACACTGGTTGATCGCCGTGGTTTACACCCGTATAACTGTAGCGCGTCTGCAGACACATACCCTGTGAATAATGGTTTGGTTTCCAGAGGCATTCTCGCATTTAACAGGGTTCAGTGACCTGATAGAAATATATTTACCATAAATGTTACGTGTTTTACTGCAAATATACCCCAATCTTCATAGCCCTCCTCACTATCACATTAATTACACGAAGCCCCTATAAAATCTCTGTAGGTGTTATTAGTAATAACCATTCACCATTTGCATGTATTATGTTGCAGTTTTTTTGTTTTTTTTTTTTGGAAAAGCAGTAATTCTTAATAACTACCACTTTCTGTTGTAAATATGAAGAAACAATAGCGCAATAATTTTAAGTTAATTTACCAAATGAAACGGCCGAACAACCTTTGGAGTTTGTATTCTGGCCGCTGCCCAGAAATTTGATCCAAAACTTGTATTGTGCTACAGTTACAGGTAGTAATATTAATGGAATAAAACTGCAACTTAGTTAAGTCAGCCTGTTTCTTTTTGTACTCATTGTGCATGTTTTATTTTAAATGTGAATTTTTTTTGTGTATTCCTTGTCTTAAGCACTCAGTATTCACTGAAAAAATATTCCTGAATGGACTACGATAAAATTAATATAGGTCTTGGGTGTTTTCAAAATCAATTTTAGCTGTCAAATTTTCTACACGGAAACTTTAATAGTTGCCTTTAGAAATACGTCATACTTTAATATCTAGCAAAGTGTAAAATTGTAGGGTCGCTGCTTAAAGTCACGTTCAAGCATGTCGCTGATGGAAATACTATAAGTCATTAGAGCGCTTTGTGCATAGAGGCAACGGTGGAAGCAGCGAGTAAGCAAGAATCAGCTTTACAGTCTTAGGACTCAAACATGCAAAATAAGCTGTCTGCAATTGGCAGTACCTGTGGACGTGTCCGAATCTTGTTATGTGACGTCACATTGATGCAGTCCAAATATGATCTACAAATGTGTTGTCCAAAGTGAGCTTTCAGAATCTCACACTAGATCGCAGTAAATTCGGCACATTATGTGTAGTTACGTAGTGTTTTTTTAAATATTGCTGAATTATTGATTATTTAATGTTAATGAGATTAATGATTTGAACATTTATTTATCTTTATGATTATAGGCCCCTTATCAGGGAATCCTTGTACTAAGACACAAGCTGGGATAGCGTAATTATAGACGGGCCTTAAGATTCTTACATCAATGATTTTCTTTATCCGCTTTACCAGTTTGTAGGTGGGACACAATAGGGAAACTTACTTGCAGCTATATGAATTAGTTTATGAAGCAGCATTTTTGATTCACAGGTTTTCTCAGTCTCCGGGAGATGTATTCTCAGTGCAGATATCAGGCATGTCCGGCACGAGACCGTGCAGGGTGTGGGTGAATATTCTAGACAGGAAAGATGGCAGTTTCATAGTCCGATATAAAGTGTACAGCAGCTGCACCAATTTTCAGATTGAAGTAACCTGCAAAGGTGTACACGTTGCGGACTCCCCGTATGTGATATCAGGTAAGCGTTTTAAAACTTATTGTCTTCTAATCATAGCGTGCTGCCAGCACACACGTGATTCATGGAAGGTGTCTTAAGTCGGTTTCGAAGAGCCAAGCCACCTTGGTTTCTTCGACAGCAGGACACTGACCCGTATGGGGTCAGCTTGTATGGTTTTAAATTAGATTTCAGTTAGTATTTACCGGGTTTCCACCTGTAAACAAGCCGTCTCAATGGAAACGAAGACACGAGCTGGTGCAAAGAGAAGCAAGCCTGTATGGTCGCCCAAGTAATATTACAGGTCAATCTACTGCATCATTATAAAGTGCTTGGGACTGTATATTGCACTGTAGGCTCGGGAGCCTAATTCAGGGTATAATCCATTCACGGTTACTTCAGACTTTTCTGAAGCCCCGCTAATGTTCTACTTCCAGGGTATTCCTCCGCCTCGTGCAAACTAAGTTAACAAGTCTGGAGAATTACTCCAGAGGGACAACGCACCACATTCGTGCGCACTCAGTTGTAATGATATTTTGTATAAGAACTGTTTCTCACTAGACGTTACCAATATACCTGTTTTCTCCCTGCTTTTTATTCAAATTATTTATCAATGAAGCATTATAATTTATAGATAACATATTAATAACATTTCAATTTAAAAGGAAAAAAAGTAACTTTTATGAACACAAATATAAAATGCATGTGATACAGGGCGTATTCATGAAATAACTAAACACATCATACATGGGGAGATTTTTCAGATGTTTGATTCAAAAAGGCCAAAGAAACCATGAATGGACAATAGTTCTCAAGCCAATCTCCTGCAGCACTCAAGACAATAAGGATTTCTTTTTTTGATTTATGTAATATTCATTATTTTAATTATATAAAAGAACAGTAATTATTAATAATTTTTTTGTTTGGAAGATTATTTTAGTTAGATTTGTGAACGTTTAGTTTTGATATTTTTTTTTGGGAAGGAACATCCAGTGCTTGCAAAGTCAATGCAGAATATTTTAATTTGTGCCAGAGGGTAATTATTTAAAGGAGAAACTGGTTTCAGTGTTATATATTTTAAATATCATTAAGATTGAGTGCCTGTGTGCAATGATTTGTCGCCGACATAAATTTTGTAATGTCCATTTGGAAGAAGTTGTATTGAAGGCTGCAGCCCCTTTTGGGCAAGTATACAGAATGTTCTCATCTCTGACAGCAGGCAGATGTATGGTGTGTCTCGCTCTGCAAGTTTTTGAATGATAGTTGTGAATACATAACTGAGATTTGCAGATGAAGAAGCGGTAGAAAAATAAAAACTAAGAATTTTTTTCCTTGGAACGTAGTTTAAATACAATTGAAATACATAGTTTTAAGTAGTTAATTTCATTAATTAAGGTAAGCAATGTAATTTCTGTTTAGAACAATTGAACTAAAGTGTAGAGCATTTTTCTCAACCTATACTGATACCAATATTATTTATATGCCCACACGTGCCCATGAGTAAGATTAAAATATTCTACAAACTGAGCACAGCTGGACATTCAGTTTTCAGGAAAGAATATACATTTGGAACTATCAGTTTAAACATAAAACATTTTTTTTCTTTAAATGTTGAATTATAACAATGGTCCCCAATAGAAATTTTGTAGTCATGAAGAGTAATTATTTTATTGTTACAAAGAAAAGAAATTCCACAGAAAATAATGAAAATTTTACCAGACGCACATATATTTTTATTTATTCAACACAATTACAGTATTACCCAGTAGTTGTCCAGTGTTTGCAGTTCAATTTGTTTTACAGTGAGAATGTTGATTAAAGGTGTGATATTACTGTTTCCCAAGTGTATTTTACGTCATCTAAACCAGACACTCGGATGCTGAATGTATATACCTTCAGTAGACGCCTTTAACACTCTCTCTCCACCTGACTTTTTAGCAGTATCACATCCATTTAGGGGAAGCGGTGCATTGCCTCACCTACACTACGTCATTACATTACTCCCTCTTCTACTACTGTTAGTAAAGCTGGTTCCATAATAGTGTGATGCATTGCAATCAGCGGTAGCCAATCAGGATGAAGTAGCTTCCATATTGCGCAAAATTCTTGCGGTGCGATTGTCGGCGTCAGCCTGCAACGGAGGAGAAGAAGAGGAAGTGTTTGTTTACAAGGAGAATAAAAGCATCTATTTTTTTTTTACAATTTGAAAATGATGATTGCATTTACGCTGACGTTTTCGTGTTTGTACTTTTATTATTGCTGCGTAGATGTACAAAACAGAAAACAAGGCTTTGACAGTGTCATAAAATTTGTTTTTTTAATATCAAAATAATTATCCTTCGTCTTATTATGTTTCATTCCCTCTAGTTTTCATCACACATCACGGTCATACTACCCTATTTTTATCTTCTACCACTTAAATTATAAGTTTTAAACTTTTTACTAGTGTCTTTTGTTACATTCGTGAGGTCTGAAAATGTAATTTCCACCCTTGAACTAGATAGCAGTACCATCTCAGATGGCATCCATCGCCAACAGATCATTGCTTAATTGTAAAACAGCAAGTATAGCTCATCGCAGCCCAATGCATTGCATCGCACTATTGTGGAACCAGCTTATTGAGAGAGGCGAGAGGAGCTACGCCATGTAAATATGTTAACAGTTCCCTGAAAAACTATAGATAGAGAATTCAGTGTATACTTGGCGCGTGACGTCTGGTTGTAATTGGCTGTGATATCACCGTCAGACAAAGGTTTCTTTGGTGCTGGACCAAGATACTGGCTACATCTTACTGAGGGGGAGTTTGGATGATCAGTCATTTAGTTTTGACAGTGCCACAGTATAGGGTGGGGCGTGTAGCCCTTCGACTCAGCACCAAGTCGGGTGTGGCGATGGTGGCTTTATGCTCAGTAGGTTTTGGCAAGGGCACTATGTTACCTGCAGTGGGCTTCACCCAAGGTAGATCCTGGCTCGGCGGCTGCTGGCTGGAACGTGGGCGGCGGTGGTGCTTCTGGCAGGATTGATCGGCTCCAGCATTGGGCTGCGAATTGTCGCAGGCCGGAAGTATGGGCAGGCAATAACCAAGGGTACTGGTAATCTCAATCTTAGATGAACGACGATTGGGTGAGGATCATCAGCGATCTTCTAGGACAGCTGGAAAAGGGAGCTAGGGGGACTGAGAGTAGAGGCCTTGACAGTCGGTGGGCACCTGTGGGGAGACGCTGCTGAGGGCAGATGGCAATGGATTACAGAGCAACCGACTAGGTTTCAAGGCAGTTGCTGTCTTCTTAGCTCTCCACTTTGCACCACATCTATGGATGAAGGGCATTTGGGAAGGTACTAAAGTCTGCCACACGGAGGTGGAGCAGGCGTCGAGTTCCCTGGCTTAAATGTAACCAGAAGAAGTTAAGCCAACCAGAATCAGTCCTGTCACTCCAACTGGCAAAGTTCAACGGAGTGGATGGAGGGGGTTAGTGATTTGGATGTGTAGTTGCTTCGTCTCTTGTCTTCCTAGTGACTACCTAATAATGTTCCGAGCACCAGAGTACTTGGTTCACGGCCAGTGACTGTGTTGTGTGTGTGGTAATGTACGTGTGCCCGATTAAGGGTACCTTGTAGTTCTACAATCATTTTGGCAATATGGGTAACAAGGCATCTGTTTTGTGGGTCATCAATGATGTATAACGTATAAAGTAACAATCACTCTAGAATGAGTACGCGGGGTTATGGTACAAACACGTGTTCATTCCCGTACTGTCTCCTAGCTGTCAATTGTACTGAAACCAGCGGTAGTAAAGTATGTTAACCAGGTGAACGGGACCTGTAACAAAACTAATCAAGAGCAGATTGAGCTAAGTTGCTATGACAAACTGAACCTTAACTAACCTACACTTTTTTGTCCTGAAGGTACTTGGGGGTCACTGCCAAAGTGGCAGTGAGTGTATGGGGGAGAAGACTTCCCGCTTAGGGGCAGCGCTTGGCTTACGTTGCCGGCCCTCTGTCGCACACAGGGGTGATTAGAAGACACGTGGCGTTTGACATAATGCCGTATACTGCGTCGGCTGCCCGTGTCCTCGGGTGCCCCTAGCCTAGGTGTGTGCTCGTTTGCTTTAGAAACAAGCTGTCTTGGGTTCAAACCCAGCTCGGGGTGACATGACGTCGCATGTAGATGAGACTGAGTCGTGAATAAATATTATACCATTACATGTCACGTGTCATACTACTTTATGTAGCCCTTAGCCACCCTCGACCACTGTCTTTCGCCTTTCGTATCCTTTTGATATGACCCAAGGTTAAAGCTATCATGCGTGCAGTTTAACAGTACCAACATAATAATAAGATCAAAATAATTTTTTCGAAATTTGGATAAATTATTGATAACATCAGTGTGCTACCTTACTGCTACAGACTGAGGTTTATTGAACACATTTGAACTCGGCCTTTGAATGGCCACAGAACAGACACTAAACAAGCCATAGCTGGTCACATCATCAACCTGTAAGACAAACCAGTTGTAGCACGTGCAGCGTCACACGACAATGATTTTGATTCCTGCTACAGTACCAGACTTGTGAGAGCCTTACCACCTTCAAGCAATAGCTCAGAACTCAGACGTTGAGTACTGGCTCAATATTTATATTACTAAGTTTTGTGGTTACACTTAATTAATGTGTGAATAGGCCTAAAGTAAGAGAGTCCATTTTACATATGGTGGAATTATATAAAATAAGAGAATATGATCTTAAACAGAACTTTAAAACTGCTAAATTTACTACATACAGCTGTACAGTATCATTTCCGGATCAAAATCTCGTTGAAAAGCTGGATGTGTGCTGTTATTAAACATTCATAAAGTCGTTTGTAAATTCCATAATGGTCAGTAATGTTGTAGTGTTATTTCTGGTCCTGGCGTGATCTTCATATGGATAACTGTTGTCTCCATTCTTAGGTGCAGTTTATGGAGAAGAATGTGTATGTCCAGTTGAATCTATGTCCACATGGTTGAAGCAGTATGGTTGCCCATCTTCGTACTCGCAGATAGACTCAGATTTGAAAAAATTCACTGCAGTCAACTTTACAAATATCCGTGATGGTTTAATTAAAAGATATGATCATCCAGGCAGCATGAGTATATGCAACTATATGGTTAAGAACAACCAGGTATGTAGATAAGTTATTTTGGTGTCTTTTAATGTGTTTTGCATTTTGGTTGTCTCATTGTGGTTGGTAGGTAATGTATACATCCCATGTTCAGAATATTAAGTAAGTTGTAGCATTCAGCCTAATATGTTGTGAAAAATACAATCATGCCTGTCTGTGTTTATGACTTTTTTTTCAATAAAGTTATTAATATTTCAGGTTCTTTTCAAATCTAATTTCTAGTTACATTTCTTTTGTAGCATGCAAAAATTATCACTGTCGGCAGTGTCATTTATGGTCATGGGTATGTTGTATGCAGGGAGTGGCCATACCACCAACTATACTGCTGAAATGATGAAGTAAATTTTGTCATCAGTGCCATGTTGGGATGCCCAAAATGTTGAAATCCTGTTACGAGGGGCCAAACCGGGTTTGATTCATGGCAGGGCTGCCCCCCCCCCCTCCATCACCTTTCTGGATTTTTGCATGTGGGAATCATTCCAGGAGATTCCACTGGTCAGAACGTTTTCATGGGGATCTCCCGTTTCCCCCGCCCTTTCATTTTAGCATTGCTCCATACTCGCCTCACTTCACAGTCATTGGCTCTAAAGAACTCGATATGAAGAGCCGCCAAATCTCTTCACTCTCTCACTCACTCTATCTCTTAATATTTAAGTAAAATTTTTAAAGCGTATTAATGATCAGCTGTTGTAATTCTTTATATACAGTATACAAAAATATTCAGTTAAGATGTTCACCCCAAATATGTTGCCAACCACTGAATTTATCAAAATTTTTATTATGAATTCGTAAATGGTTTTATTGGTTTCGTAAGACACTGTCTATATCTGTTCCTAGGTGTAGGTAATTAATAAGTATATCAACTTTGGTTTTTAAATGGGAATATACTCATAACATTTTATTAGGCAGTGAGTTCAGTGACGTGATTATTTTGAAAATATGACGAACCCTTGTTGAGTTATAAGGTGGTTTTCATATGTGTACGTATTTGACCGTAGCTGTGGCAGGGTTAGTAACATCATCTAGTGGGAGATGTCTAGTGGAGAGTTCCTACTCGTATCTCACTGGGGTCTTAAGGATGAAGCAGAAGTCTTCAGGAGTCACTGGAGAGTCCAGTCTCCCAGAAGCTGTTGGGGTCTGCAGCTCGTGCAGAAGTCTTCTGGTCGGAATGTCTTCACTGGTGGTCGGAGTCCGGCCCAGGGGAGTGGTGGAATCTGCGGGCATACCAGCAAGCACGAACCGCAGATGGCCTCCTCCGGCATTGTACGAGAGGAGCAGAGACTGCCTTTTGCTGGTACGCGCCAGCCCTTTTATACATGTACAGGTCTTCGAAAGCCTGGGGTGCTAGGGGGGACAGTCCTGACTGCAGGAGTCTGAAGATGTAGAATGCTGATCCGGTGCGATCATCCCTTATCTTCGGGCGCTGCTGGAAGTAGAAAGGGTGCTGCCCTCCCTTGGTGCACTGTGGAACTAGTGCGGCTTTAGTTGGAGGGAGCGGTGGCTCCGTCAGGCAGTCGACGTGATGTTTCTTGGCGAACAGTACAAGCTGGAGTCACGTGTCTGTGATCGCTTCCAACATTGCGTCGGTGTACCCTGCAGGCACGTGTTCAGCCTCGCTAGTACTGTGTGGAAGTAATACCTGCTCAAAGGGTTGAACATTGCGTCCAAAGATGCAGCAAATTCGCCAGTAGAGTGCACATCAAAGATGTTAAAATATGCCATGCTTCAACACGTTGGATCTAAATGCATTATTGCAGATAGTGCATGCATCACCAAGCTTCCCACTCTCCGTGACGACTCGCCGCCCTGTCTTTCCTTTTCCTCATGCCCCACACTCTCAGAAGTGGCGTGTGAATAGTACTGTCTTTTCGAAAATTCTGTTTACTTACTTCACTCTGCATTTTCTTTCTAGCATGTATTCTTTGTGTTCTGAAGTTGTTTGATATAATTTAATTATTTATATGTTCCGTAACGTAACACTTCGATGTATTATAATTTACTTCATTTTTTTAACAGCCCTTTTCTCGAAAACGTTCACCATGTCATTGGGTGGGGAAAGGTTAAATTGACAGTTGTCTTGTTAACTGTTTGGGACCACTAAGGTTTTCAGTTATCAGTAGAATCGGTGCGAGAATGATGATTCTCAAAGTTGGTTTGTCATTCTCCGCTGAATGTCTCATAAAATGTGATATGTTACTATTACAGATAGGGTTGCTAACTATTTCAGATTTTCCATCAAATACCTTTTCTGACAACTCAACACATGATAACTGACCCATTGAAATTATCAAAGAAAATTGTTATAAAATACATAAAACAGTTTTAAATAGTAAATGTAATGTGCGAAAGTCAGTATTACATATCAGTAAACATTTTCTCTGAACATATACGAAAACAAAATATTAATTGCAACTGCGGTTTATAATTCAGTGCAATTTGAATTTCTGATTTAATCTGCTTTAAAACTGACAACACCAATGCACAGTGGAATAAAAGCCACATCTCTACAAGTGCTGCTCCCACGAACGCATTTGTTGATGAATGCCACTTATCTGCATAAATTACAACTACCTATGGCCATTGGGTACAGGATTAGAGTGAATGTATCTCTTTATCACTAAAGTGGTAAAATCATGACTGTGTTTATTACAGTCAGTTCATTTCAGAAGTAGTCTGAGATACAGGATTTAATAATCATATTTATTGTTTTAATTATTTATTGAGTGTAGTATTATGGGGGAATAGCTCTTTAATATTTTTATAATTTTATATTTTTAATGTTATATAGGCTTTATAATGGCTATTATTTATTAGTATTTTATAATTTATTATTTTATGTATTTGATTTATTTATATTTAATTATTTATAGAAAATATTTAATTAACTTTTTATTATATAGAATAATTATTTAATTAGTATATTTATATATATGATGATTTATTTATTTTGTTAAATTGTATTAAGGAATTAGGCAAAATTATGTACATATCCTATGTACCCCATCCTATGTAGATACAAGATAATTTTTTTAAACCCCATATTACAAGAAATCCCATACAATAGAGACAGTTAGCAACCCTAGATACAAGTAGTCTTTGCATAGGGTTAGAATGTCTGGTTTAGCATATTAAATTAATTATGGCAATTTTATTGTCTGTGATGCTTTGCCTTTTATGTTACAAGAAACACACAAACATGTTATACTAATACATATACAGAAACAGATCTTTACAGCAACAGCTTTCTTTAACCATTTCATTTGCAACACAAAAAAAAATTATTCTTTAGTGAGCTACTTTGGTCAGTTGGATGATCACATTATCAATTTTTTAAATTTTCGTCAGTTATAAGCAAACCAAGAGTTGAAGGTAGATTGTTTAGATTTTTCTTTGCTGTCCATTGAAATTACAACATGTGGTTTTTATAGATGGCATACAAAGTGCTGTATTTCCCTCCAGATTTACAGGAAGTGCTACGGGCAGCACGTGGGGTTCAAAATGTTTGTGGATGCAATATTACTTTCACTCGCTCGCAAAGTTCATCTACCCGACATGGAACTATTTTTCAACCTAGGGGACTGGCCGCTGGTGAAGTCTGGACAGAAACATGTTGACCCCATATTTGCATGGTGTGGTTCGGACGACACAGAAGACATAGTGGTGCCAACATATGACATCACGGAGGCCACACTTGAGTGCATGGGCAGGTGAGATAAGTTGGCTATGTATGTATGTATGTATGTATGTATCTTATTCTGGTCCACTATGGAAAGTCCTAGCAGGGTAGTGCTGGCCCGTGTAAGTGAATAATTCTGATATTATCTTCTCCAAACATTGTTATTCACTGTAATTAAACGTACCGAGCAAGGTGGCGTAGTGGTAACTTACTGAACTCGCATTTGGGAGGACCCAGGTTCGATTCCCGGTCTGGACATCCTGATTTCGGTTTTTCATGTTTTTCCTAAATCACTCCAGGCGAATGCTGGGAAGGGTCCCAAACATAAGGCCGTGGCCGATTCCTTTCCAATCCTTCTCCAGTCCCTCTTCCCTGTGCAACTTGCACCATCTCTAATGACCTCGTTGTTGACGAGACGTTAAGCCCACTTACCTTACCTGTAATTAAACTTCACGGCTTCACGCATGTTGTAAACAATGGTGAGCACTGTAAATAAAACTGGATGATCTCTGAAAATTAAACTGCAATTCCAAGGAAACAGATTTCCTTTCCAGATAAAGCATTTAGTTTTATTGCAGAGAATGTCTTTTGAGTTATTTTCTGAGGGCCAAAATGTATCTTATCACCTACACATACTCAGTGAGTGAAACAATTATTCCGTAGGACCAGTGAGAATATATATATATATATATATAAATGAATGTTTCTTTGTTTGTCCCGTATGCGATCCTATACCAGTCATCCAATTGCGATGGAACTTCGGTAAGTTGTTGTGTGCATGCCCGCGACTGTTTCTGAGTTGGTAAAACCATTTTACAATAGGTGGCACGCGAGTGTATCTATGTATATATACCATTCATCACATTGTAGTTGAGAGACTTAAACACAGTGAAGGTGGTGTGGATATTGTTCAAATTTTTTTTGGCTTTTGGCTGTGTGGGTACATGTTTCAAACGTAGACTGAGAAAGATTTTTAACATATTCGGATGTCTTTTCAGACAAAAGAAGCAGCCTGAAAATGCTGAACTTATGGTGGCATTCACTTCAGCAGTAAAATGGCTAAAAACACTTCAGTTGTCGTAGAATTTTTTAAGAATTATCATTTGTCTAAATTTTTACTTGTCTGTACATGTTCTTCAAAAATTATGAACAGATGAAGCTATTGGTTTGTGTATAAATAATTTTTTTGCAAAGCTAAATATATGTACTAATTTTAATATGTTATACAGTGATACACTGTTGATCACAGTTGTAAATTGTAATTATTATATGCAGGTAAATGTTACTTTAACAAACGTTACACTTCTGAAGTGCAATTTTTTTTTAATAAATCAAAAAATATTTTCTGACGAAATCTGCTAATTTTATGCACTACTTAAAGCGGGGCCTTACACTCGTTCATTCCAAGGTGGCAGCTTTTATTAATCTGCCCATTCACACATTTTGAATGTATTGGTTGTGTAGTCAGTCATCACCGCATCTAGTGTCTGGCACACCACCTTGGTGCATTTTTGCCTTGAAACCAAAGCACTGAATTTAAATATTTCCAGACTACAAAGATTTTTCACTCCCATGTTCATATAGTATTGTATTATTATAGAGCAACGAAGAAAGCAAAGAATAAATCTAATAAATGTGGTCATCCTTTACTAAAATTGCAAAATACCGTCTGAACTATTTTATTTTGCAATCATAATGGGAGTTGGCTAGCAGGCTTTGAGTTGTTTTCTGGGAATGTTTTATCTCTATTGTCACCTTGGAATGTATAAAGTTTAGTTTTTAAGTATTAATGCTCTGGTCTATCTTTATCCACAGGGTGACACTAGACATGCTGTCTGTTCAAGGAAACACAGAGAAACCGTGGCAGGACAGGATAGAGAAAGCATTCTGGAGGGGGCGTGATTCTCGTAGAGAAAGGCTGCAGCTGATCAAGATTGCGCGGAAACACCCGGACATGTTCAATGCATCCCTCACCAATTTCTTCTTCTTCAGAGATGAAGAGGATGAGTACGGGCCCAAAGAGAAATACATTTCATTTTTTAAATTCTTTGATGTAAGTATTAGTCATTGAATATTTTACTAACTGAAAAAGAAAGACAATTTTGAAACGGGCAGCTAATGTTTCTACTACATATCACTACAGTCGACTTGCAATCTCTTGTTATTCAGGGGACTGCCAAAAAATTTCCATACATGCGGGATTTCAGTAGAGGAGGTTTCTGACATGAACATCAATAAAATACATCTTATAACCTTGTAAAACTTTACGTTGAGTATATTAAGAGCTGTACATTATCTGTCAATAAAGTTTAGCTAATAGTAACTATAAATAATGGGAATTTTAGAAAAAATATTACTCTAAATAATACATAAAAAAATTTCACCTAAACTCGTTTAAATAAAGAAAATAACATCTCAAAACACAGTATATAACTGATTGTAATCTGACACTAAATGCAAGCTGATCTAAAATTTTCAAGCCCTGTGAAGGTGAAAATAATATGACACTGAATGCAAGTTAATTTTTGAACGTCCCGCATGCACTCTTATTGGCTCTGAGTGCGTGGAGAGGTTATCGATCGGGCAGCGTGTTCACTGCGGTTGGTGATGAAGGCGAGGCGGCGGGAGGAATACCCCTCCGTGCCGCGACATGTTGCTGGGGCCAACACTTTGCGTCTGTGGAAAATGTCTGTCTTTCAAAGTAATTAATTTTATTTTACTGCTGAAAAAATTTGTAATTTTGAGACAGAAATTATTATACGTATCACAAGCGTTTTATACTTGTGTTCATAAAAGTTACTTTTTTTTTTCTGTTTAATTTTAATGTTATTCATATTTTATCTATAAATTGTAATGCTTCATTTATTAATAATTTGAATTAAAAACAGGGAGAAAATAGGTATGTTGATAGTACCTTGTGAGAAATATTTTTTATACAAAATATTATTACAACTGAGTGCACATGAATGTGGTATGCTGTCCCTTTAGTGTAATTTGCCAGGCTTAGTTAAGCTTAGTTTGCATGAGGCGGAGGAATATCCTGGAAGTAGAACTTTAGCAGGGCTTCAGAAAAGGCTGATCGTGAATCAACTATATTATGTTTCAAAATAATGTTAATTTTTTGCCAGATTCAATGAATCGCCAACCTTTCGGGGGAAAAAAACCATTAATCACAAAAGAAAACATCTTTGCAAATAATTTCTTGTTAAAATGTTTTGCGTAACATTTTCTGGCAAAACCATTTGTTTTGAAATACAAGTGATGATAAATGCAACTATATTGAGCGATGGATAATCTTGATAAAATTTCTGCGATCACTAGGTGCACTTTATTTGATGAGCGGCGGGCGTGTGATGGCTATTACGTGCAGCCTGGAGACTTGTTTTTTTCTTTTGCTAGACAACAGCTTCCCCTCTCGATGGCTTGTGAAGGGAGGAGGGAAGGTGCATGGCTGAGAGAGACAGAAAGAAGGGTGAGAGAGAGGACACTAGGTCGCAACGCTGGTTGCTAGGTAGCCACTTCCCCTCTCGTAGGCATGTAAGGGAAATAGCAAGCCAGTCTCGCACGTTGCACCACGCCGCAGTGTCAGACAGATGTGTTGGGAAGACATACATCGTACCTCAGAGCTGTGATGAATGGCGGCGCGCGTTATATTTTCACATCTAGTTACTAGACGTTTGCATAAACAACCAGCTTAAAAACTAGTTGCGGGAAATCTTAGGTGACAAGATCCAAAATATACTTCGATCAACACACCACGCGATAAACAATTAAAGCGGGTTATGTTAACATTATTTAAATAGGAATTTAGCCGGGACCACAAAAACTTGTTGGTGGATGCTATTTATCGGTAAATGTAATAGCGATACATCGAGCGTCAACTGTAATTTTCTTAGGGGCCACGATGGCTGAGCGGTTGGACTGTTTGCTTCCCCATCCTTTCACTCCTGATTATTTCTGCAAGTGGGAATTGTGCCCGACACTGCCACTGGTGAGCAGGTTTTTTCTGGTGTTTTCAGATTTCCCCACCCTTTCATTCCGGTACTGCCCCATACTCTACTTACTTCACCCTCATCGGCTCTCAAGACCTCTGTGTTAAGAGTCACTCAAATCTCTTCACTCACTCACTCACTTAACTCGTTAATTTTCGTGGGAGAAAGCATGTTAAAGAATCCTATCTTGCATGATCGTAGGAGAATCATATTAAATTTCTTGATGTTTTTTATTTTTTCTGTGTTAGCAAGATTTGTTTGACATCAAAAAGGGGGAGAATTTTGCTTAGCATGTGCTAAGGTATCAGCCTTCCATTACAGCAATTCAGGATCAATTCCCGGTAGTATTCCCTGGATTTTTTTATGCGGGGAACGTGGTGGATGTTGCCGGCAGCAAGCTGGTTTTCTGTGGATACTTGCATTTCTCCCACCCTTGCCGTCTGTCATTGCTCCATACAATTGTTGCATGTTGGCTTAGTAAATTTTCCACTTATGTGATCATGATGATGCAATTTTTTATTGCTCTTAAAAAATTTGCACTCGCATACAGTGCATTTTCTAGATTTATTGGATATTTTTTCTTCTCTTGTTAGTGGATGCATTGGCTCAATTTGCGAATATGTTTCACCAATTTCTTCTACTTCTCTTTTTATTGACTCTATAAAAATTTAATGCGCATCTGGGCCTCGATATACAACTGGTGGTTTATAATCACCATAAGCAGATACAATATAATAGCAAAAACCAGAAGCTTCGGGTAGCTCATATTTCCATACCCACATCATTTCATAGCACTTAGGCTGGTCGGGAATGAAAGGACTGTCTGTTCCGTGGGGTAGCCAGCACCCCTTGGCATCAGCATCCTCTCATTGCATCTACTGACACTGCCTCTGATATGAACAAGAGTGGATCATTAAATTAAGTGTTTTAAATAATTTGCATCACGGAATGTTGGGATTATGATGATGTAGTTCAATTTATACCGGCCTTCTTTATATGCAATATTGCTATCTAGGTGACTGAAAATAACATTAAAATGTGACACGTGCCGCTTCTACATCTAATATGATTACGACTCATCGCCTAGAACACCTCTTCCATCTCTACAGACGTGAGCAACACGTTGCCTACCCTACAGGCAACGGGAACTTACAAACAATTCCTTCTCACCTGGAAGACACGCAACCCAGTAGGCAACCCCCTTCCCTCCTTTCCCCCTTGCTTGAAGCCTACTAGCTGCCCAGACCTCGGGCAAGGCCGAGCGGCTCCGACGAGGCTCGAAGCAGAATCGCTGACAGGAGGATTCTCATGCCACCCAGGGCCGGAGGACATCGCACCTCCCCCGCACCCCGTGCCGGTAGCTTACAAGCTTCCACTTTATAAGTCCGGCTGCTGCCGAGCTTGGGAGTCATTCTTTCGCATCTCTAGCAACCTCCCACAGCACTACTAGTGCTCTGGATCTTCTGAGAAGTTTGTTACCTTACAAGAGTACGCCCCTGCGGCTACTTACTACGTACGTCGACTACCAGTCAACCCAACAACATACAAACACCATTATTTTCTTTTAACTTCACTTTGTCTCCTCTAGTCACCTTTATTTAGCAGTTTAACTTTAACTCATTTATATTCATCTAGAACCATCTGTTCCCTTTTACTTAGAACCAGGTCACCTTCACCTGGAACCACGCAATTACTTTCAGCTATCCCGGACTTGGTAGGAGGTAGCACAGGTCACGTGTCTATAGGACTTTCAATAGACACACATTTCTCTCTCCCTTTCTACTTTTATTTCCATGGTATTTATTTGTATCCATAGTTAAAGGTAGACTACGCTGTGCACTGTTGACAGAAACCAGGAATTTTACTAAACCGAATTAAGACATTCATATTAGACGGCTACCTGTTTCTTTCCAGCTACACATCAGCACTTTTAGTGCTCGTGGGGGAGAAACAGTGATGCCACAACCACTAGCAACACCTTCACACCATGAGGCACGACAGACTCAGTTTGCTTCTCACCATCTGCTCTAGTTAGTGTGCAGTGACTGTGGCGTGTAGTTTTGCCGGGCATCCTAGTGTGAACACACAACCAATAGAGGCTTGGCAGTCCTCATGGCACCACGTCCCTCATCGGCCTGCCTACGGTGGGGGATCAGTAGGGACTCTTATCGAGCTCGAGCAGGCAAGTCACTATTAGGTTACACTGTTATTCTTTCTGTCTAAGCTGCACTACATAAGCTAGAGAACTGTTACCCTATGCCTCACGAGAGGAGGAGTGGTAGAAAACGCAAGGAACAACACGTGGCTCACCCCGCTCTCAGGCCGAGGATAGCATCACTCCATCCTACGCATGATAGACAGGTGGAACGGGACCGTGCCGCCGAACTGAGAAGACAAGCAGTTGCGCCTGCTCCAGTTCTAGTAATAGACTTTCCACCGTGTGTCCGCATCTATACCACTTGTCACCTGGTTGTCTACAAAATCCTGACCGGTACTGAAGTGCGCCTAGGCTGGGACAATCTCATCTTCTGGTCTAAAGAAGTTTGTCTGTGGAACATCCGTTCCGGCATCGTCCAAATTCGTCCCACGTAAAGCCATTTCTACCTCGACTAAAACATCTAAGAGCAGAAGTGAGTAAGTTCTAGCCAACACCCCTCGTCTCACCCCAGCTACCTAAATCCAGTTAATCCTCTTTTGGTCTAGCGGTCAAAATCCTCGACTAGCATGCCAAGTCAGTCTAATCGGGCATGCGTCAAATGTTTGGGTTAGTATACCTGCATTAAACAAATGTCACAAACTTCGAGGTATTAATGAGAAGTTAACCTAAGCTCCAGAGTATGCACTATCAAATTTTACATTATTATGCAGTATCAAAATTCTTTTCAAAGTACTTTTTACCAGTATCAAAGTGTAACACTTAACCATGTTGAACAAGAAGCACAGTATGTATTTATTTTCAGTACATGTTGCCTGTCATAGCACATAATTTTGTACACTTTTAACCTGTACCTTGAAGCAAAGCCAATAAATATTTATTTTCTTCACCCTGTTTTCAGCTACATTCCAGTCCCCTCATCCTTATGAAGAGCAAGGAACACATCACTATTGTATTCGTACATTTTGAGTTGCATCAAAATGTTAGCAAATTGTCAAGGAAGTTTCAGTTATGAATTGTAAACTACATTATCATCTTTAGTTAACTTGTAAAATAAGTTGCCAGTAAATATTACATTGTGTTTCTAACTAAGCAATAGTGTCACTAACTTATAAAATCTTTTTCTTATAAGTTTTCGGTTGTGTTTTGTCTCTTAATTTTTTTTATAGAAGATGTGTGTGATGTGTGTGTTGCAGTACAAATATCTCGTAAACATAGATGGCACTGTTGCAGCGTATCGGCTGCCCTACCTGCTAGCAGGGGGTTCTCTGGTGCTGAAGCAGGAGTCCAAGTACTATGAGTTTTTCTACAAGCAACTTGAAGCGTGGAAACATTTTGTGCCTTTCAAAAGTGATCTCAGTGATATTGTACACAGGGTGTCATGGGCAAAGCAACGAGACTCGGCGGCTGAGGCTATTGCTCTTGCTGGCCGGCAGTTTGCCCAGGAAAATTTGATGCCACAGGACGTCTTCTGCTACCATGCTGTGCTTTTTCATGTGAGTAGTATTTTTGTGGTAGGTTACATTTGTCAGTTTCGAACTACAGTACTACAGGTAGGCTTACGAGAAACTATTTGTAGTGTTACATTAGGGGTGTGTGTGTAGTCTATTAACAGTTTCTTCACACCTTTTTTTTTAAACATACATTTGAAAAATCACCTCATGTACGACTTGTTTGATTGTTTCGTAAATATGCCATGTATCACATTCGTTTTATACTTGTTTTGACATAAAAGTGCCGTATTTTTGATTAAATGGAACTTTTAATTTCATTTTATCCATAAATTATAATATCGCATTCATAATTGATACAAATGAAAACAGATATAATAATGTGTGTTTTGGTAATGCCTAGTGAGAAGAGTTTTTATGCAAAATATTACTACACTGAGTGTGCACAAATGCAGTGCGTGGTCCCTTTGGTGGAATTTTCTAGACTCGGTTGACACGTGACAGTCCCAGCTGTCTGACTGGCCCTGCCCTGGGCAACTTATTCGACGCTAAGTGAGTCACGTCTCAAGGTGGTTTATTCTGATCTGGGCACAGATGCCTGCCCAGTGTACAATACCGGCCTAGTGGGTCGGCGACTCGATACAAAGTCTGGCTCTACGACCTTTATACTGCGGGATGCAGGCTTAGGCGGTAGTGCAATAGGGCGGCGATGTGATTAGGTGCGCGCCTGCACACTTTCGGTTCCCTCTAACGGAGTTGCACTCAACTGGGGGAGGGGGGTGATCGGCTCTGGTATGGGGGCCGGCTGCGTTTCTGGTGTGCTGGTAAGTCATATGCCAGATAGTGCCTCCTGCACTATAGGGTGGTATCCTACCGCGATCTTGGTGGGTGGCTTGAACATGTCCACTGGCGTGACAGTGGGTGCTGGTATGGTGAGGCGTTTCAGTAGCGCAGCTTGCTCACATTAACTAAGCAGCCTGAACCCACTGGGAAGGATACATAGCCCCTGCAGGAGGTTGGCAGTTGACGTGTCAGTGTCCACGTGTGGGTGAAAATTACTGGCGCCAACACTGTCTCACTCTCGATGACTCTGCTAAGTAGAGGTGGCGTGAGCTGCAGGGTGATAGTTGCGGGAACCGCACAATGTTGTCCCGAGGGGGCAGATTTCCCTGCGCCAGAATACAACCCTCTCTGCACCACCAGTGAGCTGTGAGAGTTGAGCACTCTGGTCGGCAAGGCTATCCCATCGGGAGCGTACCTCCCACTTGGTACAAGGAATGGGTGGCCTTCCAATAATGGTGAGGTGAGAGTCTAGTGGTCACTGGTCCCCCCGGACAGCAAGCCAACTTCCAGGGGACGGTATCCTAGTGTCATGGCTCTACTATTCACTGTCGGGGCAGAGAATGGGTGGCCTTCCGAGAATGTGCTGGTGTCGTGTTTGTGTGCATTTGGAAAAGCAAAACTGGTCTCCTGCTGCATCCTCCAGCTCCGAAATGATACAGGGAAGGAGCTTGGAGTGAAAGTCAAGAATACTGGTGGGATTGGTATTTATTATCCAAAGGAAATAAATACAGATGGCAAATATGCTCTCTCCTAATTCCCCACGGGCTATGCGGAAGGTAAACACCCTATTGTAATACAGGTGAAGGCTCACTGTGCAAAGCTAGTGGGATAGGCAGTAGCTGGTGCATGTATTACCTCAGGGCGAGCGCTACTCTCAGGTTGTCCGTAAGGGACTAAACATGTCTAAGTTTGTAACCGTCGTTGCCGCTGGTTCTTCCTTCGGTTAGGCACTGGAGAGGATCTTCGACTCCACGAGGTCAGCTATGAAGTAAGGATAGATTTGAGACTCTGTACCAAGAGTTGGAGCAATGAGGTCTCAGGAGAGGCGATCAAGAACTGCAGCAGAACTGACAATCCGGAGGCCGGCCATCCCTTCCTTCACTGGCATAGGAGGTCTGGAGAGGGGGTTAGCAGGTGTTAAGCCCAGTGCCTATATCCTGTGTGCAAGTGGTGGGATCTAGGCATCTTGCGTGTGTCGGCATCCCGCTGCACACTGCTGTACTCGCCCCAGACCTATTGCATGGTTTCGGTGGCTCATCGGGCGAAATAATAAATTATTGGGACTTCTGTCCCGGCCCAGTAGGTAAAACAATCTTGCAGGCTGCTGCAGCATGACTCGTGGACCAGCTGTTAGGAATGCAGCTGCGCTGATGAGTAGCAGTCGTTTAGTATTAATAGACAAGACATCATGCATCATGGTTAAAGCTTTTTTAACTTGAGGTGAAGGAATACTCTTGAAGTAGAACTTACACAGGGCCAACTGTAAATGGACTATAGGCATTTAAGCTTTTTTAAAGATGGTTGAGACAACAGAAAACTTATACAAGGTGTGCAGCTGTTGCATATTTTATGTATAGTGAAACCCTGTTAAGAAGTTTAAAAAAATACTGAAAAATGTGTGCTTATTAAGAATTAGAAGTTCATAAAGGGGTAAAATTATGTGTTTTGTAATAGACAAATTGCAAACTTTTTAAAGCTTATTAAGCAGGTAAACTTCTTAAAAGAAAACTTCCTAAGAGTGTTTTACTGTAGTTAGTTTGTGAAAATGGCCTCTGCTGCAGCTGTAAGTCAGAGATAAACCCTTCAATCAGTCATACCAAGACCAAAAGCCACTGAACCATAGACAAGATACCTGAAAGTTATTTGTTTTCCAGTTTGTAAAAGTGCTTGCTTTAGGGAATTGAAGGCATTAGTTAATGAACCAGATAGTTTCATTTTACAACATTATTTAATTGTTATGGGGGGGAAAAAAAAAAAAAAAAAAATAGTAATGATAATACATGTTCATAAATTTTTTCATGAAATTTTTTTTTGTACAAAATACTGTTGTGAACAGAAATTAAATAATTTTTTTTGTTTACAAACATAAAATGTAATGTAAACTGCATTATTGATCACTTTTTGACGAGTTTTAAATATAAATGTGAGGGGGAAAAAAAAAAGTATTTTAAACAATTTAATACAGTAAAATCTCTTTACATGATTTTTCAGGGAATTGATGAAAACATTTACATAAATGTAGAAGTTCTATGGATTTTAACTTCACGTGTAGATCATTTCAGACAACAGTACAGTGTTTAAGAATTACATGTCCTGTACATAATTTAATTAACACTGAAACCTGTTTTTTTTTTAAGAAATCTTAAGTATTTAATTACAGTAAAATTCTCATTTATTTACACTCATTTGTAAAAAAATATTGAACACTCTGGAGGTGCGAATCACAGTGGTACGTAAATGGCATTATGTATACAGAAACATCTAAATATTGCACCACTCCAAGCGTATTTCAGGGGACCAACACTTGCAGGATGCACTTAGTATGCTGTTGGACCACCTGTAGGATGTAGACAGGGGCAATAAGCTCGGGCATGGAAGCATTCAGATGTTGATGTTCTTCTGACGAAAATCCTGCCACAGCTGGCGCAACTGACCCTCCAAATCTGCCATAGTTGCCGCTGTCTGAAGTTGCCTTCTAATCTAGTCCCAAACGTTTTTGATGGTCGAGAGGTCTGGGGACCTTGCTGGCGAAGGATGCATGTTTACATCACGAATGCAGGCCAGATATACCTGTTCTGTCTGGGGCCAGGCATTATCCTGCTGAAAAATGGTGCTGTTGAGTTCCGCTAGGAAGACGAGCGCACTTGGTCAGAATTTCCTGGACGTATCACCGTGGCATTAGGGTTCCTCCAATAACCATCAGTGGTGTGCGGGATTGTAGTAAATGACACAGCACACCATGACACCTCTCACTGGGGTGGTGTGCCACTCTACAATGAAGCGTGGGTCACAGTGCTTGCCAGGGCATCTCCAAATTCAAATTTGGTGCCCGTCTGTGTCTAGACAGAATCATTATTCGTTGCTGAACACTACTCATTTGCCAATCCAAAAGCTGACCGTTCCCAGCGGTAGATGACACAAGCTCAGAGCAATGCTCAACTCATAATGGTAGTCATATTAAGAGATGCAGTGACAACAGATTTTACTCTGGGATATGGTACTGGTGGACATAGGTGTATCCCCATCTGCAGTGACATGTCCGTGCGTGGATGGTGCACAGCAATGCCCTTCTTGACGGGAGCGTTTGCTCTCGTGTTCCCACTGTGTCCAACACAGACTCACCGTATAGGCAGAACTATTCAAGTGGCAAGCAATGCAGCCTCTCTCAAACTCATTAGTTTGGCAAAGGCTTGTCGAACGTGTCATCGGGGCATGCCGCATGTTCACTGAATTGGCTCTGTGGCTGTCACTGCTACTAAGGCCTTACTGCAGCTATGAATGATGGAGGGACAGTATTCCTCCTAGTGGTACGTCTGTGCTGCAGGGAAAACTGCGTTACACGCAAATGGGACACATTTCAGGCTATGACGATACTGTGTTGCAACCTTCCTTGTACTCTCACAATTTGTTTGTTGCAATCTATTTTTTTGCAAATCAATGTATAGGCTTTGCAGCCTATGGGTTCTTCGGAAGTGTGTACAGTCATTGGCAGGCCATACATCTACTACAGACTCAGGAATTTCTGGATGTATGAAAAAGTGCACAGCAATTGTATGTTGAGTAAAAAATTGTTTTAATTTATGGTAAAATATCTGTATAGGCAGTTCACAATAAACTAAGCACTTTTGAAATCTCTGCTTAAGATCTACTTGCAGGCACAATAAACATTCTTCCACTTTAGGTAAAATTAAAATTGTCATGTGCCTGACCACTTTATTCATATGTTGATTGAGTGTAACTGTAAATAATTAGGTAAGTAAATATTTTACAAATTTGCTTATCAGTACATTTTTAAGCATTAAAAAAATAGTAAACAAAGAAGTTATATTATTCGCAAATGTTTACTTGACACTTGTAATTCAACGTAAAGACATGGAACTACTTTCCCTCCATTATTACCAACCTCACTAGCAGCATGTCACTCAGTGTGCCCATTAAACTACACTATATGCAGTTAGAAGCAGTGACTTTTTCAAAAGTTGAATTTGAAAGTGCTCACTTTATCATGAACAGCCTTTAGTAAATGGTGCAAAGCTTCAAGCTGTATACTCATTGCTCAGTTCAAGGAACACTCGTTATAGTTTCCATCATTTTGCACTAGATTGCACAATTTGTATGTTCCTTCCTCTTGACATATCTTTTCTACAGACTTCTTTACAGCAGTTTCAATATCTCCGGCCTTAAACATTTGTATATTCTTAGTTTCGAAGGCCCTTTTGACTGTACTTTCATTGAACAGTGCTAATTTCACATAGGATGTACTCTAGTCATATACTTGATTTTATTGGACCTTGTATGATAATTTTTGCCATGCAATCCAATATGTGCTAATATCACTCGATAAACTGGCATCATTTTGAGCAATGTAAGTCATGAAATTGCGGCAAAATGCAGGCTTAGCTTTCGTGTCTGCAAGTTATCGCGTCAAACAAACATGCCGCTATTTCCGCACTTATGTTTCACCTAATCCATGTTCATTTGACATCCATAATTATTCTTTGTGTCTTTGCGCAGTATGTTTTAACATAATGGTTTGATAGCAGATGCAAAATAGTTGTTGAGGTACTGATGCTGCAGATGGCGCTGGTGTAGTTGATGGTGTCTATGGCACTGCAAAAGATATTGCTGATGTAGGTAGCTTAGCTGGAGCCAGTGATGGTTCGATCAAAAACAAAGTTGAGATACTTTTCACTGTCACAACAGTAACGAAACACTTCATTTTTATCTCTGTGTGACAAAAAATATAATTCATAGACAAAATATTTTCCATAGGAACTGCTTAATAAATTAACTGCACAAATATATGTCAAAACAATATAGTATGTTAAAAAAAATTACAATGTTTCCCATGAAGACATCGCCCAGATCACACTTCGTT
Source organism: Dryococelus australis (assembly GCA_029891345.1). NCBI lineage: Eukaryota > Metazoa > Arthropoda > Insecta > Phasmatodea > Phasmatidae > Dryococelus > Dryococelus australis. The sequence goes on from CM057008.1 coordinate 31,450,176, forward strand.
CGGCCCGTTTCTGTCCAATAGTGTACCCAGGTGCTACACCCTGCGTTGGTAATCAAGAATACATGCGCTCAGCAGTTGATGTGATGAACCACAGATCAGAACAACCAGCAAGGCAGGCTGGGCGGTTTCACAGATGCTGATCATCAAGGCTCCATGCCATTGCAATCTTACCTTTGTCAGGCTTGCCCTTACCATGCTGCCAGCAGGTCACGTGTAACCCTCCACACAAAAAGTGTTCCTGGGTTTGGAGTGGTCATAACTTAATGCTCATCTGTGTATACTTTCATCATTTGCTGGTTCGAGCAGGTACTTGAAATTTGAGATTATTTTTACTTTGGTGGGGAAAATGTGTAATTACAAATATAGCAGATAATAACTAGCATATTGTTATGGGCGAGCCAAAAATAACTTACCAGACTGATAGCTAGTCATGAGGGAGGTGACAATCTCCATCAGTTGTTCCATCAGACAAACTGGAGTATTGCAAATCACCAGCAAGGAATGTGACATTATTAAATATTTTCCCCATCAGAGCATTAGTCGGCAATACTGAAAATACCAGTGCACTTTAGGATGAAATTATGGAAACTGTATCTAGTGTGTGTTGAAAATTGAGGAATGAATATAAAACTTAAGGATATGGTGAAGCGTAGCAAAATAAATTATTTTTGGATAAGGGAGAATTGTGGTTTCATGCTTGGGTATAAAATGTGTTGTTTAACAGGAGTGGAGTAGAAGACTCGTGAGCCCTGTAGTAGTTCAAAAGGACATGGAGCACGTCCCTCAACCTGAGACAGACAACAAGCTTGCTGCATGTACGTGCCATCAAAGTGCAGGTTCCACATACAGGGATGAGCTGTGACCCTGGAGATATTTCATAGTGTGTGTGATGTGTTTAAGTACTTTTATAAATCTATTGAATAAATTTTTTTGCTTGTCAAACTTGATGACATTGTGAAATAATTAATCGCCTATAATTCTGACTTAATAGTAAAACTCGGCATTTCTGTTTTGACATCATGGGTGGGGGGATCTGATTTTCCAAGACAACAAACCTTAAAGTTATTAAATGTAAAATATTTAATAGAATCTGGCTTTACAAAAATGTGAAGGAGGTGGTAAGGATTCAAATTTACTGTTGCTGCTGGGACTGCAAGGTATTCAGACAAATGCTACAAAAAGAATAAATACTTTAGATACATGATGTATCATGGCCATACCCACAGTGGTGCACGAAAGACTGATGGATGCCTGTCTGGGGATGGGGAGTCTACATGGTCCAGTGTGCCGTCAATGTGCAAGGTCACCAAATAAGAGAAACAGCTATGCAGTCTGATTATGTCACTTGGCTACTGATATTACGGGATTATGCTCCATGCCCACTGACTTAGTCTTCATCTGCTACACCCTTATGCCACTTATGCACCACAACTGTGCAAAAACTGATCCACGTAACTCTGACACTTGTAATGTTTACATTATTATTAACTCATACAATGTAACCCTTTAAAACACATATTACACTGCATGAGATGAGATGGGAGTGAAACACTGGAAAATGGTACGTTACTAACAATAACAAACTAAAGCAATGGAGCCCGCAGGGACATTAAAGTGGTGTGGGGTTCCGTATATTACAGTCGCGTGGACTGGTGTTCATGAGCGTTTAGTAAATATTGCCCTTTTAATTATTCCTTGTTTTACAGGGTCTCATTTTGTACATGTGTGCGCGGGCGCACGTGGTCTTTTTACACTACACTACGCTCATGACACGAGAGCTCCACTTGACCCTGCGGCCACACTCGTATCTGGTGTTTCTCCTGTGTATCCGCTGTGGTGTACTGCCCAGCAAGTACGCACTAGCGCCTGGTAGAGTGCTGGTGGCTGCAGCGGCGGCCAAATGGGCTCGGAAGGAAGTGGCTGGCGTCAAAATTGAATGATATTTTTGTACGTATAAACTTTTCCCCTGTTTCAACAAAGCCATGTGAGTTCCAATCGCCACTCTTTCATAAGAAGAATCTCAAAACAATCTCGTCTCATGAAAGACGTAAAACTTTAGTCCCCCCACACCACCAATAAAATAAACAGAACCCAAAGTAGTATTTACATTGTGAAGTTTAAATTTCTTGGTTTCAAAAAATAGCTCCAGTATTGTATTAATTGAATAAATCAGTACACAACACTTTTACAAAGTGGTAGACAGGTGTCACTTCATTTCACTGAGGCTACTTTTCCAAAAAGACACCTACGACGATCTACATTTAATGAAATACAAAAATTATGTACTGTATATGTAATATTTCTATAACACTAGCAACAAATTCTCGCATATACATACATTTTGATGGAAGAGAACTCAATTGCAACAGCATTTCACCGGACTAATAATTTTAATTTCTGCCAGAAAAGACAAAAAATAAAATAATATTGATGCAAATACATGGACATAAAAAGTACGTTATTGTTAATGTGTGTCGCTTTTGTATTTCTAGTGCAGCGAAACATTTAATCCAAAACCTGATCATCGGAATGGCGGTGAAATACAAATTGTCTCCTACCACATGCCGACATGTTGCTCAAACACACAATTTGACATGCTGATAGACAGCTATCATGTAGACTAAATACCTGATATCTTTATGAGCTGATAGCCTGCCGAATAGGCAGTATTACCACATAGACTAAATATGAGGTAGACCACTTATTCATCTTTTGTGCATTTACCCAACATTGACCTACACTAATCCTACAAAACTCGTACACAACTGTCAAAGTCACATGGTCAACAGTGATGTACGTGTTTGTTTATATCTTAATTTTCAAATGACAAGCACTTTTATATTTATTGTATGCTTCGACCAGTTTGAATGTAATCAAGTATCATGGCAAATTGATTAGAGGAAGTATAAAAACATCTCAAAAGCACTTGTTTACTAGAGTTCTAACCTTCCCATGCCATTGTTGATAGACATGTAGGCAGAAAAGCAGTTCAATGTTGGGGCACGGAGTTTGGTTGTTCACAGCTAGCGAGATCTGTCTACCACATCTTTAGTCTATGTATCAGCGAGTCGTAATACACGTTTTTGGGCTATATAGCTGATAACTTTTATTCAGGACTTCATCAGATGGTTGTAATGCATGCCCTTACTATATAGCTCGTTTCGGATGGACATGTCCGCTGTCGTGCCATCAATAGTTGGCCACGCTGATTGGGCCTGACTGGCCATTGGAGGTTATGTTTACCTTAAAAACAACTCTACATGTACACAGTTACCCTCAGATCGCTAATATTAACATAAACACTGTATTGACTGGAAATGTAAATGTCAGCTGTGGTATGTGATGCTGGTTGTAACAAATGATGCTATGTTAGTTTTGTTTGCATATGAAATTTCAACTCACTACATGGGAACATAAACAGATGACCACTCTTCTTACTAATATTATTATTTCCCATGCAGGGTAACTCAGTGCACTCTAGTGCACAAACAGAAGACACTATAACTGTCAAAAATACAATACCCTTTATTAACTAAATATAAAAAAAAAATCAGATGCACATGGTCGCTGGCGCACATGTGATATTTGGATATCAACACTGACTAAAGAAATTAAAATGACAATGAATAAAAACAACTATGCACACTATGTAACACTGCACTGCACTCGCCGAGGCTGCAATGCTGCGAACAGGCTGAATGTGAGGTTGGGGGAACATGGAACATGTCAGTTTATGTTATGGCTCACCTAACTTCAGCCTGTAGCCTTGGGCCATGATGCCCGTAAGAATAATGACGAAAAACACTGGATAAAAAATACTTGGAACACTGGATGACATATGATTAAAACAGATACACTGAACACTTACATATTTTATACTGTGTCGCTGAATGATAAAAATATGTAAAACTATGTGCCGGTATAATTGTGGTTGAGCTGTATGGCAATATGGCGCTGGATGTTGCACGTGGCACAAACATATTGACTCTTCACAAATACACTTAAATCAGTCACATATACACTTTAAAAAAATAATATTACTCACTGAAAAATAATCCCAGCACAAACATTTCACATTCAGAAACAAACACAATAAAATACTTATCCAATTTAAAAATGCCACACACAATAAAATAGCTATGAAATATAAAAAGGCCATAAAATATTTGGAAATGTCAACAGGCATCTCCACACATGTGGCACACTCGCAAAATTACGAAACACTTCAGAAATAATAAAATAAAATAACACTGTCAAAAATAAAATTTAAAAACCCATAGCAAAAACACAAATATTAAATTTAAAATCAACACATTGCCTCACGTGGCTGATGGTTGCATTCTGATGCTGAGGCTGGCGGCACAGCAAATGGGCTAAGGTTGATGTTAATGTGGAACATCTCAAACATCCGCTTCCCCCTCCTTGAGACAGTTAATGTGTCGCTGCTGCTATGTCTTCTACACTCAGAGCATCTGGTCAGTGGCTTGAAGTTCCCACGTGGCCGTCGATGCTCTGCTGTCTCTGCTGCTGGTTTTTTTGAAAATGCTGGCGATGTGACAGCTGCCCTGGGCGTTCCTGCATACCAGCAGACAGTGCACATCGTACATCATGAGCGGCACAGCTGCTTGGAGTGGCAGGGGCGGAGTTTTGCTCCGAACACCCGACATCATCGCTGCTGCTGCTGTCGGCGCAGGGGAAATGACTGCTGCGTCATCTGCAGTGTGAGCCGGGATTGTCCCACTAATCAGGCGGGGTTGGCTCAGAGGCCAATGATCCCCTGCATGGTACCGGAAATTCCTGGAATCTCAAGGGCATCGCAATGCTGTCAGGTGGGGCCCGTACCTGGTGATCCTGGCATCCTCAGGTGGTCCACCTGCTTGGCTTAGTGCACTACGTCCTGTGTTGCCGCTGTTAACTTGTTGTTGGTTGTTGGAGGGTGACTGTTATCTGTTGCGACGCAGTTAGCTGGAGCCCCTGTGAACGTAAATACTTTGGCCATCTCGGCTGGACATGTGCTTGGCGCATTATTTTCATGGTGGTTGGCTGTCAAAACCACGACACCAGTGAGCGGTGATGTTGTAGGTTCGCTCCTGTCACTATCCAAGGAGGGTTGCAGATGCCGGGTGTCGTGATGCTGGTGGCGGTGAGCCACAGTGCTAAATGATGGCATACTGTTGATCGATTCCTGCTGAGACCTACTCAGTAACAGGTGTTTTCGAGTAATTTGGTAATGGGGTGCGGGCCGCTTCATTTTACTGCGGGCCTGGCACAAAAACCTTTTTTGCCTGCGGACTGAGGGTGTGCGCATAAGTAAACATTTTTTCTGGGCTGGAGGGGCTGTGGTGGGCATGGAAGCTATTATCCACTCCACTATGTAGCATCGCTGGCTTTCATGGCCTCTCCTCTGCTCTGCCCTCTGCCTCTGTGTGGCCAGTGGCGTGCTCCTTCTCCCCACTCCTGAACTCACACAAAGGGGAAGGTCACAGCCTTGAATCAGCTGGGCAGGTGTTATGCTGGTGGCGTGGTTTTCACATGTCTGTAGCATGAATTTTACGGCAGGCAAGTGCTCCACCCACGAGGTGTGATTATCACCCATGCGCAGACATAACTGTGTTTTCAGATCCTGATCATCATTCTGTTGGGTTTGTGCATGGATGATAAATCGCTGTCATGAAGTGCTGTACTCCCTACCGCGTATTTTAGTCGCATCACATGCAGACGGTGGCCATTGTCGCTGAGAAAAACTCACTTTCCAACACTTTACCAATGATTCAAGGATTCAAGCCAGAGTACTTGAGACTGCATAAGCTTCGACCTAGCGTGAAAATAGGCCTGTCATGACCACAATGTATCGTTTACCCTTAAATCTAATGCTACTGTCTCAAAGGGTTCCATGGGTTCCCTGGATTGCTGCTGTTGCGTCCCGTCGGTGCGACAGATTTTGAAATAGTTGCATGCCACACACGCATGCATGAAATCCCTCACTTGTGCTGTCACACGTGGCCAGTAAAAAAGTTTTAACATGCTTTTAAGGGTTCGCTCAGCATCTTGATGTCCAGAGATTTCACTGGTGTGCGTACGTTGCGAACTGCGAAGTTCTGTTTCACATGCTGCGGCCGACACGTATATACGCCATGTGCCATTGTTTACATCCGTGCAGGTCTCAACGCAATTATCAATAACATGCCACTTTTCTGCTGCTTGTTTGGCGCACTCAATTTTACACTTTTCGGAAACTGGGCACTTTTGTTGGGTACTGGTGACATTCTTACGCAGCGTGTCCAGGTTTTGTGCAGGTGTAAACACTGTCACTATTTTACACTGTATTGATGGCGCCTTTGATGTGTGTGGGTGAGGTAGGGGGAAGGATGTCTTCCCACTCTTCCTCATCGTGGGCAAACGTTTCGCCCGGTGCACATGTCAGATGATCAGTCAGCTGTTTATCTTCGCCAGCTACTCGATGTACTTCAAAGTCGTACGAATGTATAAAAAGCACCGAGCGCGTTAGCTTACTGTAGCTTTCTTTTATGCCGTGAAGCCACACCTGGCAGCAGTTGTCTGTGAGTAAGGTGAAGCATTGGTACTCCAGAAGTTGGTGGTACTTCTTGAAACTCCACAATACTGCTAAACACTCACACTCGTTGGCATCATAGCGGCATTAAACTGCGCTGAACTTCACACAGTTGAAATCAATCACTTTGCGGTTTCTGTCGTCCCCTAGCTGGAACAACACATTGCCAATAACTTGCTCTCTGGCGTCGGTATGTACGTACAAATGGCATGTTGGGTCATGGTGTGCCAAGGCAGGACACTCACGAAAACGGCATTTCAGCTTGTCGAAACTTCCTTGTTGTTCTTCAAGCCAGTTGAACTTGACGTTAAGCGACATGAGTGCAGTGAGAGGTGAGGTGACAATGGCCAATTCAGCTATGTACTCTCGCAGCCAATTTGCGAGGCCAAGGAACTTCCTCAGCAATTTGCGTGTTGTGGGTGCTGGATAGTCGTCGATAAGGTGTAGCTGTTTCTCCATTGGATGGCTTCCCTTCACGTCCACGATGTATCCGAGGAATTGTATTTTTGCCTTACCGATGTGACACTTTCGATTTGCGCTCATCATGCTGTTGATGGCTAGGCATTAAAGTACAAGCAACAAATGTCCTGCCATGTCTCTGACCACACGACCACGTCGTCGAGGTATGCCAAGGAAAATTCACCGATGAAGCCTTCAAATACTCTCACCATCATGGCTTGGAATGTTGTCAGCGTGCACTTGAGGCCAAATGGCATGGCACAAGATTGAAATCTGCGCCCGTCAGGGGCGGTAAAGGTTGTTTTATGCCATCTTCTGGTCGCACTGCGACTTGCCAATATCCGCTGAGGAGATCGATTGTGGTTAGAACTTTTGCACACCCTAGCATCCCAAGGGCGTCCTTGACATAGATGTAGGTTGGTGGTAGGCTCTTAGTGACTTGGTTCAGCTGACGAAAGTCTACACAGAACCGCCATGATCCATCTTTCTTAGGCGCTAAGGTGATTGTTGAATTGAATTTACTTTACTGGGCGCATGTTAGTCATTGCTCCCATTAAAATATATGCCGGTAGGAGCAGTGACTTTTTTCTAAGGTTGATTTCAAAAGTGCCCACTTTATTGTGAACAACCTTTATAGTGGAATCCAAACGAGAAAATAATGCACAGAAGTCGAAAACGCACAGGGCGAGTCGGGAGAGTCCAGTGACTCAGTTTAGTGGAGACAGCTGCTGAGTGATGCTTGCAGAGAGCTGCTCAATGTGTGGATATCACCCGTCCAGAAAACGTAAGTCGTGCAGCACGGTATTCAACAGCGGGGTAGTAGAGAGCGATGTTATTAGTTTGGTCTGTACAGCACCAGTAGTGTCACGTGGTTTCCCTCCCTCCAACGACGAGCACTCGGGATGCTTCATGGGCGTGCCCAAACAACTGTCGTCCAATCGCAACAGTAGGAGAAAAGAACAAGTGTTTTGAGTCTACCTCGTCTCCGAATGAATTCGCGAAATACTCGTGGCTCTAACAATAAGGAAATGTATTAGCACATTAAGTGTTTCTCATAAATACTACCGGCCTATAAAGTTTAGTTAAGAGTGAAGAGATTTGGACGGCTTTTAACATCGAGGTCTTGAGAGCTAATGCGGGTGAAGCGGGGTGAGTATGGCGCAGCACCGGAAGGCAAGAGTGGGGGAAATGGAAGCTCCCGAGAAAACACGCCGACCAGCGGCATCGTCCGGCATGATTCCCACTTGCAAAAATCCAGCGTCTACACCACCGGGAATCGAACCCGGATCGCCTTGGTGGGAGGTGAGCAGTATAACAACTATACTACCGTGGCACTCTATATAGTTAATTTGAGATTGTCTGAGACATAGCAAACTAACTTACCATATGAACGAGTCTGTCATTTTGAAAATATGCAACTACCCCAACATGTTACACAAATTTGAATGAACTACACAAGTACATAAAAACATAATTTTTCATTTAGCGGTATCTTCCAAAATGGTTTACAGGGAATGTTTCATGGGGACAAATTTGATGGTTGTAATATGCATATTCTGCCAGCATACAAAGTTAAATTGAGTTTGGTATATGATTTCGTACATATAGCCAACAAAGCTATAAAGTCCATATGTCCGCTGTTTGAAAAATAAGTGGCTGGCCGTTTTACAACGCGTGGTCCTGTAGCACTACATATTTACTCAGTTTGATAGGACAGACCAAATGGTACAAATGTTGTGAGGTGGTGATTCTTCTTGTAAAATGGTACGTCAAATATAATATGACTTATAACCGCTTGTGACTATTGAGGGAGGTACGCGCCTTAATACAAGAGGGTTGAGAATGCTTTTATGAAAACAAATAAACCAATTTTGGTAAAGCATTTATTTGAACAAAGCTTTTAAATGTGTGCATGTTTGTTTGGTAATATCATCCCTCTAACATTAGTAAAATTGGGCATGACATCATTGTAATGTTTGAAAATCTGTAACCATACGTGTTAATCGATATTTTCGACATATTCGTAACCACAATGTTCAAATATTTTAACTTTGTTTGAATCAGACATAAAAGTTTAAAAGGGGGAAGGAAAAAAAACGCATTACAAGTGCACACGCCATAGTACAATTTATTATTTTATTTGTAAAACTGTGTTTACAAAAATAACAAAAAAACGTATGATGTGGCATGTTGAGATGTTCAATTTATAAATAATAAATATGAATAAACAGAAACTATAAAAAGCATAGCATTATGGAGTGTCTTCTATAAAATTATGTGGCAGAACACCAATATTTATTTCAGTCTATACGTTTCATCCATTCAAATCTCGTCCAAGGATGTAACTCATCTCCTGAAGTTCTGAGGTGGTCTTAGAAAGCTAAGGGCACTTCGTCAATTTAAAATAGGATAGTATTTTTAAGAAGTTACTTAAATATTACAGAAGTATCTAAATGAATCTACCTCACTTTAAAAAGAAATTATTGCATTGAATAAAAATGCCAAGTTCCGAATGACTAAGTAGTCGGCAGAAAATTGTACATTAAACACATGCATGAGGGATGGTTTCATTTCAACTAGCCAATAGTAATTTCATAATGCTGAGTGATTACTAATTATGAATTAAATGAAAACAGCAACGTATTCTGAATAAAACCATTTTATGCTTTAAAAGCCATGCCACATATAAGAATGAAAATGCGTGATGTAAATCTAAGTGTAGGCTATTCACGGTAAATTGAGCACTTAAGATAGTCCTGCTTAAGATCTACTTGTATGCCCGTTGTTTATTCTTCCGCCTTTGTGGAACATTAACACTGCCACATGGGCCTTATCACTTTATTTATTCATCGGTCGGGTGAAACTGTGAAATTATTAGAAAGTAAATATTTTACAAATCTGCTCATCTTTACTCTTCGCTGCATAAAGAAAACAGAAAGCGAAAGAAATAATTTAAATTATTACAAATTGTTGCCTAACACTTTTTATTCAACGTTAAGCACTACTTTCCCTCCAATGTTACCAACTTTACTGGATGCATATCACTCAGTGCGCCCATTAAAATATATATGCAGGTGGGAGCAGTGACTTTTTTCTAAGGTGGATTTCAAAAAGCTCACTTTATCGTGAACAGCCTTTATCACAATTCATAGCAATAAATATGCAGGAAGCAAATTTCAAATACATCTTGCTGCATTATTAAGCTGCATAAAATGTAAATCACCATAGGTACTATCATTTTCAGATTCCAAGAAACATATTTTTTCCAAAAACATCTAAGCGCGTTCGCCAAAAATTTTCGTTATTTTATATTTTCACCCTACACACTGTCCAACTTGTATATACATCATCTGAAACTACATGTTTCTCAGATTATTCTTATTTTTTAGATTTCATGGTTTTGCAAATTGACACGTCAAAGTCAACATTTTAGTTTTTGTAATGTGAAAATAAAATAAAACAAAACTAGCTATCTGCAGAAAATCTAACAAGGTCAACCGAAAGGTTTTGTCTTAATCCATTTTAAGACATGTTTTGCAAAAGTTATTTTATAATAATTCACGAGCAGCCACAAATGAATGCAATACTTTTCTTATCTTTGGCAATTTTTTTTAAATAGCAAAAAATATTTCTTTCCGCGATTTTACATACTTCGCGAAGTAGCTCTTTCAGTATGAATTATATCTTTTAATTAATGTAAGTGGGTTTCCATTACATTTCCAAAACAGTAAAATTTTGACTGGCGTTCACTTATGCGATAACTACAAACTTAATTTATTTATTTTGCAAGGAACGAACAATCACTGATAATATCTAAGAATAAAAAAATAGTTAACATATTGTGATATGCATTTAAACGTGGCCAACACCCTGAATGGAGATGAGGTCAAGTCGAGCGAATGTAGGCTTCCAGTTTGCGAGGTTGGGGGCAAGTTCCCCATTATGCAGGCGAAAGTCCAGAGACTTTTGATTCGCGGCACGGGAGAAGGCCACTGTCTCTTCTTCGATTTTCCTGCCTTTATTTAAAGTGTTTGGCACTGGGGTATTTCCTGATTGGCACAGACCTGAATGATTCGCGCTTTCATTTAGGGAATGCGCGAATCTTCAAAACAATGCATGCTTGTGCTGTTTTCGTAACTGTCCCGTGACTGGTCACTTTCGTGAACACTCTGGTCCAGTATAATAAACACGCAATAAAATGCTGGCCCATGCACGGGAACCCAAAGATATGTTTTTACGTTCAAGGAAGAATTTTGCGGAAATATGGAAATACTAGATGACCCGTGCGACTTCGTCCGCATGATTTTTAGGACTGTGCGGCCCCACTATTGGGTTCTCTAACCACTGTGCTACTGCAGCCCCACTTGATATATAACTATCCACTGGGTCACTGCGGCCCCATTTGGAATAACTCTAGCCGCTGGGCCAATACGGCATTTTTGAAGGAAAGGAGGACAGCCCATAGACAAAAAGAAAGAAGAAAAGACGGAGATTTTTTTTTTTAACGATGCTCTGTTGTAACATTGCAATGTAATTCCGTCTGTGTACTTTTTGAAATCACAATAAGAATTTTTTCTGAAGGAATGAAATATTTTACCGGGATAAAAAGTAGCCTATGTCACTCTTCGGTCCTCCAACTATCTATGTGAAAAAAATCACGTCAATCCGTTGCTTCGTTTTGATATGAAAGGACAAACAAACACACTTTCGCATTTATAATAGTAAGTACCGATATACAATTAATGCACGAAACTGTGCTTTATAATGAAATGAAAAGGACGAGTGCTCCTTACAAACAAAAATACGGAACATCTTCACATTCTCAATTGCTTCGGGTCACGGAGACAAACAGTGCCCATGTCACCGAAGCATTCTCCGTCATTGTAAAGAGAAAGTCATCTCCCACCGAATTTAGGATATTTACGACACGTAAACTTTTTCTTCTAAACATTGAAAAGGTAGCAAAAACCACTTACAACAGTCCCGACACGACACGACACTTACACAAAACAGACAATGAAATACAAGATAGATCTCACGTAAGCCTGACAGTCCGACCAGCAATTTTGGATTAGGAATTATTTCTATTTCCTTCGTGTCGTGCGGCGCGACGCTCTGAGTGTACAGCCTTGCAAAATGAAATTGTATGACACACTTTCCCTTACAATGACAAATACGCAGCTTAAAAAAAAATTTTATTTTTTTAATTACTGTATTTAAGTCTTAAGAGTAATAATTTTACCTTTGAAACTAGCTTAGTTAATCATCGCCTTCTAAATGGTTCCGAAAAATTCTACTCGTGTCGCGTTAGTAAACTGCCGGGCTGTAAATTCGAACAGTCACATTGAAGACACGAGTGTTGTGTACGTTAGCAGGTGTACACTGCGAATCTCAATGACCAACGAGTAGAGATCTGAAGAATTTGCGGAATTCATTTTGGGAAAAGCTAGTGTGTTTATATAACTTCAGCTATTGGACCACACGGTGTTTGACGCCTCCTGGAGAACGCTGGTCCAATTGTTGTAGCCTTCCATTGTGACAGCAGACAACCAATGTGCGGTTGACGTTGGCTGTAGAGTGTAGCCTGCAGTTCATTGAACACGCAAATTTTTCATGTATCTACCAATGAGCTTACCTGTGGGTAAATGATTCGCAAACCGTCCTACTAGTCTAGATCATAATTGGTTCATAAAACTGCAGTCAAACACATAGCCTACGGCTCATTAGCTGCGACTACAAAAAAAAAGTGTTGTGTCGACTTAAGTACAGCACTATTCCTAGAATTTTTCGTTTTCAACACCCGAAACTGTAAATTTAAGTGGGTTTTCAGACTTTTTCCTGATTTCACGGGACACTTATTAGCAGTGTAATAGCAAAGAGTGAACTCTGTGAAGTCCATTGAACTCGCGAATATATTTACGGTTTCTCTGTGATTGGCTGAGGTTGCTGGCCTATCAGCGCCTACCTCCCTTGGCTTTCTGGCCAATCACGGATCTACTCTCGTGATTGGCTGGAATCGTCGGCCAATTGCTGGGCGTTTACCCCGACGCGGGCAAAGTCCGAAAGACCACTAAGCCGCGAAAGCCTGTGAATTACGTGCAAACTCCCTGTTTTTGCAGGAAAATGTCTTTTATTTTCTCTGCGCACTGTAGTGTGGCGAGAAATTCAAGGAAGTGAAGTTCTACTGATTTACACTCATGAGCATTTGAATTAGAGACACCTGCAGCCATGCTGGTGGAAATGGCACTGTGGTCGCCCCGTCAAATGAAATAGCGCCCAGCCACACGTGACTGGAATATCGTCAAACCTTATACTGGCCGTCCAAGTAACAGTCGAGTTCAAAATCGGGCAGAAACGAGATCTCGGCGTATTCGATCGCGGCCGGAATGTTTCAGGTCCAGACGTTGTGCAGGGCACTGAGGCTCCCACAGTTCAGCGTGTCAATAGTGCCGTGTCGAGTCCATGGACTCAGGTAAGACCATCGCCGCCGAGGACAACTGCCATGGCGTACAACATATTGACGACAGGTGTCGCCGTCAGCTAGCTCGATTATTAAGGCTGTTCACAGTAGAGTGAGCACTTTTTAAGGCCCTCCCAAAAGGCATTAACCCCTAATAAAAATATATATAAATGTACACACTGTGTTTATTAGTCAAATTTCAATTTTTACATTAAAAAGTGGCGGATATGTAGAAATCAATTGAAAGGAAAAATTTAGAGCGGCTTTAACACATTGAGGTCCACACACACTTACTCGCACTTAAACAAATTAGAAGTAAGTTACATATATCCACTACTGCAAGAACACTGGTTCTGTTGATGTTTGTGTTAGACCTCACCATCGTCCTACTGGTCCATACCACTCCGAACACTACCCTGAACGTTACAGGGTTCATTATTGGCCGGTCATCAACCAATGGAGAGCCGAGCTGATACTGACCCAATCAAATGTCCTTTATCGTATTAAAGGGATTTACAATCAATCATGTCCCTGTGAGTGGCTATAAAAAATAAATTCCATCGTTAGCAATATCATTGTTACTTAGCTGTGGTGTTCTTGTAAGGCCATGTTGAACACTAGCCGAACAAAGACTGCACATCCATGCGAGTTTTGCTCTGAACAACAAATAAATTTTCAAATCACTTTTGCTCGAGCTGCACTCGAGCATAGTCTACAAAGTGTTAAGAAGTGCTCACTTTATCGTGAATAGCCTATACAAGTAGATCTTAAGCAGGGAATTCGGCAAATGCTCGGTTTGCCGTGGTCTTATGACAGCGGATAGACAGGCCACAGTACAGAAGATCGCTCGCCAACTACTTGCGGGCGGCAGGGCCATCATCAGGCCGTAATTGTGTGCCACACGCTACTACAGTCCATTCACCGTGACTCCCATTTTTTCTGAAGCCCTGTTAAATTTCTACTTCAGTGTCATATGGTTCCGCTCAAGCAAACTAAGCTTGACCGAATCTAGAAAATTTCACTAAACAGACAACGCGCCGCATTCGTGCCCACTCTGTGTAATAGGCCTGCTACTTCGCATGAGAACTATTTTTTAGGCATTGCCAACACACCCATTTACTCACTAACGAAATATTATAATACATATTAAAAATATATATAAAATTTTAATTTAACAAAATATATGGTAGGCTACTTCTACGTTCTTTTGTGTTAACACACAAGTGTAAAACACTTATGATGAATAACATAATTAGGAAACAATCAAATACGTCATATATGGGGTGATTTATTTGAAGTTTTGATTCAAAAAGTTTGAATAAACCTTTGAAAAATCTCCCATGTATGATGTGCCTCGTTGTTTTATACTTCTGTTAACATAAAAATTACTTATTTGTTTATGAAATTGTACTTCTATTTGCATTTTATTTATAAATTATAATATTTTATATTTAAAATTAAGTAAATAAAAACAGGGAGAAAACAGGTATGTTGGTGGCATCTTGTGAGAAATAGTTCTTGTGCAAAATATTACTAAGACTCAAATGTCGACGAATATGGTGCGCTGTCCCTTCGGTGTAATTTTCTAGACTTGGTTACGCTTTGTTTGCATTAAGCGGAGTAATATCGTAGAATTAGAACTCTAGTGGGTCTTCAGAAAAGTTGGCAGTAACAGCGAATGGACTATATAGGCCGGTATCTCTAGAGACCTGCAAAATTCGCGTTGTTACTGTATTTTGCGTTAAGCTAAAATTCACAGTAGTGTATATACTCGAGCCGGCCTCGTTTCTCCATTGGCGTTGTCACTCCCTTTCTGAGCGAACTGCGCGTGATTGGGACACACCGTTTCGGAATGTCCGTTTATTGGCGCAGAGTTACCAGGGGCGTGACAAATAAAGACCGGTCCAGTGACAAACGTATCGCAAAGGAAAAACTTCGTCAAATAATAACGCGAATTTTGCAGGTCTCCGGGGTATCTCTCATTGAACTACGCTCATGAGCGTAACACTTCGCCAGGGGCTCACGCCTCCGACTGGGACGTGTGATGGTGCTCCAGGGTGATGCACGGCTTGTCCTCTCGCCCCCCGAGACGAGATGCAGCGGCTGCTGGAGACACGTGGATGGCGAGCACGCCGTCCCTGGAGACGTTCACGTTGGTGCACTCGTTGAAGCCCGCGTCGGGACCCCGAGGGACGACGATGCTGCCGAAGTCGTCGGCGGCGACCTCGTCCAGGAAGGAGGCGTCCAGGATCAGCTCGCTACCTGTCGGCGAGTCCCGCAGAGAGTTCTGGAAGTTCTCGTACGTCGACGACGCCGACGAGGAGGTGTCGTAGGGCATCGGGTGCCTCGCTGCAAAGCGGAAACCACGCGTAAAAAAGGATCCATGACAAACGAGTACATCACTATGAACTGAACACTTTCGAAAGACATGGTTAATACATGGAGGTCTCCACACATTTACCGCACTTAAGGGCCGGTTGCACCATCCTGGTTTGAAACTCGATCTGAGATCGTATCCAAGATCGACACTGAAACTGTTGCACCATTCGAGTTCAGAGCTGAGCTGGAGATCGAAATGAAGTTCATTTCGAACCGCCAATTTCGGCGGTTCGAAATCTCAATCCGAGATCAGCAGCCATCGTTGACAAATGTAGTTTGAAATTACGCCAACAGATAGAACTAAGTTCGATTGTTTTCTTGGGAAATTAAAATCACATTATACGTACTTGAAAATTGTTTAGTAAATTTTGTACAACAATAATTCATTTAAAACAGATCAAAGATCACACATCTAGTTTTATCTATTGTGAAAATTACGCCTACTTCCATGATGCCATATATTATAAACTAATATCAAAATTGGTCTCATAATTAATATCGATCTCTCCAAGATCGACGAATCGGAAATCCAGAATCATGAAATTTCGTTGGTGCGACACTTTTACATTGGAACAAAGATCAAACTGATCTATACCACACCGGACACTACCGTGTACTTTACGGCGTTCATTATTGGCCGGTCATAAACTAATGGAAAGCCGAGCTGACATTGACCCAATCAAATGTCCTCTATCGTACAAAAGGATTTACAATCAACCATATCCCTTTTAGTGCCTATGAAAAATAAATTCTATTGTTAGCAATATCATTGTTACTGCACTGTGGTGTTCTTGTGAGGTCGTATTAAACACTAGTTGAATAAAGACTGCACATCCATGCGAGCTTTGTTCTGAACAACAAAGAAATTTTCAAATTAGCTTTGTTCGAGCAACACTCGAGTATAGTCTACAAAGTGTTAAGATTTACTTGCTTGGAAACTATTTTCTTCCAGCATGCCATGGGCCTGAACACTTTATCCATGCGTCAGCTAAGAGAAACTGTGGATCTGTTAGAAAAGTAAATACAGTGCCCGGCATAAAATACAGTCCCACATTTTGAAGGGCAATAAGAAATGCGCGATAAATAGTATGCACATGTCTGTTATACAATATGATATGACACACAATATAGTTTTTTATTGTATGGTATATGAGCCGAACCTCCTAATTTTGATGTAGGCTAAGACGATCAAATGTGCAATCACCCAAACGGTCAGCCGTTGAACACGCATCTGTTTTGGGAAAATCAGATAGAAGTGTCGCGATAATTTTGCACTAAGATTTGAAATTTCGCCAGTACAAACTTATGGTTGCTCAAGAAATCACTGAGCGGGACTAGGGAAACAGAACCACATGTCACGAGCTCATCTTTGCAAATGCGCCTGCTGGACGGAGCACACTTCCACTACAGGATGTTGTAACATTGCACGCCAATTCTTCGGGGAAACATTCCTCACGTTTGGAGGATGAAAAAATATCTTACTTGAACATAGGTCCGCGAAAGCTTCGTTTCTTGACTACAGCTCGCAATGGCTTACGGGCTGGATCATCTTACTGTGGAATACCATCGCAGCTGTAATTGGCAGCCCCATGCCAGCCCCCGTGGAGCCCTGATTTGAATCCACTAGACTTTTATTTGTGGCGACATTCAAAGGCATGTGTGTATGCAACCCCAGTGGACGATGTGGGCACCCTACGAAACCGTATTGTGGCGGGCTGTGAAACAATCAGGAATACTCGAGGGATTCAACAAGGCATCCGTGTGTCCATGCAACGTAGGGTTGATGCATGTGTTCGTGCTGATGGAGGGCATTTTAAACCCTTCCCTTAGACCCGACGATAAGCTTTCACACATGTGTAACTAATTCTTGTGCAGTTCCTACTGTTTGATGTGAGGTGCCGTCTATCATCAAAATGAATGCTGCGGTGGCATTCCACAGTAACGTGATCCAGCCCACGGCCATCCGAGCTTTAGTCAAGAAACGAAGCGTTTGCGGACCTATATTCCCATAACATTTTTTCATCCTCGAGATGTGAGGAATGTTTCCCCGAAGTATTGGCATGAAATTTTACAACACTCTGTAGAATTGTACCGTTAACAAGCAAAATTTACGTAATTGGGCCGAAACCAATGCTCACCGGCTTCGTGAAAGACCTCTACACACTCCACGCGTTACTGTGTGGTGTGCCATCGACGATTTCGGGCGTTATTGGATTCCATTATTTTCAGGAAGAAAGACGTACAGTTACAAGTACGGCCGCTTTTGTTTACCGCCATCTTCCACGAACCATTGACCAACTGAAAGCTACAAATACGCCAAGAAATTGGCGACATATGGCCGCGACTCACCCAGCGCGTGATGGAACACTCCCGAACACGTGCATCAGGAATAACGGTCATCATTTGGACGACATCATTAACAAAACATGGTGGAAATAAACTGCACTATCCGTAAACCCTTATTTTGTAATACATGTTTACCTACAATTTATATCGCTTTTCTTACTGCCCTTCAAAATGTGGGATATTTTTATGCCAAATAATTAAAATTCGAAAATTCAAAAATCACACACAGGCACTTCTATTTTATTTAGTTGTATTGATATAAAATATTATTTTGAAAACCCAGTTTTCAAAATAGCAGAAATTATTAAAAGTAAACATAAATTTTTGGTGAGATTTGTTTTAAATAAATTTATAGAAATAAACAGTATTTGCGGTTGAATTTTATGTATTGATTAGAACACCACAATCGATTATTTTTACCGATTATTTCATCCTAATTACAAAATTATGCGATTATCCCATCACTAGTTGGCACAGTCGAGATATCGCTAACGGAGATTAGTAATGGCAACAGAACTGTTTGTCGTGACCCCCTACTTATATGATTGCACATGCAACTATACCGTGCGTGCATGGTTCCTAGAACATAGCAACCCGTACTTGCTACAGAACAGGTCGTGCCTTCACTAGAACAACTTCAGAACTTCAGCAGTATTACGAACTGTTGCTACTCTTAGGCAGCCGTCAACAGCTCACTGACTCTTTGTAATTACACTGCTGAAAACAATTCCTTGAAAGTAGGGAAAAGTACTAGTAAAATTGATCCAGAAATATTTGTAAAATTCCTCTTGTTTTCTGGGACTATCTGAGCACTCTGTGTTTACTAAAAGGTCAAGTGACCCGAATTAGTCGACTAAAATGATGACGGATTTGGTATTGTAGTATACAGTATGCAACGAAATTTAACAAAAAAAGCTGCACTAAAAAGTTGCAAAAATCGCTTAATAAGGTACTATCAAAGGCGTCCGAGTTGATTCCTACCAAATAATATAGTCCACTTACGGTAACTTGTGACTTTTCCGAAGTCCTGCTAAAGTTCTACTTCCACGATATTCTTCCACCTTATGAAAACAGTGCTTAACTGAATCTAGTAAATTACATCGAAGGGACAACGTACCACATTCGTGGGCACTCATAATATTTTGCGTAAGAACTGGCATTACCATAACACCTGTTTCCTCACTGTATTTTATTCACATTATAATAACACTCAAATATCCCAAATGACCCTCTTCTCAGTCTAGCTATTGATCTTTATATATACGCACTAACACATTTCGTCAGCGAGATTTAAGCATTTCCATGCATCCATTCAACCAGACATTCTAGCCAGTTCCTTGATCACTTCACCATGAAGTTTTAACTTCAACAGTTTCTTCCAGACAATTTCTTCGCTCTGCTTGAACCCATGGTCACACTTAAAGCATACAATTTACTACTGCCAGACCGACTCCTCCTGCTCCACAAACGACCCTAAAAGACATCTGAATGTCACCTAAAAGACCCTTAAACAACCCCCAATGACACCTAAATGACCCATAAATGATCCCTAAACGACCACTGATGACTTCTAGATGACCCTAAATGATCCCAAATGACCACTAATTGACTCCTAAATGACCCACATGCACCACTATCAGCACCACATGCACCACAATCAGCAACAAATGCACCACAGTCAGCATCACATGCACCACAATCAGCACTACATGCACCACAATAAGCACCACATGCACCACAATCAGCTCCATGTGCATACCAATCTACGCCAATTCACACCAGTCCACACACCAAACATTCGCTAAATCCCAATCCTTCAATCAATCCCTATCCTTCTCAATTAGCCACGCAATCAACTCCGCAACCAGCTCAGCAATATTCCAGTCAATATCACAATATTTCCAATGCCACAAGTTTCAGAATGTCTCTTCACAATACCATTACCAATACCTCTGGTAGAGTTTGCACTGAAATGCCATACTTGAACTTTTCATTCTGCAGGTCGTTATTTCAGGCACCACGGAGGAAGACCAGCCGAGTTACACATGCACTTCCCTTTATAAGAGGAATTCATTTATACAGGGCAAGGTAAATGTTATTTCGTTTTAAATCTTATTTACACACACTTATTTTTAGGAATGAAGAAAAAACGTACCAACACACTGATAAATCCCATTTACCCCACTCGCAATAGCAAGAACTGTGATGTCATGCGATCACGACGTTTGGATACCATCTCGGACGACACACACGCTAGGGATGAAGGAAGAAAAGCCATATGTTGAATATAAAAAACATGGGAACGTTCAGAGAAAAGCTATTTGCCGAGCTCACGATATCAGGAACCATGACATCAAGCAAATTTGACCTTGATATGGGATTACGTCATGCGACATTGACCTTTGGCCGCCATCTCGAACGTCATATAGTACTTTATTTTATTTTATTTATTTTTTATATTTAAAAATCGCAGAAAAATCGTAAGACCTTGGCGACTGAAAGCAGGGTTCGAAATAACTGACCAGTCAGCACCATGGGCAGTATCCGAGATTTCTCTCCTTGTAACAAAGGCATGTTCTTCCCCGATGGGGCGGTTTTGGCCCTCGTCACACCCCCAAGGGCGCGACACTTGAGAAGACGTTTCCCAGATACACTTGCGACCTAGGGTGCAGTTCTTGACTGCTCGAGAACTATTTATTGTGGAAACGTCGTATTTAAACAAAACCTTTCTTTGTGGTAACAGTCAATGAATAAACAAACAGTCGTGGTCCGAGCATGTTAACGACTACTATCGAAATAATTCTCAAAATTCACGTATTCCTAAGGGTACGGAGGATTTAGCCCTTACAGCCATTTCTTTTCTCAGTGTTAGGCGCGTTATACAACGACACGCACTCGGATACGCATCACGGAAGCGGACACGTAACACAATCTACAATGACACGCACGCGGACGCTGAGAACGTACGGATACACGTAAGAGAGCTGGGCAATTCCCAACTCTTGCGTTTCCGTGAATCCGTGTAGCCAATAGGAATCGAGTATTTGGTTTGTTGATATTCGTTTTCGTGGGTATTGTAGTATACACGGTAACAAGTGCTTCAATTTGCCGTGGCGATTATCATTCTTGTTTTAATATTAAAAAAAAGTGCACATGGTTCAGCAGTAGTTTTTACGTATTTTTTAAACACTGTAAAAAAATTTGCAAATTGAGATGTGTATGTTATGAAACCTGTGTCAGTAGTTTACAACAGCTGAGTATTTTTGATTTCGTAGGTTGCAAGACCGCACGTTCATTCGTGTTGTAGAAAGGTTTTGAAAATGTATCCCGAGTCGTCGGTTTGTTCCGCTTGCGTTTCCGAACACGTTGTCTTGCGTACACGCGCATCGTATAACTGGCCTTAATGTAATGAATTAAAGGTTACGGTGATGTGATACCAGGAACTTACCTGCCAGGTGACTCCGTATGCCTGGAAGAAACCACCAAGCAGCTGCGATGCAGCCCATGACTACTGCTATCACGAGGAACGTCATGAGGACAACCTGAGCGGCAGACTGGTCTGCGGAAGAAGACATTTACCCGAATTACGTTCAGCAATGCACAACAAGTGAACCTGGGGGGGGGGGGGAAGAAATGGAAATGGGCGAGCTAGATATTGAGAAAGAACTTTCACGAATAACTGTGATTACACCTTCTCTTTATTATTCTCCTGTGACCATCCTCTACATTAAATGCTGTTCACAATAAAGTGAGCACGTTAGAAATCAGCCATAGAAAAAAGTCGCTACCTCTGCCTGCAGATATTTTGACAGGCGAACTGAGAAGCACGCGCCCAGTAAAGTTGGTAATGATGGATGGAAATTAGGTCCGTATCTTAATGTCGAATATGAAGTGTTAGGTGACTATTTATACTAACTTAAATTACTCCTCTCGCTTTCTGTTTATTTTTTTTTTTAATGCATCGTAGTGTAAAAATTGACCAGATTTGTAACATATTTATTTTTGTAATAATTTCACAATTTCACCTGACCGACGCATGGATAAAGTGATGAGGCCCATGACAATGTTAGTTTTACATACGGCGGAAGAATACGTAAAGTGCATATAAGTAGATCTTAAGCAGGGCTTTCAAAAGTTTTCATTTTATCGTGAACAGCCTATATCTAACCTCCTAACATAGGAAACAACCAATACTGATTTTTAACGTAATTTATATTGGACATGATGGCAGTATTCTGGCCAACCACTTTCTGCTGAAGTGTTCTTCTGGAAACTT
This sequence comes from Dryococelus australis, assembly GCA_029891345.1. Lineage (NCBI taxonomy): Eukaryota > Metazoa > Arthropoda > Insecta > Phasmatodea > Phasmatidae > Dryococelus > Dryococelus australis. The sequence goes on from CM057008.1 coordinate 31,472,667, forward strand.
CCTAGAATATTTTAAAGCAAATTATCAGTCACAACCACGTTTGACATGCCAATAGGAAGATTTACTTCAGAAAATGAATTTACAAAATCAAACGCAGAAAGTGCCAAAGAAAAATGAACATTAACAGCTAATGTTAAACTTCATTTGTTAACCTCTACTTGCGACATTCACAATCCACAGTTGCTGCAGCGTAAATATGAAAAATGTTGTCTGCGACAAGAAACACAGGTGATATTAAGTTGTGCTGAAGGCCTTTTCATGTATGTGCATAGCCCGGCACAGAAAGTACGTCATCAAAATAATATCGATTAAATGGCAGTGTGAATAAGAGCAGACCAAGAACTGCAAATTTAGATAGCAGCCCAGAGCGGTCAATGTTGCAATAACCGTCTAGAAGGTGCATAGTGGGAAGTTTTGTTCCTCTGCACTCGTAGCGATACTGATCCATCACAGTTACCAATCCTTCTAAATTTCTAACCATCTGGTGGGTCTCGCTTGCCTCCGTACGGCTGAAGACAACGGTAAATGCGAAGTATAGGCTACAAGATCTTTACCAAGTTAATTGTATCTTGAGGGGAATGGTGCACGAAAGCCATATATTCACCTAATTTTTGTCACAACGTTTTTTACACAGTGATTCTTTTTTCCCGATATTCTCGGCGCAAAACACAAATAATAATTTTAAAATACATGTTCACCGCCTTTACTATTTTCGGAGCACCGATGGAAAAATGCATTCAAAATTATTTATGACTTGCATTTCAAAAAAGAAAATTCGATAAACCCACTGAAAAACAACTTACTATGAAAAACAGTTAAATAATACTTATTTTGTTCACCATTAATTCCCCTTACGAGTTATCAACGAGTACATATTGTCTGTACATTCGTTATTTGCGTGTTTACGTACATCTCAGCAAATAAATATCCTGGCAATACAAATTTATGCCAGAAAATATATACACTCGCTTCCTTATGAGCCTCAAACATGCTAAAAAGCTCCACGCAGCCGATGAGGGTGAAGCGAGGTGAGTATGGAGCTGCGCCGGAATGCATAGGAGAGGTAAAACGGGAGACCCCTTAGAAAAACCACGGACAGACGGCAACGTCTGGCGCGAAACCCACGTGCGAGAATCCGATAAGGACGACCCCACCGAGAATCGAGCCCGGGTCGCCATGGCGGCAATGCTGGCGCTATAGCCACCGTACTACCGCGGCCCCTACCAAAATCATAGGGAGGTGGGTATACATTGGGAGGAGAAGGCGAGGGTGCGTCAGGAGGTGCTTATACCTTGGGAAGAAAAGGGCGAGGGTGCATTGGGAGATGCGTATAACTTGGGAAGAAAAGGGCGAGAGTGAGTCGGGAGGTGCGTATACCTTGGGAAGAAAAGGGCGAGGGTGCATCAGGAGGTGCTTATACCTTGGGTGGGGAAGGGCGAGGGTGAGTCGGGAGGTGCGTATACCTTGGGTGAAGAAGGACGAGGTTGAGTAGGGAGGTTAGGTATAACTTGGGTGGATAAGGGCGAGAGTAAGTCGGGAGGTGCATATACGTTGGGAGAAGAAAGGCGAGGGTGCGTCGGGTGGTGCGTATACCATGGGTGGAGAAGAGCGAGGATGAGTAAGGAGGTAGGTACACCTTGGGAGGTAAAGGGCGAGGGTGAGTAGGGAGGTGGGTACATCTTGGGAGTAGAAGGGCGAGGTTGATTAGGGAGGTGGGTATATCTTGGGAGGAGAAGGGCGAGGGTGTGTAGGGAGGTGGGTATACATTGGGTTGAGACGGGCGAGGGTTCATCAGGCGTTTGGTATACCTTGTGCGGAGAAGGGCGAGAGTGCCTCGACGACCTGGCGGTGGCGTTGCAGACGCGACACTGGGACGTCGTTGACAGACTCCAGCTCGGCGTCGTAGGGCAAGTCGAGGGCGCTGATAGGGTCTGCATTCTCAGCCTCCAGCTCCTGTCTGCGTGCCGCCCCAGGCAAGTTGATCCTGCAACAACAACGGGAGGGTTTAGGATGTCCAGACTTCTCCACACATGAGGCCTTTCTGTTATAGACTGTGGAGACATGTAGTCAAATTTCCACTTTTGAAAGCCCTGTTTATGATCTACTTGTATGCACGTTGTGTAATTTTGCACCTTAAGTAAAATTAACATTTCCATTAGCCTCGTCGCTTTATTTGTGCGTCGGTCAAGAGAAAATGTGAAATAAGTTTAAAAGTGTATATTTTACAAATACATTAATTTTACACTTTGATGCATTAAAAAAACAGAAAGCGATAGAAATAATTTACGTTAACACGAATGGTTACCTGACACCTTTTATTCGACGTTAAGATGTAGAACTACTTGTTGAAATATGTGCAGGCAGGGACAGTGACTTTTTCCGACGTTGATTTAAAAAGTGCTCACTTCATCGTGTACAGCCTTTAATTTAAAAAATTCTCACTCATTTTACGGAGATTCCTGGTAATAAATTCTCCAAAAATTCCTTAAACTCTTCGTGAAATTACGGTCACGTTGCAATGTCAAAAACGGACTTTACCGCAATTCCCATGGAACCTTCCGTGGATTTTCTCGTAATTTTTCTGTGCTTCCTGTATTTCTCTAACCCTTTCACCTGCATTCTTTTTGTACCAATTCGGGCATAACCGTGGAGTTTGAGGTACCGACTCAAGCAACTTTTTTTAGTGTCTATAAGATTTGTGTAGTTTCAGTGTTGCTAAACATTTAAGACGCTTGATGCTTTTTTTTAAATATGTTTTAAGGGATATGTCCAAGTGGCGTGAATATCGTGCCTGGCGCAGTAACTAAACAGGCGAAGAGAACTTCATGTAAACTCGAGATTGCTCGTTACCGGAAGCGAATACGACATACGGAGACTTTCCGTGCATTGTATAGAGTATTCACGGTTTCTTCACACTATTTATTTTATCAAACATTTAAAAAATCTCCCCACGTATGACGTATATAGAAATTTCCTAAATATGCCGTGTATCAAGCGTTTATACCTCTGTACACACAGACGTGCCTTATTTTTTCGTTAAATTGAAGTTTTATCGATGTTTTATTTATACATTATAGTATTTCTTTTATAATAAACACGAATAAAAACAGTGGGGGAAAAAAAAAATCTGTGTTGCTAGCGTCTAGTAAGAAATAGTTTTCATGGAAAATAATATTACAACTGAGTGTGCAGGCAAGCAGAACGTTGTTCTCTGGGGTAATTTTCTAGGCTTGGTTAAGCTTAGCTTGCACGAGGCGGAGGAATATCCTGGAAGTAGAACTTAAGCAGGGCTTCAGAAAGAGTGTGAAGTAACCGTGAATGGAATATAGCCAACATTTTCTCCGGAAATGTGCAAACACTATTAGGTGCAACTATAGTCATAGTTCAGTGCGATTTTAATCTGTGATTTATTTAACGTGCTTTAAATAGACGAAACCAACACACGCTAGAATAAAATATACCGTACGCATCTCTGCAAGCGCCACTTTTACAACTAGTTGACGAATGAAAACATCTCGGCGTCAGTTGAAGCTAACTGTGGCAACTGGGTTGGGCGTATTTGCATTCGCGGAAGTGGTAATTGACTGAAACTGTGTTCATTAATAATATTCCCTTTTATTTTCGAAAGAAGTCTGAGATGCGGGGTACACGACGTCCCGTATTATTTTCACACATTCAGCCCCGGGATAAGGAGAAAAAAAACCGTTCTATACGGGGAAGTTGGCAGCTTTAAATAACAGCCCCACACGTCAGCCACTGGCAACACATCCTAGTCTACACTGCGTGTCTCGCTCTCTCTCTCTCTCTCTTAATCCTGATACAGACGGGCATATTGCGTAAACAAGAAAGTGGTAACCAAAAGGTGAACAAGACGATGAACACACATTGTATTCAATTCCCATGCGCGTACTGTACATATAGTGGTAGTACTTGGATGTTGCAGCATGCCAGTCGCTTGTTTCCACCACAACACACAAAGATCTTACAAACCTAACAAATCACTAGAACAGAATTAAAATCTGTTTTCTATTCTCAAATGAACAATGTCATACATAAATGTATGGGACGCAAATGTAAACAAACTATCTGCACAAGAAGGTGAACGGAAAATAGAACAGTCTCTGAATGGTTCTGGCTAGTGTGCAAGCCCTCGCTACCAAGTCAGCCAGTCACACGATGCAAGTTGATTTGAACAAGAAAGTGAACTGTGTGTGACAGGCTTTAGATTGCTGTAAAGCATACATGTCACACTTGTGTCTCTCCAGATGGCTACCGATTCAATAAGTACACTCTAACTATGAATAGGTGATTTCAATCGGTAGAATTGTTTCACTGAATCTTCAGTTTGTGGCCGGATATCTACTGGCGAATCAGTTGGAATGCACCGAGGTTGTACTGCCACGCCAATGAAACTCACTAGGGATCAGTGTAAGAAATCACCAGCAACTAAAATGAGCGGTTGAATTTTACTGATCCAAGTGGAGCAGCTTCAACAAATCCGTATTCGAATTCGCTGATTTGAAGCAGTTTTAATTGTTTCGATTTTGAGGTGTACACACATCTAAAGAAATGTTACAAAAATTGTCATAATGTATAGTAGTGTATAAGTATAAAATATTTTTATTAGATACCCACTGCAATTTTAAAGTGAGACATCCTGTAGAACAATTGCGATTTACCAACACACCACAGAATTGCTGTAAGCTATTCACGGTAAAATGAGCACTTTTGAAAACCATTATTAATATCTACTCGTATTCACGTTTCGTATTCATTGGTCTTGTGTAAATTTAATGTAGCTGTGGGCCTCATCACTTTATTCATGCGTCGGCCAAGTGAAACTGTGAAATTATTAGAAAAGTACATATTTTGCATTTCTTCTCATTTTTACTCGTCGATGCATTAGGAAAAAAAAAAACAACATAAACAGAAAGAAATAATTTAATTTATCACAAATGGTTACCTAACACTTTTTATTTCACGTTAAGATATGGAACTACTTTCCATCCCGTGTTACCAACTTTACTGGACGCATGTCACTCAGTGCGCCTGTTAAAATACATGCAGGCAGGGACAGTGACATTTTTCTAAGGTTCATTTCAATAGTGCTCACTTTACCATGAACAGGCTTTATAACTAAGATTGTTCACGATCAACTGAACACTTTCGAAAGCCTTATTTAAGAACTACGTCTCTGATCATCCTGTATTCCGACGTTTCTGTATGCAAGCAGGAGCAGGGACTTATTTCAAAGACATATTTCATAACTGCCCAGTCGGTCACGAACAGTGTATAAAACATAACACTCCCTACAACATTTCACCGCACGCCACTGCCTGCATAGTCTGCCTCACGATCGAGCGCGTTTTTCTGAGAGTTCTGGAAGTATCCTTGTGTACAACTGTTTTCATGGAAGATATTTTCTGTCGACGTACTGGTGGGCAGCTGAGAGCGTGTATGTAAACATTATAAGTGGCGTGGAGAGAGTCGTGAGGGGTTGGGCATAGGAGACACTGCTGTAGCTATGGAAACGGCTGTAAACAGCACTACGGGCTGTTCACGGTAAAGTGAGCACTTCTGAAAGCCCTGGTTAGGCTCTAATTTCACTTCTCGTTTCGTATCTGTGTGCCGTATGCAAAAGCGTAATTGTGGACACGCTAGGGAATGTAAATGGAAGTCAAATGTGCAGAAAACTGTCGGCTGTGATGTGTGTGTATGTATGTGTGTATATATATATATATATATATATATATATATATATATATATATATATATATATATATATATATATATATATATATACACACACACACACACACACACATCACTCGTTCATGGGACAGCCGACAGTGGAAGGATTCTGGATGGCTTATAACAACGGAGTCTTGAGAGCCGATGACGTCACAACGAAGTGAATATGTAGCAGCGCATGGACATGGACGAGCGGAGGGAAGTGGGAGGGAGACCCCCGAGAAAACCCGCACGGTTCAACACGAGCCCCACGTGCGAAAATCGTGCTCGGCTAGCTTTTAGATGGGATACACGTAGTCTTACCACTGCACAACCGCGGCTCCCCGAAAGTGGGCGGTGGCGTAGAGGTTAGACTGCTCGCCTCCCAACTCGGCAAACCGGCGAGGTCGCTCCCGGATTTTCGCACGTGGGAATCGTGCCGGACGATGCCGCTGGTCGGCGGGGGGTTTTTTTTTTCTCGGGGCTTTCCCGTTTGTCGTGCCCTTGCGTTCAAGTTCAAGTTCAAGTTCAAGTTCAAGTTCAAGTGTTGCGGAAGAGGAAATTTTTTTTTTGTGAACGGTACCCACGAATTTCTGATATGGGCTATTCACAGTAAAATGAGCACTTTTGAAAGCACTGCTAAATATCTACTTGTATGCACGTTGTGTATTTCCCCGCCTTATGTAATATTAACATTGTCATGGATCTCATCACTTTATTCATGCGTCAGTCAAGTGAAACTGTGGAATTGTTAGAAAAGCAAATATCTTACAAATCTGCAAATTTTTTACTCTTCGATACATTAAAAAAAAAAAAAAAAACAGAAAGCAATAATTTAAGTTATCACAAATGGTTACCTAACACTTTTTATTCGACGTTAAGATACGGGACACTACTTTCCCATCCATCGTGGCCAACTTTATGGGCACACGTCACTCGGCGAGCCCGTTAAAATACATGCAGGTAGGGATAGTGACATTTTTCTAAGGTTGATTTCAAAAGTGCTCACTTTATCGTGAACAGCCTTTAATAGCTGACACTTTGAGGTCTATGGAATAAGTTCCAGTATATACTTGGCACAGGAAGCAACCAATGAAAAAATAACTGGTGTGTATTCAGCAGCATCCAGTAGCATCGCCCAAGGAAAGTAGCTGCCTTTATTTGCGCTAGCTTCTGGACTTGTACAACAACTAAGAAATCACATATTTGACCAGTGCTCGGCCATTGGTTATAACTGAACTCTATTAGATTTTTTAATTAAAGTTAATTAATGTACTTCCTAAAAACGTTAATCATTTCTCTTATCGGGTAGTAGCCTAAAGGGGATCGTAGGACATATTTTTAATCCCCCCCCTCCCACACTGATCCCAATAAAAAGTCGTGAACTCTTTTATATAATCACTTTGTTTTATTTGGGGCAAAATGGTTTGATTTTGAAGGACGTTATTTAATAATTTAATATTAATTTAACCTATCTACCATTTATGAATACAATTTTTTAAAGAGATATGAAAGAAAATACTTTTTTGATATATTTAAAATTATTGGACTTATACAGCACCGACCAAGATTCTACCTATTACGCAACATATCAGACGTGAACGAGTATGCTCGGGATAGTACATTAACACTTTGAGGAGTATGCACGTATATACTCGGGCAACGTTTATTTGGAAATTTCTTTGTTCTTGAAGACAAATTTCACACTTCTATAGTTTAGCTGTTTCGCTGGACTCTATGGGAAACTAAGTAAAGAATTACAACTAGACAACATTTAAATCCCTAAGAATATGACTGTTAATTTTAATAATTTCTCAAATGAACACGGTGAATTGTGAAATATGTTGCATCTGTCACGACACATTGGTTGGCACATAGTCAACAAGCGACTCCACTGGCTGATGGAAAGGCAATAATAAACATGGTGGAATACTGTAAGCGTGTTCGGTGTAGCCAGGAACAATAGGAAGAGGGCAAGTAGAAATACAGAGACCAACACAACTCGTATTGGTGTATTGGAGAATATAGGCAGCTAACTTCAACCTTGTCTATAGCGACAGTAAATCTGTGCCTTGCTAAATGTTTAAGGGTTTAAGAGCCGTCCAGATCTCTCAACTCGACTAGTGCAGTGTGGTGCAGTGTAGTGCAGTTTAGTGCAGTGTAGTGCGGTGTAGTGCAGTTTAGTGCAGTGTAGTGCAGTTTAGTGCAGTGTAGTGCAGTGCAGTGCAGTATAGTGTAGTGCTGACCCAGCTCGCACGGTGAGCGTCTCGGGATGGAAGGTGCAGAGGACGAGGAACCTCCTCGTGCTGTGCGTGAGGATGGGCAGGCTCTCCTGCACGACGACGAAGGCCGCGACGGCAGTCTCGTTGACGTGCGCGCCGCACGCCTCGTGGTCGATGCGCAGCAGGTAGGTGTCGCGGGCGCTGGTGGGGTCGCCGTCGACGGCGCAACGCTCGCCGCCTCCCCCGGCTGCCTCGACGGCGATGCGGCCGCCGAAGTGCGGGCCCGTCAGCACCTCCACCTCGCTGGCGCGCGGCAGGCACTGGGTCGCCTTCGCCGAGACTGTACGCACACACACACACAACACACAACACGCTGTTAACACTAATGCTCGAGTGTAGATCGAGCAAAGTTAATTTGAAAATTTCTTTGCTGTTCAGAAGGAAACTCGCACGGATGTGCAGTCTTTGTTCGGCTGGTGTTTAACACGACCTCACAAAAACACCACAGCGCAGTAATAATGATATTGCTAACGATAGAATTTCTTTTTTCGTAGCCACTTAAAGAGGCATGACTGATTGTATATCCTTTTATATGATAAAGGAAATTTGATTGGTTCAATATCAGCTCGGATCTCCATTGGTTGATGACCAGCCAATAATGAATGCTATAAAGTACAAGGTAGGGTCCGGTGTGGTATGGATCAATAGGACGATGGTGTGCTCTGACACAGACACAAACAGAGCCGGTGTTCTTGCAGTATAGGATATAGGTGACTCACTTCTAATTTGTCTTAAGTGCCAGTAAATGTGTGCAGACATCAATGCGTAAAAAAAAAAATTCTTTCATTTTACAGAAAAGTGCTGGTAAAAATTTATCCACCAGAGGCGTCCATAAACTCTCTGTGAAATTACGGACACATTGATTTTCAAAAACGGACTTTCCTTAAAATTCACGGAACCTCTACGTTAATTCCCTGGTCAATGTCGAATTGTCGCCTTCAACTGTGACAGCAGAGAACAAACATACAGTTGACATCGGCATATTTGTACATAAGACTGTAGAGTCTAGCCTGCAGGTCATTCAACTCGGGAATTTTTCAGGTGTCTACTATTAAGGAAGGGTGGCCTACACTATTATAACTATATTTACGAACCAATCTCTTTTAGGTGCGCTGTTAAACATTTCCGTATATTCACGGAATGTTTTACGGAAATGTACAGTGTATATATGGAAAGGCAATCCGTAATGACGAAAAACGGAGTAAAGTCCGTAAATACAAAATACGGGAAGTATCCGTATTCCCTTTGGCTTCGAGTTACGGGCACGAACAATGCCGATTCTACACGAAGCTTTCTTCGCCACTGTAACAAGAAAATAATCTTTTCTGCGGCAGTTAAGGTTATCCACGCGACTATGACCTATTCTTTCAAACATTAAAAAATAGCAACAGGCGTCTGTAACATTTGGCAACACTAAAAATACACTAAATTTAATAGAAACTGAATGATTGGTTTTTGCCTTTCAACTCTAAATACATAATTTATACCATATTTTTCAAGTGAGAGTTATATGTAAATGGTTAGAGTCGTGGACTGGTAATTTTATGATTCGGGTTCAAACCTTGCTTGAGTACAAAATATTTTATCTTTTTTAATATCATTTTTATACACCGTAGAACACCCACATAACAAAAATTAAAGAAATTTTCATATTCTCTTTTTATTTTAAAAGGAAAGTAGATAAAACTAACTTGAAAATTAATGTAGAGGTTCCGTGAAATTTACGGAAAGTCCGCTTCTGAAAAAATCGATGTGTCTGCAATTTTGCGGAGAGTTTACGGACCATTCTGGATACATTTTTTTCCAGCACTTTTCCGTAAAACGAAGGATTTTTTTTTTTTTTTTTTTTAGCATTGTGGAGGGTCATTGGAAACAAGCTAAATAGGTTTATTTTTCCCAGGAATTTTTTTCCCTAAACCACCTCTAACTGGGATTCGCTCGGATATCCCTTCATTTAGACGTTTAATCATGTATAGTGTCAAAATGGTTCTCGTGTTAGTACTCCTTAAAGACAATTGCGTCATACGAACGGCTATGCAAATACTGTGCCAGGGTAAACAATTTTCGCACCACAACAATGGCGGTCGTGGTGGAGTCGAAGGAAGAAAAACACACTGTTAGTGGCGCGTGGAGATTGGTGTAGAGTCAAGATACTCGGGCAGCTCTCAACATCTAGGTCTTGAGAGCCTATGAATGTGAAGTGAGGTGAGTATGGAGCGGCGCCGGAACACGAAGGGCTGGGGAAACGGAAGAACCCCGAGGAAAAACCCGCCGACCAGCGGCATCGTCCGGCACGATTCCCACTTGCGAAAATCCGGTAGCGACTCCGTCGGGAATCGAACCCGGTTCGCCTTGGTGGGAGGCGAGTAGTCTAACCGCTACTACTAGCATAATGCTCTGAGGATCTGCACCAAAGAGCATCAAAGCTAAACTAAAGTTATCCAAGACATATGTAACAGAACACTGCTAACTTCCAACTCAGATGTCCCAGTAAACCAGCTGTGGGATGAATAACTTGAAGAGATGAGAATAAAACTGCGAAGATAAGAAGAAACCTGGAAAAAAAAAATGGGGAGATGATACTAAACGCGTAGGCCTGATTGATGAATCCAGAAAGCAGAAGAGGACATTTACAACATTGCTCAAGGAAAATTAGAGAGAATTTTGGAGAAGTTTCGTGAACTAGAAAGGGAATTAATACCACGAGGATTAGTATATAAAATACTCGCAAATAAAGTTAAGTGTAATCAGGTCATGAAGAGCCTAAAAATCCAGGGAAGAGTGATGATCAGTCAGCAGGAAAATGCAGAAGAACTCATCCAGGTTCTCCTGCCAGAGGGCAGCGAAGAAGATGAAGAAGAATTACATCGCATGAAGAGAGAGAAAAATGACACAGTTGCCAGACGCTCTGCGTACTGCAGATTTCGTTTTCGAAGAACTTGACAGAATAGTGAAAATGCCGAGAAATAAGAAGGCATCTGGAAATGATGGGATAACTTCTGAAATTTAATACAATAAAAATTGAAGGCAATTTGAAGAAAAATTTGAACTTGTGAAAACTGCCTTTAGCTTAACACTTTGTAGACTACGGTCGAGTGTAGCTCGAGCAAAGTTAATTTGAAAATTTCTTTGTTGTTCAGAAGGAAACTCTCGCGGATGTGCAGTCTTTGTTCGGCTAGTGTTTAACATGACCTCACAAGAACACGACAGCGCAGTAATAATGATCTTGCTAACTATAGAATTGATTTATTATAGCCACTGAGAGGGACATGATTGACTGTAAATCCTTTTATGCGATAAAGGACATTTTAGTGGGTCAATATCAGCTCGGTTCTCCATTGGTTGATGACCGGCCAATAATGAACGCTGTAAAGTACGGAGTAGTGTCCGGTGTGGTATGGACCAATAGGACGATGGTGAGTTCTAACACAGACACCAACAGAACCGGTGTTCTTGCAGTAGTGGATATAGGATTTGTCTTGAGTGCCAGTAAATGTGTGCAGACATCAATGTGTCAAGGGGGGGGGGGGGGATGATAGGAAATTAAACGACTCACAGCCTTTGGTGGCGACGAGGACGGATTTGCTGAGAGCCTTGGCGACGCCGGCGTCGTCCCAGCCCTTCCTGTCGACGGGACGCACCTCGAAGGAGTAGTTGGTGGCCATGCGTAGCTCTCGAACCGCAGCCGAGTACGACCGCGTCTTGCGGCCGTCCGACACGACGTCGTGGCCGCTGCCTGCGTCCACTGTCTGCGAACACACAGCAGGTGGAAGAGACCTGGGCGACTCTTGAGAGGATCAGTGGCCAGCCTCTTTACAGGTAGGTCCCGTGATTTCTCGCCAATAAATCGGGACACTCAGTAGATTTCCAATACTATATAGACACCTCGGCTGTTGTAATACCTCCATTGGCTGCTGGTGTCGTTTCCGCATTTGACCCTAGCCACTCAGGATTTCCTTAACTCCGACACTGAACCTTCGTGATTCGTGGGCTAACAGTCAACACGAAACAGAACATGTTTCACCCAATCAAAAAAGGTGGACGACTCCACAGAGCTTTGAAATGTATCTTGTCTCGGAATATCACTGCCCTTATATATAGGCAGGGACACCCGAATTTCGCGGGGGGGGGGGGGGGGACATTTCGCACAAGCTGTATTTGAATAGTCTATGGGCATACCAATTGTTTTCTTTCCCTTGTCGGTGGCGTGTCTTCGTGAGAAGATGATATCCTAATAAACTGGCCAATCAGGGTTAGGTAACTTCAATACTGCGCGTCGTTGATTCGCAGGCATTTATTTAACGATGTGTAACACGGAAACCATCCACTCACGAAAGTGGATCTGAGCTACAGTGTTATGAAATACAACTAGTCGTGAAATCTTTTCGCGAAATTCGGGTGTCCCAATATACAGGGCTTCCGCTGCTCTTATCGATCACTAACAATTCCGTTTGTACCAACATCGAAAAGTAATTCAATTGTATAATAATTTATTCATCGGATTGGCGAGCAAGCAGATTTATCCTTTTTTTTTTACGTTTAAGATCAAATCAACTTTAATCTTAGACGCATTAAGCACTAAGCAAATAATTTAATAAATGATTTCAATTGTCTACGTTGTAATTATTTCATAAAGTAGGCGTTCTTGACGAAGTTGTTTACAAATTTCATACTTGAATTTAATTGAATTCCAATTTTGAAATGGGGAAGATTAAAAATAAATGTGTAACGAGATGTTGGGTTCCTCACTACGAAAAGTCGATGCTTAACACACATGTGAAATACTTCACCTTTCCCAGCAATCCAGAAAGGTAAGTTTCTAAACCAAATTTGTTTGTTTTGACTGCTGTCTAGGTTTGGGCTGTTTATCTGGTTACGAACTTTCAATTATTGCCTATAATAATCCATACTTTGCCTAAATATTTAGCTCTTTTATTCAAATGCTGCTGTTAACTGCCAAAACAAACAAAATTGTTTTTGAAACTTAACTTTTCGGATTGCTGGGAATCTCGGATAAAGGTACCGGCGTGCAAAAAAAAAACTAATAAATTAAATTTACATAAGTTTGGCAATTATTAATGATAAAAATCCTTACTATGTCCTCTAAAATTATATTTGATCAATCTTAATGTTATAAAATAGCCACGACAAAAATAATGATTTATTTGTTTTTATGTTGATCACATGCGAAGGGTAAGTGGCCAGATCGTAGACAGGTAATAAGCAAAGAAGTGCAGCCTGGCAGTGAAATATATTTTCCCTTCCATACTCTTTGGAGAGGACTATGTAGCTGCGCGTCCAAGGTCAAGCAGCGAGGGAGCGATACGGGCGACACTAACACGCACGCCTAGTGCCTCGTCGCTCCTATGCGCAAGGCGTGCAGTGTTTCCGTCCTAACGCTGTACTGTGCAAACTATATTTGTAACTGTACGGTTTTATTACACGCGATGAAAGTACACAGATCAAACTATCTGCGTATAATCGTACTTTTCTCTTACCGCTTAAGGAAACTCCATAGGGAAGCTTTAAAAATGCGATATTTGGCCACTTTCACGATTTTTTCCTCCGTTATTACACTTAATATGATAAAAGTAAAAAGATATCGACGTAGACAATAGTTTTCTTTTCCATCCTTTCTGGTAAGAATTCGTATTTCCAGAACATTTGTTTATCGAGATACGCGTTTACGCGCAAACATCGGTTTCGCAGAAAACGTTTCAGTACATTGGACCCTTAAGGTGGTCGCCTGGTCCAAGGAATCCTTCGCGTCCGAGGCCTGAAACCGTGGGAGCGCTAGGGGCGACCGAGACATGCGCTTCAACCCTCTCATCGCCTCTACGCGCAAAGTACTGAACTTGCCGTCGATAACGCGCTTCTATGACACTTTCAGCTCAGACCCTGCCACTTTGTGACGTAATAATATAAATAAAGGCTTGATGCATGGCTCTATTACTTTCATAATGTTTTGTACCCGTTTGAGTTGCTTTAACTACTACAGAAACATGGCAGAGAGAAATGGAGGAATTGAAGAAAAGTATAGAGACGCGTAATGGTTTTTAAATGATATTCGTGACCAGGCCTCACTCAGACACGTTGGACGTGTTTTCAATAAAACGTGTATGCTTGAGCTCTGCACACTGTTCGGCGGTCTAACCAGACGGCCACCTTAAGCTCGGCAGAAGTCCGTCGTTTTGTTTTCACAATCTCGATTTCAGAGGTATTATTGGAAATGTTTTATTATACAACATTTACAATTTACAATATTCCATTCATGGTTACTTCGAACTTTTCTGAAGGCCCTGCTAAAGTTCTGTTTCCAGGATATTCCTCCGCCTCGTGCAAACTAAGCTTAAATAAGTCTATAAAAATTACAGCAAAGGACAACTCACCGGATTCGTGCGCACTCAGTTGTAATAATATTTTCCATGGGAATTATTTCTTACCAGGCGCTACCAACACGCATTGTTCTCACTGTTTTTATAAATGTTTATTATAAATGGAATGTTATAATTTGTAAACAAAATAGTGGCAAAACTTAAATAAAACGAAAAATAAGATAGTTTTATTTTAACACCGGTATAAAACGCCTGTGATACATAAGATATTTCGGAAACAGCCATAAACTTCATATAGGGGGTGATTTCTCAAAGGTTAGGTCTAACAAGTGTGAAGAAACTGCGGCTAGATTATATTTGTTTAATACTTTAGTATCTAATTTTTCTCGTCTGTTATTTCCTACTTGCAAAATAAATTAACTTTAAAAAAACCTTTTGAAACCAAACATTTATTTATAAATACACTGAAAAGAGAAAAATAACTATGAAAGTTATAGAATTTGTAGAACTTGTAATACATGGTCGAAAAGCAGTAATAAACTTAACTACAAATTAGTATGTTCATATCAATTTATATTTAATATATAAGACCTTAGCGCAAATAGTTAAGAGCCTTATGCAAGATATGTGCTTACTAGGATTACGCAAATGAGGTATACATTCTATATTGTGCCAAGTTTTTATATACGAAACATAAATTGAAATAAACATAATAATTTGTAGTAAAGTTTATAATGGCTTTTCGACCACGGCTTACAAGTTCTACAAATTCTGTAACTGCTATAGCCATTTTTCTCTTGTTAGTGCATCTATAAACAAAAGGTTGGTTTTAAAAGATTTTTTGTAGTTAGTTTATTTTTCCATTTTTAGTCCCAAAACTTATTTTATTATTGTATATGTAGACTACTTATACATTCATGTATACATTCATGAGACTAAAAAGATTAAAAATGTGCAGTTTAACACTGGTGGCCCCTTCCAAACTTTGGACTGCAACCTGGCAAACAGTAATGCGCTGCAAGCAGACTGCACTCCGGTTCATTGCATAGAGGTCGGACAGAGACCATGCATATAAACAATACAAGTTAAGTAAAAGCTTGTAAAAAGGCGAGAACTTATATATCAGATATAAATATGTGCACGAATTTTTACATCGAGCAGATAACACATTATTAAATTTCCGCACAAAAATATTTAACAATAGTACATTACTACGAATCCGAAATTATGACGCGAAAACGAATAATGTCTTGCAAAAGGGGTGAACCCGAGGCTTAACATTGTGGTTTCGTGAGCCAATGAGGATTAAGTGAGGTGAGTACGGAGCAGCGCCGGAATGCATGGTGTGGGGGGGGCTAACGGGATATCCCCGAGAAAACCCACTGACCAGCGGCACCGGCCGGCACGATTCCCACTTGCGAAAATCCGGGAGTGATCTCGGAAGCTAGTGCTCTGGAAGCCGATCCATCGCAAATCAAGGAAAATAAAGACGAAGTTCAGCGTTATTCTATTTTGTCCTTTATTTTCCTTCGTGTCGGGCCCGTTAGGATGAATATTTGTTTTGCCAGCGTAGCGAAATTCGTCCTATTGGTTCATACACTAAACAGATTTCATTACAGGCTGGCTCCCTGCTAATATGATGCCGAGTTGAAGGTTCCCCAATAAACTCTTCTTTCCTGTGCAAAATTATGTACATACAAACCATCCTGTTCATTTCGGCAATCTACACTTTGAGTGTTGCTGTCGTAATATTGCTTTGCATAGAACCTTATGCGAAGTGCAAGGGGAGTAATATTTCCTCGCCCGTGTCTGTAAAGAATGCGGATGTCGAAATATCACGGCAAAGTCCACATAACTCAGATAAATTTAGGCGACGTGATATTACGTCGGTAACACTTGAAGTGTTAAATTATTGCCCTGGAAAAATTGTTTCCTATTTGTTGTCTCTTTCTAATTTGCGAGAAAAATAGTTTGGTTTCTTTCACGTTAGCAACAATTGTAGACAGGCAGTTTCGCTTGTTATGCTTCGTAAGTAATGTTATTTAAACCAAGTCGATTGTGGACGCGGCCCCTAAGGGTCTGTGCACACTTATGTTACGCTATAGGTTATGGAAAGGCGTGAGATGGTTTATTATGATGAATAATTAACTAACTAAATTACATTAATAAATATTAGACAACTCGTAATCATAACACGACCAGCATCTCATTTCACTGCACGTAACGCCTTACCCAGACCTATCGCGATTTAGATCACAGGGTTTATTCGGGTTTACAATCCGCTTATTTTCTCCTTTATATATAGAATCCATTGTGCGTGACTAAACCGCATCATCACTGACAAACCACTGGACCAATTGAGACCGTATTCACACCATATGTTATTGAGGTGGAGAGTAAGGTTTTTAGTTATGTTTCATTCCGATAGGTGGCGCTGGAGTCTTTACTTCTATATTTATTGGCCGATTTTACTGATACTTGCAGGAAATGTTTGTTGATCTAAAAGAAATTGTTATATTATGCTTTTCATTCGGTAGGTTAGGTATATATAAAGATACAGTTAGTGAAATTCGCTATATTTAGTGAATATATACAAGTTAAAAACAATGCAATATTTTGTTACATACAATACGTGAATGACAATGTAAATATTATTTACGGAAAGCATCGCTTCAATCTAACCTCAATTTCATCCAATCTTTTCATACATGTGAAATAGAAAAATGCCAGCGATACCACGGTCAAATATCGGTCGACATACCCGACGTAATAGAGAGGACGCATTGAGAAGGCAAAATAGAACGTGAACACGCGCTGCACAAACTGCAGAGGCACGAACACAAAATAGAGAAGCACACAGCACGTATCATAAGAGAAGCACGTGCACGCCAGACATATTCTAATAGACTATTGAATCAAGCAACAATGAATGAATACAAATACGTCATCGTGCATTATCATTAGCATCGTTTAATCGTATGGCATTCAAATATGATCCTGAAATTGATTACTGTTAACATTCCAAAATTGATATTAGTGCAATACAATCATATCGGAAAAATGCACGAACTATTTATTGTTGAATCATTGTAAACATTATTGGGAGGAAGAAATAAATTGATTCAACCAGAATGCAAAATGATAATTATACGGTCGTCATTAAAGCAAAAAAATTTCCGGGTGTCAACATCCAGGAAGGTGTAATTTACCAACGATTAATGAAGTATCGATTGTCATAGTTTGTGAATGATTTGAATGAAGTGATAACAAAATTAAGCGCAGAAACAACACAGTTCACACCATAGCCTTTACAATATCCAATTATATTCCGGGAAGGAGAGAATGGATATAATTTCAATTATAAACAAAGAAATCCAACAACAGGTGCTGAAACTGGGGGGGGGGGGGAGAGAGGTGGGACAACGTTCGCCAGGATCGTCCGGGGGTCTAACAAATTCCCGTCCAATCTATAACTTAACCTGTACTCGCCACTCGAGTTATAGGAAAGCAACTTTTATCGATTTTTTTAACTTCATTTGGCTAATAACTTTCGGTTTTTATACCAAACTGTCGCTAGCTCTCTCACAAGGAGCTCGTGGCAGTACTTCACAAGTCCTGCCTGATTCCGCGCTGATTAACGCAATTAACTTCACCACTCTCCTTTATCCCGTACAGACAGGGCAGAGGAGAGTAAAACTCAGCTATGGAAACAGATTCCAGGCGCTACCCTGGGAATCCTCTAAAATAATGATTGCTCCGCAAAATGAAGTATTTTTTAAGGCTGTGGAGGGGGGGGGGAGATGGTTAGTTTCTCCTTCCTTCCACAATATAACTGATAACCGTCTGCGTGGCCAAGGTCCCTCGCAAGGGATCGATCCACCCCCGCGCTGAGGTAGGTGGCGTCCCCGGTGATGTAAAATGGAGGCCGTAATACAAGGGACATTACTAGGCAGCAGCCTCACTGCTATAGGCTGTTCGCGGTAAAGTGAGCACTTTTTAAGGCCCTTGTAAATGTTTCCTTTCATCATATTTCCATATCCCTGCTGCTTTTTAATATAAGCCTTGCAATGTGACCAATAAACACAGTGTAAACATTTCCCCGCCATCGGAAATTTAATGCCTGAGACTGCAATACGATATATTTATTAGCGGTTAATGCCTGTTGGGAGGGACTTAAAAAAAATTCTCACTTTATCGTGAATAGCCTGTACCTCATCCCACGACCACCGTGCAGTCGTGCACCAATGGGGAAAAGGGGGAGGGGGGAGTTATGGGAACCAGGGCTTGCCGGGGCGTCTTGGCAAGTCTCAAAACACTTACGAGATCAGCTCATGCTAACAATTTTATAGGTGTTGCGTGATTGGGGGGTTGGGGGGTGGTTTAGCTTCTCCTTGCCCACCGCAATTAAATGCAATATAACTGGATGGACAAGAGGCCTCCCCCCCCCCCCGACGTTGGTCGGCGGGTTTTCTCGGGGAACTCCCCTTTCCCCGCCCCTTCATTCCGGCGCCGCTTCATACTCACCTCAATCACCCTCATCGGCTCTCCTCAAGACCTCACTGTTAAGAGCCGCCCAAATCTCTTTACTCTTCACCCCCCTTCCGCACTCCTCCCGCTTGTACTACCACCGCGCTGAGGAGCTCGCTCCGGTGATGATGAGCGGCGATTATGCTAGAGTCACATAGCCCCGACAAGCACGACACAACATGTAAAACTAAACAGCCTGTGAAGTACAAGGTAGATCTGACGAAAGCCCGACAACGATTTCTACTTTTGTCGTGTCGCGTGGCACGACGCACAGATTGTACAACCTTGCAAAATGAAAATGCGTGGCAAGCTTTCCCTACAATGGCAAACACGCTGCTTAAAAGAAAAAAGAATTGAAAATTACTGTTTGTAACTTTAAAAAATAATAATTTTACCATTGTATGCATTAGCGATAACATTTTGTCACCATCATGTATTTCAAATGATCTATCTGCCCACTACCTTTGAAACTAGTATAGTTAATCAGTGCCTTTTAAATGGTTCCGAAAAATTTTACTCTTCGTGTCGCGTCGGTAAACTGTCAAGCTGTCAAATCGAGCAATCACGTTGAAAATATAAATGTCGTGTCGTGGTTGCGGTTTTTGTCGTGTGGGGCTGTGTTTGTCGAGGCTATGGAATTCCTGTTTTTAGGGAAAGGAATGCGTAATGGAAGTTTTTTAACCTATACAGTGTATGTAAATAATACCACATGTCAGGCTGAAAATATGAGAATGTTTAGCATTACTACTACAGGCTGTTCACGATAAAGTGAGCACTTTTGAAATCAACCCTGGAAAAATGTCACTGTCTTTGCCTGCATATATTTTAATGGACATCCTGAGTGACATGGATGGGAAAGTAGTTCCGTATCTTAACGTTGAATAAAACGTGTTCGGTAACCATTTGCGATAGCTTAAATTAATTCTTTCGCTTACTGTTTTTTTTTAAATACATCGAAGTGTAAAAATGAGCATATTTGTTAAATATTTACTTTTCTAATAATTTCACGGTTTCACGTGGCCGACGCATGAACAAAGCGATGAGGCTGACAACAATGTTAATCTTACACGAGGTGGAAGAATACAGAACGTGCTTAGGAGTGTATATCTTAAGCAGGGCTTTCAAAAGTGCTCACTTTAGCGCGAACAGCCTACATACGAAGTTGGGAACTTACTTGTGCGTTCGTCTCTTTCCCGAGCAACCGCAGGAACGTTACCATGCATGCACGGGAAAATAATTTACCACACATGCGTTGTCACTGTAAATATACACTGATATGGTTAATTCACAAATAATTTCTTGGGGTATACCTTGGTGTGGCAACGGGTCGGTCCCCAGGCGAGCAGCTCACAGTAGTGGACCTCGAAGCCGTAAAGCTGTGGCGTCGTGTGGCGGCCATACTCCCACCTCAGCGTGACGTCACGGAAATCCGGCTCCGCTGTCAGGTGCTGCACTCCTGGGGGAAAAACCGCAAGCAAAAAAAAAAAAAAAACGTGAGGCCAAACTTATCTCCGTTAAGCCCCAGCTGAAATCACCGTAATAATTAACACATTGAGGTCTGCGCACATTTACTGGCACTTAAGACTAATTAGTAACGAGTCGCCTATACACACTACTGCAAGAACACCGGTTCTGTTGGTGGCTGTGTTAGAACTCACCATCACCCTAGTGGTCCATACCACACCGGACACTACCCTGTACTTTACAGCGTTCATTATTGGCCGGTCATCAACCAATGGAGAGCCGAGCTGATATTGACCCAATCAAATGTCCTTTATCGTATAAAATGACTTACAATCAATCATGTCCCTTTGACTGGCTATGAAAAAGAAATTATATCGTTAGAAATATAATTGTTACTGGGCTGTGGTGTTCTTGCGAGGTCGTGTTAAACACTAGCCGAAAAAAGGCTACACATCCAGGCGAGTTTTGTTCTGAACAACAAAGAAATATCCAAATTAGCTTTGCTCGAGCTACTCTAGAGCATAGCCTACAAAGTTTTAACAATAAATAAATTGAATCCACACTCGTATATGGGACCAGCTACAACACAACGTTAACGGTTTAAGATTGCAGCCTGCTCGCGGTAGCGCCGTTAAAGAGGATTGAATATTTTCAATTCTCTTACGTCGAGTTCTTACGCCGGCCAATCGTGAGACAACATTTCCAACCACGAGAGTCAATGCAGTGCAAGTTCATTACAAGAACATAGTTATTAAATACATTTTGCGGTGCAGTTCAGTTTTCCGTTTATTTAAATAGTCAGCGCAATTATTAACATGTATACCACACTTTAAATAACCCCGAAACACGATTCCCGTGAAACTTTTTTCATCACAAGTCGATAAACCAAAATAAATATCAGGTTAGCCAACACACTGTTTGAAAATATCCGCGAAACATGTACAGCCTGTCTTTTTTTTTTGTGCTCGTTTCTCATTGGCCGCGTAACATTTTTCTTGCTGCGGTTGTAGCCAGTTCATTTTCATACTTCTACGGTAACGCCACTGTTATTTTCTTACGGCAACACTACGGTGATTGTAGCCTAGGCTTTATACATACCACGTTTACGAAAGTTCAAATGTAATAATGTTGGACGAAGTCACCTAAAGGCCCCATCTACAACCGCGTTGACGCTACAATAACGCGTTACAATGAATCATGAATCCGTGAATCGCATACGCTCCGGCTACAACCGACGTTAAACGTTGCCGTTACGCTAAACGTAAAGATGCAATGCGGTAAAAGTCGGCCAACTTTCAAGTATTCGAGTTTTACGCCAGCCAATCAGAATTCACAACGTCACAAGCAGGTGAAAACAAATGTTACAGACGATTGGCAACAGATAGCACCACTATCGCAGTACCTATTTGATTTGCTAGTTTTGTACGTAATCATTGTACAAATAACGCAAAATGCATTTGAAAATAAATGAGTGTAACTACTAAATCTGCGGGATCTCTTAATTTACGACAGGTTCTTTTTAAATTTCAAACACAAACAAAAATAATTTTATATCTAAGCCTACATTATTTTTATTTTTATTCCTGTTAACGTCGATTGTAAACATGCCAGTTTTCTTATGGCGACGTTTAGCGTTTGACGTTTTGCGTCAACGCAATTGTAGACGGGCCTTAAGCCCGTCTACACATCTTGAGATGGCTTAAGCTAATGTGACCTAACCTAACTTAACCTAACCTAGCCTATCATAACATAACACCGGTGCATCCGCCGATGGATGCCGGATATTCGAAAAATTACTGTTTTCGGTTGAGCCCGGTTTAAACCGATTGATCCACCAGTTCAACGGGCCTGAAAATTTGGTGCACCTGGTGGGCATGCACCAAAACATCAACCGATGAATTTTCGAGCACTTTCTCTGAAAAATAAAAGATAACACACCCTCAAGTCGTAATTTTCAAGCATTACAAAACATACTATAGTAATTCAGACGTCGAATTTTACAAATGGGCGGTGAAAACTTCGGAATTTGTGCGTAATGTCATTAATATGCGTCTGGAAGCAGACGAAAATACCGCAAAAAATTAACCTGATGTTCGAAAAATGCCTCTACTTGTGTACATCGGTTGATCCATCAATGAATTTTCGAAAACGCTGTTACGCATGCGTCTCAGGTTAGGAACAAATAGCGATTTACTGTGGGAGATCTCGGAACAGGGAAAATCTCCGCCATTAGGTGCGCAGTGTTCCAGATGGTAACTTTTTAATTAAAGTTTTAAGCTACGTGAATAATAAAAGAAATAGATTTTATTCAGTCTCGAAGTTGTTTCGTATTTGATTTGTGATTATTATAATTATCATGGTTTTTTTTATCGTAGGAAATAGATACAATCTGGTACACATGCGACACTAGCGCTTACCCAGTGGCGAAAATGTATGGTTGCAAAACTTTCAACATTGATCTTCACAAACTGAGTAGAAGTTACCTTACCTTAACATACTGAAAATGTAAAGTATTGAAGCGACTCTGTCATGTATAGATTCACAAACAAACACGGTTACTATACTAATTGTCACAAAAAAATACAAACAAATTCTCGAGCTGTATCTTCGAACGAAAGTAGTCAAATGAGTGGCCAAACAAATATATACAATTGATTCAACAAAATATTTAGTTGACAGTACAATTTTTTTTTTTTTTTTTTTTTTGCCCAGCACCGAGATTTTGTTTATTGAAACATATATATTTGGTTATACGAGAAAAAAGTAATTTTGTTACTTTTTAAATTTTGTTTACTCAATAATATATTTTGTTAGAGCAACTAAATATATATTTGGCCCTATACAAATAAATGTTTTGTTCGATTTTCTCTCAGTGTATCGGTGAGTGGATACGTCGACATCATAGAAACCGCCAGGCCACGTCGTTTGACCCCCGTGTACTTATATATAGTCCATTCGCGGTTACTTGCAACTTTTCCGAACCCCTGCTAGAGTTCTACGTCCAGGATTTCCCTCCGCCTCTTGCAAACAAAGCTTAACCGAGTCTAGAAAATTACACCAAAGGGACAACGCGCCGCAGTCGTGCGCAATAAGTTGCAATAATATTTTGCTTGAGAACTGTTTCTTACTGGGCAATACCAACACACATATTTTCTCTCCGTTATTATTCATGTTAATTATTAATCAAATATTATAATTTATAGATGGAATATAAATGGAAGTTCAATTTAACCAGAAATAAGGAACTTTTAGGAACAAGTATAAAACTCTTGTGATTAGGTACAGGTGTATTTCGCGAAAAGATTTCAACACCAGTTGTACTCCAAAACAATTTTGTTTTTATGCACTTTCCTGTTTGGAGGGGCCACAGTGGCTGAACGGGTACCCTGCTCACCTCCCACCAAGGTGTGGGAATCATGCCGGACAATGCCGTTGGTCGTTGCGGCGGATTTTCTCGGGGTTCTCCCGTTTCCCCCGCCTTTTCATTCCGGCTGCTACTCCATACTCATCTCAGTCACCCTCATCGACTCTCAAGACCTCGATGTTAAGAGCCGTCCAAATCTCTTCACTCACTCACTGGTTGGATGGTTTTTAAATTTCACGTGTCTTAAGTGTGTATCAGCGAATGATGGACTCTCAGTATCGGAGTACCTCAATACAATTGGCCCAGTCAAACAAAGGCTGTTCACGATAAAGTGAGCACTTTTGAAATCAACATTACAAAAATGTCACGGCCTGGCCTGCATATATTAACGGGCGCACTTGGTGACATATTCCCAGTAAAGTTGGTAACGATGGATAGAAAATAGTTCCATGTCTTAATGTCAAATTAAAAGTGTTTGGTAACCATGTGTAACAGCGCAAATTATTTGGTTCGCTTTGTACTTTTTTAATGCATCGAAATGTAAAAAAGAGCGGATTTGTGAAGTATATATATTTTTTAATAAATTCAATGTTTTACTTGTTCGATGCACTAATAAAGTGCATAAAAGCAGATCTTGAGCAGGGCTTTCAAAAGTGCTCATTTTACCGTGAACAGCCTTTAGGAACATATCTTCTCGCGTAGACACGCAGCCAATAAGCAAAGGAAGTTGTGGTTGTGGACGTAGGATATTGAAGTATAGCTTGACCACAATTATTTTCGCGAAATACACCTGTCCGTATACATGGTATATCTAGGAAAGATCCACACGCGTCAAACATGGAGTGATTTATTCAAAGGTTTTGATTCAGAACGTGTGAAGAAACTCTACAAGCGTGTGCGTATGAAAGTAGGCTGCGAGTTCTTTCAGTGGCTGTTTTGTCAACACACTGAGGTCTGCACACATTTACTGGCACTTAAGACATATTAGAAGTGAGTCACCTACGTCCACTATTGCAAGAACACCGGTTCTGTTGGTGTCTGTATTAGAACTCATCGTCGTCCTATTGGTCTATACCACACCGGACCCCACCGTGTACTTTATAGCGTTCATTATTGGCCAGTCATCAACAAATGGATAGTCGAGCTGATATTGACCCAATCAAATGTCCTTTATCGTATAAAAGAATTTGCAATCAAACATGTCATTTGAGTGGGAATATAATGATTAATTCTATCGTTAGCAATATAATTGCTACTGCGCTGTCGTGTTCTTGTGAGGTCATGTTAAACACTAACTGAACAACTAAAAATTGTTTAAATTAGCTGTGCTCGAGCTGCACCCGAGCATAGTCTACAAAGTGTTAAGAATTCTTCTCCGAGATGAAGAAAGTCCTGTAATAACACGCGCCGGTTCACGCGATCGGAGAACGGACAAGGAGATTAACGACGTCTCGGAGTATGATTTTTTTTTTAAATATATGTAATTAGTAGGGACGCGAATAAGGAAGATAAGTGGAATTGGTCGCGAACCTTGGAGCGAGTCCGCTATTTTAAGTGATGACCGTGGGCGAGTCGCTGGAAGCCAGCCGTGGCAACGAACTCTGGACACGCGACCACGCTCAAGGCCCCCCCCCCCCCCCATCATCACCCAGAGGGCTCGAGACTAAAGGCGGGGTCACACGTTCGCAGATCACGCCGAACAGTTGAAGTCGCGAGCAGAGAGTTTCGCGCCGCTCTCAGCTCTTTAGGAAGGCACGAATTTTCTGGCACTGAAGACAAGGTTGAAGTGAGCCGACTTTATTCGCCTCTACAGTAATATCTAGCGACCTGCGAAATTCGCGTTTTTTTTTTTTTTTTTTTTTTACTATGCATCAGGCTAAACTTCACAGTAATGTACATACTGGAGCCTGCGTCGTTTCTTCATTGGCTGCTGCATGGTTGTAAAGTCACTCCCTTTCCCGACTGAATTGCACGTGATTGGGGCATGCAATTTTGAAGTGTTTATTTATTGGCCAGGGCGTGTCACATATAACGTGTGATCCAATGAAAAACATATTGCAAAGGTGAGAGTGTTTACAGTTCAACGTGTTTTCAGATAATAACTAGGGATAGGAAAATTTCGCGAGTTCAATGACCTGTAGCCTAGATTCCACAGTCCTGTGTTTACTCTTGCCTCAGCTGTGTTTCCATTGGTTGCTTCCCCAGAGAGTGACCAGTGTTACTACACACCTGGCAGTATGGGATTCGCTACTTGTTTCCTTTCCAGTCAGCTATTGGCTCAGAGTCGTACTGGGGTGTGTGTAATAAACTACGATCCAATTGCAAACTCAACTTCAGTGTACACATGTTTGACATCTGCCTTGTCCTGGAATGAACTCGCGAAATATTCCTATCGCTAATAATAACGCGAATTTTGCAGGCCTCTAGTAATGTCACTTGTGTTGTGATATGCGTTTCCACTTACCTTCGTCCTATTGGTCCTGGCTGCACTTACTGTACTCCGCAACGTTTATTATTGGCTGGCCGTCAACCAATGAAGTCGTGCGTTGATTGCGAACCAATTAATGGGCCGCGACAGAGGTAATAAGTTTCACAGTCCATCGTGTTCGTTTGAGAAAATATCGAAAACAAACATTTTATTTTTACTACTTAAATATTTTAACATGTTATATAACTTCTTAATTATATTCCAATGAAATCTAGAGAAACAGTAAAAATATAAAAGCGTTAGTTTTGTCTTCAAGATCACAAAAATGCCCATATGATCGTAACCTCGTTTACATACGTGCATACTCCGCAAAGGGTTAATAAACCTGTTTTATTCTTATGAATTGAAATGTTGACTAGTTGAAAATTTCTAACTTAGATTCCGATAAAGACCAGTGACACTGTAATACCATAAAAGTGTGAGTTTTGTCTTCAAAAGCAAATAAATCGGCATATAAACGTAGCCCCGAGTATATCCGCGCATACTCTTCACAGGGTTAACAACGAGTTCTTGAGAGCCGATTAGGGTGAAACGAGAAAACCCGCCGACCAGCGGTATTGTCCGGCACGATTCCCACTTGCGAAAATCCGTGAGTGGCCCAGCCGGGGATTGCACACTATTCGTCTTTGGTGGAAGGTGGGCAGTCTAACAACTCAGCCACCGCGACCCCATCCCGCCGACTAGACAGAAGGGCTGTGCGATATCCACGTTACAATATCTTTCCTAAAACCTGTCGACCATACCGATACGAGTACGATGTATCGCTTTCACATGTGTCCTGTGTTATCATAGCAACCAACCAACAAATTCCTCTATTCAAATCGGCCCACATAAAAATATACCTTTGAGAATGAAAACAGAAATACTTACAAACATAATCAAATGGAAATGCGTTATCTGTAGTTAAAGAATATTGTAAACAATAATATGAATTAGAGCTGTAGTAAAAAAAAATATATCTGCAACAAAAAAAATACAAATAAATATTACGTTAGCATACACATTGAAAAATAAACTGAGATAACTCTGACAGAAATACATAGCGTTTATTTGAGGTATTGGGAATTAATATATGTTATTTAAGTTATTTGGTTTGATGGTTTGATACGGCGTAGTAATACAATTTTAAAGTCAGAGTTCAGGCAATTGAACGTCGGTTCTGCAAGCGCCGTAAAAATGTGTATCTTGTTAAATAAATTTATATATAATTATCATATTATCCAGGAATGCCTTTTACGTAACTTTCTTTAAAAATAGGTTTAAAATGTATATTAAAAGTTTATTTCAAAACAAAAACTCACTTGTTTACTTTACTAAAAAATGTCAATTCATATATTTCCTCTTTACATTATATTCGTTTCCATTTATTTAATTTAGGACGAACTTTATTTCATATACCGATACTAAAATTGCCCTTAAAATAAAATGACACACATGCCACGTAACCTCTGTTAGATTCTCGGCAAAATGGCTGCTTGACTTTGACTTTACATGACAACTTTTCGAAATTGTAAAGTCAAGCGTGCTTGACTTTACCTTTGACAGTTCCATTGTGTCAAGCTCCATAAGAAACAACATGTCGGAAAGCAAACGTAAAGTCAAGTCGTAAAGTCAAATGATAAAGTTCCTAATTGTGTAAGGGCCTTAAGAGGGCTATATAGCTGAGCATCCAAGGTCAAGAAGCGAGGGAGCTATACGGGCTACACTAACACGCACGCCTTAGCGCCTCGTCGCTCCTATGGGCAAGGCGTGCAGTGTTTCCGTCCTAACGCTCTACTGTGGAAACTAGATCTGTAGCTGTACGGTTTTACTACACGAGATGAAAATACACAGATCAAACTACCTGCGTATACTCGTACTTTTCTCTTGCCGCTCGACCCTTTGACGGCGACACAAATGTAATAGCACTGGAGACAAGCTTGAAGTGAGATGCCTATGTTCCAAACTAAAGCAATATCATTTTGGTTGGTCTCTGTATTTCCACTGACCATTGTCCTATTGGTCCTGGCTACGCCAGACACGCCTACTGTACTCTGCAAACGTTTATTATTGGCTGGCCGTTGACCAATGAAGTCAAGCGTTGGCTGTGTACCAATTAATGTATCGCGATAGAAGCAACAAGTTTTACAATCCATCGTGTTCGTTTGGAAAATTATTAGAAAGAACAATTTTATTCTCACAAACTGAAATGTTGACTAGTTGTCATTTTCTACTTAGATTCCGATGTAGTATAGCGAAATATTAATACTATAAAAGTGTTAGCTTTGTATTTAAGAGCAAATAAATTTCCAAACAAACGTAGCCCCGAGCATATACGTGCATGCTCCTCAAAAGGTTAACGAATTTTCATAGGCAAGCTTTAAAAATGAGATATTTTTTTCTCCATTGATACACTTAATATGATAAATTAAAAGATAGCAACATAGCCAATAATTTATTTTATCCTTTATGGCAAGACTTCGTATTTCCAGAACATTTATTTACCGAGACACGCGTTTACGTGAAAACCACTATTTCACAGAGAATTTTACAGTACATAGGACCCTTAACCCTTTGAGGACGGCAAAACTTAAATGGCACTGAAGACAAGGTTGAAGTTAGCTGCCTATATCCTCCACTACAGCAGTTTCTGTCGTGTTGGTTTCTGCATTTTCACTTAGCATCGTACTATTTGTCCTGGCTACACCGCGTACACTTAGTCTACTCTGCAGCGTTTATCATTGGCTGGTCGTCGGCCAATGAAGTCGCAGGCTGACTGTGCGCCAATTAACGTGTTACGGCACATGTAACAGGTTTTACAGTATGTCGTGTTCATTTGAGAAATTGTTAACAAGAACAATTTTATTGTTATGAACTGAAAATGTTGACTAGTCATAATTTTTCTACTTAGATTCCAATAAAATACCGCGATGCAGCGGAACTATAAGTGCGAGTTTTGTCTCCAAAGGCAAAGAAATGTACTTATGGACGTGGGCCCGTGTATGTATGTCCATACTCCTCGAAAGGGTTAAGGCGTGTGTGTAAAGGCTGTTCCCGATAAAGTGAGAACTTTTAAAAACAACCTTAGAAAAATGTTACTGCTCCTACCTGCATATATTTTATACAGGAGCACTGAGTGACATGCGCCCAGTAAAGTTGGTAACGATGGATGGGAAGTAGTTCCGTATCTTAACGTCGAATAAAAAAGGTTAGGTACCCATTTATGATTATTTAAATTTTATCTGTCGCTCTCTATTTTTTTTTAAGCATCGGAATGTAAGAATTAACAGATTAGTTAAATATATACTTTTCTAATGATTTCACAGTTTCACTTTACCGACGCATGAATTAAGTGATGACGCCCATGACAATGTTAATCTTACATAAGGCGGAAGAATACACAACGTGCGTATAGGTAGATCTTAAGCAGGGCTTTCAAAAGTGCTCAGTTTACAGTGAACAGCCTATACCAAAATGATCTTGAATGTATAAAATTTGTAACATGGACTTTAGAAACAATAAATTTACATATTCCGTGCCAGTGTGTACTGTAGCATGCATTCGGTTATGGTCAGCTATTTTTTTTGTTCAAAGGAAGTTTTTTTAAAGTGTTCACTTTACCGTGAACAACCTTCACGTCACGAGCGTGTGTTTATCGGAACGGTTCAAGGCCATCGAGTACGTGTCGCGTACGAAGCACCCTCGACTCGTATACGCGCATTTCGCGTCGTGTGCATAAGGGACTTCAGCCAATACGATTGCAGGAGAAATAGTTTCGAGGCCCGTGACAATGTTTAATCTTACGCAAGGCGGGCGAGTACACAACTTCGTGCGAGTAGATCTCAAGCAGGGCTTTCGAAAGCGCTCATTTTACCGTGAATAGCCTATAAGTAATGTGTGTGTGTGTGTGTGCTCAGCCGAGCCGCAAGTGCACGCACCGCGGACACCATACGCTGCACGGTTCGCCGCCCCAGGACGACTCCCGAGTGCGTCGACCCCTGCCTCGGCACCCTTTCTTCTCGCCTCCTTCGCCAGCGCCCGCGACTGTCTGCGTGGACAGTCGCGGCCGCTGGTGACTGCGACGAATGCACGCGTGAAGCTGGATTTACAATGGATTGTAACCGTATGCGGCTTTTTAACACTTCGTGGACTATACCCGAGTGTAGTTCAGGCAAAACTTGTCTGAATGTTCCATTCCACTTAATAAACAAAGCAGGTCCGGGTAGACTTACATCGATACCCTATTCCATAAGGATTTTTAACCCATTCGGACCCGGTGTACACGATTGTGTACATTACGCACGTGCAGGTAATTTTAGTTCTGTACTGCAAGCTACGAAGCTCAATGACCTGTGTGTAAATGATTCTCAAACCGTCTTACTGGTCTGGGACATAATTGGTTCATATAACTGTAGGCGAACACACGGCCAACATCTCATTGGCTGTGACAACGAAACAAGTGCTGGGTTGAATTAAGTACAGCACGCATCATAAAAAAAATTGTTTTCAACACCTCACACCGTAAATTAAAGTAGATATGAAGGTGTAAAACAGGAACTATTACAACATTATACGAAAGAACATTTGGTTGGAAAACGGTAAACTCGGCACTACATTGGTTGGCAGCAAGCCAATACGGAAAGACTGGTGTCGTTTTGACCAGTAGAATGACGTTAAGTGACAATAGGTTCCAATAGAACACGGTGTCCATGCAGCGGTATGGATATAGGTGACTAAAGTCTAGCTTGTCTTTAACCCCTTAACGTATACTTTAATTTTTCGTTTCAGGTGTTGCAAAAGAAGGAATTTTCGACGTTAGAAGCACTTAAAAATTCTTTACGTTTTGGGACCAATAGGAAGCGCTTCAGTAGATTCATGGCACAATAAACAGCCAATCATTAAATAGCATACGTGTCAGCACCAGCCAGGGAAAGGCGATGCTCCCATTGGTGTTATCTTCAGTACATGTACAGCACCGGCCATTATTTCAACTATTCTGCAACATAGCAAACGTGAACGACTATACTCGGGATAATATGTAAAGGGGTTAAAGGTGGTAAAGTGTGCCGACCTCAATGTGTTAACGTCCCCCGATTTTATGCTGGATATCTTACCACGGGACGGCTTGCAGACTATCTTATAACCTAACTTAAATTAACTCCCATGTCTTAACCGGGATTCGATCCCAGAGCTTCCCGCAC
Source organism: Dryococelus australis (assembly GCA_029891345.1). NCBI lineage: Eukaryota > Metazoa > Arthropoda > Insecta > Phasmatodea > Phasmatidae > Dryococelus > Dryococelus australis. Next base: position 31,504,037 of record CM057008.1, read on the forward strand.
CGACCGAATGCGCTACGGGTGGTCAGTGATTTTAGAGACCGAGAACTTTCGCGGATTCATCTGAGGATAAGTTAAACTGCATTAACACATTGAGGTCTGCAGACATTTTCTGGCACATAAGACAAATTAGAACTGAGTCACCTACATCCACTAGTGCAAGAACACCGGTTCTGTTGGTGTCTGTGTTGGAACTCACCATCGTCCTATTGGTCCATACCATACCGGACACTACCTCGTACTTTACAGTGTTCATTATTGGCCAGTCATCAACCAATGGAGAGCCGAGCTGATACTGACCCAATCAAATGTACTTAATTGTATAAAAGGGTTTACAACCAATCACGTCCCTATCGTTAGCAATATCATTGTTACTGCGCTGCAGTGTTCTTGTGAGGTCATGTTGAGCACTAGCCGACCAAAGACTGAACATACATGCGAGTTTGGTTCTGAACAACAAAGAAATTTTCAAATTAGCTTTGCTCGAGCCACACTCGAGCATAGTCTACTAAGTGTTAACGTGTAGGCCTGCATATGTGTTTGTGCTTCCATTGGTCCATAGTTTGTTAGACACGCCCTGAACGGCTTTCGACCAATAACGGACCTGCAAATAAAATAAAAACAGAATCCCGAGCTAGAGCTACTCCGGGGTTAAACAGGAGCAACAGCCAATGAACTATTAACGTGTGCTCGAATGCACAAATAATAGTGAAGCCGAGCTTGTTTCCGATTGAATCCATGAAATTTCCGGATCTGTAGCGATTTACAATAAAGCTGGGTTCACAATACCTCGGCGAACCCGACGCGACAAGCCTGACACGACGAAATTTGAGTAGCAGCCAAGGAAAAGCGAGGTCACTTTGACGTCAGTCCGGCAAAATCGCAGCCCCGACAGCCCGACAAAAGTAGGTTTTAGTTCTTCTTTACGTCACGTCAGGCTCGTCGAAGCGCGAAAAAAAAATGTAAATACAACATTATAAAACAATATTGCGTGCGTATTTCCCTACTGTAGTAAATAATAAACTAACTTTCCGCCAAAATATCGTCTCGGTTTGTTTTTAAATAATTGTTTCTTTTGTATAAATTCAAATATGGTCAAAAGCAAAATAATTATTCGCTTTATCGTGACTTTTAAAAAGTAAATATTGGATATTATTAGAACAAATTGCCGTTTTCGGATTTTCCAACAGCCAACAAACACACTTGTCAGGCAGATGTCTTCCAGGTACTGTGAACACTGAATAAATTATAATGCGAAATTCCGTCGACCTCTGACGTCGTGTTGGTCTGTCGTGTCGTGTTACTCGGGCGACTGTGACTAAGTTTTACCCGGCAGTCCACCAAAACCCCGACACCTACGAAAATGTTTCATCAGCCTATCAGGAGCAAGGTCACCCCTACAAAATCGCTGTCGCGATAGCCCGACAATAGTAGATTATATTTCTGCTTTCGTCGGGCTGTCTGACTGGTCAACCTCTCTTGGCAGTAGAAAAAAAAACATAAATATAACCTTACAAAACAAAATGTCTTTCTGATTTCACTACTATGGTAAATTTCATATTAAAAATATGTTATTTACGTGTACGTCCTGTTCATCTTGTAACAGAAAAATAATGATTTGACGAAAATAAATATTCGTGGAACATTAACTTCTCAGAAATCAAAAAATTACTTATTTTTTTAAGTTATAGAAACAAAATTGTGTACAACGATTTGTGATTTCTTCATACTCCGTAGCAAGTTACTGGCCATTCTATGTCTTGTCGAAAGCCATGCAACCATAGTCGGAAGGAAACAGTCGGGGTATTGTAAACATTGAACTAATCCCGGTTGCGGAAGTGGTTGGGCTGTACCTTCGTGTCTGACTGTCAGGATGAACTCGCCGAGGCATTGTAAATCCAGCACGCTAGTCTACAAAGTGTTAACATTAAACATTAAACATAGTCTATAATCATGTGAAAGGCTTCATTACTGTCAAATTTTTTAATCACGGACGATCATTGTAATATTTTAAAATAAAAACGTTTTCGATGCATCCTTACGACTGTGTTTTGACTGGGATATTATGATTCCGTAGTGATTAAAGGTAATGGAAAATCGCGAAAATTTTCTGAGCTAACATACTGTCTCTTCTGTAACACTCTAACTAGTTTATTCATGATTGGATGAACATAGTTTTGACCCGGCTAAGTTGTTTGCAGACCAATCACGAACGTTCTGCCTTATAGTATCAGAATCCTCATTGGTCCGGTGAAATGGGGCAATATCTTCATACATGCATGGCAGCCAATAGGGAAAGAGAACTGTCGGACGTATGTGCAGTACGTTGAATCCAAGCACACAGTAAACTTTTCCCGCGACAAAACCATCATCTCTAGTCGTGATATAAGTTGAAGTGAGTAGAAACTAAACCGTTTCTCTGTCCAGGGCCGCCCACTAAGCGTTGCCATGTGCAGTGGACGACGACGCAGTTTAGCCATTTAGTAACAGCGTGTCTAAACTGCTTACTTGAGTCTACGTCTGGTGCGCTCATTGCGCTACACACGAGAAAGGAATTTTTTTTCAGTAGAAACGGGAACCGCGAGAATCAGCAAATATCTCCTACGATACATTTGGCAGAACTTTTCATTTGTGGATGGCAAAAAAAAAAACAATATTTTGGCACGTGCAGTGTAATGCGTAAAAAAAATCTGCCATGTGTTTTTTACGTGCGTGCTTTTACGAAAGTAAAAAGTTCTTGAAAAAACATATTTAAAAAAATATTTTACAAATTTTAACGTCACATCTAGCAGCGAAACATTAAAAACTGTTACATGTACTCTAGAATGATTTTGTTTACATGCGTAATTTTTAATCCCACGGACGTAATGTAATTGGTTTGTTTTACACTTTTCATATATAGTCTAATCGCGGTTTCTTCACACTTTTCGAAACAAACCTTTAAAAAATCATCTCCTAAGACGTGTCTGGTTGTCTCCTAAATATGTCATATATCACACACGAGTGTCTTACTTCTGTTATATAAATACCTAATTGTTTATTAAATCGAAGTTATACCTAAACTTAACCTGTAAATTATATAATGTTGTTTATAATTAATACGAATAAAATCAGGGAGAAAATAGGTGTGATGGAAATGTCTAGTAAGGAATATTTCTTACGCAAAATATGATTACACTAAGTGCGCGCGAATGTGTTGCGCTGCCACTTTGACATAATTTTCTAGTCTTGGTTAAGCTTTGTTTGCACTAGGCCGAGGAATATTCCTGGAAGTAGAACTTAAGCAGGACTTCAGAATAAGCAGAATTGACTGTGAATGGACTATACATTTGTGGCGATGTGCAGGATTTCGCGCTGTTATGCGGCATTGCGGTACGTTAAACTTCGTGATACCAAGACCCTCGCTAGTAGATTTGTTAACTGCAGCTATGGCGCTCGTCTCCCGCCAAGGCGAGCTGGGTTCGACTGTCGGCGGGGTCGCCAGGCAGATTTACGCATTTTGGAGACGCGCCGTCGGATGCGCGTTGGCCAGCGGGTTTTCTCGGTGGTATCCCGCATCCCCCCTTCCCTTGCATTCCGGCCGCTGCGCCATGTTCACGTCCCTTTGCCGCTGTAGACTCTCAGGTCCCCGTTCTTAAGAGCCGCCCAGATCTCCCCACTCATTAGTGTCGTATACGGTGCGGAAAACAACGAAACTCCTCGGCAGTTGGGTGAAAAGCATCTATCCTTGGTAACAGTTGTCCTCGCAGGCGACGCCAAACACCATACGGTAAAAATTACGGAACAGAAACTGAGAGATCTGAGGTATATTAAGTAACCTCGCATTCTCCACTTTCCCTGGTATTAAAGGCTGTCCACGATGAAGAGAGCACTTTCAAAATCAGCCTAAAAAAAAAAATCACTGCTTCAATCTGCATATATTTTAACGGGTGCATTGAGTGTCGAATGAAAAATATTAGGTAACCATTTATGATAACTTTAATTATTTCTTTCGCGTTCTGTTTTTCCCCTTCAGTCCGTCGAAGTGTAAAAATGAGCAGATTGGTAAAATACTTACGCTTCTGATAATTTCACAGTTTCACTTGACCGACGCGAGACTAGGCCCTTTAGTGATCAGGCCCATGGCAACGTTAATTTTACATACAGCGGAAGAATACACAATGTGCATACAAGTAGGTCTTAAGCAGCGCTTTCAAAAGTGCCCATTTCACCGCGAACAGCCCGTAGCTGTTATCTTCGCAGGCGGGACAGGAACTGAGAGATCTGAGGTATGAACTAAACCCGCGCCCTCCACTTTCCCCGGTATTACCGTATATTTGCGTAACCAAGTAACTTTCTGGAGGGATAGGGCATTCAAAATAGGGATAACGCATAAATAGGGATGGGGAAATTTCGCGAGTTCAATGACCTGTATGCTAGACTCCACAGTCCTGTGTATACTCTTGCCTCGGCTGTGTGTCCATTGGTTGCTTCCCCAGAGAGTTACCAATGTTACTACACGTGTTTCCTATCCAGTCCGCTATTGGCTCAGAGTTGTCCAGAGCGTGTCTAACAAACTGCGAACCAATTACGAAGTCAACTTCAGTGTGCACATGTTTGACGTCTATCTTGTCCTGAAATGAACTTGCGAAATGGTCCCATCCCTACGTATAAAGCGCCTTCAAGAATTTCGTCATCCTACTGGAGACACTGTCTTCAGGGAGAGGATTGGGTACTTTGCTCGTCGATGTATGAGAGATGATGCGAATAAAGCCTATTTCGCATGATGGAGATATAATTAGGCCGTTCCTCCCCAGGACTCGGTAGTTGTGTGAGATACAAAAACAGCCACTATTTACTCTGAACAACCTGGTATTCAATGCTATTGACACTTTGAGGAGTCTGCACGTATATACTCGGGGCTACGTTTATATGGAAATTTATTTGCTCTTGAAGACAAATCTCACACTTTTATAGTTTTATTATTTCGCTAGACTTTATCGTAATCCAAGTAAAAAATGACAACTAGTCAACATTTCAATTTGAAAGAATAAAACTGTCGTTTTCAATAATTTTTCAAACGAACACGATGGATTGTAAACCTTGTTACTTCTATCGCTATACATTAATTGGTACACAGCCGACGCGTGACTTCATTGGTCGACAGCCAGCCAATAATAAACGTTGCAGAGTACAGTATGCGTTTCCGGTGTAGCCAGGAACAATAGGAGAATGGTAAGTGGAAATACAGAGAACAAACCAAAATGATATTGCTGTGGTGTAGAATATAGGCAGCTCACTTCAAACTTGTCCTCGGTGTGCTGGTACATTTGTGACGTCATCAAAGGGCTAGAATCTATTCGCGGAGAGAGTGGAGAGATTTGGACTGCTCAAGGGGGATCAGTCCCCGCCATCGTGGATTTTCACAATTTTTGTCATAAGATCCATTTGAGAACATTTAATGACATTTTTCGCACGACATGGCATAAATAATAGCGTCTTAAGCTTAATCAACATATTGCATTTCTATATATATATATATATATATATATATATATATATATATATATATATATATATCTTGTGACTACAGGCAAGAAATGAATATTTACTTCTTCCTTTAGGTTACAGAAATGGACCTGGCAACAATAGTCTAGGAATACATGTTTTTTGAACATGTGCAATGTAATGCCCTACGCTTAGTCGAAGCACAAAATTTAATGCAAAATCTGTGATGCAGATTACGACGAAAATTCCGAAAATCCAAGATGGCAGGGACTGATTAACCTTAACATCGAGGTATTGGCGGTGTAATCTACTCATGGCTAACTCCAGATTTTCAGAAGCCTATGTTAAGTTCTACTTTTGGGCCACATATTAAGTACTATTCCGTCTCAAGGAAAACAAACTTTAAAATGTTTGTACAGGCTGTGCACGTTAAAGTGAGCAGTTTTGAGGCCCTGGTTAGTTTTTTCTTTCAGCCATTTTTTAGCTTTTAAACACGTTTTAAAATAAATATTCACACGCAAGTAATAAACCCAGTGTGTGTATTCCACCACAGATAGAATTTAACATCTAAGGCTAAAATAATATATATTTTTCGACTATTATTTCAAATGAGAGGGCTTTCAAAAGATATCACTTTACCGTGAATAGCCTAGAAGAGAAAGCCTAGTTAACACAGCGTACCGAATTTAAGCGCTGGGCAGAAAATTAATAACAAACATTTTTATACACAACAGGAAAATGTGTTTTAAACACTGCACTCCTGAAAACCTAAATACGGAAGCAAGAAAAATTTACATCACAAACAACGTAAAATTCAATTTTTTAGATCTAATATTTTCATACGAACTATTTCTTGCAATCATTTACAAAAATAACTCTTTTCGATCTGTTTTAATTTAATCTTGACTATGAAGAAAACATAAAATTTTACAGAAAAAATTAAAACAAAATATATTAAATTTAAAAATGCTAGGAAGTTAATTTTGGTGGAATATAAAATGTTTATGACAAATTATTACAGATCTGCAAAATTCGCGTTATTTTTTTGCGTCAAGCTAAAATTCGCAGTACTGTATATACTCGAGCCAGCGTCGTTTCTCCATTGGCTGCAGCCTTGACGTTAAGTCACCCCATTTCTGCGTGAACTGTACGTGGTTGGGTGACACGGTCGTGGAGCGTTCATTTATTGACGCAGAGTTACCAGGGGCGTGTCAAATAAAGACTGGTCCAATGACAAACCTCTTGCAAAGAAAAGGTGTTTTAAGTTCAACATGCCTTCAAATAATAACGCGAATATTGCAGGTCTCTAGAAAGTATTTGTTTGGGAAAAAATTAGCACGTTCTGGACTACGCTCGAGCTGAGTTCGAGCACCGTCAGTTTAAAAATTTCTTCATCCTTGAAAATAAAACTCACCTGGGAATACAGCCATTGTTCCGGCTGTATTTAAACAGGATCTTACAAGAACAATAACACCCAACAGCTATACGTTTCCTGCAAAAAATATATATTTTTATATGCCCTTATAAAAAGACACGATTGACTGTAAACTCTTTACACAGCAAGCGACATTTGATTGGAGCATATCAGCTCTGCGACCCCAATGGCTGATGACCAGCCAATAATGAACGTCATAGAGCACAGTAAGCACGCCCAGTGTGGTGTGGACCAATAGAAGAGTGGTAAGTGGGGATACAGAAACCAACACAATAGACATTCGTGTAGTGGTGTGAACAGAATTGTAGTAAATATGTGCAGTCCTGAATGTGTTAAACATGTCTTATAGCGGTGCTATATTTTACCGGATTTACTCGGGAAGGGCGAAGAGACAAAGAATGGAACCTGCCGGTGCATTTTCCCGTCAGCTGGAAAGAAGGGAGACGGCGAGCGACATAAAAAATAAAAAAATGAGAGAGAAGGAGCGAAAGACCGCGTCTTGTTGTTTTGGTCCGGCGTGAACCGCAGAAGAAATGGCGTGTTGTAAACACCTCGAGGGAAAGAGCAGGTTTTTCGCGCGTGGACCTGCGGTCGACGACTAACGCTAAAAAAGTTTAAGAAAACTTTTGGGACTGTCGACGTCTAGCACGGGTGTAACTTTTCCCGCAGACACCGACATGGAACCTCAACGCCCAATGCGGGTAGTGGGATGGACCACCGCATTTTTTTTTTTTTTTTTTGTGAAATACTTGTTTGCGCGAACACGCGTATCTCGGTAAATACATGCTCTGCAAATACAACTTTTTGTCGGAAAAGATAAAGAGCTATTATCTATGCCCCAGGTGAATAATTGTGAATATTGAAATTGCTTCCTTTTCTTTCTGTTTTTAAAATTCACACAAGTGTAAGATTTAGCGAATCTGCAAAATGCTTACTTTTCTAATAATATTTCCAGAGCCACACTAGATCGACGTATGGATAGAGCTATCAATCTCATGGCAATGTTAATTTCACACATTGTGGAAGAATACTATTACATGCAGAAACCACAGGGGCGTATCTGTGTTCGTGAGGGATAGAGATATTAAGTTTTAAGTTTTTTTTTTTTTTTACTTTTATCATATTAAGCGTAATCTTGGAGAGAGGAAAAGAAAATTTTGTGAATGTGGTCAAATATCGCATTTTTAAAGTTTGCCTATGCAGTTTCCTTTAGCGGTAAGAGAACAGTACGAAGATACGGGCGTGGTTTAATCTGTGTTGTAATAAAACCCCTGTGTTACAGATCTAATTTGCACAGTACAGCGCCACGACGGAAAAAAACTGCACGCCTTGCGCGTAGGAGCGATGAGGCGCTAGGCGTGCGTGTTAGTGTCGCCCTCATCACTCCCTCGCTTATTGACCTTGGACGCGGGGGTCCATCCCACTTTTAAGGCTACAACCTATAATCCGTTCACGATTACTTCCTCCACTTTATGCAACCAAAGCTTAACTAGTACTAGAAAATCACACCATAGGAGAACACACCGAATTCGTAAGCAAACACAGATGTAATAATATTTTGTATGGTATCTATTTCTTTCTAGGCGCTACCAATACACGGGTTTTCTCCATTTTTTTATTTATTATAAATGGAATATTATAATTTATAAATAAAGTACTGGTAAAGCTTTAAATTAACGAAAAATAAGATACCCTGATGTTAACGCTTGTTATACGTGGCTAAAGACTGCGAAATTCGCGAAATTTTTTTGCGTCAACCTAAAATTCACAGTACTGTATATACTCGAGCTGGCGTCGTTTCTCCATTCGCTGCTCCCTTGACGTTAAGTCACTCCCTTTCTGAGTGAACTGCGCGTGATTGGGGCACACGGTTGTGGAGCGTTCATTTACTGGCGCAGAGTTACCAGGGGCGTGTCGAATAAAGACTGGTCCAATGACAAACGTATTACAAAGGAGAAAGGGTTTTAAGTTTAACACGTCCCCAAATAAAATCGCGAATTTCGCAGGTCTCTACAACATGGCATATTTAGGAAATATCTAAACACGTCATGCATGGGGTGGTTTTTCAAAGGTTTCATTCAAAAAGTGCGAATAAACCGCGAGTAGACTATAACTGGCGTTCGAACTGCGTTGCAAAGTGTTTGAAAATATTAAACGCTCGTCCAACAACGCGATGATCTACAAAAGGAAAACCCACTTGAGACGAGGGCTGTTGAGTACTTCCAAGATGCCGCGCTCATTAGAAGCACTGTTTCAGGATACGCCAAAATGGCTAAAAACGACTTTTTCAAAGCACTGTCGTTCAAAATATAGGCATCAGTTACTTACAAAACTACTTAAGGGCCCTGCACTGAATCTTCCTACATACTTGCCATCAATAAATTAATAATGGCTCCGCTGAAAGTCCTATAGGCACGCGCAGTGCGACGAGAAGATCGCGCGCCAGTTAACACTTTGAGGTCGGCACACTTTTACCAGCTTTATAGACAAGCTAAACGTTAGTCACCTGTATCCCCAGTGTCACTTAACGCCATTCTACTGGTCAAAACGACACCAGTCTTTCCGTATTGGCCGGCTGCCAACCAATGTAGTGCCGAGTTTACCGTCTTCCAACCAAATGTTCTTTCGTATGAAACAGAACTTACATCCCCATCTTGTTGATTTCCATAACTATACAAAAATTTGTCGTTCATTTAAGAAGATCGTTGTAATAGTTCCTATTTAAAATCCTCATTAAAATAGGGAAATGGTGTAAGTTTACCCAGACCTGTTTTGTTTATTAAGTGGAATGAAATATTCAAACAAGTTTTGCCCGAACTACCCTCGAGTGTAGTCGTCAAAGTGTCAAGAGCCTTGCGCTTAGGGGCCATGGCGCACTTGATGAGCACGGCAGTGTCGACCTTATCACTCCCTCGCTTCTCGGCCTCGAAATTCCAGGTGAGCGGGAACAGAAGAATGTTTACACGAATACGTGGTTAAGATGTTAAATACGCTTCATCAGACGTAAGATATAATGTTCCTACAATATAAACAAAGTTATATAGAGAAATTATGAACAATAATTTTATTTTCTCTCAAAAGCCCGAGTTTGTATCAAAAACATACGTATAAAAACAACACGTGATATTTGTAAAGAACGTGAAAGGTGTTATGGCAATTTGTGGGAAAGTTGTGGAGAATGAGCAGAAGACGAAAATCATCTTTCCCCAACTTTAGTTTGTGTTTGGAAATCACAGGCATGACACGAAGATATTTGACATTGGGATAAGTGTTTAACTTTTTTCTATTCCAGGTACCACTCGTATTATAAAATCCAAAACGAAACTATAATCCCAAACACAACGGATTTTTAATACAGTTTTTTCGCCTTTTCCTAGTGACATTAAACATTATTTTGAACAACAGCCAAACATATTATATACCATATCCGAATCAACTGCACAAATAATAAATGTAAAACTACCATATTTGCGTCCTCACGTGTGTGCAAATGATCTTCAATTTCTTTGCATTTTAATAAGATAAGTATTTAACTATTGTATAACTAGAGACATACCAAATTCGCATTACTATTGGGCACTAGTCTGCACTTCACATTACTGTATGTACCAGAGCCGGCGTCGTTTTTCCATTGGCTGCTGCGTAGATGTCAAGCCACGCCCATTCTAATTGAACCGTACGTGATTGGGGTACACAACTGTGTGGTGTTCAATGATTGGCGCAGCGTTGCCCAGGGCGTGTCAGATAGAGTATGGTCCAATGGCAGACGTATTACAAAGGTACGAGTGTTTAAAGTTCAATGTGTCCACGACAAATAACGCGAATTCTGCAGGTCTCTGCGTATAACGAATGTACTGTTCATAACGTGTTAGGAGAAAGGAAAATAACTGTGATAACTTGAATAACCTCGAAGGCAGTTACACAATACAAAACTTTACAATCTCACTTAATATTTTGATATTACGTTTTCTATCAACAAGTTGTTTCATATGGAGTGCGATACAATGGATTAAACAAAGTTAAAAATCATGAAGTTTTGACTTTACTACTTAAAAATAACCGAAAATTAAAGAAAGAAATGTCAATCTGCCAAGTTTCCGAGAACCAATCAGAGATTAATGTGGAAGGAATATATGCTTGTTAGTGTGACGATATAAATTTCGGTATGCTGAACCCAGCTCTTGAAAATTCTCCTGGTTGATGCATAATGGTTTACATTACAATATTTGAGCTTGTTACTTAACGTTCTATTTTTTTTCTGTACGAAATCATCAATGCACAAAGAAAATGTATAAAATTGAAGTTCAGGCCATCGAAAATCGATTTATAGAAAAATATTTATAAATGGATTTCCAATTGCCTGAACTTCAACTTCATGTTTGTATTGTGCATTGATGACTTCGTACAAAAAACGGGAACACTAAATCACATGCTGAAATTTTCAGTTGCGTAAAGGCATTAAGGTTTGGCCTTACACACTTTATTGGTACGGATAGGAAAATCTCGCGAGTTCAATGACCTGTAGGCTAGACTCCACAGTCATGTGTACACTCGAGCCTCAGATGTTTGTTCACTGGCTGCTGCCCCAGAGAGTAGCCAGTGTTACTTCACACCTGGTAGTATGGCACTCGCTACTTGTTTCCTTGCGAGTCTGCTATTGGCTCAGAGTCGTCCAAGGCGTGTCTAAAAAAGTGTGATCCAATTGCAAAGTCAACTTCAGTGTACACGTGTTTGACGTCTATCTTGTCCTGAAATGAACTCGCGCAGTGTTCCTATCCCTACCCGTTGGATTCTCCGATATCTTGCTGATTGAGGTTTTGAAGGAGAATCATTTTAGAATTAGTTTCTTATACACATTTAGCTTTTTACGTTAGTTTGCAGTAAGTACATAACATCTTAACTATACGTTATGATTACTTTTAAGTACTGTAGTACAAATTTCAAAACAAATCTTGCATTGTATTTATTACAGTTTTGATGTCATTTCTGTATAAGCTAAATAACTAGAGATCTGCAAAATTCGCGATCTTATTTGAGGACGTGTTAAACCTAAAACACTTTTCCTTTGCAAGACGTTTGTCATTGGACCAGTCTTTATTTGACACGTCCCTCGAGTAACTCTGCGCCAGTAAATGAACGCTTCACAACCGTGTGCCCCAATCATGTGCAGTTCACTCAGAAAAGGAGTGACTTAACGTCAAGTCAGCAACCAATGGAGAAACGACGCTGGCTCGAGTATATACAGTACTGTGAATTTTAGCTTGACGCAAAAAAAATATCGCGAATTTTGCAGGTCTCTACTTGTAGGTACCAAAACTTCTAAAACGGGGTCGTGTATATCTTATTGTTATATTATACCCGGGAAACGCACAGTAGCTTTTCTAAAGGCTATTCACGCTAAAGTGAGAACTTAATATACATATATAAAGGCAGCTCACCTGAATAACACCACCTATTTCGGCGGTAGAAGAAAATATTTCAGACAAAAGTTGCTCGGATCCAAGGCGCTAATAACTAGATAGTGATACTGTAATTCCCCCGTAAGTGGGAGGGTAATGAACATACAAAGATCAACATTATTAATTCAAATGGAATGATAATTTTTAATAACTCCCCTCGATAGTGCGTATGAAGATGTAACAAATGGTTCTTAACATGAATTTCGGTGGTCGTTGAATCGGCCAGTCTGGAAACACGGGATGGCCTGTACGTTCCCCAGACTTCGCGCCTTCCTATGGGGAGCATTAAAGCAACAGGTCAATAAAGACCCGGCGACGACTCCCGGAGACATGAAAGGCCGTATAACACGAGCTTGTGCTGCGACGATAAGTCCAGCAGATGAAATCTGACGTTGCGGTATTGTCCTCTTGGAAATCGCTTTACGTTATATATCAGTGCGCAAGGTCACAAATTTGAACACCTGATAAAATTAATTAACAAAGGAAGCGTAGTCTGAAGATGGCGTTTGTTTATACAAATGCCTGTTACCGGACGGCTACAGTCGCTGCAGGACGGCGCCACGTCGGCCCATTGTTCCGTGCACTGCGCGTAGCGGCGATGGCGCACTTGATGAGGGTAGCAGATTCGCCCTTATCGCTCCCGCGCTTTTCGGCCTCAAAACGCGGAGAACAGTTCTTGGGTAGGCGGGAGCCGTAAACCACGACCACAGAGCCGACGACATAATTGGGGGGGGGGGGGAGAGTAAGACTCCCGCCGACCCCGTCAGCCGTGATGAAAGGGACTTCTCCCCCCCCCCCCCACACTCTTCGACTAAAGCGGCAACGAGCCCGCGACCCGTAGCGAGGCGACGGTCGCTATGAACCCGCATGACGCTGTTGATAGGCGGTCGAAGAACTGTCACCAGCAGCAGAGTGATGCCGTGTCCGAAATAGCAGATTCTGTTGTCGAAATGATCACGTGATCCGATTTTGTATACGAAAATGGTGACGTATTTGGTAATCTGTTACATCGTATTTTGTATCTAGAGTGGATGTTAGCAAAAAAAAAAAAAAATGACAAAATCAGCGCCACGATGGTTTTAACCTTCTAAACACACACGCGAATTCGTAATTAAAACTATTTTTTTTTAAATAAAACAAATACATGTTCATAAAATACACCAAAGACTGTTCACGATGAAGCGAGCACTTTTGAAATCAACCTTTGACAAAATACACTGTCCCTGCCTGCATATATTTTAACGGACGCACTGAGTGACATACGCTTAGCAAAGTTGGTAACGATGGATAAACAGTAGTTCCATATACCGCAGCACTCCAGTGATGACTGAAGAAATATTATGTCCGTTTTAAGCATTACATTTAGATTTAAGAAAATTTTCACTGATGATGTAAAAATGCCTGACCGCGAATGCTAAACAAGTGAATGTTGATAACGTCCGAATAAAAACTTAAAGAAATGACACGTTACAAAATAATTAATTTCTTTATATTTCGGGTACGGCCTAAGTGTTAGGTCGTCGACTCCGATAAGGGCGAAGTGAGACGACGACGTAAAACATCGTGGTGCGATGCAGGTCGGAAACGAGAGCACCCCCGGGAAACCCCACCTGCAAAAGGCAATGTATTTTGTGTGTCCCACGCGTGAAAATATCCGAATTCGACACGGCAGGAATCGAGCAAGCTATTTTGGACAAGCGGGAAGATATTGGACACGATGTTTCGCTTGTTATAATTTATCCACGGTTTTTTTTCACACTTTATGAATCGAACATTTGAAAAAAAAATTACCCCATGTACGATGTACATGGTTGTTTCCTAAATTTAATGTAACAAGCGTTATTTTAATTGTGGCAATATAAAAATACCTTATTATTAATTGAATTAAATTTGACTTATAATTTATCCATATGTATGATAATATTCCATTAAAATTTAAAATAAACAAAACATGGAGAAAATAAATGTGTTAGTAATGCCTAAAGGCTGTTCACGGTAAAATGAACACACAGGAAAGCCCTGATTACGATCTAATTGTGTGCACGTTGTGTATTCTTCCGCTTTATGTAAAATTACCATTGTCATCCGCCTCATCATTTTATTCAAACGTCGGTCAAGTAAAACATGTGAACATATTAGGAAAGTAAATATTTTACAAATCTGCTAGTTTTTACACTTCAAGGCTTTAAAAAAAAAAACATCGGAAAGCGAAAGAAATAATATACGTTATCACAAATGGCTAACACTTTGAGGTCTGCACACATTTACTGGTACTTAAGACAAATTATAAGTGAGCCCCCTATATCTACTACTGCAAGAATACCGGTTCTGTCGGTGTCTGTGTTAGAACTCACCATCGTCCTATTGGTCCATACCACACCGGACACTACTCCGTACTTTACAGCATTCATTATTGGCTGATCATCAATCAATGGAGAGTCAAGCTGATATTGGCCCAATAAAATGTCCTTTATATACAATCAATCGTGTCCCCTTTAAGTGGCTACGAAAAAAGAAATTCTATCGTTAACAATATCATTGTTGCTGCGCTGTGGTGTTCTTGTGAGGTCGTGTTAAACACTAATCGAACAAAGACTGCACAGCCGTGCGAGTTGTGTTCAGAACAACAAAGTAATTTTCAAATTACCTTTGCTCGAGCTATACTCGAGTATAGCCTACAAAGTGTTACGTAACACTTTTTATTCGAAGTTAATGTATGGAACTACTTTCCATCCATCCTTACCAACTTTGCAGGGCGAATGTCACTCGGTGCACACATTGAAATACATGCAGACAGAAGCAGTGACTTTTTCCCATGGGTCATTTCAAAAGTGGTAATTTTATCGTGAACGGATTTTAGTATGAAATAGTCCTTATACAAAATGTTACCACACCGAGTGCGCACGAATCCGGTAAATTCTCTCTCTGGTGTAATTTTTTAGACTCGGTTAAGCTTTGTTTGCACGAGGCGGAGGAATATCCTGGACGTAGAACTTAAGCAGGGCTTCAGAAAAAGTTGGAAACTACCGTGAACGGAACCATAGTTCCTCGGACACGTGTGGTAAGCTTTTTTTTTTTTTTTTTTTTGTCTGAGGGTCGGTGCGAAAGAGTGGATGTCACTGCTTTCACTTCTTGGTTCTTGCTAGACTTCCTTCTTCTTAACTCTTACATAGTTGTTGGCGCAAAGCCTGGGCTACGCGTAGGCTTATCTGGAGATTTCCCTCCCAGCTCTTCCAAAGCTTCCGTAGTCTTGTCTTGCAACACGTGGCTTCGCGGCATCCCTAAGAAAAGCCATCAAACACTTGCTTGATCATCTCAGACGTTTCCTTGCCACTTAAGGACGGCGCGAATTTACTAGCACCGAGGACAAGTTTGAAGTGAGCTGCCTATATTCTACACTACAGCAATATAATTTTGTTTGGTCTCTTTTATTTCCACTCACCATCGTCCTATTGGTCTTGGCTACGCCGGACATGCCTACTGCACTATGCAACGTTTATTATTGGATGGCCGTCGACCAATGAAGTCACGCGTTGACTGTGTACCAATTACTGTACCCCGATATAAATAACAAGTTTTTACAATCCGTTGTGTTCGTTTGTAAAATTATTAAAAAGAACAGTTTTATTTTTACAAATTCTCCGTTTTTTTTTTTTTTTTTACTTAGATTCTGATGAAGTCTAGCTAAATAGTAAAACCATACAAGTGTGCGCTGTGTCTTCAAGAGAAAGTAAATTTCGGTATTAACGTAGTCCCGTGTATATACTTCCATACTCCTCAAAGGCTTAAATAGCAATTTCTTTAGTAATTAACTACGTATCCTCATTGATGAGCAATGAGCAATTTTGAAAGCCCTGCCTAAGATCTACTTGTAAGCACGTTGTGTAGTCTTCCGCCTCATGTAAAATTAACATTGCCACGAACCTCGTCACTTTATTCATATGTCGGTTTAGTGAAACTGTGAAATTATTAGAAAATGAAATATTTTACAAATCTGTTAATTCGTACACTTCGATGCGTAAAAAAATAAATGAAATATATAATATCAGTTGTCGCAAAGGGTTACCTAACACTGTTTCTTCGACGCTATGATATGGAACTACTTTCCCTCCATCGTTACCAACTTTACTGCACGCATGTTAGTAATTTCACCTAGTTAAAATATATGCATGTAGGAGCAGTGAAGTTTTTCTAAGGTTGATTTCAAAAGTGCTCACTTTATCGTGAACAACCTTTAATACATATTACAATTCAACTTTTATAGCGAACAAGAAATTTATAACTGCGCGTCGGCTTTACTGAAATAAACAAAGCACTTCACAGGATATCTTCACTGTAGACAGGACCGCAGTGGCTGAGCGGTTAGACTGCTCGCCTCCCGCCAAGGCGAACCGTGTTCATTCCCCACACGGGTCGCTCCCGGATTTTTCGCAAGTGGGAAAATCGTGCCGGACGATGCCGCTGGTCGGCAGGTTTTCTCGGGGATCTCCCGTTACATCCCGCCCTTGCATTCCGGCGCTGCTCGATGTTTAAGAGTCACCCAAATTCACTCCACTCCATAGGCTTTTGTTCATGCATCAATTAAGTGGGAACGAAAAATTGTTAGGAACCTATATGTTAGTAATATGGTAATACGTACTAAAATATGTATTAAAAAAACCCTGACTGGATTTGCTATAAATGCATACATTGCACTCGCAATATCAAGTCGATGCATAACACCGTTTTACGTAATCCGCTGCCAACTTAACACTTTGAGGTCGGCACACTTTTACCAATTTAAAAGACACGCTAGACGTTAGTCACATATATCCAGACTGCTGCAGGGACACCGTGTTCTACTGGTCCCTATTGTCACTTAACGCCATTCTACTGGTCAAAACGACACCAGTCTTTCCGTATTGGCCGGCTGCCACCCAATGGAGTGCCGAGTTTACCGTTTTACAACCAAATGTTCTTTCGTATGTGACAGGTGTACATCCAATCGTGTTGATTTCCGTAACTATAGAAGGATTTGTTGTTCATTTACGAAGGTCGTTGTTGATTTTGTATTAGTTCCTATTTAAAATCCTTATGAAATAGGGAATTCGTGTAAGTTTACCCAGACCACTTATGTTTATTAAGTGGAATTAAATATTCAAACAAGTTTCGCCCGAGCTACACCCTAGTATATTCCTCAAAGTGGTAACTGGGATACTGCATGCCGTTGTGTGCGGCAGTAACATATACAGACTGCAAAGATCTATTATTAAATAACGGTCGATGTCAAAATCGCTTAATTTGTCGCGAAATGCTTATACCAGTAAAATAGCTGCGTCGGGTTCCACTGTGCCAATTATGGCCGTCAGTAGGTGTATATTATTGCGGGTTGGTAGTCGGAAGGGGCGGTGAACAGTGTAAATATCATTCTTCTTGCCTATAGGCTGTTCACGATAAAGTGAGCACTTTTTAAGTCCCTCCCAACAGGCATTAACCGCTAATAAATATATATTATTCCAGCGTCAGGCATTAAATTTCTATGGAGGTGAAACGTACACATGTGTTTATTGGTCGCATTGCAATGTTTATATTAAAACGCAGCAGGAAGATGGAAATTGGATGAAAGGAAAATTTCATAACGGCTTTAAAAAGTGCTCACTTCACCGTGAACAGCCTATAAACACGTTTCACCACTTCAAACTTGGACGCGCTTGGCGTTGTATCGATATCTATAGATACATTTGACGAATGCAAATGGAACCATCAAATCATTGTATCATAAACATGTTATATATATATATATATATATATATATATATATATATATATATATATATATATAATACCAAGCAGATGCGGGAGTGCGATAATTTTACAAGGCAGTTAAATCATGTTAGTGATTGACGAAGACAGAAGTTCTTGAAAAAAAAAAAAGTTATTTTTCTCCACAAAAACAGAAAATTACAAGGGGAAGAGGGAATGGTCCCCGACTCGTCGATTATTTGAGGAGACGTTTCGTGTTCTTCTTCCACATTCCGTAAGGTCGTGAAGCCACAGATCTATCTCTTGAGATGTGGTTTTCCTTCACGGCCTTCTCTTCTCTGTGGAATTTCATTTACCACAGCCACAACAACAATCACCACCGCAATTACCACTACAGCCAAGAATTGACATGCAATGCCCGTTTCACGCTCCCGCCAAGCCCTCTAGTAATCCCCGTGTTTTTGTTGATTTTCAAACCATCTATCATTTATTTTATACTTCAAAAATATTTTATGCTTTAGTACCTCCCATTGGTTCACCTCCAAACTGCATTTTTTTAAAGTAAATGTGTAAAGTAAAATTTGAATTTACTTTATCATATAATTAACACATACATTTATAGGTCTGTTCACGTTAAAATGAGCACTTTTGAAAGCCACGCGTGAGATATGCTTGTTTTCAAATAGCGTATTCTTCCACCACGAGTAAGATTAACATTGCAATGGGCCTCGTCACTTTATTCATGAGCCGTTCGAGTGAAATTGTGGAATTCGTAGAAAATTATATATCCTGCAAAGTTGCTAACTTACAACAAGATACATCAAGACGGCAGAACGCGAAATAAATAATGTCATTATGCACAAATGTTTATTTCTAACACTCTTAATTCAACGTTCAGACATGGAACTACTTTCCGGTCGTCGTTCCCAACTTCCCGGATGCATGTGAGCCAGTATACCCGTTAACACTTTGTAGACTATGCTCGGGTGTAGCTCGAGCAAAGGTAATTTGAAAATTTGTTTATGATTCAGAACAAAACTGATGTGCAGTCTTTGTTCGGCTGGTGTTCAACATGGCCTTACAAGAACACCACAGCTAAGTAACAATGGTATTGCTAACGATGTAATTTATTTTTATAGCCACTCACAGGGACATGATTGATTGTAAATCCCTTTAATACGATAAAGGACATTTGATTGGGTCAGTATCAGCTCGGCTCTCCATTGGTTGATGACCGGCCAATAATGAACGCTGTAAAGTACAGGGTAGTGTCCGGTGTGGTATGGACCAATAGGGCAATGGTGAGTTCTAAAACAGACACCAACAGAACTGGTGTTCTTGCAGTAGTGGATATAGGTGACTCACTTCTAATATGTCGTGTGTGCAGACCTCAATGTGTTAGGCCAGGCTTCACCGTGCATGGGCGTGTAGGGAATTAAAGGCTAAATTCGGACAAAGATCTCTCATATTTTTTTGTGGTAGTATTTATAACTAAACCTTTCTTTGCCAGAGATAGATTACGTCTAGATTTGAAAACCGTTCCAATTTTTTTTTTTTTTTTTTTTAATTTTAAATACACTTTTAAATTATTTTTAAAGTATCCGATTTTATAAATATTTGAGCGCATTCTAAATTTAAAAATTAAATTAAGGAAGGTTTAAACTTCTAGATGCGTTCAATCTCTAACAAAAAAAATTTTTCATTGAAAATACTACCACAAAGAAACGACTGAGAGATCTTTGTCCTAATTTAGCATTTAATTCCCTGTGCTTAGGGAAAGGAAAATTTCGCGAGTTCAATGACCTGTAGGCTAGACTCCACAGTCCTCTGTATACTCGAGCCTCAGATGTTTGCTCATTGGCTGCTGCTCCAGAGAGTAAACAGTGTTACTCCACACCTGGCAGTATGGCACTCGGTATTTTTTCCCTTGCATGTCTGCTATTGGCCCAGAGTCGTCAAGGACGTGTCTAATGAACTGCGATCAAATTGCAAAGGTGACTTCAGAATACGCGCGTTGGACGTCTATCTTGCCCTGAAATGAATTCGCGAAATTTTCCTATCCCTACCTATACGACCATACACGGCGAAGCCTGGCCTTAAAATAGATGCAGGCAGGGGCAGTGACATTTTTCGAATGTTGATTTCAAAAGTGCTCGAATAACCGCGAACAGTCCATGCTCTGTGAATTTAAGGTACTGCATAGACTCACCTGGGAACCGGTCGGTATCTGCCAGGGCTGTCCAAACGGCGAGGGCCGCCGCACCCAGCAACGCCGTCAGTCGCCCCGTGTTGGTCATCCCTGCAACAGATGGTAACAAGGGTGTGGTCATTTAAGTACATCATTAGTCAAGCAGTCAGTGTGTCACTATTATGATTGTACGGCTATAGATTCCGGGAAGTCTGTGGATGTCATGTTAGCCGCTCCACTCGAATACTCCAGCAGCTGTTTCTTCACACTTTTTGGAATTCAAGCCTTTGTAGAACCCACCCCATGTATGACGTGCTTAAGCCATGTATCACACGCAATTTATGCTTCTGTTGACCCAAAGTTATCTTGTTTTTTGTTTAACTTAACGTTTACCTATATTTAGTTTATAAAGTTTAATATTTAATTTGTAATTAATACGAATCAAAACAGAGAATAAAATGTACTTATTGGTAATGCCTAGTATGAAATAGTTTTCAATTAAAATATTACTAAACAGATTGTGTACTAATTCTGTGCGTTGTTCCATTAGCGTAATTTTATAGACTCGAAATAGTTCTCAAGAAGAACTTCAGCAAGGCCTCAGAAATGGACTACACCTAGACATTTATGTAATAGAATAAAATTAAGTGGTGGAAAAATTATGTGGCCTCGATACTAAGACAAAGTCCAAAAAGAAAGAACGGGAGTATTAACAGAAGAAGGAAAGGAAATCTCTTATACTCCCATATTGTCCACAAAAAAGGTACAGCTGATACGAAAGCGTGTCCAACCTTTGATTGGCCATGCAAAAAAAAAAAAAAAAAAAAAGCGTTTAGAGGGCCAAGCTCGAATGTAGCTCGAGCAAAGAAAATTTTCGAATTTCTTTGACTCTGGAGGCAAAAGGCGCACAGATACAGCTCGATCGTATCCCTAGTTTCGTATCGTGATTTTACAAGAACACTCAATCTCAACAGACAGTGTCGTAAATAAAATACTGAATACGTGTGTAATCGCACAGACGAAAGCGCTGAATTGTACTACATAGGCCATTCACAGCTACTTCACAAGTTTCCGAAGCCCTGCTAAAGTTCTACATTTGGGTAGCGCCCGGGGTCTCTTTGCACCTGCTTGGGTGATATTGCACCGTCCCAAAATATATGCTTAGGTGCTATTAGGCGAAAGGGTACCTAAATTACAGAGGTAGGTAACATTCAAAATTAAAAATACCTAGCTATAGTCCTCTGTTTATTTCCCACTGTTCAAAGAACGCCGGCATATTTCAAAAGCATTAGTGACAAGTGAAATTTTTCTAAACACCTAATGAGGGGCCACGGTGGCTGAGCGGTTAGCCTGCTCGCCTCCCACTAAGGCGATCCAGGTTCAATCCCCGGCCGGGTCACTCCAGATTCTCGCACGTGGGAAACGTGACGGACGATGCCGTTGGCCGGCGGGTTTTCTCGGGGATTGTCCGTTTCACCCCCACCCCTTCATTCCGGCGCTGCTCCATACTCACCTCAATCACCCCCATGGGCTCTCAAGACCTCGATGTTAAGAGCCGTCCAAATATCTTAACTCACTCTAAACACCTAACAGTATCAAACTGAGGAAAGGTATTTTGGCTGTTCCTAACTCGACAGTTTATAAGCATGAATAAATTTCCTAAATTTGTTTTTGGGGGTTGGAAACACGACTGTAACTACCTGAAACGTTTGTGATTCGAGAGGACCTATAGAGAGTAGCGCCTCTATGGGTTTAAGAAGCGCCTTTCTCACTTTCACTAAGGCTCAGTTCAGAATGAAAAACTTGCAAGTAATTAACGTTTACATATCAGAATGACATAATGCATTCTTGTGAAACGGTTCATGATTATCGTGTACGTTTCGTATAGGAACACGCTTGACGTGTACAGACGTGTACGAAATGGCAATATTTTATTTCGTGTCGCGTACGTTAGACCTTCAGCCAATAGAATTGCAGGGGAAAAGAAAAATTATATATATATTCTATTGCATTTATTTGAATATTTTAACTTCTTAAAGAAACCTCACGTTTTTGAAAAATACGTCTAAATTTTGTTATTTGCTAACAAATTATTGTTCACTCAAATGAATTTAATTTCTAGCCGTGTGTGATTGGTTGAATGTAAAAACCATAACATCCTCTATGAACCACACACTACCTCTATGTACACGTTCTATGTTAACGTCTCTTATGTATAGGCTGTTCACGATAAACTGAGCTGTTTTGAAACTAACCTTTGAAAAATGCCACTGCCCTTACCTGCATATATTTGAAGAGAGATACTGAGTGGAATGCACCCAGTAAAGTTGATAACAGCGAAGCGGAAGTCTTTACGCCGAATTAAGAGTGTTAGGTAAACATTTTTGAACACCGGAATTGTTTATTTCACTTTCATTTCTTATTTGCACACAAGCGAAAGAGATAGGGAATCAGTGAACTTTTCTGACATTTCCAGTTTCACTTGACCGAAACGTGAATAAAGTGATTAAAAAGCTGTTCACGATAAAGCGAGCACAGAAATAAACCTCAGAAAAAAGTCTCTACCCGTGCATGCATATATTTTAATGGGCGCACTGAGTGACATTCGCCCAGTAAAGTTGGTAAGGATGGATGGGAAGTAGTTCCATATCTTAACGTCGAACAAAAAGTGTTAATTAACCATTTATTATAACTTAAAATTATTTATTTCGCTTTCTGTTTTTTTTTAATGCATCGAAGTGTACAAATGAGCAGATCTGTAAAAGTATTTACTTTGTTAGTAATTTCACAGTTTAACTTGACCGACGCATGAATAAAGTGATGAGGGCTATGGCAGTATTAATTGTATTTAAGGCGGAAGAATACACAGTGTTTATGCAAGAAGAACTTAAGCAGGGCTTCAAAAGTGCTAAGTTTACCGTGAACATCCTGTAGACTCATGGCAATGTAAATTTTACATAAGGCGGAAGAATAGACAACGTATTTACGAATAGATCTTAAGCAAGTTCTCATCAGTTTACTGTGAACAGCCTGTAAGCGAAATCGATTGTGAACTAAACTTAACCTAGGACAGTTGGTGAACAGGCCAGGTCGTCCCACGCGCAAACACACAATAGCCACGGGCAGTCGGCGCTGATCGTTCATTGTCACCGTCGCACCTACAGCAAGTAGCGGTAACAGTTCCGGCCGGTCACAGGTACGAGCACGCCCGTGTCAAAACCAATCCCTTCCGGCGGCGGGGTTTTTTTGTTGTACAATTGTTTCGGGGGGTGAGGGAGGGGGGAGAGAATCACCAACACAGCACTTACGTACATGACGACCGTTCGCGGGAAGTTCCGCCAACAGTACTGACTCACCGTCCTGGATCAAGGAACACGCGACATAGGGTCGATTTCGTAAAGGCTGTTCACGATAAAGTGAGCACTTTTGAAATCAACCTTGTAAAAAAAAAGTCACTGCTCCCAACTGCATATATTTTAACGGGCGCACTGAGTGACATGCTACCCAGTAAAGTTGGTCACGATGAAGGGAAAGTAATTCCACATCTTAACGCCGGATGTAAAGTGTTAGGTAACCATTTGTGATACAGTAAATTATTTATTTCGCTTTTTGTTTTTTTTTTAATACGTAAAAGTGTAAAAATGAGCAGATCTGAAAAATATTTACTTTCCTAATAATTTCACAATTTCACTGGGCCAATGCACGAATAGTGATGAGGCACATGACAAAGTTAATTTTACATAAAGCGTAAGACTACACAAAGAACATACAAGTAGATCTTAAACAAGGCTTTTAAAAGTGCTCATTTTACCGTTAACAGCCTATAATATAGTACATTAACAGTTTCTTCCGACGTTTTAACACAAACCTTTGGAAAATCACCCCAGATATTACGTATTTAGTTATTTCCTAAATATGCCATGAAGCAAGCATTTTATACCTCTGTAAACACAGACGTATCTTATTTTTAGTTAAATTGAAGTTTAACCTATATTATATTTAAACATTGTAATATTTCTTTTATAATAAACATGAATCAAACAGTGAGAGAAAAAATCTGTGTTGGTAGCGCCTAGTAATAAATAATTCTCACGCAAAATAATATTACAACTGAGTGTGCAGGAAAGTGATACGTTGTCCTCGGGTGTAATTTTCCAGACTTTGCTAAGCTAAGTTTGCACGAGGCGGAGGAATATCCTGGAAGTGGAACTTCAACAGGGTTTCAGAAAAGTTGGAAGTAACAATGGATGGCCTATACACAAGAACTGAACAGAACTTGTCACTAAAAAGTGAGTATTTTGTTTCGAACGTACTATTCTTATATTCAACCAGTCACGCACGACTAGAAATTGGCTTGAGTTTGGTAAATAACTTAGTGCAGACGTATTTTCCAAAAGCGCAAAGGGAAATAAAAAG
This sequence comes from Dryococelus australis, assembly GCA_029891345.1. Classification (NCBI taxonomy): domain Eukaryota; kingdom Metazoa; phylum Arthropoda; class Insecta; order Phasmatodea; family Phasmatidae; genus Dryococelus; species Dryococelus australis. Next base: position 31,528,761 of record CM057008.1, read on the forward strand.
GCGAGTATTCCTTAAAAACTAAAAACCTTCCACCAGGTACACACGTAAACGTTATTCTTCATTTCCTCCTCCCGGAGTACTTTTGCAGGGGAACTTCTTATGCACACACCTTTTCGTTCAAATCTACACACCGAAGATGTTTTCTTCGCGACACGTACTGTACACGACAGCCATAAACCGCGTAGTAAATAAATCAGTAAACGGAGATCTCTTTGTGGCAGGGTGCGTGACTTCGTGACACAGATAGTTCTCATTGTTACTCACATTTACTTCTCTTTCACAGAAGTTTATTTTGATGTTCATAGGTCTAATCGGCAACACTGAATATTTTAAAACATCTCACTTGAAACTGAGGGAACTTGTATACCATAAAAAAAAAAAAAAAAAAAAATGATGTCACGTAGTCACCCCAATCTGTCACAAAGTAACCCCCGCGTACGTTATGGATTCGATACGCAATATTTAACTTCGCATGAGCTTTTTATCGTGAGCCAAGCCTTACTTAAAAATTGGGTTTGGCTATGGTGGGGACACGGCCGTTTGTTTTGCGTGAATACGTCTACGTTGACGCGCTCGGACGCCTTGATGTTTATTTTACGTTCCCGGCACCGCTTCACTTGATCGTATGGAGTTTTATGGGTAGCACTGGATTGATTTTGAGATGCTCTTTCCAACCGTATACGATTTCTCTTTTCTACTTAACTTTTTGACGCGTATAGGCCGAAATTGTGATTTTTTTACATTAAACGCATACAATTTCACCATAACCACGCCACACAAATGTTTTCATAAACGCAATCGATTGATCTTGACGAGAGCTGTCGATTGAAATTTAAAAGAGCGTCGTAGCTTCTCCTAGTCAAAAGTTATACTACGCGGAATTTATGAGACGCGGCGATAGAACTCAAGATCCCCCTCCCCAACACGCCACGCGCAATGCTTCGCAGTCCTCACTCAACGTAACATATTCTTTGATCCGTTGGCAATCGAGTGGTGTAACTGAATTTTGAATGCAGGCGATAGATTCGGAGCTGCAATGCCAAACTGTAACCCCCGATTTTGTTATCATCGGATTTTCTGGATTGCCTCCCACTATGGTCGCAAATTTAAAGACGTATTCACGTCAAAAACACCTGGAGGCCTTCCCGTCAACAACGCTTGACTCGCCGTCCTCGACCAAGGGGAACGTAAGATAAGGGAGTCGGCGCTTCCATGTTTGACCTCGATTCTTTGAGGCCCGTCTACCTGGAGATGTTTCGACACGTCCGAGGCAGAAAAGCGCGGGAGCGATAAGGTTGACATTGCCACTCGCATGAAGTGCGACATCGACGCTACGCGCAGGGTTCTGAACTGGCGTGCATTGTTCCCATCTCCGTCAATAATTACCTAGTTGTGGACGAGACGTAAAGCCCAACTGCAAGCCGTACACGATGAAGTGAGCACTTTTGATACTAACCTTTGAGAAAATTCACTGCTCCTAACTTCGTGTAGTTTAACGGGTGCACTGAATGACATTCGCCCAGTAAAGTTGGTAACGATGGATCTTAAACTTTTCTAAAAATTTCACAGCTTACCGTGATCGACGCACGAATAAAGTGACTACGATCATGGCCATGTTAAATGGGGGATTAATACAAAGTAATCAGACAAGTACTGTAGTATAGTTTCTTCACACTTTTTGAATCAAACCTTTGAATGTATGTCGTGTTTAGTTATTTCCTAAATATGCCATGTATCACAAGCGTTTTATACCTCTCTTGACATTAAGGTATCTCATTTTTCATTAATTGAAATTTTACGCATATTTTATTTATAAATTATAATATTTTATTTATAATAAATATGAATAAAAACAGTGATAAAACATATGTGTTGGTAGCGTCTAGTAAGAAATAGTTCAAATCCAAGACATTATTACAAATGAGTGCGCACGAATTCGGTGCGTTGTCCTTTGGCGTAATTTTCTAGACAGTCAATCTTAGTTTGCACGAGGCGGAGGAATATCCTGGAAGTAGAACTTTAGCAGGGCCTCAGATAAGTGTGGAGTAACCGGCGGATACGATAAAAATGTAGGAAATAATTCCAGCCTCTTGGGCACCCTTAACAATGACGCAGCCACGCGAGGTTCATTGCCCCGCGCGAACGCTGCAGGACGCGACTTGTAACATGCATTCCGCTGCTTCCGTGAGAGCGGAGGCTTATTCCTATTCCTGGGGCAATAAAATCATTTCTGCACCGCTCCCGCCTTCCCCTGCCCCCTAAGACACAGACCGCTCTGCGACCAGGCTGGGAGAGCAATAAAAAGACGAGATAACCACACGGGAGTTGTCCGCGGTACCGTTTGGATTCCCAGCCCCATCGTGTTCGTATTCTCCACCCAGAACGCTGCCTTCGCTGCCCACTGTCCGATTACCTCCTCGCGCAACTACACTGGCGAGCATAAAAATCGACTCAAAGCACAAGTATGAACTTACTAAAGGCTGTTCACCATAAAGCGAGCACTTTTTGAAGCTGTTTCATCAGACATAATAACCAATAAATACATTTCATTGCGGCCTCGGACTTTTGGTTTTGGGTATGATGAATGTTTACACTGTGTGTATTACTCATACGGCAGGGTTTATATTAACAAGTGGTGGAAGGATATAAATTGGTTGAAAGAAAAAAGTAACTAGGGTTTCAAAAGTGCTCACTTTACCGTGAACGGCCTATACCTGCATATATTTTAACAATTTAAGGACTACGCTCGAGTGTAGCTCGAGCAAAAATGTCTTGATATTTTTCTTTTGTTACTGAGAATAAAACTAGCATGCACAAGCAGTCATTGTGCTACCTGATCTTGCAAGAACTCCACAGCTAGGTAACAATAACTCTCCTAAGAAAATATTTTTGTTGCCTCTCCGCAAAAGGACAGGTGCGATTGTAAAACTTCTTACACAAATAAAGATATTTGATTGGGACATAATCAGCTCAGCGCCTTAGTGACAGATGACCAGCCAATAACGAAGGTTGTAGAGCACAGTAAGCGTGTACATTGCCATGTTGGCCTGCACTAGAACTGCAGTGGGTGGGAACACAGGGGCCAATAGAACCTGTGTTCCTGCATAGTGGTGGATATAAGTAACTCACTTCTAACTTGTCTTGGTTGTCTTGTAAATGCCTCCTGATCTCAAAGTGTTAACAAGTGCACTCAGTGATATGCGCCCAGTAAAGTTGGTAATGATGCAGGTTATGTGGTTCCCTATCTTTACATCGAATAAAAAGTGATACGAAAAAAATGTATCAATACTTAAAATAGTTCATTCGCTTCCTGTTTTTTAATGCATTGTAGAGTAAAAGTGAGCAGATTAGTAAATTATTACGTTTTCTGATCAATTCAAAGTTTCGCTTGACCGAAGCATGAATTAAGTGATGAGACGCATGACAATGTTGATTTTACGTAAGGCGGAATTAATACACAATGTGCATACAAGTAGACCTTAAGCAGGGCTTTCAAAAATGCTCCGTTTACCGTGAACAGCCTATAAAAGCATCGTATACAGGATTTTCACTGTCAACTCGGCACTTTCGAAAGCCCTGTTAAGGATTCACTTGTCTGTCCATTTTGTTTCCTTCCGCATTATGTAAAATTAACTTTGCCGTAGACACACTCGCGTCCAGTGTGGAACTGTCACAAATGTAGATTGTAAAAAAAAGCTTTCTTTGCCGGAACACATGATTTGCCACCACGAAGGAAAAGTTATTTAAATATGAACCATTGCAAAGTAGACTTGCCAGAAATACAATTTTCTATGATAACCTTGCGTTGTCATTACAGTAGCACAGCAGACGTCTTTGTGGTAATGTTAATTACACCACAAAGAAAATTTATGCTCTGGAAAACAACCGTTGATTAGTAAATAAGAGAGAAGTAGCAAATATTTCAAAATTATGATTTAAAAAAAAAACACTAACATGGCCTCGAGATTCGAACCCGCACCTCACGCGATGTTAATCCTAACGCCATTGACCATACGACCACTGTGACGTAGTGTATTCCGATTAATTCTGATAGGTTTGGTCATGTCAGGTTATGACATATCTAGGGAAGGTTTGATGTTAGTGATCTGCAGAATCACTTTTCATCAGAATCACATTAACCATCGCCAGGATTTCTGTACCTGCTCAGTTGTATGTAATGACTGATAACGCCGGGACAATATTTACTCACTGAAACTACAACGTACGAATACAACCTTGAACATACCCATACAACTTGGATATAAAGGAAGGTAGGTAATATTGCCATAAAATAAACACTTGCAAAGAATACATTTATTAATAGAAAACATGTTTCCATGGCCTTCTCTTTAAATTAAGCAATGGTTCTCTTTTCCACACGGAAAACGTTGGATCGAATTTCTAGAGTGTAGATAAGTTTCCAGTTTGCCAGATATCACTCTTAGGTGCTTAGAGTAACAGTTACTGAATCTAAAAAAATAAGCGCCCAGAAATTTAAAAATCCGGCTGTTAATACGATGGTGAGATATGGAACTATTTTTTTTCCTGATTTGCTGCCAACCTTAAAATGAATATTTAAGCAAGTACTTGTGTTAGAATATACGCAGCTAAGGACAGTGATTTTTTTGCAAAGGTTGATTTTAAACGTGCTTAAATAACATTCAACCGTTTATACAAACCTGACTAAGAAAGTACGAACTAAAACTTAGGCGGCCATCAGAAAAGTTTGAAGTAACTACGAAAGGATTACATGTAAATAAATATTTAAACGGATTGTATGTACTGCCGAAAATGCAGAGGGGAAAAAAAAAAGGGAAAAATTAACGTGCTACAGAATTGTAGATCTCAAAAAGATCTGCATAAAAGTTCACGACAACACATTGTTTATCTTTTAAGGACGATCCACAGTAACCATTTTCGTCTTTAAGGGGTTCACTTGCGAAGACTTTTTGAACCTTAAGAATACTTTGCGTAAACCTAAACAACGCCATATTTGTAAACCGCTAGTTCATTGCAAATAAAAAATTTTTACTTTCATGAATAAAATTTAAATAGCATTTCAATTTGACCGAAAATAAGGTGCTTTCATGGACACGAATATAAGACGCTTGTGATACATGGCGTATTTAGGGAACTACAGAACACCGGACCGGAGCTCCGCCGCCTCGCGTTGTCGTGGTGTGATTGGCCGATCTGGTCACGTCTCTCCAAGACGTCAGTGTCTCGGCTCGCCTTGCAGTGTTGCCCTCAAGTTCCTCGCGCCGACCTCCGGCGTCGATGTGCCCTCGAAGTGGCACCGACAGATTGGATCAAAGAGTGAGGGTGTCGTTATTTTTCGAACTACCCTATAACACTAAGTAAGTAAATTGATGTTTACTGGTTGTTGATAGCCAACATATAAAAAAGTAAAAATGGCAATCCTAGATAATAGGTTTTGCCAACTTAACGACCAAGTATTTTGCAGTATTACCGTATCAATCTAGCATGATGTCTTGCGCCACGAAAACACACAAAACTTGACGGCGTCAGAAATATCTCGGCAGAATAACGTCACTCAGGAAAAAAAATTTCTCTCGTAGATAGTAAAAAACTATTCTGTATGGCTGCCCTTTATTTGTTTCATCCAGCTTCCATAGAACTGGCAAAATACAATAAACCTCAATGGCATTAATTTATGTTCCGTGCCCTCTTAAGTGAAAGCTCGGTGGGTAGAGCGGGACTTATTGCATCTCAGGGCTAGCTAGACCCCTTACGTCTACAAATATAGGAAATCATGCAAGGAGACATGCATCACGGCAGAGAAGGATTGGGCAGCCATGGCCTGCGATTGGGGCCATGACTACCTCCCTAAGTGTACTTGCATCTAAGCTAACACTAGAAGAGACTGGGAAAAACCGGAATTGGCACCTTGAAAACCCAGTCGACAGGATAGAATTCAAAATATTCATGCGTCAATCAGAAATGCTACGGGAGACAGAGTATGTGTGTGTGTAACATGCTCGTGTTAGTAGGGGTGAAAAATCGAGGGTGTCGTCATGCACCAGAGTCCTTATATACCTTGCGGCTGGCCGACATACAGGGACGCCCTCTGCCACCCTCACTATTCCCTAGCTCCCCTCGCCACGGGTGTGCGGGTTCGAGTCCCCGTGCCCACAACAATGCCATACGTGGGGTGATTTTTCAACGTTTGTCACGGAAAGTGTCCAACTAACCACGAGTAGCCTGTACACTCCTCTCGGCATTGCGGTGTTTCTTTTTTTTTTTTTTTTTTTACATCCCCGAACTCTCGTCGGAGGCGAGAGGACAGCTGGAGTCCAGCTCCGCTATGACGATGCGAATCTCGCACGCTCCAAGATGACAACGCGACTCTGCAGGACCGTTAGACCTGCTCCCGCCGGACGCGACTGACCCACTAAAAAGCTCTGTGGGGGGGGGGGAGCAGGAGACAAAAAACAACAGCGGTTAGTTGACTCTGAAGACATCTACGGTCTGAACGCGGAAGATTGCAGCGGGGATTGTCTTGACACCGTGTCCGTGTTCCCGGTGCACCCACTAGTAGATATAGGCTGTCCACGGTAAAGTGAGCACTTATTAAGGCCCTGCTAAATTTTTCCTCTCAGCCAATTTATATCTTCCTGCCACTTTTTAATATAAACATTGCTATGGGTCTAATAAACATAGGGCATACAATTCATCACTCTCAAAAATTAACGGGCGAGGCTGCAACAGAATGTATTTATTATAGGATGTCCACGCTAAAATGAGCACTTCTGAAGCCCTAGTTACTTTTTCCTATTAGCCATTTGTCATCCTTAACCCAACTTTTTAAATAAATATTGTCATGTAAGTACTAAACACAGAGTGTATTTTTTTTTTTTTCATCGCACTCGGAAGTCAACGCCTAAGACTAAAATAAAACATATATATTGTCTATTATTCCAATGAGAGGGCTTTAAAAAGTGCTCACTTTACAGTGAACAGCCTATACAGTCCAATCGCGATCTCCTCACGCTTTTCGAATCAAACCTTTGAAAAAATCACCCCATGGATGGCGCATTTGGTTCTTTTCTAAATGTATCACGTATCACACGCGTTTTATACGTCCATTACTAGAGATATGAAAAATTTGCTGATTAATCTTGAAACAAGCTAGAGTTGATGAACTCTTACTCTTGTGCCACCTTTGACATTGGTCCGTACGTTATTCGACTCCTCCTGGTGAACCCTGGGCCAATGAGAAACATACAACAAATAGTACGCCTAATCGTCGAGCAAATACGCATGCAAACAAAGAATCTGCAAAAAAAAAAAAAAAAACACCAACTTGGAAATGCAAGAAAATGAATTCCCCGTGTCCCAATAAAGTACTTATAAGAAATACACTGTAAAAAAAACCTTTGTAATTTTCGCTTAAGAATGCGTTGTAATTTTACGAATGCTTGTAACAATACAAACATTTCTCTTGTAAAACTACCAGGGCCGTGTTTGTAATATACCTCAAGAAATGTTTGTACTATACCGACCCGTTTCCACGAACTTCAGCAAAATTGCCGACATTTAACAACGTAAAATTATATATAGCTGTTTGTGCAAATACTATGGGTGATGTAAAGCGCATCTGCATGCATATCTAATGCAACTGAGCTTGGTGCATTATATATAATAGAATATGTATAATAGAATAAGTTTTTTTACTAAATAGGCTTAATATAATTTAATTTTTTACAACAACAATATTACTGTTTATGTTCATCCATTAAATATGAAATTAAAGTGCGTTATTTGAAATCAAAATATAAATAAATGTTTATTACGTAGCATTTTTGTGCTCGTTAAATTATTGCCAGCGGCAGAAAATATAAATAAATCATAATAGTTCGTCGTCCGTAATTAAGCTTCTCTCTGTGATTGAATAAATTTAAGACCTGAGTGATCGTTTTTTCTAATTTCGGAATTTTATCTATTGTATAGCTTTAAGAGTAGCAAGTCGATTGTGTACGCTAACGTTTAAACTAAAGCGATAGAAAGATTTTTAAGTTTTTTTCTCCTTCAGTTGCTAATTTTTTAAATTGTGTAAACCACGTAAAGTCGAATTCCGTTACTTGCGCAATGCGCAACGTGCGCGATAAAGTTGTTCCGTTTCCTCCTTACAGAGGCATCAGTGTGTCTCCTACGTCGTCGTACTTCCGTCCAATCTTGCACATCAACTGCTCGGCAAGGCGTGGAGTACAAATGCTGACGTCACGTTGGCACTAATGGTCGGCGAAAACGTGTCGAGTGTTTGTTTTCATGGAGCTGAAAGATCTCGAGAAGCTGCATTAATTAGCGCCTGCGCATTAAAGACGCAAGTGTTCTGTGTAGTTTGCGGTGTGGGTTAGCTGGTAGTTATATTGCGTACACGTCATCATGCGATTATGTGAAGTAAGTTGAAGTTGCATCACATTCCTTTCACGTGCCGTGCAGTCTTCAGTTTCGCATTCAACAAACATGACGACACAAGCTCCTAGCCATTGTTCACTTCCAATTGAAACCAATAATGCACTTTACACGTGATTTGTAGGAACAGAATATGACTTAAAAAATAAGGTAGATGATTTTCGTCTTCTGCGTACTGCCCCTTTCACACAGCCAAATTTTCGTCTTCAAATCTATTTGATAATAAAATTTGAAGATGGAATATAACCATTAAATTTTCCCTTACAACAAATTTTATCAAATAATCTTGAATTTTTTTTTAAAAGTGTCACACTGTCACATTTCTTACTCGGAGGATTTTGTCGGAATTGTTATTTAGAAATTGTTTCCAAAGTGAGATATTGCTGTGGTGTTTCCTTACGTACGACTACAGGAATAATTGTAAAGCAGGTTTGATTAATTTTAATTTCTTTCCAGGGGGGAGGGGGGTATATGAGAAACTCATTTGTCAAACAGTGATCTTAATGATTGTTTACTTTTTTTTTTCCAAGAGACTTTTTCAAAGGGCGGAGTTCTGTTAGGTGTCACGGCCATGGGTTTTGTGTAAATAACGTTCTGTTTTAGCGGGCAGTGTTTTCTTTGGGACGTGGGAATTAAATGAATGTAACTAAATTGATACATGGCGTTTATGATTTAAATAGACGAATATAGACGAGCTCTTTTGTTTGGCTCCAAAATCAGCGCGTCGCCACTTCGGGGTCGCGAGTTGTGCATATTTACTTTCCTAATAATTTTCACAGTTTCACTCGACCGAAGCATGAATGAAGTGATGAGGACCACGTCAATGTTAATTTGAAATAAGGCGGAAGAATACACAACATTCATACAAGTAGATCTTCAGCAGGGCTGTCAAAAGTGCTCACTTTACCGTGAACGACATATATATACATATATATATATATATATATATATATATATATATATATATATATATATATATATATATATATATATATATATATATATATATATATATATATACCAACGACTACTGGAACATTAAGGTGTACACTGGTAAGGACCGAGGGGTGGGCAGCGCACGGCGTACACCCAACCTCGGTAATATACACGCACTTCCTGTAGGCGTGAACATCAGAATGAAAATAAAAGTTTGTCGTGCCACTGACGCAATGTGCCACGCCGCGCCATGTTCCACCTATCTTGACGAAGAAGCTGGACAAAGTCTTGAACTGCCACCGGTGTCGAACGGCCCACCAAAAAACCGATCGCATGAAGTACAAACCAGGCCGCAGCTCTTCGTCGAACTGGGGGGAAGGTGAATAAATCGCAATGAAGCATGTGCGTGTCGCTGACATCTCCACGTTCATCGCGAATTATTTTTCGTACTCGTACGCGACACCACTGCCAGATGGGAGCTGCATAAACACAGGAAATTACCCTATGAAGGGCCGTGTCGGTGTTGCCACACAGCGGGCACGCAGGGTCAGCTGTTAGGTGAATCCTTTATTTTACCGAGGAAGTGATGACCGTTAATCGTTAGTCAGTGAATTGCCTTAAAAATGACCAATACCAGGCGGGGATATGAACCACTGTCTATTTAACATGTGGTATGAAATAACTCTGAAACAAAGATGAAATCAATATGGCGTGAGTCTACTCACATAATGCAGTTGCTCAGCGGCTAGAGCCCACATAGGCGAACTGGCTTCTCTTCCAGGTACGGTCGCTCCGGAACTTTCGCCCGTGGGAATCACGACTGTTCTACGGGTTTTCTCGGGGATCTCCCGTGTACCTGGCCCCTCCTCCATTTAAACCTCGTTTCGCCCACATCGGCCAACGAAATCTCGTTATTAGAGTTGAAGTAAAGCAACTGCCTATGGAGCACTGCACCCGACTGTACAATGGAAACTCATAAAAATGTAGTACAGAACCATAAAAATTGTCAGAAAATTGTGATTTGTGCTGTATATGACACAATATTGTATATATTTTACCACATAATGAATTATTTTACTAAAATATATTTTTTAACTTTAAAAAATTAATCAATTGGTGGAGTCTGCAATTTTTAACCAAATTTAAGCGCATTTCCGTTTTGGATACATCGGAAAACAGAATCTACAAGAAAGTCTTCTTCAAGAAACACTATCGTATTATTTACTGTGATAATACCCAATAAAATCATAGTAATAATGTATCGTATACATTTTATAATTAACTTTATTTATATAATTTCCAGCCATAAATGTTAGTGACGAATGGACGCACATATAATCAATAATGAAAATTATTTCTTAGATTATTATTACAATTTTCTTTCATACAATCATAGTAAACGTTTTCACGATAATCCAGGCGAAGATTTTCTTTCAAATTCTGCTTTCTGGAACTTCCAGTATGGAAATCTGCTTAAATTTTGTTAAAAATACAGACTATTTTAATATATAGTTTTTTACATTTAAAAGGTACATTTTAGTAAAATATTTTATAATGTTCCAAAATGTGTACATTCTTCTTTCATGTACAGCATAAATCGCACTTTTCTGACAATTTTTATGGTGTCTGAAATACGTTTTTACGAGCTCTTCACATAGTATAGTCGGGTGCAGTGCTCCATAGGCAGTTGATTTACTTCAACCTTAAGAGGAATTCACAGCTACACATTTTCTGTAAAATCGTTGTTTGCGCGTATTAGCGTATTTCGGGAAATACATGTTCTAGGAATACGCCTTTTTGCCATAAAAAAGGTAGCAAACAATTATCCATTCGTCTATGTTTTTACTTTCATCATATTAAGTATATTTGTAGAGAAAAAAAATCGTTAAAATGGTCAAAATATCACATTTTTTAAAGCTTGCCCATGCAGTTTCCTTAAGCGGCTAGAGAAAAGTACATAGATACGGGCGTAGTTAAATCAGGTGCGCTTTCATCGCGTGTTATCAAGTCCCACTGTTACAGATCTCATTTGCATAGTACAGCGTCACGACGAAAACAACACTGCACTCTTGGCGTGTAGGGGTGACGAGGCGCTAGGCGTGCATGTTGCCGTCGCCCGTATCGCTCCCTCGCTTCTTGACCGCGGACGCAGCCAAACATCACCGCTACACTCCGCTCAGAAAACGTAGACCAGTCCTCGAGACAAATGTAAAACACTTCTGATCACGTCATGCAAATTTTTTTTGTCAAAACGATGAAGTGGAAACAACTATTCAGTGTCAGTTCTTAAATCGCTGGCATCCAATAATCTATTTCGGCAGTCGCAAATAATATTCTATAATTATACTGTTCAGGTACAAACAACTAGTTCCTTGTTTACACCTACCCTGTTTTGTCAAACTGCTTCGAAAAACGTTAATCAGAGAAAATTGAAAGATTGCGACGTTTCAAAAACATCACTGGCGCAGCCATGTTTGTCTGTAAAAGTTTGGCTTTGCCAGCTTACGTTAAATAGCCTGTAGGATAAAAGACCAGTCCTAAAATGAATTTTTTTTTTTTTTTTTTATGTTTGACAGGTTTAGCCAATCAAATCCGGTACAGAAGAAAAAGAGTAATTCACGACAGTTTCCAAGCACAGAAGATTTTAAAATGGCGAACACTTGAAAGTGATAACTTTTATTAAAGCTGGATGTACACATATGGCGTTAAACGTTCGCAGTGCATAGTAACATAAAATTCAAAAGTGATGCGTTATGCTTTATTGTCCAAAACATACAATACTTAAATTAAATTAAAATACTCTTCAGAGGTAAAATGTATTACCATGTTAGTAATCCTTTCTGTGCAGGGAAATCAAAATTTAAATAAAAGTGTATACCTACTAGGTTATACAAATTAAAAACAAACAATGTGACACATTTCCAGTCTTATTTGAGACTGTATGACCAACTTTATTTCATGTAAACATTTGACGGCCATATTTCGTCCAACGATTGTCCTTGAACTTTATTTTCAAACATGTCTGAAGGCGAAAATGCGAGAGTGTGGCGTGGGAGTCACATAGCCCCGACAAACACAGCACGACACGACAAAAACCGTAACCACAATTTATATTTTCAATGTGACTGCTCGAATTTACAGGCCGACAGTTTACTGACGCGACACGAGGAGCAGAATGTTTCGGAACCATTTGTAAGGCACTGGTTAACTACGCTAGTTTCAAAGGCGGTGGGTAGACGGGAAATTCGGAATACATGATGGCGACAAAGTGTTATCGCTAATGCATACAAAATTAAATTATTATTTTAAGAGTTAAATAATTTTCAATTTTATTTTCTTTTAAGCAGCGTATTTGCCATTGTAGGAAAAGCTTGACATACAATTTAATTTTGCAAGGTTGTATACTCTGTGTGTCGTGTCGCACGACACGATGAACCATTTCTAATCCTGAAATGCAGGACGGACTACAGAATTTGCCGATCTTAGGTCAGACTAAAGACTGTTCACGATAAAGTGAGCACTTTTGAAATCAACACCAAAAAAATGTCACTGCCCAGGACTGCCTATATTTTAACGGGCGCAGTGACTGATATTCGCCCAGCCAAGTTGGTAACGATGGATGGGAAGTAGTTCCGTATCTTAACGTTGAATAAAAAGTGTTATAGGCCGTTCACGATAAAGTGAGCACTTTTGAAAGTGTAAGGTAACAATTTCTGTTAACTTAAAATCATTTCTTTCGCTTTATGTTTTTTTTTTTTTAATTCATCGAAGTTGTTAAATATATACTTTTCTAACAATTTCACAGTTTCTCTTGACCAACGCATGAATTAAGTGATGACGCCCAATGAAAATGTTAATATTACATAAGGAGAAAGAATACACAACGTGCATACAAGTATATCTTAAGCAGGACTTTCAAAAGTGCTTCGTTTACAGTGAACAGCCCATTGCAAAATTCAAATTCGTGGACTTGAATGCATAAAACAACTAACATGGACTTCAGAAACAATAAATTTACCTATTACGTGCCAGTGTGTACTGTAGCATGCACTCGGTTATGGTCAGCGATTTTTTTTGTTCAAAGGAAGTTTTTTAAAGTGTTCACTTTACCGTGAACGACCTTCACGCCATGAGCGTGTGTTTATCGAAAGGGTTCAAGGCCATCTTGTACGTGTCGTGTACGAAGCACCCTTGACGTGTATACGTGTATTTCACGTCGTGTGCTTAAGGACTTCAGCCAATATCATTGCAGGAGAAATAGGAATTAGAATTAATTTATTGTATTTGTATGAAAATTTCAATCCATAAGAAAACTAGCAAAAAAAAAAAAAACTAGGATGTGTTATAAAATATGTAATGTCTATATATATATGTGTATATATATATATATATATATATATATATATATATATATATATATATATATATATATATATATATATATACAAGAGTTGTAAGCTGAGGAACGTAAATTTCGCCGTTTGTAATATATCCAATAATCATCCAAGTCGTCAGTTGTTACTTTTATGTAGAAACAATAATATTGCAATTAAAATATTCTCACAATTTTATTTTTCTTGTGCTTCTTCTTCAGCAACATTATATTTTATAAATTTTTTCCCTTCTCAAACACAATAAAATTAATATTCATTCTTCTTCAATTAATAATTAGTCATCTTTCAAAACGTATTGCAACAATCTTATTGTATTTTAAATAATTTAAACTTACATGTTATATGACACATCCATCGTTAAAGGTGGTGAGAAATGTTGTCTCCTGTCCTCCGATGGGCGAGACGAGAGACAACCAGGTAATTTTCTTTATTACTTTTGTTTAATAAACATTTAATTTATTTCTACTCTCTAGGGAGGAAATGAAAAATAGCAAACAAAATATTAATACTGAATACTGTTGAGAAACAAATCATGAAAAATTCTTACATATGATCTCTATGTCAATAAACTGTTAAAATAACCAACGATTATACTGTTAATTCTTTTAATGAGACTTAATTTGGAAATAATATTAAATGAAGTGACAACATAAGCAAGAACTCTGTTAACACATGTGATGAAAATGTCTATGATTAACGGTAAACCAACACTTGAAAATCTGCAATGTTACAAACTCTCTGTCTCTAGACAACTTTGGCCCATTCATGAAAGAAACAGCAGAGTATACATTGTTGAAGTCTAGCCTGCCACCGAAAGAATTTGCGAAATTCACGGACCGCTTAATATAAAGCTAAATTGCATTATAAATTCTATAAATAGTTACGTATAAACAAAATTTATTGCTGAGTTTACGAAATGAGTTATCACGCGATTCCTCGCACGTTTCTGGATCTTACCAGCCCGACTATGTACAACCTGAATTCCAACCAGTGGAAAACCTCTTGTTCTCAGTGAAATTCAACTACTCGATTCCGTGACAAATCGGTGAAAAACCATCGGTTGTTTCAGGGAAACTGTTCCACAGATTGAATAAGGGACAGCCAACTGCGTACGGCGAATTAAATATTGTTTTCACTGAATTCAGCTAAATCACTACGAGAAATAAACATGTCTCGGATAGTCATTGTTTAAATGGGGCAATTTAACGTAATAAAAAAAGTAAAATGTAACTCAGGTGAAAATACGTCTATTATATTTATCGAAAATATGTACCTTTACATTGTATGCCCTTTCTTTTAGTTTTCAGTTTAATTGGTAACATTTGGATTGTTAAAATATATAGTACGTATAATTGCATTCACTTCGACAAATGTAAGGCAGTTTAAACCTTCAAACCGAGCACTATGATGATTACGTGAAAACGAAATAAAATACGTAAAACCGAAATGAAAGACTCACTGTTTAATTCGCCTCGTAAAATAGTATCAGAAAATATCAAACTGTCTTTGAAAACAAAACAGATATATATTTTTTTGGGTATTATTAGTTTTCGATTGTTGTCATTACATTTGATACATGTTGCTTAACTGAACCATTACTCAAAAAAAAACAAATCACTGAAAAACAGCAGATGAAATGGTTAATGTATCGATGGCAAACGTCACTGAATCATCATGTAAAGGGACACTGGCATTGTTCGCTATAACATATTCACGATTACTTCACTCTTCCATGAAGTTCTGCTAAAGTTCTACTTTAAGATACTCCTCCACCTCCTACAAACTAAGCTTAACTATGTCTAGAAAATTATGCCAAAGGACAACGCACCACATTCGTGCGCACTCAGCTGTAATTATATTTTGCATGAGAACTATTTATTACTAGGCGCTACCAACACACATGTTTCCTCACTGTTTTTATTCGTATTTATTATGAATGATATATTATAATTTATAAATAACATAAACAAAACTTCAATTCAACGAAAAATAATATAATTTTATGTTTATAGATGTGCAAAACGCTTGTGATACATAGCATATTTAGGAAATAACTAAACACGTCTTACATTGGGTGATTTTCCAATGGTTTGAACCAGAACGCGTGAAGAAACTGCGAATATATTATAACGCTTAAGTTAAATTACTCCAGTTTGTCCTTTGCGCAATCATGTGGTCTGAGAACCGTATAGTTTAATATATTAGCTATCACTTTTCCTCTTTATAAACGAAGGTTTGCAACTGAAATAATCTATCCGTTAACAAAGCGTTATGGCATGTTCATAAAAAATGTATATATTTAGTTTTTTTTTGTATTATAGTGTGCTGGGCGACAACATAACTTAGTTCATGTACACTGTTGAATTTTCATTAATTCTCTTCTGCTCAGTGAGACTCTGTATTTATGTCAGTTATTTCATTAATTATGTTTTATTTTAATGGTACACTCCTATACTACTTTTTAATTTGCATACTTCTGTTTTAAAAATATTCATATCAGCTGATTTTGCACATGGATCTTAACAACCCAATATAACCCCCGAGTCACAAAACTATTTAAAAAAATGAATAAGACAATTTAAAATAATTGCTTTCGTGTGTCCGATAATTTGGTTGCTTATAACTGTAAGTAAAAATCACACGCCAATAACGTCCTACCAACATGTTTTGATTAATCACTGCCACATATAAAATTGAATTCTCTTTTTAATGCTTAATCCTCTAATGACGGGTGCTACTTAAAACCAAATTATGGACATTTCTTTCTTAAAGTTGAAGGAAAATAAAACCTTTAGTTTTTTTTTATAAATACAATATTCTGTTAAGTACAATTAATTACTTCTTATTCTTCTTTTATCCTTCAATTCTATTGGCTGAAGGCCTTACATACACGACGCGAAATAAAATATCGCCATTTCCTGCACATAAACATATCGACTGTGTTCCTACATGACATGAACTTAACGACCATTAACCGTTTCGTGAAAATACCTTCTTTCATTCTGATATATACTGTTCACGGTAAAATTTGCACTCTTGAAAGCCCTGCTTAAGATCTACTTGTATGCACGCTGTATATTCTTCCGCCATATATAAAATCAACTCTGTCATGGGCCTCACTACTTTATTTGTGTGTCGGTAAAGCGTATCTATAAAATTGTTAGAAAAGTAAGTATTTTACAGATCTGCTAATTCTTATATTTAGAAGTATTACAAAACAGAAAATGAAATAAATCATTCAAGTTTTTAAAAATGTTTACCTAACACTTTCAGTTCTATGTTAAGACATGGAACTACTTTCCCACCATTGTTACCAACTTCACTGTTTGCCTACTATTCAGTGCGCCCATTACAACAAGTTGGGTGAGTGAGTGAAGAGATTTGCGCAGCTCTTAACAGCGAGGTCTTGAAAGTCGATGAGGGTGAAGTGAAGTGAGTATGGAACATAGTCAGAATGAAAGGGCGATGGGAAACGGGATATCGCAGAGAAAACCCACCGACCAGCAGCGTCATCCAATGCGATTCCCTCTTAGAAAATCCGGAGTAAACCAGCTGGGGATTAAACCAGTTCGCCTTGGTAGGAGGCGAGCGGTCTAACCACTCAGTCACCGTGGCCCCTACAACAGGTTGGAGCAGTAGTATTTTTACAAGATTTTGTTTAACTTGTCATGTTTGTATGTATGGTAGGTGCCTGTCCGACCTCTATGCACTGAACTGGCGTGCAGCCTGCCTGCAGTGCATCACTGTTCGTCTGGTTGCAGCT
The DNA here is from genome assembly GCA_029891345.1 of Dryococelus australis. Taxonomy (NCBI): domain Eukaryota; kingdom Metazoa; phylum Arthropoda; class Insecta; order Phasmatodea; family Phasmatidae; genus Dryococelus; species Dryococelus australis. The sequence continues at coordinate 31,546,290 of CM057008.1, forward strand.
GGAAGTGTGGAAGGGGCAACCAGTATTTAACTTCACATTTTTAGTCTTTTTAGTCCCACTAATTGTTTTTATTATTAATGTATAGGAATACTATTTATACATTCATAGTTCTGTGAAAGTATAAAGAGTCTACCTATATAATAAAAACAAACATAATCTTCAGACTAAATTGCGAAAAATAAATTAACCGTAACAAAGCCTTTAAAAACCAACCTTTTTTTTATAAATTCATTAAAAAGAGAGAAATAATTATAGTAGTTACAGAATTTGTACAACGTGTATTCGAACAGCCTAGTGAACTTTACTACAAATTTATAATTTTATATTCAATTTATATTTATTATATAAAAGCTTGGTGCGAATATTTAAGCGACTTACGCAAGATACATGCTTACTACGCTTGCTCAAATGAGATATACATTCTATTTTGCGAATAGTTAACAATCTCACGCACGATATGTGCTTACGACAATTACGCAAATGAGGTATACATTCTATACTGTGAATAGTTAAGATTCTTATCCAAGATATGTGCGTACTATGCTTACGCAAATGATGAATGTGTTCTACATTGCGGCAAGCTATTATATATTAAATACAAATTGATACAAAAATATCAATTTGTAGTAAAGCTTAATATGGCTGTTCGACCACGTCTTACAAGTTGTACAAATTCTGTAACTGCTATAGCTTAATTATTTTCTCTTTTTAGTATATTTATAAACAAAAGGTTGGTTTTAAAACTTTTTTTACAGTTAATTTGTTCTAGAGTTTATTGCAAAAGTGCTCACTTAATAGTGAAGAGTATTTACCTACACGTTCATTGCGTACACGTTTTCCATCATATGGCCTCAAGGCCTACCTGTCTATGAAACCAGCGAGAGATCAAAGATTTTAACACAGGGAATGGACTATGCCATTTTTGTTCTATTTTTCTAACATACCCTCTTGGTAAGTGTTAAGTGTAATCCCTAAGGTAGGACAGGAGCTAGTTGCGTCTCGGGTGGGGGGGGGGGGGGGGCGAGAACCCCTTACTCCTAAAAGGAAAATAAATCATGCAAGGAGACATGCATCACGGCAGAGAGGGATTGGGCTGCCATGGACACCATTGAGGCCATAACTACCTCCATGAGTGTACCTATAGTTAAAACTATAACTAAGAAGGGACCGGGACTGCGTTTGAATTGACCAGCTAAGGGCCCGCCCTTATCTGGCTTCGTGCCCTTGAAAAGTGCATCCCGGATGTGAGACTTCACATTGCCGGTGATCGAATCCGCAGCAAGGGCACATTATGCACCCTAGAATGTCCCCTTCAGCCAAGGTCACGAGAAACATGCCCTTCCCGAGCTCTAGATAGCTTTCGGTCAGCAACTGCTTGAAATACTTCATTTCGTTTACAACTTTGCACGGCCGCAGAAAAAAACACTTGCAACCGTCACGAATTCAAATGAAATTCGATAGAGTAAAACTCGAGGTGGAAACGAACAGAAGCGTCCGGATTCACTAACGGACATTTATAGGACCAAGGGCTTGAACACAGCCTGCGAAAAACTGGTACAGACAAAATTTAAAAAAAAAAAAAAAACCCCCAGTCGACAGGAAAGAATTCAAAATTATTGCATGCATTTAAATGGAAATGCTGCGGGAGAAAGACGGTTTGATGCCAATCTTCGCCAGTAGAGATGAAAAGACTGGTAGAGCAGTGGGCACTGGATGCGAGAGTGGCGAAGGAAATGTTAAACAAGCTGTCCGGAGTCGTGTTTTATCGTTTCCCGTTGCCACGCGACACGAATCTCGCCCCACCGCCAAACCTTTCTGCGTTCCGTTTTTCACGCTTCACTGTCTCGCGCCTCCAAGTGCTTCCGTCTTAAATGTTGCTCTTTATATGCCTTCCGCACGCCGGAATATGACTCGTTTCACTGCGAAGGACAATTAATTGTTTACGCGAACAGAAGTTGATTTGCTCTTATGTACGAAGTTAGTAAAGTTTCGTTCGCATACCTCATCATAATAATACACGGCATAAGCCGTTGTTTTCTAGAATTAAAAAAAAAAAAAATGATTATGAATTTTTGCTGTAGCCATATGTAATAAAATCATAGTATAGACTGTTCACGGTAAACTGAGCACTTTTGAAAGCCCTGCTTAAGATCTTGTATGCGCGTTGTGTATTCTTCCGTCTTATGTGAAATCAACATTGCCATAGGCCTCGTCACTTTATTCCTGCGTCGGTCAAATGAAACTGTCTAATAATTAGAAAAGTAAATATTTTACAAATCTCCTAATTTTTACGCTTCGACGAATTAAAAAAAAAAAAAACAGAAACGAAAGAAACTATTTTAATTATCACAAATAGTTACCTAACACTATTTATTCGACGTTAAGATATATAACTACTTTACTGGGCGCACGTCTTTCAGTGCACCCGTTAAAGTAGATACAAGCAGAGGTAGTGACTTTTTTCTAAGGTTGATTTCGAAAGTGCTCACTTTATCGTGAACAGCCTTTAATAATGAATTATATCAATTTTATAATTAACTTTGTCTACGTCAGTTTCAACCATAAATGTTTGCGACAAATGGACGCACGTAAAATCAATTACAAAAAGTATTGCCTACATTATTATTACTGTTTTCTTACACGCGATCATAGTAAAATACTATGACGATCTTTTTTGAAAAAGATTTTACTGTAAATTCTGCTTTCTGAAATATCCAGAATGGAAAATCGCTGAACTTTTGTTAAAAAATTGGGGACTCTAGTAATCGATTATTTTTTTACATTTAAAAAGTATGTTGTAGTAAAATATTTTATCATGTTGCATATATATATATATATATATATATATATATATATATACATATATTCTTTCATATACAGCATAAACCGCATTTTTATGACAATTTTCGTGGTGCCTATACTACTTTTTTTTATGAGTTCTTAACGTTGTATAGTCGGGTGCAGTGCTCCATAGGCAGTTACTTTACTTCAACCTTAACAGAAGCCGTGGCCAATTTCTTCCCTGTGACCAAACGCCGGTTCAAATTTAAGTCAACATGGAAGTCTTTGTGTTAACTTTACAAGTCTGCGTAAAATGTTATGCAAAAAAAATCTTAGCTATGTTTATAATGATATGTTTGGATCTGAAAAGGGCTAGTTTATGCACGTGTATATTTGCAAGCAAATACACACTTGTGTGTTTATAATTTTATTGAAACGTTTGTATATATGTGCCAGCCCCCCCCCCCCCACAAATTTCTTTAATGCAAAAGATTTTCATGTCATTAATTAGTTCATCATTGAAGTACATTGCGTATATTCGGGTGCGGAGCTCCTGCAAAGAGTAAATTAGTACAGAGGTGAAAGGCGTGGCGGGTCCTTTGAAGTTGGGGAACTCGTGTTCTGATTAGCTGTGCGAAAGGGCTACTGCGTGCTGCGAAATTTTCCCTACTGGCCGGGTTGCCAGATGGCAAGGGCGCTGATTGGCCAACGGCCTTCCAACTCTCCGGTAGAAAGTGATGCCATTTTGCTGGCACGTGCGGCAGGAGTTCGCGTGAAAGGCGAGCTGTTTTGCCTCTGTAGTTTTAGTACTCCGTGGCGCCATTTCAAGTAACTCTCATTCTGTAGTCTATTCGCGGTTTCTTTACACTTTTTTTAAATCAAACCTTCTAAAAATCACCCCATGTATTACATGTTTGTTTGTGCCCTAAACATGTCATGTATCACAAGCGTTTTATATATGTGTTAACATATAAGTATCTTATTGTTTAGATAAAGTGAAATTTTAATTATTTTTATTTATAAATCATAATACTTCATTTATAATTAATTTGAACAAAAACAGTGAGAAAATAGTTATGTTGGTAATCCCCAGTAAGGAACAATTCTTACGCAAAACATGTTTACACTGAGTGCGCACGAATGTGGTGCGTTGTCCCTCTGATGTAGCTCTCTAGACTCGGTCAGGCTTTATTTGCACGAGGAGGAGGAATATCCTTGAAGAAGAACTCCAGCAGGGCTTCAGAGAAGCGTGAAGTAACCTTGAACGGACTATACCTCGAATATCTTGTCATCCGTTTCAACGATCACCACTGTCGACTGCTGTGAAATCATCGACTATGGTGTGGAAGCAGACATGTGTACCAACAGCAGATGCTGCATGTGCCGTTACAGCCGGCGAACACTGACCCTCGGTACGTCGGTGCTAATGAGGACTGCCGGGAAACGACATGCGAGTCAGTTGGAGAGCGCCCCTGGCGGCGGTCCAGGTAAACTCGCCTACCGGAACGGACGGCTAACGGCGACTGGGATCTCTCCCACGCACGGAGCATGTTGGCTCGCCGAGGAGGACAGATGGACTGAAGGCGAACTGCGAGAGTAAGAGGAGACAGGGAGAAAAAGGTCGAGAAAGAAGATAAAACAATAAAATTGAGACGGATAAGGAAAGGATGAAGAAGGAGGAAAGGATACACAGAAAGAGACAAATTTAGAGGCAGTGAAACAGGGAGACAAGAAAGAGGAGAAGAAGAATAAAAGAGAAAGGTGAAGATGAGAGAGGAAGAGATAGAAAAAGAGCCAGAGACGCAACGAAAAAAGAGGCAAAGAGAGAAAAGAGATATAGAGACATGAAACTGTTAAAATAAATAAATTAAAAGAAAGAGAGAAAGGAAGTTATATGATAACCTACGGATGACAAATAGCGACACGCATGCCATATTTCGTTAGTAGCACAACCATAAATATATACAATTAATTAATTAAATTATAATTTTTAACCAGTTTAAATATGAACGTCCTTTTGCGCAGTTATAATAAAATATTCTAGTGTGATAAAGTCTATTTTGTTTATTAAAACATTCGTACGTACACCTAATATTAATGAATGCACTTCCTGGGGGCAAAAAAAGTCTGGAAGATTTTCTCCTTGGAAGCGGTTTCACATATTATGCAGAACCTTCCTCGCGCCGGATCGTGCAGGAACTTCAGCAAAGTAAAAACAAAAACACTTGCTTGTTAATGCTCAGACAATCCTCAAAACGTTTTGCACGTCCTCTAATTGTGGACACGTTTCTTAAACAGAAAAAAAAATAAGAGAGAAAAAATCGTGCCCGCAATATACTCAAGCGTTAAGTTGCTGCACCTAACGAGTTTTAAGTAATAACGCAGCAGGTTGGTTAAAAAAAAAAAATAAATAAATAAAGAATGACGTCTTGCAACTTCAGTCTGTAATTTTCAGCGCTAAATTCGTGATGGTTGTGAGGAAACGGTGAGGTGTGCATCCAAAGTTGTCAAATACAATTACCTTACCACTCCTCCTGGCCTTGATCGCTCTGTTTCCATTTCCCTTGCTTAAAATCTTATTCGCCTGGCCCGCCTTCCTTTTGCACGAGTCGAGTTGCTTTTACACGAAGCAAAATGGATTTCGTACGAGGCATCGAATGAGAAGTATCATTCCAGAATATCGGGAAAATCTCAAAGAGGAAAGAGTCCACAGATCAAACATGCACCAAAATATCTTTGCATGAGAACAGTCGACGGCGATAATTCTAATACTTAAATCTTACAAATGCACACTGTTTTAAACTAGTGTCTATTAAATATAGCATTATACATATTTCCCTCGTGCAACATTCTCACATCACTCGCTGTACTCCACTCCATTGCCAAAACAAGATTTTCAAGAGTTCTTCATAATGAATATTTTTCGCCTGATCCCTCTTGGCATCTATATTCTCGCTTTCCTACCTCTCTAATTGATGCGCAAGTCATAGACTAAATATGAGGTATACTGCTTATTGGCCTTCTGCGCATGTACCCAACATTAACCTACCCCAATCTTACACAACTGTCAAAGTCACGTGGTTGACAGAGATGAACATGTTTGTTAATATCTTAATTTTCAAATGCCAAGGGCCATTATACAGACAAAATACTTTTACCAATATGGATTTAGTCAAACTGCATTACGAATTGGTTAGTGGACGTATAACATCTCTAAGCACTTGTTTACAAATGTCAAGGGCCATTATACAGACAAAATACTTTTACCAATATGGATTTAGTCAAACTGCATTACGAATTGGTTAGTGGACGTATAACATCTCTAAGCACTTGTTTACAAATCACCTTTATAGCCTAAAATCCAAACCATGCTGTTTTCGCTGGACGTGTTTGTGAAAAGCAGTTCAATGTTTGGGACACGGAGATTGGTTGTGAGCAGCCAGCGAGATCGGTCCAACTCATTTTTGGTCTGTGGCATAAGTGCTCGAATGACTAGCAGAGAAAGACCAATTGAATCAGTAGTTTCGTATCAAACTCCCTCGAAAGAAATATGTGCCCAGTCTCCTGGTGCCATACGAGATCTCCCTTGCACGAAATGTTCTCGCGCGAGATTTAGTATTGGAGTGCTATTTTGCGTTGTATCAAAGTTTCTATAGTTCATTCACCGTTACCTCTTAACATTTCTAAAACTCTGCTGAAGTTCTGCTTCCTGTGTATTGCTCCACCTCTTGCAAATAAAGCTTAACCGAGTCTGGACAGTTACACCAAACGTACAACGCAACGCATGTGTGCGTCATGATTGCAAAGGCCGTTCACGATAAAATAAGCGTTTTTGAAAGCGACCTTAGAAAAATGTCGCTATCCCTTCCTGCATGTATTTTGACGGTCGAACTGAGTGACATTCGCCCAGTAAAGTTGGTAACGATGGGTGGGAAGTATTTCCGTATCTTAACGCCGAATAAAAATTGCTAGGCAACCATTTCTGATAACTTAAATTATTTCTTTCACTATCTGTGTTTTTCGATGCATCGAAGTGTAAAAATGAGCAGACTTGTTCAATTTTAACTTTTCTAACAATTTCACAGTTTCACTTGACCGACGCGTGAATAAAGTGATGGGGCACATGGCAATGTTAATTTTGCATAAGGCGGAAGAATACACAATGTGCATACAAGTAGATCTTAAGCAGGGCTTTCAAAAGTGCAAATTTTATCGTGAACAGACTATAATAGTATTTTGCAAAACAACTATTTATTACTAGGAATTACTAACACACCCATTTTCTCTCCGATTTTAATGATAGTAATTATAAGTGAACTATTATAGTTTATAGATAAAATGCATACAAAGATTTATTTTAATCAAAACGAAGTTAATTTCATGTTAACAGATACATAAATCGTTTGTAATAACAACATATTTAAGAAACAACGAAACAGGTCATGAATAGGATGATTTTTCAAAGTTTCGTTTCAAAAAGTGAATATACTATAAAGGGCTTATTCACACTTTCGCAAATAGCAGAAAAACAGAGTTCTTCACGCAGCTTCTTCTTTACCCGCACAGAAACACTAATATTACCCACAATCCGGTGCGTCGTGTGCAAGGGACCAAAATGGCTGCCATTAAAGATAATATTTAGAGGTATAAAGCTTGATTCAAATTTTCGCGAAAAGCAGGTGGCCCTAAGGCATTGAGCTTTCGTAAACATGGTTGAAATAAAAATAGATTAGGTCTATATTAAAAAGGAATCTTTCAAGTCTTTTGCCACTTGTACATATAGTAATTGTGTAATCCGACGTTCCGATAAATCCAGTTTTTTTTTGGCAGAATATTAACTTGTTCACTCCGCCTGTCCACGGTCGAGTACATGAAGGATACTTAATGTTGAAGTAAAGAAACTGCCTATGGAGCACTGCACCCTACTATACAAGGTGAAGAACACATAAAATTATGTAGTACAGACACCATAAAAATGATCAGAAAAGTGCGATTTATGCTGTATATGAAAGAAGAATGTAAATATTTTGCAACATTATAAAATATTTTCTAACGTATACTTTATAAAAGTAAAACAAAAAATTATCTATTAAAATAGTCTCTGTACTTTTTAACAATATTTAAGCATGTTTCCATTCTGGATGCTTCAGAAAGCAGAATTTGCAAGAAAATCTTCCTCATGGGATATCCTCATAATGTTTACTATGATTATGTGTAAGAAAATTGTAATAATAGTTTAGGAAATAATTTATATAATTGATTTTATGTGCGTCCATTTGTCACAAACATTTATGGCTGAAACTGACGTAAATAAAATTTATTACAAGATTTATATGCTACATTATTACTATGATTCTATTTTACATCATCACGGCGAATATTATGATAAATCATTCTTGAAGAAGATTTTCTTGTAAATTCTACTTTCCGAAGCATCCAAAACGGAAATGCTCATCTATTTCGTAAAAAATGCGAACTCTATCGATCGATTACTTTTTTACATTTAAAAATTATGTTTTAGTAAATTATCTTATGATGTTGCAAAATTTATACAGTCTTATTTTCATATTCACCATAAATCACACTTTTCTAACAATTTTTATGGTGCCTGTACTAATTTTTTTTTATGCGTTCTTCACGTTGTACAGTCAAGTGCAGTGCTCCATAGGTAGGGACAGGAAAATTTCGCGAGTTCAATGACCTGTAGGCTACACTCCTCAGTCCCCTGCATACCGTAGTCTCAGATGTGTCTTCATTGGTTGGCTGTAGCCCCACACATGGCAGTTATGGGCTTCGCAAGGTGTTTCCTTGCAAGAATGCTATTGGCTCAGAGGCATGCAGGGCGGGTCTAATAAATTGCGATCCAATTGCACTATATATGTGTTTGACGACTATCATGTCCCGAAATGAATTCGCGAAATTCTTCTATCCCTAGCCATAGGCACTGCTTTACTTGGAACTTAGTGGCTGCGATCGTACACAGTGAAGCATCAGTGGATGGCGATTTGAGCGTCTCCACTGTGCATGATATGATTTTCAATAGGTTGTTCACCTTGTTTATTGGTAGAGACATGCGAAATTCGTGTTATTATTTGGCATCAGGCTAGACTTCACAGTTCTCGCTGTACTGCAGCCAGCGTCGTTTCTCCACTGGCTGCTGCACAGATGTGAAGCCACGCCCTTTCTGACTGAACTGCACGAGACTGGGGTACACAATTCTCGAGTGCTCGTTTGTTAGCGCAGAGTTGCCCAGGGCGCGTCAGATAAAGTAAGGTCCAATGAAGAACACATTGCAAAGGTGCACATGTTTAAAGTTTAACGTGTCCCCAAATAAGAACGCGAATTTTTGCAGGTCTCTGTTCATTGGTTGTGAGAAGCACGGTCGTCACACGTACAGTCAACACTCAAATATCACTGTGATCGCTGCACTCAAGCTCATAAATTAATTATTCGGGACCGAACGAGCTAAATCACACGTGGACAAATTTCGTCAAATTTCCACTTTAGCGCGAAGAACGTAGCCTTATGTCTATAGACGAAACTGAGAAATCTTGAGATACTTATTTTCCAAACTATTAGCATTCAACTTCACAACCTGAGAAGAATATTGGAGAGGTTTGAGAGTCGATGAGCGTGAAGTGAGGTGTAAATGGAGCAGCGCGGGAATTCAAGCACATAGGAAACAGAACACCCCCCCCCCCCCGGGACAACCCAGTGGACCAGCGGCACTAGCGAAAATCCGGGGAGTCGAACCCGGTTCGCCTTTGATGTGAGTCCAGCGCTCTAACCGCTACTGCACCGCGGGTAGAATGCCCCCTCGGTTGAATGCTCTCTCGTAACATTTACCACCCCCTCCCCCCGCGTCTTCCCATCCCTCCACCCCAGATCCAAATCCACAAAACTTATCTCGCAACAGCCCGCATCTTGTCGGCCATAATGTTGTGTTGGGAGAGTGGGGGAAGGCGGAGAGGTAGGGTTACAGCATCCGGCAACATATCTCCTCCCCCCTGCTCGCACACATATCCGTGGTCGTGGAACCTAGCTGCTCACTTATCCTTAATCATTCGGTTCTGGTTTCATCGCTAATCGTGGCGCGGCGTGCAGGTCGATGGAATCCACGACGCGACTCGGGGCAGCGAACCGAACACCTGCGCAACTTCTGCCTACCTTGAAAGCAGCTTTAGGCAGGGACCTGCAAAATTCACGGTTTCATTACGGGACAAGCTAGAATTCGTGACCTCGTACGTTTGTATTGCTTTATGCTATTGGTCCACCCATTATTTTACACTTCCCGGACAAATGTGAGCCAATAATAAACAGACAATAAAATGCAGACCCAATCACCGTCTTCTCCTAATACAAGCAACAAATGAACAGTGATATTTGCATTATTTTACATACGACAATGGAGTATAGCCTAGAGGTAATTGAACTCGCGAATTCTTCAGGTCTTTTAACTATAGGCTATTCAAGGTAAAATGAGCACATTTAAAAGCCCTGCTTAAGGGCGCTAGTCGCCAAAACTTCATTATTTTATTCTTGTACGAAACACCGTTCAACTTGTAAACAGGCTGTTCACGGTAACGTGAGCACTTTTGAGGTTCTAGTTACTTTCTCCTTTCAGCCATTTTTTTTTTTAATCTATAACCACCTTTTTAAATAAACATTGCCATGTAAGTAATAAACACAGCGTGTGTTCCATCGCACACGGGAGTTAACGTCTGGGGCTACAATAAAATATATTTACTGACTGATATTCCAAATGAAAGGGCTTTGCTTTCTTTTCGTAGTTAAACGTTTTAATACAGTTCAAGAGCAATGCATGTAGGCGATCGCCTTAACATTACCCCCCTCCCCCACACTATATATATATGTTGTTCATGATTAATTGCCCATTTTTCAAAACAAACTTTGAAAAATGCCACTGCCTCTCTACGTACATGTATTTAAACGCGCACAATGACTGGTGCATGCACCCAGTTAACTTGTCAACGACGAAGAGAAAGTAGTTCCACTTCTCAGCGTTGAATTAGAAGTGTTATGATACACGATTGATAATACTGAAAATATTTCTCGTTACTTTTTTTTAATGCATTTAGACGTCATTAATAGCGAATATGTAAAATATTTACGTTTATAGTAACGGTAAAGTTTCACCTGACTGACGTGCGCGAATAAAGGGATCGGGTCCCACTGACACGTTAATTCTACTTGCTGCGGAAGAATACCCAATGTGCGCACGTGTAGATGCAAAGCAGGACTTTCAAAAGTGCCCAGTTTACTGTGAACAGCCTGTACTTATAGAACCCAGCAGGTACCGCCGCGGGGTAATGGTACATAAAAAATCCGAATTTCCCTACAAAAATGGCAGTTTGCTGGCTATGGACCAGGAGGCCTCTTCGAGAAGAGCCTGCGTGTTTCACTGAATACCTTGCACTGCTAGTTACCGCGTAATTTATCGAAGATGTTCCGCGTTTATTGGCATCTTCACGTCACGATTCGCACAGCTGGGTAACAGCCACTTAGAAAGGAGATTTTTTTTTCCAACGTCGCGTCGAGAGATGTGCACTTTCATGGACCTTAACGAATGCAAAAAGAGGAACTTGGTTTAAAAAAAAAAAAAAAAGGACGACAGGAAAGTTGTGTGGTTTCGACAAATGGAAAGGTTGTGACGAGAAATGTTCACGGATGTGGGAGAGAAATTGAGATACATAACCCACCATACTGCCACAGATGTTAGAATTCAGTGCAAGAAGCCACAGTATTACCCCATGATTTGTCTTTTTATCAAGAGTTGTTTCTATTTATAATTTTAAAAAAGGAAATTTTAAATCGCGAAATTCAATGATGCGCACTTCCACCTAATGCGCATTGCAATGAGACACCCAGCTGTCTCACGTTTGGCCTATACAAGAAAATATTAACCAGACGTCCATCCCTAATTTGTATGATAACGTTCATTCATCACTGTTTGGATTATATTTTTCATTACTGTTCTGCTGTGCTGGCTGACCGTGATGGATGCGTGGATCCAGTGGCGTGCGGTGAAGTGTTTGCAAGGTAAGCTGGTGCTTGCTCAGTGCTGTACACACTCGGCGCACGCAGCAGGAACCAGTAACCAGGGTGGAGCAGGTAGATACAAGATATAAACCATATTCCTACACTACATAGTACAGAATACCCTGCTATATATTTCACAAACGCAACTCCAAAAGAAGTGGAGAAAACAATCAATTGCAACCAAAATTATCTATCGGCTAAGATGGCATTATTTGTAGGTTATTTAAGCAATGCGCTTTTGAATTTAATGTTCCATTAAGTCGTATTTGTAATGCTATCTTCAATACAGGATTGTTTCGAGACAGACTCAAATGGGCTATGGTAACACCATTGTTCAAGAAAGGAGACAAGACTGAAGTAATAAATTATAGACCCATCTCACTTCTTACATCCTTTTCAAAAGTAATTGAAAAACTGATATACAGGAGAGATTGCTGCAACATCTTGAGAATCACAAAATCTTATCAAATTTCCAGTTTGGCTTCAGGAAAAATACGTCAACAAATGATGCAATTTTCATACTAACAAATAGCATTCTTAATTCACTTGATAAAAAATTGCCATCAAGTGGAATATTTTGCGACCTCACTAAAGCACTTGACTGTGTTAATCCCAACATACTTATAGAAAAAATAAAGTTTTATGGAGTCTCAGGTACACCCAATAAACTAATAAGCTCATACCTTTCAAACAGACAAGTGCAGATCAAAGGAAAAACTACTTCATTCTACGCAGAACCAGGAAAAATCAAGCATGGGGTCCCCACAAGGATCAATATTAGGCCCCCTACTCTTCCTAGTTTATATAAATGAGCTCCCATGTGCCTTAACCCCAGACCCTACTCCAATTGTTATTTGCAGCTGATACTAGCATCTTATTCTCTGGAGACTCAGTAAATGATCTTAAAAAAAAAACAGGCACAACATTTACAGAGCTAAATCCATGGTTTACTGCAAACATATTAAATCTCAACCTAGATTAAGCATATCTTATGAATATCCTCACAAAGAACAGAAAAAAATATTAATTCATATGTTAGCAGTAACAGAGGCAAAATTAATGAAACTGCAGTGATTAAGTTTATTGGCTTAAAAATAGACAATTTCCTTAACTTGAAATCTTACACTACGTACATTTTACCAAAACTAAGTTAAGCCTGTTTTGCTCTGCGGGGTGTTGCAGAGGTCTTGAACAAAAATACAACAAAAATGGTATATTTTATATATTTTCATTCCATCAAGTGTTATGGTATAATTTTTTGGAGGTAGTTCCACCGACAGAAAAAAAAAGTGTTTCACATTGAAAGGAATAATCAATAGTAAAAAAAAGTCCGACTCATGTAGATCTCTTTTCAAGAGCTCATATATTTTAATATTTGCATGTGCACTGAAAAAAAATATTTTGTGGCGTCCACAAAAATATTCTGTTGGTATTCACCCTGCCAATTTTTTGTGTTTTGTGTTTAGTGCCCACTAAAAACTTATTTTGGGGCAGCTACAAAATTTCTTGTGTACACCACAAAAAAAAAAATCGGCAGGGTGAATACCAACAAAATAATTTTGTGGCCACCACAAAATATTTTTTTCAATGTAAGTACATGTTTTCAGTAAGCATGTGAGTACACATTTTCAAAAATTGTATTCATGTCCAAAAACAGTAATTTATTTTAGAAAAACGAGTACTTTCATAAGCATGACACTAGAATATATATATATTAAAAAAAAAAAAAACCCTTACACATGGCTTCAGTTAACTTAAAACTTGTCCAGAAAGGGCCAGCCTACCTTGGTAGCCAACTTTTCAATAAGTTATCACAACAACTTCAAGAAATTTGCTTCTCTAACATTAAACTTTTCAAAACAGCTGAAAGAATTTTTTACTAAACGTGCATTTTATAGTGTAGATGAGTATCTGAAGTACAAAAATTAAGAAATTACTGTATAACATGTCATTGTACGTATTTCTTGCTCCGGTTATATATATATATATATATGGTGTTTACTATGTCCAGTGTATAATATTTTATACTATAGTTTGACTTTTCCAAAATCTCTGTGCAGCCGTGTAGTGAAAAAGATCTTACGGACGCAACAAAACCTACAAAACAAAAAAAAGTTACCCCCCCCCCCCCCCCCGGGCGAGGAATCGTACCCCTGTCTCCCACGTGATAATCGGGGATACTAACCACTGTACTACCGAGGAAGTGAAAACACTACTTCCGCTCGCTGTTGTATCGAAATATATTTCGTATTTAAGATCAAGGCTTATATTTTGGAGCGAAAACTTTATGGGAGTTTCGATTTTTAATGTTATATTTGAATAATACGTACAAGAAATAATTAAGAATGCTATGCAACATTTGTATTTATGCTCAATGCATGGCGTAGATTTTGAAATTGTAACTTTTTAAATGAAAATTTCTAATGTGTTTTATAATCATTCAAATGCGTTAGTATAACTTTACGCGGGAAACGTGTTTTTCTCTCTTTTCCATAGGGTGCACATATGGAAGGGTTAATATTCATCTTATGCTGACATAACATCTTAAATTGAAAATCGCCTATTAACCTTTTTGAATAGTAGTTCTCTCACCATAATAAATCTTGTGAAGGTTGTTGGTAGTTGCCGGCAGTTAGTTTGAGGCGTTGACACTGCATGCTGTTACGTATATGGGTTTAGGGGCATAGCTGAAATGACAGTTAATGGTAGAGCCTTTATGGTAACTAGGGGGTTTATTATGGCTTGAGAAACAAGTATGACAACAAAACATTTACAGTTTGCATGACACTGAATGATTAAGCACGCGGGATAGCTATAATAATTGATATTCATTTAAGTTACAACTATGCTGGCACGTCTGGTTTTATAGTTATCTACTACGGACAGTTCCCACCTTAGTCTTGATGCCGGAGGCTGTGTCTAGCTGATCGGATGGTGGAGGACGGACGCACCCATGATGTGTTCTTCCCTGGCTACTGGTCGGATGTGGAGAAGACGTCGGGCCCTGCCTCACAGTGGCCTGTATCAATGCGTCGTTTAGACGTCCATGTCCCCAATCGCTGGCTAGTGGAGGGAGGATATTTTGCAAGCGTCTTTGCCATATGGTTGCTGCAATGAGTTATCGCAATTCCTGGCGTCCTGATTTTACTTTGAAGGTGTGAGGCCGGTTTCAGAGGATTTTCTCGGGGACACGGTATGTAAGTCGTATTGCAAGTTCACTTACTCAGGGGCAATGGGCAAAACTGTGATACCTACTTTCTTGTAGACTTTTATTTGTGTCGGACTTGTGTCGCGTATTGCGCTTGACACCTTGAGGACTACACTCGAGTGTAGTTAAGGTAAAACTTGTTTGAATATTTCATTCCAATTAAAAAACAAAACTGGTCCGGGTAAACTTACATCAATTCCCCATTTCATAAGGATTATAAATAGGAACTAATACAACATAAACAACTAACTCCGTAAATGAACAACAAATTTGTGTAGGTACAGTTACGGAAATCAACACGATGGGATGTAGTACAGTGATAAAGCCACGACGCCAATGATAATGTTTTACGTTTGGGCATGAGTTCGAAATTCCGTTCAACACTAATGTTTTATATAAAATATAACATACGGCTAATAACTGGTACAAAAACAAAAAGCGATATTTGGCAAACGGTTAGTAATTTTCGTCACAATTAAAAATAACACTCGTATTCTCGTGACTTCACATCATTTTCAAATAAATGAATTAATTTACATTAGTAAGCCATAATGAATTGGTGTAAAGGCCAACAATAATATAGTAATATAAAGATCTACTGGATAGTTTTTTTTATAGGCCGATGCAAGTTACTGACTTGTAGTAAATCTACAAATGGGGTTTTTATTTACTACTGTTATAGACTCATTTATGAGAAAGACTGGAGGGATGAAGGACGGGAATAATACGTAGTAGAATAAAGAAAGGAGAGTAATTAAATTAAGGTTCGGCCAGGGTAATTTACATTAACACTAATTGACCATCACAAACAGACAAGAATAATATGTGATCAGGCCAAGAGGAGACAAGGGATAAGGTAACAAGGCTAATTTAAAGAGATGGAAGTAGCAACATGGTTAAGGGACTCGCCAGGTCTCGCACCTGGACAAGCTGCTGCCGCTCCGTCTGCCTTCGAGTCGCCGACTGCGTCTTCTCCGGCCCTCGTAGCTCCGCCCACGCTTCTCACCCCACCACGTGTGCTTGTTATGGATTCTGATTGGTCCCCGCCGTGCCCTGTGGGCGGAGTCTCGTCGATGGGATGTCATGCTTACCAGTGAAACCACTGACTTGGCTGGACCCACATATTGTGTTGTCTTCGGCGCATTTTCTTGACTGTTTACAGGTTGCACTTCTGGTCGAGTGTTTGGCTTCCATGTTTTCTAAACTAACTGTGTCCTCGTTACTGCCGCTTCGCTTAGTCTCGACATCTTGTGAAACGGGTGCACGGCGGGGCATTCATAACACTGCGAACAACATGCTTTGTACCCACCGAGGGTGTTAATGCTGGTACGCGAACTGCTATCGTGTAATGTGAACCTTCCATGGTGGTTCATATAGCGGCTGGTATACCGGCTCTTGCACCAAAGCTTGTAGAAGCTTGTACGAGAACCAAGTACGGTTGCAGGTATCGTGCAATATCGGCCTAAGGTCTTCAGCCAACAGGTTCTCAGGGAAAAAAAAACAAAAGTAATAAATTATTTCAGTGTTTATTTGGAGGTAGTATTTGAGTAGGAAACTCTCGTTTTTTATTATTCTTTAAACACGAAAATTATGTCCGAACTATATAATTTACTTAATAAATCAATACTTCTCCAAAATGAAACTGATTCAGAGTCGTGCGAGACTCGTTGAACATAAGGCGAGTAGAGTCGCTATGAACCATAGATTTTATGTACACCTTCTGTGCAGACTCTCTGACGAACCGTGCTGAGGTTTATTCTGCTCGGGTTGGGAAGCTCAGTGTTAATAGTTGGGCAAATAAAGATTGTCGCCGTCAAGGTCACGTAGCACTAATGTTGCACGTGTACAAATGTTTTCTCCTTTTTGTATATAAACAAATTGTACAATTGCAAGTTTCATAAAAAATTTTACTGTAAAATCTTTCGATTAATATATTGTGTAAAATATAGAATAAACTAATTTTCACCCATATCTATACTAATAAATAAAACAGAAGTGCCTGTCTGTGATTTTCGAATTTTTACACTTTTAATTATACTTTCATATAGTATAATTGATAACTAAGCCATATCTAATGTTAATTTTTTTCGTGTCTGTCTGTCGGTCTGTCTGTCCAAACGGATTTAACTCAAAAACCACTTAACATATTGACATAAAATTTACACAGTATATAGATAATAATCTCAGGACCAACTTAGTCTTTGTTTCATCGAGATACCTCAAACGGTTCCGGAAAAAATGATGATCAGGGATGTAAATAGGTACTGTATTAAGCTTTTCTTAGGATTACTGCGTAAAAAAAACATTGTTAAATTTTTTTTGTCATTTCTCCTTTCTTTTATGTCTATGGTCTAACCTTTCCTTCCAAAAAGCCGTAGTGGCTCTGTGGCTAGAGTTATTCCTAGTGGGACCGCAGTGACCCAGTGAATAGATATATATCAAGTGAGGCCGCAGTAGCTCACTTGCTAGAGCATCCAATAAGGGGGCCGCAGTAGCTCACTTGCTAGAGCATCCAATAAGGGAGCCGCAGTAGCTCACTTGCTAGAGCATCCAATAAGGGGGCCGCAGTAGCTCACTTGCTAGAGCACCCAATAAGGGGGCCGCAGTAGCTCACTTGCTAGAGCACCCAATAAGGGGGCCGCAGTAGCTCAGTGGCTAGAGCATCCAATAAGGGGGTCGCAGTAGCTCACTTGCTAGAGCATCCAATAAGGGGGTCGCAGTAGCTCACTTGCTAGAGCATCCAATAAGGGGGCCGCAGTAGCTCAGTGACTAGAGACCCAATAGTGGGGCCGCAGTAGCTCAGTGGGTAAAGAACCCCAAAAAAAGTGGCTTGATGAATTCGAAGTCCTAAATATCATGCTAACATAAAGCATGCGCGAAGCAATGGCAGGGTGTATTTTAATAACTCCATTAAACCTGAAAGAAGAAATATTAGTATTTTGAACATAAAACCTTAATGAAACTACTGTGGGGTTTATTTTAATAACTTAAAAAAAAAATAATGGGAACGAAGTTGCCCGGGTCAGCTAGTTATTTATAAACCCAATATTACACACGTCATACATGGGATAATCTTTCAAAGGTTTGATTTAAAAAAAAAAAGTGCGAAGAAACCTCAAGCAGATTACAAGACTGGCCTTAGCGAGCAATACCGCAGATGATCCTGGCAGTTCTTGGTCTTGGAAGTTCCTTCAGATTCGTGGAGCACGTTCCTCTCCGAGGCAGAAAGGAAAATAAAAAGAGAGGTAATTACTAGGTGGTTTGCCGCCAGGACGTCGTCGCTGTGTCTCGGGAGTGAATGTTCTCCATCTTTCCTTCCTCCTACTCCCCCCCTCCCCCTTACCAATGTGTCTTGCACCACACGGCTCGCGCAAATAAAACACAGCGACCGGGATAATTAATTCTTGAAACTAACTGCGGCTCGGCGTGGCGGAGCGCAGAGACAGGAAGAAAACGTCCCCTGCTTATCGCCGTCGCTCTAAAAGCTTTTCTTGTGCGCGCGCGACGTTGAACTGACACGCGTGCAGTCTTTCGCACGAGTCCCTCCGAGTAAATACACGTCGGGTACCCCGTGAGCCGTCTGTTCGCGACGCTGAAGACGTGGACGCATTGTCCTTTGAGGAGTCTGCACGTATATACTAGCGGTTACGTTTGTATGGAAATGTGTTTGCTCTCGAAGACAATGCTCACACGTTTGTAGTTTTACTATTTCACTAGACTCTATTGGAATCTAAGTAAAAAGTGACAACCAGTTAACAATTCGATTTTTTAAATAATTTTTTCAAACGAACACGATGGATTGAAAAACTAGTTACTTCTATCGTGAAACATTGATTAGTGCACAGCCAACGCGTGATTTCATTGGTCAACGGCCAACCAATAATAAATATTGCAGAGTACAGTAGGAGTGTCCGGTGTAGCCAGGACCAATAGGACAATGGTAAGCGGAAATATGGAGACCAACCAAAGTGATGTTGCTGTAGTGTAGAGTATAGGCAGCTCACTACAAACTTGTCTCAGTGCTAGTACATTTGTGTCGACCTCAAAGTGTTAGTAGATACGTGCAAAATCCACGTTATCGTTCGGCGACAGGATAGACTCTGCTGTATTATAAAATAAGTGAACACAGTCTGTGGTTTCATTGGCTGCTGCACCTTAATCAACGTCACCTACCTGCTTGATCTCCTCCAAAGAGATATGCCACTCCACCACTGACCTCATATTATTGGATCTAGAATTATCTCAGGCATGCTAGACACATTTGTGGCCAATGGCTGGAGTTGATCAACGCACAGTAACTTGGAGCTAATGTGTCCTTAATAGAGACCTAAAAAATTCGCGACCTGCAGGCTAGACTCCACAGTCTTACGTACAAATATGCTGATGCAAATTGCACATTGGTTGCTTGCTGTCACAGTGGAAGGCGACGATTGGGCCATCGATCTCCAGGTGTCAAACACCGTGTGGACCAATGGCTAATGCTGTATAAACCCGCGTGTTTTGAATTGTTGTCCCAAAATGAATCCGCGAATTCCTCAGGTCTCGAGATAACGCGAATGTTTCATGTCTCTAACTATTAGTGGTGGTGACTCAAAATAGCAGAGTGACGTCCAGTATAGGCTGTTCACGGCAAAGTGAGAACTTTCTGAGGCAGTTTCATCAGACATAATAACCAGCAAAGACATTTCATTGTAGCCTTGAACTTTAGGTTTTGGTTATGGCGAGATCCTACACTGTGTTTATTGCTCACGTAGCAGTGTTTACATCTGGTGGCGGAAGGATATAAATTGGCTGAAAGAATAAAAAGTAACCCAGTGCTTCAAAAGTGCTCACTTTACCGTGAACAGTCTGTACAGGCACTGCACCCGACTATAGAACGCCCAGGACATATTAAATAATACTACATACACTAACTAAATTCTCAGAGAAGTATGATCTATATTGCATATGAAAGTAGAATACATATATTTTACAACAATGCAAATATTTTTTTTTTTTTACATTTTTCTAATTTAAACTTTTTAAAAATTAATTAATTAGAGTTTTCGTGGGGGGAAAAAACGTGTCTCAAATAAACTGAATCACGGTTGAAGAGCCGCCAGATAGACTGGAAACTTAATAGTAAGTATATTATGTCTTCTAATAATAACGCGAATTTCGCAGGTTTTAAACAAAGAGTACGGACTGGAAAATTTCGCAAATTTATTGCAGGGACGAGCTGGACTTTAAACACATGGATATTTCTTCTATGTTTGCAATTGGATCACAGTTTATTATGCACGGCCAGGTGAGCTCTGAACCAATAACAGACCTGCAAGGAAACAAGCACCGAATCCCGTGACACCTGGTCTGATGTAGGATTGGCTACACACTGGAGCAGTAGCCAATGAACAGGAAGCCGAGGCACGAATATGCGTAGTACCGTGGTGTATAGCATACTGGTTATTTAACACATCGAGTAAGGCACAAACGTACTAGCACTGATGGACAAGTCTGAAGTGAGCTGCCTATATTGTACACTACAGTAGTATCATTGCTGTATTTCCACTTACCAGTGTCCTATTTATCCTGGCTACACCTTACACGCCTGCTGTACTCCGCGACGTTTATTATTGGCTGACCGTTAACCAATGAAGTCACGCGTTGGCTGTGTGCCAATTAATGTATCGCGATAGAAGTAACAAGTCTTACAAGCCATCGCGTGCATTTGAAAAATTATTAAAAAGAACAGTTTTATTCTTACAAACTGAAATTTTGACTAGTTGCAATTTCTTACTTAGATTCCGATAAAGTCTAGCGAAATAGTAAAACTATAAAAGTGTGAGCTTTGTCTTTAAGGGTATTTATGTACCTGCGCGTCCAAGGTCAAGAAGCGAGGGAGCGATACGGGCGACACTATAACGCACGGCTAGTGCCTCATCGCTCCTAAGCGCAAGGCGAGCAGTGTTTCCGTCCTAACGCTCTACTGTGTAAACTGGATCTGTAACTGTGGGGTTTTATTACACGCGGTGAAAGTACACAGATCAAACTACCTGCGTATAATCGTACTTTTCTCTTGCGGCTTAAAGAAACTTCATAGGCGAGCTTAAAAAATGCGATATTTGACCACTTTCGCGATTTCTTTTTTCGTCATTAATACACTTAATATGATAAAAGTAAAAATATAGCGATATAGACCATAGTTTTTTTCTTTCATCCTTTCTGGCGAAATTTCGTATTTCCAGAACATTTATTTACCGAGACACGCGTTTAGGCGCAGACAACGATTTCACATAAAACGTTTCAGTACATAGGAGCCTTAAGAGCAAATAAATTTTCATATCAACGTAGCCCCAAGTACTGTATATAGCTACGTGTATACTTCTCAAAGGGTTAAAACACGAAATTTTCCTGTCCCTAGCAATGAGTGGAGAAGGATGAGCTTTTTGTTTGCTAAAAGGGGGAAGGGGGAGTAGGAGGCCACTTTCTCCTTCCAGCAGATTGCCTCAGGGTGCCCGGCGCTCGGCTGCGTAATGCGGGACTCATCTCTACCGCCGGCGACCCGGCGCACAGAGAAAAAAAAAAGTCCCTGCTCACGAGGTCAGCGAACCTCACTGGACCGCATGGCGAGTCGTTCCGCTTTTCCTTTTCGCCGCATCACGAGCCACATACTCGGCGGCTCTTCGCACGTTTCTGCAATTCGCTATAGTTAAAGAGACCTGCAAAATTCGAAGTTATTATTTCAGGACTTGTTAAACTAAAAGCACTTCTTCTTTGTAATACGTTTTGTCGTTGGTAGGGTAGGGGATAGGAAGATTTCGCCAGTTCAGTGACCTGTGGGTTAGACTCCACGATCCTGTGTACACTCGAGCCTCATATGTTTGTTCATTGGCTGCTGCTCCAGAGAGAAGCCAGTGTTACTTCACACCTGACAGTATCGCACTCACCACTTGTTTCCTTGCACGTCTGCTATTGGTTCAGTGTTGACCAGGGCGTGTCTAATGAACTGCGATCCAATTGCAAAGCTGACTTCGGTGTGCACATGTTGGACGTCTATCTTGTCCTGAAATGAAGTCGCGAAATTTCCCTATCCCTTGTCATTGGTACAGGCATGCAAAATTCGCGTTATTACTTGACGTCAGGCTGAAATTCACAGTACTGTATATAACTGAGGCGGCGTCGTTTCTCCGTTGGCTACTGCGTATATGTGAAGCCACGCCCTTTCTGACTGAACTGCTCGTGATTGGCGCGCACAGTTGTGATGTGTTTATTTACTGGCGCAGAATTACCCAGGGCGTGTCAGATATAGTGTGGTCCAATGACAAACGTCTTGCAAAGGTACACGAGTTTAAAGTCTAACGTGTCCCCAAATAACAGCGCGGATTTTGCTTCTCTCTAACTATAGTTAGAGTCCTGCAAAATTCGCGTTATTAGTTGAGGACAAAAACTCAAAACACTTTTCCTTTGCAATACTTTTGTCATTGGACCAGTCTTTATTGTACACGCCCCTGTTAACTCTGCGCAAATAAACGTGTGCCCCAATCACGTGCAGTTTACTCAGAAATGGAGTGACTTAACGTCAAGGCAGCAACCAAGGAGAAACGACGCCGGCCCGAGTATATACAGTAGGTACTGTGAATTTTAGCTCGGCGTAAAAAATTTACGCGAATTTGGAGGTCTCTAGCTGTAGTCTATTCGCGGTTTCTCAACACTTTTTTGAATTACTTTGAAAAATCATCCTATGTATGACGTGTTAGTTATTTCCTGAATGTGTCATGCATCACAAGTGTTTGTTACTTCAGCACTCTAAATGGGAATCAGTTTTTTTTTCTGAATGTCAGTTGAAACTGCTCCATCCGGAATCAGTACAAAAAGAAAACTACAAATCTCTTCAGTTAAATTAAGTCCACTAATACACACAGTAGAAAATCTGTTATTTATAGTCGATTAATAAAATGCACAAAGATTGAAAACCGTGAACTACGATTTGAAATAAATTAGGTATACGATAATTTTGTCGCAAAACAAAATTATTACATGTACGCACGAGGAAATTTTGGAAGTGGTTGGTATCGAACCACCACCTCAAAACGCAACACTTTTTTTTTTTTTTGCTGATGATTTTTACAAACTCTGCTACTTTGCCACCGAGAGAAACGGACTCACATTTGCGTTGTAACATAAACTTACATTTGTCCGTTGCATTGTAAAATGGCGGATAGTAGTGGACATCGATAACCTCGTACATTGGAACGCATATATTTATCTTTTAAAGCACAGAATCCGAACTAAACTAAAGCTAAATTGACTTGCAAACTTTGCAAATATATGTACTTGCACAGAAAATCTATATATTTCAACAAGTACTTACACGTCACGAAACTTACAGCAATATTTGACTTTACATCTTGTGGTTCAGTAGCCATAATACGAGCACACATTTGGCTGTGGTAAAGTAGGACAGTGGATATGACTGATCATGAAAGCTTCAGCATGCTTTGCTTTATGGGTGGAGGTTCGAGCCCAACCACCTCCAAAAACGTTTTTGCGCAGACATTACTCGTGTTCTGCGATAAAATAAATCTTACCTAACTTACATCACGTAGGAATGCTCTGTGCTTATTTATTAATAACGACTATAAATAAGTAGTTTTCTACTGCTTGAATTAGTAGATTTCTTTTAACTGATGAATTAGTGATATTTTTTTCTACAGATTCCGGAAGAAGCAGTTTCAAATGACAATCAGTAATAAATAACTGATTCCGATTTAGTGTGTGTTAACATAAAAGTATCTTATTTTTCATTAAATTGAATTTTTACCTGTGTATTTGATTTATAAATGGTAATATTTCATTTATAGTTAACATGAATAAAAACAGTGATAAAACCTGTGTATTGGTTGCGCCTAGTAAGAAATAGTACTCATGCGAAATATCATTACAACTGAGTGCGCACGAATTCGATGCGTTTTTCTATGGTGTAATTTCCTAGACTTAGGTAAGCTTTGCTTGCACGAGGTGGAGGAATATCCTGCAAGTAGAACTTCAGCAGAGCTTCAGAAAAGTTTAAAAACCGCGGATGTATTATAACACGTATTTCTGCATGTCTGAGACATGGAAGCTCGAAATACCCTGTCACACTGTCAGATTTTTCCATCTAACTGCTTCCAGTAAGTTCGTTCAAATAAAGTTGGGCGGTTATGACGTCATCGAGACGTCATAAACGCCACTATATTTCCCTGGAAAAGCTGGATGGCTTAAGGTTCCATCAAACATTTGAAGATTGTGCAGGTTACAAAATTTCTTTGATGTTTGATGGTCTTAGCCAATCATAACCGTGCACAACAAAAATGCACGTCAAGAAACTTTAAAATAACGCACATTTGAAGGAAACGAAGTAAATTATGAAGATAGTTAATTTATGTAGTGAGCTGTCTGGCCATTAATGCTACTTTAAGTGAATATTACACATAATATCTATTACAAACTCAGAAGCATTAAATTTCATTGTGCAGAAAACATTTATGCAAATTTAAATTTAGTATATAACCGAAAATTAATTACAACTTTCCATACATTTCATCCTGTAATGGACTGCGTGGAAAAACAAAATCAATATCTCTCTAAGGAATTTTTAAAATACTAACACAAATTATATTCTCCCAGTAATAAAAAATAAAAAAATGATAGTGTGATACATTTTCAAACACACTATAGATTATTTGATACGATTTGTTGGAAGCAAAAATTGCATGGCCGTATTTTGTCTTCAAATATAGTTGAAGGCAAAAATTTTGCAGTGTGACAGTGGGTTAATGGATACCTATACATATATTCGTAAATTTAACACTTTGAGGTCGGGGCACTTTTACCAGCTTTAAAGACAAGCTAGACGTTAGTCACCTATATCCATACTGCTGCAGGGACACCGTGTTATATTGATCCCTATTGTCACTTAGCGCCATTCTACTGGTCAAAACGACGCCAGTCTTTCCTTATTGGCCGGCTGCCAACCAATGGAGTGCCGAGTTTACCGTTTTCCAACCAAATGTTATTTCGTATGTAACAGGATGTACATCCCATCGCGTTGATTTCCGTAACTGTACTAAAATTTGTCGTTCATTTACGGAGTTCGTTGTTGACGTTGTATTAGTACATATTTAAAATCCTTATGAAATGTGATGCAAGTTTACCCGCAACTAGTTTTTTTTATGTGGAATGAAATATTCAAACAAGTTTTGCCCGCAATATATTCGAGTATAGTCCTGGAACCCTTGAACTTTAGGGTAGTTGTATTTTAGGGGAGGGTTGATAACCGCTTATTATTTCGTAATTCAAATGGGTAAAATAAAATAACGATAGAAAATATTCGAAACACTTTAATATTAAATAAATTATTTACTAGTATAAATTTTTTACAAGTATACAAATGTTGTATGTCATAATTTACTTTAATAACAGAGCAACAGAACTAGCTTCACGTGCTTTGCGGGCAGACAGTCTTTGGAACGGAGAATAAGGGTGGAGTTCGCAAGGGCGTGCTGCAGTGTTGCCAGTCGCAACAAGTGAGTGGAGTGAGTGAAGAGATTGGGGCGGCTCTTAACATCGTTGTCTTGAGAGCCGATGAGGGTGAAGCGAGGTGAGTATGAAGCAGCGCCGGAATGAAGGGGCGGGGGAAACGGGAGATCCCGGAGAAAACCCGCAGACCAGCGATTTCCGCGGGCGAAAATCCGCCGGAAACCGAACCTGGCTCGCCTTGGTGCTAGGCGAGTAGTCTTGACACTGCATCACCGCGGCCCCTACTGACAGTTAACACCTTGACGACTACACTCGAGTGTAGTTCGGGTAAAACTTGCTTGAACATTTCATTCCACTTTAAAAAAACCAAACTAGCTCGGGTATACTCACATGAGTACCTAGGGTCACCTGTTCTTCGCGAAAAGATTTACGCCAAGGCTAGACTCCAATCTGGCATGTGTGCAGTCTTCCTTTGGTTATTGGCCTTGTGTCTTTGTCGGGGTACAGTTCCTTACATGACTGGGCCAATCAGAACTAAGTAATTCCGACACTGAGTGTCCGTGATCCGCGAGAAGACACCTGCAAAGTGTGACTTCCAATCACGAAAGTGGGATCTGAGTTCTAGTGTTTCGGAGTATAAGGAGTCCTGAAATTTTCCCGCGTAAAACAGGTGGCCCTATGAATTCCCTATTTCATAAGTAGAGACCTAAAAAATTCGCTAATTCTATGACATGAAGGCTAGACTCTATAGTCTTATGTGCAAATATTCCGATATAAACTGTGTATTGGCTGTCTGCTGTCACGGTGGAAGGCGACGATTCGGCCACCTTTCTCCAGAAGGTGTCAAAAACCGCGTGGACCAATGACAAACATTATATAAACCCACGTATTTTGAATTCTAGCTTATCCCAAAGGGAATCCCGTGAATTCTTCAGGTCTCTGTTCATAATGTTTTCAAATATGTACTAATACAACATAAACAACGATTTTCCTAAATGATCGCTATATTTCTGTACAGTTACGGAAATAAACATGAGGGACTGTAGATTACGTTACATACGAAGCACATATGGTACGGAAAGACTGGTGTCGTTTTGACCAGTAGAATGGTGCTAAGTGGCAATAAGGACCAATAATATAACGCGGTGTCCCTGCAGCGTTATGGTTATAGGTCACTAACGTCTAGCTTGTATTTAAAGCTGGCAAAAGTGTGCCGAACTCAAAGTGTTAAGCAATCTCCAAAGGACTGAAATTCTCATCAAGGATGCTCCCATTATATCCGGGTAGTTTTATGTTTCAAAAGCGGCTCTAATCTGAAGAGGCCTTGTTGTTGCGACGCGTAAGAGAAAGTTGTCTTTATTGCAGTAAAATAGCGCCTCTGTCTTACGAAAAGCGTTAGGAAAGACCAGCTCGGTGCACGCTCTGTTTCGATTACTACGTCGAGGCAAGAGTCGTTATTGCGCTGTGTCACCGGAGTCAGCAACCAGACTTTCAACACTTGGCGAAATCGTGTTTACGAAAATACAGTTATCGCTGGCAACATGCTCGATGCGAACCGTATGCTTGTGTGCGCGCCCCCTGTGAAGACCTGAGCATTTCATTTGCTGTTGCTTGTTGCTTACGGCATACGCGTTTGGCTGTAGTAACCAAATGTCTGTGCCCATAACCGGATTTTCGCATGTGGGAATCGAGCCGGGCGATGCCGCTGGTCGGCGGGTTCTCTCGGGGATCTCCCGTTTCCCCCCCACCCTTTCATTCCGACGCTGCTCCATATTTGACTCAATCACCCTCATCGGCTCTCAAGACCTCGCTGTTAATAGCCGCCCAAATCTCTTCACTCTTCACTCACTCTGTGCCCATAGAGCTCGTTTAGACTGTTAACCATCTAAGAAGGCACAAATTTACAGGCACCGAAGATAAGGTTGACGTGAGCTGTCTATATTCTCCAATACAGCAATATCAATTGTGTTGGTGAATGTGTTTCTACTTACCATCATCCTGTTGGACCTCGCTACACCGAAATTCGCTTACTGTACTATGCGACGTTTTTATTGGCTAGCTGTTGGTCAATGTAGTCGCGTGTTGCCTGTGTACCAATTAATGCATCACGACAGAGGTAACACGTTTTACAATCTGTCGTGTTCAATTGAGAAATTATTTTTAATCGCAGTTTTATTTTTAGGAACTGAAACGTTGACTAGTCATAAATTTCCACTTAGATTCTAATCAAGTTCAGGGAAACAGTAAAACAATAAAAGTGATAGTTTTGTCTCCAAAATAAAAAATAAATTACACATAAACGTGTCCCCAAATATATACTTGTTCACTCCTCAGAGAATTCATATATAAGAACAGCAATCATATTAGCTGTTGGTAACATCTAAATAGTTTACTGTTAACGTAGATAGTAAATGCAACCGAACTGTATGTTGTGTGTCTGTGATTGCATCTGCATTCCTTATGAATAATAGACATTTTCTTTAGCAGAACTAATTTATCAATATTTGAATGTTTTCGCAACAAATGCAACTGTAACAAACAAACCGAAGGTTTTGTTACTGGTACAAAAGTTTGTTTGCTGCTATAAGCTTTTCACGGTTAAATGAGCACTTTTGAAAACCCTGATTAAGATCTACTTGTGTACACGGTGTTTATTCCCCCGCCTTATGTAAAATTAACATTGCCATGGGCCTCATCACTTTATTCATGCGTCGGACAAGTGAAACTGTGGAATTATTAGAAACATAAATATTTTACAAATCTGCTCATGTTTAACAATTCGATACATTAAAAAAAAAAAAAAAAAAAACTGAAAGCGGGAGGAATTATTTAAGTTACCAAAAATACTTAATTTAAAACTTTTTTGTGGAGATTAGATATGGGACTACTTTCCAATCATCATTACCAACTTTACTGGACGCATGTCACTCAATGCGTCCGTTAAATTATATGCTGGTAGGGACAGTGACATTTTTCTAAGGTTGATTTGAAAAGTGCTCACTTTATCGTGAACAGCCTATACCATCGAAACCAGTTTACAGAACCGTTAAGTAGTTACTTGTATGCTGATTTGTTTTTTCAGCTGATAATTAACAAGATCTATCAATGGACAGTTTCTAATGGCCCGCTCTTTTCAAGGGTGTGCGTGTTTTCACGTCGAATTGTAAAAGGCTCCTAACAGAATAAAGAGTGTTTATCAGTTTATGAAGCCCCGTCACATATTTTATGGCCGAACGCTGTTTTGCTTCCCCTTTTAATGTTCCCTGACAGGCAGATTTCTCATCCTACGCTTCTTGTTTACCAGACTTCAGAGTAATTTTTTATTTATTTGAGCATATGAGATTTTAAAAGCGAGGAACTTAAGGCACACGGACAACTTTTTGAAAGTGGGGATGACGTGGGACCTGCGAAATTCGGTTTTTTTTTTTTTTTCTTTTCTTTTTTTTTTTTTTTTTTTTTCGATCCAGGCTGAACTCCAACATATTGTTTGCTAGTTTGACTTCTGCGATTGGTCGACAACTTTATAGCTAGAGACCTGAAGAATTCGTGTATTCACTTTGGGGCGAGCTAGAATTCAAAACACGCGTGATTATATAACGTTAGCAATTGGTCCACACGGTTTTTGACACCTTCTGGATAAAGGTGACCTAATCGTCACCTTCCACTGTGACAGCAGACAACCAATGGGCAGTTGATATTGTCATATTTGTTCATAAGACTGTAGAGTCTAGCCTGCAGGTCATTGAATTCACGAATTTTTCAGGTCTCTAGTGATAATAAAAACGCAGGGAAATACAGGCCCAATTATGGACTTACACAGTGGCAGATAGGCTTTAACGAGCAGTTTATATATGCCTGAGTGTACAAAATAACGTGAAGACTAGCCAAAAAGTCGCTGAACTCGATATCTTTTCCGCCCACTGACATCATCCTCACCAGTGTCACATATTCCGAGAATGTCGCAATAATTCCTCTAGTGAAAGGACGTCATTCCATTAGCTGATAGTTTCAAACCGCCAAGTTCATTTGCGAAGTTATAAAAAAAAAAAATTAAGTATTTTGTTTCCGAAATTCTTGTTGGTGAATGAGATTGTCCATGCAAAATCATGGCAGAAAATTATGAAAACAATTAAATACATTCCTGGGAATTTTTTTCTTCGAGGGTCGAGATAGTTCCAGAAGTGCTTCGTTCGAGCTACAGTCGGGCTGAGTTCTCAAAGTGTTACAAGTACGATGTTTAAATTTTCGTTCAGTTAATGTTTCTAATTGAGTTCCTGTTGGTTTTGTGCACGTGAGAGCGAGAACGGGGACTAAACGTTACTAATAATTTCACAGTTTCAATTGATCGAGGTATGAATAAGCGTTAACCCATTCGAAGCCCATTGCATAAAGACTGTTCATGATTAAGTGAGCACTTCTGAAATTAACCTTAGGAAAAAGTCACTGCTCCCACCTGCATATATATTAATGTGCTCACTGAAAGACATGCGTTCAGTAAAACGGGTATCGTTGGAGGGAAAGCAGTTCCGTATTTTAACGTCGAATAAAAAGTGTTAGGCAACCATTTGTTATAACATAAATTATTTATTTCTCTTTCTTTTTTTTTTCCATGCAGCCAAGTGTAAAAATGAGCAGATTTGTAAAATATTTACTTTTATAATAATTTCACAGTTTCACTCGACCTACGCATGAACAAAGTGGTAAGGCCCATGGCAGGGGTTAATTTTACATAAGGCGGAAGAGTACACAACGGGCATACAAGTAGATCTTAAGCAGGGCTATCAAAAGCGCTCATTTTACCGTGAACTGACTATTTAATTGTGTAAAGGCTATTCGCACTAAAATGAACCCTTTTTAAAGTCCTCCTTAAGATCTACCTGTATGCACGTTGTGTATTCGTTCGCCTTATATAAGATTAAAATTGCCATGGGCCTCATCACGTTATTCATGCGTCGGTCTAGCGAAACTGTGAAATTATTAGAGAAGTAAGCATTTTATAAATCTGCTAATTTTTTTAACACTAAGGCGTTTAAAAGACGGAAAGCATAATAAACAATTTAAATCATCACAAATGGTTACCTAACACTTTTGACTCGGCGTAAACATATGGAACTACTTTCCCATCCTTCGTTGCCAACTTTACCGGGTTCATGTCACTCAGTGCACCCGTTAAAATATAATCAGGCAGGGGGCAGTGACATTTTTCTAAGGTTGATTTCAAAAGTGCTCACTTTATCGTGAACAGCCTCTACATAAAGCGCAGGACGGTTATTTTTTATCGGTTCTGTACACGGCAAGGCTGAATGCTTGAAGATCTTCCCTGCGGGTAAGTGATTAAAAAACTGTGCTATTATTCTAGGTAATGATTAGGGATAGGAACATTACGCGAGTTGATTTTAGGACAAGATAAACGTCAAACACGTGCACATTGAAGTCAGCTTTGCATTTGGATCGCAGTTCACTAGACACGTCCTGGACGACTCTGAGCCAATAGCAGACTTGCAAGGAAACAAGTAGCGAATCCCATGCTGCCAGGTACGAAGTAACTCTGGGCGCACTATGGGGCAGCAGCCAAAGAACAAACATCTGAGGTTCGAGTGTACACGTGAATGTGGAGTGCGGCTTACAGGTCATTGAACTCGCGAATTTCTCCTATCCTTAGTAATAATATTTTCGCATGTGTATGACCGACCGCAAAGACAACACCAGCGAAATTCGCGTTATTTTTGTAGCCGCGACCAAACTACCTGATGTTACATGCTCGTTTGACTTCTTCCGCTGTCTGACAACTAGTGCAACGAACTAGTCTTCTGTGAACCGTTCACACAGGTTGCTGACGTGGTATGGTTACCAGTATCCAATGAAATCACGAGTTGCACTCTTGGCTGTTGTAGGTAGGGCCGTGCATGTTTCGCGGAAAGATTTGTGCTCGTGATGTATTTCAACATCCAAACGTCCAACACCACAACTTCCTTTGGTAATTGGCTGGGTGTCTACGTGAGAAGACAAGGTCTTATTCAACTGAGCCGATCAGAATAAAGTACACCGATACTGAACGGGCATGACTCGCGACCAGAAACTTGTGACATTTAAAAAAAAATCACCAAACCACGTGAGTACATATGAAGTAAAGTGTTTTGGAGTACAACTGGTCTTGAAATATTTTCGTGAAAAACTCGCTCCCCTTGTTACAGGGCATTGAAGTGTAGCTCGTCGTGTCCGTCGAAGTACAGCACGAATCAAAAATATCTCATTTGCAACACTTGAAAACTCACATTAAAGAGGATCTGAAATGTTTAACACATTGAGGTCTGCACACATTTCCTGGAACTTAAGACAGATTAGAAGTGAGTCACCTATGTCCAATACTACAAGAACACCGGTTCTGTTGATGTCTGTGTCAGAACTCACCATCGTCCTATTGGTCCGTACCACATCGGACCCCACTCTGTACTTTACAGCATTCATTATTGGCCGGTCATCAACCAATGGAGGGTACAGCTAATATTGACCCAATCAAATGTCCTTTATCGTACAAAAGGATTTACAATCAATCATGTCCCTTTGAGTGGCTATAGAAAAAAAAAAAAATTCTATCGTTAGCAATATCATTGTTACTGCGCTGTCGTGTTCTTTGTGAGGTCATGTTAAACACTAGCCGAACAAAGACTGCACGTGAGTTTTGTTCAAAACAACAAAGATATTTTCAAATTAGTTTTGCTCGAGTTACACTCGAGCGTAGTCTACAAACGGTTAACCCTTTGAGAAGTATGCACGTATATACTCGGGGCTACGTTTATATGGTAATTTATTTGCCTTCTAAGACAAAATTCATACTTTTATAGTTTTAGAGTGTCGCTGGACTTTATTGGAATCTACGTAAAAAATGACAACTAGCCAAATTTTCAATTGATAATAATAACAAGGGTTTATTGATAAGTTCTTCATTGAACATGATGGACTTTAAAACCTGTTACAGCTGTCGTGGCACGTTATTTGGTACACAGTCAACACGCGACTCCATTGGCCGACGAGCAGCCAATAATAAACGTTGCAGAGTACATTAGGCTTGTCCGGCGTAGCCAGGACCGATAGGAGGAAGGTAAGTGGAAACGCAGATTCCAACACAAGAGATATTACTGTAGAGGCGAATATAGTCAGCTCACGTCAACCTTGTCTTCAGTACCAGATAAATTGTGCTTTCCTAAATGGTTAATTTTACACGTGGAGAAAGGATACAAATTGAGCAAGAAATTAGATCCCACGCTGGGCTATTCCAAAAGTACCGAGCGAAACAAGCGGTTGGCTCCCATAGAGGATGCTCGTATGACGCTCACCGGACATGTTAGGTTCTCCGGTGGATGGTTCTCCCCCCCCCCCCCTTTTTTCTCTCTCACTCTCTGGCTGTGTGTGTGTTGTTGCAGCGGGCAGGAAGCGCGCGGCTGCTGCAACAACGGGAGATGTGTCCTTGAGCTGCGTCCGTCCGCGATGCGGCCCTGCGCGCCGCACAGCCTCCGCATCTGCGGCTGCAGCATCCGCGCGAACCACTGCTGTGCCGATGCGGCGGTCATAGTCAACTCCCAAAATACTTCTCTCTCTCTCTCGAAGCCCTGCTAAAGTTCTACCTCCAGGATATTCCCCCGCCTAATGCCAACAAAGCTTAACACTTTGTAGACTATGCTCGGGTGTAGCTCGAGCGAAGCTAATTTGAAAAATTTCCTTGTTGTTCAGAACCAAACTCGCATGGATGTGCAGTCTTTATTCGGCTAGAGTTTAAAATGACCTCACAGGAACACTATAGCCCAATAACAATGATATTGCTAACAATAGAATTTCGTTTTTATAGTCACTCAAATCGAGATGATTGATTGCAAATCCTTTTATACTATAAAGGACATTTGATTGGTTCAATATCAGCTCGGCTCTCCATTGGTTGATGACCGGCCAATAATGAACGCAGTAAAGTACAGGGTAGTGTCCGGTGTGGTATGGACCAATGGGGCGATGGCGAGTTCTAACACAGACACCAACAGAACCGGTGTTCTTGCAATAGTGGATATAGGTGACTCACATCTAATATGTCTTAAATGCCAGTAAATGTGTGCAGACCTCAATGTGTTAACTACGTAGAGAAAATTACACCAAAGGCTCAGTCCAATAATATGTTGCATGAGAAATATTTATTACTAATCATTACCAACACACATATTTCCTCCAAGTTTTTATTCATATTAATTATAAGTGAATATTATAATTTATAGATAAAATATGTCAGATTTCAATTGAACCAAAAATATGGTAATTTTTATGTTAACATACATATAAAACGCTTGTAATACATGGCGAATTTAACCCTTAGAGGTTTATGGACGTATATACTCGGGTCTACGTTTATATGGAAATTTATTTTCTTTTATAAGACAAAGCTCATACTTCTATAGTTTTACTATTTCGTTAGATTTTATCGGAATCCAAGTAAAAGATGACATCTAGTCAACATTTCCGTTTGTAAAAATAAAACTGTCCTTTAAAATAATTTTTCAAAAGAAACCCGATGGATTGTAAAACTTGTTACTGCTATCGCGATACATCAATTGGCACACAGCAAACGCGTGACTTCATTGGTCGACGGCCAGCCAATAATAAACGCCGCAGAGTACAGTAGGGAGTGTCCGGTGCCTAAAGATTCCAGTGTTCACCTACTTGCGTCGCTACAATCTTGCCAGTGTCGTGTTATTGCATTGTTGTTATAAACCAGGCCTAAGGAGTGCCTTTCCTCGCTTGCGTGTATGCAGAGAGTATATAAAATACTAGTACTTAGTGGACACTCAATGTTGTCCAGTTTGTCTTTGTCGCAATCGCTACAAGAGAATTCGAACTGGACAAACACGAAATCGAATTCGCTGCTCCTTTGAAATTATATTTTTACGTAAAATTACACTCATTTGTGATATTTGTAACTTTCCATAACTTGTTTGCACAAAACGCTTAGACATTTGCTTGTATTTCAGCTACATAAAGCGAACAAATTTGGTTGAAAATAGATGGGAACTTCGTTTTTTGCACGTAAAGTAAAGCACATACCTGCTATTTTTTTCTAGCTGTAAAAGCTAAATATGTGTTTACTTTAGTTGCAATGTTTTCAGTATGGTTTATTTTTACATTACCGGTCCTTTTTATATTTTAACCAACATATTTCATTTCAACATATTCTGGACTTTGTTGGGATGTTTTCAGCGAGTGGCCTGTCTTAACATTTTCTATGTATACGCGATATATAATAATTTAAAAATTAATTCTAATATTCTGACTTTCACTTAAATCACAGAAACGTAAGCACGTTACACAATTGTGTTTCAAACACATAGGGCAAAGTTACAACATTGTGATAAACAGACATTGTTTTCAATCAATTAATTTCGTCCTAAAATCAGATCATGATTAAACATTATAAATTTCACCTCCGATATTTGCAGCCACACACACACACACACAGCGGTCACGTTGCAGATCGTAACTTGCCTAGGTACGAACTTGACGCTTCGTTCAGAAACGTGCCCTGTCTTGTCAGCGTGGACGCAGTCACCACTTCTGCCAACTACGGAATTGTAACCGTCCCGCCATCACGCCTAAATATATTATAATAAGTATTCAAACAATAAAATATCATTTAAATTGTAAATTACAAATTAAAAAATCATTATTTTTACTGTTATTACACTTAAATATTGCTAAATAAAAAAAAGTATAATTTTCCTGCTACACAGGCGGTACGAAACTTCCCGAGAGAGAGCGAGAGAGAGAGAGAGAGAGAGAGAGAGAGAGAGAGAGAGAGAGAGAGAGAGAGAGAGAGAGAGAGAGAGAGAGAGAGAGGGGGCAACTAGGTCCACTCCGCCAATTGAATTTCCTTGCTCGGACGAAAAAGGAACTACCAAATAACTAGCAGGTATTTCCAAGATTGTACGGTTATTTGACATGCTATCATTACTCCGATTGATTTATATGAAATTATACCTTAATATATTTGCCTATATGTGTATTTAACATTGCTTTTAATTAAAAAATTAATAATCCAGTCAACAGGTGTGATAGGTGGAGAGCATTTATCACTAGGCAGTGAAAACGTAACTTAGTTGAGTCGTAAGAGTTGCCTGATTTAAGTTAATTTTTTAATTTTCTGTGTACAAAAGTTTTGTAGGTCTATTTGTTCTTCATTGCAATATTAGCTTTGCTCTTTTTTCTCGTTTCCCTAAGAGTGGTTCGTTGTATATTGAAATTTTCTTTAAACCGTTTACTTAAATAACCGCCTGATTTTCATGTAACGTAATAGTAACTAACTGAAAAAATATGTTAACATACTTGAAAGAGACAACCTGTTACATGTTTCTTCGTAATCAAAATTATATATTAAAGTCTGACTTATTTTCTGAGGTATAACAGCTCCGTTTGCACTTCAGCAAATATGTGCATTATAAATTATAAATCACTACATTAGTTACTCATTATTATGCCCGGGGAAAAGAAATAAATTTTTTTTTTTAAAGTAGAGGGGGAAAAAAAAATCGAGGAATATTATTTATGCGTCTTTTGTTTGATGGCGAAGTTAAGGCAGCAGACTTGTCTTACTTACAAACTTTAAAAGGTTGATTTATAGTGCACAGAGAAAAACAAAGTGTTACGTACACAAAATGCAATACAAAGAGTTCCAGAAGAGTGTAGTGATAATTTTTTTCATAATCTTATAATAATAATATTTTACTATTACATTAACAGATTTAAAATATGGTAGTTTATATTTATACGTTCGAGCTAACACAAGTAACATAGGTTTCTCGTTAAATATATCTAGCAATTTAAAGTGTAACACTTGCAGGTTAAATGAATGAATATATTTTTAGTGCAGGATTTCGTCCGGTAGGGCGCTGTCTTCACTTATTCAGCGTATCAAATAAAATCATACGTTGCTACGAAATATTTTGCGGAAAATTTCATGTAAAATGTATATCAAAATATTACCAAAATTCGTATTAACACAACGCTAGAAGTGTTACTGTATCAGCATATGATTAGACTACAAAACAGGGCGATGTTTTTTTTAAAACATTTTCACTACGTTTCTATATACAATTTTTTTTTTTTGCCAACATTGTATCATTACGAAACAAGATATTTGGTGCAAACATTATGCGCTAACATCGCGAAAAATAATATAATTCTTGATCAATTTTCCCGGACATAAACACTGCCAATATAGGTGAGTTTCATTATCGAATGAAAACGCATTTATATTCGTTCCTGTTCGCTCAACAGTAACTTACTTGCCGTTTGACACATTCGAATTTCGGGCACACACCTCAATCGGCGGATATACATAAATTCACATTTTTATTGCCATAATTTTATATACAAGTGAAAATAGCGAATCATAAATTATCCCAAACACTGTAATCAATAGCGAAATGTTTTTTAAGAATTATGTTATTGGCTTTTCCAATGTGCATTATCTTCCATACTGGCATGTGTGTTGTCATACATATGAGCGGAGTCCTGCTAACCCGAGATCACTAGAGAAGAAGGTTGGGCCGTCTAGCCTGTTTCAAGTAATGGTACTTCGGAGGGTGGCATGTGACGTCACTGCAGCCGCGGGGCCATTTATTATTAGTTTCGGACCGCGGTTTAACCCGACCTGGGGCACAATCATTTGAACTATCGGGATTATTCCTCTGGAGGAAATACGTCATTACGCTATCGTAATGGCTAATGCCGGGATCGATCCACCAAGCGTCGAAACGAACTCGACAGCTAGGCGACTGCTAGAATCGCCATTCCTCTATTGATTTGTCTTGCAATACTTTGTGTGATGTAGGAAACTTGAAAATACACTCTCGCTTGGTTTAGTAAAAAATATAATTAATACAGGAGTGTAAAACTGTCACAATATATCAAATTATCACGGCGTTTACATATCTATTGAAAAATCGTGTAAACAAAGTTCAGTAGTTAGGTGAAAACTGACAGAACTGCTAAGAATATCATGTAAAATATTACACGAAGCTGTTGAAACATGAAACAAATAACGAAATCAATTTTGCAATGAAACCTGCAGTTGTGAAACGTAGCTAGTATTGCGAATGAAAAAGTAATATTTTGGTTTTAGACGTGGAAACACCAATGAAAAATATTTTATAGTTTACGTCTATACCCGGAATGCTAGTAAAATTTTTTTAATGATATACTCACACTATAAAAAAAAAGATTATAGTGTTGCTTTTTAATTCGCATTTGATCATTTGTTACGGTTTTACTGTTCTTTCGCAAATAAAGTTACGATAAAGTAATTAAAAATAAAGGTTTCTTAAATATCTTCTTAATACTAAACCTATATCTAGGGGCAATAACTCTTTAACATGTTCTTTGACGGGATTAATTATCTTATTGGCCAATATTATCGTAATTACGTCAATAAAAATTCTCTTAAGGAACAAACAAATCTGCATTAAAAGTAAGTGTTACTCGGGATTACCTATGTCTGACTTAATTATTTATTTTATATTTATCAGTCAATAGTTTCGTTGCTACTATAGTTAGTTTATTTTTTAAGGTAGTTACAATTATTTATCCAGGATTATCTAGGAATACGTCAAATATATATTTGTGTATTTTAAAACAAATTTTCCTACTACAACAGATATAACGTGATTAGTTCAGATTCGCTGACGACACGCGAAATGCAATGATGACAAGTTGTAAAATCAATGTTTAAAAAATCCGATACATTTCATTCGGTCAGTTGCCTGTCGTCTCAGAAATTCATATTTTGGCATCCCGACACTCGCTACAGGAATGGAAGTTTGGGAACAATCCGCTAGAGAATTTATTCCGATAGTTAAAAAAATTTAGGCTCCTGTTTCTTTGTCAACACGCAGCTATGCTTGTTTTTGTGTGAGAACTTCATTATTACATGTAATGTATAAGTAACGTTTGCTAACATACTAAATGCAGTATAACTTTCCTGGGTCTCAGCGATATTTAAAAAACATTTCAAATAATATAAATTTTTAATTCTTTAGAACACCGCACGATAGATTTGTGTAGATGTAATTTGAGTATAGTTGTTTTTATTAGGTCTGACTGATATCTTCAGCTAATTCCAGGAGGATATTCTGCGGAATTATTCCATGAGCATGAAACGCTATGTTCATCGAACTTTTTCTTGCATAAGCTAATGAAAATTTTATTTTTATTTAAATCTCTCTCGTGGCAGTAATAAAAGTATATCAAGGGAAAGAATATATTTGATATCTAAACATTAGCCCTACCAACCGATACGCCAGCTTGTGTCGGGCCAACCTCCCTTCTCTAGTCTTGCTGCGAATCCTCGAACACATTGTTATCGCAGAGGGCAATCTGCTAGAGGCGACGGGTCGTTAAAGGCCGGCGGATTACCTGGCTTGTCAAGCTGACACTTGGTGGTTCAGGAATGGGTGGCATGCTGTCTGAGAATGATCAAAGACATGGGGAGGAGGAGAATACGACCGTGGTGCCATCTAGCGGACGGTTTGGAATTATTTACAAATAGGTTGGCAGTGCGCTCTGGGCGACAGAGAATCACACTACTTCCCACTTGACCTTTACCTGCGGTGTAGAATATAGGCCGAAATGTAAGGGCGGGAGAAATGGAGTTCCCAGGAGAAAAAAAAAACCGCCAAACAGCGGTATCGTCCGGCACGATTCCTACATGCGAAGATCCAGGAGTTGAGAAGGAGAAGAAGTAAAATCGTTACAAAAAGAAAAAAAAAAAAATCTACTTTTTCTAGTCATCTGACCTAACACATGTTCGTATTAATGCTCCGAAAAAATTCTAGACTCCTGTTTGGTTTCAGTTTTAACGACAGCTAGGACTGAAAGTAGTTTCCACCTCATATTTACGCCAGTGAACCTACTTACACAGTTTTTTGACATCACACGCAGCTAAAGTTTTGTTCGATTAAATTCTTAGGTCCTGCAAGAAGCTTTAAGGCCACGAGTACTTCTTACATAGACATATACCCCAAACTAGAACTCATTGCGCATGTGCGAGACCTAGAAGCGTGGGATAACCTCAGGGCGTCCCAGGCTCGTACATATACGTCATCATAGCCTCGAAGTGTAAGACACCGAACTGACGTGCAATCTTTCTCCTAGGAAAATTCTTTACGGGAATGTCATCGGTGAACCAGTAAATTGAAGGTGTATCAAATGTGGTGTCTACAGCACATTCATGTGGTCATTTAAATATCCCGTGCAAGTGTATTCGTATTTTTAAATGATCGAAACAGCATCCGTTTAAACAGAATTTAATTTTCGAAAATTACACGTCGAGGACGGATTATAGAAGACGGGAACTACGGATATGAAATATTCCATAGATGCTGTTCGGACGCAGATATAATACCCTAAATGCTTAACCGTTTTTGAATAAACCTCTACTGATAACTAGGGACCTGCAAAATTCGCGTTATTATTTGGCATCAGGCTAAACTTCACCGTGATGTATATACTCGAACCGACGTCGTTTCCCCATTGGCTACTGCGTAAATGTAACGTCCACTCTCTTTTTTTAATAGACTGCACGTGATTGGACTACACAATTGTGGAGAGTGTTCATTTACTGGTGCAGATTTACCCTGGGCGTGGCAAATGTAGTATGGTCCAATGACAAACTCATTTCAAAAGTACATGTGTTTGAAGTTAAACGTGTCCTCAAATAATAACGCGAATTTTGCAGGTCTCTACTGATAACCTACCAGCATAGAGTAAGGACTTTAAACTGGTCGTATTCCTGGAACAATTTTCTGCGTTTGAGGTAGTAATAAGGGTGACAATGCCTTATGTATCAAGTGCACCATCGCCGCTACGCGCATGGCATGTAACCATGGGACTTCAAGCAGTAACAATACCACTTTATGCCCGGGAAGTGTGCAGGAAGGGTCAGTTCATGTCCTTCCGAGAATTCTTGTGTGTATCTAACCCTTATGTTTTGCGATACAGAGATTCGAATCAGCCTTTTTTTTTTTTTCTTCCTGCTCTCACACATGCGATTACACGCTGAAACTACACTGAGAAAAAAAATGGTTTCGTTGAATCAAACAAGATTTATTTGGTGCAACCAAATTATTTGATTGTGTATGGGCAATGAAATATTTTGTTACTGAAACCAAATTATTTTGTTGTTCTCATTTTATTACCCCAAACTGTAAGATTTGTATGGGGCAACTAAAGATTTGCTTGGCTACACGAACTTTAAACAGTTTAGGCCCATAAAATTTTACAAGTTCGATCGAGTTTCGAACCTTTATCACCTGCGTTCCAGCGCTACGCCTTAGTAATCTCGGATTTTTTTTTTCAACCTTCAATTGACGTTGTTGTGACATTTTTGACGTTGACGAAGCTCTAGTGAGGCCGACTTGTTGATGAACTCCCAGTGCGACAATTCAGCTGAGCATCTGCCACGTCGGAGGCACCGGGGCGCGAACCCGCGACCCTCCGACTACAGGTCGGCCACCCTACCCCTGAGCTATGAGGTCAGGGCTTGCTAATGAGACAGCTGATGATGCCGGAAAGTTTTTAAATAATACTTCAAATATTGGGCAACATGCGCAAACAAATATGTCTATTTTTACAGCTTTACTTGTCAGTTTCTTGTAGCATTGTTTTATTAATGTGTTTATACGATTGTTAAGCATCAATAGATGCACTAACAAACACGGTTACTATCGTAGTTGTCACAAAGAATACAAACAAACTCTCGAGCTGTATTTTGGAACGAAGGCAAGTCAAATGAGTGTCCAAACAAATATATACAGTTGATTCAACCAAATATTTAGTTTTGGCACAGATATTTCGTATATTTTGTTAAACGAACAAAAGTAATTTTGTTGCTTTTCAAATTTTGTTTGTTCTACAATATATTTTGTTACGGCAACTAAATATGTGTTTGGCCCTATACAAACAAGTATTTTGTTTGGCTCTCTCTCAGTGTAGGCGTTCATAGTATGAGCTATGCTGGGAGGAAGAGGGATAACCATCAACGGGTTAGGTCACCTCGCCCACAATAAACACGACGCCTCCGGGGAAGACAGTGCCCCGACGGACCCGGCAGAAGGAAAACTGTACGTCTCCTTGTCTCTGCTTTGGTAGAAAACGACCCGCCTACCGCCTGACCCGCTTCCTTGTCGAGTGAGCGTGGCGCGGGGTGCGACTGTACTGTTAGGACCCGCAGGCCACGGCGTCCTACGCAGGCTTTCCTCGCTAAGCTGTACAACCTCATACGGGTACGTACACACACTTTCACTCCCACGTAGGATCGCGGTGAACTGAGCGAGTTTGGAAGCCCTGCGCAATAGGCTGTTCACGGTTAAGTGACCCTAGTTACTTCTTCCTTTCCGCCATTTTGAAACAAATATTGCCATGTAAGTAATAAACACAGTGTGTGTATTCCATCGCGCCCGGAAGTCAACGTCTAAAGCTAAAATGAAATATATATTATTAACTGTTATTCCAAAAGAGAGGGTTTCAAAAGTGCTCACTTTACAGTGAATAGTCAATATCCACTTATATGCATATTGTGTATTCTTCCGCCATAGGTAACATTAACATTGCCGTGAGCCTGCTCACTTTATTCTTGCGCTGGTCAAGTGGAATTGTCAAATTGTATTAAAAATTAATATTTCACAAGTTTGCTAATCTTTACACCCGTCATTCCGAATCGCCGTTTTTCTAAGAACTTTTATTCAACCAGAACGACGCACGGTAACAGATGACACATAGTTTTTGAAAACATTAACACAATCTTACATATTGTAGAATAACAATATAAAAGAAAAATTTCCTAATTTAATTTTTTTTCTTCTAAATTTTTACATAATAAAATTTGAACTCACTTTACTATAGTTCCTGTTAACATGTCAACCAAGATTCTTATGCCAAAAGTATTTTTTGTCTCCATAAACCAAGCGGGGTTTCATTTCAGAAAATATATACAATTCTGTAACCGACAATTTTACCGTAAAGTCAACTCTTTTCTGGCGGATAAACATTTTTGCGGAACGAGAACCCACAAATCGTGTATACAGGATGATTCGCAACTAGACTGACAAACTTCGAGAGGTGATTCTTAATGAAGAAGTAGAAGGACGCTTAATACCTAAACTGAATATTAAGGGAGGTATCAGCCCTTAAAAAATGAGGTTTTAAACCATATTTGTGTAAAATATCGGTAATGAAGTAAAATACAATTACAACTCTCGGAACATTATTGCATGTTATCGGGACCTTCAACGTAAAAGCCGATATTTCGCACAAATACGGTTTAAAATCTCGTTTTTTAAGGGCCCGTACCTGCCTTAAATATATTTGTCTGTCTCGAGTCACATCCTCCTATTGGCAATGAAAAATGTTTTATATCAGTGTTAAAAAAAACACTGTAAGAAAAAAAAGTATTTAGTATATAAGTTTTGGTATTGTTTAAATAAAGTCTTATATCAGTGTTAGTAAAAAAACTGTTGATAAAGGCATACTTAGGCTGGGATTCATAGTCTGAGGCCTGTTTGGCAAATAAGATATACTTCATGAAATAGTGTTTCTTCTTCAAGAACTACTTATCTGACGAATGAATTCATAGATCATGACTTGACGAAGTAATTATTGTATAAGCACTACTTATTTGCGCCAAGTTGTGCTTGGTGAAATATGGAAATAAGTACCTGTATAATATCAATACCAACATAACCTATATAAATTTGCCACTTTATTTACAGCAGTCACCCAGACGAAATTAATTGTACG
Source organism: Dryococelus australis (assembly GCA_029891345.1). Taxonomy (NCBI): domain Eukaryota; kingdom Metazoa; phylum Arthropoda; class Insecta; order Phasmatodea; family Phasmatidae; genus Dryococelus; species Dryococelus australis. The sequence continues at coordinate 31,589,662 of CM057008.1, forward strand.
TTAATTTGTCATTTTTTTGGATTTTTCATTGCTGTTTTGAATAATTTTAATTTGTTTAAGCGCACATTTGATATTAAAATAATTATGTGTTCAATAAAAACGTGTTTATTTAACACTTTGAGGACTATACTCGAGTGTGGTTCGGGCAAAACTTGTTTGAATAGTTCATTACACATAAAAAACAAAAACTGGTCCGGGTGTATTTACATCGATTCCCTATTTCATATGGATTTTAATTAGGAACTAATACAACATCAACAACTAACTCCGTAAATGGATGACAAATGTATGTATAGTTACGGAAATTAGCACAATGGGATGTAAATCCTGTAACGTACGAAAGAACATTTGTTTGGAAGAAGGTAAACTCGGCACTCCATTGGTTGGCAGCCTACCAATACGGAAAGACCGGTGTCGTTTTGACCAATAGAACGGCGCTAATTAACAACAGTGTCCAATAGAAGATGGCGTCCCTGCAGCGGTATGGATATATATATATGACTAACGTCTAGCTTGACTTTAAAGCTAGTAAAAGTGCGCCGACCACAAAGTGTTAATGTGTCATGTAATTTTTTTTTTTCGGAAGTTTGTTAGCCGCGTAATAAAAAAAAAACTTAGTTGACGTGCATACTTGACGAATAAATTATGCATAAATTCGTTTTAATGACATGACGGTTTATTTAAAACCTACGATAACTTGTATTAATATAATTCTGGACATTTCCGTCCAGCGACAAAAATCGCCATTCCACGAACGACATTATGAATCGTTTAAGTGCTGGTGAACTCTGCTCATTTTTGTCATGTTTATTCGAGTATGTTGTTGGTGTTGTCAGAAATGTTATCGGTGGTTAATTATTTCTCTATGTGCTTCCAATAAACTTAATTGGTTGCAGGTACCGTTTTAGTAGTTTTATTGAGTGAAATGTAATATTATCGCCACGTAGATCTTTTTTTCTAGAGCTCAGAGATTTTAACTTTCGCATGTGGGTACATATTTCTAGTGCTTATGTTCATGTCCAAAAACAGTCATTTATTTCAGAAAAATGAGTCTTTTCATAAGCATGACACTAGAATAAAAAACACTTACACGTGGCTTCAGTTAACTTAAAACTTGTCCAGAAAGGGCCATCCTACCTTGGTAGCCAACTTTTCAATAAGTTACCATAACACCTTCAAGAAATTTGCTTCTATAACCAAAAACTCTTTAAAAAAAACTGCTGTAAGAATTTTTTTCTAAACTAACATTTTATGGTGTAAATGAGATTTATTTTCCTTCTGTTTCAGCAAAACGACGACGCCTCACAGTATGTTGGAGGAGGATTGGTCAAATTATGAGGAAAAGATGTGATGCGTGGACGTGTAGTCTGACATATATGTATATGTGTGTACTTACTATGTCCAGTACTCTGTATACTGTAATTTGAATTTTCCAATATATTTGTACAGCTCTGTATTGAAAAAATATCTTACGGGCACAATAAAAAAAAAAAAAAGTTTTTTTTTACCACAATGGCTCGTTCCACCACTTTCCAGCTGAACGATTATGTAAATAAATTATTTCATATCAGTGATGGGCAAACATTATTGTGTAGTGAAGTGTTCGTGAAAAAAAAAAAAAAAAAAAAAAAAAAAAAAAGTTTAATAGGTTGCGAATTACAAACAGTAAATTAGTATGTTTTTAAATAATGTAATTAGAAACAGGCACAGTGCTTACTATAATGTTTGAAATGCACGTCCTATAAAAAGGCAGCACTTGCTACTCTTTTGTCTTGTAAAAGTAATATTCGCATATTACGCATGTGTTGTACAGCCAACGAGTATAAGGTTAACTTCGGTAAACGTGTGTTTATTGTTGGATCATTGTGCAATACGAAATAACACACTCGTAAAACAATGCCATCTCACGAAAGACGTAAAAACAAATGCCCTCCAACCTTCGGAAAAATAAAGAGAGTCCCAGCAACAAAAAGTCTGTCCAACCAACATAACCTCTTTCAGTAATCGTTCGGCAAACCCATTCGATCTTAATTGTTTTGGGCACGTTCTGTTGGTGTTTATGTAATGTAAATTATACAGTGGCCTAGTTTTGTGTACTAAAATTTATGTTGTGATTTTTTAACTAGACTTTCGTTAGTATCAAAGTTACAATGTTAACAAAATATTGGTTAAGTATAAAAATCGTCTCGCTCAAGTGTAATGAATTTCAACATAATAATGATTAATAACGGTTTTCGTGATGAGTATTAATTTTGCAATTGTCTTTATTTGAAAACGAAAGGCTGTTTTCTTTGCTGAATCTGAACGGGAGACGTTCTTATACAAAAAGGTTAGGTTATTGTCTTGTTATATACCAGACCCCTAAAAGATTATATTACAAATAAGGAACATTCGAAATGATTTGATGATCATACTTATGCACTGTAAGGTACTTCATATACAAATTGTTAAAAATCGCCCTAGAAACCAAAACCCATTGTACACAAAGATTAAGAAAAGAGGTTGTTTTTTTTACATCAAAATGTAGTATTTTATTTTTTCCATGTAATTGTCTTAAGTATATGCCTGTTTCCATAAAATATTTTAAGGAAAGATCATTTGTAATAAATATATTTTGTGAATTACCTAGTCCTATTATAAATATTCAGTGCTTAAGTACACAACGAGGCAGACTTGATGAAGTTCTACTTATATGTGTAAATAAGCAATGATTATTTTGACTATGAATAATTGAGAAATAAGTAAAACTTATTTAGTTACTGTTAATACATGATAACCCGTACTTCATGAAGCAGTGCTCCGCGAAGCAGTACTTAGAGCTATCAAAATAATCAATACTTGTATCTGGCACTATGAAATGAAAATCATACTTAAGCACGAGTATAAGTAATTCTTGTTTCAATTATTGCTCATATGCTCGCTATGAATTCCACCCTGAGCGTAGTTACATTTGAAAAATACATTACTAGTGCGAACATAATTGAATCTTAAAATGAAGGAAGAGCATCTGAAGGCAGGCCGCTGTCGTCTGTGGAGATGTAGCAGCGGCAGAGACGTGTGCAGGCGTGGGAGGTAACCTACCCTTCAGCAATTATCGCGTGACAACTGAGCAGATGCGTACTTCCTGTCGACGTAGCACCAGCCGCCAGAGGCGACTGCATGTCGACAAGAACTGTATCCACGCCAGCTAACAAGGCTTGGAAATGTTTCTCATTTAAAGTCCAGAAGACAGAGCAAGTAAGGAGACAAGAGCGGACACTAGCGTATTGTAACGATCTTATTTTGAAGTCTTTGTCAGGGGTGGTGGGTGGGTGGTTGGTGCCTGGATTAATACCAACAGCAGACACGCATTACGAAAAATAATCACCTAGTTTAATAAAACAAAGATAATAGTTTTTAATTATTATTTTGTAATAAACACGCTTCGTTGAAGTAGTTAGCAATCACGTTGTGTTCAATGTTTAATAAAATAGCTTAATTACAAAAAAGAAAATTTTATTGTTTTTTTTTTTTTTGCTTACCGGGTAGCATTTACAGTATGTTAACAGCTTGCATTATTCTCGAGAGGTTCTAGAACGACTTTTTAAAATTGTTTAATTAAAACCTACCTGACTAACGCCATTTATTTGCCGAATGCTGTTTTCGGCAATATTTAAATATATACCTTTGCTGTTTGTGTTAGGCCTGTCTTTGAAATATTTACGTTACCTCCAATTATGATCAACAGAACAGAATAAATCTTGCACAAGCAGTGCAGAAAACGGATTAAATATTTATAATCGTTTTAGTAAGTAACTAAATCAGTACGTGAAATATTTGTAGGTTAAATCAGTAGTTTCGAGACACAAAACACTCATAGTTTTGACTCAAAACCGATCTGTTCCATAAAATCAATAATTATAGTGGTGAAATGTCTATGTTGGTGTTTCCACAGGCACTTACTTCAAATAACGCGATTGTAAGCCCAATCTAGTGTCTCCCCTCTGCTCTAGAATACATAGTTAGGGTTCCAACAGCCATCGAGTGCATAATCATCTATCATGTAAAAAAACTCTAATATACCGGGGAACCCTAGCCCCATTCGAGAATATATATATATATATATATATATATATATATATATATATATATATATATATATATATATATATATATATATATACCAACAGGAGGTCTAGGTTCGACTCTGGAGCACCTCAGACACACTGGGCAAAAAAAAATTCACACGGGGACACACTGGAAATATACACTTATGAAAAAACATGGTACAGCAACAACGAGAAAAACTTATACAAGGTACAATCCTGGGGAGGCATAACAACAAAAATACGTATACAGTACGACGAAACTAGTAACTCCATTACTATACCAAATTACGAAAAATTTTACACGCAACTATTCCCTTTCCTGAAAAATACAGTTATACAGACGGTACAAAATACATGGTACTATACTGACGGGGGACAAACTGACATACCAGTGAGAAAAAAATTTCACACGATACAATACTCGGGATACATAACAAACTGAAGATAAAAAAATCACACGCCACTATGCTGGTATAAACAAATTATTCACGCTACTATTCTCATTTATGAACAAATAAATAAATTATGCAGGCTGGACAAAATACGCACTACTATACAGACGTAACAAACTGATAAGAAAATAATTATAGAGGACAAACTGACAATAAAAAAACTACATACATGACAGTACTCAGTTATGAAGAAATTATGCACGTCACCCTACATGATGAGGCATAACGTCTGGGAGGGGCAGGTTCGACACGTGGTCCAGATTCGACACCTGGAACAATACTGGCGGGGAAAAAGCCAAAGACAAAACCAGCGCACAATATATAACATATATAAAAACCCCGCACTCCCTATATATGTATGTATATATATATATAATTTATATATTTATGTATATATATATATATATACACGTACATGGTAAAAGTATTTTTGTTGAATTTAAAAAAATTCATCATCTCTCACTCAAAATTTTTTACAGTAGTACAGGGAAAAAGGTAATTTTATTGTGTTCTTCTTGACGGAAAAACATGGACAAGGAGTACCTACTCTCTAACGCTCTCTAAAACTCAGAGACGTTCTAGATGAAAAAAAAAATTATGGCCAACCACTACACATTTCATCAAAGTAAAATGGTAGAAATTTATGAATGTCCAAAAAATATGTGTACATCCCAAGTGAAGAATATGTATAAGTTTCTTGTTTTTACTGTAAACAAGTACACATCTCACACCCATGAGCGCGTACACATCAGTCCGCAGGCATTGGGAGGGATATAAATGAAAGAACGAACATTTCAGGAAACAATCAAATACTTATATAGTAAAAAATATACCTTTACATTAAATTATACCTTTAGCAGGGTTATGTCAAAATGTCTTTTCCCTCGACCCAAGAATCATCACGCTTCGAGTGACCCAGCCACCGCGCGTACATGCGTCCATTACGTCGTTTCAATACCTTCTCCGCCAAGTACACGTCTGGAAACTGGGTGGGCCACATCTCTTTGGTGTAAAATTCACCAATGATGGATTCGCCGCATAGTTCCTCGAGGTAAAACGTGCGTGGGTGTGCATGTCGTATATACACCAACTTGTAGACCAGTTCTGATGGAAGCCTTTGTAGAAAATTCAATGTTTATTTCGAAATCCGCATCATGGCTTCACGCTTTCGCGGATCCCTCCTCTTTGGAATAGCGTACGATGTTCGAGGCAGGGAGGAGTCGTTCTTCACATCCTCGGACTTCATACGAGTGGTAGAATGAAAGGTAGAATTCTACAAGTGTACGAGTTTCGGGAATAGTGTCAACCACTTGTAGTTTCCGCTCGCCGTGAAATGTCTCAAAAGTTGAGCTTTCGGAGTCCTGTGAAAATGCTTGACGATGCTAGCCTTGAGCCCAGAGCACGTAGAATAGTTATTTATGTTATGTTTCTTCATCAGTGCTCCACATAAAGTAGTATTATCGTATTATTTACCGTCGCCTGTGAGGAGACTTTTCGGTACACGCCCATCGCACAATACGCGTGCCACAGATTTCGCAACATCACGTGCATTCTTCGAATTGAACCGTCTGGCCCGAACCGCCATTTCCCTACTGCTCGCCCATTAGAGATTCCTCCTCCGTGGACGAGCCTTACGCTTGGTTTACAATAGAAAAATTAAGCGTAAAATTATGCGTTATTTTGTATGAAGAATAACTGGCAGTGTGTTATCTTATGTATTGGTTTCCAATGGATCTTAGCAGGTCGTGTGTGTTGGTGAGATTTTCCTAACCTTTAAAAGAAACAGTTATGTTGGTAGGAAACTGTTAAATGTAAGTATAAAAATGTTATATTCGTACACAAAATTAAGCTACCGTGATAGAGCATTAAGGCTACTTAAATAAAGTTGTGATATACAAAGTAAGAATTAATAACTTAATCGTTAATTGGAAACTCTAAATACAGAATACGTGTTTCCGAACGCCGTATTACCTCTTAGCGTATAATTAATTAGTTGTAAAGCCAGCTTTAACCTCGGCAAGTGAAACGGTCCGTGTCTGGCGTTATTATGGGACGAACCGGTGCCCGAGATACAGAGGCAGGGCGGTCAGTAGGCCATGACAGATTCTCGACGGGAGAAAGCGAGCGGGTCATCACGGAGGTTCGTGCGGCTTCCGTAAAACGCGATGTGTACTGGCACTATTAGGTACGGACGTTCTAAACGCGATTTCAATTACTTGAGGCGGAGGAAACTATAAATACACTGACTGACAAAAAAATTGAAGTGCCCAGGAAAGGTGAAGTGCCTTTGAGAAGTCGTTGGACGACGGCTTAAGGGCCCCGTCTAGCTGGAGCCTAAACTGTGTTGCAGAGTGTTTAAAATTGTGTTTTTTTTTAGTTCACGAAACCACTAAACGCGAGTCCAAGTTGCTGATTTACGGAAATATAACACAATTCGTACTGCGCTTCTCAAGTACATTCAATACATGACGCACATAACAAATGCCATTTCAGAGCACTTCAGTAAAGCTAGAAATGATTTTATTCACAGCACGGCATCTCAATATATTCGTGTTAGACAAAGGCTGTTCACTCTAAGGTGGGCACATTTGAAATCAACCTTCGAAAAAAGTTACTGCTCCTACCTGTATTTATTTTAATGGGCGCACATACATATTTTTGTACTATTTTTAATATTGTCGACATATTTTCACACTTGAGTCCTGAATGGTTGCCATTCAAGCAGTGAACAGTTTTCAGGCTTTTGTGGACGACAACTAAAAAACACACATTCCGGAATTGTAAACATTCCGACTGTGGGCACTTTTCAGGATATTTGGGATGTGAATGTTGGTACAAAAATCCGGAATGGTATCCATTCCTACAATGGATACTTATCAAGTTTCAGTAACGCAGTGCTTTGCTAATTAAATCGGAACGGTTACCGTTCCGGATTTTTCTGCGCAAGTATGGGTGTAAAATTTCCCGAATGGTAACTATTCTGAATGGATACGTATCAGTCGCCCCGTTCTATCTTTCGTTCACCTTCTTGTACAAGTCGTTTCTATACATTTGAATTTTATATTGTATAGTTCCCGTACATTTATTAATGCCGATGATGTTAATTTGAGAGTAGAAAACAGATTTTAATTCTGTATCAGTGATTTGTTTGGTTTGTAAAAATATTTTTATGTTCTGGTGGGAATTTGCGCCGTTACTATCTCCATCGTTTGTTTTTAACATCAGATATTATTGCCAATGCACAAAAAGAGCCTCTAGATCCGAATCTCTTGGAACGCTGCAACTTTCAAGTGCACGGGACTTGCATGCAATAGGGTGTTCGCCGTCTTGTTCACCCTTTAGAAGAAGAAAGGTGTACACATTCTTGTACAAGAAGGTGCCCGTCTGTATAAGGCTTAACCCTTTGAGGACGGCGCACTTTTACTGGAACTACGGACAAGGTTGAAGTGAGTTGCCTGAATTCTATACACTACAGCAATATCAGGTGTGTTGGTCTCTGTATGTCCACTTACCTTCATCATATTCGCCCTGGATACACCGGACACGCCTACTGCACTCTGCAACTTTTATAATTGGTTGGCTGTCGGCCAATGAAGGCGCGTTGACTGTGTACCAATTTCCGTGTTGCGACAGAGGTAACAAGATTTACAATCCATCGCGTGCATTTCAGAAATTATTAACACTTTGAGGTCGGCACACTTTTACCAGCTTTAAAGACAAGCTAGACATTAGTCATCTATATCCATACCGCTGCGGGGACACAGTGTCCTATTGGCCCCTATTGTCACTTACCACCATTATACTGGTCAAAACGACACCAGTCTTTCCGTATTGGCCGGCTGCCAAACAATGGAGTGCCGAGTTTACGGTTTTCCAACCAAATGTTCTTTCATATGTAACAGAATATACATCCCATCTTGTTGATTTCCGTAACCATACAAGAATGTGTCGTTCATTTACGGAGTTCGTTGTTGATGTTGCATTAGTTCCCAGTTCAAATCCTTAAGAAATATGGCATTGATGTAAGCGTACCCGGATCATTTTTTTTTTTTCAGTGGAATTAAATATTCAAACAAGTTTTGCCCGAACAACGCTCGAGTACAGTCCCCAAAGTGTCAAAAATAAATGTTTTTATCTTACAAATTGCAGTGTTGGTTGATTGTAATTTTTACTTAGGTTTCGATAAACTCCAGCGAAACATGAAAACTAAAAAAGTGTGAGTTTTGTCCAGAAGAGCAAATAAATTTTCACATAAAGCAACCCCGATTATCTACGTGCATACTCCTCAAAGGCTTAAGTCTAGCCTACAGGTCACTAAACAGGCGACACTCCCCGACTTTTGCCTATTCGGCCTCCTCGTCACACTGGAGCGAAGAGAGGCAGATACAAGATGAGTCCAGCCTCTCTGCCTCCTGGAGTCCGGCCAAGCGACCACCAGACGCGCTGAAGGAGGAGGACCACTGTTCGTCCGTCGCATGGCCGTTTACGGAAACGGGAGTTCTCGTCCCGCGGAGATTCGCTTGTCTACTTCCAGGGCGGCGTTCCTAAACGTTACTCCGAGAGTTAAGTAGATTAACACTTTGAGGTCTGCACACATTTACTGGCACTTAAGATAAATCAGAAGTGAGCCACCTATATCCACTACTGCAAGAACACCGGTTCTGTTGGTGTCTGTGTTAGAACTCATCATCGTCCTATTGGTCCATACCACACCGGACATTACCCTGTACTTTACAGCGTTCCTTATTGGCCGATCATCAACCAATGGAGAGCCGATCTGATATTGACCCAATAAAATATCCTTTATTGTATTAAAGGATATACAATCAGTCATGTCCCCTTTAAGTGGCTACGAAAAAAGAAATTGTATCGTTAGTACAGTAATAGTTACTGCGCTGTGGTGTTCTTGTGAGGTCATGTTACACACTAGCCGAACAAAGACTGTACATCCATGCGAGTTGTGTTTAGAACAACAAAGAAATTTTCAAATTAGCTTTGCTCGAGCTACACTCGAGCATAGTCTATAAAGTGTTAAAAGCACTTAGACAATTAAAAATTTTAACATTTGACTTTAGGATATGACTTACGTTTGCTTCCCGACATGTTGTTTCTTATGGAGCCTGACACAGTGGAACTGTCAAAGGTAGTCAAAAATTCTTGACTTTACAATTTCGAAAAGTTGAAATTTAAATTCAAAGTCAAGCAGCCATTTTGCCGAGAATCTAACAGACGTTATATGGATTATGTGTTATTTTATTTGTAGGGCGATTTTTATCTCCGTATATTAAACAAAATTCCTCTTAAATTAAATAAATGGCAAAAGAATACTACACGAAGAGGAAATGTATGAATTTATATTTTTAATAATGTAAAAAAGAGTGTCTTTTTGCTTGGAAATTTACTTTTAATATAAATTTTAAGCATGTTTTTTTAAAAGGTACATGAAATGCATTCCTGGATCATATGATAAAGATTTACTTAACAAGATACACATTTTTACGAAGTTCGCAGAACCGATGTGTTCACTTGTCTGAACTTTATAATTGTATTGTTTATTAGTAGTTTTGTCTAATGAAAGGAATGTAATGACCAATTTTAGAGGATTCTATTGTGTAAGAGCCTTAACAGAGAGTAATAGCCGAGGAAAGGAAAAGTAAGCCTGGTCTTGGAACGTGCATGATGTAAATAGCATTCTGTGTTTATAAATATGTACCGAGGAAAGCAAAAGTAAGCCTGGTTTTGGAACGTGCATGATGTAAATAGCATTCTGTGTTTATAAATATGTACCGATAAGGCAACCAATGCAAATCCCAAATGATATTTGTCCATTTCCCAAAATTATATATATTTTTCAAAATGTTAGTTATATACATAAACAGCTTTCCTGTCGATAAATTAACTGTAAACAATAGATATAAAAATCTAACCTTCATAAAAGTTAACTTTTAAATAAAAATTCGAATTATATCACTTGTCTTTTGTAGTTTTGCAGTGTGTGTCAGTAAACAGCTATTAACAAAATCATATACGACTTTTTCTTCTGGAGGGAGTGGACTTTGTGGAGTGAGAAGTTTTGTCCCGTTCCCCCTCATTGGCTAGTCATGCCAACGTCACACTTCTACATAAAACTGGTCAGCATTTTCGAATGATGAATTTCGTAATGCTACCGTGCCTTCGTAATATCTGTTGCAGCACCGACCATATTAGGCAGCGCAATGTGTACTGGGTTGGTAGCATCCGGCACGGAAGAAAAAAAAAATAATTCGGTAGCACACTGCGTGTTACGCCACAATGATAATGGACATGACAACGGCCTTTAAAACTGTTGCGGTCTGCAGGCGGTGTTGTTGAGCCACGTCCCAGTTTGGTTGGACCACATCCCCGCAGCCGTACTTGCGATCCCGTCCTGCTGCGTGCTTTGTCTTTGTCTGCCTATAGGCCGTTCACGGTGAAGTGAGCACTTTTGAAGCCCTAGTTACTTTTTTCTTCCAATCAATTTATATCCTCCCGCCAATTGTTAACATGAACCCGGCCACGTGAGCAATACGCACAGTGTATATACACTCACCACACCCAAAAACCAAAAGTCCGAGGCCACAATGAAATGTATTTATTGGTTATTATGTCTGACGCTACTGCTTGAAAAAAGTGCTCACTTTACCGTGAACGGCCTATACCTGGAGGTGCGAATTGCTCCAACCGCTCGGCCATGAGTTCTCTTGAAGCGCAGTTCTGCAGCTTTACACTGTAACACAGTGGAAAACCACTGATTCGCAGTGAAATCCAATTACTCGAATCAGTGAAAATGGTTCCACTTAGAATCAGTGGAAAACCTACTGATTGTTTCAGTGAAAAAATTGCACTGATTGAATTAGTGACGTGAAATTATTTCACTTTTTGAATAAGTGACGGCCGAATACAGTGGCGAATTTAATATTATTTTTATTGAATGCATCCAAATAATTACGTGAAATAGACATTCTTACTACAGTTGACTATTTATATTGCGCAATTTACAGTAATTAAAAAAAAGTAAAATAATTTTTGGAGAGGGCCGGGATTGAGCATGCACACCCTTCGATTTTAGGCCTTTATAATACCTTCTGCGCTGCCATGCCAAATTGAAACAATGGGAGGTAAATATATTTCTTAAAATTCACCGCAAAATCGTGAAGATTTAAATTCTATGCTCTTACTTTTCGGTTTTGGTTTAATTGCCACAGTTAGGTTTGTTAAAACGAATAGCAGTATATAAGAGTGTACTCTCTTCCTCACATTATATGAAGTTTAAACCTTCAAACAGAGCTCTGTGACGATTACATGAAAACGAAATGAAATACATAAAACCGCAATGAAACGCTGAGTGATCATATTACCTCATAACATGGCCTTTTTGAAAGACGAAACACATTTTAGAAAGTATTTTTTATTGGGTTTATTAGTTTGTTAGTTGTTATTTCACTTGGTACACGTTGTTTAGTGACCATTTTTACGCGCTGTTTAACTGACCCATCAGTCAAATATAAACCACTGAGTAAACAGTGGAAAAAAAATAATGACTGAAAAATCAGTGGAAAATGTCACTGAATCAATACGTGAAGTAAATCTGGAATTTTTTCACTGATTCATCAGTTTAATTCGCTTAAGTGGCTGTTGAATCAGTCAGATACGTTTGACTGATAGAAAAAGTGAAATTCTCACTGATTTAGATTTAGAGTGTAGACTAGAAGTACTCTCGAAATCTTACGTCGGTCGCAAAACAACCTCAAAATTCGTGAATAAAGAAATTGTTTGGCTTGTTCGCAGAAAGCAAGCAGCCTGTTAAGGGCGACAGCTGACTATAGTTATTTAGCCTGAAAGAGGAATAGAAGAGTGGGGATGTTAAGGGCGACCTAGGAACTTGCATCGAACGTCTGGTCGCCTTTACGCGCAAGGCACTGAATTTGAATGCAGTCTTTCTAGGATTAACTCGCTTCTATAGTTCTTCCAGTGGTGGCCGACATGCAGTTGTTTGACAGCCAGCTGTCCGACACATCACCTGACAGACATACAGCTGTTAGACTTAGACCATTTCTAACAGTGAGCTGGCCGACAGTCGGCTATTTGACAGGTCAGCTGGCTAACACTGTAGTTGTTTGACAGGCAGCTGTCCGACACACCGACTCATTAACTGAAAGTCATGGAGGTGTTACACATGCCATCTAGCCGACAGTTAGGTAACTGATAGTTGACTATTTGACAGTTCAGCTGTCCGATAGGCAGCTGAAACACAGGCGGCCGTCCGACAGACGGTTGTCCAACATGTTATACAACATACAAGCAGCTGTTCGACAATGCAGCAAATAGACAGCCAGCTATTCAACAAGTCAGCTGACTAACCGGCTACTGTCCGACAGACGGTTGTCCAACATGTTATACAACATACAAGCAGCTGTTCGACAATGCAGCAAATAGACAGCCAGCTATTCAACAAGTCAGCTGACTGACCGGATACTGTCCGACAGTTCAGCTGTACGAAATTCACCTGTTTGACAACTCGTACCAACTTTGGGTCAGGTTACAGCTCAGTATCAACACTGGTCCACCAAACAATGCAGGGAAAGTTTTACGAACATACATAAGTATGTCGCTATTGATTCACAAAAGTGGACGGGGCCACGGTAGCTGAGCGGTTAGCCTACTCGCATCCCACCAAGGCTGAACCGGGTTCAATACCCGGCCGGGTTACCGGACTTTCACAAGTGGGAATCGTGCCGGACGATGCCGTTGGCCGGCGGGTTTTCAAGGAAATATCCCGTTTTCCCCCGCCCCTTCATTCCGGCGCCGCTCCATATTCACTTCAATCACCCTCATCGGCCCTCAAGTCCTCGCTGTTGAGGGCCGCCCAAATCTCTTCACTCACTAAAGTGGAAAATCGGCTCAGTGGATCTTCCACGTCGTGGGGCTGCTATAGGCTGTTCACGGTCAAATTGGAACTATTGAAAGCCCTGTATAATATCTACTTTTACGAACAATGTGTATTCCTCCGCCTTATGTAAAATTAACATTGCCATGGGCCTCATCACTTTATCCATGTTCGGTCAAGTGAAACTATGGAATTATAAAAGTAAAAATGTTACAAATCTCGTCATTCTAGTTCTTGGATGGATTAGAAAACCAGAGAGGAAAAGAAATAATTTCAGTTTGCACAAATGGTAACCTAACACTATTTATTTCATGTTAAGATATGGAACATTTCCACATCCGTCATTACCAACTTTACTGGGCGCAGGTCACCCAGTGCATCCGTTAAAATATATGCAAGCAGGAGCAGTGACTTTATTTTCTAAGGTTGATTTCAAAAGTACTCACTTTATCGTGAACAGCGTTTACCGAGCTACTTGACGAGCTATTCGGTTGGAAAGCCGTCTTTGAAACCGCTCCCACGAGTAGTCTCGTTAGCTCTGTAAACGGGGCCACTACACCACCTCGTTTCAGGCAGCTAACGGAGCACACGCGGTCATTAAGGGGCCCGCCTACCCGCCACTTTTACAGGGCTACAGTGTGTTTGAAATGCACGGTTTTCCTACGAAACTGTAGTGTGCGTGGGTCCAACGTGCTGATGTACGAAAAGGACACACACTTGGTACGATGAGGCATGCCGAGTGCTCACAAGACGTCCCGAGCGTTAGAAACACAGATCCAGCGCACTCCAACGCAACTACAAACGACTTCTTCAAAGCGCTGCTTCACAAAATATACGCGTCATATACATCAAATAGTACTCAAGGCCCTTGCAATGAACCTAGCCACAGACCTCCGCCAGTAAAATGACAGGGTCAACCGCTTAACACATTGAGGTCTGCACAGAAGTGAGTCGCTTATATCCACTACTGCAAGAACACCAGTTCTGTTGGTGTCTCTGTAAGAATTCACCATCGTCCTACTGGTCCATACCACACCGGACACTACACTGTACTTTACAGCGTTCATTATTGGCCGGTCATTGACCAATGGAGAGCCGCACTGATATTGACCCAATCAAATGTCCTTTATTGTACAAAAGGATTTGCAATCAATCATGCTCCTTTTAGAGGCTATAAAATATATTCTATTGTTAGCAATATCACTGTTACGGCGCTGTGGTGTTCTTGTGAGGCCACTAGCCGGACAAAGACTGCACATCCATGCGAGTTTTGTTCTGAACAACAAGGAAAGTTTCAAACTGGCTTTGTTCGAGCTACACTCGAGCGTAGTCTACAAAGTGTGCACACAACACGACGAGAACACTGCACGCCAGTTCAGAACAGTGGCGTGTGGCGAAGTGTGATCCGAGATACGTTTTACTGGTGGAAGTGTAGACTAGCCGAGTAACAGGGTACAGCAAAACAACTAACGCCAGCTTACCTTGCAACGGTTCACCATACGCCACTGATTCAGAGTCCTTTCTCACTTCTGCAAAGTAGCAGTAGCACCCTTTTCCAACCCGCTCTTCTCGGCCTTGGACGAAGGATACAGCTGCTGACGGGCAGGCCCCTGAACACTCTGAGGACTATACTCGAGTGTAGTTCGGTGGATACTTGTTTGAATATTTCATTCCATTTGAAAAAACTAAACTGGTCCAGGTAAACTTACATCAATTCCCTATTTTATAAGGATTTTAAATAGGGGCTGATACAACATCAACAACCAACTCCGTAAATGAACGACAAATTTTTGTGTATAGTTACGGAAATCGACGCGATGGAATGTACGTCCTGATACACACGAAAGAAAATTTGGCTGGAAAGCGGTAAACTCGGCACTCCATTGGTTGGCAGCGGGCCAATACGGAAAGGCCGGTGTCTTTTCGACCAGTAGAATGTCGCTAAGTGGCAATGGGGACCAATAGGACACGGTGGACATGCAGCGGTATGGATATATGTGACTAACGTCTAGCTTGCCTTTAAAGCTGATACAAGTGTGCCGACCCCATAGTGTTAAACTGTTTGATGTTGAGTTTCTTGCGTACTCTCAAGATGACGCCTTTGTAGCTCCGCTGTTAAAAAATGCCCGTAAAATGACGGAGATTTCCTACTGAGATCTACTGTTCGAAGACAAGAACTGCGCATCGTAATGGCAAATAGAAACGAGCTACGTACATTCAAAACACAGAACCTCTCCGGATTTCCTGTAGCTAGAGACCTGAAGAATTCGCGGATTCATTTAGGGACATGCTAGTATTCAGAACACGTGTGTTTATATAACATTACCCACTGGTCCACACGATCTTCGACACCTCCTGGAGAACGCTGGCCCAATCGTTGCCTTCCATTGTGACAGCAGGCGACCAATGTTGCTGTTGACATTATTTGTACATCAGAATGTAGAGTCTAGCGTGCATTTCTGTTGAACTCGCTAATTTTTCGGGTCTCTACCTATAGCTTTAAGCGCTACAACCAGAAAATGTTTGTTCCTGCTATGCAGTTTGGATGTTCTTGCAACATAAACCTGATTTGTCAAAAATTAAGATACAGTGAAAAACAACTGCAAGAAATATCGCCACTTCAAACATTCAGAAATTACTAGAAACTGGGGGAAAAAATTGCATGATCTACTTTAGTGCAAATAACATGTGTATTGTTGTATTCTTAGATTGTACAATAACATGTGTATTGCTGTATTGTTAGATTGTACAATATCTGTGTATTGAATTTTTTTTTGTAAATAATTTTTTTTGGGACACGTTTCCTAACTAGGGACCGAAGACGATTAGCACAATTACTATAGGTTGTTCACGATAAACTGATCACTTTTGAAAGCCTTACTCAAGGTCCACTTGTACACACGATGAGTATACTTCCGCCTTAAGAAAAATTAACATTGCCATGGGGCTTATCACTTTATTCATGCTTCGGTTAAGCGAAACTGTGAAATTATTAAGAAAGCAAATATTTTACAAATCTGCTGACTTTCACAATACGATGCATTAAAAAAAAAGGACTCCCAAGAAATTTATTTAAGTTATCGCAAATGGTTACCTAACACTTTTATTTCGAGTTTAAGATATGGAACTACTTTTCCTCGATCGTTACCAACGTCACTCGGCGGATGTCACTCAGCACGCCCGTTAAAATGTATGCAGGTAGAGCAGTCATTTATTTTCTAAGGTTGATTTCAAAAGTGCTCACTTTATCGTGAACAATCTTTAGTAAATTTACGAGATGTTACGCGAATTCACGGGACGTTGTATGATACGTACGGAAAGTCTGCTATTGAAGGATAAGTAAGGTCCGTAATTTTCGGTATATTTACGGATAAATTTTCAGCAGTGATATTTCCACTACTGCACGTAATTTTTTTTTCTGTCAGCGCCGGCAGTTAGAACGTTGATCTGCTATCACGGCGGTCCGAGACTTGAAACCCGGCGGATCCAAGTCCAGATCCTGCGCAATCGTAGGTAATGTGGCGGACGTTTCCAGCCAGTGGAAATGGGGCTCGAGTAACTACCGTTACTGCCAAAGACGAAAAAATGAGGTAGTAGAACGCTCGCCTTCTGCGAAAGACCCCGCTCAGTTGCCCATCACTAGCAGAACATGCTGTTACGTTCATGGTTAAACATTGATGTAAAAAATTGGGTTTGGCTGTGTTGGGGACAGGAGCCGTTTGTTTTGCGTGAATACGTTTACGTTGACGCGCTCGGACGCCTTGATGTTTATTTTACGTTTCCGGCACCGCTTCACTGGATCATATGGGGTGTCATGGGTATCACTGGATTGCTTTTGAGACGCTATTTCCAACCGTATACGATTGCTGTATTTCGACTTGGATTTTTGACCAGTATTAACAGAAATTGTGTTGAGTTTTCTTGACTTTTTACATTAAATGCATACAATTCCGCCATAACCACTCCACACAAATATTTTTATACGCGCAATTGATTGATCTTGACGAGAGCTGCCGATTGAAACTTAAACGAGCGTCGTAGCTTCTCCTAGTCAAAAGTTATACTACGCGGAAGTTCTGAGACGCGACGAAACGAACTCAAAATTGCCCCCCCCCCCCCCCAAACCCGTGTTCTCTGGGCAAGATGCTTCGCAATCCTCATTCAACGTAACATATTATTTGATCCTTTGGAAATCGAGTGGTTTAATTTAATTTTGAATGTAGACAATAGATTCGGAGCTGCAATGCCATACTGTATCCCCCGATTTTGTTATCATCGGATTTTCTGGATTGCCTCCCACTATGATTGCAAATTTAAAGACGTATTCACGTCAAAATAAATGTTCTCGTGTATTCTGCTTGTAATAAAATTCGATCAGAGAAAGTGTATGTGTTGCTATTTTGAAGTACGCATTTATATTAAAGGCTGTTCACGATAAAGTGAGCACTTTTGAAATCAATCCTAAGAAAATAGTCACTGCTCCTGCCTGCATACATTTTAACGGGCGCACTGAGTGACATGCGCCCAGTAAAGTTGGTAACGATGGAGGGGAAAGTAGTTCCGTATCTTAAGGTCGAATAAGAAGTGTTAGGATATAATTTGTGATAACTTAAGTTATTTCTAACGCTTTCTGTTTTTTTTAATGCGTAAAAGTGTAAAAATTAGCAGATTTTTAAAATACTTACTATTCTAATAATTTCACAGTTTCACTTGACCGACGCATGAAGAAAGTGACGAGGCCCGTGGCAACGATATTTTTACATAAGGCGGAAGAACACACAACGTGCGTACAAATATATCTTAAGCAGGGCTTTCAAAAGCGCTCATTTTACCGTGAACAGCCTACAGCGGCGTTCTCACCCCAAAAGCAATCCCACATCGTTTCGATAGCGTTATACGGCAAAAAAAAAAAAAAAAAAAAAAAAAAGCAGTGGGATGTCGGAGATTGGTTTTTGCGGAGCTGGAATGCGCACTCTTTATCCCGTGTATTCTCTTCGATTCCGGTCTCCTTGCCGCGTGGGCGTGACTCCGGGGGCGGCCGAGATCCTATTGCAGTCGTTCGTTTGTGCCGGATGTTTTTTTTTTTTGGGTGGGGGGGGGGGGCGCCTGATACGTGGAGTGAGTACGGTGATCGCGCCAGCTGCGCCAAAAACCAGTCTCCGTGTCCCGCAATCGGGCATTTCAGGCCGAACCCTACTAGCGCGAGCGGCGTGGACGAAGTTAAAAAAAAAAACAAAATCCAGCAAAACGAGCGCTCTGAGGTGTTTGTTATCGCAGTTTGATTGAATTCGAATTGGTATGGGCTGTTCGCGGTAGAGTGAACACTTCCGAAAGCCCTGCTTAACGATCTACTTGTGCGCAAGTCGTGCGTTCTTCCACCTCAGTGCAAAATCATGATTGCGATGCGCCTCATCACTTTATTCATACGTCGGTAAATTAAAACATGTGAAATTATTAGGAAAAGTATTTTACAAATCTGATTATTTTTACACTTCGGTGCTTTACAAAAACAGAAAGCTAAAGAAATATTTTTAATTATTACGAATGGTTAACTAACACCTTTTATTCGATGTTAATTTATGGAACTACTTTCCATCCATCGTTACCAACTTCACTGGGCGCATGTCACTCAGTGCTGCCCATTGAAATATATGGTGGCAGGAGCAGTGACATTTTTCTAAGGTTCATTTCAGAAGTGCTCACTGTATCGTGACTTTGACATTTGTATACGTGTGGGGCAGGTCTGTGCTGTGTACATATGCAAAATACGAAAAAATCAGGCCCGCCTCATGTCTAGGCTATGCATGATAGTCCCAACGCTAGAACTCGCATTTAGGTACCATTTTCAATTTCTCAACTTAGACGTGCATGAAGCCCGTGTTGTTCCGTCTTTCGAGTATTTCAGTTCGTAAACAAAATCTCCACTGTTTAGGCTTGTCTATGAAGCAACAAGCACTGTCCAATCATTCGAACAACTAGGACTAGAACAAATGGAAGAGTTTAATTTTACAGTTGTTAGTCCGACTCGTCTGTGGCGCCTGAGGGTTGGAATCCCTGATAAGGCATGGGTATTAGTTTAGGTTAGGTATAGGTAGAGACCTGAAGAATACGCGGAGTCATTTGGGGGCAAGCTAGAATTCAAAACACGTTTGTTTATGTTAGTTTAGTAATTGGTCCACACGATGTTTGACTGGCCCAATCGTCGCCTTGCTCTGTGACAGCAGACAACCAATTTGCAGTTTATATCGGCATATGTGTACATAAGACTCTTAGAGTCTATCGTGCAGGTCATTGGACTCGCGAATCGTTCAGGTCTTTAGGTATAGACTGTTCACGGTAAAATTAGCGTTTTTGAAAGCCCTGATTAAGATCTACTTGTATGCGCGTTGTGTACCCTTCCGCCTAATGTAAAATTACCATTGTCATGGGCCTCATCACTTTATTCGTGTGTCGGTCAAGTTAAACTGAAATTCTTACGAAAGTAAATATTTTACAAATGTGTTCAATTTTCCACTTCGATGCACTTAAAGAATGACAGAAATACGGATGAAATAATTTCACAAGTGGTTACCTAACAAGTTTTATTTAACGTTAAGATATGGAACTACTTTCTCTCCATCGTTACCAACTTTACTGCGTGCGTGTCACTCAGTACGCCCGTTAAAATACACGCAGGTATAGGAGCAGTGAATTTTCCTATGGTTGATTTCAAAAAGCCGTCCCCTGGTAAGACTTAATGCATAATAACCGGGGGAACGTTAATAAGCCCTTTCCAATTACAAATGTTAAATTTCATCACCGGTTAGTTTTGAAATCCTAATATTCTACATTGAATTCTTTCACTGTAAATATATATTTGTACTCGGTGTCTCAAATACGAGAAGCGAAACTGATATATTATGATAAATAGTACGAAAATCACTATATATATGTATATATATATATACACTCGCACACAGTTTTAATGAATTACCAATTTAGTAAAATTACTATTTGGTAGACTAGTGCAATAGATTTAAGCTCTATGTATAAAGATTATACTTTTATTAGCAATAACTACCTGGCCTAATTTATATTTACAAACCAAAGACTCACCTGTAATAGAACAATTAACTTTCTTTCTTGACCATATCATAATAATTTTAATAATAACTTTAACTACGGTACGTTACACCATCATTATACTTATTTTTAATAATCACATAGATCGAAACTTAATTGAAGGACAAATAATTTAATTAATTTGAACAGTTACACCTGCTATAACTTTATTGTTTATTGCAACACCAACTCTACGATTGTTATATTTAATAGACGAAACTAATAATCCGGCAATAACTACCAAAAACAGTAGGACACCAATAATATTGAACATAATGATTACTCAGACTTTAGTGATAGTGAATTTGATACATACATAACAAATCCACAAAATATTAATGATATATATATATAAACACATGTATATATGTATCGTTTGTTTAGTCGTTAACAGTGCAGGAATCGAGAACTGTTTACACACCAGGAAAAATGTGAACTAAATTTCGAAGGAGGCAGGGATTGGTGTATCCACAAATCAATATTCTCCTTACGTCCAGCGTAAATTATAACACACGTTCGACTCTAATTTATTTTATTGCAAAGGCTTTGTTCATGCCCGTAATCTTGGGATAATGGAGACGGCTCTTTCGTTTTCAACTTCATATGAGCTACAGCCATGTAATTCATTGAACTCCGGGAATAATTGGAGGACTATAAACGCTCTTCGTGCAGCAGTCAAGGAATCGAACCCTTGGCCTCTTTTAAGTGAACGTCACTACCTCATAACCATAACCTCTAGGTTGTACAGCGAAGTTGGTTTATACTGATGCCAATGCTAGAATACATAGCCCGCAATAATAATAAATATTACATGAATGCCCAAAGCACGCAAATGATCAACGAATTCATTTTATACATAGTTTGCTACAGACTTTTTTTTAACACTGTTCTAATATTATTGCGAGGGAAACATTCGCAGACAGACAAACTGTTATAATATACACCATAAAACAATTTTCATATTTTTAAATACGGAGTTAAGGTGGTACTTTTACCGGCGCTTGATCTGTGTTACAGCACGTTTAAAATCAATTTTTTTTGAACGAAGCTATTAAACGTGTTCTCAGTATTTTTACGTAAGAAAGGAAAACACACCTCAGATGAAGGCAGAGTGATAATTTTGATGATATTACTCATGCTATAAATATTATTTTGGGTCAGCGTAGTTTAAAATTACCTGGGCAGCTACTATAGCAGTTTATATTGAACTTTGATAAACGCTGTTCACGTTAAAGTGAGCATTATTGAAATCAACCTTAAAAAAAAAGTTACTGCTCCTACCTGCATATATTTTAGCTGGCGCACTGAGTGACATGCGCCCAGTAAAGTTGGTAACGATGGATGGTAAGTAGTTCCGTATCTTAACGTCGAATAAAAAATGTTAGGGTAACCATTTCTTATAACTTATATATATTAACTAATCGAAGAGTAAAAATTAGCAGATTTGTAGAATATTTACTTTTTTTCTTTAATTTCATGGTTTCACTTGACCGGCGCATGAATAAAGATATGAGGCCCATGACAATGTTAATCTTACGTAAGGTGGAAGAATACACAACGGACATGCAAATAGATCTTAAGCAGAGCTTTTAAAAGTGCTCATTTTACCGTGAATAGCCTATAGAAATATGGCTCGCATGTGCATGATAGCTCAGAAAGAATCTGGTTCGTCATTAACCCCTGATATAGTTTATTCACGGTTTCTTCACACGTTTTGTATCGAACCTTCGAAATATCACCCCATGTTTGAAGTAATTGTCGTTGCTTCATATGTATCACAAGTGTTTTATAATTGTGTTGACCAGAACTTCCTCTAGGCACCAAATTTTTCAAGTCTATTTGACTCGTTGGTTAGAAAATTAACCCTTTCAGACCCACTTTAATCTATGGCTTTAGGCGTTGCAAACGAAATATTTCATGTTGCGTGCTGTACTTCAGTCTACACTTGTTTCGTGGTCACAACCAATGAGCTGTAGTTTAATTGTTCGACTACAGTCATATGAACCAATTATGGCCTAGACCTGTAAAAAGGTTCGTGAATCATTCACCCACATGCAATATCATTGATCATTGATCTTCGCAGTGTGCAGTACAGACCAAAACTTACCTACACGTGCGTACACAATTATGTACATTGGGTCTGAATGGGTTAAAAGACAAGCCAAAAAAAACCGTGTCAGAATACTAAACGTATTAGGAAATAATTTTCTCTTTTTAATACTTTTCTTATTATATTGGAAAATATCATGGATACATTTAAATATGCATTATATAAGTGTGAATACAGCACAATCATAAGTGAAAACAAACAATACTAAAGCAAGATTTAAACTCCTATGCATACAATAATTAGATATACAGTTTGTTGACATAGAAGTACCTTATTTTTTAGTTAAACTGAACTTTTACTCATACATTTTTTACACTCTGAAGTCCAAATACGTGATATCAATGAGTGAAATAACATTCACTGAAAATCACTTGATAATCCAATGCCGACTGGCGATTCAAGCAAATTAACTGGGAGCAAGTGAAGCATAGCAGAGGAATTCTTGACACACGTAAATCATAGAAATTCAACCACCATGTTAATTAGTTATCTGGTACTTTTTATCAAACGCTCGATTTTCACTGTTTCCAATGATTTGGCTCAATTTTCACTGTTTTTAAGTTTAGAGTGTATAAATCATAATATTTTACTTGTAATTAATATGAAAAAAAAAACAACGGGGAGAAAAAGGTGTGTTGGTTAATGGCGAGGAAGAAATAGTTGTTATGCAAAATTCTATTACACTGAGTGCACGCGAAAGCGGTGAGCTCTCTCTTTGGTGTAATTTTTAGACTCACTTAACACTTTGAGGTCGGCACACTTTTACCAGCTTTAAAGTCAAGCTAGACGTTAGTCACCTATATCCATAACGCTGCAGGGACACCGTGTTATATTGGTCCCTATTGTCACTTAGCGCCATTCTACTGGTCAAAACGACACCAGTCTTTCCGTATTGGCCGGCTGCCAACCAATGGACTGCCGAGTTTACCGTTTTTTTCGAACCAAATGTTCTTTCGTATGTAACAGGATGTACATCCCATCGTGTTGATTTCCGTAACCATACAAAAATGTGTCGTTCATTTACGAAGTTCTTTGTTGATGTTGCATTAGTTCCCAGTTCAAATCCTTATGAATAGTGACCTGCAAAATTCGCGTTATTTTTTTTTTTTTTTTTTGCGTTTAGCTAAAATTTACAGTACTGTATATACTAGAGCCGGCGTCGTTTCTCCATTGGCTGCTTCCTTGACGTTAAGTCACTCCCTTTCTGAGTGAACTGCACGTGATTGGGGCACACGGTTGTGGAGCGTCCATTTATTGGTGTGGTGTTCCCCGTGGCCGGGGGGGGGGGGAGTTTCAAATAAATGCTGGTCCAATGACAAACGTATTGCAAAGGTAAAGTGTTTTAAGTTTAACATGTCCTTAAATAATAACGCAATGATGTAATTATACCCGGACCAGTTTGATTTTTTAAGTTTTGTCCGAACAACACTCGAGTACAGTCCTCAAAGTGTCGAGCTTTGTTAGCATGAGGCGGAGGAATATCCTGGAAGTAGAACTTTAGCAGGGCTCCATAGAAGTGTGAAGTAACAGTGAATGGCTTACAGACATCGGTACGCACTCACCTGTAAAAAGCGGCGCGCGGATCTACTATAAGCTGCGAAAAACGTACACACCAGTTTGCTGGAGCTCCGGAGCCCGACTGCGGGACACCGAGTCATGAGAGCCTAGGTCGTCCGTCACAGAGGTGCGAGTTCGGCAACCATCGGCAGCGCTCGGGTTCTCTCGCCTCCGCCCGGCGCGCACTGCCACTCGAGCGGTTTACACAATTAAATTAAAACTAGTGATAGCTAGAGCCCCGAGTATTTCCCGGATTGAGCTGACAGCAAGCTAGGCTGGGCCGCCCTCTATACACTCGAGACATTACCGTTTGCTTATTGGTTGCTGTGATCAAGTGAGGCCTCTGTACAGGGCTGTTAAACATTAACTCACGCTACTGCTTTCTGATTATTACTGGCTCACAGTTAAACGAGGCGTGTCTAAACAACTGTCGTCCAATCACAACAGTAGGAGGAAATGAGTGTTTTGAGTCTACCTCGTCTCCGAATGAATTCATGAAATACTCGTGGCTCTAGTGATGGGATAATCGCATAATTGTGTAATTCGAATGAATCGATTACTATTATTTTTTTAGTAGAATAAATAATCGGTAAAAATAATTGATTGTATTGTTCTAATCCATATATAAAAATTTAGCACGAATACGGTATATGTCTATAAAGTTGTCTAAAACTATTCTCAGCAGAAACTCTTCTGTTTATTTTTAACAATTTCTGTTATTTTTAAAATTTGTTTTTTCAAAATTATATTTTACATTTAAAAAAAATGTAAAGCATACAGGTATCTGCAATGTTTTGTTTTGTTTAATTATGAACAACTGAACATTGTGAATAACATAACTGTTTTAAAAGAATCGATTAATCGATAATAACAAAATAATAGATTAATAGAGTATTTTACCATTTACAAGCAATTATCCCATCACTAAATTAAACACGTCAGCGGTGAACACTAGAGAAGGTTTACAGAGATTTAGTCTTCAGAACAGCGATCTCACTGCTTTCGTTCAGACATCATAATAGAGTCTCAAATGCGTTGCTTGAATTCGCAATGTAAACAACCATCTATTTAATTGTATTCTTACCTTTGGCCTTTAATTTTTTTGAAAAAAAAAGTAAATATTTCTTCATTCTCATTATTCCAAGTCTAAGTTAAAATAGAAACTTGAGTTAGGTAATTCTGATATACGTTTCCCTGTGATTGGTTTAACTTAAGACTTAGAAACTTGTCATTTGTAGATTCGTAATTTTTCTACTGTGAAACTTTCAGCATTAAGAGACTGCTTATGTTTGGAGAAAGGTGTCTGATACTTTGTAAGTTCTTGTGCTTACACATTGAATTCTGCGACAGTCTTAAACTAGCTTTGGATTTTTGTATATAAACTGCTCTGATGCTTGTTCGCAAAGTAGAGTTATTTTTGGAATGGGGGTTAGTTACTGAGAGTGATACTCTACAGGACATTAAGTCCACTCTGTAAAACGTAAACAATCTCCGGCATCTTCTGTCCGCTCCGTACGTGGACTACTAGAATTTTGGGACGGACGTGGATTCTTGTGGAGTGTACATTAACTCTAGTTTTTTTTATCAAACTACCCCATTTTAAGTGTAGTTTAGTCACAATAAACAATATATATAGAGAGAGAGAGAGAGAGAGAGAGAGAGAGAGAGAGAGAGAGATTAATCACGAAAAAATAGGTTGAAAACGTATATGCAAATATTGGAGATAACATTTAAGATGCAACACAGATTGTCTGGATAGTGGTTAACTGAACAAAGTTCTTCAAACACCACAACACTTGTCGTTGTAATCATATTATTCCAAGTAAATACTCGCTGTTACTACCCCCTATTTCGAACTAAATCCATATCGCGCTAGCATGTACGGGATTGAAAGGATGGACTATTAGCCCTCATGTCACAGTTAACAAAAAATGCCACCTTGTGTAAATCCCCTAAACCTCGCCGTTTTCGAGTAATTAGTGTTTTACTTTCAAAATAATATTTACCGATCCTGGCAGGCGGGGCACGCATAATGTCTAATAACACACGTTTGCGGGTGTTAAAACGAGGGGAAGATTCCACAGAGACATGCATTACAGCAGTACTGTGAAAAACTGTTTCGTCTACTGCAAATTCAAAAATGTTTACCTACCTTACAAATTAATTTTAGACCATATGTTATATATATATGTTTTCAACTTCTTTTTTTCGTCATTAACCCACCCGTAGATTGTCGGTCGTATCTATATAATAATAATAATACTTTAACCAAACAGGCATACCTAAACGAACCTAGGGTGGTGGTTGGATAAGTGTTATTGCAGTTTGATGCAATTTAAAACATTACGAAAACAGCAGTTTTGAATAACTGCAGTAACCTAAAATAATCTGTTTGAAAAGGGTTAAAAAGAAACCAACTGTTATACCAACGGCAAAATGTGGATTTTTTTTTTCTAGGGAGGTAGCAATTGGTGACTATTGTACACAGTTCTCAATTGTTCATCCTGTCGTTGCGTAATGGCATTTTCCTCGCAGCGGAATTCCATAGCAACACGACCTCGGACCATACGTTCATTGGCTGCATCCTCAGGCAAGTACCGGCGGAACATTGCAACGCCCTCGAAAGCTTACAGTTCGGATCAAATACTAATTCCTTTGCAATACGTCCATGTGTTTAGTTATCGCTTCTTCTTTTTTTTTTCGTATTAAATTACATGTCTGCAATCGCCAGTATAGAGAGAATCCGAACTATCAGAACCAAACGGCTTCGACTTAGATTAATAGACTGTTTACTTAAGGCTGCCGCATAGTAAGGGCTTATTTGTGTCGGTAAAGAAAACGTCTATAATCCATTCACGGTTACTACACACTCTTCTGGAGACCGGCCGAAGTTCTACTTTCAGGATATTCCTCCGCTTCATACAAACAAAACTCGGGAAATAGCACCAGAGTGTCGACGCAGTCCATTCGTGCGCTCTCAGTGTAATAGTATTTTGCATAAAAAAACTGTTTCTTACTGAAGGCCGTTCACGATTAAGTGAGCACTTTTGAAATCAACCTTAGAAAAAAAGTCACTGCTCCTACCTGCATGTGTTTTAACGGGCGCACCGAGTGATATGCAAACAGTAAAGTTGGTAACAATGGATAGAAAGTAATTCCATATCTTAACGTCGAATAAAAAGTGTTAGTTAACCATTTGTGTAAATTAAATTATTTCTTTCGCTTTCTGTTTTTTTTAATGTCTAAGTGCCAAAAATACCAGATTTGTAACATATTTATTGTTCTAATAATTCCACATTTCAACCAGAACGAAGCATGAACAAAGTGATGAGGCGCATGGCAAGGTTAATTTAACATAAGGCGGAAGAATACGCAAAGTGCATACAAGTAAATCTTAAGCAGGGCTTTCAAAAGTGTTCATTTTACCTTGAAATACCTATAGAAATTACCCCATCTATTTTCTCTCTGTCTTTATTCAAATTAGTTACAAACGAAATATTTGTAAAAAAAAAAAAAAAAAAAAAAAAAAAAATATATTATTATTATTATTAAAAATTCAATCTAACCAAAAATAAGGCAATCAAATGTTAACACTTGTATAAAACCCTCGTGATACATGGCATATTTGGGAAGCAACCAAGCACATCATAAATCATAAATGAAGTGTTTTTTAAGGTTTGGTTTTAAAAATGTGAAGAAACTATTAATACTCTACAGGAATTGTCGGCTTTGAAGTATGACCAGCTTAAATATGGTTGTGATATACGAGGTTCTGTTTCAGTAAAACGATGACGCCTGACGCCCCCCATCATGTTGGAAGCAGATTAGTCACATTATGAAGAAAAAATTTGACGTCTGTACGTGCAATCTGACCACACACACACACACACACACACACACACACACACACACACACACACACACACACACACACACACACACACACACACACACACACATATATATATATATATATATATATATATATATATATATATATATATATATATATATATATATATATTGTGTGTGTGTGTGTGTGTGTGTGTGTGTATGTGTGTGTGTGTGTGTGTGTGTGTTTGTGTTTACTATGTTCAGTGTATATACTTTGTATACCGTAATTTGACCTGTTCAATATCTATGTACTGCTATGTATTGAAAAAAGTTCTTACGGACGCAATAAAACAAACAAAAAAATAAACATAACGGGCTTGTCGGCTGTTTCCATTGGCTGGAATTAAGAACTAACATATTAATTAGAAACTGCAAATACAGAATACGTGTTTCCGTATGCCAGATCAGCGCTTACTGCATAACTTTTAAAGCATACATTTTTTTAATTGTAAACCCAGCTTCAGGCGAAAGGACCCGAACGCACCCGATGATTGCCGAATGCGCGGTGGCCGGTGATAGCGCTGCCTAGCGGCGAAGACCGGAACTACCAGCGGCACAAATATAATTTTTTTCCTAACCTACCCTACTGCTAAGTATTAAGGTGAATCAGTCCCCGCCATATTGGATTTTCACTACTTTTGTCATAAGTTCCTTTTAAGAACATTTAATGGAAACTTTCTCACGACATGACAGAAATAATAGCTCCTTAAGCTTAATCAACATATTACATTTCTATACAATTTATTATTTTTTCACTAGTGATTGAAGACATGAAATTAATTTTTTTTCTTTCGGTTACAGAAATGGACCTGGCAACAATAGTCTAGCAATACATGTTTTAGAACACGCGCTATGTAATTCCCTACGCTTTGTCGAAGCCCAAAATAAAATGCAAAATTTGTGATACAACTTACGGCGAAAATTCCGAAAATCCAAGATGGCGGGGACTGATCCACCTTAAGTGTAAGTCCGTGGTAGGGACGGGTGCTAAATGCGTCTCAGGGCTGAGCCCCTCACGCCTACAGGGGAGGGAATCCATGCAAGCGGGCATGCATCGCGGCGGAGAGGGATTGGGCAGCCATGGCCGCAATTAGAGCCATGACCACCTCCTAAGAGTACATATAGTTAACCTGTAACTAAGAAGAGAAAGGGACGAAACACAGTAGGCATCGTAAAAACCCTTTCTACAGGAAAGAATTTAAAATCGTCACATGCATTAATCGAAAATGCCACAGGAGACAGATAGCTAGGAACTATAGTGATGGGATAGCCTCATAGGTTTGTAATTCGAATGAATCGATTACAATATTTTTTTAACTAATCTAAAAATAATTGATTGTCGTGTTCTAAACCACACATACAAATTGACTGCAAATACTGCATATTTAAATAAATAAATATTCTTACCAAAATATTTTCGGTTATTTTTTTATAAGTTCTGCAGTTTTTTAAATTAATAAAATTAATACATGTGAAGTATGTAGGTATCTGGAATGTTTTATTTTGTGTAAGTATACATAGCTGAAAATCGCGAATTATCGATTTTTCTCAAATGATCGATTAATCGAATATAACTAAATAATCGATTAATCTATTATAATTAAATAATCGAATAATCTGTTATTTTGCATGCGATTATCCCATCACTGGTAGGAACCACGCTCATTATTAGTGGGAAGAGAAATACTAGCAGCGAGGGGGAGGGATCTTATTTTTCCTCTGTTGTGGTTGGCGCTGGTTTAACACATTCTGGACTACGCTCGAGCTGAGTTCGAGCACCGCCAGTTTAAAAATTTCTTCGTCCTTGAAAATAAGACTCGCAAGGTTATAGAGCCATTGTTACGCTAGTTTTTGACATGATCTTACAAGAACAATACAACACAGCAGATACAGGTTTCCTACACACATATATGTATATATATGTATATATATATATATATATATATATATATATATATATATATATATATATATATATATATATATATTTGCTATTACCTTATAGACAGACACGATTGACTGTAAACCTTTTACACAGTAAGGGACATTTGATTGGAGAGTATCAGCTTTGCGACCCCAGTGGCTGATGACCAGCCAATGATGAACGTCGTAGAGCACAGTAAGCACGCCCAGTGTGGTGTGGACCAATAGAAGAGTGGTAATTGGGAATACAGATACCAACAGAATAGACATTCCTGCAGTGGTGTATACAGGTGGTTCACTTCTAGCTAGTCTTAAATTATATAAAATATGCGCAGTCCTGAATGTGTTAACCAGAGTGGAGAGGTAACATCACTCTGGTCGACCAGGAGCGCCTTCCGCCACGGCGTCGACAGTGACCATGAGGGGGGGGAGGGAGGTGTGAATTATCACGTGCAGCCGAGGGACTGGAAACCAGTCCAGGCCAAGTGCAATGACTCCCGATAGACCGCACTGGGATTGCCGCGGGCGGGCCGGGTCTGCCCCGTTCTCTCCCCTCGCGATCGCTCGAGCGCGCATTAATCCACCCGTCGCGGAGAGACTTGCCATTTCACGCCCCTCTTTCGCGGAGGACAGGTGCTTCAGCGGTTCGCTCGTGACGACCTTGAGGACGAACATCGACCAATACGCGGCGTGGCCCGCAGTTTGGTTTATTTCGTAGAATCCACGCAGTAAATATTTTGAATCCCCAAGTTTGTATTTAAAGGCTGTTCACTATGAAGTGAGCACTTTTGAAATCAACCTTAGAAAAAAGTCACTGCCTCTGCCTGCATGTATTTTAACGGGCGCGCTGAGTGACTTGCGCCCAGTAAGGTTAGTAACGAAGGATGGAAAGTAGTTCCACATCTTAATGTCGAATAAAAAAAGAGTTTTGTGAAAACTTAGACGATTTCTTTCGCTTTCTGGTCTATTAATACATCGAAGTGTAAAAATGAGAAGATTTGTAAAATGTTTACTTTTTCTAATAATTTCACGGTTTCCCCTGACCGACGCATGAATAAAGCGACGAGGCCCGCGGCAATGCTAATTTCGCATTAGGCGGGAAGAAACAGAACGTGCACACAAGTAGATCTTAAGAAGGGTTTTCGAAAGTGTTAATTTTGCTGTGAACAACCTATAGTCCATTCGCGATTACTTATAACCTAGAGACATGCCAAATTCGCGTCATCATTTGGCATCAGGTTGAACTTCACAGTACTGTGCGTACCGGAGCCGGCGTCGTTTTACCATTGGCTGCTGCGTAGATGTCAAGCCACGCCCTTTCCAACTGAACTGCACGTGATTGGGGCACACGGCACACAATTGTGAAGTGTTCAATGATTGGCGCAGCGTTACCCAGAGAATTTCAGATACAGTGCATTGGCAGATGTATTGCAAAGGTACGCGTGTTTAAAGTTTAACGTGTCCTCAAATAATAACACGAATTTTGCAGGTTTCTACTTATAACTTTTCTGGAGCCTTGCTTAAGTTCTACTTCCAGGATATTCGTCCCCCTCGTGCAGACAAAGCTTAACACCAAGCATAGAAAATTGCACCAAAGGGACTGCGCACTGCATTCGTGCGCACTTAGTGTAGATTTTTCACGAGAACTAATACTTACTAGGCATTACCAACACACCTACTTTCTCACAATTTTCATTCATATTAAGGCAGATTTCCACCCGCCATCTTGGATTCGTGATATTTTTTTTTTTTTCCATACTCTGGAAAATACAATCTTGTATCATGTTTTTTTTTTTGGAACGACAGAGCACATAGCATTGCCTAGTGCACTGTCTTAGGTCAGTATTTATTAATTACTGCTGATATCGTCGCCTTTGTAATTGTTCGCAAGAAAGCTGTGGCACTTCGATAAAGTTTGGGAAGCTAATATTTATAAGTCGTGCCGGTAGTTTCAGTACACCTTCTGAAATCGATAAATCCAAGATGGCGGATGGGAACCCGCCTTGATTATAAATAAGATATTATAATGTTTAGATAAAATACACGGTGGCACGCCTAACGTGGACACCCCCAAATATTTCCGGAACTGTTGCAGATCACGAAATGCGGTTTTCCCTAAATGAAATTGGAAAGGGTTATATTACGGTAATAATTATCTGTTACTAAAACACTCCAGAGGATTTTAAGGCGTCCTGTGACGACGAATTTTCCCACCAGAATCTATTTCCCCCACCTTCCACCAACGACATTGATGCTGCGTGTACGACACTTTTTTTTTTTTCCTGCATTATCGCCCTTACCACGGGGATGGCGCTTAGCATCATGACGCGGTAGCAAAATATTATCAGAATAAGCTATTAAAATATGCACACACGACGTATAACATCGGGCGCGTTCAGCGGGCTTGTACACTGCTGCAGACATGCCGGTTAGAGCTACAGGTTCTGTTTAATAAAGAGCTGATAAAGGCTGTTCACGATAAAGTGTGCACTCTGGAAATCAACCTTAGAAAAATGTCGCTCCTCCCTGCCTGCATATATTTTAACGGGCGCACTGAGTGACATGCGTCCGGTAAAGTTGGTAACGATGGATAGAAAGCAGTTCCATATGTTAACGTCTAGTAAAAAATGTTGGATAACTTTTTTTTCTTTCTCTTTGGTGCGTGAAAATCAGCAGATTTTTAAAATGTTTACTTTTCTAATAATTTCACAGTTTCGCTTGACCGACTCATAAATAAAGTGGTGAGGCCCATAGCAATGTTAATTTTACGTAAGTGCTAATTTTTCCGTGAACAGCCTCTAGCAAGTGAGGCGTTCATTATTTTATTCTCTGCCGTGTAGTTTTGTGGGACTGGAAGTAAATGTTTTTTTAATGGACTCAGAACTGAATTTCACATGTGAAAATAATGAAATCATTAATTTTATAGACTGTTCACGGAGAACTGAGTACCTTTGAAAGCCCTGCTTGTATCCACGTTGTGTATTCTTCCACCTAATGTAAAATTAACATTGCCATGGGCCTCGTCACTTTATTCACGCGTCGGTCAAGTGAGACTGTGGAATTATTAGAGATGTAAACACTTAATAAATCTGCTAATTTTCACACACCAATGCATTAAAAAAACAGAAAACGAGATAAATAATTAAAATGATCAAAAACGGTTACCTAACACTTTTTATTCGACGTTAAGATGTGGAACTAATTTCCATATATCGTTACCAACTTTACCAGGCGCATGCCACTCAGTGCGCCCGTTGAAGTATATGCAGGCATGGTCATTTTTAAGGTTGATTTCAAAAGTGCTTAATTTATATTGAACAACCTTTAATAGTTGGTAGGAAAACAAAACATTTGTCATATTCTGCTTGCGCATTCTATATTATATTATGTGAGTGTATCACTTCCAATATCTCTAAACGTAATTTGTCATATACTGCTTGCACATTCTATATTATATTATGTGAGTGTATCACTTCCAATATCTCTAAACGTAATTTGTCATATACTGCTTGCACATTCTATATTATACTATGTGAGTGTATCACTTCCAATACCTCTAAACGTAATTTCGTCAATAAAATAATATTTACTTATATCTGAAACCATCTTTGCACTTTAAATCTTGTGTCTGTCTTCTATCGGCGCATATGCAAGTTGGTCTGATATTTTTACGCTGCAGTCGCTGCACGAGTGTTGGCTTGCAGCGATGTGACTGAAAGACATACAGTGTTGCCGGATACTCGACAGCTAAAAATTGAACACGTAGTATGGAAATATGCATTTCAGACCTACCCCTAATCAATGAAATTCGTATGCAAAGAAAAATGTCACTCATTTAATGAATCGGGTTCAGAAACTGGTTTTGTATTTATTAACAAGAGCCTAAATATTCCAGAAACATTTATAAATACTCGTTGTTTGAACTTGTCGTACTGCCAAACTAGTGGCGAATCTTACTCGCTGCAAATGGCGGCGCTGCAGGAGATCGTTATCGACCACTTGACACATTCATCATCATAAAAAATAAACTCGCAACAAATCACGTTTCTGTCATTTCAACTGGACATCTTTTTCGTCTTTCTCTCCGTTTAACATTCGTGATACATCTTTTTGATTGAAAGTACGTGTCATACATTTGGTTTTGATATTGCGAACAAAACGCACATGGTATAGCGTCATTAGAATGTCATCAACATTCTTTGAAAAGATTACGCATTTCTTCCAAATATGTTACGATCGGTATCAAATTCTGCAGTCGGATCGATTTTTCTTATATTCTGCTAGAAATATGGAACGTTTAGCATAATGCTGGAGACAATGACAGTATGCGGAACAAAATGAGCAATAGCAGGATTGAAGAAAAAAACCTCATCACTGTTTTGCCTACTGGACGCTCCTGTCATTTGTATAATTCATTTTGCTCGCTCTCTTAAACCACATGAAGGAGGCAATCTCGCAAGTTAACGTTGGCCGGCGGAAATCAGACCAGGACAGAGCTGTCATTAGGTAACCAGCGGTGATTGGCCATTTGGCTAGTGGCCAGAGAAGGGGCTGTTTAAATTGAGGAAATTTTATTCGCGACTCAGCGATCATTGAAGTACGGCCGCAGAGTCACAATGACGCAACGTCATAGACGTTCTAACAAGTGACTGTCTCGTCTGCAAGCGTAAAAGCTGTTCACGGTAAAGTGAGCACTTTTGAAATCAACCTTCGTAAAAAAAGTCTCTGCCCCTACCTGCACATATTTTAACGGGCGCCCTGAGTGACATGCGCCTGAAGGCTGTTCACGGTAAAGTGAGCACTTTTGAAATCAACCTTCGTAAAAAAGTCTCTGCCCCTACCTGCACATATTTTAACGGGCGCCCTGAGTGACATGCGCCTGAAGGCTGTTCAAGGTAAAGTGAGCACTTTTTAAGGCCCTCCCAGCAGGCTTTAATCACTAATTAAATATATCTTATTGCAGCCTGAGGGCTTAAATTTTGAGGGTGGTAAAATGTATACACTGTGTTTTTTGGTCACATTGCAATGTTTATATTAAAAAGCAGTAGGAAGATGGAAATTGGATGTAAGGAATAATTGAGAAGGGCCTTAAAAAGTGCTCACTTTACCGTGAACAGCCTATAGTAAAGCTGGTAACTATGGATGGGAAGTAGATCAGTACTTTAATGTTGTATAAAAAGTGTTAGCAAACTATTCCTGATAATTTAAATTAACTTTCGCTTTCCGTTTGTTTAATTACGTGGAAGAGCAAAATTCAGCAAGTTTGTTAAACAATTACTTTTTAAATATTTTCACAGTTAGCCTTGACCGACGTATGAATAAAGTGGCGATGAACATGGCAATGTTAAATCTTTCATAAAGCGGGAGAATACACAACGTGCATATAAGTACATCTTAAGCAAGGCTTTCTAAAGTGCTCATTGAGGTGGAACTTCTTTATTTAGAAGTGGCTTGAGTGCTCGCCTCCCACCCAGGTGAACTCGGTTCAGTTCCCTACCGGGTCACTCCCGGATTATCGCATTACAAAAACTTTTGTAATATATTCACGGTTTCTACGCTTTTTGAATCGCACCTTTGAAAAACCGCTCCATGTATGAAGTGTTTAGTTATTTCCTAAACATGTCATGTATCACAAGCTTTTTATACCTCTATTAAGATAGCTTAAATTGAACTTTTACTCGTAATTCATCTATAAATTACAATATTTCATTTACAATAAATATGAATTAAACAGTGAGAAAACATGTATGTTGGTAGCGCCTAGTAAGAAATAGTTCTCATGCAAAATATTATTATAACTGAGAGTGCACAATTAGGTCCGTTGTCCTTTAGTGAAAATATTCTAGACTTAGCTAAGCTTTGGTTGCACGAGGCGGATGAATATCCTGGAAGTAGAACTCTAGCATGGCTTCAGAAAAGTGTGAGGTAACCGTGAATGTATTATACCAATCAAGGTAATCATAATAATTAATCTGGTTGTAAGTAGGGCCTAACAAAATTAATAATGAAGTTCACCAAAATATTAAATATTTGTTTTTATACGCATAAATTTTAGTTATATTAACGTAACTTTCGTGGCTAAGAGGATTGTTTTTGACAGTGCGTTAACGACTCTTATTTGAAATTACAGACCTCCTAGCATTTTAACTTAAGAATTTTTGAACGCTGCTATAACTGAGTAGCCAAGTTAAATTCACAATTACAATTGTAAAGAGGTTTTTTTCTTCTGTTTTTACTGATACCCTAATTTTAATTAAACTTTTATTAATTATTTTATTTATGCGCTGGTACTCTTTCAGCATGTTTGACTGCTGGATTATTTTTCTTTTGCCTGCGATGTCCTACCTAGGTTTCGTCGAAAAATTATGAACCCGACCAGTCAACTCAATCACAATGGAGGCAATTGGCCCCCATCGATGTTAAGTCGTCAACCCAGCGACAAGAGATAAACGAAATCACTACAATCCTGTGACATTGACACTTAACACGTGGCATGGACAACAAAACATGTTCAACCAGCTAATCACATATATTCATGCAACGTACTAATTATCACAGTAGTTATATTTTTGCATTAACATCAGCATACTCTATACAAAAAAAACACTACAGAATAGGGAACTCCTATGAGCAAGAGAAGA
This sequence comes from Dryococelus australis, assembly GCA_029891345.1. Classification (NCBI taxonomy): domain Eukaryota; kingdom Metazoa; phylum Arthropoda; class Insecta; order Phasmatodea; family Phasmatidae; genus Dryococelus; species Dryococelus australis. The sequence goes on from CM057008.1 coordinate 31,626,333, forward strand.
ATGCAGTAATACGCAATTTGATTTCCTAGAGAACAGTACTGTCAGAGCGTAGTTGAATGAGAAGTGAAGTGTACTTTCAGACAGCTGTCACAGATGTCCGCAGTAGTTACATGAAGAGATCTGCGTGTCCTATTTTCATTCAAGGAATATAAGCGAATGGAACTGTTTTAACATTTGCAACGTTAACATTACGCATCAAATGTAAATCTCCCACGAAAAATGTTAGGTGGAAGTGACGTATCATTCTATTTTGTGTGCAAACAACGCTGACCTAAGCACACTGTCTCATAGAGGAAAATATATTTTTTAATGCAAAACAGGTATAATCTATATTTTACGTGTAGTCCAAGGAACAATTTTTGTGAAAAATAATGTCGTATATGTTTTATTTCTACACTGCTATCCCATCTGACTTTCCTTTAATTAATTTATATTGTATATAATATTCTCTTATTTGTTGAAGTGTTCGCAGATCGAACTGGACACGGAACAATAAAGTTATATTTATTAGATTCATGTGAGATACACATGTTTTGGACAGTAATATTTAATTGATTTCACATATTATTTTAATGTTAATATCATTCTTTTCACATGTTTATTATATTTTATGTTAACATTTCATTTTCTTCATTATTCGATATATGTGAACGCCCAGTCCACTACTCTATGATCATTTTCACACGTTCTGAGTTCTACATATGGTTTTGTCACTATTTTTATTATTGTATTAATATGTTTGATCTTATTTTCAGTTATTGTTGCATAATTTTTAAAGCTAAATTATTTATTTGTATTGGGATTTAAAGATGTAATATTTTAGGCCTTCATTTTATTTAGTGAGGGTAAAGCCGGAAGCGATCCGTGATTTTACTTTTGAAATTACAATGCCATCATAAATTTATTTTAGAAATTATGCTCCCAGAAGTTAAGTTTTTGGTTGTCGCTGCAGCAATATTTAAGAAGAGGCTGTATGCTAAGTAGTAGATAATTATTTTGAGTATTAAATTAACGTAGCGAAAAGGACGCCGAGACTACGACGCCGGCGCCATGCGACGATATAGCGGCAGACGACCTCAGGTGACGCCAAGACAATGTATGGGAAGTCTAAGTACATGAACTGTTTTTCAAATATTGAACTTTAAGGAACCTGAAATTATTTTACTAAAGTTATTATTTTTATTTTTCAACTATTTGTCTGTGAGTTCCATAAGTATGTTACACCAGAAGTCCCGGACATTTGCATATGAGATAGTATAGCCGGACAATATGGAACAAGGAGTTAAAGACTTATTTTAAACTTTCAATATAAATATAGATTCATTTTATTTGGTGAAGTATCAGATTTGAGATAATTAAGTGATGAACTGACTTTTAACATTTAATGAATTATCAGTGAATGTGATCCAAGAAACATAAGAATTTAAGTAAGAGCTTACCGAACTTTCTGGAAATTCAAATACAGAGGAAGCTACTTCCGGTGGAACCCGATTAATATTTAGAACTGAAATCTCAAGTAAAAGATTTATAATTTTTTGATATGGCAGCTCTAAAGTTTCACAGTATTTTTCATTTTTTGATTTTATTTTAATTTTGCATTCTGATTTATACCTATTCTTACTTGGATGGTGGTATTTTATTTATGTTAATTATCATACAGTATAATTACATTTTTGAGTAAAGATATTTCTGTCATACACCCATATTTAGTTTTGCACCTTGTTGAATTATTCACATGTTTGGGTCTGAGTTTAGTTATTTCATTTTTTTTTTTTTTTTTAGTAAACTAGTTATCAAGGTTACAGATGTTTGATTTAAATAAATGACTGTGAAGATTGGAATGTGTTTTCTATTGCATGAGGTTTACAGCATCGCCGGAGAGCTTCTGATCACAGTGTGGCAAGACCAAGGTCACATCACGAAAAATCTATTAAATCATTGTAATTATTCTTTCTCCTAACTCACACCAAATAGATTTACACCCACACTATTACAAACACGGTTTTAGAGTGGCGCACGAAGAGAACCATTACAAAAAGGTGGCTATCCAAACGTTTTGGCTATTACATAAAAATGGCACACTAAATATGGTGGCTTAAAAATATTTCACAGTGGTACTCGACAGGAACATATTTCACAAAGTACGACTTGTTTCACTATTACAAACAAGTAGCTGTAGATGTATTATCTGTAATAAAGGATATTCACTGTAAAGTGAGCACTTTTGAAAGCCCACTCGTATGGAACAATAGTATATAAGTTTTTTTTTTTTTTGCCTTAGACGTTAACTTCAGAGTACGGTGGAATATACACACTGTGTTTATTACTTATAGTGCAACATTTATTTTAAAACATGGTTAAGGGATAAGAAATTGCTTAAGGGAAAAAGTAACTAGGACCCCAAAAGTGCTCACTATACCGTGAACAGCCTATAGTAATATTCACCATATATAATGCAGGAAAATTAGCTCCATAGTGTATAGTACTGGCCGAAAGTTACTTTTCTATGCATTATGTGTACAATTGTGCACGCTGGGTCTGAATGTGTTGATTCAGTGTCGCTTGTTAGCCAAACTGAGGGAAAATTTCCAAAGTAACTATAGATCTGATACTTAAAGGTAGGCAACCAGCACATCGAAACTGCTTGACCGGATGCAGAATGAACAGGCAGCGATAGTACGACTAACTGCGGACCACCTGCAAAATCAAACAAAATAACATTGAATTTAATAAAGAGCTTGGTGTGTTAACTTTGTATTGCATTACTGCTAACCTCATAATACGTTATCTCATTGCGTTAATTTGAGTTACCGTTACGTTCAGGTATAGATCGCGCAGCAGTGTACTGACAATGAGTTAAGAGTGATGTAATGTTGATTTCTCCATTAGAGGAATCCACATTCAACTTGACGTAAAGGTACCTTAGTGGAAGCCAATCAGATCAAATAAATCGTGTTGTCTTTGGTCCTACGTGCCAATAGGCGTAAATTCAGGTTACAGATAATGTTATTCTTGGTACTAGACGCAAATTGTTTAGATGGTAACTTCTATGTACTTATATAAATTAGCCTTTTTTCAGATCACTAATAGAGCTTATTTGGTAGCACTGGGTTACGATTCGTCAAAGACTAGATGTTCTAAACTCCATTGTGATCACAGCTACAATTTCATAGGAAAAATTTGGCATTTAGTTCATGTAAAACTCTCACAGCAAGCACTATTTTAACTTCGATGTGAATCAGCCTTAATCTCCAGTCTCCTGAAAAATAGCTTATTAATTTTTGACTGAATAATAACTTTTAATTTTGCAATTTCGAAACCGACCTCGATAAATGCTCTGTTGGCTACGAACTACAAAAATTATATCTGGGTTGCGACACCGGATTAGGCTGTTCAGGATGAAGTGGTCAATTTTGAAATCAACGTTTGAAATAAAAAATAACTCCACATAACTACATATCTATTGCAGCACACACTGATGTGCATTCTCGTTTTAAAGTTGGCAGGTGATTAAAAATATTTGTAAGATGCGACGTCTGTACTGCGAATGTAATTTTAAAATTTGTTGCCACTTGAAACGGCGTTTCTTGTTTTATACATATTAGAGAAAGAAATGACATATAAGCAACATCGTGTATTGACTTTCCTAACATATCCACGCTGTAAATTGGATGGCGCATGAATAAGGTGATCGGTTAATGGCAATGCTAGTTTTGCATATGGCGGAAGTATACAAAACATATAGAAAAGATCCTACGTAGTGCTTTAAAAGTATTCGATTAACTTAGAACAGGCTACAGTATTTTGTTCGTTATTGATTATGTTGTGAATTGCAGTTGCAGTGTTGTATTTATGTCTCTAAATATGCCCCAGTTTCACTTGACTAATAAAGGCTATTCGCTGTAAAATTAGCACTTTTTAAAGCCCTGCTTGAGATCTACTTGTATGCACGTCGTGTATTCTTCGGCCTCACGTAAAATTGACATTTCCATGGACCTCGTCACTTTATTCATGCTACTTAGTGCGCCCGTTAAAATATTCGCAGGCAGGGACAGTGACATTTTTCAAATGTTGAATTCGAAAGTGCTCAGAGTGTCGTGAATATGTTTTCTTGGATAGCAGTTTTCAGTTCCACGGCCGTTTCAATTTTTACATCCGAAGGGACAAGGTACAAAACAAGCTTAACGAAGAAACTAGGCAGATATTAAGAAGGCGTTTCAAAACCATTAAATTTACCTTAAGTAAAAACACAATTAATATACCGGAGGTCAGACGTGAAACCCCTAACGTAAAATTTATTTTTGTGATTTTTTTTAATACAGATTTTTAATAATTAAAATTTTGGATTAACGAAAAAAGTATTACATTTTTGAGTATTGGAGCATTAAGTCAAACATGTATTGTGTCACACAGAATGCAAGTATTTACTGTCGTCTCAAAAAGACGCGTGATTAGTTAGTATTCTAGACAAAAGCTTCTCGCTGTGAAGATACTTCCAGAGCGTTGACTGTGTATTTTTCCGCATATCAAATAAACACTGCCCATATGCCCACTGCACGCTCATTAAATTAATAACGAAACGTAGCAAATATTTTAATCAACACTGTAAACACGTTCACGTCAATTTATGTGAATAATAACTATTACCACAGAACCTAACTTATTAATACATTCTCGTACGATTATATGTTGGTTGCAAGAATTTAATAATTTCGATTTTATGTCTGCAATGAACTTTCGGGTAAATAGTTTAAGCGCTGTAGTCACATTTCTGAAATTTTCTTCTTAACAAACATTCAAATCTGAAAAAAAAATTGAGGTATCAATATTGACGATTTGGATCGAGTCTCAAAGACTGGAATTTTCTTGTTCCGTTTTAACTAACCTTACAGAGCAAAGAGCATACAATTGAGAACGACAGATTTGCATTTTTTTTATAAGGGAATGGAAGAATGCCCCGAACTTTCCCTTTATGTTTGGAAGCGACAGCGTTTTGTAAAACACAAGCACTTACCGGCAACTCGGATCCAACATAGTTCTTCGACGAAAACAGGTCGCTCTTCTCGCTGATGATGTTGCTGTTACGGATAGCTCGTTGTAAAGCGTGTGAATGTAAGGTGATGATGCTGTTACGAATAGCTCGTTTTAATTCGTGTGAATGTAAGGTGATGATGTTGCTGTTACGAATAGCTCGTTTTAATTCGTGTGAATGTAAGGTGATGATGTTGCTGTTACGGATAGCTCGTTGTAAAGAGTGTGAATGTAAGGTGATGATGTTGCTGTTACGAATAGCTCGTTTTAATTCGTGCGAATGTAAGGTGATGATGTTGCTGTTACGAATAGCTCGTTTTAATTCGTGTGAATGTAAGGTGGTGATGTTGCTGTTACGGATAGCTCGTTGTAAAGAGTGTGAATGTAAGGTGATGATGTTGCTGTTACGAATAGCTCGTTTTAATTCGTGCGAATGTAAGGTGATGATGTTGCTGTTACGAATAGCTCGTTTTAATTCGTGCGAATGTAAGGTGATGATGCTGTTACGAATAGCTCGTTGTAATGCGTGGTAAGTGCAGAAACCAGATCCAATATTTTATAACATAAAAGTTTGCCTAGTGTATATGTTTTACATACACTTAAAACATTATATTTTTAAAAACTGTTTTTAGTAACTCCGATTCTTGTATATAAGTTTTAACTGTTTCATCTACAAAAGCTTTGCATCTTTTGAAGTGTGTGTGTTCCATATCTAAGTCAGCAACTGCCATGCAATCTCATTGCAATAGGACAAAGTTTATTTGTACAGTCAAGTGCTCTCGACCACAGCAAGCTCTGGTTGAAATAGGAAGTGTTATCACATAACCGCATCACTATCTCTACTCACACTGCTGCGAACACACTTCAGCTCACAGCTCACAGATCTTGGAAATTTATGATCAGCTCATTCCTTGCCCTGTTGCACAGCTCAAGCAGCAGGGTACTTGGTTTGTAATGCTAAGGTTGGGGGTTCGATCCCATGGTCTGAGCAGATGATTTAATATTGTGGATATGTGTGGCTGGCATATTCGCAATATTAGTTTATCACCAAACCACTTAAAATTTCAGCCTAAAAGTTGCTCTGCTGCTGTTGTGTATATGCTATGCTATAGGAACAGAGTACAAAAATCCTCCATCTCCTCATCGTAAAATATGTTGTAAATATGGCGTGTTGAGGAGATGGGGATTTCTCCACTGGAGTTTTGTCATTTTTAAAAATTGTGTTTATATGTAATTTTTGTTTCTAAATTCAGTAGATGTATATTGCAGATCATAGCACAACTCAATAATTAGACTAAAATTCAAGCCAAATTCAAGCAACTTTGTAATTTCCTGTGAAATATTTCAAAGTGCAGCTCAAAAGCAATTAAATTTAATTCCAAAATAAATTTTCAACTTGTGTTAACTCTTTGTGCAGGGCTCTTTAAAGCTTTATTTCCAAGCTAAATCATTATATTTTTGATGAAATCCCAAGAGTTTTCATCAAATTCTTGTGATATTTTTTGACTAAATGATTTGGTTTGCAAATTTAGAGTAAATTTGGCCTTTTAGACCAAAATATAGCCTCATTCACTCCTGAGAAGGACACTGATCAAAGAGTGAATGAGGCATCTTTTTAAAAAAGTGCGCCTGATTTAGAATGCAGATTTGGATAAAATTAGCTTGATTTTGGGGTGTAAGTTGAAGAGATGAATCATGTTTTCAGAAGAATTTGAAAAAGGTGCTTTAAAGTGAGAAATTTGCTTGAATTTTAGCCAAATAATTGAGTTGCGCTAGGATCTGCAATAGACATAAACTGGCGACATAAATAAAAATAGCTACAAATCTGGTTATCAGCAAATAAATTCTTGAATGATTTTCTTTTGTTATCGTGTATTGCAATGAAAGGCTGTGTTATGCAACAACCAAGAAAAATTAATTGGTTTATATATCTTTTGGAAAGGTTTTTGGAAACATTTTTAACAAAAAAAAAAGTCATTAAACTACACCTGTTCACGTATCAGTATTCTTTATTTTAACATGATGTATTGTGACAGTATTGGATTAGGGAATGGTGGAACAGGACTACTTTTTTTTGTCATGTCCAGGAAAAGGATAAAATAAAACACAGTGATATATCAAACAACAACTTGGATTTTTCTTTAAGATACTTGTGGATGGATACAGTGAGGCATACATCTGTAACACCATGTCGAGGTTTCAGGAAATGTACAATACAGTTGAGAAAGTGGTACTCATTTTTTTTTTTTTTGTGAAGCAGACTAGTCTAGGCAATACAAAAGGGAAAGACCAACATACAATTTTTTTTTTTAGCAACATCTGGCTTTTCAAAGAATACACTAAGCAAAATATGCATGCGTAAGTAAAATTTAAACTGAAATGTTTTAATATTTCGATATTCACTGAAAAATACTATTAAAACTTTTTTTTTTTTTTTAGAAATATTTTAAATTCCATTTTGAGAGTTGGTTATAAATTTCACTTTGTGCAATGTTAAGCTAGGTAATATGATGTAGGGATAACCAACATAAACAAAGAATTATACCATATAAATATTGAGAATATAACTATTGGTTTGTTGCTTGTTGCTGTTCCAACAAATTAACCTTCTAAAGCTGTTTAAAATGTGGTTATCGTTGGGATTGTACAGTACGGATATAAATTATGTGTAAGATTACTGTGCTATTTAATATGCAATCAAACGTAAAGGAAATGCTTATACAGTTTGTTAGAAAAATATATCTGTACGGTGGAGTGCAGAAACAACCATTTGATGATACGAAATGGCTTTCGCTTCTAAGAGCGAATTTGTAAACCTAGTAGCTCAGATTTCACTGATATAAGGATACGGACTGTTTTCAACCTCTGTGCATAACCGAGTGATGCAAGTCCAAAACTTCGACTTCCCAACTTTTCACATTCCTCGCTGACGTCTAGTTGCTTGAGCTCTAGTGGTGTGTGTTTCTGGTGGGTTATTTTTCGTATACCCTCGCAATTCTTGTTCTTATGCATCTGTCAGTTATCGGTCTCCATAATAATTACTTCTCCGGTTCTTCCTTCTAGTTACACGGCGTCGTTCAGCAACTACTTGTACCACACAATTTAAGTGCATGCCAGCGTGTACACAAAACTGAAATTAGATGGCGGGTTCGACCGCGGCAGTTAACCTGGTCGTATTTTTCTTCAAAGAGTCTCTTTTGTTGTGCCCATTCCAGGCATATGCAGAGACAATTTCTGGCTGCTAACGTATCTCCGATTCGTCACCTGTTTCATTACTACCATGGCAACTGCATACGCCTAAATTGCATTTCTCATTTGCATCTACTGTTGTACGATTGATAATGATCATTTCGTAGTTAAGTATCTCTCAGCTCGAGAGAACTGAGAACTTATTGCAGCACAACCTGAGCAGAGATGTCAACATGTTGTCAAGATACAAACGTACGTTCGTTCACTCCCACTGAGTTTCTATGATGATAACTATGATGCCCGTGAAAATACTTATCATGCATTGTAACGTTTAACTGAAAACTTTTTTATGAAATGTTCGCCAAGTGCTATATAGCGGCATACTAATTTATAGATTCTTATTATCACGCAAATTTTTAAAAAGAAATGGACACTCCATTTAGAGTTACTTTATTTCTTCACTTCAGAAATATTATGGAATTTATCTGGTATTTACGAACAAATTCTTGGTCACTAAATCCGTAACAAGTATTTTGAGGTCCGCCATAAGCAATAGGTTCGGTATCTAATTAAGAGAGTAATTTACTACAGGTGCAACAGATTTTGTCCTCGTAGTGTTTCGGTTTCCCTTGAAATAACCAACCGTTGATTGTCACGACTCACCAACAGTTAAGAGGGAGGACATCATTAATTCAACATTTTGACAACAGCAAGACTGAATATTTCATTCTGTTTTTTCCTGCTGAGGCAAATTTTAGAAGACCTGCAAGGAACTAAAATGAAATTAATAAATACTGTAGTACCACGCTGTACATTTTTTTCAATGCAAGAAAATATTACTTTCAAATCACATTTACGTCAATTCCGCTCTTTAATGCTCCTGGTGAACCATTTAACTCGGTTGAGTTTTGTGACCACTTTATACCAAACGTTATATAGTTAATATCGAAATATTTAAACACCAAGTTATTTAGCAAGGTAATCTAGATATTCAACAGAACCAAATTTTTAGCCCAGGAGTTAACAATACAAGCGTAAGCTATGTACTAAACTGCACCAAATTATCTCTCCTCACAAAACATATCGAATATACCCTGCTAACATCAGCTCATGATATGGTTATATATATGCTATATAAGGCTTTTTTTTGTTCCTCAGAATAATACGTATTTGTGTTAAGATGATACATTTTTTTTTTGCAGTGCTGTGACATTAAAACTTAATGTTTTATACCTTTGTACTTGTTTACACCACAAAGAAGTAAATTGTTTCCGCAAGAAGCGAAAAGTATTAACGTCAAATATTTAAACAATGAGATCTATGAAAAACACAAAATTCAAACAACTTAGCGGTGATTGGGAGTAGCTGAAACCCTTTACATAACATTTTTTCTTATCTCATTGTGATTCTGCCTTACATATTTAAGTTAGAAACTCAATTTAATTGAATTTAATTGAAAATTATAAACTAAAATGAGAATTAACAATTTGTGTTAAAATACTTGTTTTAACATATGCATTTATGAAAGTTAAAAAATATTGGAATAATATTAACTATAAAAATAATAATAAATAATTTTACTACCGATGTAAAACATTCAGGTTACCGAATGAATTAAAAGTTTTAGAATCTTTAATGGTTTGTGGTATACATTCATTTTACTGTATTAAATAGTTTTATATAAATATGATATTAAATTATTTCGTCATACAGAAGTTTTACTAGCCATCGAATCGCAACAGAACTTCTCAGTGGAAATTCAAGTGCAGCATGAAATTTCTGTAAGTATTAAAATTATCTATAATTTACTGGTCAAAATTAATGTATATTCATTATAAATCGTCAATTTAAACATATCCACAATGACTAGTATATATAGAAATGTTAAAATATCAAATTTATGGATCAGTGCAAACAGGAAACCAAACTGATGCTTGTTTTATCATTTTAAATTCTGTTTTTCGCTTTGTCTACCTATAACTTTTTTAAACGGTAATTTTATATCAGAATTATGCGTACTTTAAATTTTGTTTACGCAAATTATATATTAAAGGAGTTTCCTTAAATATGCAAGGAAAACTTTTATTAAGACAGATACTAAAGATATTATATAACAATTTTGGTTAAGCTTTTTTATTTAAACATATGTAAATTATACGTTCTAAAACTATATTGCAGACATAATTTATTTAACAACAATAGTTTGAAATAATAGGAGTATAGTTAGTGCGGCAATTGTTTTGTAATGCAAAGCTTTTCCAATGCCAATGAAAACTTGTAGCAACTAACTAACTAACTAATATTCTCTTGATAGTGCATACCATTTCATAGTAAAGTCACGTTTATCGTTGCATCTTTAAAACGAGTTTGCAATATCTTTAGATCTAGCGTATCTCACAGTGACATACGAAACGCAACCAAATAATTTCATAAAATGATGTAAAATCTGTTTTTTTTTCTATAGCTCTGCACTTACAAAACATTTCAACAATGGTTAAAGTCAGTGTTACCATGCTAAGCGTATAACATGTTCACTTAAATGAGTGTATTCAAATATAATGTGTTTTAAAATGTAAACTTTAAGCACTGAGTTCTCAAATTTATCTTTGGTCCTCTTCTATTAAGTTCAATTTGCAATCTCTCAAGTAACATTGTTCTAAGTATATTTACAGTTTTCCAAAACAATTTTACACCCTGAAATTGCTAATTCCATTCTGTTAATTCTAAAGTTTATAATATGTGGCGCAAATATACAAATCCACGATACAAAATAACTTGAATGTGATTAGCTTTGTGTCAATGAGAAGAAAATATTTTTTAACGCATTTAATAAAAAAAATTCCGTGGAAATTTGCTCTAAGAAATATACAACATTATGTAGGTCTTCTTTACTGCCTCACATCTGCAATGACGATTCTTTCCTGAGATGCAGTGATTAATGATATAACGGAATTAATTATATTTCTTAACGTTTCCAAACATGGTGGTAATTTTCCCTCTGATAAATGCTATTCACACAACTGAAACTAATTAAATGTCAATATTTTAATAAGATAGGGTTGCGAATAAAAATATGTTGAATATATTGAACAAATAGTTTCTACAGAAATTAATTTTTCCTTTTTGAAGAAAATTATTTTGGTTTCAGTTACTTACTTGTGCCCAAGCTAAATCCATTAACAGCGTGATTATTGGCAAGTAAAAAAAAATTATTTAATGTATTTCTGACTATTCTTTACTGTTGAAAATAAAGATAAGTTCACTTCCCAAATTGCTTTATTGAAGGGAGAATAATTGCTAAACCGAAGAATGTTGTCGATTATACTGCATATCTAACAAAATCCGCTTACATGATATATATATATTTGATTTTGTTTTGACTACAATTGGACAGGTAGAACGAACTTGAAATTTTATTCGGATAAGATAATCTTTCCTGTGTCGTGGAGGGATACACGCGCGCCCTAAGTAGTTTGTGACGACGTATAGAACTCCTATATATTATGCTCGGTAACTTGGAAGATATCGTCTGCCCACCAAAAACAATTGAATAATTCAAGTACGGGTTACATGGATTTCCAACTGCTTCGCTAGTGAAACTGAGTAAATATAATTAAAGTGTGTTAGCGGTATTTTTCACATCGTTTGAATCAAGCGATGTTGGGTTTTTTTTACTCGACCACAACAAAGCAAAGGAAGGGTTATGATTTTAACACGATGATGTAGGTAGGAAAAAAAATTGGTGAAGAAAATTAAGTTATAAAGAACTATAACCAGACTACTCGAATGTTAAAAACATGTATTCAGTTAAGTGCACGAGTATAATCATTAAGCCGTAGTCACACATCGTGCTGTTTAAGACACTTTACATAGAGGGGAGGTACAGGGAAAAAAAATTAATTTGCAATTTTATGTCACTTTTAAAAGTCTTACCCAAGACCGTGACAAGTGGAAGGCATAGGGATACAATATGCTAATAATAAAAAGACAAGTCCATCCGTCTGTCCATCCTGGGGTGTCACAGCGATGTAGGGACTCGGGCGACGGCCCTCGTGGCGGACGGTCGAGTTCGTCGGGAACCTGGGTGGCTCAGTTGTTGATGGCTTCGCGCATCTGCTGGGGGCAGCCCAACGATCAAGGTGGAGGATGTTGGCGGTAACCCGAGGTGCTGAATCATGCGAAGTGTGGCGAACCACCCCACTGCTGGATTCTGCGGGCTGTCAACTGTAGATGCGTGCGGAATGGAATGGAACAGCATTGTAACAAGAAAGAAATGGCGTCAGACTTCACTCGTGGGCCAGCGGATTCGCCTCCACAACTGGTAGCTCCTGGATGTCCCGCCGAGCGCTGCTCATCTACGACCGAGGGAGATTCCGGGGTGGAGGAGGGGAAGGGGCTACCCGACGCATTTCTCCCCACCTTTACCCACGATGTGGAGATCCTGATGTCGGTGCAGAAGAGCGAAGATGGAGTAGGTGCCATGACTGAGATGCCCGGATTTCTTGCTCCCTCGGCTGGAAGCTTAAGGACCCTGCCTGAAGTCACTGTTGTCGGTATTGCTGTGAGGGTAGTCAGACTGCCTGGGCAGGAACATGGATGGCAGTTCCACCTCACCTCAAGGGCGCATGTACCTTTAACATGCTGGCCCAAAGCCCCGTCACCCTCTACTAGATTCTTCACTCCAATATTAAACAGCATGGACTCCACATCTGCTATCTCCTTTAGTATTTTCAATAATGCTCCCACGAGTTTAACTCATTTTCTGTCGGTATGGGTTTTACCGTGTCTATGCGGGTTTCACCATACCCCTTCTTAATGTAGCTTTAACTACACGACATACACTTAGGGAGATAGACATGGTCCCAAAGTGATGGCCATGCCTACCCATTACCTCTCGGCCGCGATGACCGCCTCCTTGTATTCAATTCCCTCTCCTTTATGGGTAAGGGGCTCAGCCCTGAGATGCAATTAGAACCCTACCCTACCCTACCTTCGGACTTACACTTAACACTTAGAATAAGGTAGTTTAGAAAAAGAAGAAGCGATTTAGTTTCTGCAGCACTGTACTGAAATGCATATGTGAAGTGTCTTAAATGGCACTACGTGGGACTACGGCTTAATGCTCATATTCGTATACGACTGAAGACTTGTTTTTAACTTTTGAGTAGCCGGGTTTTAGTTTTCAACAACTTTATTTTTTCCTGTGTATCACAAGCGTTTTATACTTGTTTTAACATAAAGGTACTTTATTTTGAGTTCTACTGAACTTCCACTTAAATTTTATCTGTAAATTATAATAAATTTAAATACTTGTTCTGAGGTTTTTCTATGTAAGTAACCAATGGAGTGACAAGTTCGCGAAGTCTGGCCGACTGTTCACTCAATCCGCAAAATTTCTCATTCCTCGTGAATTATACCTTCAATTACTGAAGTATAGTCCATTCACGACGTTTTTTCCGACTTTTCTGAAGCCCTGCTAATATTCTACTTCCAGGATATCCTTCCGCCTCGTGCAAACAAAGCTTACCCGAGTCTATAAAATTACACCAAAGTGGCGACGCGCCGTATTCCTGCGCACTCAATTTAATATTATTTTGCATGAGAACTATTTCTTACTAGCCATTGCCAACGTATCTTTCTTCTCGCCTTATTTCTCCGTACTGATTATAAATGAAACGTTACAATTTATAAATGAAATATATGTAAAAGTTCAAGTGAGCCAAAAGTGAGATACTATAATATTAAGAGATGTATAAACAGCTTGTGATGCATTGCATATTTAGAAAATCACCAAACACTTCATACATGGGGTGACGTTTAAAGGCTTGATTCAAAAAGTGCGAAGAAACAGCGAATAGACTAATTGCACTGTGGCCAACAGGACACCGGACACTCTACTCCAAATCGTCCAATATTGGTCTGCTGACACCCAATATATTACCGACTTAACCATGTCGCAGTCAAATATTCTTTCTTGTATAACGAGCAGGGATGGGCATATTTCGCGAGTTCATTCCAGGACAAGATATGTGAACACTGTAGTTGACTTCGTAATTGGTTCACAGTTTATTATACACGCTCTGGATAACTCCGAGCCAATAGCAGACTGGATAGGAAACACGTGTAGTATCATTGGCCACTCTCTGGGGAAGCAACCAATGGACACGTAGCTGAGGCAAGGGTATACACAGGACTGTGAATTCTAGCATACAGGTCATTGAACTCGCGAACTTTTCCTATCCCTAGTGACGGGATACAAAGTAGGCACATACTACGTTATAGAGTATTTACATAAAAAATTATCTTTTCCACGGCGAAAATTATTGGTGATGCGAAGTAATGAAATTGTAAGGCCACGATTAAAAAAAAAAAACTAGCAACATTTTGTACTAGCATTGCTGCAGTCGCATTCAAAAGTAGTCCACAGTTAACTTAAAACCAACGCCATAGTCAATAATTTCAGGGAATAGGTTTTACGGTACTAAAATGCTGGCTAATTTCGTTAATTTTCCATTGTTTTGGTCGCAGAAAATATCTTCCACTTCGCTGTATTTTATTTTTTAATATACTCCGGTTCTCTCCGGCGAGGACTGAATACCTGTCACTGATTTTGTATTTGTCAACTTGTCAAAGACGTCAATATTTTTTGTGATTTTTATGGTTAAATATATGGGAACTACAGTTTTCTGATACTCTTATGCCATAAGCTTAAAATATTACAAATCTTAATATATTTAAAATATTCTGAGTCAAGAAACATATTTAAGTTGTTAAAAAATTTCTCCGTTAATTAGTTTAAAAAATAATAATTTAATACATTTATAATTAAATTTTAAGCACTGGAATCAAAAATGATTTAAAATTTAACAAACCATAACCACTTATTATACCATAATTATGCCGCACCAATAGAGTTAACATTGAGCGTATATCTTATTATCATGGTATAACAGATTCAATCCCCGTGGAGGTTTATCCATTTCATGTTCCTAGTCCCCCATTTTAACCTTACAATTCCGTTGCCGTACAGCAATGGTATAATATTGGATTAGTCGGTGCAAAATTTATAAACAAAAAATCATATGTTTAATTGGGACAGAAGCATGGACAAACGTCTTGCAACAAAACAGGAAATATATTGCTTGAAGCAAATACGGCTATTCCTTACACCTGAATAAACATTTGCGCGGACAACATTTAAAAGCAGGAGAATATCACATCCCTGAACATGTAAACTACAAATGCAGCTGAGAATCTTTCACTCTTGCCAAGACGTTTCGTAGATAAAGCTTCGTGTCAATTTCTCGTTAGCATTTCCCAAATGGCGGGTCACGAAAAAAATATTGTCGTGTCGCAAGAAACGGCTTCACACTTCCCATTAATAATTCGATCTTATTTTAATTTCATTTTTGCAATTATTTTTTGTAATAATTTCACATGACTTGTATTATAAGTAATTCTTAAAGTACATGGAAATGATTTCGACGTCAACATAATGAGTTTATTTTACCTACACATCTGAAAATAGGCAATAAGTTTTTAGCGGGGTCATGAAAAAGAATCCTAAATATAGCCGGGTCACAGGAAAAAAAAAATGTTTGGGAAATGCTACGAAAATAAATTGAATTTGATTCCACATTTAGTTGCGAGCAATAATATTGACTTAAGCAAAATTAAAAACGTGAAAAAAAATATATCAAGGAAATATGAATTTTTCGAAATAATTATTTTACTTTCTTGAATTAAACAAAACCGAGGTAGTGTTTTGCTCAGATAAAAACACCCAGTTATAACTTATAATAATTGGTAATTACCCAAAATTAATTATGGTTAACACTCTTTAGTGCTAGCTTAAGAAAAATGTACGCGCAAAGTAACGGTTTTAGACGCATAGTTTCACTGTGAACCGAAGATTAGGATTTCTCAGCGAAAACTGTGAATGTGTAGCCCAGCAATCTAAGAACTATCAAAACATACTGCATTTCATTCTAAAACCACAATAAGCATTGTACAACAGGTGTTCCTTTTTTTCTGTCTTATTTTTAAGGTCGAAGCGTTTTTTTTTTATCAAATCTATAAACATCGCTCCATTATACACGTAATACATAATCTGGAAGTATTTTTCAATGCGTCACATACTACAACAAATGAAACTTAAAACAAGCATATTTTAAAATCTTACATAGCCGACATTTTTTGTATAATTACCCTGATGTGATATTCCAAAACTATATTGCTGTTCTAAGCTGAATCGTTAGACTAACTCGTGGTCTTTCTGACGAAAATGCGTATTAAGGTCCACAATTGCAGTTTAGAACACGTCTTTTTGGAGATTCATTTCGCTTGCAGTCAGTACATTATTTTTTTTCTTGTTAGAAAGAGGTACGCCAATTTTTTTTTTTTCTAAACGTTCCACGTGGAATCAAAATGCCAGATTTCTTCATTATAAAGGAAGGATATAGTTTTACGTTCATCTCGTCCTTTTCCACACCACTGATCCCCTTGTTCGGCAATCTGCGAGATGGTTTTCCAAGGACGAAGAGATACACTCTCCTCAATGACAGTTAGGGGATAAATGTAAAAGTTTCATTCTTGACACCTTGCAAGTTTAGCTGTTTGGAGAACCCTGCACTTTTGCCGAAGATTCCCGCCGAATCAGTTGATAAGGCACCACAGCACACGTCGTAGTTCACGAAAATTCTCAAACAACTTGAGAGCTGAACTGGAAACATTTACGGATTTTCAAGAATGGCTTTTCGAGATAATAATAATTAAAAAATATATATATAAAAAAGCGCCTACATATTTTCTGAAGCCCTCTATAGTTTCACTCCTGTCATGAATGGGTTATGCGTATTTAACCATACTTATCCTGTTTACATATTACTACACACACATATCCTATATTAGAGCACCATATTTCTCACAAGCTCAGTGGGATAAAAAAAAAGGGGGGGGGACAAATATACACAATACACTGGCGCATAGCAATATGTCAACTTTTCCCTCTATACCTCTAACATAATAAACAACAGCTCGAAATAAAGCTGGACCCACAACCGTCCGTTGCATCCGTCCGTCAGACGGTCACGTGATCTTCGATCGCAGGGCAATTTTTTTTACACCCGTCAATCCGTCAAATACATCTGAAGCTTTTAGCTTTCGAAGAATCGACGGAGGGCCACCGCCTTCTGAAGACATTCCGCAGACGCGAATACGCACTTTGAAATCAAATGCAAGGCGGTGGATCTGTGGATATTATCTTTGGTGGTAAATACAGGAATTTGAAATGTAAACGCTAATCCAGTATAAATTATTGTCACGTAAAAAAATTATTTTCTCGGGGCTTTTCTCTCTTGAAAATGGTGTTTCCAACCAAAATATACCTCCATCTAAAGAAAGATCACGATGTTAAGTTGCCACACTGGAATTTTGCCGTACACAAGGATTGACGGATGACGGATTGTTGTGAGTCGCTTTCAACTGACAGATGAAAAAAAAAAAAAAAAAAAAAAAAAGCAGCCGGATGACTGACGGGTGCGACTAGCTTAAGTCCAGGGTCGAGTAACATGCACACGTTTTGTTTCCGAAACTGACGCACGCGAATGGCTCCTTATCAACTGATCCGCGCCCAGAAATTCTTGCGAGCTTCGTTACCATGTGGAAACGAGAACAGTAGAGAGAAACAGAGAGTTTACGCATGCACAAACACTTTTTTTGTGGGCGAGAGTGGTCGAAGTCGTTGGTGAGTTTGTTTTGATGGTGTTGCATGGGAAAAAGGGGGGGGGGGGGAGAGTTCCAAAACGACGAGTACGGCATGAGGAATGAGCAGTCGGCAATTTGCAACCCACATCCGTAGCGTGAATGTAATTTTTCACAATGAGCAGCCGACAAAAAATAATGAACATACGTTCAGCGTATTTTCTTTCCCGGTTAACGGTGTGGTCACTGAAAAAAAAAATAATAATTTCACATTCACACGGAATATCATTCAACCTGGGTACATTACTTGTAAATAGTCTTGCCTCGCATAAAAAAAATGTTATAGCCCATAGTTTTTTCACCATTGCACGCCAAAATTACAATTTTTTTTAGTGTTTTTTTGGACGTAAGAATAAAGTAAACTAAAGCATTCACAGGAAATTCGACAAGGGTGACTGAAAGATCTCGTATTAATTCATTATATAGTGTGCTTGGCAAAATACTTTTCACAAAAATTCGTAGACTGCTACAAATAAAAAATATGGAAAACTAATAATCTTATTTTGAGCGATTTTAAAAACTGCAAAAACATTTCGTAGCGTGATTTCAAATAATTCCTGAAGTTCGTGGCATCATAATTTAAAGTTAATGATATAATTATTCCGGTAAATGAGTTAGTTAATGTTATTTTGACGTCCCAATAACTAAAATTCAGATTCTGACATGTTATGAAAATAATACGCAGTATAATTTTTTTTTGCGAAAAATTATTACTTGTCTACAATTTAAACAGTTTTCCGTACAAATATAAATTTATTAATTTTTTCGGAAATCGCCCTTTGAAGGTAAAACGCTGCCCCAGCCAGCAAATATTTCTACGTAAACAGTCAACGTAGTTCTATGTTACACCTAAATGCTGACAGACAATTCTGAAAAATAGTTTTTAAGTCGCAAGTCTTTTTAAATTTTGCAATACCTATAAATCAGTGGTTGAAGTTGATTTCTTTTTGTTTCACACTCATTCGGACGAACACGGGAGAATTATCTTGATAATAACACACACATTTCTAAATAAATTTTAGACGCGTAGTATGTAAATATAAGTGGTTCCCAACTAGTGCACCTCTGTTTCAATCCAAGCTTCCTATATCAGCCTCGTACAAACTTCATCGCTATGTAGCAGCACCAAACTACTATTAGACGTATGGTGATAAAGTCACGCCGAGAGAATTAAAAGTTGATTAATGACAAATGTTCCAATACTGTATGATAAGTAGAGACGTTCAAAATTCGCGGTATCTTTCGGTGACAGGATAGACTCCACTGCCCTATAAACAAGTGAGCCCAGTACGTAGTTTCATTGGCCGCCACTCTTCAATCAACGTCACCCGTCTGTTCTATCTCCTCATAAGAGATTGGCCACTCCGCCGCTGATATTATATTATTGGCTCAAGCGTTATCCCAGGCGTGACAGACATATTTTCGACCGATGGCTAGAGACCTGCAAAATTCGCGTTATTTTCTTGCGCCAAGCTAAAAATTCACACTAATGTATCTACTCGATCCGGCGTCGGTTCTCCATTGGCTGCTGCCTTAACGTTAAGTCACTTCTTTTGTCAGTGAACTGCATGTGATTGGAGCACACGGTTGTCAAGTGTCCGTTTATTGGCGCGGAGGTACCAGGGGCGTGCCAAATAAAGACTGGCCCAGTGACAAACGTATTGCAAAGGAAAAATGTTTTCAGTTTAACGTGTCCTCAAATAATAACGCGAATTTTGAAGGTCTCTACCGATGGCTGAGGTCGGTCATACCCACAGTAATTTGGAGTTCAGTCTGTCTTAAAATAACAACGCGAATTTTGCACGTCTAAAAAAGATATACGATAACACAGAGGCCCGTTCGAAAATGAGACGGCAAGACACGAATGCCCGCGTGGGTCTGATTCGGAATGGATATACGAAGAAATGGTCATAAAGGGGATAAACGCAGAAATAAATAGGGGGAAGCTAGGAGAGCTGAAGCCCCCTCTCTTCCAAGTACACGGGCAACCGTGCGTTTTCGGCAAATACTTAATTATGCATCTTTAAAACATTTATTCGTTTCCAACCAAAGTCAGGATGTATCCATCATAGATACTGAAGAAATTTATGAGTTTCAATGCCTCAGTTGACTGTTTCCAGAAAAAATTACGGAGTTAGTAAACACGTAGTTCGTGGAATTGTAAAGTTAGATGTTGTGTTTATTCATATTATGATTATTTCATCCTTATAAACGTACGTGTATATATATATATATATACACACGAAGCAGCCGGTAATTCTACGAAAATTGCTACAAGAATTCCAGAAAATAATTTTGTTTATGTGAAATATACAGGTTGATCCTGGACAATAGGTGCAAACGCATCGAGGTAATTCCCTATGCAAAATGAGATAGAGAACGTTATACCATAACTGATAAAGGAGATGAGTGGCCTTGAAAATCGAACATTTCAAATGGTTCTAGTTCAAAATATTGAAACCTACTTGAGATGGAAGAGCAATCCCGGGAACACCGTCGTCTTGGATCGAGATCTGAAATTCACGAACGGTCGTCGGGTAGCATCATCTCCACTCGTTGAGAAAATGCCTAACAAATGTGCGTGACGCTTGGATGTTTACCGCTTTTAATGGCATCATACGTGTACATTACTGTGCAGAAAAAGTTGCCTTGGTGTAACTCTCCCCGAGAGAATGGTGTTTATCAGTGATTGGGGATGATATTGCCCAACAACCATCCGCAGATTTCAGATCTCAATTCAAGGCAACAATATTCACAGAACTGTTTTTCATCTTAATTCAGTTTGATTTTTTTTTAATTGAAACCATTTCAAGAGCATAAACCTTTCTTAAGTATTACTGAAGGACTTATGTCGTAGGGTATTTTCTATAGGCTGTTCACGGTAAAATGAGCACTTTTGAAAGATCTACTTGTATGCACGTTGTATATTCTTCCGCCTTATGTAAAATTAGCATTGCCATGGGCCTCAACACTTTGTTCAAGCGTCGGTATAATGAAACCGAAATTATTATAAAAAAAAAACAGAAAATGAAAGAAATAATTAAAGTTATCACTAATGGTTTCCTAACACTATTTATTCGACGTTAAGATAGGAAACTACTTTCCAAACTTCGTTAACATGTCACTCAGAGCGCCCGTTGAAATACATGCAGGCAAGGACAGTGGCTTTTAAGTAATGTTGATTTCAGTAGTGCTCACTTTATCTCGAACAACCTGTATCACATTTTGCATGCATAGGGAATCGTCTCACAGCGTTTTCACCTGTATTTCAGAACCATCCTTTATTTCTACACTATTACATATCCGTGTACTCTTGAAGTAAGGCGTCCCTCCCCGTCACTAATCCCTAGAGACGCCACTATTGAAAGATGCACGCTTGCCTTTAGTAAAGTTTTTATCGCGGCGCGCGCGGAGATTACAGTACGTTTTCAAAATGTTCCGCCCTCTGCAGAAAATATGAAAGTCAAGTCAACTTGTGGGTTCAGGTACGCGTTAGCTCGCTGCAGTTGGCGGTGCTCGACCTTCACGACGACTGCAACATCCTGTAAGTGGTCCAGCAAGACCTTCCGTGTTAGTGGCTACCTTTCGCACGGGCGACCTAACCCATACTGTAGTTATTATAGACACCTGACGTAGCAACGTAGCTATGACTTCGTTGCGGTAGCAGATTTGAACAAGCGGGACACTAGTTCGCATGCCAGAAATGTGTTTGTGTTTATGACGCTCAAAAAGAAAAATAGTTACTTTTACGTACCAAAATTATGACGCTCAAAATTTTACCTACCAAAATTTAACACTGCAACTCACACAATTAAATATAATATTCACTAACGTATTTTTTTAAATTACTAAATTAAGGTGTACCACCTTACCTTACCTCCAAATAATAACAGCAAGAGGAAGTAGATGCGATAAAAAAAAATCGTCCAATTTAAGCTACCGCTGACTTCATGTTGGCATATAAGTAAATGGGATAAACTTAAAATGAGTTATGTTACTTCAATATGCATTTTGATACACCTATGGATTTTAATGACTCCTCGTATAGCAGCTTGCTCAAGTAAACCAGGACAGTTCTATTGTTTGTAAACTTTCAATGTTGTATGTGCAATTAAGTTATTTATTCATTCAGTGTGATGGATTAGGTTTCCCCAGCTGCCTGCTAGTAACGTTCGTCCAATCACAGTGTATATTACAACCACGCCTTTTGTATGTTGCACCCATGGAGGATTAGTCTATGGAGTGGAAGCCGAGACACGAAAGTGAAACCGAAAATGAAAGACAAGGACAGAGCTAGTAGTGGCAAAAAGGTGCATGTTTTATATTGCTTACTGTGTAACTTTTACCACACATAATATGGTGGCTGACGTAAACAATCTGTCTGCGCATGCGCAGTTGAAAGAAGTCAGACAAGGCATCGGCTTCACTTGATAAACGTGGAGAAGATAGGCTGTTGCCACTCCATCATCTATTACCTCCATGGTTGCACCCTTTGACAGGCGTTGATACACGAAAGTTTTTCCCACAATTGACTGGTAAGTTCGCTTCATGTATTCCAATTAGTATTTACATTAGAACAGCATGTACGCAAGTGAAACTAATATATTTCATTTTTCGTATAAATATTGTAATTGTGCAATTTTTTTTTGTTATTAATGAAGCTGATAAGATCTGCAAAGTTGTAACTGATATGTGAATAGCCCATATGCAAACACCACGATGTCCGTAATAATACATTTCGAGATAAGGCGCAAAAAGATTGTCGGACTAAACTTATGGTCCAAGAAGACAATGCAATGGTCTCAGATATTCATTTAGCACCTCAGGTCAATCCAGTGAAAGAATATAAATAAATGACTGATTGTTTGTAATGTATTAAGTACTTAACGTTTGGACAAAGCTAGCTTTGGGAATAATTCCGGGGAAAGGCGGGTTATTACGGAACAGTAGTATTAAGACGAAGCTCATTTTGGAAATCAACAACCTTAGCTTATATTAAAAGAAACGGTCGAGCGTTCGCCCAAATTGTCCACCATATCAAAGGAACCCTCCAAATCAGAACACGTACAGTCACGGGCAGGACTTTCGTTTCCAAAGGTTGGCATCAGAAGTGTTTGATTAACACTAAACAGGTTGCAACCGTAGACTAAAGACGAGGTAGACCGATTCTTCGTCTTCTGCGCATGTGCCCGACATTGAAATACCCCCAAACCAACACAACTTTCAAAGTCACCTGGTCAATAAGTCAAACTGCATTACAAAATGGCCAGAGAAAAGTATACATAGATCTCGTAGCACTTGTTTACAAAGCAGCGTTCTAACCTCAAATTCTCTCCATGTCGTGTTGGCAGGTGAGCAGTTCAATGTTGGGACACGGAGACGACTTGTGCGCAGCCAGCGAGATCGGTTATGACACTCGAAGCTGGTGTAGAGATGGGCGTTTTTTTTTTTTTACGTAACAGTTATAATAAACTCTTAAAATCTGGTAACGTGATACACGAGTTCCATCGGTAACATCGTTATTTTTAGAACGTCTTGGATTGCTTCACTTAAACCAAAGCTTTACTACTGCGCATGCGTAAAAGTTATTTTTTTTGGTACGTCTTGATTTGCAACTGTGCGCATGCGCGCATGTTATTTCTTGAAACGCCTTGGTTTTGAACATTGACCCGGACAGTTGAGAAATATTTCACAGTAATCTGTTGCAAAAATAACACGTTACTGGGACGTGTTACTTACTTGGAACTGGAACTATGGAACACGTTATGTGAAAGTAACTGTTTAGCCCACCGTACTGGACTGCCAGAGAGAGTAGACATAACGAAGCTAGAGCCCAAATAACCGACTGCGCATGCCAGGGGAATGGTATGTAAGGGGGTGTGGGGGGGTTGGTCGACACTAAAACCACTCGTGGTGGCGCGGACGTATGATGACAGTTACGTCGCGCAGTGGGCTGTATCATTGCTTGTGCGGCGGCGCGCGGTACGACACCCCCAGCTCGCTGTAGGTGGTCGAGGGCCCGTCGTAGATGGCTGAAGGACCCTCTATGCTGCAGACAGAGTCTTCCGGTGTGCGGGACACCTCGCCTTCACCCGGCTCGTGGTCGTGGCCGTGTCGCGTCGAGCGGCTCTGGTGCCGGTGGTGCAGAGCCTGCCAACATAAACACCAGTGCCGGCAACCTGCGCGCTCAAAATTACCTACCCCAACACGACAACACGCCGGGAAGGATAAACCAGACAGTTATTACACATTCTCTACCAGTTAGGATTTCACAAGTAGCTTTGTTGGCGGTGGTGCAGAACCTGCCAATATAAACAACAGTGCTGACAACTTGTTCCGCTCAAAATTACCCACCCAAACACGGCAACGCACGAGGTAGGATAAACCAGACATATATTACACATTCTCTACGAGTTAGGATTTTACAAGTGGCTATGTTGGCGGTGGTGCAGCGCCTACCAACATTAACAACAGCTGGTGCTGACAACCTGCGAGCTCAAAATCGCCCGAGTTGAGTTGAGAGATTTGGGTGGCTCTCAACGAGTTATTCAGAGTCAATGGAAGTGAAGTGAGGTGAGAATGTATCAGCGCCGCAATGCAAGGGTGGTGGAAAACGGGAAATCCCCGAGAAAACCCGCCGACCAGTGGTAGAGTCCGGCGCGATTCCGACTTGCGAAAATCCAGGAGTATGTGTTGAACCCGCTCCACCTTGGTGGGATGCGATCAGTCTAACCGCCCAGCCACCGTGGCCCTTAAAAAAACGATGCGACATGGCAACGCACCAGGAACAAGAAACCAGATCGGTATTACACATGTCCTGCGAAGGGTAGGTTTTACAACAAGTGGCTATGTTGCCGGTGGGGCAGCGCTGCCAACTTAACAACAGTGCTGACAACTGGTGCGTTCAGAACAACCCACGTAGTTGGGAATAACAGGTGATGTCTTGCAATGACGTCTTTGAAGCTGCATTTTCGCCCATCGCCAATGTGAGACACCGAAAACACTGAAAATTTCGAGGCAGGTTTTTGTACTTAATACATGTACATTGTGAACGTCCCTAAACAATTATCAACCAATGAAGCTATAGTTCCAGGATAAATATCCACAAGCTCTGATAGAATAGTTTAATTTTATATGTGACAAGTTAGATTTCCAATGTTTTGGGTGCCACAACACGGGGAACAGGCTTCATCATTTTATCAAGCACATCCAGAGACAAGGCTAACCCTTGGGAATACCGAATAACCCCGACATGGCAACACATAAAGAATTGAAGGGCGACCTTGTCGATGTTTGTAAGTGGGGATATGTTCAAGCCTGTTCGTCATGTCGTGACACCAAAAACATTGAAAATTTTGCCTGTGGGAAATACAATACAGCTATTATATCGAAGAATGTTAACGTTTGGCTTGAAAGCAAACTCATTATTACAGTTTTGGGTGTCACAATATGGCGATGGTCGAAAATCCATCTTCAACTACGTCATAGCACGTCGTCTCCTCATTACTCCTACCTCCATGCCGAGAACGACAAACCAGGCATATATTACATTTTTCCCAACGAAGTTTGAATTTTATGACAAGTGACTTTAGCTAGCGGTGGTAGTGTCACAGTGCTGACAACGTCCACGCTTAAAATTACCTGGCACGGAAACGACCCGGGAAGGATAAGTCCTACGAAGTTTGGCTTTTATAACAAGTTGCTTTGGAGGCGGCAAAGCAGCGTCTGCCAACGCACCACAGTGCTGACAGCCTGCACTGTAAGAGATATCCGACGACTACGCCCCAGGTAGTAAAAATCTCGGCAAATATTACATATTTCTAGAGACCTGAAGAACTCGCGGATTCATTTTGGGACAAGTTATAATTCAAAACACATGTGTTTATATAACTTTAGCGATTGGTCCACGCGTCGTCAGACACCTCCTAGAGAACAGTGGCCCAACCATCGCCTTCTACTGTGACCGTAGACAACCAATGCACAGTTGACATCGGCATGTATGTGCATACGACTGTAGAGTCTAGCCTGCAGGTCATCGAACACGCGAATTTTTCAGGCCTCTACACATTGCATAAGAAGTTGTGTTTTTACTATCAGGTAATAGCGCCTGCCAACATAGCACGGTGCTACTAACCTGCAAGAATTACCCAGCATGACAACAAATAAGAAATAAAAGAACAAGTACAGTATAGCACATATTCTAAGGAAGTTTGGTTTTTACATCAAGCGACTTCGGTAGATGTGGCGCGGTGTCTGAGAGGACGACCAAGCCGTCTTCCAGTACTGCCAACCCGTCCTCTTGAAATTACTTATAATTTCTAGCACTACATAACCCAGGAAGAAAACGGACACACATTACACTTATGTAGGCTTATAACTTTTGAAGTTATTACATATTTACATCCAGAGGACTGCTTAAAGGTAAATAGATGTTATTTATAACTAATTGTGTCCGAATACCTGGATTATCTCAGATTCGAACCCGGAAACTAGAGGAATAAGGTAACGCTTTAGATATTTTAAATTGTTTCAACTAGTTTAACACATGCGTAAAACTAACGAGCTATGTATGCACAAAACAAGATACACAGGAAAAACATCTAGTAAACTTTCAAAATCCAGCTCTGGAAAAGCATGCAAAAAAACACACACACACACACACATATATATATATATATATATATATATATATATATATATATATATATATATATATATATATATATATATATATATATATATACATTAAACTAGAATGGTTTTTAGTAACGGAGGAATTAATCGTTAAAGCTCAATCTCTCGAAAGAATAGCGACATGCTCAAGATGAATAGCAAAATACGTTCATGGATAAGGCCACCCGTCTAACGCAAAAAGATTTATGCAATTTGCTAATTTCCTATGGCATACTTACAGTTTTCCTCTGGTTATAGGTAGAGACACGCAAAATTCGCCTTATTATTTGAAATAAGGCTGAAATTCACAGTACTGTATATAACTGAGCCTGCGTAATTTTCCTTTGGCTACTGCGTATATGTGAAGGCACGCCCTTTCTGACTGAACTGCACGTGATTGGGACACACAGTGGTGATGTGTTTTATTTATTGGCGCAGAGTTACCCAGGGCGTGTCAGATATAGTATGGTTCAATGACAAACGTCTTGCAGAGGTACACGTGTTTAAAGTTTAACGTGTCCCCGAATAATATCGCGGATTTTGAGTGTATCTAGTTATAGGCCACGTGTCTTTGTCAAAGAGACAGTTCCGTACCTTGACTGTGCCAATCAGAATTAGGTAACTCCGACAATGAGTGTCCGTGATACGCGGGCAGGCTTCTGCAAAGCGGGGCAGTTAAAATCCATCCAATCACGGAAGTGAACCTGAACTCTAGAGTTTTTTGGAGTACAAGTAGCCCTGAAATCTTTTCTCGAAAAACAGGCGGCCCTAATCATGCGTTATTGCTAGAGACGTGAAAAATTCGAGTTATATTTTTGCGTCAATCTGAAATTCACAGTACTGTGTATACTCGAGCCGGGGTCGATTCTCCATTGGCTGCTGCCTTGACGTTAAGTCACTACCTTTCTGAGTGATCTGAGCGTGATTGGGCACACGGTTGTGGAGCGTTCATTTATTGGCGCAGAGTTACCAGGGGCGTGTCAAAGAAAGACTGGCCCAACGACAAACGTCAAAGGAAAAGTGTTTTAAGTTTAACATGTCCTTAGATAATAACGCGAATTTTGCAGGTCTCTAGTTATTGCAAAGGTGCACATTAGAAAAGGCAAACGTTTAACAGTATTAAACAGAAACCGAAAAATGTTGCGAACTCAGTGAGCTGCAGGCTAGATTTCATTAACCTATATACACTCAATATTGAACCACTAATATGTATTTCGATTGGGATGCACATGTCACGTTCCTGGTCTCGTTGCCGTTTCATTGCCGATTCGTCATTGGTTCACGTTTCTCCAGGCACGTTTAATGCAAACTACTGTCTAATACTACCTATTGACAGAAATAACACTTACGATGCATTTTTTTTTTGTTAAAACTAGCCTGTTGCCAAACGATTTGACAAAAATTTTCTGTCTCTGAATACAACACACAGAATACTTACACAAAAACCTAATCACATGCTTAATTTTACTTTTCCCACTACACTTATACATTCATTAAAATAAATGATAATATTTAAAGGCATTGGGTTGAGAACCATGCATATGATGCAATGAAGAAAGTTTCTTTTCTCTAACTTGAACCAGCATACCTTATCTCTACTTCCTTTCTTCTGCGGCAGGAAAAAGACATGCAATCGTCGTAATTTAAATGAAAAAAAAAATACTTCACTAATATTTATACACTGAAAGAAAATTTGCATTTATTTACTTATAAACGCGATATTATTCCTGCTTCAAAACTACTGAAAGAATTTCACTTAAAATAATTTATGCTTGTTTTGGAGTTAAAAATGAAGTAATGTGACGTAGTTCAAAAATTTTTTTGAAAATATCATTAACATAAGTAACACAGTTAATAAGTGAAGAATTTTCAAATTACAAATCCTTGGTGCAACTTGGCCGCCAGAAAAAATGTTATCTAGAAAATAACTTAATTTTGCCTTTTTTCAAAATAAGTGAAGTCATGAAGTCATATACAAGTAAATAAATTTTTTTAAATTAAACAAATACGTGGAAAAGCAATGTACAAAAATACATTCGCAAACTCTTCGTAATTTAGACTCATCAACACAAAATAATTAAATGTAAGTGCGAGTTAACTATTATTCTTTAATAACTTAATAAATACTCTTTTAGTCAGTAATCAAACACATGTGAGATTATGATTTATAGAAAAGTTACACATTACCAAATACTTTTATATCTTGTGAACGAATGTTAAAAATAATAGTGTAGTTTTTTTTTTTTTGTGAACTACAGGTTTTCATACGCACCAGCAATATTACTCCGATTCCTTTGCTATTGTCATTTTAACAGTTAGGTTATACGCCATGTAAATGTCAAATTTTTTCAATTCACAACACATTTTTCTTACATACATCAACTACGCGCCTCAGTGTATTCTTCACCATTTTATGTTAGCGAATATGTCTAAGAGTACATGGGCTTGAGATATTTTTTTTTGGCGTTCGTTGCATAGCGATACGGGCGACAATAACATATGTTATAGCATGGTCTGGCACCCATGTGGGACCGTAACACACCGCTCGAATGAGCAAGACGCTGAACCTACGTGCAGTGCTTCCGCCATCACGCTTTCCTGTGGAAATTACATGCATAATATAATATTTACACGCGATGAAAGCCCACAGGCGTAACTAAATACGTCCGTACAGCGCTACTTTTCTCTTACCTCATAATTAAGGAAACTACGCAGGCAATCTCTAAAACTGCAATTATTTTTAACACTTGAGCGATGTTTTAAATACACCTAATGTGATAGTAAACTTCAGGGATGAGACATTTCGTTTGTATCTTTTTTGGCATAGAGTAGCGTTCCCAGAATATTTATTTCGCATAGAGTAGTGTTCCCAGGATATTTATTTGGTGAGATACGAGGAAATACGCAAAGAAAGAATATAAAAAAAGTTTGGAATATGAAATCCTAAATACAGTAATGTAAAATGCTTTAATTTCGGCGGGTGAACGAATATTTGACGCTCACACAATACCACAAAGACAGGTTAAAGAACACACAATTCTCTTACTAATCTAAAGCCATCTCTATCCCCGCACAGAGGGGACTGGCGTTTTTTTCCCCCAGACTTGTTTACAATTGTTTTTACTTGTGGCGTAAGAATACAGTACGTAGCGATTATCCAGAAAGCCGAACTCTAGTAGGACTCCTAAGCAAACTATAGTTGCATTTGCGCTGAAACAAAAAAAAAAAAAATGGACGTGACTGCCTTGGCATAGAATAGATAAGCATCAGAAGTTAACCTGCTAGAAACAGAACATGCGCGTATTTGTGCCTCGTATAGGAAATAAATTAGAGAATTAGATGTAGGTGTTTTATTAAATTAACACCTTGAGGACTATACTCGAGCGTAGTTTGGGCAGAGCATGTTTTAATATTTCATTCCACTTAAAAACAAAACTGGTTTGGGTAAGCTTACATAATTTCCTTATTTCGTAAGGATTTTAAATAGGAACAAAAACTACATCAACAACGATCTTCGTAAATTAACGACAAATTTTTGTTTAGTTACGGAAATCTATACGATGGGATGCAAATCCTGTTACATACGAAAGAACATTTGGTAGGGAAACGGTAAACTTGGCAGTCCATTGGTTGGCAGCCGACCAATATGGGAAGACTGGTGTCTTTTTTGCCAGTAGAACGGCGTTAAGTGACAATGTGGACCAACAGAACATGGTGCCCCTGCAGCGATTCGGATATAGGCGACACGTCGAGCTTGTCTTAAAAGCTGGTAAAAGTGTGCCTACCCCAAAATAACAAATCAAGGTCTCCAGCCTATCGCGAAGCTGGCTACACCGAGGTAACTGCAAAAGTATGAATGTATGTGTCAGTCATTTGTGTGGCCAGTTGTACCCGGTGAACCAAACGAGTGAACGAGCGAGTTTGGTAAGTGTAATGAGTCCATAGACTAAATATGTGGTGGACCTATCTCACGCCTATACAACTGTCAAAGTCACATGGTCAACAATCCCGTTTGTATAAATAAAATACTTTTACCAATTCGATTGAAATAAAAGTGCAGTACACGCTGGATTAGAGGAAGTGTAGAAACACCTGAAAGCCCTTGTTTACTAAAAAGTGTTCAAGCCTCTAATCCTACCCAATATTGAATGTGATAGTCGTGTTGGCATAAAAGCTGTTTAATGTCGGGACACGGAGACTTGTTCTGTGCAGCTAGCGGCATCACTCTGCCTCATGTTCACTCCTACGGTTGACTCTAGGGTAAGAAGTCCTCTTTTACTGCCAGCGGTGCTGGATAGCTCTGAGTGATGGGCAACTTTGGTACAGTCTATTCGCGGTTTATTCACCCGTTTTCAATCAAACCTTTGCAAAATCACCCCATGTATGATGTGTTTAGTTATTTCCTATATATTCCCTGCATCACAAGAGTTTTATACTTCTATTAATATGAACGTATCTTACTCATAGTTAAATTGAAGTTTTGCTTTTATTTTATTTATAAATTATAATATTTTGTTTATAATAGATGTGAATAAAAACAGTGAAGAAACATGTGTTGGCAGCGCCTAGTGAGAAATTGTTCTTATGTAAAACACAACAACTGAGTGTGCACGAATTCGTTGCCCTGTCATTTGGCGTGAATTTCTAGACCTAAAGCTTAGTTCGCACCAGGTGGATGAATATCATGAAAGTAGAACTATAGCAGGGCTTCAGAAAAGTGTGAGGTAACCGTGAATGGATGCTACCCAGAGTACGTGCCGTGTGTGGGGATGGGGTACGAGAGAAATCGAGTTTGCGCAGGACCGTACATCATGTTCGAGTATATAAGTAAGTATGGTGAGGTGCAATAATGGTGCCTTATGATGGACAGTGGATGCTGTGATTCACCGGAGAGTGCAAATTTCGGAAGAGCCTAGTTGTAACGTTGCAGATTTTCGGGGTTATGTTTACCGTTAGTCATGCACATTTTCATTATACGGGATGATTCTCAATTGGACCGACAAACTCCGGGAGGTGATTCTTCATGAAAATGTAAAAGGAAAACATGTGTGACACTTTGTACCCAAACAGAATATTAAGGGAGGTATGAGCTCTTAAAAAACGAGGTTTTGAACCATGTTTGTGCAAAATATCGACAACGAAGTAAAATACAATGACAACTCTCGGAACATTATTGTGTGTTAGCGGGACCTTTGACGAAAGAGCCGATATTTTGCACAAATACGGCTCGAAATCTCGTTTTTCAAGGGCTCATACCTCCCTTAATGCTCGGTTTAGGTTTTCCAAATTATGCTTTATTATATATGAGTCAACAGTATTATACTTGGTTATTTTAATATTTTAATGACACAAAGATCATGTGTAAGTAATTTTCATTTGTTTCTAGACAGTATTCGGTATTTTTTTAAATGTCTTTCCTAGAGGGTAGCCGGCATTAAATATTTATTTTAAAATATACTAAATGTAATTGTCCTGGTTTTCTTTCGTCTCGCAACTGCTGAATGGTGAAGAGGTGTGTCATGGTCAGACGACAGCCAATCGGAGGATACGAGACAGCATAAGTAATGCAGAATGCCATAAAATGGAATGTAAATATTACTTAAGAACAATTCTCACCCCCTCCAAAGAAGCGGACGTGAGAGAAGTTGAAAAGTTTAAACGAGATAATAAGTAATAAGAAACATGTTAATATTATATTAATTCCTGCAATAAGTTTTGTAAATATCATTGTCGAAAAGGAAAACGAATAATATCCATTGCATTTTATTGAAGATGATTAATTAACGATGTGTTGAATTTGTGGGAAAATAAAAGCGATTAAAATAAAAAATTTATTATTATGATTTATACTTAAAGGTAACAATCGACCACGTGTGTCTGTGTATTTGGCTAAGGCATCTAAATTACTTGATGGATTTGGATGCGGTTTTCACCATCATTTAGAGAATTCCTTGAGGAAGGTTCAGGTTTATAATACATTAACATTTTGTGTAAAGATAGAGAAATGTCGACGTTTTCTAACCAAGTTGGAAAAACCGCTTTCCGGGCGCTTACATGGTTTACGCTGACTAAACCATAAGAGATGCACCAAATGAATGTACTACAGAATTGTAGATCCCAAAAAGGTCTACAAAAAGTCCGCAACAGCATGTGGAACCATTTTTGTCTTTCACTTACGAAGACTTTTAAATAATACAGAATTATTCCTATGTTAGTGTATATATTTGCAAATCGTACTCGAGCGAGGCCGGCGCGGGTCGCTAGTCAATAACAAAACTGGACATGGGCTATTTTAGTTATCTAATAGCTAGAGCCACGAGTATTTAGCAGATTCATTCGGAGGCGAGGTAGACTCCAAACACTTGTTCATTTCTCCTACTGTTGTGATTGGACGACAGTTGTTAAGACACGCCCCGTTTAACTGTGAGCAAGTGATAAGTAGGTAGCAGTAGGGTGAGTGATTGTTTAACAGCCCTGTACAGAGGCCTCACTTGATCACAGCAACCAATAAGCAAAAGGTAATGTCTCGAGTGTATAGAGGGCGGCCCAGCCTAGCTTGCTGTCAGCTCAATCCGGGAAATACTCGGGGCTCTATTAATAACCTATTGCTAGAGACCTGAAAAATTCGCGAGTTCAATGACATGCATGCTAAACTCTACAGTCTTACGTACAAATATGCTTGTGTCAACTGCAGATTGGTTGTCTGCTGTCACAGTGGAAGGCGACGATTGGGCCAGCGTTCTCCAGGACGTGTCAAACACCGTGTGGACCAATGGCTTAAGTTATAAAAACACACGTGTTTTGAATTCTAACTTGTCCCAGAATGAATCCGCGAATTCTTCAGGTCTCTACATATTGCAAACATAGCTACACCAAGTACTCTTAGCAACACATAATTATATACATTTATACATATGTACATATGTACAAGTGTAGACATGCTGGATACCTGCAGAGAGAACCTGCGATGCGCGACCTTCCGACCCCCTCGCCTCTTGGATATGTGAGGGTTGTCTGCGCGGATAGTTTTGTTCTTGAGAACTTCAAGCTGAGTGTAGAGTCGCTTCAACTCCGCCTGCGAAACGAACAGACACACGTATTATTAGGAACACATTTTGATGACCAGTTGCATCTCATTAACATTTCAGATCCACTTTCGTGATTGGATGATTTATAAGTAGGGGCTGTGAATTTTCGAGAAAAGATTTCGAGACAAGATACATTTCAAAGCACTGTGAAGTCGTCCACCTTTTTTGATTGGCTCAGTCATGCTCTGTTTCGTGTTAACTGTTAGCGCACGAATCACGAAGGTTCAGTGTTGGAATTGCAGAATCCTGAGTGGCTATGGCCAAATGCGGAAACGACACCAGCAGCCAATTGAGATATGACAACAGCCGAGATGTGCATACAGTATTGAGATCTACAGAGTGTTCCGATTTATTCGCGAAAAATCACGGGCCCTGTTTATAATTTACGCGTCTTAGGTATATGTCCGCGAATCACAGACGCACCCTACAAGAGTAACCTAATTCTGGTTGGCCATAGATGTGTGAAAATGTTTCCCCGCAAAGAAATGCGACCAGCGAGCAAAATAAAACCGATGTTATGGATGTAGAAGATGGAAAACTAACACGCGTGGAAAATCTTTTCGCGAAATTCGGGTGTCCCTGCGTGACGTCAGTGGTGGGGGTCGGCAACGTGGCTATTGCACCGAACTCTCCCGGGTTCGATTCCAATCGGCGACATTCCCGGGTATTCGCAAAGTGATGGATAGAGCTAGTGATATTTCGCGAAAAAAAAAAAAAATATGTACACGGTAGACTTGGTTTGCTGTCTGCTTGAGAAGGCGTTTTCATATTTGACCAAGCCACTCAGAATTCGGACACACCGGCACGGCTCCTACGTGATTCGTGTGCAGACAGTTGACGCGTATTAAAAAGTAGTTCAGCCAGACAAAATAAATTAACGACCCTAGAATGTTTTTTGAAATATAACTTGTCTTGAAATATTTTAGCGAATTTTCACTTCCCGTAGTAATGGACTTTGCCCTGGAGGTTTTACCGAGGTATCCGCCATTCTACTCTTGTATGGGCACGCAGTGGTTTAATTTCATTGAGCATTAAGAGACGTGACTAATAATTTAAATTACTGTGTCCGACGTGTTATAATTCGTTTCGAATTTTGGTTTTGGTAATTTGTATTTGGCATTTTGTAAGGTTTAGTCGAAACCCCATGACATTCAACTGTCTAGCACGCCATGCTGCTATTATTTTGGGTGATATCGTGATTGTAAAATTAAAAGTACATAAAGTCTTGAAATGCCGTAATTATTCCCGAAAGTGGTTAGAAGACCGTTAAAAATTAAATCCTAACAAAATAAAACAAACAATGGGCAATTGTAACTTACGAAAATTTGTTTCGTGATAAAATACCTACTTCAAGAATATTTTAGCAATTTGCTCTATGAAGAATTTATTTTGAGTACAGTACAAGTTTGTTTATTCCAGCAACCTCGTCTATGTGTGTAATTAAACGTTTTAAACATGCAAAACTAATATGGCGGAGGTTTTGGCAAATTTTATTTTGTAATTTGTCACCGAAGCTGGCAAATGGCAAAACGCAAATTACGAAAACACGCCATAGATATTGTAGACAAAACTGGCCACGTGATCATTTTGACGACAAAAAGTGCAAATTGGAAGACGGCCCTAAAAATACCGGCGGAACAATTTTCTTCCGTAGCGACAATGCGAAGCGACATAGCCAGCCAATGGCTTTGACTTTGTCATTGCAATGTCCATCTCTGCCACAGGCTAAAGAGGAGGTTATAGTCCATTCACGGTTTCTTCGGCCTTTTTCAATCAAACCTTTCAAAAATTTCCCCATGTAGGACGTGTTTAGTCATTTCCTATATCACAAGCGTTTTATACTTGTATTCTTAAAAGTTACTTTTTTTTATTTGTTAAATTTAAATGTTATTCATATTTTATGTATAAATTATATGCTTTATTTATCAATAATTTAAATATAAACAGGGACAAAATAGGTATGTTGGTAACGCCTAGTGAGAAATAGTCATACAAAATACTGTTACGCTTAGTGTGCACGAATGTGGCGCGTTGTCCCTCTGACGTAATTCTCCAGACTTAGTTAAGCTTAGTTTGCACGAGGCGGAGGAATATCCTGGAAGTAGAACTTTAGTAGGGCTTCAGAAAAGGCCGAAGTAGCCTTGAATGGATTATAGACATCGTCTTCTGTGCATGTCCCCAGCACTGGCTCAATAATTGTCATAAGGACGGTCGAAACCACGCACTCGAGCAATGATGTTCCTTATGTCGATTTTACAACAAATACGCACTTTTATGAAAGAAAATAGCATTTTGTGTAATTTGATTACATCGTATACGAGTGCAACTTCGTCAAAAATACTGCAATAGCATGCTGAATCATTAAATTATGTAAAAAACGAGGTAACATAAATTAAGGCCACTTGACTCCCACTGTTCTGCAAGGAAAAAAAAAAAACAGAAGTTACACGTTGGAACACTAAGTTTGGTTATGTGCAGCTCGCATGATCACTCTACCGTATATTCACTCTACGGTCTCTGCTGTGACTGTGGAATGTAGAAGGTAGGTGGGTAGATAGTTGGGCTTAACGTCTCGTTCGACAGAGTGGTCATTAGAGATGATGCAAGTTGCACAGGGAAGAGGGATTAAGGAAGGAATGGGAACGAATCGGCCATGGCCTGGAGTGATTTCAGAAAACCATGGAAAACCGAAGTCAGGATGGCTGGACCGGGAATCGAACACGGGTCCTCCCGAATACGGGTCCAGTGTGTTACTAATGCGCAGGGATAGGAAAAATTCGCAAGTTCAATTATCTGTAGGCTAGACTCCACAGATATGTGTATACTCGGGCCCCAGACGTTTGTGCATTGGCTGCTGCCCCGCAGAGTAGCCAGTGTTACTCACACCCCGGCAGTGTGTCACTCGCTACTTGTTTTATTGCAAGTCCGCTATTGGCTCAGAGTCGTCCAGGGCGTGTCTAATAAACTACGATCCAATTGCAACGTCAACTTCAGTGCACACGTGTTTGACGTCTATCTTGTCCTGAAATGAACACGCGAAATGTGCTACCCCACTCGGTTGGAATGTATAAAGCATAGATCCTATATAGTTTATTCACGGATTATACACACCTTTTTTTTAAAACAAACCTTTGAAAATCACCCCACGTATGCTGTGTTTAGTTATTTCCTAAATATGGCATGTATCACAACCGGTTTATACCACTGTTAACATAAAAATATCTTATTTTTCGTTAAATTGAAGTTTGGCCAATATTTTATTTATAAATTATAAGTTTCATTTTTTATAAATATGTATTAAACCAGTGACAAAACTTGTGTGTTGGTAACATATAGTAAGAAATAGTGCTCATGCAACACATTATTACAACTGAGTGCGCACGAATTCAGTGCGTTGTCCTTTGGTGTAAGTTTATAGACTTATTATGCTTATTTTTGTTAGAGGCGGAAGAATATCCTGAAAGAAGAACTTTAGCAAGGCTTCAGAAAAGTGAAAAGTAACCATGAGTGGATTATAGTTGACTGCGAAACCAGGTATAGGCTTTTCACTGAAAAGTGAGAGCTTTTGAAAGAAAGCTTTATAAAAAATATCACTGCTCGTGCTACATTACACCCTGACACGCAAGCTCCTAGTAAATTTCGCAACGAATTTACATAAAAAGAGTTCTTAAAAC
Organism: Dryococelus australis; assembly: GCA_029891345.1. Taxonomy (NCBI): domain Eukaryota; kingdom Metazoa; phylum Arthropoda; class Insecta; order Phasmatodea; family Phasmatidae; genus Dryococelus; species Dryococelus australis. Next base: position 31,663,750 of record CM057008.1, read on the forward strand.
TTGGTGGTTCATCACGTGTGTAACGGTTAAATTTATGGTCACTGAAGTTAGCGTTTCTTGTTTAATAAACAATTAAATGTGAATTTTCGTATTAGTAACACATATTCCTATAGGCTGCTCACGGTTAGGTGAACATTTTTAAAAACCCTGGTTAGGCTCTACTTTCCTTCTAATTTATTGTATCCTTCCGCCATATGTAAAATTAACATTGCCATGAGCCTGATAAATTTATTCATACACCTCCCAAGTAAACACGTGGAATTGTTAGGAATATGAACCTGTTAGTAATATGTGAATTCGTAAACCAATGTGTATAAAACAAGGAATACCAAAAACAGTGGCCATACATTTTGAAATTACATTTGCATTTGTATTAATAACTTATTTTTTAATTCGCTACCAGCTTATCTAGCAGCCTGCTTGCCTCTTGTGTACTGCAGAATCTACAAGGGGATATGGGCAGTGATTATTTTTTCGAAAGTTTCATTTCAAAAGTGCTCTCTTTACCGTGAACAGCCTTCAATAACTCCTCTGTTTTACCTTGATGGCGTATGAATAAAGTGGCGAGGCCCATGGAAATGTTAATTTTTCACATTGCGGAAGGTGACAAAATGAGAAGTGAAAGTAGATTCTACGCAGCGCTTTCCAAAGTGCTAACCTATACAGCAGAGATTTTGAAAATATAAAAAAAATGTGTTTATTTTTTATTAAAAATGATAATCTTAATCATATAAAAATCCACATACATTAATTATAAATTGATCCGGTGCTAAAAAAAACTCTACATTAAATACAAACATACATAAAAAATAAATAAAATATTAAGGAAGAAAATCATAATAATAAATTAACCTTAATACTGCCAACAGTACAATCAATAACAACACACAATAAAGTACAGGAAAAAAAGATAAAAAAAAAAGTTTTCTAAAATAACCTTTTTCTTTTTTTGAATTAGGCTCTCTCAAATCTAAAAAAGTCTTTCCAGCCCTGTAAAGTTTAAAAGTTAAAACTGAGGGTGAATCAATGAAATTTGAAGTTTGGAAAACTTTTACAATTTCGATTTCAAATATTTGATCAAAATGAACACAGTGGGTAAAATAGCGAGAAGGGGTTGGCGGAAGCGGAAGATGCAAGGAACGCACCCGAATGTCCTCGGGGTTCATGTCGGCCAGGTTGATCTCGCCCACGTCCACGTCACTGCTGTTGGTGCCCGTGACGCCATCTTGCGGCTTGAAGGCGTCCAGGGGCAACCTCGCCGAGTACTCCTGCGTGGTGTAGTGGCGGGTGGAGCGGGAGTCCGTCACCTGCTTGTGCTGGTACCACAGCTGCAACCACGACCGCATTCACTACCGCAGCAGCCATTACAGCCACGTTCACTACAAAAGACAACATGCTACCACGCCTCCAACGACGACCACGTCCCTTACCACAGCCACGACGTGATCTCACTCACCAACACAGCTGCAACCGTGATCAAACTCACCACCACATTTGCAATCACAGCCACTATCGCTACTGTAGCTCCAGCCCCAACCACACATACTATCACAGCTATAACCAGAATTTCATACACTACCACAGCTGCAACCACAAACACACACTATACCACACCTTCAACCACTCACACTGCCACTGCTACAGCCACAACAACCACTCACAACACAGCAGCTGAAAAAAAACACACTACCAGAGTTCCAACTGCAATACATGTTACTACAACCGCAACCACATCCAAACACACTACCACAGGTGCAACAACAACTACTCATGATTCTACATAAACACTTTGTAGACTACGCTCGAGTGTAGCTCGATCAAAGGTAATTTGAAGGTTTCTTTGTTGTTCAGAGCAAAACTCGCATGAATGTGCAGTCTTTGTTCGGCTAGCGTTTAACACGACCTCACAAGAACACCACAGCGCAGTAACAATTATATTGCTAGTGATATATATATATGTATATGTATATATATATATATATATATATATATATATATATATATATATATATATATATATATAGAGCCACTCAAAAGGACATTTGGGTGGGTTAATATCATAATATCAGCTCGGCTCTCCATTGATTGATGACCTGCCAATAATGAACGGTGTAAAGTACAGGGTAGTGTCCGGTGTGGTATGGACCAATAGGACGATGGTGAGTTCTAACACAGACACCAACAGAACCGGTGTTCTTGCAGTAGTGGATATAGGTGACTCACTTCTAATATGTCTCAAGTGTCAGTAAATGTGTGCAGACCTCAGTGTGTTGACAACTACATCTACTTACACCACCACAGCTGCGAATAAACTCACAAACTACCACACTTACACCATTACCGCAGTTGCAACCACCACGTACGTTATCTCAGTTGCAACCACAACCACGCACTATCACAGGCTGAACCACAACCACAAATGACCACTGCTGCGGCCACAACCACACTCCCTGCCACAGCTGCGACCCAGACAAACACAATCCACCGCAGCATGACAGCAGCAACCTCAACCATTCAGACCACTACAAATGTATGGCCACCACAGACATAGCCACGCTTTGAGCCACAATGTCATGTAAGAATTTCCGGTGGAAGAAATTGTTTCACAGAGATACATCACTTCGGTAGAATATTATCTCACCCTATTAATATAGGCTGCTCATGATAAAGTGAGCACTTTTTAAGGCCCTCGCAACAGGCATTAACCGCTAATAAATATATCTTATTGCAGCCTCAGGCATTAAATTCTGATGGTGGTGAAATATGTACACTGCGTTTGTTGGTCACGTTGCAATGTTTACATTAATAAGCAGCAATAAGATGGAAATTGGATGACAGTTAAAGTGTATAAGGGCCTTAAAAAGTGCTCACCTTATCGTGAACAGCATATAAAAACAATTTTGTAGGACTATCCTTTCTTAGTTTTTCTCTTTTGGCTTCCATTAAACTCTGAACGGAAATCTGTCTCTAAACCGTTTTATGTCCCATACGCTCTTAAAACCGTGAATCGAAATTCTACACACAGTGCAGCCCAAATAATATCTCTGGGAATTGTAGCAAGTTGGACAGCTCTACTGTTTTTATTTATAATGGTTTTACGCGATGAATTTTTGGAGGGAAATGTGATTTCTGGAGCATCCAGAAGGGAATGTTGCTTATATTTTGATTTAAAAAAATATTATGAACTGATTTTTAAAATATTCAAATAAATATTTTATAGCAAGATACAGTGTTGCAAAATATATGCATACTTCTTCCATATGCAAGATTATTCTGATTTAACGGGCAGTTTAGTAGGGCGAGTACAGCGCGACAAACTTTAGTAAAGACCCGGGGGAAAAAAAAAAGTGAACTAACGTTCTCCTGCTCTCTCACACGCAAACCACCCCTCCCTACACTGCCTTTAGCCTCATCTCCTCACAGCCAATAGCCAGCAAGAGGCCGTATCTACTACCTGTGCGTATAGTCACGTCAGTCGTAAAGTGTTGTCGCAACTTTTTTTTCCCCGTCCAGTTTCGTGTCACGGGCATTTACTCACAATTCGTGTGTATTACCTCTATTATATGTCGTAATGTGACTCGCAATAAACGTATTTGTTGGATCAGCAGCTGTTTGTCACTAACTCGTGTTCGAGTGCACCGGGGCGTTTTATTTGCGTATTTGTAGCACAATATGCAATGCCTGGAAAAATGTAGAAGCAATAGACCTGTGCTCGGCGAATCTAGAGAAATTGTCTGAAGTGTGACCCAGTTTTGCGATAAAGAAAAGGAAGGTGCAAATGTGATTATTGTTAATCAGTGTGCAACAAAACGTGCTTCAGCTGCAACCAGGAAATCAGAGGATTTTATTACGAAGATTTGTAGCGTCTACCAGCGGAACAAAATTGTCAACTCCAGTAAGAAGAAGAAGAAGAATAAAACTGCGCACAGGAGAATTCCGTTCGTTTAATTAATTTGATGCTAGAGAGGTGAGAAGAAAAGTGCAAGGATTTTACGTGACGGAAAAAACCGATATCCACACTAAAAAAAAAAAAACTTGCGGAAAGTCCGACATTCTGCAATTGATTCATTCAGCAATAGACCGTGTGTGCTTACGAATATCAGTTACAACTTTAGCAGGGATTCAGGGAAATTTGGAAGTAATCATGAACGGACTGTAAGTATTTATTGAAATTTTTTTTTCTACTTTTGCAATCCAATTGCCAAGAAAATCATTTTGTATAACTGCAAACCGTTTTCTAGTGAAAATCTGCAAAACATATATTTATAATATTGCAAACTATGGGTTTTGTATTACAACTTACATCATTGAGAAGTTGGCATAAAATTATTATTTTTCTTCTAGAAAATAAATTTGGCGAGTTAATAACAGAGAGCGAGGGGAAAAAAAAATTTCCAAAATATAACTCACGAAATTCTTTGCCAGCACGGGGACCAAAACATTGGCACCTTTTATTATTATTATTATTATTATTCCACACCCTAACCACGATACCAACTTGGATTACGAATTTTACTATCATTTTCGGTCTTCATACATCAATAAATACCTACAAAATACTACTGAAGATGTTCGGTAAGAACAGCACATTAACTTAATTTTTAATTGTTCTGTGTAGGTATAACACATTAACAATAAGAGTTAATGAGTAATAACGTCACGTGTTTTCAAAGTTTTCGTCTTTTTACTATTGTTATTTGATTTTTTTTTTTTTTTTTTTTTTTTTTTTTTTTTTTTTTTTTTTTTTTTTTTTTTTTTTTTTTTTTTTCAAGTGTTAAACGTTCTTCAAAATTGCCATACATTTCTTCTTGCACGCAACTACAATTTAAATCACCACTAGTTTTTGCACAAACACCTAAATACTGTTTTATGTTATTGAGTGTCCGCCATTTTGCTTGAGCTCGTGGATACGGGTGTGTATAGTATAGTCATTTCATGCTTTCTTCGCACTTTTTGAATCAAACCTTCGAAAAACACTCCATGTATAACATGTTTTTTCCCCTTAAATATGCAATGTGTTACAAGCATTTTATACTTCTGTTAACATAGAATTATCTTATTTTTGGTCAAATTGAACTATCACTTATATATTATGGATAAATTATTTTATTTTATTCATAATTGACATGAATATAACTAGAGAGAACATAGGTGTGTTGGTAATAGCTAGTAAGAAATAGTTGTCAAACAAAATATTAAACTGAGCGAGAAAAATACAGCATGTGGCCCCCTTTGTGTGATTTTCTAGACTTAGTTCAGCTTTGTTTGCACGAGGCGAATAAATATCCTGGAAGTAGAACTCTAACAGAGCTTCAAAATAATTGGAAGTAACTGCGAATGGACTATAAGTAGGGACAGGAAAATTTCGCGACTTGAATGAACTATTCGTTCATTGATTGTTGCCTTAGTGAGTAGCTAGTGTGATCCTTGACTAGGTAACACTGTATTCTGCTCTCGTATTCCTGCAGGTTTGCTATTGGCCCAGAGTCACCGGCCGCATGTCTAATGGACTATGAACCGATCTCAAACGTAACTCAACTTCCCGTGTGTTTTGGGGTCTAGCTTGTTCTCAAATCAACTCGTGAAATCTTTCTGTCCCTAGCTATAAGTCTTGATTGAAAGCCGTGAAGTTTTAAGGGGGAAAAGGAGAAAACAAGATTGTGGGTGGGAACAAGACGATGTTTGGAAACAAGATGGCGGTTTTAAACAAGATGGCGGTTGTAAACAAGATGGTGGTTGGAAACAAGATGGTGGTTGGAAACAAGATGGCGGTTGTAAACAAGATGGCGGTTTTAAACAAGATGGCGGTTGTAAACAAGATGGTGGTTGGAAACAAGATGGTGGTCGGAAACAAGATGGTGGTTGGAAACAAGATGGCGGTTGTAAACAAGATGGCGGTTGTAAACAAGATGGCGGTTGTAAACAAGGTGGCTGTTGTAAACAAGATGGTGGTTGTAAACAAAGTGACTCTTGTAAACAATATGGCGGTTGTAAACGAGATGGCAACTGGAAACAATATGGCCTACAGCTCAATGCCCTCGGAGCGCCATTATCTATATACTACCGTAAGTACGCACCTTAGGCACGAAGATGAGGAGGATGACGGAGGTGGACGTGAGCTGGCTGCGGGCGAAGTAGGCGAGCAGGGCGTAGTCCGGGTGCAGCGCCGCCGAGTAGAAGGCGCGCAGCAGGTAGAAGACGCCGCTGACGGCCGCCTCGACGCAGATGGCGAGGCACAGGAACCGACGCTCCTCGAACTGCGTCGCGGCGTTCCGGCACGCGTAGCTCACGTGCATTCCGAACACCAGGATCACGATCTCCCCTGCCGTGCACCATAACCAATCAACTACGAGCCCCTTAAGGCTGTTCAAGTCATAGACTAAAGATGGGATAGACCGCTTACTCGTATTAAGCGCATGTGCCCAACGTTGACCCACCTCAAAGGAACACAACTGTCAAAGTCACATGGTCAACAGTGATGAACGTGTTTGTTTTTATCTTGAATTTTAAATGACAAGCACTATTATATGAATCAAATACTTTTACCAATTTGAAATTAATCAAACAGCATTACAAACTAGCTAGAGGAAGTATACAAACATCTCCAAGCACTTGTTTACCAAATTGTGTTCTAACCTCAAATCCTATCCACGTCGGTTTTTACTACTCATAATGGCAGAAAACCAGTTCGATGTTGGAGCACGGAGCTTGGTAGTGCACAGCCAGCGATATCGGTCTACCTCATCTTTAGTCTAGGGTTCAAGTTCCCGAATTTTTTTCCTGTGCTTTTAAGATATATTACGGTTTTGTAAAATAATATCAACAAAATATTGATAAAAATGCCTAATCAGATCAAAAATAGCTAACCTTCCTTTTTAAATAGAATTATAAAAATTGTAGCCTTAAATTTTATACAACAAATTTTTTAAATGTTATACAAAATAAATGTATTTCAAAGGAAGTGTTTCTTGAAGTCTTAGGAACATCACAACAAAATTTCTTGGATGTTTGACATTTTGTTAATCTGCAGTTAGGGTTTAATTTCTAACCAACTTAAAATTAAATTGAATTGTAAAACTTAAAATAAAATAGTGGCCGAACCCTTTGAACAATTTTCATGAAATGTCTTTATCTTATCGTAATGACAGCAACAAATAACCAGAACTGTAGCAAAAAATGCTAATTACGCAAAAAATTGAATTTTGTTTTGCAGAACATATAAATTAGAAATTCCCATAACTTTCATAATTACTTTTTGTAAATTAACTTTCCTTGTTTTTATGCTGTAGTCAGATTACTATTTGATGCAATACCACAGAATTACAAAATACTCTGAAAATATAGAAAATAATTTTTGGCATTTGAAAACGCCTAGGCGTTCCGACCACAAAAAAAAAAAATTCTTTGTTTTGTGTTTGTACGAAATGCCGCCCAGCTTGTAGATATTATAAGCAATTTACGGTAAAGTGAACACTTTTTAAATAAACGTTTGTAAATGTCAATACCCCTTCTTGCACATATCTTAAAAGGACACAGTGAGTGGCATACATCCAGTAAAGTTGGTAATGATGGAGAGAAACTAGTTCGGTGCTTCAAACTAGAATCAAAACGTGTCAGGTAAACATTTGTGAACACTGAAATGATTTATTTCGGTTTGTGGTGTTTTAAAGCACATACCAGTAATAACTATCTAATTAGTATAATATTTAATTTACCTTTTCAATAACTTCCCATGTTCACTTGACTGACGCAGGAATAAAGTAATTAGGATCCCCTGGCAATGTTAATTTTACGTATGGTGAAAGAATACACAAAGAGCATAAAAGTATATCTTGAGCAGGAGATTCAAGAGTGCTCAGTTTATCGTACACAGCCTTTACTTTTACGTACTATTTCCTCACGCAAAAAATTTTTTTAGATCACATAGTTTTGGTATTATGGCTTGTCAAAATCGCAATTTTAATGTTTTTAGAATAGCTTATACAAATAAGAGAAATAATATTATTTATAGAAAATTTATCAAGGGTGACTGAAAAGTCATGTATTTATTAATTTAAAAGCATGCCTAGTAAATTTTATTTTAGAAGTGATCACAGACTGTTACTAATTTTAAATATACAAAACATTTTCCGTTAATTGAGAAATGTTTAAAATTTACGAAAAAATTCCATGCTCTGATTTTAAATATCACTTTAAGTAACTCATGTTATATCATTTAGTTGTAAATTGTTTAATTACGTTAAGGGAGTTGGTTTATATGATTTTTATATGATCGCAAAAATACTTAAATTGTGATTCGACATGAAATTATGTAAAAATCTGTACATTATATTTTTTTAAAGCAAGGAAATGGTATTTAAAATTAATATTTACAATTTGAAGAGTCTTTCGTACAGACACATCCTTGCCGTCTTATTGTGATAGTTACTGAATTTTCACAGACAAGCTCTTAAGATTTAATATAAAATTTACAACATTATTACATACCGAACTACTATAACAGCTATAGAATGATTTAAGTCCGTATTATTTCATGTAATATTGAAAAAGGAATAAATAACGAGTTAATATTTATCACTATTACAAATGAAACAAAAACTACATGGACAAAACTTTGGTTTACTAAAAAATATCTGTTAATATATGCCCTATTCCATGGTAGCATTCGTTTTCGAATATTTTATACGAAAAGGAAGATACGGTGAAACAAAATTATTTCCAAAATTAAAGTGATAACTAATGTTCAGGATCGTATGATCTGCTAATAAATGATAAGAGTTCACTCCTAGGAGGAAATGTTCAATGATTTTTGCTCCACACGACAGAAATATGCGGACAGTAGTTACCACGGGCTGTAAATATTTCAGGTTACTGAACTCTATTATGAAATTCGATGTTGATGCTCCGAACCATACCTCTGTAATGCAGTTGGTTGCAAAATGCAATTTTACGAGTGTTTCTATGCCCCAATTCCCGGTAAGTCAATCGTGTATTTTAACTGTCTTTGTACTGCTTCACATGTTTCTCGTTTCATTTTTAATGATCTTGCTGTCAATGAGACGTCAATGCGTGCCTACCATCTAAGCATTCAAGAACTTTACCGAAATTAATTTTGCACCCGTGTAGAGGAAAGTAGGCTCACTAGTTATCAGTAGCCTATTGTATTTATTGGCTTGCGATAAACATATAGGTCACCGCTTAAATTAACGTCCAGGCGGTTCTACCAAGTGAAGATTACGCGCCAACTGAGTGCCTTGCGCGTAGGTGTGATGAAGCAAGTGGAGAGTGCGCAAAAGTCAGCCTTAGGACTATCGCAAAATAACTACAGGCAGGAGAACCCTTAAGTTTCCCACACCTCAATGGAGGCACACTGGCTACTCACTAGCATAAAACTTCACACGCTTACTAAACTTTCATCAGCGACTGAGTTGCCTATATTACCTATATTACCAGCGACTGAGTTGCCTCGTGTGGATGATTCATTATGTGTGCAGCCATCTTTATGTCAATGAGTGTGTATTGCTCTATATAGTATATATGTAAAGTACACTGCTATATATAGTAGCGTATGTACACTGCTATATTAAACAAGCATATGTCGGCCTCTACAGATAAATTACGTAGTATGCAGGTTATACTACCGTGTACAGTATACCTATGCACACTGCCATATATATATATATATATGTTGGCTTCTGTACAACCTACGTATTACACATATGAAGGCGGATTTCCGGTTTTTTTTTTTTTTACAATACCGACAAATTCTGGCAGGTTATTCCTTATCAAAATATGAAAGTGAAACTTACGTACTACATCCCCCATGTGTGATTATTAAGGTATCTATGCGCCCACATAAACAGAGTTTTGAAATTATTTTATTCGAAAATATCAGAAAATACCTGCAGCTAAGGAACAAATCGGTGAGCAGTGATTCGCCTAACGAAGATCTGACAGTTCTAAAAATGCGTTTGGAAACATCATCCTCCTTCATTATGTATGTTAAATTGTGTTTGCGACCCTATATGTGCATGCAACTTTGCAACATTGAGCTGTAAACGGTTTCTTATTACAAATTAAAGGCTGATAACCTTAAAGTTAACTATTTTCTAATCAATCTTGGAAAAAAAAATTTCTCTGCTCCTGCCTGCATATAGTTTAGCGGGCGCACTGAGTTATATGCGCCCAGTGAAGTCGGTAACGATTGATGGAAAGTAATTCCATATCTTGACGTCAAATAAAAAGTGTTAAGGTAACATTTGTGAAAACTTAAATCATTTCCTACACTTTCTGTATTTTTAATGCATCGAAGTGTAAAAATGGGCAGATTTGTAAAATATTTACTTTTGTAATAATTTCAGTTTCATTTCACCGAAGCACGAATAAAATAATGAGGTTCATGTCAACGTTAATTTTATAAAAGGTGGCAGAATATATAACGTGCACACAAGTAGATCTTAAGGAGGGCTCTCAAAAGTGGTAATTCTACCGGGATCATTCGATATAAATCAGCACGCCTAAGTTATTAGAAAAAGTCGTCTTGTGGGATCACTCTCAGATGAACTGTTTTCAAAAAATCCATCCATGCGGAAATTTAAAAAAAACAGACAGTGGGTCGTCTTACAGGCAGGCAACGCACGATCATAGAATTTCTGACAAAACAGCACGCGAGTGAAAACGAACAGTAGCATTTGCTGTGATATAAACGTGCATAGAGTCGTATGCTAGGCGGAAGTGAGTGTAGAGATTTGGACGACTTTTAACACTGAGATCTTCAGAGCTGAAGTGGATGAAGTGAAGTGAGAACGGATCAGCGGCGGACTGAAAGGGCGGGGGAGGGGAAGAGACATCCCCGAGAAAACCCGCTAACCAGCGGCATCATCCGACATGATTCCCACTTGCGAAAATCCGGGAGAGGACCGGCCGGGAATTGAACCCGGTTCGCCTTGGTGGGAGTCGAGCAGTCTAACCGCTCAGCCGGCGTGGCCTCGTATGCCAGGCGTGTGTCCGGGTGAGCTGCATTGACGAGTGATGAAAGCGCTTTGGTGTATTGTGCACCACAAAATGGCAACACTAGTAAACAGGTGGTAGTGTACTGTGACTTCAAAATGAACACAAGACTGTTCATACTGTGGTAAACAAATACATTCAAACATTCAAAAATTTTTACATTTACAAAAGCAAGTGCATTAACCACAGTGTTTACACGAACTGTTTGAAGGTCCTACCACAGGCTTCAGGACAGGCAATTTGTGATGCCCTGCCAGGCCACTCACTGTCTGTTTTGAAATTTCCGCACGGATTTTTCGAAAACGGTTAAATAAATTAGACATACTTATGCTATTGTGTATATATAAAATATATATTTATATATAATTTATGTTTATATGTAATATATACATTTTATATTAACTTCAAGTCAACTTGCTCATCCGACACGCAATGCAACATTCTCAACCAAAATTAAAAACGTTTCACTCTGGTAGATTAACTCCGTGTGACGAAGTTCAAAAGGAGACTTATTTTTAACTATAGCAACAGCCAATGAGCAAATTTTCTCTAGTGAAGTGTTCTCGGAGCTGTAGAATCCAGCAAGGTTCCATATTATAACGCGAATTATAAAGGGTTTATTCGCATTGCTAATTAGGGTGATTGTATAATCGACGCAATGTTATACGTTCACTGGAAACTAATTCTAAGATAGGCAATTATCGTACTATGCAGTCTTTCACGTAATTCGACGCATATTCCATTTCTGCCATATTATTGGCTAAGGAATCCTCTGTGGAGTGTTAAATATGCTTTGCTCCAATGGCAGACGTGACACAATCTTACACGTGTTAATTAAAGTGTATCGTGTTTCGAAATGAATTCGCAACAATTCTAATTCCCGTTTGTGGTCTAAAAGGAAATAAAAACTATTACTCTATAATCAGTATGAGTAAATTGGCAGTAAGTGAAAAAAAAACTATGAAACACATTCTCGCTTCTTATATTAATTTCACTTTCTCGCACCTGCAGAGAGAAAAAAATGAATTTCGAAAAAGGTTAGACAAAAAGGAAAATGAAATAACTCTCGGAAGAAAGAAATTTCAAATAAGGGTGTAGTGTTGCTGTTGAATGTCGAATGATAATAAAGTAGCCACATACTTCATGTTTATCTGTAACGAATTCCAATCTCCTAAGAGCACTAGAACATTGTGCATGTGTGAAAAAAAAAGTGAAGACGAATGTAAATGGGCTGCTGGAATTTCTTGGGGGAAGGAACACTATCTTATAGATATAGAAGCAAGAAATTGGACTGTTTCTTTTTCTCTGTGGAATTTAGACAAGGGAAATAGTGAGAACATTATTCTAAAATGTTTGTGCTCCGCAGATTACTTCTGCTTTCGTAACATGGGGGAAAAAAAAAGGGGGGGGGGGGTGTAGTGGACAGATAAAAAGAGGTACTTTACACGCATTATGTTATCATAGTTATAATATAATTTTCATTAGCATTGTTAAAAAGAAAACATTTCTAGTTTCAACGTAATCATATTTGGTAGTACACGGATGTAACAAGAACGTAATTCACTTTGCCAATAAAACTTTTAATTCGCATAAGTGAGAGCAGTGGTTGTCTTAATATTTATTTTTCAATTTAAAAATTGTATTTTGTGAATTATGTACTTCCCTCAGTCGACTTCAACAGCTTTAAGAGGATAAAGTAAAAAATAAACAAATTTAAATGATTAGGTGTGGCAACACTGTAAATAGTTTCTCAGGGATGGAGGGCAAAGTCATTTTTTAAATATTGCATTATTAAAAAATATATGTTTTGATACGTAATCATTTCGCCAGAAGATATACAATAAACTTTCAAAGCCCCGCGTTCATGTGAACAATACATTATCATTAGAGATGATGGTTTATGACGAGAAAAGTTGACGGTTTGCTAGGATTCAACGTACTGTACACATGTCGGACAGTTTTCTTTTCTTATTGGCTGTCATGCGTGTATGAAGCCACTACCCCATTTCACTGGGCCAATGAGGATTCTAATACTATACGGCAGAAAATTTGTGATTGATCTGCAAACAACTTAGCCGAACCAGAACCTTGTTCATCCAATTATGAAAGAATAAACTAGTTTTAATGCTATAGAATATATGTTGGTTAAAAAAATGTTCGCGATTTTGCATCATCTCTGATCATCATATAGCTTTCAATGTATGCTCTATCGTTGGCTTGTAGGTTTTCTCAGAATACTCCCTTTCCTCGCACCATGACATTCCGTACCTTCACCATTATTATTGAAGGTCTCAGCTGTTAATTGTAGTCTTGGTCCCTCACATCGTAACCAAGTTGGTTACAACTGAAAGTGTGTGTGTGTGTGTGTGAGAGAGAGAGAGAGAGAGATATATATAGAGAGAGTGAGAAAGAGATAATGAGATATTTTGGTGGCTCTTAACATCTAGGTATTGAGAGAAGAATTGAATTATTATATTAATAATATTGTTCATATTAATTAGGTTAGTTTGGCGTGTATCCCCTGGTGGTGGACTCCCCGTGGTTCCAAACGGGAATAGTGGATGTTTTGAGTATAGCTGATCAGCGTGTAGCTGATGACGACAGTCATGAGGCGCGGGTATGGGCTCCACAAAGGACCACCAGCACAGCCTCCCAGAATGCACGGATGGCGCGCACATCCCTCGCGGCAGTATCCCAGACGTGTTCGATGGGACTGAGGTCCGGTGACCTCGGTGGCCAGGCAAGCAGCCACAAGCCCGTGGGGTGTTCGTCCCAAAACTCGGTCACTATTCGGGACCGGCGGGCCAATGCATTTTTGTAGTGAGCTGTGGGGTTCCGCTGAGTGCTGTAGGTTCAGCAGCGGGTCCGTGTGATCTGCCAGGAGGTCCTTGTATCGTTCGCCGACAAGGGACGATGACACGTGAGAAGTTTATATATGGGGCTACGGGCGCAATGTATTTTAAATGGGAGTGTGTAGCTATGGCTGGAGGTCTTCTGCTCGACTCAGACGAATTCGGCAATCTTCGGCTCGACTTAGGGGGTGCTACGCTACCCGAAGGAGTTCAGCAGTTACGCTCATGAATTCTTCAAGCATGCATGCCTGTTTCTGGCAGTCGTATTTGTTTTATAGGCGTAAGGTATGTCAATTTGAAAATTTGTATTTAACATACAATTTAAAAAAAATATTAAAAATTTTCGTTCTTACCGAAATTGTACATAGAGTAGTGCTAAAACATGTGAAAGTCTCTCATTTCCGATCTTATTTCTTGAAGTATAAGTATCTCACGATTTCGGAATCTGGAGATTATTCACTGTTGCGTGGGAGTAAGTATGCTACACAGATTTAAAAAAAAATGCAATCATGGTGTGTACATGTGACAAATCCAAGCCCATAAAACGAGTACCGACCTCCTGCGGAAGTATGTTCTAATCATGGCATGGATCAGCATCTACCAACCCTTAGAAAGGCATATTTGGATATAGTTTAAAAATCAATAGTGCTAGTCCCTTGATACTTGAAACGCTCGGGGGACGCTCGGGCGATAGTCAACCTTATATTCTGTGCTCTTCTTGGTCATCATTCCATCAATCGACCAATCTTTCAATCAATCCATCAATCTTCCAATCCTCCACAGCGATCCTTTGCACCAATCCTCAACAATCCCCCCCCCCCCGTAATCCTTAGCAATTCTCACCAATCATCACTAGTCATCGCCGATCCTCACCAGTTCTCCTCTGTGATCCTCGCCAATCCTCCGCAATCCTCGCAAACTCTCGGCAATCCTCACCCACTCTCCGCAATACTCGGCAATCCTCACCAATCCTCAGCAATTCTCACCAATCCTCGGCAATCCTCACTAATCCTTGATACTGTCTGGTTAACACCTACTCAAGTTGGGAGAAAATTAGAAGAAAAAAAAATATTATGACGCCATTATAAAAGTACATTATTCAAACTGATAGCCACTGTAATCTATACATTTCCCCTTCATGCACATTATATTTGAAGTAAGTCAGAGAAAATATCATTAACTTATACCTACATGTCATTTGTTAATTATATCGTCATGATCATAATACCCACAATACTAAGTGAATACCTGCCAAATATTGATTACTAAACTAACACACACCCTGAATCTAATACCAAGAAAATTTCGTATTTAATTTATTACCAATAAAATATTTTCCCTTTATTTAATACCGAAGTAAATGTCGCACCTCTTTTTATACAAGTGGTTCACTCCAAATGGAGCACTTCTGAAAGCCCTGCTTAAGATCTACTTATATGAACGTTGTTTATTCTTCCACCATTTATAAAATTAACATTGAAATAGGCTTGATCACTTTATTCATGCGTTGGTTAGTTAAAACTCTAGAATTATTACAAAAGTAAGTATTTTAGAAATGAACTCATTCTTACACCTACACACATTAAAAATACAGAAAGCAAAATAAACAATTTTAGTTATCCCAAATGTTTACTTTACGTGTTTAATTCAAAGCCAAGAAATTAAACTAATTTCTGTCCATCGTTACCAACTTAATTGGGCGCATGGCAGTCAGTGCGCCCGTTAAAATACATGCACATAGGGGTTGTGACATTTTCCAAAGGTTTATTATAAAGTTCTGAAATAACTGTGAAGTGCCTATAGTGAGGGAAAATTTCCCCCCTTTTTGTGCCCTGAAGCCATTCATTTGTGTTGGGCGACATCCTTCCTTCTCCTCCTCAAGGCGGCGTTCCAAAACGTTACTCTGCGAGTAAACTTTTCTCTATGGCACGCAATGTGGAGAGCGCCTGCATATAGGACACCATAAACTCGAGGTACGTGGGCGCCGCTATAGTGGTTGTTAGTTAGTACACGTGTGGCAAACTACAAGAACAATGGGAGATCAGCAGTTGAGGAGTAAAGGCAGCCAGAAGGGTTTGTGTCTTATTTTCCGCAAGGTACGCCAATTTCGTTCCCCTACGTGGTATGCAACTTGTTGTGCACGCAGGTAGGTACGTCTGCGGTATCCCTGCGTTGTTTTGCCTGACCGACTTAATTAAAAATTACTAGATGATCTTACCTAAGAGTGTGTTACAAAAATCTTGTGTATATATTGGTGCATAGATACTGTGGTTTGAATTTCGACATGTTACTGAAAAAACTCCCTGTATTTGGAAATAGCGTGATTTTTATATTATGCTGGTTCCAAAACTACGAGGGCTGATTCAACATCACGAGAACTTTTCTTTTATCTCCCGAAAATGACCAAAAACTGGAAATGTACTATGCACAGATGAAAGTGTACGACATGTAATTTTTACAGGCTACACCAAATGGGGCATGGCTGCAGGAATGTCCAGCAAGGACCAAAGACAAGCATGGCTGCTTCGAATCACCGTTTAACTAATATATTCTCGTGCAGCCTGTACACACGCGTTTGAACTGGCACTTATCGTAAGTGCACGAGCTGTTTAGAATCCTTCAAAGTAGTCTCCGAAGTTGTCCACGGTTCGTTGCCAGCGCTGAGGTCGACATCGTCTCAGCATTTCGACTAGAGGCGGCGCACATTGACGGTAGCCGACGGTATTTCCCGTCTGCCTCATCGCTGGCAACGAACCGTGGGCAGCCTTCGGAGGCAACTTTGAAGGATGCTAAACAGCTCGTGCACGCACACTCTACGTTCCCGTTCGCACGCGCGTATACAGGTATATCAATTAAACGGTGATCTCAAGCAGCGATGTTTGTCTTGGTTCCTTGCCGGACGTTCCTGCATCCATGCCCCATGTGGTATCGCATTTAAATCGTACGATTCGTGCCTTTCCAACTGTACGTAGTACATTTCCTGTGTTTGGTCATTTTTTGGGGGTTGCCGTGACTTCTGAATCAGCCCTCGTATGTTTATTTCTTGATGTCATTAGCTGCTGCTATGTGTTATTTCGCATATTAAAATGGCACCAGCACCCAGCTGAAGTCCATAACTGGTATCAGATACTAGAATTTTAAATAAATTTGGAAAATAGCCGAAACATAAAATTTGTTGCGTTATAAAAATTAAAACAAGTGAAATTTTTAAATTACAGAGGCTTAAAATTATATTTTCTTATGATCATTAAAAAGGTACATCGTAGTTTAAAAATGTCAAAAGTTAAAATTCCTCTGCCTCCACCCTTGAACCATCTCCTCTCCATCCTCTCCGGAGACAGAGGGGCCGACGGTGGTTGCCGTATTCGTGAGGAGTCCGTCGTGTGTTTGATGTCTGTGTCTGTGTTGTGATGGTGTCAGTGTAATGTTGTTTAAGTAGGGTGTTGTACAGTGTATGCGTTTATCCTTTAGTTTATTTGTTTTTAAATCGATGCCTTTGCGAGTCGGACGACATCAATACACGATATTATGTTACTTTTTATAACGATATGCGAAGTGTTGTTAGCGAGGTCTCGAGAGGCAGGGATCGCTGACCTGTCTCGGTGACGTAGTCCCACCAGAGCGCCTTGCAGGCGAGGAACTGCAGGCCCTCGTAGGTGCGGCCGAGCGTCACGACGCGGTAGTTCTCCTGGATGAAGTTGAGGTTGGTGGCGGTCCAGGCGGCCATGTAGCCCAGCACGACCAGCACCATGCCGAGCAGGTACTTGAGCAAGTCCTTGTCGCGCACCACCCACCGGTGCGCCTTGCGCGTCCTGAACTCGATCAGGATCCTGCCGGCAACGTCCGCCACGTCACCGCGCGCACAACCCACACCTCCCCAGCGGTGGCTGGTTTGGCTATACATTCGCGCTCGTTCGACCATCGTGGCCGGGTCACAACGAAGCGTGCAAAGCTCAGAGAACAAACGGACAAAGATACACTACGCTTCAGAATTATAGGCTGTTCACGGTAAAGTGAGCACTTGCGAAAGTCATGCTAAAGATCTGCTTTCATACACGTTGTGTATTCCTCCGCCTTATTTAAAATTAACATTGCCATGAGCCTCGTCACTATATTCATGCGTCGGTCAAATGAAACTGTGAAATTATTAAGAAAGTAAAATCTTTGCAAATCTGCTCAGTTTTACACTTCGGTGCATTAAAAAAAAAAAAAAAAAAAAAAAAAAAAAAAAAAAAAAAAAACCCAGAAATCGAAAGAAATAATTTTAAGTTATCACAAATAGTTACCTAACACTTTTCATTCGACGCTAAAATATGGAACTGTTTTCCATCCATCGTTACCAACTTTACTGGGCGCATGTCACTCAGTGCGCCCGTTTAAATATACACAGGCAGTGGCAGTGACTTTTTTCTACGGTTGATTTCACAAGTGCTTACTTTATCGTGAACAGCCTTTACATAGCTGTATACAGAATGCCCCCAAATATGTGAGCAGTAATCGGGCAGCGGACAGAATGAACATACGCCCTAAAGTCGATAGATCCCGAGTTACAGTCCTTCCAACATTGCACCACATGTATTGGTAATAGTCGATCTTTTACTAAGCGAGACCGTAAATGTGATCATATGGAATGGTGTGAGTGCTATTACCTGTTCCGCACAGCAGGTGTATAAGTTGTGCGGAACTAATTGCCTGGCCTGCGCGCTTCCCGGATCTCAATCCATTGGACTATTACTTTTGAGGCCATCTCAAGGTCATTGTTTATGCAACTCCAGTTCCAGACATAGCAGTACTTCGCAAGCGAGTAGAACAAGGTTGCCTGCAGAAACGTGCAGTTCCTGGAGTATTTGAACGTGCGAGGCAATTGATGATGCGACGTGTTCAGTGCGTACATTCAGGCACAAGGTGTACATATTCAGCACTTCTTGTTAAATGGCCTATAACTGCTGGCACACGAACATGACTTCAGCTACTAACGGGAATGTGTCAGAAAAACTATTACGAATACATTCAGTACAGCATTGGAATGTCTGTAACTCGGAAATTATTGACTTTAGGACACGTGTTCACAGAGATATTTTTTGTGTGGTTTTAGGGTGTATTATTTATTCCCCGATTACTGCCCAAATATTTGGGAGCATTCTGTATATTGAAGACCTTAATTACTTAAATTTTATGCTTATAATTACTAATACTAGTTTATACTTAGGTGTACATATTTACAATTAATTACAAAAAATTAAATTAAATAATTGCAAATAAGGTTCCTAATATATTGGATAACATTAAAATTACGAGGGATATTTTATGGTTTAGGTTGTTACAGTTCGTTGTATATCTCTGTGGTCATTTTATTACATCAGCAGATAGCATTTGATTTTTTTTGAACTTGAAATCGTTACCGTTAAGTACCTATATATATATATATATATATATATAATATATATATATATATATATATATATATATATATATATAGGCATGAATTTCGCAAATTTATTTGGCAGAAATCAAGAATTCTTAGTCATTTGCATACTCATACCCCAGTCCTTATTAATTAGCTGCTGCCATTGTGCCAGGATTTCTATCTTGTTCAGCTTGATGATAATGTCACATTATTTCTTCCTCTTTATTACTGGCTCAAGAGTTGTCGAGGGTGTATCAGAACCACTACGATCCAGTCATATAAGAAACACTTAAGTATACGTGTTTGGAGTCTAGTCTGCCACCGAAAGAAAGTGCGAAATCCACGTCACTCTAGTTTTAGAATTGTGTGTGTTTTTATGTCATATCAAAATGCAACGTGAAAATAAATTCAGAAATTTGGCAAAGTAATTGACAAACCTAATAAAAGGAAAGATTCTAATAATTATGTATTTTGCCATACAATTTTCAAAATCACACACATTTACAATGTTTGGCTACAGGACAATGTATCCGTCAAGGTAACCAGAATACCATAAATAAGTTTAATAAAAATTCCTATTGTTGTTCTATCGTGGCTTTAATCTAAGGTTTGTTATTTAATTTAAATTAAAGGTAACCAAAGAGTAAAAATCTATTTGCTGGCGACTACAGAGTTGAAATTCAAAGAAATTGGTTCATTGCGCTCCGGGATGAAATCCCGCGTAGCCCATGCATATGTATTACTTTTCGTTTTTAAAGAATTTTTAGGCTGCTGACTATCCAGACCGCTAGACAACCAACAGACTCTCAGTAGAAAAAAAAATCCAAAATTACTCAACAGTTTTGTGTAGCCTAATGTGTGCCTATGAATAGCATAAAACGTTCCAACATCCGAAGTATAGTTTCCGTATTATATTTCCATATTTGACGTCTTTTTTTTTTTAACTGAAAGCGTATAAAATAGATTTCTTTGCATAATATTTCAGGCGCGAGCACTCTGATAAAGGATATTTTAAAATATTAAAGTAATATTTAGAACATCTTTACCTTTGTTACTTCATCAGTGAAAGTCTCGTAGATAGAGCCACGAGTATTTCGCGAATTCATTCGGAGACGAGATAGACTCCAAACACTTGTTCTTTTCTCCTACTTTGCGATTGGACGGCAGTTCCTTAGACACGCCCCGTTTAATTGTGAGCCAGTAATAAATAGGAAGTAGTGGTTTAAGTGAGTGGTTAACAGTCCTGTACAGAGGCCTCACTTGATCACAGCAACCAATGAGCAAACGATAATGTCTCGAGTGTATAGAGGGCTGTCCAGCCCAGCTCGCTGCCAACACAATCCGCGAAATACTCGGGGCTCTACAGTCACAGAGTAGATACATCCAAGGAAAGACTGCATGCCAGATCCACGTCTCGCGTGTTGTGGTCAAAGATCAAGTAAGCATGCAGAATCAAAATGGTGGGGGGGGGGAGGGCGGTCCTTTTGATGTAAGCGAACTCGACAGCTCATTGGCCACGCGGAACTATGGAAACGAGCGCTGGGTCTGATTGGCTACTGCACGTTACTGAATATCCCCTATTGGACGGAATGTCGTCTGGCAAGTTATTCTCCAGGAGTTGATTGCTGAATTACGATCCGCATTCCCAGGATTCCAACAATTTTAGCCAAGTCGAATAATTGATAATTGTGCAAAGTAAAAAAAAAAAAAAAAAAAAAAAAACAGGGTATAAGATTAGTTTACGGGTACAATTTTTTTTTTTTTTTACAAAATAAAAAAAGAATTTTATTTCCTCAAGTCGTAGAAGAAAATTTTTTCACACTTGAACGCTCTTAGCTAACACTTCGGCATTTTAATTGACTCGTGTTAAGCGAGCACGACTTCATATAAGCTGTTCAGTAAAGTGAGCACTTCTAAGGCCCTAGTTACTTTTTTCCTACCAACCGTTTTTATCCTTCCGCCAACTATTTGAATAAATATTGCCAAATAAGCAATAAACACATTGTATATATTTCACCGCCCTCTATAGACTACTCACGGTAAAGTGAGCACTTTTAAAGGCCCTGCTAAATTTTTCCTTTCAAATAATTTCTATATTTCCGCCATTTTTTTATATAAACATTACAATATGACTAATAAACAAAGTGTATATATTTCAATACTCTCAAAAGTTAAAGCCCGAGACTGCAACAAAAATATTTATTAGTGATTAATGCCATTTGGAAAGGCCTTAAAAATGCTCACTTTACCATGAATAGCCTATACAATAAAATATATTCGTTGAAAATTATTCCAAATGAGATGGCTACAAAAAGTGCTCTCTCACCATACAGTGGATAGCCTATATCTGACGTCACAGTCGGGATGTGCGTGCTATGCAAAACCCCAGCATCCCGGGGCGATCTGTCTTTAGGCGATTCTCCACGCCTGGATGCGAGGAGATCAAAGAGGCCGACCCAGCAACGGGTGTTCGGATTGGGGAGGGACGAACAGTGGAAACAGCTGATGGAGCATATAGTCCATTCACGGTTTCTTCGACCTTTTTGAATCACACCTTTGAAAAATCTCCCCATGTGTGACGTGTTTAGTTATTTCCTAAATACGCCCCGTATCACAAGAGTTTTATACTTGTATTCATTACAGTTACTTTTGTTAAGTTAAATTTAAATGTTATTCATATTTTATCTATATATTATAA
This sequence comes from Dryococelus australis, assembly GCA_029891345.1. Taxonomy (NCBI): domain Eukaryota; kingdom Metazoa; phylum Arthropoda; class Insecta; order Phasmatodea; family Phasmatidae; genus Dryococelus; species Dryococelus australis. The sequence goes on from CM057008.1 coordinate 31,685,717, forward strand.
TGCTTCATTTATAAATAATCTGAATGAAAGATAGAGAGAAAATAGGTATGTTGGTAGCCCCCAGTGAGAAATAGTTCTTATGCAAAATACTGTTACACTTAGTGCGCAGGAATGTCGTGTGCTGTCCCCATGGTGTAATTCTCCAGGCTTAGTTGAGTTGAGGTTGCCCGAGGCGGAGGAATATCCTGGAAGAAGGCAGTTACCGAGAAAGTCTGGGCATTCCTAAGACGGTAGTTCGGACAATAGTACGTGATTAGACTCTCCCGCACCATGGACGACCATGAACTAGCTTTCTCGGGAACGCAGGGCTTGCGTATTTTGGCGTGTGCCACTCGACCAAGCATCCGGAAAACACTTTAAATGACAGAAGTCACGCAGTTATTTACCTTACGTCTTCTCTTACCTGCCCCCTTCCTCCTCCATGATTAGAGGTTTGTTCGCGTGGTGTGCTTTTTTCTGCTATCTGAGAGCAAGTGATGCCTTTCACGAGCAGCAAAGTAGCAAAACCAGCAGCTACTCTCTCGGCAGGACGACACGAACGACGAACAACAAAAAACTAACACGCCAAAAAAGTAAATAAACAAAATGTTAATTAAAGTGTAATTTACGTGTATTAAAAACGTTGACTTCTCGAGATAACTTACTTTCGAGGATAAGCGTGTCTTAGTTATTTTTATCTCTCTCTGCACTTCGTACAGGATACCCAAACATATTATCTTCATCAACTCTGGGTAAAAAAAAATTACTATTCGCAATCGCCACTCTCAGGACTCTTCGATGTTCGTAATTTTATTTTGGCGGACATTATTTTCCCCCCACCTTGCTCGTTTTGACATTTCTGCTGTACCTCGGCGAGCAAGAGCAGAAATAGCTGCTTTCAATAGCACAAACAGCAACTGCTACCGCCACCCGGACAGCTTCCGGTAACACGAATAGCAACCAGCAGAATAGCAAACCACGCGAACACACCTTAGACAAACCGCCTGGCTGCTGTCCTAGTGACCAGAATTGTGACGCAGTGTCGACTTATTCTCGTTGACGTGTCGATGCTTCCGTGTAGGCTGGTATTTTTCCTGACCTGCCCCTGATTATAAGTGTTGGATGTATGTCCGAGGTAGGGACGGGAGCTAGGTGCGTCTACGGGCTAGACCCGTCGCGCCTACAGGGGAGGGAATTCATGCAAGGGGGCATGCATCGGGGCAGAGAGGGATTGGGCAGCCATTACCCCGTTTGGGGGCCACGACTACCTCCCTAGGTGTACCTACAGTAAACTTACAACCAACAAAGGGAAAAGTAAAAACCGGCATAGGCAGCGTAAAAACCCATCCGACAGAAAATAATTCAGAATAATTGCATGCATTAATAGAAAATGCTACAGGAGACGGATATGCGCTGTTCACGGTAAAATGAGCACTTTTAAAATCAACCTTTGAAAAATTCCACCGCCTCTACCTGCGTTTATTTTATTGGGCACTCTGAGTGGCATGGGCCCAGTAAAGTTGGTAGCAATCAAGAGAAAGTAATTTGTTGCTATAACATTAAATTAAGTGAACGCTGAAATAATTTATTTTGTTTTATATTTTTTTGTAATGGTGTAAAAAATGTGTAAAAAATAGCAAATTTGTAAAACATTTACTTTTCTAATAATCCTACAGCTTGATTTTACTTATGTATGAATAGAGTGATTAGGCTCACAGCAATGTTAATTTTATTTATGGTGTAAGAATACACGATGTGATTACAATTAGACCTTGCGCAGGGCTTTCGTAAGTGCTCAGTTTACAATTAACAGGCTATAGAAACCATGCTCGTTATTGAAGTACTAGATGAGATGGGGGTGGGATCTTATTTGTTTCCAATGTGACTGTTAGCGCTGGCTTAACCAGAGTGGGTGTAGGGTGGTGTCTGTAGATGTTTCTTAAATTCACGTGGACAGATGTACAGGCGCTCCCACGGACAGCTAGCGGCATAAGTTTCCCCTACTCGCTGTTGTTCTTCCCCTCTCAGCAGCAACGCGGGTTGCTGTCACAAATTAGAAATAGCTAACTTAGAAACACATAAGTTAGAATTTTCTAATTTATGCCTGTTCTAAGTTATGTGGTTCTAACTTGTGAACTTTCTAAGTTATGTGTTTCTAACTTATGACAGTTCTAAGTTGTGTGCTTCTAAGTTGTGTTTCTATGTTATGACCCTTCTAAGTTATTATGTTTCTTAGTTATGTGGTTCTAAGTTGTGATCGTTCTAAGTTATGTTTTTGTAAGTTACGATGTTTCTAAGTTATGTGGTTCTAAGTTGTGTGTTTCTAAGTTATGACTTTCTAAGTTGCAACCGTTCTAAGTTGTGATTTTATAAGTTACGACATTTCTAAGTAATAGCAGCTCTAAGTTTTGATAGTTCTAACTTGTGTGGATTTTTCAAGAATTCTAAATATAGTCCATTTACAGTTTCTTCGGGATTTTTGAATCAAACCTTTGAAAAATCACCCCATGTGTGATATGTTTAGTTATTTTCTAAATATGCCATGTATCAAGCTTTTTATACCTCTATAAACACAGACGTACGAATATTAATTTTTGTTAAATTAAAGTTTTACCTATATTTCATTTATGCATTATAATATTTCTTTTATAATAAACATGAATAAAAGTTGTGAGAAAAAATGTGTGTTGGTAGTGCAGTAGTAACAAACAGTTCTCATGCAAAATAATATTACATCTGAGTGCGCAGGAAAGCTGTACATTGTCCTCTGTGTAATATCCTGGAAGTAGAACTTTAGCAGGGCTTCAGAAAAGGCCGAAGATACCGTGGATCAACTATATGACGGTTCTAAGCCGTGTGTGGTTCCGCAGCCGCCACGCCAGCGCTCCGGGGACCCGCCCCTCCCCGGCTCCACAGTTATCTCGGTCGGGTAGCAGCGCGAAGATGGGACGTGGTGCCACGACCGCGTGCAGCGGCCCGTTACCATGCGCAAGCACGGGGGGCCCTGCCCGACCGCCCCAGTCGACGCGAGCGCGAGCGTCGAGAAGAGAGCTTGTACAGCACCTGTACAGCTTGAGGATGATGGCGCCGTAGCAGATGACGAAGCCCAGCTCTCGGCACCACGGCTCCAGCAAGCATTGCTCCGCCGACGGCTCGAAGAAGCGTACCACCACCTGCGGCACAAGCAGCCATCGCCCCGCATCAGCAGAATATATATATATATATTGCAACATCGTAAAATATTTGACTAAAATATACTTTTTTAAATATCAAACAATTAATTGATCGATAGAATCCGCACTTGTAACAAGATTTAAGCGCATTTCGGTTGTGGGTGCTTCGGAAAGCAGAATTTACAAGAAATGCTTCTTCAAGAATGATCTTCACAATATTTACTGTGATCATGCGTATTGAAATCGTGGTAATAATGTATCAAATCAATTTTATAATTAACTTTATTTGCGTCAGTTCCTGCCATAAATGTTTGAGACGAAAATGGACCCACATGAAACCAATTATAAAAATTATTGTCTACATTATTATTACAATTTTAAAAAAATCGTAGTAAACATTATGACGGTATCCCATGGCGAAGATTTTCTTGCAAATTCTGCCTTCTGAAGCATCCAGAATGGAAATTTACTTCGAATTTGTTAAAAAATACAGACTATTTTAATCGATTTTTTTACGTGTAAAAATTATATTTAAGTAAAATGTTTTAAATGTTGCAAATTGTATTCTTTTTTTTTTTTTTTTTTTTTCATATACAGCACAAATGTCACTTTTCTGGCGATTTTTACTACTTTTTTTTTTTATGAGTTCTTCACGCTGTATAGTCGGGTGCAGTGCTCCACAGTCAGTTGCTTCACTTCAACCTTAACGTTATACTTCTTACTGTTTCGGCATTTTTACACACTTGCTCAGCGCTGGGGCGTGAACTACTGAAACGTATTATTATTATTTTAAAGCAGACATTTAGTACATTATTTTTTGGGCCTTCATACGTGGTACGTAGTATACCATTAACATGTACTTCGTAGTCTCGATCTGATATAGTTCCCAGGGCGACATGTTTTCACCTGTGTGGCTCTTTCTGCCCGTATTAAGTCGCACATTAATTTTTAACTCCTCTATGGTCCCAGTGCTTTAAATTAAATCGCTTAGTTTTATTTCAAGCCAGCTCATTCACCTCTCCTCTCTATCAGTTACCGTGTCCCTTGATGTTCCCTAATAGGTTGTAGGTTGTAATTTTTTTTTCCTGTTACTGTGTAACGTTTCTAGCAATGTGTGGTTTTGGTTAGTTATCCCAGGTTATTTTAACTGTTTTGTACATGTTTCAGTTACTGATCAGAATGAACTATCGTTACCATCAGTCAACATAGAAGTGGCGAAAAATCTGCTGTTTTTAATATCTCGTGTGACTATTTTTAATTTAAAATAGGGTTTTGGGGGGGGGGGGGGGGAGGTTGCTTACACATTACCATTGCGAGGAAACCAACAGACGACCCCAAAGATGCTGCCTCGCGCTTTACTCGTACTGAGACGCGAGTGGAGATAATACTGTCGTCTCTGACTTCCTGTATCCTAGCGTCGTGCGCATCTGAACAAAGCGGGTAAAGGTCACTCTACACTGTAAAACATAATGTTCAAATCACCTGTCAGGTGTGAGGTAATATTCGCAAACTTGTGCTGGAAACAAAATTTTCCTTACGGGTAAGGTAAAATTACGGCACTCTGGGGTTGAATTCACGTACATGGAGGCGGAAGATCTCATAAATGGATGGGTAAAATTACCTTATGACGAGTTAATCTCTTAAGCATTGTCTCAACAGCTAAGTGGGAGGACGGGCGGAAGAAACAATAATTTAACACGCTAATTTCTCATTGACGGCAAGTGTCGAGGATTTTATAATTGAGGTTTCGGTTACTATTCGTAAGAGGATGTAAGTAATAATAGTATTAACAGTAGTTATACTCCGGGGATATTTTTTAATATAATTTTATTTTACGGTATAGTTAATATTCCCTTACTTGTATATGATTTCCCCCCTCATTTGAAAGGTAGTTTTTCCGTACTACTAGGGTAGAGTACTTTACGTGTTATGTAAATTTACTCTATATTTAAGAGGTATTTTTACCTTACGTGTAAGGGAATTTTTCCCAAAATATTTTTACAGTGTACGCAGGTTGGCCCCTACTCCGCTCCCACTAACATATCCAGTTGGAGTATCGCTTGTAATCAAGTCAAGCACGAAGAGGAATGATGAGAGAAATTTTCGCTTCAGATGTTCACAACACACGAGTACTTCGCCAAAGATAACATGCAGCGGGCACTTAAAAAAAACTGCTTATAAACGTATCACTGTTTTATCCTTATTTTGTCTTACGACAGGTTTACATTGAGCTACTCTATCAAATGTAAGGTCACCCGGGGTTTCTATTACTCAGATACGGTTATAATGAGTTCAAAGTTAAAACGGTTTGAAATCATCCCTCGCAAATTGATAAATAAAATATAATACGACAGACAATGTTCTATTATTTTTCAAGGCTCCTCGAAAACCGACATTTCGAAACGGTTTTATCTGAAAACAAGATTAATTGATTGGCGTTAGAGAACATAGTCATATATAGTTTTTACTTGAATGTAGAGCCTTAATGCATGCCAGTTTAATCACTGATAAACATATGCCTTTCCTTTGTCGTACAAATATGTGTAATTCCGCTCCTAGATAAAAAGTTTTACTATGAATGTTGATTTACCTTTTTAATAAGCAGGAAATTGGTGTAACACACGCAAGCAAACGCTTATCGAGACAAAATAGCCACGAAGTTTGGCAACTAGGCATCCTGTTGTAGAGTTTCATTTTCTTGATGAAACGAGAGCCAATTACTCTCAGTTTTATCACAAATTTCACATCTAAACTCTATAGATCGCTATTTCATTCACGAATGCGTGTTCATTCTCAGACAATTATGAAATAATTTTTAATAAGTCGCTTGAAAGTCCCGAATTCCAAGGACGCATTTGCTCCTTTTATTTTGTTTTCTTTCGAGCCGTGCATTAGAAATCATCTGAAAGCCTTTCCACGTGGAGTCATAATACGTCTGTACATTTAGTGTTGATCCTGAAGATAAACTTTAATGTCCGCATAGTACCTAATAAAGTTACGTGACAGGTATTATATTAATACTCTCTCAGCCTACGGGCATGCACCCCTGAGAAAATATGAGGAAAGAATTTCAGGGGAAATGTGATTAACTGTATGAAAGAAAATTGCATTTATTATAAAACAGTATGCATTTAATTGATAATACAATACTTAAACCAGCAGTAGCTGTGTACATCTATGTTTTATAAGTAAAGTGTGTGTGCGTGTATATGTATATATATACATACATACATACACACATCTCAAACAAAGTTATGCACCACGTTTAATTTGATTGTTTACGAATGATGGTCACTGGAGCAGTGGGCGTATTACAAAGAGACATCGAAATGACAGGATTGGTATTATTTGCGGACAGTATATTTATATTTTATTTTAATCCCTTACTTTCTATTTGGTCATGATCAACTGAGTTACTCAGTTATTCCGATGGTACACAGTTATTTTGAAGTGTGTATAGAAACTATCTATTGCAAAGCATTGATTTATGCACTGGGTGGCTCTACCTCGTGCAACGTTATATAGGGGGGGGGGGGGGAAATGGCCCTCAACAGGTAGAGAACCCCTAAGCTCTCAACACTGAATAGCACTTTTTTTGCCCACTTCATATGGACTCATTTCAAAACAGCGTTTATGTACATACATACTTATTTTTAAAATCCACTGCACTTCCTCTGAACTGAAAAAAAGGTTTTGTTGAATCAAACAAGATTTGTTTTGTGCAACCAAATTATTTGTTTGTATAGGGGCAATGAAATATTTTGTTGCTGAAACCAAATCTTTTTTGTTCACATTTTGTTGCCCCAAACTGTAAGATTTAGTTGGTGCAACTAAAAATTTGTTTAGCTACAAGTGCATTAAACAGTTTGGGCCAACATAAAGAAATTTTACAAGTTCATCCGACGACACTGGAACGTTTTCAAATAGATATACTACAAATATTGTCAATTTCTTGTTGCATTGTTTTATTAATGTGTTTTTACGATCGTTATGCATCATCAGATACACTAACAATCACGGTTACTACCCTAAACAAACTCTCGACCTGTATTTTCGAACGAAGGCAGTCGAATGAGTGGCCATACAAATATGTACAGTTGACCAAAATACAAACAAACTCTCGACCTGTATTTTCGAACGAAGGCAGTCGAATGAGTGGCCATACAAATATGTACAGTTGACCAAAATACAAACAAACTCTCGACCTGTATTTTCGAACGAAGGCAGTCGAATGAGTGGCCATACAAATATGTACAGTTGATTCAACAAAATATGTAGTTGACATTCTAATTGGTTTTCGCCCAACACAGAGATTTTGTTGATTCAAACATAAATATCGTTGGACGAACAAAAGCGTTGCTTTTAATTTTTTTTCTGAACAATATATTTCGTAATGGCAAGTAAATATATATTTGGCCCCATACAAACAAATAATAATTAGACTTCAAGAGAGGAGACAGGAAATGAAATTCAGTCGCTAATAAACTCCTCAGTACCACGTTGGGACTCTGTCACACATCTATTGGTCTATGTTGAATAGAATACGTATAACGTACGTTTGTAGTTAATCATACTAACACAATGCACGGAATTAAATACATGTATTATGTAACGTAGCGTATGTATGTAATTTATTGTATCCTCTATGCTTCTATGAATATGCCCCTACGCGAGTATGAAATAACTAAGTGTTAAGTCCAAAGAACATACTGAGAAAAATGAAAGTAAACATGTTTTATTTTTTAAAACGTCTTTAAATTAACCCTTAATAATAAACTTGAAACCTTTATAACTTTATATCGAAATGAAAAAAATTGAAATGCGACAAAATTCGAACAAACGTGAATATTCTCATTTCTACCATAATAACCAACACGATCTGGCTTCAATAATGTAAATTGTTCATATATAAAAGCATCATTTGGGGGGAAAAACCCCCATTGCCTATAGGTATGTCGACTCATGAGTCAATGTTGGCGACATGCGTAGGAATCTGAGATGAATCTGCCTCGTCTTGAGCTTGCGGACGGCGAGTACTCACCGTGGCGTAAAGCAGCAGGACGCCGAACAGAATCGTCTCGAGTATGGTCCACATTCCAGAGGCGATCGTCTGCAACACACCATTCACACACTGAGCGAATCATATTAGAGTGTTCGCGGCTGATGCATAAATGATACTACACTCTAAAAAAATCGTTCTGTACTTTTACAAGAAAAATCCTTGGAAACCCAGTTGCCTAGGAAATCCTTTGTAAAACTAAAAAGAGTTTTCTAGTGAAACCTGCAAAATATTTATTTGTAATATTACAAATGATAGCCGTGTATTACAATCGACATTACTGGGAAGTGTACATAAAATTGTCTTTCTTCCAGAAAACAAATGTGATAAATTTAATTAATAACAGAGAATAACCAAAAGAAATATTTCAAAATATATTTTATGAAAAAAATATATGCATTTCGCCAGCACGGGTACTGAAAACCGACACCCTAAACCACAAGACCAACTTCACTTACTGATTTAACAATATTTTTTACAGTAGATATATCTACAAGTACCTACAAAATATTAATGAAGTTATTTGGTTAAGAAGAATAGGTATATTTATTTAACTTTAGGAGTTCTGTTGTTGAGTTAAGAGATTTGGACGGCTCTTAACAACCAGATATTGAGAGCCGATTGAATAGTTCTGTGTAGCTAGGAAACATTAACAGTTAATGAATAATACGGTCACGTTTTATTGAAATTGTCGTTTCATTACGATTATTTGAGTTGTTTTAAGTGTTTACATTATTCAAACTTGCAATACATTTCTTTTTGCACGAAGCTACGCTTTACATCTCCCATAGCTTTTGCACAAACATCTATATATACGGTTTTACGTTGTTGATTGTCCGCCATTATGCATAAGCTCGTGGAAACGGATCAGTATGGTACAAAAATTTCTTGAGTTCTATTATAAACGAGTAGTTTTAGAAGAGAAATCTTTGTACCTTAACAAGTATTTGTAATATTACAATGAATTTCTCCGTAATAATTACAGAATTTTTTACAGTGTACTATATTATGGCGGGAGAAAAGGTTTCAGGACGTCTTCCTCATATTTTACTGGGAGTATGTATTTTTGTGTGTGAGAGAGACGCCCCACGGGAATTTAAAAACACGTGTCTAGAGCAAAATGGCTGCGAAAGCGATTACGTTCATTGCAACTACCGTACTTTCACCTCACCTTCACAAAACGCAGTATTTACGTTTCTTGTGTGCGAGACATACGTCCAGCATACACGCAATATTATAATACAATACGCGTAGCATATTTACTGATCTTTCTCGAGAGAAATTAATTAACAAACAAAAAATCGCTCGCGTAACTCCGCGTGGCTCGTTTAGCTACGATTGGTATACGCTGTTCACGGTAAAACGAGCGGCTTTTTAAAGCCCTGCTTAAGATCTACTTGTACGCGCGTTGTGTATTTTTCCGCCTTATGTAAAATTAACATTGCCATGGCCTCGTCACTTTGTTCATGCGTCGGTCAAGCGAAACCGCGAAATTATTTAAAAGAAAATATTTCACAAATCTGCTAATTTTTACACTTAGATGCATAAAAAAACAGAAAGTGATCATTAATGGTTACCTAACACTTTTTTCGACGTTAAGATATGGGACTGTTTTTCATCCATTGTTACCAAATTTACTGGGAGCGTGTCGTTCAGTGCGCCCGTTAAAATACAAGAAGTTAGAAGCAGTGATTTTTTTTCTAGGGTTAGTTACAAAAGTGCTCACTTTACCGTGAACAGCCTTTAGGTACAACTGCGGCTATTCAGACGGCGCGCGCCCCTATAGGGAACTCTGTGAACTATACAGGCTGGAGCATCTCTCCCACTGAGGCATCTCTCCCACATTTGCCCTATGTGTTGCATTTAATGTCATGGACAACCTTTAGGTACAACTGCGGCTATTCAGACGGCGCGCGCCCCTATAGGGAACTCTGTGAACTATACAGGCTGGAGCATCTCTCCCACTGAGGCATCTCTCCCACATTTGCCCTATGTGTTGCATTTAATGTCATGGACAACCCACAGACTTGTGTTGGTTAGTCCTACACACCATCTACTTATTAATTATTTTGTACCAATTTTGAGGCAGGTGCGTGTATTCCAACTAGGTGTTCTCAAACACATTTGATGGTAAAGTGAGCACTTTTTAAGGCCCTTAAAAACAGGCACCGACCACTAATAATTATATCTTATTGCAGCCTCAGGCATTACGTTTTGAGGGAGGTGAAATATATACACTGTGTTTATTGGTCACATTGCAATGTTTATATCAAAAAGCAGTACAGGAAGATACAAATTAGACGAAAGGAAAAATTTGGAAGGGCCTAAAGAAGTGCTCACTTTACCGTGAACTGCCTATAGTATATATACTATACATAAAGATATGTCATAAAATTAGCTATTGACACTAGAAAAATTCTGAAACTGGAAACAGCAGTTCCCAAGTATCAATTATAAACTGTCACATAAAATATTAATGATTGAAGTACAAATGTTTCTATTTTAAGTTGGATGAACTACATTAGATTTTTTTATATTTCCTTGTAAAAGAAAAGAACCCAGAGTAAGAAAAATACGACAAATTAAACACTTTTAATGGTTTTTTATATTTAAACTACATTCTTGGAAGTTTTCGATCGATGTTGTGTATACTTAATTTTGTGAGAATATCGCATAATTCTCAAGTATATTGTTTACTGCGTTAGTTTAGTGTCAAACCGCCTTAAATACAAAGTATTTAGAATAACATGTCGAAATTAAAACCACGTCATCTGTGGGCTAATAGAAACAATAAATACTAGTAACATAATGTTTGGGAATGTTACCTAGTATTTTTAATTTGAAGTTGAAATCGGGAAAAACACAGCAGGGAGTCCGCAGACATACGTGCAGGCCATTCACGGTAAAATGAGCACTTTTGAAAACCCTGATTAAGATCTACTTTTATGTACGTTGTGTATTCTTACACCTTATAGAATATTAACATTGCCATGGGCCTCGTAACTTTATTCATGAGTCGGTCAAGAGAGACTGTAAAATTACTAGAAAAGTAAATATTTTACAAATCTGGTCATTTTTACACTTCATGCTTTAAAAAAACGTAAAACGAAAGAAATAATTTTAAATATCATAAACGGTTACCTAACACTTTGTATTCGACGTTAAGATACAGAACTACTTCCCGTCCATCGTTACCGACTTTACTATTCGAATGTCACTCAGAGCGCCCGTTAAAATATGCGAAAGTAGGGACAGTGACTTTTTTATAAGGTTGATTTTAAAAAACTCACTTTATGGTGTACAGTCTTTACCTACGTGCGCAGCAAGTTGCATACCACGAAGGCGAACGGAGCTAGCGCGCCATGCGGAGAGCGCCTGCACATAGCACACCATAAACTGGGGATTAGCTGTCGAGTAGTAAAGACTGCCAGAAGGGACTGCATTTTATTTTCCAACAACACACGAACGGCAGTATTGGTGTGTGTAGGTGGTCGATACATGGCGCGACAGTTCCATTCGCCTTGTGGGTATGCAACTTGTTGTGCACGCTGGTACGTGAGGTAGCGGACTCCTGGCGCTGTTTTACTAACGTCAAATAAAAATTAAAAATACTAGATGACCTTTCCAAAAATTGTGTTACTACACTGTAAAAAGATTTGTAATTTTTAGTGAGAATTTGTTTGTAATTTTACAAATTCAAGGTAACAGTATAAAGATATATCTGGTAAAACTACAAGGGTCGTGTTTGTAATAGACTTCAAGAAATGTTTGTACTATACTGAACCGTATACACGAGCTTCAGGAAAAGGACGGCACCAAACAACGTAGAACCTTAAATAGCGATTTTTGCAAAAACTATGGATGATGTAAAGGGTAGTTTTGTGTAAAAAGAAACGCATTGCAAGTTTTAGTAACGTAAAGCACTTAAAACAACTCAGATATTCGTAATAAAACGACCATTTCCATACAATGTGGCAGTATTAATCATTAAATGTTTCCTAGCTACACAGAACTCTTAAATCGACTCTCAAGTCCACGTTGTTAAGAGCCGTTCAAATATCTCAACTCAACAACAGGACTCTTAAAATAAATCAAGTAACAAATATTTTTTCTTAGTCAAATAACGTCACATTATTTTGTAGGTATTTGCAGCTATATTTACTATAAAAATAAGTGTGAAGTTTGTCAGTCATGTTGGCTTTGTGGTTAATGGCGTGGGCTAATGACGCAAGGGGCAAGGGTTGTAGTTCCCATACTGGCAAAGTGTAACTATTTTTTTTCTCGTAAATTATACTTTAATTTTTTTTTTAGGTATTCTCTATTATTAATTTATCACATTTTTTTCTATAAAAATTTTATGTACACTTTTTAATAATTTACTTTGTAATACAATGCTATCATTTGTAATATTACAAATATTTGTTTTGCAGATTTTATAAGAAGGATTTGTAGTTCTACAAAGGATATCCTAGGTCAACTAGGTTTCAAAGGATTTTTTTTGTAAAAGTATTAAAAAAATGTTGAGTGTAGGTTATGTTGTTTATATCAGTCCATTGATACCGTGGTTTGTATTTCGACATGTTATAAAAAAAACATCTTGTATAATGTGCTTTGGTAGTTATGCGATACCTGCTGCACGCATTGCATCGCTGCAGTCCGTGTAGTATATGGATCTAGGCGAACAAAATACACCAGCACGTTTTGCGTTGCATTCATAGGTTCAAGTGAGGCGAGAACAATTTTAAGTTGAGTTTTGGCTGTTAGATCACACTGTTACACACGTGCTGGTCCAAGTAAGACGTGATCGCTGGGCTTCCTGAAGCCTCCCAACGAAATGAATCACCGCTAAATAAGTTCATCCCTTCCAGAAGTGCGAAGAGACGGAGAAAGAAGACGCGGAGTTGGCGTTAACTTGTGGTGTTCACAATTTTCCCGGATGTGCACTACTCCAAGTAGAACAGTCATTTCCCCCTTCTCATCATCTGCATTTGCGTAAGGCGAATTGGTTAAGGGCATAAAAGGAATTTATGCCGATACCTCGTCTTTGCAAACAGCGAGCATTGCTGATTGTCGCCTTACATGACGTTTCTTAATCTGATAAATATGTCGTTATAAATTTTGAGTAACTCCAGGAATATACCTGCAATAAGACAATCTAGCTTACAAGATATTCTCACGACCCAATAAAAAATTCACAGGTAAACTGTGACTATGTAAAAGGGCAAATGTATTGTTTAGTTATTAAAATTATATTGCTGATGAAGCTGTCAATTAAATAGGGTTTTAATCAGAGGCAGATCCAGACATTTGCAGAAATATAAGGAAGGGAGGTGCTTTTTCCATTTACGTGAATTTTATATATACGCTTATGCACATTCTTACGCATAGATATAACATTATTAACTGAACTGGTAGCCATTGTCTTTTACATTCGTATAAACATATCCAATTTATTTTGTATATAGACACTCCTTCCCTAAGTGTGTTCGTATTGCTATATATATATAATCAGCAATGTCAGTAATACTTAATAACGTATCTTAAAAAAATCAAGGAGTTTGCTATTAATTTTCCGCTCGGTAACTGCCAATCTCCATAAAGGAATTCATGACAGTTTTATGGTAAGTCATTCTGCATTCAAATTACAGACCGGTCTTGATTGTAAGTGATATTGAGGGGGGAAATATCTGGGGAATTTAATTAGTAAACAAACCGTTTTCCAATCAGCCATTCAGAATACCTTTGCGCTGCTAACTTCCGCGTTACCTTAAATTAAACTATAGCCAGTTCGGTCACGCGTTAAGTTAAAGTGTTGCAATTACGTAGTTTTTTTTGTTCGCTTTGTAATTTGTGTTCAGCGTGTATCTTGCAACCAGTGGACAGTATTCTGCATGCTGTGTTGTGTTCAGCACGTTCATGCCGTCAGCAGACGTGGAAAAAAAAACTTTCTAAACTAAGGTTTTAGCGAAGTTTGCATATCTTCAAACGAAACTCGGTTTTGGGAACTCGTGTTTCAAGTGTTATTTTATGCCGGCGATCTCTGGTATCGAACTAATGGGGAAAAAATCTAATTTATTTTTGTTATGTTGCTACGAAAAGTAAATACATTTGAAAGAAATATCATAAATATAACCTAAAAGTTATTTAAAGTTGCAAACTTTGCTTTATAAAGCATAATCGAGATGTAATATATCGTAGCTTTTTCAAGATATTCATTCTGTAGTAGTTATTTTCGTACATACGCCATAGTTATTTAACACTCTGCCTTTAGACACATTAATTTTTTAAACAAATTGTTTTACACTTTCAAAAATCCCAGTAGGAGGTTACATTTCGTACCATATTTACAAACGAAACCGAAGTTTCGGTGTTTATACCGAACATTAAACTCTACATTCGACGCGAAACGTGAATTAACATCCTCGGTTTCGAGTGACGGCGAAACCTTACTTTCGTGGCGTTCGCACTCCACGCAGTCTCTTATTTTCTGAATCCCAGGTCACAGGAACTCTCGTTTCAGCTTACGGTTTAACGTAGGTTCTGATTGGCCATCATATTAGCCAACGGGGAGAATCGTCCGTTGCCGGGCACAGTGCCGGTCATAAGTTCCGTTCGCGTACAACGCGCCCACTGTTTTGAACGCGGTATCTGAAAGGGTTAAGGAGCGAAGAACTTCAAAAGTGGGTCTGGGCCCGGTGCCCGTCCTTTCCGAATCCGCTATTGTGTTTTAAATACACCGATTTGTAAACAACGTACCGAATCTTCAAACATTCATAACTCTTAAACTATTAGACCGAATTCCCAAAATTCAAACACCATTATGTCACAAATTAATTGCAGAATACATTTATTTATAACAAATTTGTAACTTAAATAAAAAAAACTAATGTAGCATAACAACGTACATATATGAGCCTCGAATTCCGCGAATCTAAGGTTCTAAAAATAGATGTTACGTCATCAATGTCTTGACTTGTTTTAACCTGCACCATGCTAGTGCAATAGTGAGGGGGTAGGGGGTGCATAAGCATTCTCTCCTCCCTTTACCACTGTACAAAATTTTGTAAATATGAATAATGTACATATATGCGTATGTGTATTGTATATAAGTATATATGCGTGTGTGTCTGTATAAATGTAAGTAAGTGAGTGTGTAGTGTATAATTTTGGATGTATTTCCTACAGTAGGTTCCTAACCGTTGGCTCTAATTTTTGAGGCTGATTGCAGGGATCATAATTATTAATCAATTTAAAAACAATTAATGGACGCCAGGATTAATTAAAATCTAATATTATAATATTTGTATGATATATAACGTGCCGGTGATCACGTGTACCATACTTTGGTACCATAATAATGGTACACAAAGTACATATGGTGCGTGCACCAAATTATGGTAAATTTTCTGTATGTCCAAGATTTCTGTGCCATAATTATGGTATGCGTGTCGATGTATACATACGAGACATGGACAGCCCAGTGGTGGGGGTTCTCCCTGCCACAATGGGTCGTTTGTTTTGCAGCCTGCATCACGTACGATGGCCGGTCCCAAGCCCGGATAAATGCAGAAGAGGGGGTTTGTTTATTATAAGACACAGTGATGGAATAATGCGGCTCGCCTTGCACTTGCGCTGCTTGAAGACGATGACAGCGAGTACGAGCGTGGCGCACATGCAGAGCAGCTGCACGCCCAACACGGCCGTGCGCAGCAGGTAGTCGAGGCGCGCCATGCACGACCCTTCACCGTCGCACGATTCGCACTGCTCGGGGCACGGCACGCACCTGCACACACAATCACCCTGTAAATATCTCTCCACAATTACCCTTTATATATCTCCACAATTACCCTTTACATAGCTCCACAATTATGCTGTGTATAGCTCCACTATCATACTGTATACAGCTCCACAATCACCCCGTAGATATCTCCACAATAATCCTCTATATAGCTCCACAACATACTATATTTATCGCCATAATCAACCTGTATATAGCTCAACAATCATCCTGTATATAACTCCACAATCACCTTGTATATATCTCCACAATCATCCTGTATGTAGCTCCACAATAACCCTGGATGTAGCTTCACTATCATCCAGAATATAGCTCCACAATCATACTGTATATAGTTCCACAATCATCCTGTATATAGCTCCGTTCAACAACAGTTCCGTGTGAGCGAGCGGGAGAAGAGATTCGAACGGCTCTTAACATCGAGGTCTTGAGAGCCGATTCTAGAAAAACAGCAGTGTTTACAAATCAGTCACCTGCTGGAAAGATTATTTGTCACTGATCCTTGCGGTAGTAGTATCCCATAAACTGTTAACCCTTTTCCCCCATGCCAACAAGTAGTTAATTTTCAGTTTGTAGTGATTTTTCATTCTATTTATTTATTTATTTTATCATAACTGTTAAACTTAAAACTATAAAAATTTGCTATGGATAGTAGATTGAATAACAATAATGAATTAAAAAAATTTATTACATTCGAAATATAAAAATGAAAATTATTGTGCTTTCCCTTGGACACTTCAAAAATCATTTCATGAAGCAAATGGATGACAGTTATTGTTATTGATGTCAAACGAACAATAACACGTTATCAATATCAGATAATTAATTGTACACAACACCTCGACAAAACACATCACATCATGTAGTAACAACACCAATACATCAACATAACACAACACTGACACCAATACAAAACGACACAGACACCAATACAACATAACACGGACACCTCAAACGTACTCCACCAGTCCTCTATCTCCGTTTAGGTAAGACATTAAGGGTAGGATGAGGTATCCAATGTAAGGATACAGAGCCACCGATTTTAACATTTGACTTTTATTTTATAAATCAACTTAGTTTTTCTTTAAGAATTAAAAAAAAATATTACCTTTAAGCCTTCTGTAATTTTAAACATCATAACTAGAGACCTGCAAAATTCTCGTTATTTTCTTGCATCCAGCTAAAATTCACATTGTTGTATATACTCGAGCCGGCGTCGGTTCTCCATTGGCTGCTGTCTTGACGTTAAGTCACTCCCTTTCTGAGTGAACTGCACGTGATTGGAGCACACGGTTGTCGAGCGTTTGGTTATTGGTGCAGGGTTACCAGGGGCGTGTCAAATAAAAACTGGTTCAATGACAAACGTATTGCAAAAGGAAAAGTGTTTTAAATTTAACGTGTCCTCAAATAATAACTCGAATTTTGCAGGTCTCTAATCATAACTATAAATATTGTGTCTTAAAAATGTTATATTTTGACAAATATTAGATTTAAATTTTTTAAATTTTCATAAATGCGACCATTAATGGCCTTCAGCCAGGGACTGGCGACATTTTTAATCTGTTCTGTTCTGATCCTTGCAGTGTAAGGAACCGACCTAAAATAACTTTCCTTTACTGTATAAATACAAATAAATACACACTGAGTATGTATAGGATAAAGTCAATATATTTCCTCCATCGTGGATTTATTTTACAAATATCCGTAAACAAATGTTATGACCGCACATTAAAATTGAAATCCTGACATGTTACAGAAGACTATATGACAGAATTTTATGAAGTTTGTATGGCTTCATTTATATCCTTATTTCCCACGTGGCACAAAACATGTTAAATACCTCTGATTACAGGGGCCGCGGTGATGGAGTGGACAGATTATTCGCCTCCCACCTAGGCGAACCGGGTTCGATTTCCGGCGGGGTCACTCCCGGATTTCCTCACGCGGGAATCATGCAGCTGGTCGGCGGGTTTTCTCGGGGATCTCTCGTTTCCCCCGCCCTTGTATTCCGGCGCAGCTCCATGCTCATGTCGTTTCACCAAAAACCCCGATGTTGAGAACAACCCAAATCTCTACACTCCACTCACCTCCGATTACAGTAACATAGATGCAACGCGTAACCGGAGAAAATCTAGTTGGATTTCGAAATGACCTCGATGATTTTTCCTGTGCTTTGAAAAGCTTGATTTAGCAATATTGATTTCGGAAGTCGAGTTCTGAAACAACTGAGCGTGTTTGTTCATGCGGTAGCGTTTTTGACTCGTGTTCGGGAGTTCGTGGGTTCTAACCCGTCCGACTGCATTTGAGCTGGTTTTTTCCAAAGTGGTTTTTGTCACCCCAACTCCACGCAAATTCTGGTGCCATTCTTACATATACACATGTACACCCTCCCAATTTCCTATTATGCGCTGTCCTGTAAAATGGTCCAGAGTTGTTAACGTTCACACAATAATAATAAACAGCGACCTACGAGATTCGCGTTATTATTTGAGGACATGTTAGTTAAAATACATTTCCTTTGCAATACGTCTGTCATTGGAGCAGTCTTTATTTGACACGCCCCTGGTAATCCTGCGCCAATAAATGAACGCTCCACAACGGTGTGCCCCAATCACGGGCAGTTCACTCAGGAAGAGAGTGACTTAACGTCAAGGCAGCAACCAGTGCAGAAACGACGCCGGCTCGAGTGTATACAGTACTGTGAATTTTAGCTTGACGCAGAAAAAAAAAATAACGCGAATTTTGCAGGTCTCTAACTGAAGTTCCTACTTCGATTACGTGACTTGGCAAGTGAATATTTCTTGAGTGGTGATTCTCCTCTTCGGAAGGAAGGGGGGGGGGGGGGTGCATATACTCTATCCAATCCAAGGTGGTAGATTTTATTACTCCGCATGTTCCCGCACTTGCTGCGCTATTTACCACCAACGCTTGCGTCATTAGTAGAAACGTGCAAAATTCGCGTTATCTTTCGGTGACACGATAGACTCCAGTGCCCTATACATAAGTGGCCACAGTTCGCGGTTTCATTGGCCGCCTTTCTGTAATCAACGTCGCGTATCTGGCTGATCTCCTCGATAGAGATTGGCCACTCCACCGCTGAACTTACATATTTGGCTCGAGAATTCCCCGAGGCACGCCAGGCATATTATTGGCCAATGGCTGAAATGGTTCAAACGCTCAATAATTTTTTTTCAGCCTGTTCTTAAATAATAACGCGAGCAGGGCTAGAAGATTCCACTACCAATTGTACTCCGAAAAAAAAAAATGCGAGTGCAGAACCGATATCGCGGTTGGATGGTTTTGACATGCGCGCGTCTTAAGCATCTTGTCAGCCAGTCACGGACGTCCAGTGTCAGCGTAACTTAATTCAGTTCAGCCCATTCGAGTAGAAGATGTCTTCTCGTACAAATATGCTGCCAACAGCCAAGGGAAATTTGTAAGCTTGCACGTAAGAAGTGCAAGTCTAGATTGAGCATAAATATTTTCTGTTGGAAAACGGGTTTCCCTAGTCATGAGTAGAGACCTGCAAAAGTCGCGTTATTTTTTTTCTTGCGCCAGGCTAAAATTCACACTAATGTATCTGCTCGATCCGGCGTCGGTTCTCCATTGTTTGCTGTCTTGACGTTAAGTCACTCCCTTTGTAAGCGAACTGCACGTGATTGGAGCACACGGTTGTCGAGCGTTCGTTTATTGGCGCGGAGTTACCAGAGACGTGTCAAATCAAGACTGGCCCAGTGACAAACTTATTGCAAAGGAAAAGTGTTTTAAGTTTAACGTGTCCTCAAATAATAACGCGAATTTTGAAGGTCCCTAGTCATGAGCAATCAAATCATTAGAGACCTGCAAAATTGATGTTACTTTTTCGTGACACATTATAATTCACCGTCCTATAACTGACTGAACTCAATTATTGATCTCGTTGGCTACTGGGACCTGTTCGGCGTCGTAATGCGATTGTGTTAGTTTCGCTGTAGATTGGTTGCGAAACCGTTCAGCCTTAAGGGTCCTATGTACTGAAACGTTCTCTGTGAAATCGTTGTCTGCGTCTAAACACATGTCTCGGTAAATAAATGTTCTGAAAATACGAAGTTTTGCCAGAAAGGATAAAAAAAAAACTATTGTCTATATCGCTATCTTATTACTTTTATCTCATTAAGTGTATTAATGGAGAAAAATATAGTGAAAGTGGTCACATGTCGCATTTTTAAAGCTTGTCTATGAAGTTTCTTTAAACGCTAACAGAAAAGTACGATTATACGCAGTTGGTTTGATCTGTGTACTTTCAGCGCTCGTAATAAAACCCCACAGTTACAGATCCAGTTTGCACAGTAAAGCGTTAGGACGGAAACACTGCACGCCTTGCGCGTAGGAGCGATGAGAGGCTAGGCGTGCGTGTTACTGTCACCCGTATCGCCCCCTCGCTTCTTGACCTTGAACGCGCAGGTACATAGGACCCTTAACAATTGACTGAAAACGTCGTTGGAACGGGCCACTCAAGTTGTTGGCCGATGGAATAAGTCAAACCAGCATACAACGTCTTGAAGTTCAGTATGTAGCCAGAAAATAACGTGAATCCTGCAGGTCCCTAGCAATCGATTGCCAGACATATCATTCATGTAGGGCAGCTGTTACTGTAAAAAAAAATACATTCACAGATTTCTGTATAGCAAAGAAAGGCGTTTCTTTGACGTTGTTTTGTTTACACTTACAACATCTTGCTTTATTTCAAAGGAAAGGTTAGAGAAACTTATGCTTTCCGGTATTAGAATTTTATTTACACATTTTTTGTTTAATGACAATACTAATTTTTCTTATAGCAAAGAAAAAATAACTGAGCTTGTTTTGTTTACAGCCATGGGCTGTTGCTGTATACCAAAAAAAGAGTTCAGTGATAGTTAGACACCTGAAAAATTCACGAGTTCAATGACCTGCAGGATAGACTCGACAATCTCATGTGCAAATATGCCGATATCAACTGTACGTTGATTGTCTGCTGTCACAGTGGAAAGCGACAATTGGACCTTTTTCCCCAGGAGGTTTCAAACACCGTGTGGACCAATGGCTAAAGTTATATAAACGCACGTGCATTGAATTGTAGATTGTTCCAAAATTAATCCACGAATTCCTCTAGTCTCTAGTGATAAGATTATAATATTTCGTTCTTTATAGTTTTTATTACCAAACGGAACTTCTTAAATGCAAATAATAAATCCCTTATATAATCTACATATTGTTTTAACATTAAAAATACAGTAATTAAATGTATCACAAATTATATATTGAAATATTGTAACCACAATGCAAGGTTATCATTGGCTTATATATGTATATATAATATATATAAATATAAATAAATATATGTATATATATATCAAACATAAATCATTTTTCTGTCAAACCTACTCTGCAGTCGTTCATATTTAAAGGTAATTTTTTTGCGACAACAAAACATGTTTTGCAAAAAAATATAGTATTTTTAGTTACAAGTAACATTGCTTCAAGGCAGTTCATAGTTTGCAGTTGACTAAGAGCTCTTATAATTTTACTATAAATACAGATTTATTTGTTTTGACGTTCTTGTGCACAAGAAAAAAATTATTTCCACTCGTTCAGTTTTTTCTTCGATGTCTTAGAAACATTTACTTTTGTACTTTAATACTGGAGTCACGTAGTTCCGATGGGCATTACACGACGCTATGCAGATGGCAGCAATATCGCGACGAAAAAATTTCGAATTGTAACCGCCTAAATTTAAAGCACTACAGTTTCACACGAATTTTAGGACTCGATGGCACGATTTACAAGGCGCTAATAGAATAAACTTGTTTCAAAGGCAGTGGACGGGACGGAAAATTCGGAACACATAATGCTGACAAAGAAAGCAGCAAAGCTCTACGTGGTATAAAGGTTAATAGCGCGAGTTTAATACGATAAAGTACACATCATTTTTCCTTTGCAACATGCAAATATTTCACTGCAAGAGAAGTTAGTTGAATTGTTTCATTTGACAAAATTGCAGATCCTGTTTGCAGTGCGCTGTGCCACACGTAAAAAAATTTTAGGAAAATAGTTCGAAACGCAAAACTGCTGTTGGTGGAGAGGCAGATTTCGTCGTGTTGACGCCTTAAGAGTATTGTAGCTGATCTCGGCTGTTCGGCTTTAAGGGACCTCCATACACTCGATTTTTTTTTTTTTTTTTAAGCGTTTTCTTGTAAAGAAAATTGCCAAACCGTTATTAGTTATATCACAAATGATAGCCTTGAATTACAATTGACATTATTGAAAAGTGTACAAGAATATTTTTTTTTCTTCCAAAAAACAAATGTGGCCCAGGAAGCCTGGAAGTGATAAAGGCTACAATGTCACGCGCATCAGGTGCGTCGTCGCCACTAAGCGCAAGGCAATGAACTAACGTGCTGTGCTCTCGTCATGTTTTTTGGGACAGTGATATTTCGCGAAAAGATTTCGAGACAAGATACACTTCAAGGCACTGTGAAGTCGTCCACCTTTTTATTGATTGGTTTTTTAACATGATCTGGTTCGTGTCAACTGTTAGCGCACGAATCGCGAAGGTTCAGTGTCGGAGTTAGAGCCGATATTGCACGATACCTGCTGCCGTACTTGGTTCTTGTACAAGCTTCTACAAGGCCTGGTGCAAGAGCCGGTATACCAGCCGCTATACGAGCCACCGTGGAAGATTCATATTACACGATAGCAGTTCGCGTACTAGTATTTGGCAACCTCAGTGGGTGCGCAGTGTGTGTTTTGTAATATATATATAAACCCCATTCGTACGACTGCTACCAGTCAGTAATTTGTGTAAGCCTATGAAAAATGCTAGCTAGTACATCTTAATATTTCGATATTACTGTTCGCCTTTTGAATAAATTGATTGCTTACTAGTATAGTGTCAGTCATTTTCTTGAAAATGATGTGAAGTCATTAGAGAACGAGTGTGTTATTTTTAATTTCTACATAAATTACTGACAGGATTCAATTTTTTTTTCTTTTTTTTTTTACGTACCGCGATATCATTCGCATGTAAAATTTAATGGTAAAAAAAATTGGGACTGGCGGAGTTTTGAACTCACACCCACATCATATACTGTCGTGTCAAATGCCGCGACTTTACTATTGCACTACCAGCTCACACGCTGACAGGTGAGTTTATTTACAATTGATATATTCAATATTTGCATTAAATTTTTTCATACAGTAGTTAGTGTTTTAAGTATTTAGAACGGTTTTAAACATTAATTAAATTTGTCATCGCTAGAGACCTGCAAAATTCGCGGTATTATTTGAGGGCATGTTAAACTTAAAACACGTTTCCTTTGCAAACCGTTTGTCACTGGACCAGTTTTTATTTGACAACCCCCCCCCCCTCCATCATGGTATCTATGCGCCAATACATGAACGCTCCATAACCGTGTCCCCCAATCACGTGCAGTTCAATCAGAAAGGGAGTGGGTTAACGCCAAGGCAGCAGCCAACGCAGAAATGAAACCGGCTCGAGTATATACAGTACTGTGAATTTTAGCTTGACGCAAAAAAATAACGCGAATTTTGCAGGTCTCTAGTCATTGCCAATATTATTCGTCGTTGTCGTATTTTAAATATATTATTTGAAATAGTTTCAACCTCACGGGTGTATAATCAATATGGAAGCGTCCTTTTAGGTTTCTTTATCAATTCGTTTCAAGTACTAGCCACGGGGAGCGCCCTGCACTCTGAAACTTCGATGTGATTGGCCAGGTGCCAGACCTGGTATGGGATCTGCCAGGACAACTAGTGCGTGTCTAATTACCAAACTTGGTACGAAATCTGGCCGCGTAAGATGAGAAATGCCATGAGGGGTGCCACACTAGCCGGTATAACGGCCGCTATGGAGGACCTTGAGCAGGCTTTTACGGAATCTGGTACCGTGTATAATATCGCCTTAACACTTTGTAGCCTATGCTCAAGTGTAGCTCGAGTAAAGCTAATTTGGATATTTCTTTGTTGTTCAGAACAAAACTCGCATGGATGTGTAGTGTTTTTTTCGGCTAGTATTTAACACGACCTCGCAATAACACGACAGCACAGTAACAATGATATTGCTAACGGCATATTTTTCAATAGCCACTCGAAGGGACATGATTGATTGTAAGATGTTTTATACGATAAAGGACATTTGATTGGGTAAATATCAGCTCGGCTCTCCATTGATTGATGACCGGCCAATAAGGAACGCTGTAAAATACAGGGTAGTGTCCGGTGTGGTATGGACTAATAGGACGATGGTGAGTTCTAACACAGACACCAACAGAACTGGTGTTCTTGCAGTAGTAGATATAGGT
Source organism: Dryococelus australis (assembly GCA_029891345.1). Lineage (NCBI taxonomy): Eukaryota > Metazoa > Arthropoda > Insecta > Phasmatodea > Phasmatidae > Dryococelus > Dryococelus australis. The sequence goes on from CM057008.1 coordinate 31,710,065, forward strand.
AACTCACTTCTAATATGTCTTAAGTGCCAGTAAATGTGCGCAGACCTCAATGTGTTAAAGTTATTTTATTATAAAGGTGATTCCTCTATGCAAACACAAGAATTAGGAATTAACAGGTGTTTGCCACATTCACGTAGTAATCTAAGTGATTTTTCTTTTTTAAATGAAATTGTAATTCTACTTCCCGTCAATTTTCCAGGTGAAAAATTTACTGAAAAATGCTTAGTTTGAATATGCTGGAAGTAGACTTGTAAATTAGACGAATGCAAAACCATAATTATATTGATTCTGCTGTAGCAAGAATATATCACTCATAACGCACCGATAATTTTTAATGATCTAAGAGTATTAATATGAAATTAATATTTATTTTCAGCATCTTAAGGACACATCTCGAAGGTACTTTGATTTTTTTTTAACCAGACATTAAAAAAAACTATACTTTCTTGAAATTGCATATGTCCAGAAGTACACACACATCATGAAACCATATCATAATGTATTAAACGTATAATGTTCCATTTAAAAAGTATTTTTAGATAAAGTTTTTCAATAGACACTTTTTGCGTCGGTAACCTAGTTGATTTGGAGAGAGAGAGAGAGAGAGAGAGAGAGAGAGAGAGAGAGAGAGAGAGAGAGAGAGAGAGAGAGAGAGAGAGAGAGAGAGAGGAGAGAGAGAGAGAGAGAGAGAGAGAGAGAGAGAGAGAGAGAGAGAGAGAGAGAGAGGAGAGAGAGAGAGAGAGAAAGTGGTCGTTTGTAGGTCTTCATAAACTAAACTTAAACTTCCTGAGAAAAGTCCTACATAATCATGCCTTATCCGGTATTCGAACCTAGACACCTCCTTCTTCGTACATACCCGACGTACGCTAGCATTCAATTCAAACATGTAGCGCTATGAAGGTATAGGCTGTTCGTGTTTAATTCGTTACTTTTGTGATTCTCGTTTCCGGATCTACTTTTCTGCCCGTCTTTGTATCTTTTCGACATATTTAAAATTAACACAGCCGTGGGCCTGATCACGTTCATATTCATGCCCCTATCAAGTCAAAGTGTGCAATCTCAGGGACACATATGCATCACTGCTACACTAACACTAACGTTCGTTAGTTTCAGGTGACGAACAAAACGAGAATCCTTATGAGAAAGTTTGGCATAGGTAAATCCTCAACGCAACCTGCATTGGTGCTCTAAAATGTTCGCTTTCAAGCTGGCGGAAAATAGATAAGTTCTGTTTATTGATGTGTAAATGATTGCGATATGTGATTGTCCTTGTTGAAAATAAGAAGTATTAACTTTCTTTTATATTTATCATACACGACCTACAATTTTGATCACAATCGTTTAGAGTAAAATATACATTAGTGTTTCGATTAAGCTTTCAAACATATTTATTTGAGTAAAAAATTAAGGTTTGGAATGTAAAAGGCGAAATATAGATAGCTGCCAACAAAACTAATTTTTCCACTTATCAAGGCTAAGTTTTTTTTCTTTTAAAAATATTAGCATATTACATATATTTCTGATGTAATCTAAAACAATACCCTCCAATAAATTAAAATGTTGGGAAAATGACTTTTCTAAATAATTGTATTTTTCTTACAAAATTCTGGCACGAAATTAATGCGTAAGGGTGCATGTCAAACCAACTCATAATGTTATAAAAACGTCATAAGGACGGTTTCTTGCAAATTTTTTTATGGGGTTCGCTCACGGTATTTCAATTTTAAATGTTAAGGTGGCCGCCTGGTTGAAGAAATTTTGCACGTGTGCGGCCTAAAAGCGTGGGAGCGCTAGGGGCGACCGAGACATGCGCATCAACTCTCTCATCGCCTCTACGTGCAAATCACTGTACTGGCGTCGATAACGCACCTCTATGAGACTTTCAGCGAAGACTCTACCATTTTATGACGTAATAATAAAAATTAAGATTTGATACACGTCCCTATTACTTTTTTAATGTTTTGTACCGGAATGTTCATACCTAAAAATTATCGTAAAAAATACCCGTTTCAGACTCTGTATTTGTTATACTGTAGTCACTTATACAAATTATTCTTTTTTTTTAGTTAATTTGGCAGGAGAAAAGTAAAAAAGTTGCAATTGTGGAAACAACATGAATGGAGTGAACAAATGTGTATTGTACTCGCAATTATTCCACGAAGCAAGTTACTAAAATATTTTTGAAATAAGCAGTTTCTCATAATACCATTTGATTAAGTAATACTTTCAAATCATGTTTCTTTATTTTGTTGATTTCAAATTTTAAACGGGCTTGTATAAACATTAGTGGACTTTCAATCTTGCAAACATGACAACGCCAAAATAACATCAGCATGGCGTGCTAGACAGTTGGATGTCGTGATGTTCTGACAAAACGTTACGGTGTGCCAAATACAAATTACTAAAAACCATTCTCGAAATTAAATAGAACAAGCCCTGAGGACGACGCTTGGCTGAGCTAGGAGATAGGTGTCTGGTGCAGGCGCCTAGCGGCAGGCATCGGAACTAGCGGGCCATCTTTTTTTTTTTTTTTTTTTGTCATCGGGAGAAGTTAGCGCCTGGCGGTTTGGAACGCAACTAGTCAAGCAGCTCTATCTCGTGGGTTACAGTGAGCCAGGTGCCACACCTCGGTGAAAATATTTGGCCACAAACGAAATGACGATGATTACACGACCATAGCTATATTTCAAATGTTACAGTAAAATTTTAAGTTCAAAATAGCCAGAAGCTGAACCCTAATCGCAGCCGATCAAAATGCCATTCGCCGAACCAATAAAATTATTTCGGTGAAATGTATTTATAATATTCCAATGACATCAACCGTTCTTTTCGACCGTACAAAACACGCTAACTATCCAAACTTGGGGAAATTTGCCTGGAAAAACATGTAAATTAGAAGTTCCCATAATTCTTGAGATTTTTCCTGTACGTAATAAAGATATGGAACAACTTCCCCTCTATCGATGTAAGCTTTACTGGGTGCAAGGCAGCCAGTGTGCCTATCAGAATATACGCCATTTGATTTCCAAAGTGCTCACTTTACATCGAACAGCCTTTACAATTACCTAACCTAACCTGACCTAACCTAACCTAACCTAACCTAACCTAATCCGTGGTTGTTTACTTCTGTCATCATAAAACTGTTTAGTTAAATACCGCGGAATTATAAAATATCCGAAAAATATAGAAAGCCATTTTCGGCAGATGAACGTCTTTCAACGGGTTTCTAGCTTCGAATGTTTTGAATAATGTCTCCCCTATTATCAAATAATTTTGTTTTATTTGAAGTTGTAGTCAATTTTTCTCTTTCTACTGAAGAAAATTATAACTGTACTGTATTTCTGAAATGCCTACTTTAACCCCTCCTATCTTGTTTAATACTGTGTGTTTTTGTGTATGTAGTATATGTTACTATGTATGAAATCACAAACTGCCGTGGTGTTTTTTGTGTACCATTTACCCTTTATGAACAGGGTTGTTCGTGGAAAATTGCAGCAAATAAATAAACAATAAACAATGTTATCCGCGTATGTTTTCGGTACTGCTTGGCAGAAGAAACAGTCCGATGTTGGGACCATGGACTAAAGGCGAGATACACCGATCTCGTTGGCTGCGCGCAACCAGTCTCCGTGTAAGGGCTGTTCACAATAAAGTGAGCACTTAAGAAATCAATCTTTATATAAAAAAAAAGTCACTAACCCCTCATGCATATACTTCAACAGACTCATGAGTGAAATGCGCCCAGTAAAATTGGCAACGATACATGGAATGTAGATCCATATCTCAACGTCGAATAAAAAGTGTTACGTAAACAAATGTGATAATTGAAATTATTTATTTCCTTCTTGTTTTTTAAATGCATCAGTGTGTAAAAATTAGCAGATTTATAAAATGTTAACTTTTCTAACAATTTCACATCTTCACTTGATCGACGTATGAATAAAGTGAAGAGGTGCACGTCAATGTTAATTTTATATAAAGTGTAAGAATACACAATGTGCACACAAGTACACCTTAAGCAGGGCTTTCAAAAGTGCTCATTTTACCGTCATCAGACTATACCAACGTTGAACTGCTTTGGTGTCAATACGGCTAGCAAAAATGGCGTGGATTTGATCTGAGGTTGGAACACTTACGTAAACAAATGCTTGAGATGTTTTTAAACTGCCTCTAATCAATTTGCAATGCGCTGTCATTAAATCCATATTTGTTAAAAAGTATTTTATTCATGTAATAGTTGGAGACCAGCCAGATTCACGTTATTAATTAGGGACATGTTAATACATTGAGGTCTGCACACATTTACTACCACTTAAGACATATTAGGAGTGAGTCACCTATATCCACTACTGCAATAACACAGGTTCTGGTGGTATCTTTGTAAGAACTTAACCATCGTCCTATTGGTCCATACCACACCGGACACTACCCAGTACTTTACAGCGTTCATTATTGGCCGGCCATCAACCAATGAAGAGCCGAGCTGATACTGACTGAACCAAATATCTTTTATCGTACAAACGTACTTACAATCAATCATGTTCCTGTGATTGGCTATAAAAAAAGTAAATTCTTTCGTTAGCAATATCATTGTTACTGCGCTGCGGATTTTCGCAAGTGGGGATCGTGCCGGACGATTCCGTTGGTCGGCGGGTCTTCTCGGGGATCTCCCGTTTCCCCCGCCCCTTCATTCCAGCGCCGCACCCATACTCTCTTCAATCACCCTCATCGGCTCTGAAGACATCGATGTCAAGAGACACCCAAACCTCTTCACACTCTTCACCCGCTGCCCCACACTCACTCTACGGCACGTCTGCGCAGACTTGCAGCATGCAGACATGCGCCTGAAATGGAACCGTTAGCCAAACTCATTTACCAGCGACAATGACGGTCGCTCGCGTATCTCCGGGGTTGAAACAGCAGGAGAGGATGGTGTTTGCGGGGGCGGAGGGAGGACGTGTGGGGAGAGGGGATGATATTTCAGCAAGCCCAGTTTGCAGTGGGGAAGTGTGGGCGGCTACACCAGCGCAGGGGAGTGAACTCTTTATCCCTTTCAGGAGTATGCACGTACATATTAGGGGCTACATTTACATGGCGATTTCTTTGCTTTTCAAGACAAAACTCACACTTTTATAGTTTTAGAGTGGCGTTGGACTTTATTGGAATCTAAGCAAAAAATTAGAACTAGTCAACATTTCACTTCATAAAAATAAGACGGGTTTATTAATAAGTTCTTAATTGTACATGATGGATTTTAAAACCTGTTATAGTTGTCGCGACCATTATTTGGTACAAAGTCAACACGCGACTCCATTGGCCGACGAGCAGCCAATAATAAACGTTGCAGAGTGCAGCAGGGGTGTCCGGTGTAGCCAGGATCAATAGGACGAAGGTAAGTGGAAACGCAGATCCCAACACAGGAGATATTACGGTAGAGGGGAATATAGTCAGCTCACTTCAACCTTGTGTTCAGCGCCAGAAAATATGTGCCTTCCTAAAGTGTTAACACTTTGAAGTTTACACACATTTACCAGCTTTAAAGACAAGCTAGACGTTGATCGCCTATATCCATACCGCTGCAGGGACACCGGTGTTCTATTGGTCCCTACTGTCACGTAACACCATTCTACTGGTCAAAACGACACCAGTCTTTCCGTATTGGTCGGCTGCCAACCAATGTAGTGCCGAGTTTACCGTTTTCCAACCAAATGTTCTTTCGTATGAAACAGGATTTACATCCCCATATTGTTAATTTCCATAAATATGCAAAAATTTGTCGTTCATTTACGAAGATCGTTGATGATGTTGTAATGGTTCCTATTTAAAATCCTTATGAAATACGGAATTGATGTAAGTTTACCCAGACCAGTTTTGTTTATTAAGTGGAATGAAATATTCAAACAAGTTTGGACCGAACTACAATCGAGTATAGTCCTCAAAGTGTTAAGGCCCCGCTTCGAATCTTTTCTACAGATTTGTTGTTTTTATATCATAACTTCGGATACATAGTAATTACTAGAATTTTGCGCCAATGAACGAACGCTCCACTACCGTTTGCCCCAATCACGTACAGTTCACTCAGAAAGGAAGTGACTTAACGTCAAGACAGCAGCCAATAGATAAACGACGCCAGCTCGAGTTTAAACAGTACTGTGAATTTTTGCTTGACGCAAAAAAAAAATAACGCGAATTTTGCAGGTCTCTAGTAATTACTTACAATGTATGATTATATAAAAGCTATATTTTACGAGTTGTTTGATATTCTAGTGCTGAATTTTAATTGTACGTTATCTGCTATTTGTAAATAGTCGAGAACGTATATTCATATTTAATTTATATGTCCTGCACTTTTTACAACTAGCAAACTAACAGCCAATTAAAATTCAACACAAAAATTTTTAACAACACGTCAAATGTAAATTTCCTATAATCGTACATTGTCAGTAATTACTCTGAATCTGAGTGAAACCAGGCTGGATACACAATCTCTTAAGCCTCTTTCACACTGTCAAATTTTCCGCCTACAAATATATTTGACAATAAAATTTGAAGACGAAATAATACCATCAAATTTATTCCATTCAACACATCGAATAAAATAATCTTTAATGTATTGGAAAATGTGTTACACTGTCTAATTTTTCTACTAGAAGGATTAAGTATGAGTATTCGTTTAAAAGTTATTTACAAAGTGATATAGAGTTTTTGTGCCTACGGCACCTCTTCCGTGCAGTCCATCGCAGGAAGGAATGTAACAAATGTTATGATTAATTCTGTTCACTTCTTTAGTAAATTCAACTTTAATTCATCAGAGAAGTTTCTTTCACATTGAAATTCAATGCCTCTGAGTTATTATTAATGCGAATGTGAATTGATAATTTCAAATAGCATTCATAGTTAAACAGCTCTATATAAATTGATTACCTTCATAACGTTACTTAGCTTTCATTGATTGTTCATCATTTTAGAGGTTCGTGTCGTTGGAAATGGCAATGGTTATCATGCATGATTCCGATTGGCTGAGCCCATCAAACATCAAACAATTTTTACAACTACCATCCAGTTTGCGAAATGTTTGATGGGGACTGAAGCCATCTGACTTTTCCAGGCAAACATGGCGGTGAAAATGACGTTTTGGTGATTTCAGAACCTTCCAACTTTGTTTGACAGTGTGGCAGGGGCTTAAGCAACGTATGTAAGTACATTTTCTGTTCACAGACATTTAGAAAAATTACGTATTTTCGCGAAGCGAAATTATCATTCTGTGTTTTGGTTTTGCATGCTTTGTGCAAAACATGTTAAAAATTTTTAACACTGGCCAAAGAAAACAGAACTTTGTGTATTGATGACTTTACCTTAATAGCTTCAGTTAAGTTGCACTTTCTGATTGATTGAGAGCCTAGCCGCACGTACGTATAAATAACCTGAAAATCGAGCTATTCTGCCCCTCTTTTCTACGTGTGCATGTACGCTAAGTGCGAATGTGAAAGAGTACATGTATATATGCAGTGTTCAACTTTTATTAGTACTTACGTACGTAGGCTACGCTACTTGGAGGTCGTCGGTGCATCTTCAACACGTTAAGGTCTGCACACGTTTACTGACACTTTGGAAGACAAAGTAGAAGTGAGTTACCTATATCCACTACTGCAAGAACACCGGTTCCGTTGGTGTCTGTGTTAGAACACAGCATCGTCCTATTGGTCCATACCACACCGGACACTTTCCTGTACTTTACAGCGTTCATTATTGGCCGGTCATCAACCAATGGAAAGCCGAGCTGATATTGACCAAATAAAATATTCTTTATCTTACAAAAGAATATACAATCAATCATGTCCCTTTGACTGGTTATAAAAAAAAAAGGAAATATATTCTATTGTTAACGATATCATTGTTACTGCTCTGTCGTGTTATTGCGAGGTCGTGTTAAAAACGCTAGCCGAATAAAGACTGCACATCCATGAGAGTTTTATTCTGAACAACAAAGAAATGGTTTAAATTAGCTTTGTTCGAGCTACACTCGAGCATTGGCATCGCCCGGGACGATCTCCGCGTGCGAAAACGCGGGAGCGAAGGGAATTGACCCCTGCACGCCTTGTTGAGGGGTGAGCGCTATAGCCACTGAGAGCAGAGGGGAACGGGATATCCCTGAGAAAACCCGCCGACCGGTAGTATCGTCCGAAAAATATCGCGCACCTAGCGAATAAATTTGGGAGTGTCACCGGCGGGTAATCGAACCCTGCTGGCACTCGTGGGAGGCGAGCAGTCTAGCCGCTATATACCAATCGCGGCCCCGTGGTAACGGGAACTGAAGATTATAAAGTGTAGCTACGCGTATCTGCGCAGGGGTTCCCAAACTTTAGTTTATCGCGCCTCCCTTCTGCAGAACAAAAAACTATGCCCCCCCCCCCCCCCGGTGCAAAACTTCATTATTATAAGGGTAAAACAAAGACGAATAAAAGTCTCAAAGATTTTATTTAATCATCAAAAGTTTATGCTTTTTGAACACAAATGGTGGTGAGCAAATCAATCAGTGAGACGGATGAGCTTGTATATTTTTAACAAGATTCCCAATTCTTGGTCGAATTGAAGAAATTTCACAACATAAATCGCTGACAATTTCGAGTTCGCTTTCTATACTTCGAAATTACTGCCACTACTGCAGAAAACGACCTTTCACACAAACAGGTGATTGAAAAAGTTACATGCAATCGAATCGCTTGCTCTGCTATGCCGGGATAAACTTTGAAGTACTTGACCCAAAATAGCGTCTTGTCAATCTTCTCAAAATCGTATTTCGCAGCAGAATCATGTTTTATTTCCAACGTGTGCTCTTGAACGGTTTCTGGCAGCGAGTCTATGTCAACATGGAAAGGACCCGCCGCTAATCTATAAATAGAGCCCCGAGTATTTCGCGGATTGGGTTGGCAGCAAGCTAGACTGGACAGCCCTCTATACACTCGAGACATTATCGTTTGCTTATTGGTTGATGCGGCGTCGTTTCTCCATTGGCTGCCACCTTGACTTTAAGTCACTCCCTTTCTGAGTGATCTGCGAATGATTGTGGCACACGGTTGTGGAACGTTCATTTATTGGCGCAGAGTTACCAGGGGCGTGTCATATAAAGACTCGTCCAATGACAAACGTATTGCAAAGGAATAGTGTTGTAAGTTCAAACATGTCCTCAAATAATAACGCGAATTTTGCAGGTCTCTACTTATAAACAATCACTCACGCCACTGATTCCTGCTTATTACTGGCTCACAGCTGAAGGGGGCGTGTCTAAGGAACTGCCGTCCAGTCACAACAGTAGGAGAAAAGAACATGTGGAAGTCTACCACGCCTTGAATCATTTCGCGAAATACTCATGGCTCTATCTATAAATGTTATCATCACACGAGTTAAGAAAGTAACGCAGGCTAGGCTGGTTACTCAGCTGCTGCAAATGGTTTGGTATTTTTGGCTTATTGACAGTATTCTGAAAAACATTAACAGTCCGATTAAAAAAGTTCAAATGACATTTACTAACTGTACAAGTGAAACAGCTTGGCGCCCGCGCCCCCCTTAGCATGACATCGTGCCTCCCTGGGGGGCGACCCCCGCCCACCTCCCAAATTTGAAAATCAATTTTCCAGCAAGTACCGACGCAAGGTATTCCGGAACCTTAGCACGTCGTACTCGACAGCGATACGCTACACACGCGCCGGATTTCCGGAAACGGCGTCCTGGATCTTACGGCGAGATCGATACGGCCCAGCCCTCCAGCAGCCGGCGTCCCAATTTCAATTTCCAGCACGCCTGTAAGGGCGTCGAAGACGCGCGGGAGAGGAGGACAATGCAAGGGAGGACGTGCGCGTATTCCAGAGCGCGCCTCTCGTCGTGTGCTGCGGACGCCCACCAGGCGATGGTGCGTGCCTGGGTATAGTCTGACTGCAGTAGCTTGTCATTTCCGAATCGAAATTTTAAAATATTCCTCTGCGTGTGACGTCTTTGGTTGTTTCCTAGATACATCACGTTCCACAAGCGTTTTATACTCGTTTTAACCCTTTCAGACCTACTTTAAATTACTGTGTGAGGTGTTGAGAACAATTTTTTTTAATGATGCGTGCCGCACTTAAGTCAACCTAGCACTTGTTTCGTTGTCGCAGTCAATAAGATGTAGGCTATGTCTTCGGCTACAGTTATTTAAACCAATTATGTCCCAGACCGGTAAGACGGTTTAAGAATCATTTACACACAGGCGAGATCATTGGGCATTGAGCTTCGTTTCGTGCAGTACTGAACAAAAATTACCTACACTTGCGTAATGTACACAATTGTGTACACCGGGTCCGAATAGGTTAACATAAAAGTACAGCCTTTTATAGGCTGTTCACGGTAAAGCGAGCTCTAAATTTTTTTAAAAATAAATATTGCCATATAAGTAATACACACAGTGTGTATATTCCACCACACTCGGAAGTTAACGCTTAAGGCTAAAATATAATATATTTAATGTATATTATTCATAATGAGAGGGTTTTCAAAAGTGTTCATTTTACCGTGAACAGCCTATAGGCTACCTACAGATGATGGTATATAGTGGGGAAAGTTGGCTGTTTGCAAGGATTAAACGTACTGTACACATGTCCGACAGTTTTCTTTATGTACTGGCTGTCATGCATGTATGAAGCCACTACCCCATTTCACTGGGCCAATGAGGTTTTCGATATTATGCGGCAGAACGTTCGTGATTGGCCTGCAGACAACTTAGCGGAGTCAAAAACTTGTTCATTCAATCATAAAAGAATAAACTAGTTAGAGTGTTATTGAAGATATGTTGGCTCAAAAATTTTTCGCAAAATTCGCGTTATTATTTGAAGACAGACTATACTTCAAATACTTGTGATTTCGTATAGCCTTTTTCATAGAACCATAGTTTGTTCGGACACTCCCAGGAAGGCTTTGAGCCAATAGGAAATCATTAACGAGAGGCTCGCCCAATCACTTTCAACCACGTTGAAAGGGACAATATGTAGTCACTGCTGTATAAGCCAATAAACAAGAGGCATCGACTCGAACGTGTATAAGACAATGCATTTTAGCGTGCCGCCAGAAAAAAAGCGAATTTTGCAGGAAGGCACATATTTACTGACACTGAAGACAAGGTAGAAGTGACGTGTCTATATTCTCAACTACAGCAATTTATTTGTCTGTGTATTTACACTTACCTTCGTCCTGATGGCTCTGGCTACACCGTACACGCTTATTGTGGTCTACAACGTTTATTATTGGCTGGTCGTTGACCAATGGAGTCACGTGTGTTAACTGTGTACCAATTAACGTGTTGCGACATAAGTAAAAAGTTTTAGAGTCCATCGTATTCATTTGAGAACTCATTAAAAAGAACAGTTTTATGATAACGAAATGAAACGTTGACTAATTTTCATTTTTTACTTAGACACAAAAAATTAAGTCCAGTAAAACAGTAAAACTACAAAAGTGTTAGTTTTGTCTTCAAGAGTAAAGACATTTCTACATTAAGGTAGCCCCTAGTGTATGCGTGCATCCTCCTCAAGGGTTAATCTGTGTAAGTTTCGTTCTCAACGGCAAATAAATTTGCTAGGAGACTTGCAACATTCGCGTTATTCTTCGCGTCAAGCTAAAATTCACAGCACTGTATATACTCGAGCCAGCGTCGTTTCTCCATAAGCTGCTGCCTTGACGTTAAGTCACACCCTTCCTGAATGAACTGCACGTGATTGGGGCACACGGTCTTGGAACGTTCATTTATTGGAGCAGAGTTACCAGGGGCGTGTCAAATAAAGACTGGTCCAATGACAAGCGAATTGCAAAGGAAAATTGTTTTTAAGTTTAACGTGTCCTCAAATAATAACGCGAAATTCGCAGGTCTGTAGAAATTACCATACCATATTCAATGGAGCAACACTCGTCCACGGTCCTCAAAAGTGCAGACGACCAAAATTAAAGTTAAATACTTTGATTATAGTATAGGCTGTTTATGGTAAACTGATCAGTTTTGAACTCAACCTTGAAAAGTGTTATTGCCTCTACCTGTATGTATTTTAACGGGTACACTGACCAGTAGAGACCTGAATAATTCACGGATTTAGTTTGATACAAGCTAGAACTCAAAACACGTGTGTTTATATGACTTTAGTTTTCACACGGTGTTTGACACCTCCTGGAGAACGCTGGCCCAATCTTCACCGTCCTCTGCGACAGCAGACAACCAATGTGCATTTGATGTATGCATATTTGTACATAAGACTGTAGAGTTTAGCCTGCAGGTCATTGAACTCGCAAATTTTTAAGGTCCCTACTGACCAGTATATGCACAGTACGGTTGGCAATGGCGGAGGAAAAGCAGGTCATTGTGTTGTCGTTGAATTTAAAAGGTTGGGTAAACACGTATAAACCCTGAATTTATTTCTCTTGGTTTCAATTTTGATGCAGATAAGTACAAAAATAAGCAACTTCGTAATTCTAATAATTTCACATTGTCACTTGGCCGACGCATGAATATTCATTTTACATAAGGCGGAAGAACACACAACGTGCATACAAGTAGGCCTTAAGCAGGACTTTCAAAAGTGCTCAGTTTACCGTGATCAACGTATACATCAGTTTTTGGAAGCCAATACAGAGAAACTAAGAAAAAGGTTATTATACGTGATGATTTTTGCCGGCTTCGCGAACAAATATTTTGCCAGATTCATGTATGTATTTCACGTTATATCCCATGCTGCAATGACATAATAATTTACGGTATAAAAAAAAGACCTCGGCAGAAGTAGATCACTCTGGTACAATATTTACTCAAATATATAGGAAAATAAATATGTAAGATTGTCCCTTTTTGATATATTTTTTTAAATTTAATGGCGATTGAAATTCAAGATTTCTGCGAATATCTAAATGGATTGTGTCAGTTGCCAAAAGCATGACTGAAAACAAAACAAAGAAACAAAAAATCAAACTAATCCCAGGAGATGAACTCAAAAAATCTGGGGACTATGAAAGAAGAATAGAACTGTTGAAATATAGAAAATTTTATTCATTGTGGTTGTTGTTTCAGTCATTTTTCTTGGCGAGTTTGTTGCCTTTTGCTTTTTGGTTCGTGATCTATTAGCTGCTAAGGTTTTCTGAAGTTCCTAGTTGTTTTTTTTTTACCTTTATTTTATGGGATTTGTTTGTTTTCGGTTTTTTTTTGTTCTTAAACCAGTGTGTTGCGATATGATATTATTTACTAGCTGCTGCGGAAGCTACTACGAAACCTGCTATCCGGGCTTGCGTGCAAGCAGGTATGCAGTATTCTATGTAATAACTAGGGACTGGAAAATTTTGTGAATTCATTTCGGGACAAGATAGACGTCAAACACATACATAGTGAAGGCGCCTTTGTAATTGGTTCACAGTTTATTAGACCCGCCCTGGACGCATTTGGGCCAATAGCAGGCTGACAAGGAAACACCTAGCGAATCTCATAACTGCCAGGTGCGGGGCAACAGCCAATGAACACACTGCTGAGGCTCCAGTATGCAGAGGACTGAGGAGTCTAGCCTACAGGTCATTGAACTCGAGAAATTTTCCTATACCTAGTAATAACCCGTCACACGATACTTACTGCCTTACAAATAAACACGCTCGCATTTTCGACTTTATTTGTGCAACTGTGCTTTCAAAACGGAATTTACTTATGCAACAAACGTGATAAAGTGGCCGGAGAATAAGAGCGAGGCCGGACCCCGACTCGCAGCACCGCGTAAGAGTTGATGCTGGACAAGCTGGGTTGTCGAAGAGCAGCGACTCGGGTCGCAGGGACTCGCCGACGCACTACACGAGAGTTTAACCAGCCACTTGCAAACAACACTACAACATGTTGTACAGACAACACGACACTACAACACGCCAGTCGGGGGGGGGGGGGGGGGGGAACTGGTGGGGAGCTTCACTGCCTCGCCGGTTACAGCTACGCGTTAGTTCACCAAGTTAGCAACGGTGGTTAAGAGTGTGATGTACCTCCGCGTTTTTCGTGAAATACTGTAGTTGTTCGCGCGCATAAGCGTACCTCGGTGAATAAATGTTCTGCAAATACGACTTTTTTGTCAGAAAATATAAAATAAAAATTATCTATGCACATTTATTTTTTACATTTGTCATATTAACCCCTTTACATATTATCCCGAGTATAGTCGTTCACGTTTGCTATGTTGCAGAATAGTTGAAATAATGGCCGGTGCTGTACAGGTACTGAAGATAGCACCAATGGGAGCATCGCCTTTCCCTGGCTGGTGCTGACACGTATGCTATTTAATGATTGGCTGTTTATTGTGCCATGAATCTACTGAAGCGCTTCCTATTGGTCCCAAAACGTAAAGAATTTTTAAGTACTTCTAACGTCGAAAATTCCTTCTTTTGCAACACCTGAAACGAAAAATTAAAGTATACGTTAAAGCATTCGGACCCGGTGTACACAATTGTGTACATTACGCATATGTAGGTCATCTTGGTTCTGTACTGCACACTACGAAGCTCAGTGACCAATGATTAGAGAACTGCTAAATTAGCGTTATTTTCTTGCGTCAACCCGGCGTCGGTTCTCCATTGGCTGCTGTCTTGACGTTAAGTCACGCCCTTTCTGAGTGAACTGCACGTGATTGAAGCACACGGTTGTCGAGCGTTCGTTGATTGGGGCAGGGTCACCAGGGGCTTGTCAAATAAAGACTGGCCCAATGACAAACGTATTGCAAAGGAAAAGTGTTTTAAGTTTAACGTGTCCTCAAATAGTAACGTGAATTTTGCAGGTCTCTGCCAATGATCTTACCTATGTGTAAATGATTCTCAAACCGTCTTACTGGTCTGGGACATAATTGGTTCATATAACTGTAGGCGAACACATAGCCAACATCTCATTGGCTGTGACAACGAAACAAGTGCTGGGTTGACATAAGTACAGCACGCATCATAAAAAAAATTGTTTTGAACACCTCACACTGGAAATTAAAGTAGGTCTGAAAGGGTTAAGGGGTTAAGTGTATCCTTGGAGAAAATAAAATCGTGCAAATGGTCAAATATCGCATTTTTAAAACTTGCCTATGCGCTTTTATTAAGCGGTAAGAGAAAAGTACAAATATATGGGTTTAGTTTAATTTGTGGTCTTTCATCGCGTGTAATAAAGTACCAATGTTACAGATCTAATGTGCACACTACAGCGTCACGACGGAAACACTGCACGCCATGCGCGTAGGGGCGATGAGGCGCTAGAAGTGCGTGCTAGTGTCGCCTGTATTGCTCTCTCGCTTCTTGACCTTGGACACTGCATTAATTTCCATATAAACATAAAAATACATTTGTAAATTCTATTCAATAAATATTTAAAAATTTAAAAGTTACAATTTTTATTTTGATTATGAAAGTTATTATGTATAAATTTCGATTGCTACTATTCACGCCTTATTTAAATTTTCTATTTCTATTTTTAAAAATATGTAAACAGATTCTAAAGTCCGCGCGAACGAAGTCGCGGGAACAGCTAGTTATAAATGCACACCCCATACATGGTCTGATTTTCCAAAGGTTTGATTAAAAAAAGTGTGAAGAAACCTCGAACAGACTATATAAAAGTCGAACCAGGGCAGGGGCCACTCGCCTCCCACTAAGACGAATGTGCTCAATCCCCGACCGGGTCACCGGATTTTCGCCAGTGGGAATCGTGCCGGATGATACCGTTGGCCGGCGGGTTACATCAAGGATCTCCCGTTTCCCCCGTCCCTTCATTCCGGCGCCGCTCCATATTCACTATTACCCTCGTCGGCTCTCAAGACCTCGCTGTTAACCCTTTGAGGAGTATCCACGTATATACGCGGGGCTACGTACATATGAAAATTTATTTGCTCTTGAAGACAATGCTTACACTTTTATAGTTTTACTATTTCACTATACTTTATCGGAATCTAAATAAAGAATGACAACTAGTCAACATTTCAGTTTGTAAGAATAAAATTGTTCTTTTTAATAATTTTTCAAACGAACACGATGGATTATAAAACTTGTTACTTCTATCGCGATACATTAATTGGTACACAGCAAACGACTGACTTCATTAGTCGACGGTCAGCGAATAATAGAGGTTTCAGAGTACAGTAGGCGTGTCATGTGTAGCCAGGACCAATAGAACAATTGTAAGTGGAAATACACAGACCAACCGAAACTATATTGCAGTAGTTTATAATATAGGCAGCTCATTTCAAACTTGTCATGAGTGCTAGTAAATTTGTGCTATCCTGAAAAGGGTTAGGAGCCGCCCAAATCTCTTCACTCACTCGAGTCAAGGTTATTGCGGTGTCGCTGGTAGTGTGGTATCACCCCTCGCTGGATTGGTCCAGGCCGGGACAACTCGCGCGCTCGCTGCTATCGATTAGTCGAGAACCCAGGAGCCTTCGCAGTGGAGGCCCCCTCTCCCGCCCCTCGCACATAACCCCTCCACCCCTTCCCACGCACCTACGGACCTATATTCGCCAGCCCCAAGCACCCGGCTCACCTTTATTACGCTCAGGTTGGGAACCTCTATGATAATAGCACAGAGTACGCTCTTAAGAGGAATGGTTCTTGAAAGCAGTATATTTACCCGATTTTCGATATGAATAGGGATAGGAAAATTTCGCGAATTAATTTCTGGACGAGCTAGATTTGAAACACGTGTACACCAAAGTCATTTCTTCAATTGGATCACAGTTCATCAGACACGCCCTGGACGACTCTGAGCCAATAGCAGACTTGCAATGAAACAAGTAGTGAGTGCCATACTGCCAAGTGTGGAGTAACACTGGCTACTCCATGAGGCAGCAGCCAATGAACAAACGTCTGAGGCTCGGGTGTATACACAACTGTAGAGTCTAGCCAACAGGTCATTGAAATCGCTAAATTTTCCTCTCCCTAGATATAAGTCGTTTTCCAAAGGGTTATCGAAATTCTTGGTTCGGCAAGCCGTAAATAAATAATTGTCAACACCTTTTTTAAGTTGTTGGATTTTTGCTGCCTTCACTATTCATGGAGCACTGATGGAAGAAAAGAAAGGATTATTTTTTTATTATATTCAGTCAGAGTTCCGAGAATAACGAACACAGAGAATTTTTAACCATGTGTTAAGATGTTCGAAATTCTTATTTACGTCTTATCGAGTCAAAAATTTCGAAAAATCCTCTGTAAAACAAATTGGGGCAAAAATTATATAAATATACGGTTTTAGTCCACCATTCCACTTAAGACGAGTATGTATACACAGAGGCCTCTCGAATTCAATGACATCTAGGCTATACTCCGTTGTTAGGGACACCCGAATTCCACAAAAAGATTTCCGCACATACTAGATCTCAATACCCTACGGGCAAACCAGCAGTTTTATATTACGCATTGGCGGCATGTCTTTGTGACAAGACAGTTTAATCACTCGACTGGCCAATCAGAATTAGGTTACTCCGATACTGTACATCTGTGATTTGCTGGCAGAAACCTAAGAAGTTACACCTAGATTATCCAATCACGAAAGTGAATCTGAGCTAAAGTGTTATGAAATACAACTGGTCGTGAAATATTTTCGCGAAATTTGGGTGTCCCTATCCATTTTCATATGTAAAATCATGCAAATATTACTGTTCATTGGTTGCTTGTTGTATTAGCGGAAGACGGTGATTGGATCTGCTTTTTATTGTCTGTTTATTATTGGCTCAGATTTGTCCAAGAGGCGTAAAATAACGGGAGAACTTATAGCATAAGCTATACAAACGTATGAGGTTTTGAATTCTAGCTGGTCCCGAAATGAAACCGCGAGTTTTTTGGATGTCTGTGTATATCATATTCACTGTAAAGTGAGCACTTTTGAAAGCCCTCTCGTTTGAAATAATACCCAATTTTTTTTTCTTGTAGCCTTATACATTAACTTCCGAGTGCGGTGAAATATGATATTGTATTTATTACTCACATGGCAACATTTATTTTAAAAGATGGTTAAAGGATTTTAAAAAATGACTGATAGGAAAAAGTAACTAGTGCTTCAGAAGTGCTCGCTTTACCGTGAAAATCCTGAGTAGTCCATTCACAGTTACTTCCAACTTTTCTGAAGCCCTGCTCAATTTATACTTCCAGTATATTCCTCCGCCTTATGCAAACAAAGCCTAGATAATTACACCAGAGAGACAACGCACAGCATTCATGCGCACTCGGTGTAATAATATTTTACATGAGAACTGTTTCCAACTAGGTATTAACAACACAAATATTTTCTTTGTATATTTATTCATATCAATAATGTATGAAATATTATAATTTATTGATAAAATGATAGCAAATATTGAATTTAACACATTGAGGTCTGCACACATTTATTAGCACTTAAGACAAATTAGAAGTGAGTCACCTGTATCCACTACTGCAATAACACCGATTCTGTTGGTGACTGTGTTAGAACTCACCATCGTCCTATTGGACCATACCACACCGGGCCCTACCCTGTACTTTATAGCGTTCATTATTGGCCGGTCATTAACCAATGGGGGGCCGAGCTGATACTGGCCCAATCAAATGTCCTTTATCGTATCAAAGTATTTGCATTCAATCATTTCCCTCATTGGCTACGCACTGTTACTGCGCTGTGGTGTTCATGTGTGGTCATGTTAAACACTAGTCGAACAAAGACTGCACATCCGTGCGAGTTTTGTTCTGAACAAAGAAATTTTCAAATTAGCTTTGTTCGAGCTACACTCGAGCATAGTCTACAACAATCTATTAACCAAATATTGGACAATTTTATATTAACAGATGTATGAAACACATGTGATACATGGCATATTTATGAAACAACCAAACACGGCTTACATGGGTTCTATGGTTTGATTCGAAACGTGTGAAAATACCGCGAATAGACCATATAGCGAAATTATTGTTTTCATTGGCTGTTTGTGACTATACGGCGTGCGTAATTGGCCCACGTGACTGCTTCACTGCAGATTATTTTCTCTTATTATTGCTTCAATACCCGGCCGGGTACCGGTTTTTCGCACGTGGGAATCGTGCCGGACGATGCCGTTGGTCGGTGGGTTTTCTCGGGGATCTCCCGTTTCCCCCGCCCCTTCATTCCGGGGCCGCACTATATTCACTTCAATCATCCTCATCGGCTCTCAATACCTCGCTGTTAAGAGCCGCCCAAATCTCTTCACTTTTCACTCACTCTTATTACTGCCTAAACGCGACCTTACAATGTGGTATATAAGTGGTCCGAAAATGGCAGAAATCAAACGAGTGTACGGTATGTTGGAGTTAAGCCTGTATCGAAAAAATAATGCGGGACTTTTCAGGTCCCTACTCATGAAACGTTTAGTCTTTGGCGAGGAGTTACACTGTACGCGTAAAAAAAATGTTCCAGTGACAAAAGTAGTAAAATCGTTGACATATTAAAAGTCTATCTTGTCTTCCATTAAAATGGTTGAATTTTCAGGGCGCTAACAGTAAATATATTTTGACAACACAATTTTGAAATGGTAACTACTGTAAATCCCAAATACCTTAAGACTACTACGTAATAAAATATTCTCTGTGAAACCGTTGTTTGCGCGTACTCACGTATCTCAGAAAATAAATGTTCTGAGAGTACGACTTTTTGCCAGAAAATCTCTAAAACAATCATCTAATTCCTAGAGACCTGCAAAATTCGCGTTATTTGAGGACATGTTAAACTTAAAACACATTTCCTTTGCAATAAGTTTGTCATTGGGTCAGTCTTTATTTGACACGCCCCTGGTAACTCTGCGCCAATAAATGAACGCTCCACAACCGTGTGCCCCAATCACTTCCAGTTCACTCATAAATGGAGTGACTTGACGTCAAGGCAGCAGCCAATGGAGAAACAACGTCGGCTCGAGTAAATACAGTACTGTGTATTTTATCTTGAAGCAAAAGAAAAAAAAATAACGCGAATTTTGCAGGTCTGTGTACTAATGCCGTATAACTTTGCTTTTATCACATTTAGTGCACGCTTGCCTGCGAAGTTTCCTCCGGAGTTCGGAGAAGAAAAATCAACTAAACGTCTCTGGTTCAATCTGCGGGCTTCCATCGCGTGTAATAAAGACTCGCCGTAACAGATCAAAGTCGCACAGGAAAGCTTTAACGATGGAATGATCGCACGCTGTTCCAGCGACTTGCGCGCTACGCCGGAATCCGATAGCCCCGACGAGCACAGCACGACACGACGAAAACCGCAACCACAGCCATTTTC
Organism: Dryococelus australis; assembly: GCA_029891345.1. NCBI lineage: Eukaryota > Metazoa > Arthropoda > Insecta > Phasmatodea > Phasmatidae > Dryococelus > Dryococelus australis. Next base: position 31,730,340 of record CM057008.1, read on the forward strand.
AATGTGCCCGCTCGAATTTACATCCCGACAGTGTTTTCTGACGCGACACGAGTAGAATTCTTCGGATCCGTTTAGAAGGCGCTAATTAACTACGCTAGTTTCAAAGGCGATGGGTAGACGGGAAATTCGGAATACATGATGGCGACAAAGTTTTATAGCTAATGCATGCAAAGGTAAAATTATTATTCAGAAGAGTTAAATACAATAATTTTCATAATTTGTTTTCTTTTAATCCACGTATTTCCCATTGTAGGGAAAGACTCATTTTGCAAGGCTGTGCACTCTGTGCGTCGGGGCCGCACGACACGACGGAGAATATAAATAATTTCTAATCCGAAACTGTTGGTCGTACGACAGAAATTGTCGGTCTTACGTCAGGTCTAACTTGTATTTCATTGGTTGGTTTGTTTTTTAAGTGTCGTATCGTGCTTGCGGTGGCGTGCTGGTCGGGGCTGTGTGATTCCGCCATGAGGCAGGATTTACAACAGCCAGTCGCGCCCGTCCGTCGTACGTTCGGGCCGTCTCCCAGCCAACAAAACTTCGTGCGTCCGTCGTAAGTTCATTGCTGCAAACTAATGAGAACAAAAATGTTTACAAAAAGAAAAAAATTCTCCATGAAAGGTGAAAATATATGTCGGTATTGTGTTTAGAAATTTTAAATAGAACATAAATCATGATTTTACTATTACACAAAGGGAGATCGTGTTTTCAAACGTGATTGTCAGTTAATCTTCAGGAAAATTTTAACTAAGTTCCTTTATACAGTTACATAAACAAACACATTAAAACAAAAGACAGCCGAAACAAGACACTACACACGCTACACAGCCTTGTAAAGAACTCGGGATGAACGAGTAACAAAATGTGGAAATTTAGAAGTCTGCGATTCCATGTGTCCGTCCGTAAAAAGATAAAGCTTGCCAAGGTTTCGACGGACGGATATAATAGAATTAATGGTCACCTCTGATTAGACTTTTGGTCACGTGATTCACGGACGGACGACGGTCGGACGGACGTGACGGGCTGTTGTAAATCCTGCCTAAGGGCGACGGGGCGCTGGGCGCACACGTTATTGTCCCTCGCTTCTGGGACTTCAGGATCCGCCCTATCAAGGAGCTTGAACTGCGTTACAAAGTGTTAGTAATTCAAGTTTTTCTGCGAAGCTATTAACCTCAAAGGGTTAATATTTATTTATTTGCTCTCGAAGACAAATCTTGCACTTCTATAGTTTTACTATTTTGCTAGACTTTATCAGAATCTAAGTTAAAAATTGACAAATAGTCAACATTTCATTTTTTACTAATAAAACTGTTCGTTTTGATAATTTTTCAAACGAACACTATGGGTTGTAAAACTTGTTACTTCTATCGCGATACATTAATTGGTACACAGTCAACGCGTGACTTCATTGGTCGACGGCCAGCCAATAATAAAGGTTGCAGAGTACAGTAGGCGTGTCCGGTGTAGCCAGGGCCAATCGGACAATGGTAAGTGTAAATACAGAGACCAACCAAAGTTATATTGCTGTAGTGTGGAATATAGGCAGCTCACTTCAAACTTGTCCTCGGTGCTAGTAAATTTGTGCCGTCCTCAAAGGATTTAACGTGCGTCAAATGTGCTGCTAATCTAAAAAAAGAACACACACTTATAGACGAGTGCAGTTGAGTGCATCCAAGACGTCTCTCACATTATTTTAGAAACGACATTTTCGAGGCCGTGTCTGAAATGACAAATTCGTGGGGACCTGCAAAATTCGCGTTATTATTTTAGGACATGTTAATCTTAAAACACTTTTCCTTTGCGATACGTTTGTCATTGGACCAGTTTTTATTTGACAGCCCCTGGTAACTCTGCGCCAATAAAGGAACGCTCCACAACCGTGTGCCCCAATAAAGTGCAGTTCAATCGGAAAAGGGGTGATTTAACGTCAAGGCAGCAGCCAATTGAGAAACAACGAAGGCTCCATGCCTGCTACGCCCTAAAGGGGCGTAACAAAATAATATAGTAATAAATTATGCAATAACGAAATTTTGTTTCAAAATACACAAACATTGCAAAACACTTACTTGCTTTTTAAAGCATATCTAGTGTTTTGTTAACAGTTATTTATTTTTTAAAAATTGATAACGCATTGGCGTGTGTGTTTTGAACGCCAAAAGCAACACGGCGCTGATTTTGTCATTTTGTATTTTTTGCTAACACCCGCAAGATACAAAATTCGGAATATCACATAACCAAATGCTTCTGCATTTTTTAAATACAAAATCGTGTCACTTGATCATTTCGTCAACAAAATCTGTGATTTCGGACACGGCCTGAGTGCTTCAGAATGGCTAAAAAAATACTCAAGATCCCTACACTGAACATTCATATAGGCTGTTCACGGTAAAATAAGCATTTTTGAAAGCTCTGCTTAAGATCTACTTGTATGCACGTCGTGTATTCGTCCGTTTTATAAATTTAACATTGTCATGGACCTCTGGACCTCATCACTATATTCATCCGTCGGTTAAGTGAAATTGTGAAATTATTATAATAGTAAATATATTAAAAATCTGCTCATTCTGAGATTTCGATGCATAAAAAAAGTATAAAGCGGAATAAATAATTTAAATAATCACTAGCGATAGGAAAATTTCGCGAGTTCATTTCAGGACAAGCTAGACGTCCAGCACGTGTACACTGAAGTCAACTTTGCAATTGGATCGTAATTCATTAGACACGGCCTGGACGACTCTGAACCAATAGTAGACTTGCAAGGAAACAAGTATCGAGTCATATACTGCCAGGAGTGGAGTAACACTGGCTACTCTCTGGGGCAGCAGCCAATGAACAATCATCTGAGGCTCTAGTGTACACAGGACTGTGGAGTCTAGCCTACAGGTCGTTGAACTCGCGAATTTTTCCTATCACTAGTCATTACAAATGGTTACGACACTTTTTATTCTGCGTTAAGATACGGAACTACTTTCGCATCCATCGTTACCAACTTCACTGAACGCATGTCACTCGGCGCGCACGTTAAGGCATATGCAGGTAGGGGCAGTGACTTATTCCTAAGGTTGGCTTCAAAAGTGATCACTTTAACAGGCTTTGCAGGCGTTCCGCCAATAAAATAGTATCGACACCGCTGAAAGTCGCATATAGGTACACGTAGCACGGCGAGAACACTGCGCTCCAGTTCACAGCCTTGCGCTTAGCGGCGATGGCGCACTCGATGCGAGAGGCATTGTCGACCTTATCGCTCCTGCGCCATGTAAGCGAGAGCCTTAAATTCTTCGAGTTTTCGCTGCTGCGAACTCAGTTTTCCGGTATCCTCGGCTCTTGCCCCGCCCACTCGGGAGTCAAATTTGCGATTTATTCCTCCGCGCGCTGGGAAACGAATTGTTATTGCCAACGGTCCGGCAGTGGGGGGAAAGTAGAACTTCCCCCAATGTGCCACATTTAAAACATCTTGGGTAATATATATGACGTATTTTTATTTTACAGAATGCTATCGTCTAGTTGTAATAACCTCTCGCGTGACTCGAGTAAAACTCGCAAGATATGATATAGTCATGCTACGAAAATACCCGCTTGAAGCTATACGCCAATAGAGATTTTATTGGTTTTAGTCTAGAAGTAAACACATTCGGATTTTTTTTTACGTGGTTCATAAATTGGGAAACAAAAAAAAAGGCGATAAGAATCAGTACTCCTTATATTTCGTTTGTGATTTCAAGTGCACATTCTTCTGAGCGTGCAGAATTAGAACTAATGGGATGCGAACACGAATGCACTGTGAATGTGGTGTGAGAATTCTTTATTAATATAAAATATCAAATCCTCTCTGTTGATCCGATTTTTAACTATATTAAAGTATTTTATTACAAAATGTTATAAAATTATACGCCTCAATAGTTATCCTGTAATTGCCGTTTAAAGATAATCGCTACATATTCTGCAAGTTGCGGCCATATTTATAAACTAAGGGGTTTAGGGCCGTAGGTTATAGAGTGAATGATAGGCAGGGCCCGTGATTTTTCGCGAAAAAATCGGAGCAGTCAGTAGACTTCGATACTATATATACACCTCGGCTGTTGTCATGCCTCCATTGGCTGCTGGTGTCGTTTCTGCACTTGACTGAACCACTCAGGATTCCGTGAAGCCGACGCTGAACCTTCGTGATTCGTGCGCACACAGTTAACACGAACCAGAGCATGTTTCAGCCAATCAACAAAGGTGGAAGACTCCACAGTGCTTCGAATTGTAGCTTGTCTCGGAATCTTTCCGCGAATTATCACTGTCCCTAATGATAGGTGGCAGAGCTTGTTGTTAATGAGGGGTATTAATCATGTTACGTGACACAGACAATACAAAGATGTAATATTAACTGTAACGGGGAGCTCCTTTAAATGATATTAAGTTATTTCTACATTATAAATGTCATGGGGACCTCACACCTTAACCCATTCATACCTAGTGCACACATTTGTGTACATTACGCACGCGTAGGTAAATTTTGGTTTACACTGCACACTGCTAAGCTCAGCGACCAATGATCTTTAGGTAAATGATTCACAATCGTCTTGATGGTACAGGTCATAATTGGTTCGTTTAACTATAGCCGAACACACAGCCTTCAACTCATTGGCTGTGACGGCGAAGCGAGTATTGTGTCGACTTAAGTACAGCACGAATCATACGATTTATGCTTTGCGGATAAATGAGCACTTCTGAAAGCCCTGCTTAAGATCTACTTGAATGCACGTTGTGTATTCTTCCGCCTTATGTAAAATGAACATTTCCATGGGCTCCATCACTCTATTCATACGTCGTTCAAATGAAACTGTGAAATTATTAGGAAAGTAAACGTTTTAAAAATCTTAACGCGAAATTTAAGGACATGTTAAACTTAGAACATTTTTCCTTTGCAATATGTTTGTCACTGTACCAGTCTTTATTTGGCACGCCCCTGGTAACTTTGCGCCAATAAATGAACGCTCCACAACCGTGTGCCCCAATCACGTGCAGTTCACTCAGAAAGGGAGTGACTCAACGTCAAAGCAACAGCCAAGTGAGAAACGACGCCAGCTCGAATATATATATATATATATATATATATATATATATATATATATATATATATATATATATATATATATAGTACTGAGAATTTTTGCTTCACGAAAAAATAACGCGAATTTTGCAATGTTGTATTAGTTCCAATTTAAAATCCTTACATGAAATAGGAAACCGAATTTAAGTATACCCTGACAAATTTTGTTTTTTTTCGTGGAGTGAAATATTCAAACAAGTTTTGTCCGAACTACACTCGAGTATAGTCCTCAAGGTGTTAAAAAACCCGTCTTCCTGAAGTTACTTATCGCTCATGAGGCACGGCAGCAATAATGCGATAAGGGCGATAATGGCACGCACATTAAGTGCTCCGTAGGCACTACGCTCAAGGCTCTGAACTGATGTGCAGACTTCTCCAAAGTACAACATTTATTATAGGTCTTTAAAACTTTCGCCCTGTAAATTTACTCGTGAAACATTTGTGGCAAAGTTCAATGCATGGCCCTGTATTAAGTTTCGCAAGTATTAACTCAGAATATTTTAAGCTATAACAATTTGAATAACTGAATAAGTCATGCTTGTCCTTGTTATTATAATGGCACGATTGTACTAAGCCCATTGCCGACCATGTGACTAAATAAACATACACAGACTAAATGAATTTAGTCTCATGGTCGGCAATGGAGACAGTTGAATCATACCATCATAGTAACATGAACTCTCAATTCAAAGATAAAATGCTGGTTTTTGATGAAGAGTTTAAAACTACTGGTTGTATCGAGGACGACACGTTGAATGTTTTAGTCTGCAATAGTCTAAAGTGTTATTTTTTTTCGTGTGGAAACTGGTTGTGTACACGTAAAATGATTTTTTTTTTTTTTTTTTTTTTTTTATTGTATTTCAAATACATTGCAACTCAAGTAGACGGGCGTCTTTAGTGGCGAAAATAAACAATTACAAAATTTACAATTGTTAAAACATTTTCGCGTTTGCTTTACCCTACTGATCAAGAAGGATATATGTTACGACCACAAATGAAAATGCAGTAATGCGCGTTCGGGATGGACCTATTCGCAGAGACCTGCGAAATTCGCGTCATTATTTATGGACACGTTAAGCTCGAAACACGCGTACTTTTGCATTACGTTTGTCACTCAACCATACTTTTATGTGACACGCCCTGAGCAGATATGCGTCAATAAACAAACACTTCAAAAATGTGTGCCCCTATCACGTGTAGTGTAGTGAAAGAGAAAGCGAGTTCACATCTAATGAGCAGCAAATGGAGAAACGACACAGGCTCCAGCGCATACAGTACTGTGAAGCTTAGCCTGACGCCAAATAATAACGTGACTTTGCAGGTCCCTACCTATTCGTATCACTTTTCTTTCACAATGTTAAAAATGTCCATATATTTACGGAATTTTTACGGAAATGTACAGTGTATGTACGGAAAGGCAATTCACGGAAAGTCTCCGTGTTCCCTTTGGCTTCGAGTTACGGGGACGAGCACTGCCGATTTCTACACGAATATTTATTCGCCACTCTAACAAGAAAATTATCGTTTCTGCGGCAGTGAAGGTTATTCACGCGATTATGACCTATTCTTTCAAACATTAAAAAATAGTATTGTGCGTCTGTAACATTTTGCGATATTGCGAATACAGTAAATTTAATAGAAACTGAATTTTTGTTTTTGTCTTTTGAAAATAAATTTAAAAGTTATACCACAACTTTCAAGTGAGAGTTGTATGTGAATGGTTAGAGTCATGGAATGGTAATTTTTTGACTCGGGTTCAAACTTTGCTTGAGTACAAAATATTTTAACTTTTAAAAAATATTTTTTTATACACGGTAGAACACCCACATAACGAAAATTAAAAACATTCTAATTATTTATTTTTATTTTTAAACGGAAAGTACAGAAAACTAACTTATAAATTAACAGAGAGGTTCCGTGAAATTTACGGAAAGTCCGTTTCTGAAAATCAATCTGTCCGTAATTCTACGGAGGGTTTGCGGACACTTCTGGGAAAATTTTTACCAGCGCTTTTCCGTAAAATGGAGGAAATTATTTTTTTTAACAGTGCACGTACGTGTGGGTTTGGAAATTTTCCCCTCCAATTCCCTGACACCACTTAGGCACGTGGTATGTTGTGAAAGGCGGGAGGAGGGCGATTGCACGGGACTCCGGCCCAGTGACTGATCGTTCTCCTCTTGGAAACTGGAGCTCAACGCTGATGGATCTGTCCCTGTGTTCCCCACGTCCGGAGCATCTTTACGTTCACACCACTTTCACGATCTTCCCCGGCATCTGCAGGCAGTGACGACTAGTGCTGGACACGTAAGAGTGCAGTGGCGTGTGGTGAAGTGTTTCAAGGCTAGCTGGTGCTTGCTCACGGCTGTACATTCTCGGTACACGCAGCAGGAGCCAGTAACCACCGTGCAGCTGTAGGGAAACTGAATGTATTCCGACCACTCACAAGCGAGCAGCAAGGGACACATTACACGCGTCCTGTGGCGTCAGCTGCCGAGCTACGTTTCACTGGCGGAAGTGTAAACTAGTAAGCAATAAGATACAACACACAACTAACGCCAGCTCACCTTGCAACAGTTCACAACACGCCACTGGTAGAGTGAGAGGTAAGGATAGGAAAGATGTCACGAATTCAATGACCTGTTGGCTAGACTCCACACTCGTGTATACACTCGGGCCTCAGACGTTTGTTCATTGGCTGCTGCCTCAGGGAGTAGCCGGTGTTACTTCACACCTGGCAGTATGTCACTCACTACTTGTTTCATTGCAAGTCTGCTATTGGCTCAGAGTCGTCCAGGGTGTGTCTGATGAACTGTGATCCAATTGCAAAGATGAATTTGGTCTACACGTTTTTCAAGTCTAGCTTGTCCTGAAATCAATTCGCGAAATCTTCCCAACACTAGTGAAAGGATAGTCGCAGAGTATTGAAGCATACAGAGGTGAAACAGCTTTGTTATTCCGCGAAATCCAGCCGCACGTGCCAGCAAAATGTTGGTACGCGGTTCGCCAATCAGCGCCTGGCAACTTACTTGCGAGCCTGCAGACCAGCCAATAGGGGAAACTTTCGCAGCTCACAGCAGCCTATCAGACACGGTATCCACTTCTAGGGCACGTGCAGCCAATCAGATAATGAGTACGCCCCATACAAAGGAACCACGCTGTCGATTCGCCTTTGTGCACTATCTACTCTGAGATAGGTAGAGACCTGCAAAATTCGCGATATTATTTGGGCACACGTTAAACTTCAAACATAAGTACGTTGGCAATATGTTAATCATTGGACCATACTTTCTTTGACACGGCAAAGGTAACTCTGCGCCAATAAATGAAAGCTTTATAACTGCGTGCTCCAATCACATGCAGTGCATTCATAAAGGGAGTTGCTTCACATACATGCAGTCGCCAATGAATAAATAACGCCAACTAGAGTATATACAGCATAGTGAATTTTAGTCTGATGCCAAATAATAACGCGAATTGTGCAAGTCTCTAGTGATAGGGTTTAGTTGAATGATATTAAGCGTGTCTCAGCTACCTTTCGCAATATTGCGTTCAAACAAAAAGTACTTTGATTTTTTTTGCCCTGTTCGCATTGCTAAGCTACTGAAAGATCTTTGTGAACTTCTGAACCCTTTGAGGAGTATGCACGTATATACTCGGGGATAAGTTTATGCCTAACTTTTTTTGGGTTTTGAAGACAAAGCTAACACATTCATAGTTTTGCCGATTCACTGTACTTTATTGGAATCTATGTAATAAAGTATAACTAGTCAACGTCTCAGTTAGTAAGAATAAAGGAGTTACTTTTTATACGTTCTCAAATGAACATGATGGATTGTAAAACCTCACGTCTATCACGTTACATTAATTGGTACACAGTCAACACACGACTCCATTGGCCAACAGCTAGCCAATAATAAATGTCGCAGAGCACAGTGAGCGAGTCCCGGTGTAGCCAGTTCCAATAGGACGATGGTAAGTAGAAATACATTCACCAACACAACTGATACTACTGTATTGCCTGGAGAATATAGACAGCTCACGTCAACCTTATCTTCGGTGCCTGCACATTTGCGCCTTCTTAAAGGGTTAATGCCCTGAAAATTGCGGATCGCTTAAGATTCATAGACAACAAAAACACAAGCATAAATTACTCTTGCTCCTTTACCCCTACTCGCCCTCTCTTGTAGCATAGTTCGCCTCTTCAAATGACAGAAAAACTTTCAGTTTGAAAGCTACTGTATATTGTTAAAGGTAACTGAGACATGACTAAAATTATTTTACCCCCTAACGAACACGTTGCGAAAGAGGAAATTTTTGTTGTGGGCAGTACCTACCAATTTCTGATCACAGCTGACACTTTGAGGCATATGTAATAAGTTTCAGTGGTTCCTTGGCACAAGAAGCGACCGATGATAAAAATAACTGGCGTGTATTCAGCAGAAGCTAGTAGCATGGCCCAAGGGAAGTAGCTCCCTGTATTTGCGCTAGCTTCAGGACATGCACAGCATCGACCTTGATTTTACCTAGTATGCAACATGTCAGTTTAATTTGACTGTATAATCAAATAAGCGTATGCGAGTATACAGGTGTCTCAGTAAATATAGTCTATTCGCAGTTTCTTCGCGCTTTTTTAATCAAACCTTTGAAAATTCCCTCCTATATTACGGGTTTAGTTGTTTCTAAATATGCAATGTATCATAACCGTTTTGTACCCATGTTGACACGAAAGTATCTTATTTATAGTTAAAAATGAAGTTTTAACTGTATTTTATTTATAAATTATAATATTTAATTTATAGTAAATATGAATAAAAACAGTGAGAATAGATGCGTGTCGGTAGCGCCTAAGAAATGGATCTCGTGCAGAATATTATCGCAACACAGTTCTGGACTTGGTTAAGCATGGTTTACCCAAGGCGGAGGAATATCCTAGAAGTAGAACATAAGCAGGATTTCAGAAAAGTTGGAAGTAACCTTGCAATTGATAATAATGGAAATTTTGGCGACCAGCTCGAGCGAAGCTAATTTGAAGATTTCTCTGTCGTTCAGAACAAAACTCGCATGTACGTGCAGTCTTTGTTCGGTTAGTGTTTAACACGACTTCCCAAGAACACGGCAGCGCAGTGGCAATGATAATTAAAACAATAGGATTTCTTCTTTTTATAGCCCCTCAAAGGGACATGATTGATTGTAAATCCTTTTGTACGATAAAGAACAATTGATTGGGTCAATATCAGCTTGGCTCTCCATTGATTGATGGCCGGTCAATAATGAACGCTATAAAGTACAGGGTGTGTCAGGTGTGGTATGAACCAATAGGACGATGGTGAGTTCTAACACAGACACCAATAGAAACAGTATTCTTGTAATCGTGGATATAGGTGACTCACTTCTAATATGTCTTGAGTGGCAGTAAATGCATGCCGATCTCAATGTGTTAATGAATCCTCAACTTATACTGATGTGCTCAACCTAACTCCCAGTTATATGTAATTTGATACAGGAGTCATAGTGTTGTAGAGGTTAGACTACTCGCCTCCCACCTGGGTGAACCGGGTTCGAATCCCAGCGGGATCGCTCCCGGATATTCGCAAGTGGGAACCCTGTCGGGCGATGCCACTGGCCGGTGGGTTTTCTCGGGGATGTGTCGTTTAAACCCGCCCTTGCATTCCGGCGCTGCCTCATACTCACCTCACTTCACCTCCGTTGACTCTTTGCCTCCGTGTTAAGTGCCAGCCAAATCTCTCCACTCCACTATAATCTGCTACCACCTCATAGCCTGTGTTATATATAGAGACCTGAAGAATTCGCGAATTCATTTTGAGACAAGCTAGAATTCAAAACACGTGTATCCATGTAACTTCAGCCATTTGAAGAGACCTAAAAAATTCGCCAGTTCAATGACCTGCAAGCTAGACTCTGCAGTCTTATGTACAAAAATGCTGATATCAACTGCCCATTAATTGTCTACTGTCACAGTGGGAGGTGACGATTGGGCCACCGTTCTCCAGGACGTGTCAAAACCCGTGTGGGCCAATGGCTACAGACCTGCAAGATTCGCGTTATTATATGAGGACAGAGTAGACTTGGATGCGTTATACATTTATGTTGCTTTTATTACTGGGTGGCAGTTAGCCTGACAATTACCAGGTGTATCTTAATCTGTAAGAAACAATTAACGATATAACGGCCCAATCGCGTCCAACCAAGTCGAAAGGGAAAATGTCATCTGACTTCTGCGATAGCCAATAAACAAATGGCACTGACCCAAATGTATACAGGACGGCGAAGTTCATCGTACAACCAAAAAATAACGTGAATGTTGCAGGTCTCTACCAATGGCTAAAGTTATACAAACATACGTGTTTCGAATTCTAGCTGGTCCCAAAGGGAATCCGCGAATTCTTCAGGTATCTAACAATGACTAATGTTATATAAACATATGCGTTTTGAATTCTAGCTTGTCCCTAAATGAATCAGCGAATTTTTCAGGTGTCTAGTCATTTTGTCCACACGGTGTTTGATTCCTCCTGGGGGGGGGGGCACTGTCCCAATCGTCGCTTTCCACTGTGACAACAGACAACCAATGCCCTGTTGACATCGACATGTTTGTACATAAGACTGTGGAGTCTAGCCCGCGATTCATTGAGCTCGCGAATTTTCCATGTCTCTACCTATGTATTCTTTGAGTGAGACAGAGGCGTAACATTGGCAGATGGCCGGATATCGATTCCACTGGCTCACACACACACAGTGCGTGGTCGCACGGTCGACAGGACGGGGTCGAGGTATCGAGGTTACCCCGGCGTGAAGGGCTCTCGCCGACCGACGCGACGGCGATCGCGAACCACATGGCTGGCTGCAGAGGCCGGGTATTTCCGACCGCGATCAACCCTTAACAAAATCGCGCCTCTACACTCGGTCACTCTGTTGTCGCGTCTGTTGGTTCAACATCCGTACACATCCCGCTTTACACACTCAGTCCCTTTTAACCCGTGTAGTCGAAGCTCTTTACGGATTTCGTGGGCCACTACATTATTAGGTGGAATGACTTCGCCAACTGTTGAAAAAATGAAAATAATGCACTTTAATAAAGAAAGCTGTATATTTTATAAACCATATGATTTTATTTTTTAATATACTTAACACTTTGTAGACTATGCTCGAGTGCGGCTCGAGCAAAGCTAATTTGAAAATTTCTTTGTTGTTCAGAATAAAACTCGCATGGATGTGCAGTCTTTGCTCGGCTGGTGTTACAGCGCAGTAACAATGATATTGCTAACGATGGAATTTATTTATAGCCACTCAAAGGGGCGTGATTGATTGTAAACCCGTTTATGCGATAAAGGACATTTGATTGGGTCTATATCAGCTCGGCTCTCCATTGGTTGATGACCGGCCTGTAATGAACGCTGTAAAGTACACGGTAGTGTCCGGTGTGGTATGGACCAATAGGACGATGGTGTGTTCTAACACAGGCACAAACAGAACCGGTGTTCCTGCAGTAGTGGATATAGGTGACTCACTTCTAATATGTCTTAATGTGTTAAGGGACACCCAAATTTCTTCACTCCGTTGTACTCAGTACGTCCTACAGAACAGACAGTTCCTTCGACAGAATAGCTTCAGCAACGTAGGTATTGTTTACGCAATACACATAACTGTAACCATAGACTGAAGATGAGAATAGGCTGAATTTCTTGTCCTCTGCTCATGTGCCGAATACTAACCTACCCCAAAACCCAATATAACTGTCAATATCACATGTTTATCCGTGATGAACATTTGTTTTTTTTTTTTTTTTTTTTATATATTTTAATTTTCACAATAGAAGCCCTATCAAATGAATAAAATACTTATACTAAGTTGAATTCAATCGAACTGCATTAAATTAGTTCAGAGGAAGTATAGAAACATCTCTAAGCAATTGTTTACATAACGAATACCCTAACTTCAAATCCTATCCACGTGGTTTTGCGCAGCTACCATGATCACTCTACTCCATATCCACTATTCGGCTGTACTCAGCTAATAGGACATTCTGTCGCTGGCACAGAAGTTTTTTTGCTGCTATAGGCTGTTGACGATTAAATGAACACTTTTCAAAGCCACGCATAAGATCTACTTGTATACACGTTGGATATTCCTCCGCCTTATGTAAAGTTAACATTGCTATGGGTCTCATCGGTTTATTTATGCGTCGGTCAGATGAAACTGTGAAAGTTTTAAGAAAGTAAATGTTTTACAAATCTGCTCATTTTTACACTCCGACGCACAAAAAAAAAACAGGACGTGAAATAATTATTTTTCCGTTATTACAAATGGCTACGTAACACTTTTTTTCGACGTTAAGAAATAGATCTACTTTCCATTTATCGTTACCAAATTTACTGAGCGAATGTCAAACGGTACGCCCATGAAAATAGATGCATGCAGGGGCAGTGACTTTTTTCTAACGTTCATATATAAAAGTGCTCACTTTATCGTGAACAGCCTTTACCATGCAGCCACATAACAAAACTTTTCTGCTGCCACTTCTCTGCTGGGTTTTTTTTTTTTTTCGTCGGGACACAATTTCACTTTTGCGCAATACTCGATTCCTAAACACGTTAAAAAAAAAAATACTTGGTGCACTTTTGCACTGCCATGCGTGCCAGTAATTTCGCATGTCCTTGACAGGGACAACTCTGCCGTGAAGAAATCTGGGAACCAGCCAGACATAAGAGTATATTTATAGGGCTCCAGTCGACCCTCATCTGTTTGCGGCTAGCAGTCGCCTCTTAATAGTTTATGATTTTCTTCTTGAATTCCGCCCCTGTCTGTGTTTCCCGTGGCTTCCCTCGGTCCAAACTGCTTTCATGCATTCTGTAGGAGTTGTGATTTCCACGTCGCGCATTTAAATATTTTAAGTAAATTATCGTTAAATGTTACCATGAAGTACAGTCGTATTATATCGCACGATCGCAATTAATTTTTATCTTGTCTCCACAACTGCAGTAATTCCGCGCCCAATATGTGGAACTCGCAATAAGCCCCGACAGTTGGAGTTGAAGGGGATTTAAGAGCACAAAATTACTATTCACATTTTTAGTACATTACATCCTGTGTCGTTGCGGTATGCGGTATGATGAAATAATGTACTATATATATATATATATATATATATATATATATATATATATATATATATAGACACACACACAGGCTAGTCAAAATAGCCTGAAGTTAACTCTTTGAGGACGGCACAAATTTACTAGTACCGAGGACAAGTTTGAAGTGAGCCGCCTGTATTCTACACTACAGCAATATAATTTTGGTTGGTCTCTGTATTTCCGCTTGCCATTGCCCTATTGGTGCTGGCTACGCCGGATACGCATGTTGTACTCTGCAACGTTTATTATTGGCTGGCTGCCGACCAATGAAGTCACGCGTTGGTTGAGTAGCAATTAATGTATCGCGATAGAACTAACAAGTTTTGCAATCCATTGTGTTCGTTGAAAAATAATCAACAAGAACAGTGTTATTTTTTCAAACTGAAATGTTGACTATTTGTAATTTTTTACTTAGATTCCGATAAAGTCTAGCGAAATAGAAAAACTATTTAATTGTGAGCTTTGTTTTCAAGAGCAAATAAATTTTCATGTAAACATAGCCCCGTGTATATACGTGCATACTCCTCAAAGGGATAACGAGTGACGTAAGCGTGTGGAATATCTACCGGCTACTGGAGAGCACCTACCCGCTTTCGGGCGAGATGCCAGGATTATGGCCGGAGACCCCCCACAACCTATAAATAGGGATAGGAAAATTTCGCGAGTTCATTTCAGGACACGCTAGGAGTCCAACATGTGTACACTTAAGTCAGCTTTGCAATTGGACCGTAATTTATTAGGCACACACTGGAAAACCCTGAACCAATAGCAGACTTGCAAGGAAACAAGTAACAATTTGCCAGGTGTGTAGTAACACTGGCTACTCTCTGAGGCAGCAGCCAATGAACAAACATCTGAGGTTCGAGTGTACACAGAGATCTGGAGTCTAGCCTACAGGTCATTGAACTCACGAAATTGTCCTATTCTTACCAATAAATACCCCAGATAAATAGTCGAGGAAGCGGTTTCTGCCTTCTGTGGAGACACCGACTCGTGGAATGCGAGCAAGTGGCCTTCGCCTGGTACGAAGTAAGGGGGGGGGGGGGGCTTGCTTCTAGTTACGCAGGGAGAAATGGCGAAGCCAGTTTCTTCATCATGGCCATGTTGTGTCGCCCAAAGCGTTCAAATTTTAAGTGCAAGATTTCAACGTGGCTATTATTTTCAGAGCGTACTGATGTTTGGCGTGACAGTTCGGCTGTGGCAGACCTTTATTATAGGCTGTTCACGGTAAAATGACCACTTTTGAAAGCCTTGCTTAAAATCCACTTGTAGGCACATTATGCATTTTTACACCATATGTACAGTAAATACAATTAACGTTACCATGTGCCTCATCATTTTATTCGTGCATCTGTAAATTTTTTTTTAGAAAAGTGAACATTTTAAAACGTGCCATTCGTACACCTACGTGTATCAAAACAAACAAAAAGTGATAATAAAATACTTCACTATTTACAAATGTTTACTTAACACTTGTAATTTATCGCCATCTCACGGAACTACTTTCTCTCTGTCGTCGACAGCTTTACTCGGCGCGTGACAGTCAGTGCGCCCGTTAAAATATATGCGCGTATGGGCAACGACTTTTTTCAAAGGTTGATTTCAAAAGTGTTCAATTTACCGTGAACAGCGTTTAACGTACAAACTACTGCAATTAACACACATAGTTGATAATTAAACAAGCAGCAGTTACATTGTCGCTGTTTTTGGTGTCACAACATGGCGATCGGTAATAATGATAATTCAGACACGTCACAGCAGACCATCTGCCTATTCATAGTTTCCTGGGAGAAAACTAGTTAAATGAAAATTTTCTCCCGACAAACGACATTGCAGAAGTGTGTCTACAGCTAAGTCTTGGCTTGCTCTCGTGTCGGCCCTATGTTTTTAACACTTTGAGGTCGACACACTTTCACCAGCTCTAAAGACAATCTAGATGTTAGTCACCTATATCTACCTTGTTCTATTGGTCCCTATTGTCACTTAACACCATTCTACTGGTCAAAACAACGCCAGTCTTCCCGTATTGGCCGGTTGCCAACCAATGGAGTGCCGAGTTTACCGTTCTCCAACCAAATATTATTTCGTATATAAAAGGGTGTGCATCCCATTGTGTTGATTTCCGTAACTGTACAAAAATATGTTGTTCATTTACGAAGTTCATTGCTGATGTTGCATTAGTTCCCAATAAGAATTCTTATGCGATATGGGCATGATGTAAGTGGAATGAAATATCCAAACAAGTTTTGCTCGAACAGCACTTGAGTATAGTCCTCAAAGAGTTAACCCTTTGAGGAGTATGCATGTACTCGGGGATACGTTTATGCGTAATTTTTTTTTAAGGCAAAACCAACACATTCATGGTTTTACCGCTTCACTTTACTTTATTGGAATCTAAGTGGAAAATTTTAACTTGTCAACGTCTCAGTTCGTAAGAATAAAACAATTACTTTTAATAATTTCTCAAATGAACACGATGGATTATAAATCATGTTACATCTGTCGCGTTGCATTAATTGGTATACAGTCAACACGCGACTCCGTTCGCCTACAGCTAGCCAACAAAAATGTCGTAGAGTACAGTCAGTGAGTCCCGGTGTAGCGAGTTCCAATAGGACGATGGTAAGTTGAAATACATTCACCAACACAACTGATATTGCCAAGGCCCGTGATTCAATACTTTATACACATCTCGACTGTTGTCGTACTTCCATTGGCTGCTGGTGTCGTTTCCGCATTTGACCGAGCCACTCAAGGATTCTGTAACTCCGACACCGAACCTTCGTGATTCGTACGCTAGCAGTTAGCAAGAATCAGAACATGTTTTAGCCAATTAACAATGGTGGACGGCTCCCCAGTACTTTAGGCCGTATCTTGTTACGAAACATTTTCGCGAAATATCACTGCCCCTGGATAATGCCGTATGTATTGGAGAATGCAGACATTTCTCGTCAACTTTGTCTTCGGTGCCTGTATATTTGTGCCTTCTTAAAGGGTTAATGCCGTCCGCTGCGGTTTCCTTCCTGACGTAGTTTTGCGAGGATGTATGTCGGAAGTAATTCTTCATGTCACCCGTTTAGTCACTGCGCCTACGATCGTGGACGCGTTGTAAGTGAATGACACTCGTGGTCTGTAATGTGAAGATCAAGGCAACAGTGCCCAGTATAGTCTGTTAGCTGTTTCCTAACACTTTTAGGATCAAACCTTTGAAAAAAATACACCAGGTATAACTTGTTTGTTTTTTTCCCCCAAAAATATGTCATATATCACAGGCGTGTCATATTCTTGTTTACGTAAAAGTGAGTGATAATTAGAGATAGGTGTTTTTTGCGAAAATATTTACGACAATGCTAGATTTCAATATCCTGCGTCTACAACCACAACTTCCTTTGGTAATTGGCCGCGCGTCTACGCGAGAAGACATGTTCTTATTTGACGGGGCCAATCAGATTAAGTACTCTGATATTGAACTTCCATGACTAGCGGACAGACACTTGAGGCACGTGACATTTAAAATTATCCAACCAAGGAAGTGCATATGAACTAAAGTGTTTTGGAGTACAGCTGGTCTTGAAATCTTTTCGCGAGAAACGCCTGTCCCTAGTGATGAGTGAACAAAGATATTTGGGCGGCTCTTGACAGCGAGGTCTTGAGAGTCGATGAGGGTGAACAGAGGTAAGTGTGGAGCAGCGCTGGAATGAGCGGACGGAGGAAACGGTAGATCCCCGAGAAAACCCACCGACCAGCGGCATCGTCCGGCACGATTCCACATGCGAAAATCCGGGAGTGAACCTGGTTCGCCTTGGTGGGAGGCGAACCACGCTGATCTTCAGACGTAACACTGGGGGACGTCAATAAGCCCTTTCCAATTCAATACAATTAGTAGGGGCAGTGATATTTCGCGAAGAGATTTCGAGACAAGATAGATTTGAAAGCACTATGGAGTAGTCCTCTTTTTTTTTTATTGGCTGAAACATGTTCTGGTTCGTGTTAACCGTCAGAGCACGGATCACGAAGGTTCAGTTTCGGAGTGACAGAATCCTCAGTGGCTCGATCAAATGCGGAAACGACACCAGCACCCAATGGAGATATGACAACAGCCGAGATGTATATATAGCATTGAAGTCTACGGAGTGCTCCGAATTTTTTTAATGCACTGTTCCCATGCATGGGATTTTTCTTCCAGAATAGGTTATCGTGTGCGTGTGTGAAGTTGATTTCCCATTTGATCGGACGAATGAGAATTCTGGTACTCCGACACCGTTATTATTTGGCATCAGACTAAACTTAGCAGTGCTGTATATACTCGGGTTGGCGTTATTTATCCATTGGCTACTGCGTATATGTGATACAACTCGCTTTCAGACTGCACTGCATATGAGTGGGACACACAATTGTGTTCATTTATTGGCGCAGAGTTACCCGGCCCGTGTCAAATAAAGTATGGTCCAATGACAAACGTATTGGAAAGGAAAAGTATTCTAAGTTTAACATGGCCTTAAATAATAACGCGAATTTTGCAGGTCTCTAGATCTGTCGGCCCGCGGATCATGGACGGCCAGTATTGGAGAAATTTAATTCTGATTGGCTTACTCACGTAAAGGCTGTTCACGATAAATTGAGAACTTTTGAAATCAACCTTAGAAAAAAGTCACTGCTCCTACCTGCAAATATTTTAACGGGCGCACTGAGTGACATGCGCCGAGTAAAGTTGGTAACAATGGAGGGAAAGCAGTTCCAAATCTTGACGCAGAATAAACAGTGTTAGGTAACCATTTGTGATAACTTAAATTATTAATTTCGCTTTCTGGTTTTTTTTACGCATTGAAGAGTAAGAATGAGCAGATTTGTAAGATATTTACTTTCCTAGTAATTTCACATTTTCACTCGACCGATGCATGAATAAAATGATGAGGCCCATGGCAATGTTAATCTTACATGAGGCGAAAAACTACACAACGTTCATATAAGTAGATCTTAAGCAGGGCTTTCAAAGTGCTCATATTACCGTGAACAACCTAACAGACTGCCTTCACACAAAATGCAAGCGGCCAACGGCCAAATGAAGGCTGCGAGAGTGCAACTATGATATAGAAGTATAGTCTCTGCGTGAATATTTTCGTGAAAAAACTGTGGCCCTCTAGTTAGAGCTAGTGAATTTTCGCTATAAAATGTGAGTATACGGTAGACTTCAATACTATAAGCACCGAAGAGCAGTTTATCTATTGCCATTGGTTGCTGTCTGCTTGAGCAAGTGTTTTCATATCTGACCGGGCCACTCAGAAGTCACTAACAACAGCACGGCTCCTACGTGATTCGTGTGCAGACAGTTAACACGTGTGAAAGAGTAACTCAGCCAATCAAGATAGGTATACGATCCTACAGGGTTTTGTAATATAACTTGTCTTGAAATCTTTCCGCGAAGTTTCATTGGCCCTACCTATACTGATAGGGCTGCGTACAGCTAATATACATAATAATCAAGAATACAGAAGTGAGACAGCCGCTTATATTTCAAACTCCAGCAACACACGCCAGCGAAATTGCGTTTCCCCGCCAGCAATACTGAACGCCGTTTACCAATCAGCACCTGGTAAATTGTTTGCCTGCTGGCAGCCTCGCCAATAAGAAATATTCGCTTCAGTTAGTAACCATTCGGACACAAGGCTCCTTCCAGAGTCAAGGGAGGCCAACCCGAGACTGGGTACACTCTAAAAAAGACTTTGTAATTTTTACCGAGAAATTCTTTGAAATTTTATAAATGCTTGTAACAGTACAAAGATTTTTCTTGTAAAACTACAAGGTCCGTGTTTGCAATAGAACTTAGGAAATGTTTGTACCATACTGAACAGTAGCCACAAGCTTCAGCCAAATGGCGGACACTCAACAAAGTAAAACCGTATAAAGTTGTTTGTGCAAAAACTATGGGTGCAGAGATAAATGTATTGCAAGTTTGAATTACTTAAAACATTCAAATAATCATAACATAGCGACAAGTTCAATAAAACGTGACAGCATTATTTATTATTTATTGGTGTTTTCTACCTAAACATAACTCGCATATTGACTCTTAATACCTCGTTTCTAAGAGCCGTCCAAGTCTCTTAACTCAACAACTGAAATCTTAAAAATAAATAAATAAAATATACGTATTCTTTTTAACCGTATAACTAAAATATTATTTTGTAAAGTATTGTAATTATATTTATAGTCAAAATAAGCGTAAATATCTGAAGTCAAGTTGGTCTTGCGGATAAAGGTGTGGGCTAGTAATACAAGGGGAGTGAATTTAACTACCCCATTACATTTGTTTTTTAAAAGATAAAAAAAGTAATTTTATTTACACGTCTCAATAAAGTCAAGGCTACCATTTGTAATATTACAAACAAATATTTTGCAGATTTTACAAGAAAACTCTTTGTAATTTTACAAAGGATTGTCTTGGCAACTGGGTTTCCAAGGATTTTTTTTTGTTAAAGTACAAAAAAATCTAGCGTGTTTCTTATGAAATAAATACTGCCATGTAAGTAATAAACACAGTGTAAATATTCCACCGCGCTCGGAAATTAACGTCTAAGTCTAAAATAAAATACATTTATTGAGTATTATGCCAAATGAGAGAGCTTTCAAAAGTGCTCACTTTACCGTGAACAGCCTATACGCACATGTATTACGTCTGATTCTCTACAAGGCGAGGGTCGATGACCAGTGACCTGTGGGTAAAGCAGGGCTCACAATCATCCGTCACACCCGTCAGTCAGTCATCCGTCTGTTTTTTTGTCCGTCAGTTGAAAGCGACTCACAACAATCCGTCATCCGTCAATCATTCTGTACGGCGAAATTTCAGTGTGAGAACTTAACATCGTGAACTTTCTTTAGTTTGAGGTATATTTTGGTTGGAAATTCATTTTCAAGACAGCAACCTTTTTAGTAGAAAATTTTTTTACGTTTTAATAAATTATACTGAATTGTCGATTACAATTTTAATCCCTGAACTTACCACCAAATATAATATACACAGATCCACCGCCTTGTGTTGTATTTCAAAGCGCCTATTCGCACCTGCGGAATGTCGTCAGAAGGCGGTGGCCCATCCGTCAGTCCTTCAAAAGTTAAAGTTTGAGAAATATTTGACGGATTGACGGAGATAAAAATAGTTGTATTTCGATTGGTTGAAAATCACGTGACCGTCTGACGGACGGGCGATTGACGGATACGACGGTTGGTTGTGAGCCCCCCTTAACTGATTCGTAAATTGCGCTATTTCTCGAGGACGTGATTGATTCATATCACTATCGCTCATTGGCTGTGGCAGCGACGCAAGAGCCGTTTCGACGTTAAATTACGCATAATTATTTTTAACACATTGTAGACTATGCTCGAGTGTAGCTCGAGAAAAGCTAATTTGAAAATTTCTTTGTTGTTCAGAGCAAAATTCTCACGGCTAGTGTTTAACACGACTGCTAATTGCTTTTTTATAGCCACTCAGAGGGACATGATTGATTGTAAATCCTTTTATTCGTCAAAGGACATTTGATTGGGTCAATCAGCTCGGCTCTCCATTGATTGATGACCTGCCAATAATGAACGGTGTAAAGTACAGGGTAGTGTCCGGTGTGGTATGGACCAATGGGACGATGGTGAGTTCTAACACAGACACCAACAGAACCTGTGTTCTTGCAGTAGTGGATATAGGTGACTCACTTCTAATCCGTCTTAAGTGCCAGTAAATGTGAGCAGACCCCAATGTGTTAAGCATTTCGTGCCTGTTTAAAGTCGGTCGCAAAATACGGGCGTCCCCTTCTTCAAACACTACTGCCCGGTTGCATCAACATCTTTCCCGATTTGAGATCAAATGATCCTAGTTCCGAACCAGGATCCAGCTTGATCTTGGATTAATATGTAAAAGTGTCGCACCAACGAAATTTCATGATTGTGGATCTCCGATTCTTCGATCTCGCAAGAGGTCAGGAGAGTCGCTGCGTAGCGCTATTCCGCTTCTACGCTCTCAGCTATTCTGCGTCCGCCAGGAACGTTTAAACGGCCTTTTCGGCCCTGACAATCCCCGGGCCACGCGCTAATTGACGCCTGCCCACAGTAACGTGTTAATTAACACGGTCCCGCTTTTCCCACCAGGTGCCGGTTTTAGGAGGGGGGCGATGTGGGGAAAGGAGGGGGCTAATTAGCCCCGGTTCTGTCCCGAATCAACGGACAGAGGCTTTCGGATCGGCTTAGTTGTCGAAGGGTTCCAAGGGGCGGGGGGGGGGGGGTATTCGGTCGAGCTGTGGTTATCACCTGTCCCCCGTCGCAAACCCCATTACCGCCAACCAAAAGCAAATTCTCGTCGAGTTCGTTAAGTAATGTCGTGCGCGACAATTAAAAAAAGTAATTTTTTTTTACCCTTTCAGCCACGCGGTAATTTCTGAGTTCTGGTGTTTCAATCACGTATTTATTTGGGGGGGGGGGGGTTGGTTGCGCCGCAGGCTACTTGTGTTCCGCGCTCGACTTGCAACCGTTGGACATCGAGCTGCGTGCTCTGGCGATATTGACAAAACAATTATTAGGTGTCCACACAAAACGCTTTTATTGACGTGAATACGTCTTTAAATTTGCGACCATAGTGGGAGGCAATCCAGAAAATCCGATGATAACCAAATCGGGGGATAGAGTTTGGCATTGCAGCTCCGGATCTATAGTCTACATTCAAAATTCAATTACACCATTCGATTGTCAAACGATCAATATGTTACGTTGAGCTAGGACTGCTAGGTGGCTTGGTTGAGAAGGGGGCGGGGGGCGGGTTTTGCACAATTTTGAGTTCGTTTCGCCGCTTCTCATAAATTCTTTTGACTAAGAGAAGCTACGACGCTCTTTTAAATTTCAATCGATAGCTCTCGTCAGGATCAGTTGTTTCCGTGTCCAAAAACATTTGTGTGGGTTGGTTATGGTGAAACTGCGTGACTTTAATGTAAAAACTTAAGAAAACTTAAAATAATTTCGGCCTATACTCGTTAAAAGTCAAGTCGAAATACAGAAATAGTACACAGTTGGAAGGAGTATCTCAAAAGCAATCCAGTGATACCCACAAAACCCCATATGACAGAATGAAGAGGCGCCGGGAACGTAAAATAAACATCAAGGCGTCCGATGGCGGTCAATGTAGATGTATTCACGCAAAACCAACGGCCCTTGTCCCCAACACAGCCAAACCTGATTATATTTGTGAAGTAAAGGAAATACCAAGGGCCATCTGTTTTTCGCGAAAAGATTTACGTGAAGGCCAGACTCCAATGTCCTATGTCATACGTGCAATTTTTCTTTAGCTATTGGCCACGTGTCTTTGTCGGGAGACAGTTACTCACCTGACTGGGCCAATCAGAATAAGGTATAACTCCGACTCTAAGTGACCGTGATTCGCGGGCAGACACCTGCAATGAGTGACAGTCAAAATCATCCAATCACAAAACTGCATTTTACCTCTACTGTATTGGAATACAAGAAATCTCGAAATCTTTCCGTAAAAAAGCAGTGGCCCTAGTAATAATTTCGCGAATTCATTCGGCAACAATCTACACTTCACGATCCTTTGTGTACGTAAGCATCAGTCAGTTATTCGTAGGTTGGGATAGAAATATTTCACGAGTTCAATGACCTGTAGACTAGACTCCACAGTTATGTTTACACTCGAGACTCAGGTGTTCGTTCATTGGCTGCTGCTATAGAGAGTAGCCAGTGTTACTTCACACCTGGCAGTATGGCACTCGCTACTTGTTTCCTTGCAAGTCTGCTATTGGTTCCGAGTTGTCAATGGCAAATCTGGCTCCGGTGTACACATGTCGGAAGTCTAGCTTGACCTGAAATTAACTCGCGAAATTTTCGTATCCCTAGTTATTCATTGGTAGAGACCTGAAAATATTGCGAGTTCAATGACCTACAGGTTAGACTCTACAGTTTTATGTACAAATAAGCCGGTATACACAGCTGATTGGTATCTGCTGTCACAGTGGAAGGCGACGATTGGACCAGCGTTCTGCAGGATGTGTCAAACACCGTATGGACCAATGGATTAAGTTATAAAAACACACGTGTTTTTAATTCTAGCTTGTCCCAAAATTAATCCGCGAATTCTTCAGGTGTCTATTCGTTGGCTGCCGTTCCAGTTTAACCACTGACCAGATAGCGTAGTAGTCCGTCCTTTTTTTCTATGCATGTTTCGTTATTGGTCGAAAGTCTTCCGGGACGTGTCTTAACAAACTGGAGTCCGATAGAAATGTAAACTGTATGGTATATACGGATAAAGTTTAACTTGTCCTCGGATGAACTCGTGAAATTTCCGGGACTCTAGTAATACCTTTATGCATGACAGCCAATAAGGAAATTAAACTGTCGGCCACGTGTATGGTACGTTGAATCCTAGCAAACCGTCAACTTGTCCATAGAGACCTGCAAACTTCGCGTTATCATATGAGGACACGTATAACTTGAAACTGGTATCCTTTGCAACACGTTTGTCATTGGACCAGTCTTTATTTGACACGCCCCAGGTAACTCTGAGTCAATAAATGAACGCTCCACAACCGTGTGCCCCAATCACGCGCAGCTCACTGAGAAAGGGAGTGACTTAACGTCAAGGCAGCAGTCAATAGAGAAACAACGCGGCTCGCGTATGTACAGTACTGTAAATTTTAACTTTAATACACACTAATTTCCGGGTTCAAGTGTTGCAATTGCGTAATTTTTTTGTATGTACTGTACCTATGTGCGGCGTTTTTCTTACAGCCAAAACACGACCTGCTGCTTGCTCGATACTTTTGATATTGACCGTTCACGTCAGATAAGCCTCTCAAAATACTTGGCATTGGGGCCTTGCTGTCTACAGTTCCAATCATAAGTATCTCTTACGTGCAACGTTTACAGAGAGTGAGTGAAGTGATGTGGACGGCTCTTAAAAACGAGGTCTTGAGAGCCGATGAGGGTGAGTATGGAGCAGCGCCGGAATGAAGGGGAGGGGGAAACGGGAGATCCCCGAGAAAACCCGCCGAACAACGGTATCGTCCTGCACAATTCCCACATGTGAAAATCCGGAGTGGCCCGGCCGGGGATTGACTACGGATCGTCTTGGTGGGAGGCGAGTGGGCTAACCGCTCAGCCACAGTGTCCCACCACAACGTATCCAGGATCGTGGACAAAGTGACTGGACGGGTAAAAACTGATCGAGCTATTGATTTGATAAAAATAACCTTGTCCAAACAAAACTGTCATATTACAGACTCAGACAACTATTTATTTTTATGTTATCTGTATGAGGATAGAGATTAGATTAACCGTTACGCTTTTTTTTTACATTCCGAAGTCTCACTTAAAAAGAGATTGTTTACTTGTCATTCGTTCGATGGCGATGTTAATGTGTATGCGATTATACGCAGCTAACATAGGGAAATTTCCGGGTCTCCAACAATATTCATACATTTATATATTAAGCAGAGGTTTAAAATAGTGTCCAGCTAACCGTAAACAGCATTAAACACTTTGTAGACTATGCTTAGAGTGTAGTTCGAGCAAAGCTAATTTGAAAATTTCTTTGTTGTTCAGAACAAAACTCGCATGGATGTGGTCTTTGTTCGGCTAGTGTTTAACATGACCTCCCAAGAACACGACAGCGCAGTAAAAAATGTATCGCTAACAATATAATTAATTTTTATAGCCACTCGCAGGGACATGATTGATTGTGAATTCTGTCAGGAGACAGTTCCTTACCTGGCTGGGCCAATCATAAGTAGGTAACTCCGAGTGTCCGTGATTCGCGGGCAGAGACCTACAACGCGTGACATAAAATCATCCAATCACAAAAGTGCTTCCTACCTGTACTGTTTTGGAATACAAGAATTCCTTAAATCTTTTCGCGAAAAAACAGGTGGCCCTAATCTATCGCTAGTTTCAGTAATGAGACGTATAAATGTTTCACCCTCAAAGGACATACGGTAGTGAGAAAAATAGTTATAGGCTGTTCACGTTAAAGTGAGCACTTTTGAGGCCCTAGTTACTTTTTCCTTTACGTAATTTCTTATCCTTTGACCACCTCTTTAAATCAGTATTGTCATGTAAGTAATAAACACCGCGTGTGCATTCCACCGCACTCGGAAATTAACGTCTAAGGCTATAATAAAA
Source organism: Dryococelus australis (assembly GCA_029891345.1). Taxonomy (NCBI): domain Eukaryota; kingdom Metazoa; phylum Arthropoda; class Insecta; order Phasmatodea; family Phasmatidae; genus Dryococelus; species Dryococelus australis. The sequence continues at coordinate 31,756,758 of CM057008.1, forward strand.
TACATTTATTGGCTATTATTTCTAATTATAGGGCTTTCAAAATTGCTCACTTTACCGTGAGTAGCCTATAAGTATTTATATGCCAGCGTTATAATTTATGATCAAAAAGATATTTACTATAATCTATGTCAACAATTTGATTTTGACGCTTTATTTAACTCGAGAGACAGATAATTGTTTGAATACTTTCATAATTTTAAGAAGTCCTCTAATAAAATGATTCACGTAACGGAAACCTGAAAGTGATTTTTTTCCATTTCTGAAGGAGAACTCAAAATAAAAATTGAGGAAATGGCAAGTTTGCGTATTTTTATACCCGTTAGCACGACAGCGGGTATATTAAATATTTCCCAATAACCATTTGCTGCTAAATGAAAATAAATCTTGGTCTTACGGGGGAAAGAAAATGATGGATCACTGCTGCGCCTAATAGCAGTGGACGATATCGGAAAGTTTGAGATAGGCAAAATGATTGATATTTAGTAAATCTCATTCAGCGACCTAAATAAATGGCCCCGAATCGAAGCAGATTCCCAAGAGACGTGGCAGCTGATACGGGACGACTGATAAAGAGAGCGATATCAGTATTTTTATCGCGCGTTTTCAATTGTTTTCCAGGCGGAACTTATGGAGGATTTTCAGAAAGGAAAGTGAAAGCGTTAATAATAGTAGCAGTGCACATAAATAGAGACAGCGTTAATTACAGAAACTGCGCGGGGAGAGGAACAAAGGGTGAGATGCGAATTCAGATGCTGAACAAATGGAAAGTCATTGTTTCCCTGTTTATGATACATGGGAAAATTGGCAAATTGAGGAAAGAGAGCTTAAAATAAAATTTGAGGAGCACACAAGCTGGGAAAAATTTTGATGGAAGTGATTTATTCTAATAGTGTACTGGTGTAGTGTTACTGGATTTTTTTTCCGGGACCGACAAAATGTATAGGCAGAAGTTCGTAAAACGAACCTTTACAGTTAGTCCTTATTAACGTGTGAAACTATAATTTTTGTTTTTGTGGAATCAAATACATAGTACAACGTGAAAGCAACATATTAGTAACGTGTTAAGCAAATCGTTTACTCTTACCCTACACAGATACGTCACGGATCTCCGAAACCCTTCCATATGTTCCAAAGTGTCAGCTGTCGTAAGTAGACACCTGAAGAATTCGCGGATTCATTTCGGGACAAGTTAGAATTCAAAACACGCGTGTTTATATAACTTAAACCATTGGTCCACACAGTGTTTGACACCTCCTGGAGAACGCTGGCCCACTCGTCGCCTTCCACTGTGACAGTAGACAACCAATGGCCAGTTGACATCAGCATATTTGTACATAAGCCTGTAGACTCTAGACTGCATGTCAATGAACTCGCGAACTTTCAGGTCTCTAGTTATAAGAAATTCGTAAGCAGGCTACTGTTCAAGCCAAAAATTTCCTCTTTTGCAACACCTGAAATGGAAAATTAATATGTACCTACATTATTGCAATTAGTAAAGTATTGTCTGTAAGATCAGCGTTTGCACGTATTCATGCATCTCAGTGAGTGAAGATTTTTGGCCATCTCTTAACACCGAGGTCTTGACAGCCGATGAGGGTGAAACGAGGTGAGATGAAGCAGCGCTGGAATGCAAGGGTGGGGGAAACGGGAGATCCCTGAGAAAACCTGCCGACCAGTGGCATCGTCCAGCACGTTTAACACTTGCGAGAATCCGGTTCGCCTCGGTGGGATGCGAGAAGTCTAACCGCTCGGCCACTGTGCCCCCCCCCCAGGTGCAAAGTTGAATTTGTAGTTTAATTCATCGACTTTCAGCGCATGTGTTATCATCCTACTTGTATATAATTTGTGAGGAATTCAGCTACCCTATAATGCGTAGCGCAAATATAGGACGGCCTGTCGCAATGCTTCCAGATCTCTCTCAGGCCTACTTTAATTTTTTTGGTTTCATGTAATGCAAACTAACAATTTTCTGATGCGTGCTGTACTTACGTCGACGCATCACATGTTTCGTTGCAACAGCCAATTAACTGTAGGCTGTATGTCCGGCTACAGTTTTATGAACTAGACCAATAAGACGGCTAGCAAATCATTTACCCGCAGGTAAGATCATTGGTGGAGACCTGCAAAATTCGCGTCATTATTTGGGAGCACGATAAACTTTAAACATGTTTACCTTAGTGAAACTTTGTCATTGGACAATGCAATATCTGAAACGCCCTGGGTAACTCTGCGCCAATAAGTAAACACATCATAACTGTGAGTCCCAATAACGTGCAGTTCAGTCAGAAATGGCGTGGCTTCACATGTACGCAGTAGCCAACGGAGAAACGACGCCAGCTCAGTTATATACAGTACTGTGAATTTCAGCCTGATGTCAAATAATAACGCGAATTTTGTATGCCTCTAATCATTGGTCTTTGAGCTTCGCAGTGTGCAGTACAGACAAAAAATTGCCTACACGTGCGTGATGTACACAAATGTGTGAACTGGTTCTGAATGGGTTAAGGCCAAGCGTGGCCTTGAAGCGTTTAAAATTGTTACTACGGATTCCCCCTAAGAGCGGGCTGGAACCTCGCGTCCAAGATCAAGAAACGAGGGAGCAATACGGGCGACACTGACACGCACTTCTAGCGTCTCATCACTCTTACGCGCAAGGTATGCAATGTTTCCGTCGTAACGCTGTACTGTGCAAATTAGATATTTAACATTAACACGCGATGAAAGACCACAGATTAAACTACACCCGTACCTTTGTACTTTTCTCTTGCCGCTCAAAAAAAAAACTGCATACACAAGCTTTAACCCATTCAGACCCAGTGTGCACAATTGTGTATACTACACAATTGTAGGCAGTTTTTGCTATTTACTGCACGCTGCGAAGCTCGATGACCAATCTATGGGTAACTGATTCGCAAATCGTATTGCTGGTCTAGGTCATAATTGGTCCAACTAACTGTAGTCGAACCTATAGCCTAAATCTCATTGGCTGAAGCAAAGAAACAAGTATAGTGTCGAATTAAGTACAGAACGTATCCTAAAATTTCTTGCTTGCAACACCTTAACCAGTAAATTAAAGTGCGTCTGGAAGGGTTAAAAATGCGATATTGGACCATTTTCACGAATAATTTTTTTTCCAAGAATTCACTTAATATGACAAAAGTAAGGGCATAGATAAAAAAAAATTTTAACTATAGAGAAAAAAAATCGTATTTGCATAACATTTATTTACCGAGATATCCGTATTCGCGCAAACAAATATTTCACAAAAAAACACAGGGGTCTATCCCACTCTTAAGAACTCCGTGAACAAGTCCCAGAGTAAATAAGAAAACACCAATGAGACATAAGTTATCCCGACACTTAAAGGTGAGTATATCAGTAAACATAGACGAAATTTCGTGGCGGTACCTTTAATCTGGGGGTACGCATCCTATGATTGGCTGGCGCCGGGGTTGTGTAGCGGTTAGACTACTCGCCTCCCCACCAAGGTAAATCGGGTTCGATTCCTGGCGGGTCACCCCCTGGATTTTCGCAAGTGGAAATCGTTCCGGACGATATCGCTGGTCGACGGGGGGTTTTTTTTCGGGGATCTCCCGTTTCTCCCCGCTCTTTCATTCCGGCGCTGCTCCATACTCACCTCATCGGATCTTGAGACTTCGATGTAAAGAGCCGCCCAAATCTCTTCACTCACTCCTTCACTCTGATTGGCAGCGCGAATATCTGGGAGCGGGACTTGTCTCTTACTGGGGTCGGTATGTTGCAGGAGGATTCCTGTAATTATATACGTGCAAGAGTCACGTTATTATTTAGCGGCAGACTGAACTGCAAGTTACTGTGTGTGCATTGAACCGACTTCTGCCGTAGGCCGGCGTATGTCTGGCACGCCTATCGGGAACCTTTGGGCAATAATCAGAGACCTGAAGAATTCACGGATTCATTCGAAGACGGCTAGAATAGAAAACATGTGTGTTTATATATCGTTAGGCATTGGTCCACACGGTGTTTGACCCAACCCGGAGAACGCTGCCCAATCGTCGCATTCCACTGGGACAGCAGACAGCCGATGTGCAGTTAACACTGGCACATTTGTACAAAAGACTGCGTAGTCTAACCTGCAGGTCATTGGCGAATTCTTCCGGTCTCTGCCAATAATGTAAATTCAGCGACGGTCTGGCCAATCTTCTGTAACGAAGTCAGGTAGGTGACTCCGCTTAAAGATTAGCGGCCAATAAACCCGCTCGTTGTTTTCACATACGTACGAGGCAGTTTAGTTTATCCCGTCACCAAAAGGTAGCCCGAATTTTTCAGGTATCTACTTATAATACTCAATTTACGGTAACTTGTAACATTTTTGAAGCTCTGCTAAACTTATACTTCCAGGATATTCCACCGCCTCACGTAATCAAAGGTTAAAGGAGTCTAGATAATTGCACCAAAGGGACAGCGCATAGCTTTCGTGCTCACAAAGTTTCATAACATTTCGCTAAAGAACTATTTATTACCACGCCTTAACAAAACACCTGTTTTCTTAACGTGTTTATGTTAATCACGAATGACATATTATAAATTATTAGAGACCTGCGAAATTCGAGTTATTATTTGAAGACATGTTAAACTAAAACACTTTTCCTTTGCAATACGTCTGTCATTGGACCAATCTTTATTTGACACGCCCCTTGTAACTCTGCGCCAATAAGTGAACGCTCCACAACCGTGTCCCCCAATCACTTGCAGTTCACCTAACGTCGAAGCAGCAGCCAATGGAGAAACGACACCGGCTCGTGTATATGCAGTACTGTGAATATTAGCTTGACGCGAAACAATAACGCGAATTTTATAGATCTCTATTTATAGGGCCAGTGATTTTTTGGAGGAAAAATCGGAGCACTCAGTAGACTTGAGTACTATATTTACACCTCGGCTGTTGTCATACCTTTATTTGCTGCTTGTGTGTTTTCCGCATTTGACCGAGCCACTCAGGATTATATAACTCCGACAACGAACCTTCGTGATTCGTGGCCAGACAGTTAACACGAACCAGAACATGTTTCAGCCAATCAAAAAGCGCTGGACGACTCCACAGTGCTTGGAACTGCATCTGGTCTGGAAATATTTTCTCGAAATAAGCAATGAAGGACGTCTTAGAGGGGGTGATTTTTCGAAGGATTTGATTCGAAAACGTGAAGAACCGGCGAATAAACTATACTGGTTGAGCTGCCAGTTGGCAAGTGAGTTGTGAAGTACTGATTGTTGGGGAACGTTTTTTCAGACCTTTTGCTGGACATTAGAGCCATATTGCTGGAGTGTACGACTGGAGGTCGGGAAATGAGTGGCAATTACAACCTCTCCATTGTTAAGTACCCTTCGATCATGTCTCGTGAGTGAGTGAAGAGATTTGGGCGGCTCTTAATATCGAGGTCTTGAGAGCCGATGAGGGCGATTGAGGTAAGTATGGAGCAGCACCGGAGTGGGAGGGTGCTGGGAAACGGGAGATCCCCGAGAAAACCCGCCGACCAATGGCAATTGCGAAAATCCGGAGTGACCCGGTCGGGGATTGAACTCGGATCGCCTAGGTGGGAGGCGAGCAGGCTAACCGCTCAGCCACCGTGTCCCCCCCCCCCCCATGTATTGTGTACGAAGAGAAGTCTTAAGCCCCTGCCACACTGTCAGACTTTTGCTTCCAACTTTCTTTGACAATAAAATTCGAAGATAAAATACAGCCATCAAACTTTTCCGTTCAATACGTTTTATCAAATAATGTTAAATGTGTTTGTAAATGTGTCACACTGTCAAATGTTTTTACTGAGAGAATCTTGTTTGAATTATTATTTGAAAATTATTTTCATAATGAGATATCGTTTTTGTTTTTCCATGCAGACATAAATGTAAGGAATGTTGTAATTTATTTTCGTTTCATTTTTAAATTCCAATTGTATTTATCAGCGATGTTTCTTGCACAATGACATTTAATGCGTCTGAGTTCGTAATCTTATGCGCAATAATCACTCAAAATAGAATTAATACCCAGACAGCTTCTGCATAAAACAATTATTTTCATAACCTACTTCGTTTCCAGCAATTGTTCGTTATTTTAAAGTTACTTGACGTCCACTATTGTTGTGCATGATTCTGATTGGCTGAGACCGTCACGCATCAAATAAATTTTAGAACCAGTCCAATTTTCAAATCTTGGATGGAAGCTGAAGTCATCCAACTTTTTCAGACAAAATTGACGGCGTTTATGACGTTTCGATGACGTCATAACTGTCCAACTTTATTTGACTAAACTTAACCCATCGAGCAGTATGCACGAGTATACTCAGGGCTACATTTATATGGAAATGTATTTGCTCTTGAAGACAAAGCTCGCACTTTTATAGTTTCACTATTTCGTCAGACTTTATCGGAATCTAGGTAAATCATGACAATCAGTCAACATTTGAGTTTGTAAGAATAAAACTGTCCTTTTTAATAATTTTTCAAACGAACACGATGAATTGTAAAACTTGTTACTTCCATCACGAAACATTAACACTCTGAGGAATATACTCGAGTGTTGTTCGGGCAAAACATTTTTTAATATTCCATTCCACTTTAAAAAAACAAGACTGGTCCGGGTATACTTACATCAATTCCATATTTCTTAAGGATTTGAACTGGGAACTAATGCAACATCAAAAACGAACTTCGCAAATGAACGACATTTTCTTGTATAGTTACGGAGATCAACACAATGGGATGTACATCCTGTTACACACTAAAGAACATTTGGTTGGAAAACGGTAAACTCGGCAAATCCATTGTTTGGCAGCTGGCCAATACGGAAATACTGGTGTCGTTTCGACCAGTATAACGGCGTTAAGTGTCAATAGGGACCTATAGAACACTGTGTCGCCGCAGTGATATAGATACAGGTGACTAACGTCTAGCTTGTCTCTAAAGTTGGTAAAATTATGCCGTCCTCAAAGTGTTAATTGGTATACAGCCAACGCGTGACTTCATTGGCGGACGGCCAGCCAATAATAAACGTTGTAGAGTACAGTAGGCGTGTCCGGTGTAGCCAGAATCAATAGGACAAGGGTAAGTGGAAATAAAGAGACCAACTAAAATGATACTGCTGCAGCGTAGAATACAGGGCAGCTCATTTCAAACCTGCCCTCATTGCTAGTACATTTGTGCCGTCCTCAAAGGGTTATTGAACTTATTAGAAGCAATCTGAGGGGAAATTTTGACAGTGTGACAGAGGCTTTAGGGTATCAGCTGTCAGAGAAGTGGGCAAACTTCTTACTGGCACGACGTCGTGTCCCTTCCGCTGGACAAAGTTCGCAGACACGACTCTCGGAAGGCCACGGCGGCGAAATGAGGCACCAAGTAGGAGAGACGCTCTTTACAGGCGGGAGTCCCACGCCGTCTCTGGAATACAGACTACGGGACAGCAAGCGCGAAGGAAACACCAGCAGAGCTGACCAGGTTTAACAGGAGGAACTCGTAGAAAAGTTATTCGATGTAATACAAAGTTTCGCGAGAAAGTGGGGAATGGCAGTACGACTTTTTCACATCGTTATCTTCTTTAAAGGATAATTCACCACCAACGTAAGTAAAACTGGAGACTTGTTCCATCGGTTGATTGTCGATCGCTATTTTAGCTCTGATAGGATACTTCCCTTGCCATGCCATCACTTTCGTTTTTGTACGAGATAATTGCAAGTTGTAATCTTTACTAACAACACTGATTTTTGGAGTCCATCTTCATCTTCCTGTAGAATAAATTTATCATCATCGCTACTGCGAGCTTACAAAAATAACGATTGTGCATGAAAAAAAAACTGAATTATTCTCTTTATAAATAATTTTTATGTGTGACGGTCTAGTGAGAATTACACAGAGAACATCACAAATTAAACCAAATTTCATTTTAAAATAACGATCCGATTTGAAAGATTCATTACAGTAGGTGGGACACTGTCTATATATATATATATATATATATATATATATATATATATATATATATATATATATATATATATATATATACAGGATGAGTTTTAAAGACACCGACAAACGCCGGCAGGTGATTCATTAGGAAAATATAAGACGAAAATGTAAGAGCTACGTTTTCCAAAATTGATTATTAAGGGAGCTGTGCACCCCCAAAAGTCGAATTTTGAAATACCCTAAGTTGAATATTTTAGAAACTACTAGCAACTAATTGGCGAATAGTGTTTTGTATAGTGGAGATCGTTCATCTTGAGAAACGTGGTTGGTAATAGCACCCCCTTACATTGGGAAAATGGGGGTTGCAACCCTGTGTTTGCACGAATCATGTTAACATACCATTGGCAGCGATTTATTGCATGAAGTTTTTAATCAAAATGTTTACATTAACAAAAAAAAAGGTTGTCTTGTCCAGACACTCTCAGGTGAAATCCGTGGTGACATCATTCAGAACAGAAAGCGAGTGGCCTGGCAGGTAGACAATCCACCCCACAGGACATATCACTATGATGAAAGACGGACAATGGTTTCATTGAACAGTCGCGATGAATTACCTTCATTCACTAACGTGCATGACGCTTTGCACGTGTAAACTACAGCGGGCAACATCGGTGTTACATCATGTAGATAAGGAGGTTCATTGTGTATTATGTACGCGTATGTAAAACGACAGGATTAGTCTGAAACCACCGACATTGTCCGTCTTTCATCATCGTAACATGTCCGGTGTGGTTGTGGATTGCCTACCTGCCAGGCCACTCGCTTTCTGTTTTGAATGATGGTCGCCACGGATTTCTCGCAAACGGTTCACCTGATAGTGTTCGGACACGACGACCTTTTACATTTACTGGCATTCAGGACTAGTTGGAAGTGAATCACCTGTCGCCAGCAATTTAGGATCGAAGGTTTTATTGGTATTAATGTGTTTCCATTCACGACTATCGTACTGGTTCACGTGAAGTCGGGCACATCTACTGTACACAAAAACGTTCTTTATTGGCTGGTCGTCGGCCAGTGGGATGGCATGTTCATTTAGCCCCAAACATGTGTCCTTCTCAGAGTAAAAAGTTTTGCAGTCAAACGTGTCCTTTTGGGTCGGTATAAGAAAGTATTATTTTTTAGTCCGGAAAATCATTATTGCTGGGCTAAAATGTTCTTGCAGGCTTTGGTTACGTGCAAGTGGAACAAAGAATCCACATCCATGCGAGTTTTTGTTTAGAAACAAAATATAATTATGGAAATGGTTTTGCACGAGCTATACTCAGTCCTCAAAGTGTTAGGCAGGGCTTTGAAGAGTGCTCAGTTTACCTTGAACGACCTACACAAACATTCACACTCACGCTTCTAGGTTTATTGAAGTAAAAACACTTGTATCAACCAGTTTCATAAATATTTATAGGAATCCCATGCACACGTATACATGAAGACCTGTAAAAAAAAAAAATTTGCGTTTACCTGTACAGCTCGGAGTCCTCAAACTGCTCCAGGCGACTGCTGGAGAAGAGCCTCCAGCCGAGACGAGGGCTCCTGGAGAAAAAGCCAGGCTTGCAGACGCACGTGTAGCCTCTCCTCAGACCCTCTCCTTTCTCGGGGAGACACTGGGAACACGAACACAAGAAAAAAACCCTGACACATCTGTCTGCACACAGTTTTCTGCGAAACACGCCTAAAGTAACGCTAGAGCTCGTTTTAACCGGCTCGTTCCCAAATTAATTTGTAAATTCATGTGTTGCAATCGTGCACAGATGTGAAAGCCAAAGTTGTTGCAACAAAAATATACTATTAAGTAGAGACCTGAAGAATTCACTTAGGGACAACCTAGAGTTCAAAACCTCGTACTTTTGTATTACTAATGCTATTGGTCCTCCCGTTAGTTTACACCTCCTGGACAACTCTGAGCCAGTAATAAATACACAGTAAAATGCAGACCAATTCACCGTCCTCCGCTAATACACCAAGTAACCAATGAACAGTGATATTTGCATGTTTTTACATACGGCAATGGAGTATATTCTACAGGTCATTGAACTCGCGAATTTCTCAGGTCTCTACTATTAAGGCATTTATATAAACGTTTAAGTTGTAATAAAATAAATAATGTTGCAACAAAGTGAAAAATAATAACAATTTAACTAAATGTTTTATTAATATCATGCTAATTTTCTGCTGAAGTGTTACTGTGAACACTTTGTAGACTATGCTCGAGTGTAGATCGAGCATAGCTAATTTGAGAATTTCTTCTTTGTTATACAGAACAAAACACGCATGTACGTGCAGTCTTTGTTCGGCTAGTGTTTAACATGACCTCACAAGAACACCACAGCGCAGTAACAATGATAACGATAGGATTTATTTTTTTATAACCACTCAAAGGACATGATTGATTGCAAATCGTTTTATACGATAAAGGAACCGGTATCATGATCGGCTCTCCATTGTTTGATGACCGGCCAATAAGGAACGCTGTAAAGTACAGGATAGTGTCCGGTGTGGTATGGACCAATAGGACGATGGTGAGTTATAACACAGCAATCAACAGAACCGGTATTCTTGCAGCAGTGGATATAGGCGACTCACTTCTAATTTGTCTTAAGTGCCAGTAGATTTGGGCAGAGCTGTGTGTGTTAATACAACCTCTGTACGTAATTTTGCAGCAACCAAATGTTGTATTACGCCAAGACTAACGGGAATAACAGAATATTTTATGTTGCTGCGACATTAAAGAAATGCCCAACCTATACAAGTTTACACAGACTTTGCGTTATAAAATTTCCGATCGTAGTGAGACCAGCTCTCAAGCTTTGCAAAGCAGTTGATATGTACCAATTATTCATATATTTATAGACCATTAAGTTATTCCCACGTAACGAGGGAGAACTGTAGTTTGGCGTTATGTTGTATTCAATGTCCGCAATATGAAACACAGCCAGACATGTTAAGATAGCGATGTTGATAGGGCGCTGGGTCCGTGAAGGGGAGTACGTCGATCTATTTAAGGGCGCGGGTTAGATTCTGCTACCCAACGATATTTTTTTGTGGGTAAGATTAATTTCTGTGACAAAATAATAGCTTAAATTAATTTCACATCGGAATGTTTTTTAATGCACGGTAAACGCAAGAAAAATGTTAGCACCACTATTTAACATAAGTTAATCACGAAACTTGTTTTTCCACGACATAAACACCGCCTTTATGTTGACAGTACAGTAAGGAGTGGGTGAGTGAAGAGATGGCAGTTAACAGCGAGGTCTTGAGAGCCGATGAGGGTGATTGAGGCGAGTATGGAGCAGCGCCGGAATGAAAGGGCGGTGAAAACGGGAGATCCCCGAGAAAACGTGTCAACCAGCAGAATCGCCCGGTACGATTCCCACATGCGGAAATCCGGGAGTGGCCAGGCCGGGGATTGAGCCCGGTTCACCTCCCCGGGAGACGAGCAGTCTAACCGCTCAGCCACCGCGGCCTCCTACAGTAAGGAGGTAATGTTGTTACAAAATTACTTAACGTTACAGTAACATTAATAGCTTAACAGTATATTACATTAACGACAACATTAGTTCCTAGTTAACAAAAAAATTACTTTCATACTGACATTAATACTGCTGGAACAACATTAGACATTTAGACCTGAATACGTCTTTAAATTTGCAGCCATAATGGGAGGCAATCCAGAGAATCCGATGATAACAAAATCGGGTGATACAGTTTGGCATTGCAGCTCCGAATCTATCGTATTCATTTAAAATTCAATTACACCACTCGATTGCCAAAGGATCAAAGAATATGTTACGTTGAGTGAGGACTGCAAAGCATCGCGCATGCCCGGTGGAAGTGGTTGGGGGGGGGGGGGGCGTAATTTTTAGTTCGTTTCGCCGCCTCTCATAACGTCCGTGTAGTATAACTTTTGGCTAGATGCTACAATGCTAGTTTAAGTTTCAATCGACACAACTTGTCAAGATAAATCGATTGTGTATATAAAAACATTTGTGTGGTGTGGTTATGGTGAAATATTATGAGTTTAATGAAAAAAATTAAGAATTCCTAACACAATTTCGGCCTATACTCGTCAAAAAGCCAAGTCGAAATACAGAAATCGTATACGGTTGGAAATAGCATCTCAAAATCAATCCAGTGATATCCATAAAACCTCATATGATCGATTCAAAAGCTGCCGGCTACGTAAAATAAACACCAAGGCGTCCGAGCGCGTCAACGTAGACATATTCAAGCAAAACAAAAAGCGGTGTCCCGAACACAGCCAAACCTCATTTTTTTGTGTGTTATATTTTTGTGTATACTGTACTTGGGTCGAGCATGCTTCTCGCAAACCAGTGAAAAACTTGCTGCTTGCTTGGTCTTTTCAGCGGTAACCATTCACAAAGGAGAGGTACAGTCCATTCGCAGTTTCTACACACTTTTTGTGCCAATCCTTTATTAATCAACTCGTGTATGAAATATTTGGTTCATTCCTAAACATGCCATGTATCACAGACGTTTCATACTTCTGTTAACATGAAATTACATCATTTTTGGTTAAATTACAATTTTACTTATATTTTATATATAAATTATAATATTCCATTTTTGATTAATTATGAATAAAAACGCGTGCCGGTAATACCTAGAAAGAAATAGTTCCTATGAACTGGAGACATGCAAAATTCGCGTTATTGTTTAAGGACAGAGTGTACTGCAAGTTACTCTGCGTTTGACTGAGTCCAGTCATTGGTAGGAAATATGTCTGACGCGCTAATGATAACTCTTAAGCAAGTAATGTTGCTTCAGTGGTCGAGCGACTAATATCTTATAACTAGAGCTAGTGATTTTTCACGAAAAAATTATGACAACACGGTAGACCTCAATACTGTGAGCACCCAACAGCAATATGTCTATTGCCATTGGTTGCTGTCTGCTTGAGAAGGCGTTTCCATATTTAACCAGGCCACTTATAATTCGGCAACATCGGCACGGCTCCTACGTGATTCGTGTGCAGACAGGTAACATGTGTCAAAAAGTAATTCAGCCAGTCAATAAACGTAAATGAGTCAACAGTGTTTTTTATGTATAACTTATCTTGAAATAATTTTCGTGGAATTTCGCTACCCTTACTTATAACTAGAGACCTGAAGAATTCGCGGATTCATTTTGGGACAAGTAACAATTCAAAACATGTGCGTTTTTATAACTTAAGCCGTTGGTCCACACGGTGTTTGACACCTCCTAGAGAACGCAGGCCCAATCGTCGCCTTCCACTGTGACATCAGACAACCACTCAACAGATAATATTGGCATATTGGTACATAAGATTGTAGAGTCTAGCCTGTAGGTAATTGAACTCGCGAATTTTTCTGGTTTCTGGATATGAGGTTGTTAACATTTCCCAGTGATATTTTTTCAGTTGCCAAAGTTAAATTTTTAACACTGCAAATAAGTCAGAGAGAAAACTTTGGGCTGCCCTTAACAATGAGGTCTTGAGAGAAAATTAGAGTAAAACTTTCGCGAAACCTTACCGCGGAATGTGTAAAACTAATGTTAAATTTAACAAGTAATTACTTTGTACTTGAAGTTTTTTACAAACATTGGGCTACAAAAATAATTTTTTATGTTATCTAAATTAATTTACTGTAAACATACAATATTTCACCCACCTCGTAAGTCTCAAGAAAATCTTTGACATCTAGTTTCCAAAGTATTGTTTTTTAACAAGTACAGATATTTTTTTAACTTTGCAACCGTTTATCAACTTCATTTGCAAAAGGTTTCGCCCGCATCTTTATTGCTGTTTTCCAGCTACGAGCAGATGAAGTCGTAAATCTGCCCTCCACACTACCCGCCATCTGTAGTAGGCAGAGTGACTGAATGTTGGAACTGTGTGATAAATAGAGACCTGAAAAATTCGCGGTTTCATTTCGGGACAAGCTGGAATTCAAAACCTAATTCGTTTGTATTGCTTATGCTATTGTCCCAACCGTTAGTTTACATCTCATGGACTAATCTGAGCCAATAACAGACAGTAAAATGCAGATCCAATCGCCATCATCCGCTAATACAATAAACAACCAATGAACAATTATATCTGCATGATTTTACGTACGACAATGGAGTATAGCCTGGAGGTCATAGAACTCGCGAATTTTTTCAGGTCTCTGGTGATAAATAAACATTCTGATCATTTACAGAGCCACGAGTATTTCGCGAATTCATTCGGAGACGAGGTGGATTACAAACACTTGTTCTTTTCTCCTACTGTTTTGATTGGATGGCAGTTATTTAGGCATGCCCCGTTTAACTGTGAGCCAGTAATAATCAGGGAGCAGTAGTGTGAGTGAATGTTAGACAGTCCTGTACAGAGGCCTCACTTGATCACAGCAGCCAATAGGCAAACGGAAATGTGTGGAGTGCATAGAGGGCTGTCCAGCCTAGCTTGCTGCCAACTCAATCCGGGAAATTCTCGGGGCTCTAGTCTTTTCAGTTTTAACGTGATCTCACTTGGAATACTGTATTTGTTTTTGCTCTGCCAATTATAACCAGCCACCCGGACAGAAATAAATGTGTTAATACTTGATTGTCAGGATTTTCTCGAGTTCGGCGTTCGTGCACAACTTATATTTATTATTTTTAATTTGAATCAAATAATATTCAACTTGTATACGCTGCACGCAATTGAAATTACAGTAAATGGAATTGTAGCATATTGTAGCGTGTATTAACTAATTCAGACCCAGTGTACACAATTGCGTATTGCACACGTGCAGATAATTTTTGGTCTGTACTGCACACTTCGAAGCTCAAAGACCAATGATCTTACATGTGGGTGAATGATTCGCAAACTGGCCTAGGTCATGATTGGTCCATATAACTGTAGTCGAGCATATAGCCTACAGCTTATTGGCTGTGTCGCTGAAACAAGAAGGGAGTATTATCCACTCCATCTTCGAATTTTCTTACAAATCTTCGTAATGAAAATGTATGACCAGAAATAAAAAACGAAAGCTAGGCATGAAATGGACGACTACTTAAAGAATTTTTTTTAAATTAGTAGGGCTTCAAATATACCTGTATTTTCCCATGTGGGACTGAAATGATTAAATAATTTGATAATGTTTGATTACGGTTACAGATGTGACACTAATCATGTAATAAAAATAAGTGGAATTTAGAAATAACTGTTAAAGAGTTCAATATGTCGTGACTAGCTCGGTTTTTAAATATTGACACCGAAAATTTAATTAATGAGGAAAATACATAAATCCAAGATAGCAAGGATACTGCCCCCGTAAGTACAGCACGCAACATGGAATTTTATGTTTGCATCACCTGAAACCGTAAATTAAAGTGGGCCTGAAAGGGTTAAAATAATCGAGCTGTTGAGAGTCAATGAGGGTGAAGCGAGATGAGTATGGAGCAGCGCCGAAATACCAGCAGGGGGGGGGACAGGAGATCCCCGAGAAACCACGCCGTTTCCCGGCACGATTCCCACACGCGAAAATTCAGGGGCGACCCCGCCGGGAATCAAACCCGGTTCGCCATGGGTGGGAGGCAAGTAGCCTAACCACTACACCTCCGCGGCTCCTTGTACCACAAAACTATATAGTATTATCATAATAACTCTCAGGAAACAGAATATTTATAGTGAAAATACTGTAGCGATTAAACACAAAATATTTGTATCATCTCACAAACATATGTTTTTGTGATGTTTTAATTAATTCTCGTTAGATAATTATTTTGTTTTTGTTTGATTTGTAATTTTCTCCGAAATTTTGATAAAATACTTTTGATTTTAAAAGAGTCAAGAAAAAGTCTCAGAGAGTCAATTTTAACGTACTGGTTTATTTCATGTGTGTGTTCCTAATAAAATAAAATAATTATTTTGAGAATACTGCGAAAATTATTTTTCCCCCATGCAAGTGCTTTACGTGAAATATCTGTAAGTTGAAGAGTATTAGGAAGCGATATTAAACACAAATTGTTTTATTTCAAGTAGCTTAAGTTTGACTGGACTGAGTCCGAGCGCAATTGGATATATTTACGTTTTTCAATCGAGAACCTCAAGATTTAAATACTAATTATATTTCTTTATATTTGAAACGCCTTCTTTAGAAATTCCAATCTTTTTAAGCTTTTGGTTATCTATTTATCTAAAACACATGTCCATTTGTAGACACAATCAGCGATAAAACATCATTCGGTCGCATAGTTAAATATCACAGACACAATTTTAATAATTTTAAGTAGGAATAAGGAAAACCAAAACTCGCAACGAACTTAGCTAAAATAGGTTAAAATCATATTTCAAAAATTTTTTGCAGGAAATAAATATTTTAAAAATTACTTTAGGGGTAGGAATTTATTTGAAATCAAGCACAAGTCAAAAAATACGTTCCCTAAATCTGCCTTAAAACTTTTCAATGGGACAATGTTTTTTGCAGTAGTAAAATCATAAAAAGCATGGAATTTACAGAAATTATCTACTGAAGTTAGGTAGGTTTATTTACAATTTATATGTTTTGTCATAATAACTTCAAAATTTGGCATAGTCAGCATGCTTTACTACAGTTACGATTTATTGTTGATATCTTTAGTATAAGATAAAGAAATTTCTAGAAAATTATTCAAGTGGTTCGAGTATAATTTTATTTTAAATTTACAATAAAGTGTAGATTCAAAATTATTAGGAATTGAACTCTAATCACAGGCGAACAAAATGTCAGACTTTAAAGAAATTTCTTCGTGCCATTCCATCTATGTGATTTCCAGTAAATTGAAGTAATATTTTTCATAACTGTAACATATTCACATGTATTTGAATCACGAGTGAGTGAATGAAGAGATTTGGGTGACTCTTAACCCTTGGCTCTTAACAGCGAGGTCTTGAGAGCCGATGGCATTCCTTAAACTTCAAGAGATACTTCAGCTAAAGTCAAATATTGTGCTCGTATAACTTTTTGAAATCTGTTTGGCACACATTATAAAGTTAAAATGCTATAATTGTACAGAATATTTAGTGAATTCATTTAAGGACAGGCTAGACTTCAAACACGTGTATATTTCTGTTACGTTTGCGATTGGACCGCAGTTTATTAGACACGCCCAGGTGAACTCTAAGCCAATAACACACCTGCAAATAAAAATAACACCGAATCCCGTGCCACCTGGTCTAAGGTAAAACTGGCTACACACTAGAGCAGCAGCCAATGAACATAGAGCTGGGATTTGAAAATACATAGGACAGTGGAGTCTAGCCTAAAGGTCACTTAAAACGCGAGATTTTCCTGTCCCTACGTACAGGTTAACGATTTTTGTAAAATATATTTGGCTTTTATTTTATTAATTTGCTAATTCTGTAGCACCACAATCCGTGAAATTTAAAAACACAGGAAAAAATGTAGGCTCTTGAACTACGTTAGCACTTGGAGGAATATACTCGAGTGTAGTTCGGACAAAACTTGTTTGAATAGTTCATTCCACTTAATAAACAAAACTGGCCTGGATGAACTTACATCAATTCCTTATTTCATAAGGATTTTAAATAGGAACTAATGCAACATCAACAATGATCTTCGTAAATTAACGACAAATTTTCGTATAAGTACGGAAATCAACACGATGGGATATACACCTGTCGCATGCGAAAGAACATTTAGTTGGAATACGGTAAACTCGGAAGTCCATTGGTTGGCAGCCGGCCAATATGGAAAGACTGGTATCATCTTGACCAGTAGAATGGCGTTAAGTGACAATAGGGACCAATAGAACACGGTGTCGCTGCAGCGGCATGGATACAGGTGACTATAATGTCCAGCTTGTCTTTAAAGCTGGTAAAAGTGTGCTGACCTCAAAGTGTTAAAATTCTGGGACCGAAGACAAGCTTCGATCCGTCGCGTACAGCATCCGCGACAGTGCAGCAATGACGTTAGGCAAACAAGTTTCTTGTTTGGTGGTATTTGTTGGGGGGAGGAGGGGGTGAAAAAGAGGCGTCCTCTGAATTGCAAGGAGCTCTTCACTTGAGCCACTTTACGTACTCCCAACTTGCGGCCATTCCCAACTTGCCTGCAACTTCACCCTCGCCGCGGCTGAAATACAGAGCACCGAGGATGGTCTCTGTGAACGGGTTCTACGTGACAGAGTAAAGGCTGCTCACGATTCCCCATCTCATACCAACGCTGCTCCATTCTCACACCGCTTCAGCCTCATCGGATCTCAAGATCTCGTTGTTAAGAGTAAGATGGACCCGCGCGTTTTATTTATTTATTTTTTTTGTGAACCATTTGTTTGCGTGAATACGCTTATCTCGGTAAATAAATGTTCTGCATATACGACTTTTTGTCGGAAAAGAAAAAAAAAACAGTTATCTATATCTAGAGACCTGAAGAATTCTCGGATTCTTTTGGGACACGCTAGAATTCAAAACACGTGTGTTTATATAACTTTAGTTATTGGTCCACACGATGTTTGACTCCTCCTGGGGACCTGCGGCCCAATCGTCGCTTTACACTGTGAAAGCAGACAACCAATGAGCTGTTGATATCGACATATTTGTGCATAAGACTGTAGAGTCTAGCCCGCGGATCGTTGAACTCACGAATTTTTCAGGTCTCTATCTATGTCCCTATTTTTGTACTTTTGTCATATTAAGCGTATTCTTGGAGAAATAAATTCGTGGAAATGGCCAAATATCGCATATTTAAAGCTTGCCTATTCAGTTTCCTTAAGCGGCAAGAGGAAAGTACAAACATAAGGACATAGTTTAATCTCTGGTCTTTCATCGCGGGCAATAAAGTCCCACTGTTACAGATCTAATTTGGACGGCGGAGCATCACGACGGAAACACTGCACTCCTTGCGCGTAGAAGCGATGGGCTAGGGGTGCGTGTTAGCATTGCCCGTATCGCTCCTTGGCTTTTTGACCTTGGACGTGCGGGTCCATCCCACTCTTAAGAGCCACCCAAATCTCTTCAGTCACTCGCCCAAGTTTGGAGAGATTAATCATCCAAGGTGTTTCGCGAACAGTGGAACAGACAAGTTTTTTTTATCAAAGACAATAGCTGTCACAGAGTACTTGGAAATACGGATGTGTAACATTCTCTTATAATGCGAACTCTTAGTCGTACACGCCGGGGAAATCACGTCACTTGCCACCGACATGTCTGAGCACAGTACGCCAATCATCGCCTTGGGAAACTACTCGCCAGCCAACAGCCCGGACAACAGGGAACCTTCCACGGCACGCAGCGACCAGTTAGGTAGCAGGACCGTGGCAAGAACTTCCCGCGCCCCATCAGAGGAAGACTAAGCCTACATCAAAGAAACAGCCACTCCAGTTTGTGTACTTTTCTACTCTGCGGTACTGGTATGAGGCGCCGACACAGAGTAGACAAGTACACAGAAACGGAATGGGTTGGTCTGGCCTGTATAGTTGCTTGGTATACTTGAGCTATGGCCAGGTATAGGACCATTTTGCGAGTTCATTTCAGAACAAGGTAGATGTCAAACATGTGTACACTGAAGTTGAATTTGCAATTGGATCGTAGTTAATTAGACACACCCTGGACTACTCTGAGTCAATGGAAGGCTGGAAAGGAAACAAGCAGCGAATCCCATACTTTCAGGAGTGGAGTAACGCTGTCTAGTCACTGGGGCAGCAGCCAATGAACAAACATGCATAATGTGGAAATATTATAAAAGAAAAAAAAAGTAACTTATATGAACACTAGTATAAAACGTTTGTGATATTGGCCGTATTTAGGAAATAACTAAACACGTCATACATGGGGAGATTTTTCTAAGGTTTGATTCAAAAAGGCCTAACAAACCGTGAATGGACTATAGGCGCTGATTGGCGTACGGCGTCCAAACGTAATGCTGTGGCAAGTGACGCCATTTTGCCGGTTTATGCTGTTGGAGTTGGATGAATAAGTAGAGACCAGCAAAATTCGCGTTATGATTTCGGAACGCGTTAAACTTAAAGCGCGTGTACCTTTTCAATAGGTTTGCCATTAGACCGTACATTATTCGACACGCCCATGGCAACACTGCGCCAGTAAGTTAACACTTCCCAGTTGTGCGCCCCAATCACGTGCAGTTCAGTTCAGAAAGGGCGTGACTTCACGCCTAGGCTACCGCCAATGGATAAACGATGGCGGGTCGAGTATATACAACGCAGTGAAGCACAGCCCGATGCCAAATAACAGCGCGGGTTTCGTACGTCTCTAGGAATAAGAGACTGTCGCTTTCGTCTGCGCAGTCTCGTGTGCTCTGGCGGTAAGAGTGTACACTTACCGTGGACGTCTCGGAGTCGCACTTGTGCACTCCCCCGAACAGCAGGCTGAACGATTCGTTGCACTGGTCCAGGTTCAGGTGCTCCACGGAGAAGAAGACGCCCACTGCTCCCCTGCAAGCACCAACGTAACGCAACGAAAACTCACTCGTGCCAACACTGCCAACACGTAGGCCGTTCACGGCAAAGTGAGCACTTTTTGAAGCGGTTTCATCACACATAATAACCAATAAATACGTTTAATTGTGGCCTCGGACTTTTGGTTTTGGGTTTGGTGAATGTACACATTGTGTTTATTACTCACATGACAGGGTTTACATTAACAAGTGGGGAAAGGATATAAATTGGTTCAAAGAAAAAAGTAACTAGGGTTTCAAAAGTGCTCACTTTATCGTGAACTATTCATGTTAATGTCTATCACACTCAGGTTGTAAAAGCTCAACGCTATATGCTGTTAACGGTAAAATGAGAACTTTGAAAGCCCGGCTTAATATCTAGAGACCTGATAAATTCCCGAGTTCGATAACCTGCAGGTTAGACTCTACAGTCTCATGTACAAATATGCCAATATTGACTGCACATTGGTTGTCTGCCGTCACAGTGGAAGGTGGCGATTGGGCCAGCGTTCCCCAGGAGGTGTCAAACCCCGTTTGTGTACCAATGACTAACGTTATATAAACACACGCGTTTTGAATTCTAGCTTGCTTCGAAATTAATCCGCGAATTCGTTAGGTTTCTATTAATAACTACTTGCGTGCACGTTGTGTATTCTTCCGCCTTATGTAAAATTAACACTGGCACGGGCCTCGTCACTTTATTCATGCGCCGGTCATGCAAAACTGTGAAATTATTTAAGAAAAAGTAAATGTAAAACAAATCTGCTCATTTTTATACGTCGATGCATAAAGAAAAACAGTAAACCACAGAATTAGTTTAAGTTATGGCGTATGGTTACCTAACACTTTTTTATTCGACGTTAAGATATGGAACTATTTCCCACCCAACTTTACTGAGCGCATGTCACTCAGTGAGCCTGTTTAAATATATGAAAACATGAGGCAGTGACTTTTTTCTAAGGTTGATTTCAAAAGTGCTCACTTTATCGTGAACAGCCTTTAGTTGTTGGCCAGCAAGAATTTTCGCCCGCCAGGTGAGTGAGTAAGTAAGTAAAGATATCTGGGCTGCTCTTAACATCAAGGTCTTGAGAGCCGATGAGGGTGAAGCGAGGTGAGTATGGAGCAGCGCCGGAATGCAAGGACGGGGAAAAACGGGAGATCCCCGAGGGAAAACCCCGCCAAGCAGCGGCGTAGTTCAGCACGATTCCCACGTGCGATAATTAGAGACCTGAAAAATTCGCGAGTTCATTGACCTGCAGGCTGGACTCTGCAGACTTACGTGCAAATATGCCAATTTCAACTGCGCATTGGTTGTCTGCTGTCACAGTGGAAGGCGACTATTGGGCCAGCGTTCTCCAGGAGGTGTCAAACACCGTGTGGACCAATAACTAAAGTTATATATACACACGTGTATTGAATTCTAGCTTGTTCCGAAATGAATCAGCGAATTCTTCGGGTCTCTAGCGATAATCCGAGAGCGACCCCGCCGGGAATTGAACGCGGTTCGTCTTGATGGGAAGCGAGTTGTCTGACCACTACACTTCCGCGGCCCCATAGAGTTCGCGGTATTAGCGGCTGCTTTGCCTCTGTGGTTGCACGATGGTTACAAACAACCCTGATATAGGCTGTGCACGGTAAAGTTAGCACTTTCTAGGGACCTTTCAACAGGCGTTAATAGGGGGCAGTGATATTTCGCGAAAAGATTTCGAGACAATATCAATTTCAAAGCCCTTTGGAGTCATCCACCTTTTTTGATTGGCTGAAACATGTTCTGTTTCGTGTTAACTGTTAGCGCACGAATCACGAAGGTTCAGTGTCGGAGTTAAGGAATACTCAGTGGCTCAGTCAAATGCGGAAACAACACCAGAAGCCAATGGATGTATGACAACATCCGAGGTGTATATATATTATTGAAATTTACTGAGTTCTCCGATTTGTTCGGGAAAAATCACGGGCCCTAGGCATTAACTACTAATAAATAGATTACATTGCAGCTCCCGACGTAAAATTTGGGAGTGACGAAATGCATATACCGTGTTTATTAGTCTGATAGCGACCGTTATATTAAAAAGTGGCAGGAAGATAGTAATCTGATGAAAAGGACACATCAGCAGAGCCTCAAAAAAGTGCTCACTTTACCGTGAATAGCCTGTATGGAGGAGAGTACGAAGGAAGAGCTTGTAGCCTACAAACACAACGCTGAGTTCTTCCTACTAAATGGCCGGAAAAATATAAGCTCCTTCAATAAGTCCGGCACTGCGAAGATAAACTTAGTTTTCATAGTTCAAAACTACCTGTGAATAAAGCCACCTGCTTTTTTTTCTTCATGATAATAGTTATGTGTAGGCTATACTTGAACTTCGTACGTGAACGCCTACACATTTCCTTTGAATTTATGTGCCGGAAGACATTCTATACTCGACTGTAACACGTGTAAGCGTTCAAATCATCCAACCATGATATGAAACAGGTTCAGAACTAACTTGTTTTGCAGTACAACTCATTACTGGAATCTGTTTCGCGAAAAACGTACGTGGTTCTACCAATTAATAAAACGCATATTCCATAGCAGTCAAGCCTTCGAGTAAATCTTTTTCGGAAAAAACAGGTAACTCTACCTGTGAAATATCAATATATCTACGTACTGTTCTAAGTGAGTAAATGAAGAGATATAGGCTGCTCTTAACAGCGAGGTCTTGAGAACCAATGAGGGTGATTGAGGTGAGTATGGAGCAGAGCCGAAATTAAAAGGGGGGGACGGGAGATCCCCGAGAAAACCCTCCGACCAGCGACATCATCAGGCACGATTTCCACGTGTGCGAAAATCCGGAGCGACCCGGGCGGGAATCGAGCCCGGTTCGCCCTGGTGGGAGGCGAGCGAGCGTGCGAACCGCTCAGCCTCCGCGGCACCTAGTGTTATCAGCGAAAGCAGAAACAATAGTGACGTACTCTCGTCGACAGTGGCAAATGGTCTTCTGAGTATGAAGTTCGCTACGGACAGTGTTTTCTGTTAACCTTCACACGATGTGGCAGGCCCTATTCTTCTCGATTTCGCCCCCCACCCCAGTGATCTGTGCATTGGATTCCAGCAAACATTCACTGACTTCCCCCCTTTATAGTGACGTTGCTCAGACTGGCAGATATCTGGCGTGGAGTTTGCCTGTGTGACAACTTAACTGCACTGTTGCTAGCCAGTGTAGCGTCATTGTTCCAGATGGACGTGGCTGCGACCGTTTTATTCAGATTATACAACTTGGGTCCTGAAATTATACAGAATCTGGTATGGTTAAAGGGATATTTTTAAACATTAGAAACTGACTGCTAACGCCTCAGTATAACCAACATTGACCAAAATCGCATTCACTACAAAAAAAAATGTACGTGAGGTAGGTTACGAATCTGAGGCAGGTGGCGTTAATAGTAGACGCTGTAGGCTGTTCACGCTAAAGTGAGCACTTTTGAGGTCATAGTTATTTTTTCTTTCAACCATTTTTTATTCTTTAACTACGTTTTTTATATAAACATTCCCTTGCGACTAAGGCTAAAATAAAATACTTTTGTTGTATATTATTTCAAATGAGAGGGATTTCAAAAGCGCTCACTTTACCGTGAATAGCCTATACCTCATACTATAGGCTGTTCACGGTAAAGTGAGCACTTTTTAAGGCCCTTCTAGATTTTTCCTTTCATCCAATTTTCATCTTTCTGCTGCTTTTTGATATAAGCATTGCAATGTGACCAATAAACATAGTGTATACATTTCACCGCCATCAAAATTTAATGCCTGAGGCTGCAATAAGATATATTTATTAGTGGTTAGTGACTGTTGGGAGGCCTTAAAAAGTGCTCACTTTACCGTAAACAGCCTATAGAGCAGCTAGTGTAGTGGTGGGTTGGGACGCACCTGTGCTGGCCGCGCAAGGGGGCGGCCAGGCCGAAGAGCCAGGAGGCGGTGAGGCAGTCCCAGAAGGGCGGCGCCCACGCCTCGGCGCTCGCGTTCCACGCCGCCTCCACGCTGCGCCAGTATCCCTCGAGGAGGCGGGACGCGTTCCTGCTGCCGCCGGCGCGGGCGACGCGCGCCGGGCCCCCGGCGCGCCGGAAGGCGACGGCTCGGAGGCGGGCCAGCGCGACGGCGGCTGCGGCGAGGTGCGGGTGGCGGCGCACCAGCTCCTCGGCACGCCCCACCGCCGCGTCCTCCTCCTCCTCCTCGTCGGCGGCCGCCCCCACCGCCGCCAGGTCGGAGGCGGCGCGCCGGGCCAGCGCCGCCATCTCCGGGGTGAGCGCGTCGGCGGGCAGGTGCGGCAGCGCGGCGGGCTCGCAAGGGGCGGCGTCCGGGGGAGGAGGCTGGGCGCGGTCCGTCGCCGCCCCCGCCGCCGACAGCAGCGCCGCCAGCAGCAGCGGGCGCATCACGCCATCGCCCGCCGCCGCCGCCCGCACGAACCTGCAACATACGAGCGCACTATATGTAGAGAATCTGCCATTTCACTTTGCAGAATGTTGCAAAATTGCACGACAATACTTACGAGAAAAAACATTCCTCACATCTGGAGGATGGAAAAAAAAAAGTTATATGAACATAGGTCCGCAAACGCTTCGTTTCTTTACTACAGCCTGTAATAAATAGAATACTGTGTACGGCCCACGGGCTGGATCATGTTACTGTGGAATGCCATCACAGAATTAATTTGCACGATACACGACACCCCACACTACGACACTACACCTAGAGCAGTAGGAACCGCACAGGAATTAGTTACACATGTGTGAAAGCTTATCGTCGCCACTGAATGAAATGTTCATAATGCCCCCCATCAGCACGAACACATGCATCAGCCCAACGTTGCAAGGGCACCCGAATGCGTTGATGAATCGTTGGAAAATTCCTGATTGTTTCGCAACCCGCCACAATGCGATTACGGAGGGTGTCCACATCGTCCACTGGGGTTGCATATACAAACGCCTTTAAATGTTCTCGCCCGCGGGTCCTACACTGCACGCACGTTACGCATTACGGGCTGTAGTGAAGAAACGGAGCGTGTGCGGACCTGTGTTCATGTAACACTTTCTCATCCTCCAGATGTGAGGAATGTTTCCCCGAAGTATTGCAATGCAATTTTGCAACATTCCGTACAAGATGAAAAAAAATGTTCACGGTAAAGTGAGCATCTTTGAATAAATATTTACAAAATGTCGCTGCTTCTATCTGCGTATATTTCAACTGAATGGCATGCGCCCAGTAAAGTTGGCAATGATGGACAGAAAGTAGTTTCAATTCTTGACGTCGAATAAAACGTTTTACGTAACCATTTGTGAATAACTTAAATTATTTCTTAAGTTTTCAGTTTTTTTTTTAATGCATCGGAGTGTAAAAATGACCAGAGTTGTAACAAATTTACTTTTTTTTTTAATAATTGTACGGTTTCACACGACCAACGCATGAATAAAGAGATGCGGCCCATGGCAATGTTAATTTTCTAGAAGTAAAGCCACGAGTATTTTGCGAATTCATTCGGAGACGAGGTAGAGTCCAAACACTTGTTCATTTCTCCTACTGTTGTGATTGGACAACAGTTGTTTAGACACGCCCCGTTTAACTGTGAGCCAGTAATAAGCAGGAAGCAGAACTGTGAGTGAGTGTTTCAGAGCCATCTACGGAGGCCTCACTTGATCAGAGCAACCAATAAGCAAACGATAACGCCTCGAGTGTGTAGAGCGCTGTCCAGCCTAGCTTGCTGCCAACTCAATCCGCGAAATACTCGGGGCTCTATCTATAAGGCGAAAGGATACACAAGGTGCATACAAGTAGATCTTGAGCAGGGCTTTCAAGAGTGCTCATTTTACCGTGAACAGCCTATCATTCTCTTCTTTCCGTTGAGTAAACTGCACAGGGTAGCTATAAAAATACCATTTTTTACGAATTTCCCCTGTTTTCCCATTTCCATGTAATGGGATAAAGGTAAAGAAAGAGTGGCGCTTGTATATAACCGTTTTTCTTTTATCTTTCCTGGAAAATAATCCTGTGTTCCCAGATAATTCATTAACGGATATACGCGTATGGGGACAAACATAGATTTCATAGGCAATGTTTTACTAGAAGGTGCCCTTTATGGCTCGACTTCATCTTTCAAAGAAATCCTTTTTCGTGTGAAAATTTTGGATTCAGAGTATTTACTTACAATGTGCGATTATATGAAATTTTCGTTCTACTAGTGGTTTAATATGTCTGTGCTTAACCGTTTGAGAAGTATGCACGTATATACTCGGGACTAAGTTTTTATGGAAATGTATTTGCTCTTGAAGACAAAGCTCACACATTTGTAGTTTTACTATTTCGCTAGACTTTATCGGAATCTAAGTAACAAATGGCATCTAGTCAACATTTGGGTTTGTAAGAATAAAATTGTTCTTTCTAATAACTGTTCTATGACGATGGATTGTAAAACTTGTTTCTTCCATCGCGGCGCATTAACTGGTACACAGCCAACGTGTGACTTCATTGGTAGACGACCAGGCAATAGTAAACGTTGCAGAGTACAGTAGGCGTGTCCGATGTAGCCAGGACCAATAGGACAATGGTAAGTGGAATTACAGAGACCAACCAAAATGATATTGCTGTAGTGTAGAATATAGGCAGCTCACTTCAAACGTGTCCTCAATGCTGGTAAATTTGTGAAGTCCTCAAAGGGTTCATTTTCATTGTATGTTATATACTAGTTGAAAAAAGTCAGGAATATGTTAATATTATATTAATGAGTAAGGTCATTGATTTTTCACGAAAAACTCGGAGCACGTAGTTGACTTAAAAACTATATATGTATACATCTCGACTGTTGTCATACCTCCATTGGCTGCTGGTGTCGTTTCCGTATTTGACCATAGCCACTCAGGATTATGCAACTTCGACACTGAACCTTCGTGATTCGTGCGCTAACAGTTAACACGCACCAGAATATGTTTCACCCAATCGAAGAAACTTGACGACCCCACAGTACTTTGAACTGAATCTTGTCTCGAAATCTTTTCGCGAAATATCATTGCCCCTATCAATAAGTTTCTGCAGTTTCACAAGCAGAAAATAACAATAATTGAAAATTATATTCGAAAGTATTAAATAACTAGTATATTGAAAATTTTTTAAATAAAACATTGTCAGTCATACCTCTGAAACTGGAATTATGACAGGAAAAACAAGAATTTCTGCAAAATAGGTATAGGAACAGGTGTTTTTCACCAAATGATTTCAAGACCATGTCTTCTCTCGTAGACGCGAGGCCAATAACTAAACCTGAGGATTCGCGAATTAATTTTGGGACAAGCTAGAATGTAAGACACATGTGTTTATATAATTTTTGCCATTGGTCCACGCGGTGTTTTGACACCTCGTGGAGAACACTGGTCTAATCTTCGCCTCCCACTGTGACAGCAGACAACCAATGAGTAGTTGATATGGGCATATTTGTACGTTAAGAATGTAAGAGACTAATTCGCAGGTCATTGAAGTCGCGAATTATTCAGATCTCTACCAATAACTGGAGCACCGAGTATTTCGCGGATTGAGTTGGCGGCAAGCTAGGCTGGATAGCCCTCTATACACTCGAGATGATATCGTATGCTTATTAGTTGCTGTGATCAAGTGAGGCCTCTGTACAGGACTGTTAAACACTCACTCAAACTACTACTTCCTGCTTATTACTGGCTCACAATTAAACGGGGCGTGTCTAAGGAACTGCCGTCCAATCACAAAGTAGGAGAAAAGAACAAATGTTTGGAGTCTACCTCGTCTCCGAATGAATTCGCGCAATACTCGTGGCTCTACCAATAACCAAAGGATGTTGTGGTTGTGTACATAGGATATTGAAGTCTAGCATGACCACGAATATTTTCGCGAAAAAATAATAAGTGAAGTCGCGCCTTAACACATTTACTGGCACTCAGGACAAATTATAAGTGAGTTGCCTATGTTCACTACTGCAAGAACACCGGTTATGTTGGTTGTGTTAGAACTCGCTATCGTCCTATTGGTCCATACCGCACTACCCTGTACTTTATAGCGATCATTATTGGCCGGCCATGAACCCGTGGAGACCCGAGCTGATAGTGACCCAATCAAATGTCCTTTATTGTATAAAAGGATTTGCAATCAACCATGCCCCTTTGATTAGCTATGAAAAAATAAAATCTATCGTTAGCAATATCATTGTTACTGTTCCGTCGTGTTCTTGTGAGGTTATGTTAATTAAACATTAGCCGAACAAAGACTGCGCATCCATGCGAGTTTTGTTCCGAACAACAAAGAAATTTTCAAAATAGCTTTGCTCGAGATAAACTCGAGCATATTTTACAAATTGTTAGCCCTTTTCAGAAGTATGCACGTATATACTCGGGGCTACGTCTATGTAGAAATGTCTTTGCTCTTGAAGACAAAACTAACACTTTTGTAGTTTTACTGATTCGGTAGACTTTATTTGTATATAAGTAAAAAATGAAAATTAGTCAACGTTTAATTTCATAATAATAAAACTGTTCTTTTTATGAGTTCTCAAACGAACACGATTGACTGTAAAACCTGTTTCATCTTTCGCAACACATTTATTGGTACACATTCAACACGTGACTCCATTGGTCAACAACCAGCCAACAATAAATGTTGCGGAGTGCAGTAAGCCTGTCCGGTGTAGCCAGGGCCATCAGGACGAAGGTGAGTGTAAATACACAGATCAGTAGAACTGATATTGCTGTAGTTGAAAATATAGGCATCTCACTTCTACCTTGTCTTCGGTGTCAGTAAATGTGTGCCGTCGTAAAGGGTTAAGAAGAGAAGTATGTACAGCGAGTGCTGATATTCGATCGAAGGTCGAGGATCAGTATTCTAGTTTCGCAAGTGAAGCCGGGTGCGCGGATCTTACCGAGGAATTCGGGGCTCGGCGCAAGCAATTATGACTGCCGCCGACGTACGGCGGCTTGGAGGGTTCTCATCGCCGACGATTAAATACCTGCGGGGAATCCTCCTGCCAAGGTCTACGCCATGCCCCCCCCCCCCCCACAAGAGGCGGGACTTGGCCGGGACATATCTTCGCGCCCAGGCTGATGAACCCGAGCAGCCGACCCATCGCTAGAGACCCGAGAATTTCGCGAGTTCAGTGACCTGTAGGCTATAATTCACAGTCTTAAATGCTTTCATACAGATATCAACTGTTTATTGGTTCACGCTTTGAGGTCGGCACACTTTTACCAGCTTTAAAGTCAAGCTAGAAGTTAGTCACCTACATATATCCATACCGCTGCAGGGACACAGTGTTCTATTGGTCCCTATTGTCACTTAACGCCATTCTACTGGTCAAAACGACACCCAATCTTTCCATATCGGCCGGCTGCCAACCAATGGAGCCCCGAGTTTACTGTTTTCCAACAAAATGTTCTTTCGTATGTAACAGGATGTTAGGGATAGGAAAATTTGGCGAGTTCAATGACATGTAGGTTAGACTCTACAGTCCCGTGTACACTCAAGCCTCAAATGTTTGTTCATTCGCTGCTGCCCCAGAGAGTAGCCAGTGTTACCTCATACCTAGCAGTATGACACTCGCTAATTGTTTCCCTACACGCCTGCTATTGTTTCAGAGTTGTCCAGGGTGTGTCTAATGTACTGCGATCCAATTACAAAGCTGACTTTAGTGTACGCATGTTGGACGTCTGAAATGAACTCGCGAAATTTTCCTATCCCTACAGGATGTACATCCCTTCATGTTGATTTCCTTAACTATACAAAAATTCGTTGTTATTTTACGAAGATCGCGGTTGATGTTGTATTTGTTCATATTTAAAAATTCCTTATGATGTAGGGAATTGTTATTAAGTGTATCCGGAACAGTTTTTTTTTTATGGAATGAAATATTCAAACAAGTTTTGCCCGAACTACACTCGAATAAAGTCCTCGGCGTGTTAATTGTTGTGGTAGTAAGTAAAAGACGGTAGTTGGGCGCACAATTTCTTGAATGTTTGTTATTGACTTATTTGTCTCCAGGTGGTGTAAAAAACACGTCGACCAATTACAAACTTAACATGAACGTACCCATGTGTGTGAGTTCCAACATGTCTAGAAATGAACCTGTGAAATTCTGGGGGGGGGGGGGGGGTCTACCCGTCGCTAGAGACCTGCAAAATTCGCGATATTATTTGAGGACATTTTAAACTTAAAACACTTTTCCTTTGCAATACGTTTTTCATTGGACCAGTCTTTATTTACAAACGCCCCTATGGTAAATCTGCGCCAATAAAGGAACGCTCCACAACCGTGTGCCACAATCGCTTGAGTCCTCATGTCCTCAAATAATAACGTGAATTTTGAAGGTCTCTAGTCATGTATCACAAGCGTTTGATACTTCTGTTAACGTAAAAGGATATTATTTTTGGATAACTTGAACTTTTACTTATATTTTATTGATTAATTATAACGTTTCAAATATAACTAATGTGAATTAAACCAGCGAGAAAATAGGCGTGTTGTAAATGCCTAGTAAGAATGGTGCGTGGTCCTTTTGCTGTAATTTAATACACTTCGTTTTAACCCTTTGAAGAGTATGCACGGATATACTCGGGGCTACGTTTATATGGAAATTTATTTGCTCTTGAAGACAAATCTCACAGTTTTATGGTTTTACTATTTTGCTAGACTTTATCGGAGTCTAAAAATTAAATTAATAATAATAATACAAGTAAACATTTCAATTTGTAAGAACAAAACTGCACTTTTTTTTAATTTTTCAAACGAATACGATGGATTGTAAACCTTGTTACTCCAATTGCGATACATTAATTGGTACACAGCCAACGCGCGACTTCTTTGGTCAACGGCCAGCCAATAATAAACGTTGCGTAGTACAGTAGGCGTGTCCGGTGTAGCCAGGACCAATAGGACAATGGTAAATGGAAATACAGATACCAACCAAAATTATTTTTCTGTAGTGTAGAATATATGTAGCTCCCTTCAAACTTGTAATCAAAGGGTTAACGAAGTTGAGTGTTGTGATCCAGGTTCATTATATATTATTTTCCCTTTCTGTTTGATATTCTTATTGGAATTTTTAAATATCACTTGCTTGTAAAGGGGGATGGGGTTGATCCTTGACAACCCCTTCCTTATTATACGGCCCTGGTGAGATTAGCGATAGACTTGGACGGGACGTTGGCAGGCAGATTAAATGTCAGGAGCGTCTGCTGCCGCTCTCTCAGAAGTCGGCACAAAGGAGTTAGCGTAGGCTGGAGGTTATCTGTATCAGGTCGACGGTCAGAACCCAAGGAGGGAAATGCTTGGCAAGGTAGACCCAACGGGAAGACTGCGGCTGTCAGTGGACGGTGAAGCCTTTTATCTGTGTAGTTATGCCGGAGGAATCAGCAGTCCTAATTAATTCTCGAGCGAAGTGACGTAGTTCAGCGGCAAGCCAATGAGCTCGTGACTATACCTGTTTGTTTCCTAGTTTGCAGGAGTTTTGCGTCTGGCGTGTGCGAGTGAGTGAAGAGATTTGGGCGACTCTTAACATCGAGGTCTTGAGAGCCGAAGCCGGTGAAGTTTGTCGTTGGACCATGCCTTATCTAACACGCCCTTGGAAACTCTGCGCAAAAAAAAAAAAAACAAATCACGTGCAGGTCAGTCAGAACAGACGTGGGTTCACATCTACGCAGCATCCAATGAAGAAACGACGCCAGCTCCAGTATATAAAATACTGTCAAGTCCAGTCTTATGCCAAATAATAACGCGAATTTTGCAGGTCTCTAGCTATGACTAGAAACCTGCGAAATTCGCGTTATTTTTTTTTTTTTTTTTACTCAAGCTAAAATTTACAGTACTGCATATACTCGAGCCGGTGTCTTTAATCCATTGGCTGCTGCTTCGACGTTAAGTTACTCCCTTTCTGAGTGAACTGTACGTGATTGGGGCAAACGGTTGTGGAGCGTTCATTTATTGGCGCAGAGTTTGCAGGGGCGTGTCAAATAGAGACTGTCTCAGTGACAAACGTATTGCAAAGGAAAAGTGTTTTAAGTTTAATATGTCCTCAAATAATAACGCGAGTTGTGTCGTATAAGCTGTAGCCAATCATAAAATTTCTGTGTGCCAGCAGCGGCCAATAAAATTAACCAGGAAAAGGTTTGTGCCTATTGCTGATCGTTTATAATCTTGCCCTACTCCTTTTATTTGCTAAGACCATTATGTTACTTATCATTAGGCACATGAAAAATTCGTGAGTTCAATGACTTGTAGGAAAGACTTGACTGTGTTATATAAACTCGTGCAGATACCAAGTGTTCATTGGTCGCTCGTCGTGGCAGTACAAGGCGGTAATTGGCCCTACAGTTTATTGCCCGTATGTTATTGGCTCATTCATCTCCAAGAGGTATCGAACGACGTGTAGACCAATTGCGAAAGTAACATCAACGCACAAGTTTGCGAATTCCAACTTGTCTCGAAATTAATCCACGAATTGTTCAGGTCTCTACTTGCCGTGCAACATGTCGTGCGTGCATGAGAATACTCAAGAAAGTAGTTAGAGCACAAAATGAACAGCACATCTGGAAACGAGCGAAGCTGGTGAGTTGACTCTGTCGAAAGAAATGGTATCGCCGCGAATGTTTTCATCGTAAAACATATCATAACTATGTTTAGGGACACCCGAATTTCGCGAAAAGATTTCCGCACATGCCATATTCCAATACCCTACGGCCATACCAGCTGTCTTATTTCGCTTATTGGCGGCGTGTGTTCCTGAGAACACATTTTCTTACTTGACTGGCCAATCAAAATTAGGCCACTCCACCCCTGTACGTCTGTGATCCGCGGGCAGGCGCGTGACACCTAGATCATCCAATCGCTGGTGTCTATCTCAGCTAAAGTGTTATGAAGTGCAACTGGTCGTAAGATCTTTTCGCGATACTCGGGTGCCGCTAACTATGTTTCAACCCTCGGCGGATCCCAAGCTCACCGAGTAATAATTTTTTTTTCTCGAACGGAGCAGCGTCTACATCGGCGGGAACGGAAGAGTAGGAAAATAATGCAAGCGAAGTGCAGAACCGTACTTTTTTTTTTTTTGCTCTCCTCACACCGGCAGGTCTGGTATTTGCCCCGCAGTAAGTGGTGATCTAAAGCGCCGAGGCCTGACACAGCAAGGAGAACACTGGGGAGATAAAAACTTTTGGGTATTTGGTTCTGTGGCCAGGGGAATTTTCCAGCAACATCACGTCTTGGGCCGCCTTCCGTTACTCGCGGATTTCACTGGTCAGTCATTTGAATAACGTTAGCTATTGTTCCGATATTGCTGAGGGCACTAA
The DNA here is from genome assembly GCA_029891345.1 of Dryococelus australis. NCBI lineage: Eukaryota > Metazoa > Arthropoda > Insecta > Phasmatodea > Phasmatidae > Dryococelus > Dryococelus australis. The sequence continues at coordinate 31,790,468 of CM057008.1, forward strand.
CGACCACTGAATGGTCGCATCTGAGAGGTACCCTGTGCGAGGCTACAACCTTGAATGAGATCGCGGGATTTTACTTGCGTTAAAAAACGTCAGCGGGATGTTCAAGTGAGTGAGTGAAGGGGGCGGGGGGGAACGGGAGATCCCCGAGAAAACCCGCCGATCCAACGGCATCATCCGGTACGATTCCCACTTGCGAAAATCTGGTTACCCGGCCGGGGATTGAACCCGGTTCGCCTTTTTTTTTTTTTTGGGAGGCGAGCGTGCTAATCGCTCAGCCACCGTGGTTCCCGTAAGTTAAAGTTATGTTCGAGGAAATTGTACTCACGGAAGGTACAGGTTCTGAGGCAAACACTTATAATATAGTGATGTGCTGTCAGAATATGCCCAAAAATCAGTAGAAGGTGAGTAAACATTTTTACTGTTTTTGTCCAAATGATGTATGAGAATTAGTGAGGTTAGTGTGTCCGCCGTGCTTGTTTATATTTTCCTGCAAGCGGGAATACTACTGCCAGACGCTCCGAAACAATCAATTTTCTAACGAAGAGAAATGATATTCTGGCGAACACTGATAAAGGTTGTTCACGATAAAGTGAGCACTTTTGAAATCAACCTTAGAAAAACATCACTGCCCCTGCCTGCATATGTTTCAACGGGCGCACTGAGTGACATGTGTCGAGTTAAGTTGGTAACGATGGATGGGAAGTGGTGCAATATCTTAACGTAGAATAAAATGTGTTACGTAACCATTTGTGATAACTTATATTATTTCTTTCGTATTATGTTTTTTTTAATTCTTCGAAATGAAAAATGAGCAAATTTGAAAAATATTTACTTTTCCAATAATTTCACAGATTCGCTTGATTGCTTTTTTATATATACTGTAAATCTTCTCCAATTAATTAGCCTGGAGGCTTATAGGCCTATATTATGTTTATATATACTGTTGTTAGAGGAACATTGAATGCTGGAATTTTCCTTGAAATGCAAACAATTATTATGCCTTTTGGCGAAACAATTTTCTATTTTAATATCTGTTCAATATAAGCACTTTGGTGTATATTAATAGCTGTGGACTAAATTAAATATGGCTAGATGTATCAATTGCAACACTTGTGATAAAAAAAAAAAAGGTAACGGAAAAGAATCAAATAAATACTCTAGAAACTACTCATGAATTTTACTGGTTATGAGATCTCTCCAATTTTTAAACATCGTGTTTATTTAAGGTTTCAAATTTGCTCTGCTTCTACGAGGGGTTCGTTTTCTTTGGGTTTTTTTTTTTTTTTTTATCTGCAGACTTTTTGTCCACCTTGCCACGTCCTTGGGGGCAAGGGAGTTGCAACCTTACCATTCGAGCTACCTAGATAACGTTATTTACGAAGGGAAAAATATGTGTATTATTTTTATAGAAAATATGTAACAGGAGGTCCTACAAATAAGTAATAAATTAATACAACGTATTCTTCGGTTAAAATATGTAAAAAGGTAAAAAGGTAAAAATGTACTTCCAGTTATATATATATATATATATATATATATATATATCTCTTTTGCGGTTGTTTAACTGCCATCAAAAATTATTATAAAAAGTTTGTTGGAACTTAACATTAGTTTTACGTACACATTCCACACCAAAGTTTTGTGACATTTTGTCATATTGCGTGTAGTATTACAAAAATGTCTTTGGTTACTAGTTTTCAAAGAAGAATATCTCGTCCAGATACAAAAACACATTTTTATAGTGTGTGTAGCTAAGAACCAGTGGCGTGTGGTGTATTGTTTGCAAGGTAAGCTGGCGCTTCCTCAGTGCTGTACACACTCGGCGTACGCAGCAGAAACCAGTGACCCTGGAGTGGAGCCGTAAGTATCTGAATGTATTGCGGCCACTCACGAGAGAGTGGCGAGGCACCCATTACACATGTGCTTTGATGTCAACCGCACTACTAGTGGCCGATGTGTAAACCAGTAAGCGGTTTGAAAGGACCTGAAAATTCACGTTATTTTTTTTTTCGCTGCAGGCTAAAGTCCAACATATTGTATGTTCGTATGACTTCAGCCGTTGGACGACAACCATTATAGAATGTTCCAAGGTCGCGTTTAGCCAATAGCAAAGTCTCGACGGTAGAGCGACCAATCTTCAGTGAAGCGATCACACGGTAATATTTCGCTTTACAGTTGCCAGTGGCCAATGAAAATCATGAATTGTTAGGGACCTGCAAAATTAGCGTTATTTTCTGACAGCACGCTAAAATCGACAGTCCTATACATATTAGAGTCAGTGCAATTTATTTATTGGCTCCTTCAGGAATGAGGAAACGTTTACCTGTTGGCTTTGTACGCTGTTGGGTCAGCCTCTCGTTAAAGGTTTCCTATTGGTTCAAAGGCGTACAATAATCCATTGACAAACGCAGTAAAAAAAGTACAAATGTGTAGAATCTACTCTCGTATTGAAATAGTAACGCGAATTTTGCACGTCACTATGAATTGCGTTCAGTCAGATACATAGCTGTGAATTTTAACATGTCCTCAAATAATAACGCGAATTTAGCATGTCTCTAGCGATTAGGTATAGCTAGAGACCTGAAGAATTCGCGGATTCATTTCGGGACAAGCTATAATTCAAAACACGTGTGTTTATATAACTTCATCTATTGGTCCACACAGTGTTTGACACTTCCTGGGAAAATCTGGTCCAATCGTCGCCTTCCACTGTGACAGCAGACAACCAATGTGCAGTTGACATCGGAATACGTGCAAGACTAGTCTGGCCTGCAGGTCATTGAACTCGCGAATTTCCCAGGTCTCTAGGTACAGCACAGGGACAAATCACAGCCAACCTTGCAACAGCTCACCACACGCCGCTGCCAAGAGCACTCCCTACGAGGACTCCAGTGTCTTGGCTCGCCTTGGTCGAGGAAGTAGAGTACTGCAACGAACTAACTCGGGACACTTTCATGCCCGCATTCTGCGAGCGCCCTGCGTTCACTTAACGCGCGACGGCCGAATCTGAGGGGCGCGACGAACCGGCAAGCGCTGGGTAGCCCGAAGCCGAGGGGGCTTAACTCGTGCTGCATTCCCCGCATGGCTCGCCCAAAAAAAAACCATCCCTCTGTGCGTTATTACGACAAAAACCCGATTATGACGACATGCCGCTGAGCAATGATCACGCATTCTTTTATGGAGCTGACGATGTTGATTGTACCTGAATGTGTTTTAAATATGTTGGACGATTGCAAAGCGGAAAAGAGCGCAGCGATGGTTTTGTATGTGTCTGTGTGTGTATGAGTGCCGTTACGGAGTGCAATTTTGAGTTTTGATACAAGCTCTTTGCATCAGGGGGCGAGGTGTATGGGGATGTTACTGGTTACCGTATATCCCCCGAAACTTAGTCCGGCACAACCCTGATGCACTGAGCCGAGAAGGTAGTTATGGGGGATACCATCATGCTTAACTTCAAACGAGTCAGGATTTGCGCAGTCGCGAATAGAAGTTAGTTGTGCGAGTCAGTAGTTTAGTTGTAGTGTTCTTTTTCAATTTTCGGAGAGCACGGCGGTTTCAAAATTGCAAAGTTCCCGGTGGTTACCTGAGATCAAAGAACCGATTTATCTTTTTGTTTGTAGGGGCTAAAGTAGCTTGGCTAGAAAAAGTAGCGCTCCAGGTATGACCTTTTAATAGGTATCGGCCACCTGGAATGAGGGGGGGGGGGGGGGGGGAGTTTGGAGAGGCCAGCGCCGGTTCCACCCGGAACTTTGTGTGTTATTTGCAGGAGGGAGATAAAGGGTCTCGATGACATCCGCTGGGCTAATGACGGGATAATATCTCTCCCTCCTGCGGTGATTCCCAAGCACACTTACTCCCTAACACTTTGAGGTTGGCACACTTTCAGCAGCTCTAAAGATAAGCTAGACGTTAGTCACCTATATCCATACCGCTGCAGGGACACCGTGTTCTATTGGTCCCCATTGTCACTTCACACCATTCTACTGGTCAAAACGACACCTGTCTTTCCGTATTGGCAGGCTGCCAACCAATGGAGTGCCGAGTTTACTGTTTTTCAACCAAATGTCCTTTCGTATGAAACAGGATTTACATCCCATCTTGTTGATTTCCATAACTATAAAAACATTTCTCGTTCATTTACGGAGTTCGTTTTTGATGTTGTACTAGGGCCGATTTAAAATCCTTATGAAGCAGGGAATTAATGTAAGTATAACCGGATCGGTTTGGTTTTTTTTTAATGTGGAATGGAATATTTAAACAAGTTTTTCCCTCAAAGTGTTAATGTAGATATTAATTTTTCCTTTCAGATATTGCAAATAAAGAAATTTTTGGTGTGAGAATTACTTACAAATTTCTTACAAAAATTAAACGTTTCGGAACCTGTGGAAAGGGTCAGTGGCGCCATTTCACAAGGAAATTTTGTATTGGTTCTATTAGTTAACTCGTTATTTCACTTGATACACGTTGTTTGACGGCCATTTTTACACGCAGTTTAACTGAGCTATCAGGCAAAAAAAAAAAAAAAAAAACATGAGAAACAGTGAAAAAATGCGTGAGAAATCAGTGGAACATGTCACTGAATCAATAAGTGAAGTAAATATGGCATTTTTTTCACTTATTCATCAGTTAAATTCACTGAAGTGACTGTTGAATCAGTCAGGTACTGTTGACTGATTGTAACAGTGAAATTCTCAGAGATTCAGATTTTGATTGTGGGGCCCGCGGTCATGTAGTAGACAAAATACTCTCCTCCCACCAAAGCAAATCGAGTTCGACTCCCGGTGGGGTCACCCTGTTTATCTGTTTATCGCACGCCTTGCGGGTAACATGGCGGTATGGTTACCGTTGCCCAGCGAGTTTTCTCGGTGCTCTCCCGTTCCCCTCCGCTTTCATTTTCCATCGTCGCTCTATCTACACTTATTTTAACCCTCGCCACTTACCGAAACGCCTTAATGAGTAACTGGAGAGATTTGGGCGGCTCTTAACACTTTGTAGACGACGCTGGAGCGTAGCTCGAGGAAAACTAATATGAAAATTACTTTGTTGTTCAGAACAAAACTCGCATGAATGTGCAGTCTTTGTCCTGATAGCGCTTAACATGGCCTCGCAAGAACACCACAGCGCAGTAACAATGATATTACTAACGATAGAATTGCTTTTTATATCCACTAAAAAGGACATGATTGATAGCAAATCCTTTTATACTATAAAGGACATTTGATTGGGTCAATATCAGCTCGGCTCTTCATTGGCGTACGAGCGGCCAATAATGAACGCTGTAAAGTACAAGGTAGTGTCCGGTGTGAGTTCTAACACAGACACCAACAGAACCGGTGTTCTTGCAGTAGTGGATATAGGTGACTCACTTCTAATTCGTCTTAAGTGCCAGTAAATGTGCGCAGACCTCGATATGTTAACAGCAAGGTGATTGAACTGATTATGGAGCGGCGTCGGAATGAAAGGAGGAGGGGAACGGGACATCCCCGAGAAGACTCGCCGACGAGCGGCATCGTCCGGTACGATTCCCACTGGCGAAAATCCGGTAGTGTCCCGGCCGGGGATTGAACACGGTACGTCTTGGTGGGAGCCGAGCGTGCTAACCGCTCAGCCACCGCGGCCCCCCGAAACGCCTTAATACTCAACCTACTTACGCCTGAGCTTCGCGGCCCCGTGTAAAACCTTAACATGTTCAGCACTCGGCAAATTCACGTGTCGAAACTATAGCTTGCGATAAGCTCGATGCGAAACATCTAAAACTCATTCACGGTTTCTTCCGACTTTTCTGAAGCGCTGCTTAATGTTCTACTTCCAGGATATTCCTCCGCCTCATGCAAATAAAGCTCAACCGAGTCTAGAAAATTACAATAAATGCACGACCCACAACATTCGTGTGCACTCAGTGTAATAATATTTCGCATAAGAACTATTTCCTTACTAGGCATTACCAACACAAACATTTTCTCTCATTTGTATTCATATTCACTGTAAGCTAAATATTAGAATTTGTAGCTAGAACATAAGTACAGACCCGGGAATTTCACGAGCTCAGTGACCTTTAGGCTAGACTTCACAGTCTTATATACTCTCATACAGATATCAACTGTTTATTGGTTGATTGTTATGATAGTAAAAGGCGGTGGTTGGGCTAACAATTTATTGCCTTTTTGTTATTGGCTCATTTATCTCCAGGAGGTGTCAAACAACACGTCGACCAATTTCAAATGTAACGTGAACGTACATGTGTGCGAATTCTCGGGATTCTAAATATAAGGTAAAAGTTCAATTTACCCCCCGAAAAAGTACTTTTATTTTAACACGAGTTTAACATGCTTGTGATAACATGAACAAACTAAAACATAATGCATGGAGTGATTTATCAAAGGTTTGATATAACGCATCAAGGTCTGCGCACATTTACTGGCAAGACTTATCAGTGGGGTTAGGAAAATTCGCGAGTTCAATGACCTATAGGCTAGACTCCGCAGTCATGTGTATACTCAGACGTTTGTACATTGGCTGCTGCCCAGAGAGTAGCCAGTATGTCACTCGCTACTTGTTTCATTGCAAGTCTGCTATTGGCTCAGAGTCGTCCAGAGCGTGTCTGATAAACTGCGATCCAATTGCAAAGTCAACTTCAGTGTACACGTGTTTGACGTCTATCTTGTCCTGAAATGAACTAGCGACATTTTCCTATCCCTAATTATTAGTAGTGAGTTATCTATATACACTACTGCAAGAACACCGGTTCTGTTGGTGTCTGTGTTTGAACTCGCCATCATCATATTGGTCCATACCACACCAGACACTATCCAGTTCTTTATAGCATTCATTATTGGCCGATCATCAACCAATGTACAGCCGAGCTGATATTGACCCAAACAAATGTCCTGTATTGTATAAAAAATTTACAATAAATCATGTATCTTAGAGTGGCTATAAAAAAAAACTATATTGTTAGCAATATCATTGTTACCGTGCTGTCGTGTTCTTGTGAGGTCGCGTGTGAAACACTAGCCGAACAAAGAGTTTTGTTATGAACAACAAAGAAATTTCCAAATTATGTTTGCTCGAGCTAAACTCGAGCATTGTCTACGAAGAGTTTAAAAAAAAAAAAGTGAAGATATCGCAAACGTACTATAGGCTGTTCACGGTAAAATGAGCACTTCTGATAGCCCTGCTTAATATCTACTTGTATGCACGTTGTATATTCTTCTGCATTATTTAAAATTAACATTGCTATGGGCCGCATCACTTTATTCATGAGCCAATGTAAAATGAAACCGTGAAATTATTAAGAAAGTAAATACTTTACCAATGTGATCAGTTTTACACTTTGATGCATTAAAAAAAGCTGAAAGCGAAAGAAATAATTTTGATTTATCAGAAATAGTTACCTAACACCTTTTATTCGAAGTTAAGTTATGGAACTACTTTCTATCCATCGTTACCAACTTTACTGGGCGAATGTCATTCAGTGCGCCTGTTAAAATACACATCCATTCAAGGGCAGTGGCGTTTTTTCGAAGGTTCATTTCTGAAGTGCTCACTTTATCGTGAACAGCCGCGACAAAGAATTCGGCATGGCATTTCGGCCCTGTGTACACTCTATGTTGCCGTTGTGTCTAGCGAAGGGAGAGTACGCGGGAAGGGTGGTTTCGATGGGAGGAAGGGGGTTGGTGGTGGAGAAGGAAGGGTAAATGCGTGGTCGCCACCAAGTGCACTTTGATGGGAGCGAGGTTGTAAACATCCCCGGGGGCAAGTGGGGAAGGCGCGACAATGAGCGAACCCTTTACCCGAGGGCGCGAGTCGCCTCTGCGGCAATATGCAGACACGTCCCGCTGGCTAATCACAGTCTTATCAAGCTTCGCGTGTGGACCTGCGGAGGAAACATCGGCCCCGTGCTTCTTGCTAAAGGTCCTTGCACAATTGAAAGCTTTAACACTTCGAGGTCGGCACACTTACGCCAGCTTTAAAGACAAGCTAGACGTTACTCACCTATATCCATACCGCTGCGGGGACACAGTTTCCTATTGGCCCCTATTGTCACTTAACACCATTCTACTGTCCAAAACGACACCAGTCTTTCCGTATTGGCCGGCTGCCAACCAATGGAGTGCCCGAGTTTACCGTTTTCCAACCAAATGTTCTTTCATATATAACAGGATGTGCATCCCATCGTGTTGATTTCCGTAAGTATACAAAAATGTGTCGTTCATTTACGGAGTTCGTTGTTGACGTTGTATTAGTGCCGATTTAAAATCCTTGGGAAGTAGGGAATTAATGTAAGTATAACCGGATCGGTTTGATTTTTTTTTAATGTGGAATGAATTATTCAAACAAGTTTTGTCCGAACTACACTCGAGTATAGTACTCAAAGTGTTAACATTTGACTTTACCATTTGACTTTATGTTTGCTTTCCGACGTGTTGTTTCTTATGAAGCTTGACATAATGGAACTGTCAAAGGTAAAGTTAAGCACTCTTGGCCTTACGATGTCGAAAAGTTGAAAATTAATGTCAAAGTCAAGCAGCCATTTTGCCGAGATACTAACAAACGTTATGTGGAAAGTGCTGTATTTTATTGTAGGGCGATAATAATGTCGGTATTTTAAACAAATATTCTCTTCAGTTTAATAAATGGCAAGCAAATAAAGAGCAAAAAGGAAATATATGAATTGACATATTTTAATAAAGTAAACATATTAGTTTTTTTGTTTTGAAATAAAATTTCAATATAAATTTTAAGCTTATTAAAAAAAAAAGTACGTAAAATGCATTCCTGGATAATATAATCATTATTTACATAGCAAGATACACATGTTTACGAAGCTGGCAGAGCCGATGTTCAATTGTCTAAACTCTGACTTTACAATATTGTATTGTGTGTTGATGGTTTCGTCAGAGTAAAGGAAATGTAAAGTCAAATGCTAAAGTTTTCTATTGTGTACGAAGCTTAACGCGCGCCACTTCTAGAGTTAGGATTTTTCTTTCCTGGAAATATGGCCCATACCATCGTAAAAGTAAAGAAAATTTAATATGGGTTGTTCACGCTGTAAAAAAAATTGATGTAAAATTCCCTTACACGTAAAGGAAGCTAATTACCTTTGCATGTAAGGTAAAATTTCCTCTTTATTGTAGAGTAAATTTACATAACAAGTAAAGTACTAATCCCTAATTGTACGGGAAAGTACCTGACGAAGTGGGGGGAAAATCCCATACAATTAAGAGAAAATTAATTATAATGTATAATAAAATTATAATTAAAATTATCCCGGAGTATTAAATACTGTTAATTATTATATTATCTATATCCTCTGACGAATATTAACCGAAACCTCAACAGTAAAAGCCTTGACATTTGCTGGTGGATGGGCGTGAACCATGGTCCTCTATCACGATAGGCCGATGCACTATCCAATTTTTTTTTTAAACAAATTTATTGTCACAAACAATATACAGAGGTGTTTGCCCTTAACCTATTATACAGTACACATTCAAACACACCATATAAACAATAACAAAATACTCAGTAAAATACCTACACAATTCTTACACAGGGGAACAAAACGGTATGAACATTTGGTGAACTGGTTTTACTGACAAAGTCGAAGAACCAAACTTCAGTGTTTTCTGACATTAATGGAATATTATTGTTTTGGTATCCTCTGGTGTTGAAAACTGCCCCAGTTTTGCAGACAGCTCACAATCCATTACACGGCACAACCGAGGACCTTGAGCATGTGAGGCGCACGTGTTAACCACTTTTTCTTGTATTAAATGTCTCTATTGTATGCTAACCACTTTATATATGTATATGTACAAATACACATACACAAATATAGATATATACACAAAAATTATTTAACGTGAGGGGCAGCGCACGGCGTACACCCAACCTCGGTAATATACAAGCACTTCCTGTAGGCGTAAACGTCAGAATCGAAATAAAAAATTGCCGTACCACTGACGCAATGTGCCACGCCGCGCCATGTTCCACCTATCTTGACGAAGAAGCTGGACAAAGTCTTGAACTGTCACCGGTGTCGAACGGCCCACCAAAAAACCGATCGCATGAAGTACAAACCAGGCCGCAGCTCTTCGTCGAACTGAGGGGAAGGTGAAGAAATCGCAATGAAGCATGTGCGTGTCTCTGACATCTCCACGTTCATCGCGAATTATTTTTCGTACTCGTACGCGACACCACTGCCAGATGGGAGCTGCATAAACACAGGAAATTACCCTATGAAGGGCCGTGTCGGTGTTGCCACACAGCGGGCATGCAGGGTCAGCGGTCAGGTGAATGCTGTATTTACGCTACTGAATTGCCACGACAGAAGCCGAATGCTGCAGCTCACACCACGACGACAGCGTGACAGTATCAGTGAATATGAGCGTGTTAGAGGATTGGTTCTTCCGCCCCCCCCTCCCTCCCCGTGACAGTTGAGAATGCTGAAAGAAGAACGCGTCGTAAAGTAATTTTCCCATCCATGTATGAGATTTTCCACTACCGTGTGCCTGAATTTTATTCCAGTGTGCGGTAATTTTTCCTTACCTGTAAGGAAAACTATGTTTCACCCCACAAGTTCGCGAATATTGCCTTACACTTGTCAGGTACTTTTCCCATTATTTTTTACAGTGCACGATTAATTTAGCACTTTTAAAATCAACCTTTGGAAAATGCCACCGCCTCTACGTGAATATATTTAAACATACACGCAAATATCAGCGTGCGTGGGCACCGTAAAGATGGTAATGGACGAAGTGAAAATAGTTCCACATTTTAACGTCGAATTAGAAGTGTTAGGTCAAAATCTACGAATATTTAAGTTATTTAATTTACTTCCTTTTTTATAATGCGTATAAGAGTAAGAATGACCAAATTTGTAAAATATAATTTTGTATAATAATAATTTCACAGTTTTGTTTGATCAACGTATGCAATGTTAATTTTACATAGGTGGTTGAAGAATACACTTTGCACATACAAGTATATATAGGCCGTTCACTGTAAAGTGAACATTTTTGAAAGCCCTCTCATTTGAGGAATAGCAGTCAATTAATATAATTTATTTTATCTTTATGCGTTAACTTCCAAGTGCGGTAGAATACACACGCTCTGTTTGTTACTTGCATTACTGTATTTATTTTTAAAAGGTGGTTAAAGGATACAAAATGGCTGAAAGGACAAAGCAACTGGGGCTTCAAAAGTGCCCACTTTGCAGTGAACAGCCTATAGGGATCAGGGCTTTTGAAAGAGCTCAGTTCACCTTGAACTCCCTATACGTTTTACAAACAGTTATTTGGAGAATAGCTGCCAAAATTAATTTCTATGACACCACATATGAAATATTGTATCCTTCTAACACACATATGTGTGAACAGAACTGAATGAATTGCGCATCGCCATGTTTTTCATAAGAGTTAAGTGTGCAGTAATTACTTGTTAAAATACACAATAGTTTTAGATCTACGCGTCATTAAGTATATTAAGATTTGCTCTAATACACATTTAGTATAACAAAAAATATTAATCTTGGCAACTAGTTTACAAAAAATTTCTGTAGAAGATATTTTGCTGTGTTCAAATTGAAACTCGATTCGGAAATTAAAATTATTTTCGACCAGAACTGACACGCTCCCTTATGTAATGAAACAATCTCATCGTCAGTTTGTTGCATAAATCTAGAGCCATCAAACCGATGACGAAATTGTTAGCATCTGTTGCAGAGAGACAATTCGTTGCAAAGTGAGCCATATATCTGAAAATAATTTCTCACTTGGATATACAGTAGAATGGTTCTGAGGTATATATAATTTTGTTATTGTGTTAATAGCGTGTACTAACAAGATTCTGTGCAAGGTAAATACACCCTAGAAGAAAAATAAAATACAAAAGCAAAATATCCAGACAGCAGATTAACTACAATGGCAAGATTAAAATATGTTGTTTCAACCATTATTACTTTATACTTTCCAAAATAGATATGAGCAAACATGAATAAATTGGAAATTATTCATTCATGTTCCCTTTCATTCCACAAATAGCAAAATTCTTTGCGAGTTCCAAAAAAAAATAGATTGAAAGTAAGTACATTAAATTAGTCGGATAAATATTCAATTTGATCCAAGCACAAACCATAGAACAATTTATGATGGATACAACTAATAGATATGAAATATCAAATTGACACGTTGATTAATTATATGAAATAACATTTATGAGTTTCCAAAATGTATGCATGATAGTTGACTTTCCGTGAACACAACGTACACACAAACATAACAATATCGAATAAAGTAACTTAGTACGTAACGTAGTACGTAACGTACTACGAAGATATGCCAGCCATCTCAGCCCGCCCTATAACGTGGGCAAACACCAAATTCTACTGAGAAACAGAAAAGTAGCTACATGCATTTACAATGAGTAGGGCCAACTGTTTTTTTTCACGAAAAGATACTAGGACTACTTGTGCTCAAAAACACGAGAGCTCAGATCCACTTCCGTGCTTGGATGATCTTAACTGTCACGCTTTGCAGGTGCCTGTCCGCGAATCACGGACACTCAGGGTCGGAGGAGTTACCTAATTCTGATCGGCCCAATCAGGTACGGAACTGTCTCCCCGCAAAGATGCGTGGCCTAAACCAGCGATGGATCTAGGAATTGGACGGGAGGAAAGGGGGTAGCCTGCCGTGCCCGCAGAGGTTAGAGGGTGCTTTGGATGGGCCGAATTTTTTCTAGACTACTAGAATTGTTAAATATGAGGCGAACGAGTGTAAAGGGAAATTAGCATTATACAATATCACTATAATATAAACGGACGCCAAATAAATTATACTAACTTGTTTATTTGGGGAGGAGTGGAGAGGCGCTAATCACAGTTTCTGCCCCGGACGAAGGAAAGCCTAGACCCGTCCCTTCCAATAATTAGAGACCTGCAAAATTTGCGTTATTATTTGGCAACACTCTAGACTTCACTTCCCTGTATCTACTTCAGCACAATTCGTAATTTCATTGGCTACTGGCATTTATACGGTGTCATATACCGCTATGACCGTTTTACTGGGGAGTGTTTGCTCAACATCTAAGCCTTTACTATTGGCTAAAAGCATCCTTGGGACGAGCCACATTATTTGTCTACCAATGGAGGCAGTCAAAATAACATAAAACGTCTTGGAGTTTAATCTGTCGCCAAATAATAACGCGAAATGTGCAGGTCCCTACCAATAATCAAAAGGAAAACTGCACGTATGCCATAGAATATTGGAGTCTAGCCTTCACGTAAATCTTTTTGCAAAAAAAAAGGGTGGCCCTAATTCTAGCTAGGCGCGTAGAATATTAAAATATATCCTGCGTTGAACTTTTTTTTTTTTTTGTGGAAAGTCAGTTTCACTAGTAGGAGGGGTAGTGATATTTCACGGGAAAAAAATTTAGAGACAAGATAAAATTCAAAGCACTGTAGGGTTTCCAACTTTTTTGATTAACTGAAACATATTCTGGTTCGTTTTGAATGTTAACGCACGAATCACAAAGGTTCAGTGTAGGAGTTACAGAATTCTGAGTGGCTCGGTCAAATGCGTCTGCACACGAATCACGTAGGAGCCGTGCCGATGTTGCCGAATTCTGAGCGGTCCGGGTCAAATATGAAAACGCCTTCTCAAGCAGACAGCAACCAACGGCAATAGACAAAATGCCGTTGGGTTCTTATAGTATTGAAGTCTACCGCGCACTCATCTTTTTTTCGCGAAAGATCACTTGCTTCACCAATGGAGGTATGACAACCACCGAGGTGTATATAGAGTATTTAAGTCTATCGAGTCCTCCGATTTTCTGGCGAAAAATCACGGGCCCTAATCACTAGCTATGCCATAACTGGAAATTGCAGGGTGTATATAATAAAAACATTTCCAAGTGACTGCTTGAGGCCTCTCTGCTTCCACGTCTGCTCTAACCATCCCTTGTAACCCCGTTATAGGCCGTTCACTGTAAAATGAGCACTTTTTATGGCCCTTCTAAATTTATCGTTTAAGCCAGATTTTATATTTAAGCCATTTTTTTTATATCAGCACTGGCACGTGACTAATAAATATGGTGTATCCTTTCGCCACTCTCAAAATTTAATGTATGAAGCTGCAATAAAACTTATTTATTAGTGGTTAATTCTTGTTGGGAGGGCCTTAAAAACGGCTCACTTTATCGTGAACAGTCTATATGGGCTGGGAATCCGCAAGCGAAACGGAGTTGCTAGAGCCTGCGAGGGTTGGGTATGCTGGCCGGAAGCGGAAGCCGATGCTACATTCGGAATAGGCCCTGCCCGGCTAGTTGGCCTCCCCCAAGGGCGGGCTCGAGAATCGAGCGAGCCCGCTCACTCGCAGGTCAGATATAATTAGTTCACGTTTGTCTAAAGCTTCTGAATTCCCGGATTAATTCCACCTTTCTGCGGCGTCGTCTCGTCACAGAGGGAACATTCCGCAAAAAGCAGTAACCGATATTTAGGAGCAGCGATATTTCGCGAAAAGATTTCGAGACAAGATACAGTTCAAAGTACCGTGGAGTCATCCACCTCTTCTGATTGGCTGAAACATGTTCTGGTCCGTGTTATCTGTTAGCGCACGAATCACAAAGGTACAGTGTCGGAGTTGCAGAATCCTGAGTGGCTATGGTAAAATGCGGAAACGACTCCATCAGCTAATGGAGATATGACAACAGGTCGAGGTGTATATGTGGTATTGAAATCCACTGAGTTCTCCAATTTATTCGCGAAAGATCACGGGCCCTAACCGACATGTAGAGAACCGGAAATTTCACGATTTCACTTGAGGACAAGCTATAGACACGTTTACATGTGACTTTCTGTCCCAATTGGATCGCAGTTTGTACGTCACACCCTGGACGAATTTTAACCAATAACTGGCTTGCAAGGAAACCAGGGCCGAATACCATTCTGCCTGGTCTGCGATAAAACTGGAGGATCAACCAATGAACAACTAATTGAGGCTCGAGTACATAAAGAACTATGGAGTCTAGCTTGTTGCCAAATAAATCCGCGAAATTTTTGTGTCTCTAGCTATATGACATAGGTATAGACCTGCAAAATTCGCGTTATTATTTGGAGACACGTTGAATAAGTTTTTCACTGGAGTATACTATATTTGACACGCCTTCGGTAACTCTGCACCAGTAAATGAACACTCCACAGCCGTGTGCTCCAATCACGTGCAGTTCAGTCAGAAAGGGCGTGGCTTAACATCTTTGAAGCAGCCAACGGAGAAATGACGCCGGCTCCGGTATATACAGTACTGTGAAGTTCAACCTGATGCCAATAATAATGCGAATTTCGCATGTCTCTAGACATAGGCCGCTGGCCTGGTCGCTTTATGCATGCGCTAATCAAATAATAGCGTGGAATTGTTGGAAAACTAAAAACTAATGTGTTACCACAGTTAAGGATCAATCTACTCAGGTTAGGTACAAAACGAAATTTCTTATTGGAGAGTTCGTCGCATAGAAAATTCCCGCCTCTAGATGCACAGTGTTCCAAAAGGTAAAATTTTATAATATGTGAATAATAAATAACAATAAAAGTACAATATTTTACTTAGTTACAAAGCAGTTTTACATTTGATTTATGATTTATAAAATCATCCAGTTTTTCAACGTCGATAATGGTGAAAATCTGGTACATTGCCAACACTAGCGCTTACATATTGGAGAATAATGTTCCCTTTGACAAACATTTGACACTGATCTTGCCAACGTGTTGAACAAGTAACCGTAATATAGTATATTCAAGGTTTCTTCACACTTTCTTAATCACACATTTAAAAAATCGCCCCATGCAACAAGTGTTTGGCTGTTTTCTTCATACGTCATATATCCACAAGCATTTAATACTTGTGTTAACATAAAAGTGCCATACTTTCGTTTTAATAAACATTACCTTATATTATATATACACACACATTATAACATTTCATTTAATGATTTTTAGCAACTTGTAGGCTATGCTCGAGTGTAGATCATTCGAAACTAATTTGAAAATTTCTTTGTTGTTCAGAAAAAAAATTCGCATGGATGTGCAGTCTTTGTTCGGCTAGTGTTTAACACGTACTCACAATAACGGCACAGCGCAATAAAAATGATATTTCTAACGATATTATTTATTTTTATAGCCCTCCAAAGGGACATGTTTGGTTGCAAATCATTTCTATACGATAAAGGACACTTGAGTGGGTCAATATCAGCTCGGCTCTTCATTGGTTGATGACCGGCCAATAATGAAAACTGTAAAGTACAGAGTAGTGTCGGGTGTGATATGGACCAATAGGACGATGGTGAGTTCTAACACGGACACCAACAGAACCGGTGTTCTTGCAGTAGTGTATATAGGTGACTCACTTCTAATTTTTGGTAAGTGTCAGTAAATGTGTGCAGAAGTGAGTGTGAAAATAAAGAAAATATTCGTGTCAGTAATGCCTAGTAAAAATTATTTTCATGCAAAGTATTATTAAACTGAGTGCGCTGGAATGCGGTGCTCTGGTGTAATTCTCTAGATTTCGCTAGGTGTAAGCTTTGTTTGCATGAGGCGGAGGAATACTCATAAATTAGAACTTCAGCAGGTACTTCAGAAAAATTGGAAGTTGCCGTTAATGGACTCTAATACTCCACTTCGTATAGGCTCTTTGCGATAAAGTGAGCACTTTTGAAATCAATTTTAGAAAAAAATCACTGTCCCTGCCTGCATATATTTTAACGGGCGTACTGAGTGACATACCCTTAGCAAAGTTGGTAATGATCGATGGGAATTATTTCAGTATCTTAGCGTCAAATAAATAGTGTTAGGTAACCATTTGTGCAAACTGAAATTATTTCTTTTGAGTAGATTTCTAAGACATTTACTTTTCTAATAATTCCACAGTTTCGCTTGACCAACGCGTGAATAAAGTGATGAGGCCCTTGGCAATGTTAACTTTACATAAGGCGGAGAAAGACACGACGTGCGTACAAGTAGATCTTATGTAGGGCTTTCAAAAGTGCCCATTTTACCGTGAATAGCCTATAGTCTGATGTATGTACATAATGCATAACACGCTAACTTGATTTGCCGGGAAAATGTAAACCGCAGAGCAAATGAGGACGCAGAAGCGAAATTGTGTGGCTATTCCTTTGATGTGTGGCGTGCCCATTCGCTGAAAGGGTGCGTAAGGCTGGGGGCCAACACGTCTGATAGGCTATTTGTCAACCGCATTCTACGGAACGGTCCTTATTGTATGGTTTAATAAACTGAAGAAGCAACACTTACAATATACAACACCTGCACAAACAACATTACACTGACACCAACGACAACAAACACCATTGACCGCTCTGTCTCCGGAGAGGATGGCGGGGTGAAGGTTCAAGGGTGAAGGCAGAGGAATTTTAACTTTTGACATTTTAAAAATTATAACGTAGTCTTTCTTTTAAAATTTAACAAAACAATGTTAACACTTTGAGGACTACGCCCGAGTATAGCTCGTGCAAAACCATCTTCATAATTAGTGTTTTGTCTCTAAACAAAACTCACACGGATGCAGGTTCATTGTTCCACTTGCACGTAACCAAAGCCTACAAGAACGTTTTAGACCAGCAATAATGATTTTCAGGACTAAAAAACAATACTTTCCTATGCCAACTCCTAAGGACACGTTTCACTGCAAATCCTTTTAACCAGTGAAGGACATTTGATTGGGGCAAAATAAACTAGTTATCCCATTGGCCGACGACCAGCCAATAAGGAACGTTGTTGAACACAGTAGACATGCCCGACGTCACGTGAGCCAGTAGGATGGTCGTGAATTGCAAAATACTAAAACCAATAAAACATTTGATCCTAAAGTGCTGGCGACAGGTGATTCACTTCCAAGTCCTGAATGGCAGCAAATTTGTGCAGAGTTCAGTGTCAAGCCTCTCTTTTAATGCTTTGTAAACTATGCTCGAGTGTAGCTCGAGCAAAGCTAATTTCAAAATTTCTCTGTCGTTCAGAACAAAACTCGCATGGATGTGCAGTCTTTATGTTCGGCTAGTGTTTAACACGACCTCACAAGAACACGACAGCGTAATCACTATGATATTGCTAACGTTAGAATTTCTCTTTTTATATAGCCACTCCAATGGGCATGATTGACTGTAAAACATTTTATACGATGGACATCTCAGCTCGGCTCTCCATTGGTTGTTGACCAACCAATTATGAACGCTGTAAAGTACAGGGCAGTGTCCGGTGTGGTATGGACCAATATGACGATTGTGAGTTCTAACACGGACACCAACAGAACCGGTGTTCTTGCAGTAGTGGATATAGGTGATTCACTTCTAATATGTATTAAGTGCGATTAAAT
This sequence comes from Dryococelus australis, assembly GCA_029891345.1. Taxonomy (NCBI): domain Eukaryota; kingdom Metazoa; phylum Arthropoda; class Insecta; order Phasmatodea; family Phasmatidae; genus Dryococelus; species Dryococelus australis. The sequence goes on from CM057008.1 coordinate 31,808,848, forward strand.
GTTTGCAGACCTCAATGTGTTAAAATCAAACTGGTTTTTAAATGTTATAACTAGGGACATGCAAATTTCCCGTTATTTCGCACCAGCAGACTAAACTCCAAGATGTATTTTCGTCCGACCTCCGGCAATTGGCCGACAACTAGTGTGACACATACCAAGGCTGCTTTGAGCCAACTGTAAAGGCTCCACAGTTAGTCAACCAATGTCCAGTAAAGCGGTCACACGTGCTAATGACGCCTTATGAACGCAAGCAGCCAATGAAGTCACGAGCTGCGCTCAATTAGGTACATGGTATTGAAGTCTGGCATGTTACCAAATAATAAAGCGAATTTTACAGGTCTCTAGCCATAACGCGAGAAATGTTATGGTTCGACTATTTTATTAATTTATTTTAAATTCAAGTAATTGAGACCAGTTATGGCCTTCGGCTGGGTACTGGCGCCATTTTAATCTGTTCTGTTATTGTCTTGTCTGCCCCGACCGGCCTGCAGGGTGTGACCTTTGACAGGGAGATACACCCCTTTATTGGCTGGGTGCGGAAACTATAGTAATCAGCCGGTACGATGGTAGGTAGTAAAAATGGCACACCAATAGGGTAGTTAGTGATGTAATCACAGCCATACACCCGGTGGGGAGGAAATGGTGGGAAACCGAGAGGGCTGGGAGGGGGTTGGGAAAATGGCTGGTCACGACATTCGCATCCAGAGGGGCTTGCCCCCATGTAAACTCCATTAGGCTGTCTGAAATAGTATTAGTTCAATTATATAAAGTCACGCTTGATTCGGCGTACCAAAGACACCGAGGTATAGTTTCATATCTCGTAGCTAAGGATAGGAAAAATTCGTGAATTCAATTACCTGTAGCCACACTCCACATTCATGTGTATACTAGAGCCTCAGATGTTTATTCACTGGCTGCTGCCCCATTGAGTAGCCAGTGTTATTTCACACCCGGCAGTATGGCACTCGCTACTTGTTTTATTGCAAGTCTGCTATTGGCTCGGAGTCGTCTAGGGCGTTTCTAATAAACTGCCATCCAATTTGCAATGTCAACTTCAGTGTACACGTGTTTGACATCTATCTTGTCCTGAGATGAACTCGCGAAATGTTCGTTTCACTACTCATAGCATATCGTCGCAACTCTAGTAATTGTTTTGCAGCCGGGGACTGGAGCAATACAATCCTTGTTACAGAAACTAACATAATAATTGCCGCAAATAGTAGACAAAATGATAATAACTGACAAACTTTTTTTTTAAATCGAAATGTAAAAATCGAAGTTAAGACTTTGAAGTCTACACGCATCTGCTGTCATTCAAGACTAAATGCTAGTCACGATAAATTGAGCACTTTTGATATTAACCTTACGAAAAAGTCACTGCTCCTACATGCATATATCTTAACGGGAGCACTGAGTGACATACGCCCAGTAAAGTTGGTAACGATGGATGGAAAGTAGTCCTGTATCTTAACGGCGAATAAAAAGTGTTACGTAACTATTTATAATGATTTAAATTATTTATTTTGCCGTTTTTTTATTAATGCATCAAAGTGTAAAAAATGAGCATATTGGTGAAATTTTCCTTTTGTAACAATTATACAGTTTCACTTTACCGACGAATGAATGAAGTGAAGAGGCCCAATGCAACGTTAATTTTGCATAAGGCGGAAGAATACACTACTTGCATACAAGTACATCTTAAGGAAGGCTTTAAAAAATGCTCATTTTGCCATGAACAGTCTACAGTTAGAAGCGAATCGCCTGTCTCCAACACTTTAGGATCAAAAGTTTTATTGGTTTTAGTGTTTTTCCATTCACGACCATCCTACTGATTCACGTGACGTCGGGCACATTTACTGTGCACAACAACTTTCCTTATTGGCTGGTCGTCAGCCAATGGGATTGCAAGTTCGTTTTACAACAATCACGTTTCCTTCACTGAGTAAAAGGGATTTGCAGTCAAACATGTCCTTTTAAGTCGATATAAGAAAGTATTGTTTTTTAGTCCGGAAAATCATTATTGCTGGACTGAAAGGTTCTCGTAGGCTTTGGTTACGTACAAGTGGAACAAAGAATCTGCATACCATGCAAATTTTGTTTAGAAACAATACACTAATTACGAAAATCTTTTTGCACGCGCTACACTCTGACGTAGTCCTCAAAGTGTTAAGTAAATGATATATATTTTAGAAGTACAGATCCTTGTTATTTGTTTATTTGAGACTAGAGTATTTTCTGTTTATGTTTTGATACTTGGATTGCAGAAACATAATGTTTACTTATTTAAATTTCATTTCTTTTACACTCTCCAGATACAAAAATATTAACAAATAGTTGTTTACAATTTTTTGTTAATATTGTCAGATTTCTTTCAATTCACAAGCAATAGACTAACTCAGATATAGAGGACAGTATGAGCAAACCCTACTAAAGACTTTTGATCCTTCATAGCAGTTGTAATTTAAATTCAATATCCTTTTACTATATTTTCCATGTGGTAAGAGTAACAATTCTATGCATAAAGTTTTATCTTTAATGTTTTGTCTGAGGCACATTTTAAAATAAAAATCAGAACGTGACAACACTAGGGTTGCTACAATGCAAGACAAAAATGTTCTTAAAGCTTAAAGTTTTTTTCATCGTGGTGGCATGGCAGCAAATGTATGTAAGTGAAAGAAGCTATGTTTAGACACCGAGTTCGGTTGGTGCAGAACACCACTGCAACTGAGAAATTACAGAGTTGGTGATGACCAGCTTCCCAGGAGACGTGGACGTGTTATTTCCCACTCGTAACCCAGATGATGGTTTCCTGAAGGATGAGAATGTTGGAGCTATGTCATCGCGTCGATCTTTCATGTAATCTCTGTCCATGATAGCTTCGTGGTAGTCTTGCTGCTCGTCAAACATATTTCAATTTTAACTCTCATCAAATACAAGAACTTTCTAGTGTGAGTTTCATTAAAAGTATAGAACTTTAAAGAATTCAATTTAATGAAGTCTGAATGATTCCAAAATCGAGATTAAGATTGCATGTGTAGAACAATTTTACAGAAGTTCCCAACCAAGTGTACAATCAGGAGTCTCGAACCGTTTATTGCTAGCCTGAGATACATTTTAAATAAAGTAAATTGACATCAGTCCTTAAATAGTCAGTTGTCTGTTTGAAGATTGTGCCTATCTGTAATCATAAATGCATGAGAGTAAAATGAATTCAGTAATGATTTCTCACATATAACACACAAATATTGAACAGAATGGCTGACAGCAACCCAATATTAGTTGCATATTATGTGTTGTTATAATTTTAAAATGATTTGTTTTCCCTTCATTAAAATCTAGTTGTCGGAATTTTAGTGTATGTGTAATATTTTGTAGTGTTTGGAATTGTCTGATTAAAGATGAAAGTTGTGAACTACTCACATTGAATGTCTTGTTCCTAATATTCAAATATTTGGATGTCACGTGTCACTCCACTGTGATAATCTAAAGACATAAATACTATTTTCTTTTCTTTCAAATTGTCAATGAACACCCCATCAAGTATAAGAAACTGTAATATATTACATGCAAATTTCATTTATATATTTGCATGGATGTCTACCAAATAAGAGAATTTTAACTCATCCTCTTTGGAATGTCTTGCCCAGTATAACTCTCGTTGTATGCTCCCGCAGCAGTATGTGTTTAAATCAATTTGTATGAAAAGCCTAATCTTCTCGTGGAATCGAAATACTTATGTTTGGTAGTTGTGGATTGTATGATCAAAGAATATTAAATATTACCCAATTTGGGCTGAGTTTTATGATTCCCTTTCCTCTATTCACAACACACCACAATATATATTTTATATATTTTTTCTATTCTTTATAGAGAAAAAATGGCTTTCCCAACGTGGTGGCCTGTTGCAGCACATGAGCGTTTCTTTATTAAAATATATACAATTCCCTTGGTCACCTAAAATTTACAAAATTAATGAACAACAAACAGAAGTTAACTGGTAACAGTATTAAACAAACAATAGAATAAAACTCAATAACAGTAACAATAATATCACAATCATCATTTCGGCAAAATATAATAAAATACAAACACAACACAAAACGAACACCTTGAAAAAAACATCAGCCCTCTGTCTTCGATCAGGGAAGACATTAAGGTAGGGGCGAGGTTTCCAAGGGAAGAAGGCAAATTTTATTTTATCGTTTAACATAAAAAGCATTTCTTATAACGTAAAAAAAAAACATTTAATTTAGCCTTCTTGATAACGTTTTTAACACTTTGAGGTTGGCACACTTTCAGCAGCTCTAAAGACAAGCTAGACATTAGTCACCTATATCCATACCGCTGCACGAACACCGTGTTCTATTGGTCCCTATTGTCACTTAACGCCATTCTACTGGTCAAAACGACACCATTATTTCCGTACTGGCCGGCTGCCAACCAATGTAGTGCCGAGTTTACAGTTTTCCAACCAAATGTTCTTTCGTATGTAACAGGATTTACATCCCATCTTGTTGATTTCCGTAACTATACAAAAATTTGTCGTTCATTTACGAAGATCGTTGTTGATGTTGTAATAGTTCATATTTAAAATCCTTATGAAATACGGAATTGATGTAAGTTTACCCAAACCTGATTTGTTTATTAAGTGGAATGAAATATTCAAACAAGTTTTGACCGATCTACACTCGAGTATAGTCTTCAAAGTGTTAACTTCGAAAAAATTTATTCCTCGACAAATTTTACGTTTCGACAAACAATCCGTTTAAAATTTAATTTTTTCATAACTGAGCCCAATAATGCCCTTCAGCTGAGGGCTCTTTTGATCTGTTCTGTTTCAACTTTTTATTCTTGTTTACTCTGAGTCACTACTCCAGCGGAAAGGAATGTTGGTAACTGGCTCCCCACACGGCCAGTACCGGACATAAAATAAATCGTCCTAATCTATACATAAATATTTGTTTCACGTCTGGTGATGAATGTTTGACGTGAGCACGCGATGCTCCAGTCAGGAAGTTTACTTTCTCGGCGGCCGTACGTCATACCGGGAGGGGGTTATAAACACCTGTCGGGCCGAAACTGCCCAATGGAAGAACTTCACGATTCGGTCGCAGAGTAAGCAACAATACAGAGGTGAAACAGTCCGCTATCCCGCGAGCTCCAACCGCACGGGGGCCGCGGCGGTGTAGCGGACAGACTACTCGCCTCCCACCTAGGTGAATATGGTTCGATTCCTCGCTGGGTCCTTCCCCGACACACACGCATTTACTGAGGGCAGATTATTTCGCTTAATTATTTAGCATTTTTATTGAAAATACTAACACGAGTGAAGTGAAGAGATTTGGACGGCTCTTAACATCGAGGTCTTGAGAGCCGATGAGGGTGACTGACGTGAGTACGGAGCAACGCCGTAATGAAAGGGCGCGTGAAACGGGAGATCCCCAAGAAAACCCGCCGACCAAAGGCATCGTCTGGCACGATTCCCACATGCGAAAATCCGGGGATTGAACCCGGATGGCCATGGTGGGAGGCGAGCAGGCTAACCGCTCAGCCACCGTGGCCCTCAGGGACTAACACGACATGGTATCATGACTGGGGACAGGTTTTTTCGCAAAAATATTTACGGCATGCTACACTTCAATATCCTACATCCACAACCACAACTTCCTTTGGCAATTGGCCGCGTGTTTACGTGAGAAGTCATATTCTTATTCGGTTGGGCCAATCGTATTAAAGTAATCAGATACTGAACGTCCATGATTCGCGGACAATGTAACATTTAAAATCATCCTACCGCAAAAGTGCATATGAACTAAAAGGTTTTGGAGTACAACTGGTCTTGAAATCTTTTCACGAAAAACACCTTTCCCTACTCAAGACCAGATTGCGACGGAAAATATTTCACGACCAGTTGTATTTCACGGCAAATTTTACCTGAGATGCACTTTCGCGGTTGAACGTTTCTCGTGTTAAGCGTAACAGGTGTCCGCCCGCCTACTTACAGACGTGCACTATCGAGGTTGCCTAATTCTGATTAGCCAGTCGAGTAACAAAATGTATTATTACAACGACACGCCGCCAATAAGGAAGAGAAAACTGCTGGAACGTCCGTAGGGCAATGAATTCTAACGTGTGCGGAAATCTTTTCGCTATAGTCGTGACTAGGGATAGGAACATTTCGCGAGTTGATTTCAGGACAAGATAAACGTCAAACACGTGTACACTGATGTTGACTTTGCAATTGGCTCGCAGTTCACTAGACACGTCCTGGACGACTCTGAGCCAATAGCAGACTTGCAAGGAAACAAGTAGCGAGTGCCATACTGCCAGGTGTGAAGTAACACTGGGTACTCTCTGGGACAACAGCCAATTAACAAACATCTGAGGCTCGAGTATACACATGAATGTGGAGTCTAGCCTGCAGGTCGTTAAACTCGCGAATTGTTCCTATCCCTACTCATGACATATGGCAAGTATGGTCAATATACATATATATTGACCATATTTTTATTTTGTACCCAGCTGTATTGGTTTTTATACAGTTCTGTTCATTTAAAAGATGTATTCCTGACCATTTGAATGTGAGTGTTTTCATTGCACTTGTATTTAGTTATGATCGATATTCCGATCACCAATATACGATTATTTTAACCTGTGTACACAATTGTGTACATTACGCACAAGTATATAAACTTTTGGTCTGTACTGCATACTGCGAAGCTCAGTGATCAATGATCTTACTTATGGGTAAGTGATTCGCAAACCATCTTACTGTTCTAAGTTGTAATTTGTCCATACAAGTTTAGCCGAACGTAAGGCTTATAGCTCATTGCCTGCGACAACGAAACAAGTGTTGTGTCGACTTAAGTACAGCACGTATCATAAAATATTTTGTATGCAACACCTGAAACCGAAAATTAAATTGGGTCTGAAAGTTTAAATACTTTGAGGTCGGCACATTTTTACCAGCTTTAAGGACAAGCTAGACATTAGTCACCTATATCCATACCGCTGCAGGACACCGTGTTCTATTGGTCCCTATTGTCACTCAACGCCATTCTACTGGTCAAAACGACACCAGTATTTCCGTATTGGCAGGCTGCCAACTAATGGAGTGCCGAGTTTGCCGTTTTCCAACCAAATGCTCTTTCGTGTGTAACAGGATGTACACCCCATCGTGTTGATTTCCGAAACTATACAAAAATGTATCTTTTATTTACAAAGATCGTTGTTGATGTTGTATAAATTGCTATTTAAAATCCTTATGAAACAGGGAATTGATGTAAATATACCCGGAACAGTTTTTTTTTTTTTTATGTGGAATGAAATAATCAAACAAGTTATGCCCGAACTACACTCGAGTGTAGTCCTCAGGGTGTTGATATTGTTTTCACGACATAAGAATTTTATTTGTGATGAGAAGGGACCTGCAAAATTCGCGTTATTATTTGAGGACATGTTAAACGTAAAACACTTTTCCTTTGCAATTGTTTGTCATTGGACCAGTTATTTTTACACGCCCCGGGTAACTCTGCGCCAACAAATAAATGCTACACAACCATTTGCCCCAATCACGTGCAGTTCACTCAGAAAGGGAGTGACTTAACGTCAATGCAGCAGCCAATGGAGAAACGACGACGGCTCGAGTATATACAGTACTGTGAATTTTAGCTTGAAGCAAAAAAAATAATAATAACGCGAATTTCGCAGGTCTCTAGCGATGAGCTGTTATTCTTCCCTTGGTTTTGTTCCGTAGGAGGCTTAGAACACGGACAAAGTCAGGCGAGTCTGGTTTGTTTTCTCGTTGACGCATCGGCCATTACAAGAGCTGTTCGCGAAGGGACGTCGCCCCGAGTGTGAAACGAGTCGCTTGCAACTCCCTGATAAATGGTCCAGAGCCATTTAGTTACAGCTTCTCTCCTCCCTCCCATGGTCAGTGGTCGCACGGGTGGTAATGGTTTTTGTGCGGCAGTGTTAATGTGTACATTTCTGGGCGAGAGAGGAAACGAGCACATCGCCCGCGAAACTTTCTAACACATTCTGGACTACGCTCGAGCTAAGTTCGAGCGACGCCAGTTAAAAAAATTTTTCGTCCTTGAAAATGAAACGCGTAGGGTTATACAGCCATTGTTCCGCTAGTATTTAACAGAATCTTACAAGAACAATACAATCCAGCAGCTATAGTTTTCCTGCAGAAAATGTATTTTTTGTTATAACCTGATAAAAGGACACGATTTACTATAAGCCTTTTACACAGCAAGCGACATTAGATTGGAGCACATCAGCTCCACGACCCCAGTGGCTGATGACCAGCCAATGATGAACGTCGTAGAGCACAGTAAGCACGCCCAGTGTGGTGTGGACCAATAGAAGAGTGGTAAGTGAGAATACAGAAACTAACAGAATAGACATACCTGCTGCGGTGTATACAAGTGATTCACTTCTAACTTGTCTTTAATTATAGTAAATATGTCCAGTCCTGAATGTGTTAACCGTTTCATACCCAGTGTAGACAATCGTCCACGTGTTTCAGAGGAAAGCTGTATTTGACCAGTGCTGTGCTTCTACGGGGTCAGGGCCCAATGATCTTCCCTGTGGGCAGCTGATTCATAAACCGCGCTGGTGGTTTGAGTTATGATTGGTTCAAACTACTGACCACAGAATACAAAACCCATAGCTTATTGGTAGAGCACTGCAAAATTCATGTTATTATTAGAGACCTGAAGAATTCGCGGATTCATTTTGGGACAAGCTGGAATTCAAAACACGTGCGTTTATTTAACGATATACATTCGTTCCACACAGTGTTTGACACCTCCCGGAGAACGCTGGCCCAATCGTCGCCTTTCACTGTGACAGCAGACAACCAATGTGCTGTTGATATTGGCATAGTTGTGCATAAGTCTGTAGATTCTAGCCTGCTGGTCATTGAACTCGCGAATTTTTCAGGTCTCCAATTATTATTTATCGACAGACTAAACTGCAAGTTGCTATGCGTTTGACGAACTTCAGTGATTGGCCAGAAATATGCCTGGTACCCCTCGGGTAACTCTTGAACCAGTATTATAAGTTCAGCGGCGGAGTGGTCTATCTCTTTCAAGGAGATCAAACAGGTAGGTGACGTTGACTGAAGTGCAGTGGGCAATGAAACCCCGGAATGTGCTCACTTGTTTATAAAGAGTAGAAGTGCTGGAAGAATATAAAGTTCAACGAAAGAACTATGCAATAATGTTGAAAGAAAAGAAACAGACATCCTGTAGAAGCTATGTTAAACAGAAAAAGGAAATGAAGACCCATGGGGGCTCGTATACAAGATCCTTGCAAACAAGCTCAAGCATAACCAAGTAATGAAATTCCTTAAAATCCAGAACAGGATCATTGTCGATCAGCAGGAGAATGCGGAAGAACTGTAAATGCACTCCTGCCAGAGGATAGTGTGAAAGATGAAAAAGAAATTCATCAAATGAAGAGACAGAAGATACCTGTGTTGCCAGACACTCCTCCCGCCACTGAATTAACTATAAAAGAACTGGACAAAGTTACTAAGGAGTTAAAAAACATGAAAGCTCCAGGACATGATGGAATCACTGCTGAACTAATGAGGAGAGTTTATCCTCGGATTAAACTCGATCTGTTGCAGTTAATGAATGACTGCCTACAAAGTGGCTGTTTTCCTAACATTTAGAAACAAGGAATATTGAGAATTCTATATAAGGGGAGGGGGGAACAATAAAGATCCAACATTGGCTAAGTCATACCGTCCTCTAACTCTGTTGCCAATCATGGGGAAAATGTTAGAAAAACTCGCCAATATGAGATTGATAAGCTTCCTCGAAGATACACAAGGGCTCCATGAAAAACAACATGGATTTAGAAAAATACGAGGTACCGAGAAGGCAATCATGGATGTGGTTGAAGCAGACAGACCTATGTATTAGGAATTCTCCTGGATATCAGTGGTGTATTCGACAATGCGTGATGGCCGGAGATGCTCTGGCAACTCAGAGACAAGGAATGCCCAAGAAACATTTACAGATTTATTGTTAATTACTTTAAGGAAAGCTACAGCCAGTATGAAGTGAACAATGTGACAGTGAGGAAGCAACTCTCAGAGGGATGTCCCCAGGGATTGGTCCTTCGACCGATCCTATGGAACATTCTGTTTGATACACTTCTACGGCTGCAGCTGCTAGAAGACTGTGAGATCTTTGCATATGCAGACGATGCGTTGCTTTAATTCCAGCCTGGAGTCGCGCTGAAATTGAGACCAAAGCTGATGAAATACTGAAAAAGATTGAGAGCTGGGGTAGACGTGTAAAGTTACAGTTTTCAGGGAAGAAGACCAACTTAATGTTACTTAAAGGAAGCTTAAAGCGATCGCCTGTGGTCCGTTTCAAGAAAAGACCACTATGTCCACAGAGCAAAGTGAAGTACCTAGGTGTGATCTTGGATAGCAAACTTTGCTTCCAGGAACACATAAGGTATTTGATGGATAAGGCAGTGAATCTATTCACTAAAACGAGGGCAGTCTCAGCATCATCACGGGGACTTGGGTTCAGGACCACGATGACACTGTACAAGTGTGTATTCCTAGGAATCGCCCTTTATGGAGCTGGTGTGTGATATAGGAAAGTAAGACTTGTACATATTCAGAGATTTTTGCTAAAGACTTAAAGAGCTGCATTACTAGTCATAATAAAGGTTTACAAGAAAACATCAACTGAAGCACTACAGGTGATAGCTGGAGCAATCCCACTGGATTTACTCGTAGAAGAACGAGGACAGCTAAAGCGAGAAACTCAAGGAAGATCTGCAATGAAGATCATGAAGAAAAAAGTCAAAAGGGTTACACTATCCCTCTGGCAGGAAAGATGGGACAATTTAGAGAAGGGCAGAGTCACTTATAGAATATTTCCAAACATAGTGGAAAGATATAACCAGCACTAGACTATTGCAAATTACCATCTCTCACAGTTACTAACTGGACATAGAAACTATAATGCAAAATTACATGGATTTAATTTAGTTGACTCACCCTTCTGCCGAATCTGTCAGGTAGAAGATACTGCCGAACATGTACTTAGAGAATGTCCAAGAATAGAAGATATAAGAATTGAACTTTGTAGGAAGCTTGAAATAGAAGAAACTGAAATAGATCTTAGAAATATCATAACAAATAGAAAAGCTGCCAAGATTATGGAAGAGTTTGCAAGAAAGATATGCAAACGTCTGGAATAATTCGAAGAATGGATTCGAGAAAGTCCATACGAATTCGTGAATAATCCTCTTCCATAGATAGATAGAGGTTACCGTTACATTATTAAAGAAAAAATTGTTATAAGTTACAGGAAGTGACACTGTAAAACTGCTATAAAAACGCTGTGGTGGGAGCAGCCCCACCACGCAGCTTGGGTGTTCCCAATGCACGTAGACTAGATCTTAGAAAGGAAACACCAGAAGACGACTGATGAGTTGGGAGTCCTTGCCTCCCACTCCGAACAACCCTAAAAGATATACTGAAGATCAAAGCAACGCAAAAAGGACGTGAGAATAAGGAATAGCAATGACCAACGCAAGTGAATAAGAAACGAATCAGGACACTGAAGACTCAGGCAATGTATAAGGAGAAAGATTAATGGCATGACAAGGTTCCAGACTAATGGACCGGACAACGGGGGGGGGGGGGGGGGGGGATCGGAAAGGAGTCCACAGGCCCCCTCTCTCCTTACAGTTCCAAAACTGATGACTGGAATTGAAATATTTAATCTAAATAGTGATAACTCAGTGCGGCAATATAGGTATAATATAATCATCAATATAATAGAATGTCAAGAAATTGATCCCCAAGCTGCTAGGGGAGTCAGGGTGGAATGGAGGAAAACCGCACCACTCTCACCTTCCAGGAAATTTGGTGTAGATAGTTGTAACATTATATAAAATTGTAATCCATAAATTCTGTAATGAGAAAATAAAGTATTAAAAAAAAAAAAACAGGAACATCCCATACCCCTGTATTACCCACAAAGGTTACCGGTAAGGGGGTGATAAGAAAATTGCGTGACCCGCCTCTGCTGGCCGCGAAAAAAAAAAGGCATTGGAGTCTATCCTTTCACCGAAAGATAAAGCGAATTTTGCACGTCTCTACTTATTGGTTGTGATAGTAAACCAACTTATTTGTCATTTTACGTACGGAGGTATCAAAAAATGTATTATTTACACCACCTTGCCCTTTAATGTTACAAGTATAGTAATGTTTGTTATCTCTGAGCCGTCAGTAACTAATGTTTCTCTTAGTGTAATATGCTGTTATGTTATTAATGCTAATGTACTATGAAGCACTTTCGTAAAATTAGGACCTCCTTTTTGTACTGTCGACATTAAAGATGATTAGCTCTCCTACAGTAGCTCTATTTAACAGGCATAACTGCGTTTCAGATGGTGGGTATTGTACAAAATATACACTCTAAATTCGAATCAGTACAAAACCACTGATTCGCAGTGAAATTCAACTACTCAAACCAGTGGATGTGGCTCTACTTAGAACCAGTGAAAAACAACTGTTTCAGTGAGAACATTTCACTAAGTAAATTAGTGACGTGAAAAATTTCGCTGATGAATAAGTGACGGTAAATTGCAGTAGCGAATTAATACTGTTGTTATTGAACTAAGATAAATGATTACGTGAAATAAACATATTTACGATAGTTTACTATTTATATTGCGCTATTTACCGTAATTTAAAAAAGTAAAAAAAAAAAAAAATCGGAAATGGCCAGGATTGAACTTACACACCTCTTCCACTTCGCTTTTATACCGTTAACTTACGAACTGCGCTTCCAAGTCAGGTTAAAAAGAAATATGAAAATATATGTCTTATAGGCAGCTATAAACGAAATAGTGAAAATTTTAATTGTAAGCCCTCACTTTTAGTTTTTGGTTTAATTGGTACCGTTAGGATTGTTAAAACAAATAGTATATATGAGTGTCCTCTCTTCATCACATTATATAGAGTTTAAACCTTCAAGCAGAGCACTATGATGATTAAATGAAAAGGAAGTGAAAGACGTAAAAATGGAACGAAATGAAGAATGTTCATATTAACTCGTAAAATGGTGTTTTGATGGACGAGACACCCTATAGAAAGTATTTCGTATTGGTTTTAATAGTTTATTCGTTGTTATTTCACTCGATGCACGTTTAACGGTCATTTTTAAATGTCGTTTGACAGCCATTTTTACACGCTGTTTAACTGATACATCAGCCAAAAAGTAAACCACAAAAAAAAAAGTGAAAAAAATTACATGTATCAGTGGTAAGTGTCACTGAATGAATAAGTGAAGGAAATTTGACATTTTTTCATTGATTCATCAATTAAATTCACTGAAGTGACTGTTGAATCAGTCAGGTACTGCTGACTGGTTGATACAGTGAAATTCTTACTGATTCAGATTTATAGTGTAACAACGAACTGCAATAGAGGAATGTGTAGTTGAAAACACGTAGGAATTCGTGCCTGATACCATTAGGTTTATTGGTGTATTGAGGTTCCCTTGCGATTGTAGTTATTCAGAGGATAATAACAAGATGTTCATTTATTTCTCAAAAGCCTGGAAAATCCAAGGTTTGCTAGAACCTGGCAGCCAGTCAGAGTTGATTGTTGTAAAAAATGAAATGCTGGATAGAAATTTATATTTACTTTTTTGTTTTCGTACGAATAACATTTAATGTTAGGCGATATTTCAAACGCGATAATGGAGGTAAGATGGCAGGATCCCAAATTTAGTCAGTGTCGCGATTCTAGAAACAAAATAAAAGTGCTGACTAAAAATCTAAACATTGGGAAGAAAATTGAATAGACCAGGAATTAGAAACACATCAGTAGACTGACAGTGAAAATCTATTTTGTATATGTCCAGGACGAATATTAATATTATTATATCATGAGACAGAACAAAAAAGGGGGTTACTTATTCCGAAGGTCTAAGTTGGGCGCTGCATCGTATCCTCACATTTTTATGAGTATATGCTATTGCAGTGAGTTCCTTAGGCAGCATTTACAACGACCCGTCGCGTTCATCCGTCATCCGTCCGCCAATCACGTGACCAATAGCCAATCAGATTGTCTCGAAAACTGGACTTTGTCTCTGCGCCTGTTGGACAGCTCCATTTTACGCCTCAGTTTGTCCCAAGGTTTGGTGGAAAGAATTACGTTTTTGTGAAAAATTACGTGATGGATATTGTTACGATCCTATAATAAAATGTACTAACCTGTGTTTCCTTGTTCGTTGGACGGTCTGCATTGGTAATACCGCTTCGGGTAATTACGCGAGACCGACACGAGAAGCATGAACCCGCAGCACAACGACCTGTCGCCGTGGAAGAGAATTGGCGACTACCCAAGCATGACCGACAGGCAGGCGTGCAGCGCGACAGTGGCGCTTAAGCAGCAGGTATGCGGTAAACTACATCCACTTCTCAGAATCCCTCTCTCACGTGATAGAGTGAGTGCGCACGCAGCCGTTTCAAGCCGCTGGCGACACGCACTGTGATTGGAAGACAGTTTAAATCTTGATATTTAGCGCCCCAGCGGCAGTGAAGTGCACCCATTAACGGACTTTTTCTCTGGACACTTCGATGCCCTGTGATTGGGCGTTTCAATACTGTAACCCCACTAAGGTGAATTCATTTTTTTCTGTATAGATGATCCTACGAGGTGGCTATCTGAGCAGAGATGGATTCCTCGTGGGGACGAACACCCAGCTGAGATAAGTATAAAATATTCTTTAAAATGTAAAAACGTAAAAGAATGTTATTCGTGTAGGCCGTAACGCAAGTTCGGGAAAGGCCAAGTTGCAGGTCTTTAATAGGCTATTTTGAAACAACCCAACATTATTAGAAGTACCAAATCATGAATTTCTTTTTCTTTTAAAGTGAAATTTTAAAAGGAATTGTGGCATTTTTAATAGGACTCGAGTCCTTAAGCTTTAACTTTGGTAAAAAGGTGAAAATACTCGTTTGGCCTCAGTGTCATATGTCAATGGCCAGTAAATGTTAAAAATACGTGAAAAACTGACATAGTATTTGTCTTGATTGCCTTTAGAGGATCGATGGGCCAAAAAATTATGAAGAATTTATGAAAAGACCATTACTGTCTTTAGTGGCCTTCAATTTTCTTTAATGGCCAATACATGTTTAAAAATAATGTATTTAACAGACCTGGCCGGTTTATTGGCGGCCTTTTAGTAAATCTATTGGCCTGTAAATATTTTGAAACTCATAAGATAAACTTTTTCTTTTGTGTGAACTTCTGCTGTTTTGGTCTGTAAGAAAATTGTAATCATAAAATCAACTTTGTATTTTGTGTTGCCTACTGCTGCTTGATTGGCCAGAAAATAGAAGTAAAAATTCGTAAAATAAAAATTGTTTATCTGAGTGGCCATATTTTGACTTCAAAATTAATAATATTTTTCCTTGTTGGCCTTGGGATATCATAGTGGACAGTACGTATAAATGTTTTTGTCACTTGTGCTAAGTCAGAAGATAAAATATAAGGATTTTATATATTTTTTAAAAGAGAAGAACATAGCAGTATTAAAAGAATCTCTTGGGAGATTTCAAGGGAGCAGTTGTTGCCTCTGTTATGTATTTTAGGGTTGTAGAGATTGTTTTATATTTTTATTTTGGTCCAGATTGATATTTGTAAATAACATATATATTGAGTAACTGGGATGTGAATAAGGCTAGGTTTGCCAACCCAGTATGAGTGAATATACAAAGTAAAAATATAATATACTAAGTCAGTGTGTACTGACTTGTATTTAACCTTTTGAAAGATCAAATTGTAATATTTTTCAAAATTAATATGTAATCTAATAGTGTTTTTTTTTCAAGATTGCGTTGGAGCGCAAATGTAATGAATGTGGAACTTCCTATAGAATGTTCTATTGATCTGTATGATTTCGAAAACAGAACAAAGAAAAAAAATCCAAACTAAAAATAAATAAAACCCAGGAAATAAATTCGTTTTCTTATTGAAATACGGTGTGTGTGTGTGTGTGTGTGTGTGTGTGTGTGTGTGTGTGTGTGTGTGTGTGTGTGTGTGTGTGTGTCCCATTATAACAGCGAATTTTGACTCGTAGGGTTTTTTCTGAAGTAGATTTACTCTCAGGTTTCATTGATATTTTGGGCTCGTAGTTTTGCCCCCTTGTTGCCTCCTCTGACATAGAGGCAATCTTTGACTTTTGACGGACGAACGGATGTAATTACAGCCTTTTAAACAGGCACGTTTTGTTACTCTTTCATCCCGAGTTCTTCACAAGGCTGTGTAGCGTGTGCAGTGTATTGTTTTGGCTGTCTTCTGTTTTCATATGTTTGTTTATGTAACTGTAAAATGAAATTAACCTACATTTTTCCTGAAGACTAATTGATAATCACTTTTGGAAACACTAGCTCATTTTGTGGGATAGCAAAACTAATAAAATCATTCTCTATATGATATTTAAAAACTTTTTTTACATCGATTGATTTCCGTTATGTACGTGTATGTGTGTTTTGGGTACTTAGAAACACAATAACACCAACATTTTCACTTTAAGTGGAGATTTTTTTCCAATTTATAAACTATTTTGTTTTTATTAGTTTGCAGCAATGAACTTACGACGGACGTACGAAGTATGGTCGTAAATCGCTCGGCTGGGAGACGGGACGAATGTATGACGGACGAGCCGATGATGGACGGGCGCGACGGGCTGTTGTAAATCCTACATTAAGGCAATTGGTGCATGAAACCAGTATATTTATATCATTTTTGTCATAACTTGATTCACAGCGGAATTTTCAAAAATTTTTGTCACGTCAAGACGCGAATAACAAATTTCAGCACCTTCTTACGTTGTTACAAATTAGCTATGTTCGTTATTCTCGGAGCACTGATTGCAGATAAGAAAACAAAAATTCTTTCCTTTCTTTCAGCAGTGCTCCGAGAATAGTGAGGCAAATGAATATACAACAACGTTAGAAGGTGCTGAAAGTTTTTATTTACGTCTTGGCGAGCCAAAAATTTTGAAAAATCCACTGTGAAATAAGTTATAACACACGTCATATAAATATACTGCTTTAGTGCACCAATGGCCTTAAGAGCAAATCCTTTGTGAACTAGTAAAGTGAATAAAGGGGAAGGAGTGTCCTTTTCTTTGCCGGATGGCAACATATTCCATTACCAAAAGAAAGGGGGGGGGGGAGAATGGTTCTCGGGGAAAGTATTTAGCTTCTTCACTCCGACGACAGGCGACGCAGCCAGTAACGAAGGACGAGTTGCTGCTCTCTACACACGGTACGCTGGGATCTAACTAGCACCCTGACATTATCTCGCGCTAAACAGCTGTCTCTGCTCTCGGTGCAGTGTCTGCTGGATATTGGGGGGGGGGGGGGGTTGGGTTGCGGGGAAAGGAGGGCGGGGGATAGCCTTTCGCGCTCCCCTCGCCAACCCCAATCACACTATTAACTTCTCTCCCGGCACCAACACTCCTGCACTCCTTCAGCAAACTCACCGGAACGACATCGGCAATCACATTAAAAGTCGTCATCCCTCCCCCTCCCCCGACCTCGAAGACCCCCGCCTCTCGTAACTAGACGGGCGTGTTCCTTTCTCGTCCTGTAGAAGAATAAGAAGAAGAAGCGGCGCTGGGGTTAACTACGTTACCGGGAAGAAGGGGTTGTTGAAGGCGTCGCGATGATGAAGTTGGGCGTCGCCGTTCCTCGACAAACAAGACGCGCAGTCAATGTCTCCAGTTGACCTGTGAGCGAGCGAAGTTACCTGGGCGGTTCTTAACATCGAGGTCTCGAGAGCCTATGAGGGTGAGGCGAGGTGATTGTGGAGCAGCACCTGAATGGCAGGACGAGGTGGGGGGGGGGACCCCCGCCGACCAGTAGCATCGTCTGGCACGAATCCCACTCGCGAAAAATTCGTGGAGCGATCCCCGCCGTAAATCGAACCCCGGTTCACCTAAGTGGGAGGTAAGTAGTCTGGCCACTAGTACACCGCGGCCCCTGAAGTTTACTCGTGAATCGATAAAGATGCTGCCACGGTACGGATTTGCAGATGTTCAAGGTAAGTTACAAGTAAGTCACTTGTATCCACCGCATCATAAACGCTACAGTTCTGTTGGTCTCTGAATCCCCATGTATCATCGTCCTGTTGGTCCGTAATACACCGTGCGCTACACTGTACAGTCAATTCGCGGTTACTTGCAACTTTCCTGAAGTTCTGCAAGAGTTCTATTTCCAGGCCATTCCTCCGCCTCGCGCAAACAAAGCCTAACCGAGTCTAACGAAATTACACCTGACAAAGCACCGCATTCGTGCGCACTCATTTTTAGTGGCGTGTGGCGAACTGTTGCAAGGTAAGCTGGCGTTAGCTGTGTGCTGTACCCTGTTACTTGCTAGTTTACACTTCCGCCAGTGAAACGTAGCTCGGCAGCTGACGCCACAGGACGCGTGTAATGTGTCCCTTGCTGCTCGCTTGTGAGTGGTCGGAATACATTCAGTTTCCCTAGAGCTGCACGGTGGTTACTGGCTCCTGCTGCGTGCACAGAGAATGTACAGTAGTGAGCAAGCACCAGCTTACTTCGCAACACCTCACCACGAGCCTCTGCTCATTTTAATAATATTTTGCATTAGAAATATTTCTTACTAGCCTTTATCAACACGCCAATTTTCTAACCGTATTTATTTTTAATTTATTAAAAAAAAGTAAGTAAAAGTTTCATATAACAAAAAAAAAATGATACTTTTATGTTAACAATATAAGTAAACGCTTGTGGCATATAACATATTTAGGAAACAACCAAACACGCCATACATGGGGTGATTTTTCAAAGGTTTGATTCAAAAAAGTGTAAAGAAACCGCGAATAGACTATAGAACTTTCATCATTTCATTTGGTATCTGAATTAGACATGTCTCACCTCACTTATGAGTTTAAAGTGCTCCCATTATGCCTGTCTGAGCAGCTGCTTTGGTCGCTATAGCCGTAATGTAATGGGTTTGACACCCGGGTAAGTCAAACATGTGTGTATCGTTTTCAGAGATGAAAGTTTAGTTTAGGTTGTCAACGACCATTTAGGACAAAACCGGGTATAAAGACCCGGAGGGTGTTGAGGAGTTATTATGTTAATCTCTGGGCTAGCAAAATATTTTATCGTTGCGTTCTGACTTTTCTCGTAAATGTTCAAAACAAATTTACTTTTTTTTTTTGTTGACAATATTTACAATGCACGCATTTTTAAAAACATTGTACTGCAGTCTTTCTTTTATAACCTAGACGGCTCTGCTTAGTTTTGTGGACTTTACTACAATATTTAAAATTCTACCGTGGAAGTAATCATTTTTGATAATTGTACGTGAATAAATTATTACTAGAGACGTGAAAAATTCGCGTTATTATTTGTTAACATGGTAGACTTCGCTGCTGTATATCTACTTGAGCGCAATTGATGATTGCATTGGCTACTGACTTCATTTACCTGTTTTACTGCTGCAATACAGATTGGTGATTCATCTGTTGAGCTTCTACTATTGGCTAAAACTTTGGAACGTGCCAAAAAAAGTGTCGGCCAATTGTAGAAGTCAAATAAGTATCAAATATCTTTGAGTCTAACCTGAAGGCACAAAATAGCGCGAATTTTGTAGGTCCCCTTACTTATTACAATTATGAAGTGAACATCATAGACTGTTTTACTCACATCGATGCAATAAAGAAATATATACATATATTACTAACATTTTAATAAGTGTTTTGTACCTAAATTACATGTCGAAAAAATATTTTCAAAAATACTGCAGAGGTTTTAGTGAGGAATTTAATTCACGGTAGCGATGAAGCATAAACAGAGGAAATGAACACAAAAGGAGTAATTAGTGATTACAGTGTAGAGCCACACGAACGGGCAGTATTTGCCATTCTGTACTGTCGCACTAAACACACAGCACTCATCCCATTAATGAGAACAGGTCCCGGGAATAATGAGCGCGGTCTATTAATCTTCGACATGGGCTCCACAGCATCCGGCATGATGGGACAAAACGCATCCACAACGCCACGTCTGCGTTAATTTTTCGCTGGTGCGGGACAATCGGCCCCGACGCTCCATTTGACGGGGCGTGCTTTACACCCGGGGGTAATCCGTCCCTGAAAGGCCACGCGATAGCAGGCGACTTCGACAAATCAATGTAATCGATGTGCGGGGGAACAAACCGTGATACGGTAGTTGCCGTGATCGATACTGGTCGACATTTGTCGAGGTCCATGCATTCGGACGAAGTTACGGAACGTCGTATCAAGTTGGTGGGTCGGCAGAACTCATCCCTTCCAGATACGGTGACTAGACATCCGGATTAGAATGTCCTCTTTTTTTACGTGTTTGTCCGGTGTCCGGTCATATTTTTAGGAAATCGGAAAATGTCCTCCTTTCTTAGAGTCACCTATAATATTTTTATTTTTTTTTTACTGCGGTTTTCCATTTTCGAGAGTCGGGTGAGTGAGTGAAGAGATTTGGGCGGTTCTCAACATCGAGGACTTGAGAGCCGATGCGGGCGAAGCGAAGTGAGTACGGGGCAGCGCCGCAATGAAGGGGGCCGGGGGGAGGGACGAGAAATCCCCGAGAAAAACCCCGCCTACCAGCCGCATCCTCCCTGCACGATTCCCACGTGTGAAGATCCGGGAGTGGCGCGGCCAGGGATTGAGCCTGGTTCGCAAGGTGGGAAGGCGAGCAGGCTAACCGTTCAGCCACCCCGGTCACTTGAGAGTCTGAAAATACGCACGCAAGATGGGAGTATCGATATTTTCCTGAATATTTTCAGTAATTCGTCTATCAAGTAGGCCCAGGGTGGTGAAATTGAATTCGGATTTCGATTGGATCTCCATTGCCTGCAATGACTACGAAAAGAGTTTTATGTGTATATATTCTTAACTTTTTTGGGTACTCTATTCGTAGCCCTTGTAGGCAATGGAGATCCAATCAAAATCCGAATTCAACTTGAAACTTGTCTCTGGACACGTAACGTTTCATGATTTATTTTCGTGTTCAGACACCACTACACTCTAAAGTTGATTAAGTGAGAATTGGACCAAATCAGTGAAAACAGTGAGAATGGAACAACTGATAATCAATGCCAGATAAATAATTTATATAGGGGTTGAATTTCACTGATTTATTAGTGATTTCCCACTGAATGTCAAGAATGTAACTGCTATAAACCACTTATTTATAGTTAATTTTTTTAATTCACCTCTCAGCAGCAGCTTATCAACTGACGTTTGGTGAAAGCTATTTCACTGACTGATATCACTGATTCGGATTTAGAGAGTACGCAATTCCCAACCGTTTTTAATCACGTGTTTCTACCAAACCTCTGCAACGGACTTCTTGTGCCAGCCAGGAGGAGATCATTGGCTGTGATAATGAAATAAGTGTTGTGTTGATTTTAGTTCAGCACGCATCATGGAATTGTATGTTCGCAACACATGAAATCGTAAATGAAAGTGGGTCTGAAAGAGTTAAAAAAAAAAAACAATAAAGGCAGTCAAACTGTGGCAATTTGGTAAATATTAAGAAGCTATTGTTTATGCTTTGCCGTGTGGAAAGTTCCGTAAAACCAACTGAAAAGTGGCTTATGTCGAAAAATAGGTCACATCCAAGATGGCAGGGACTGATTACCCCCCCCCCCCCCCCCAACCCTCCGAAAAAGTTATTTTTAAATGCTTTATTTGGTTCAGGGGGACGAATGTAGATGTTTCGAGTAATCGCACGTTACCACACTGAGTTCTGCACACATTTACTGACACTTAAGACGAATTAGAAG
Source organism: Dryococelus australis (assembly GCA_029891345.1). Lineage (NCBI taxonomy): Eukaryota > Metazoa > Arthropoda > Insecta > Phasmatodea > Phasmatidae > Dryococelus > Dryococelus australis. The sequence continues at coordinate 31,830,709 of CM057008.1, forward strand.
TGAGTCATCTATATTCACTAGAGCAAGAACACAGGTTCTTGGTGTCTGTGTTAGAACTCACCATCGTCCTATTGGCCCATACCACACCGGACACTACTCTATACTTTACAGCGTTCATTATTGGCCGGTCATAAACCAATGAAGAGCCAGCTGATATTGACCCAATCAAATGTCCTTTATCTTGTAAATGGATTTACAATCAATCATGCCCCTTCGAGTGGCTATATAAAAAAGAAATTCTGCCATTAGCAATATCATTGTTACTGCACTGTGGTGTTCTTGTGAGGTCGTGTTAAACACTAGCCGAACAAAGACTGCACATCCATGCGTGTTTTGTTCTGAACAACAAAGAAATTTTCAAATTAACTTAGCTCGAGTGTAACTCGATTGTAGACTAGGAAGTGTTACGGAAGTGAACCGACCACTGTACACTGTAAACAAATACTTTTTTTTTCAAGTATATTTGTTCGGTATTTGAAACTTCATCTACCTGTCAGTGCGCGACATCTACGTGGCGCTGCGTAAAGCATTCGTCTGAAGACGACGGGCGAGGGGAACCTACTTCTGTATTGACCATGAGCTTTATGGATCGCTCTACGGAGGACGATTCATAAAAAAATTACCCGTCCAGCCTATTTCAGGCAGGCCGTGGGGGCGAGCGTTCTAGACTCGGCGGGAGAAGAGTCACGGAAGACAAGCTAAGCTGGTTTTCCACCAGATCCGAGAACGCTGAAGTGTTAACCCTTTGAAGAGTATGCACGTATAGGCCGTTCACGGTAAAGTGAGCCCTTTTGAAGCCCTAGTTACTTTTTTCTTTCAACCCATTTATATCCTTCCACCACTTGTTAATGTAAACCCCGCAATGCGAGTAATAAACACAGTGTACACATTCACCATACCCAAAACCAAAAGTCCGAGGCCATAAGAAAGGTATGTAGTGGTTATTATGTATAATGAAACAGCTTCAAAAAGTGCTCACTTTACCGTGAACGGCCTATATATATTTGGGGCTACGTTTACATGGAAATTTATTTGCTCTTGAAGACAAAGCTCACACTTTTATAGTTTTAGTATTTCACTAGACTTCATCGGAATCTAAATAAAAAATGACAACTAGTCGACATTTCAGTTTGTAAGAATAAAACTGTTCTTTTTAATCATTTCTCAAACGAACACGATGGATTGTAAAACTTGTTACTTCTATCGCGATACATTGATTAGTACACAGCCAACGTGTGACTGCATTGATCGACGGCCAACCAATAATAAACGGTGCAGGGTACAGTAGGCGTGTCCGGTGTTGCTAGGACCAATAGGACAATGATAAGTAGTAACACAGAGACCAACCAAAATGACATTGCTGTAGTGTGGAATATAGGCAGTTCACTTCAAACTTGTCCTCAGTGCTAGTAAATTTGTGCTGTCCTCAAAGGGTTAACACACTCAGGTCTGCACACATTTACTGGCACTTAAGACAAATTAGAAGTGAGTCATCTATATTCACTAGAGCAAGAACACAGGTTCTTGGTGTCTGTGTTAGAACTCACTATTGGTCTATACCAGACCAGACACTATCCTATACTTTACAGCGTTCATTATTAGCTTGTCATCAACCAATGGACAGCCCAGCTGAAATTGCTGCATGTATCTTAACGAGCGCACTAAGCGACATACGCCCAGTAAAGTTGGTAACGATGGGTGGAAAGTAATTCCATAACTTAAAGTCAAATAAAAATTGTTAGGTAACCATTTGTGATATCTGGGGATAGAAAAAATTCGCGAGCGCAACGACCTGTAGGCTAGACTCCACATTCATGTGTATGCTCGAGCCTCAGATGTTTGGCAGTATGTGATTCGCTACTTGTTTCCTTGCGAGTCTGCTATTGGCTCAGAGTCGTCCAGGACGTGTCTAGTGAACTGCGATACAACTGCGAAGTCAATTTCAGTGTACACGTGTTTGGCGTTTATCTTTTCCTGAAATCAGCTCGCGAAATGTTCCTATCCCGAGTGATAACTAAAATTATTTCCTTATCTGTCTGTTTTTTTTTTTTATGCATCGAAGTTTAAAAATGAGCAGATTTGTAAAATATTTACTTTGCTAATAATTTCACAGTTTCACTTGGCCGACGCATGAATAACGCGATGAGGTCCACGACAATGTTATTTTACAGAAGGCGGAAGGATACGCAATGCGCGTACGAGTAGATCTGTAGCAGGATTTTCAAAAGTGCTAATTTTACCGTGAACAGCCTTCACAAACTTTCTCGGCATATCCCTGCCGCTTGGCGCTGAATTAGCATTTTAAAAAAACGGTCTCTTGTTCACGTGATATTTGCCACCCATCTCCGTGCACTTCAGCACAATTCGTCTGTTGTGGACAGCCTACAGCATCTATCGGCGACTGTGTAACTTTCTCATTGTCTTTTGTTTGGTATTTCTGCGTCTTTCAGCAGCTTTATGTGAACACTTTTGTCCTTGCTGTTACGCCATCATGACGTGCGAGCGTTATGTGGTGGCCACGATGGCGTTTTTCGGCACTCAAGTTATCTTTGTGTTTTATTCTCACTGCCCATGCCTAGGGATAGGAATATCTCGCGATTTCATTTCAGGACAAGCTAGATGTCCAACATGTGTACACTGAAGTCACCTTTGCAATTGTATCGCAGTTCATTAGACACGCCCTGAATAACTCTGAACCAATAGCAGACTTGCGAGGAAACAAGTAGCGAGTGTCATACCGCCAGCTGTGAAGTAACATTGGTTGCTCTCTGGGGCAGCAGCCAATGAGCAAACATCTGAGCCTGGAGTGTACACAGGACTGTGGAGTCTAGCCTACAGGGCATTGAACTCGCGACATTTTCCCATAACTAGAGACCTGCAAAATTCGCGTTATTATTTGGGGACACTTTTAACTTAAAACATATGTAGCTTTGCAATACGTTTGTCATTGGCCAATAATTAACTTGACGTGACCTTGGTAACTCTGCGCCAATAGATGAACACTTCCCAATCGCATGCCCCAATCACGTGCAGTTCAGTCAGTAAGGCCGTGACTTCGCATCTATGCAGCAGCCAATGGAGAAAGGACGCCAACTTGAGTATATACAGTGCTGTGAAGTTTAGCCTGATGCCAAATAATAACGTGAATTTTGCAGGTCCCAACCCATCACGTAGAATGTAGTCGCCATTGAAAGTAATTTTCTTGGTTGTGTTAATTTATAGTATATATTTAATTTTTTCTGTTCAATATGTAGTTACTGATTTGAATAATTTCTGTTTCCCCTCTCTGGCCAGTACAGTTTCAATTTTGTAGTTCGTTTCTTCTCGCACACCAGGCATCTTTCACTCGCTAATTAATTTCGTTGGAAATTAATTTGGTTTTAGTAACGGTGTACCTGTCTGCGCGTTGCTGCAAATAATTTCTGCACGCCTCTGCAAATTATCGCTGAAATTTTTTCCGCGTGTTGAGCTTAACCTCTTCCGCATGCCATGCGCTGAAGCTCTCCAATATCCGGCAAAAAACTGGAATCACATAGCCCCGACGCGCACGACACGACGGCCAACAGTCAATGAAATACAAGAGAGATCGTCGGAAGCCCGGCCGATTCTGTCGTTCGACCAGCAATTTTGGATTAGAAATTATTTCTATTCTTCGTCGTGTCGTGCGGCACGACGCACAGAATGTACAACTTTGCAAAATGAAATTGTATTGCAAGCTTTCCCTACAATGGTAAATACGCAGCTTAAAAGAAAAATTAATTGAAAATTACTGTATCCAACTCTTAAAAATAATATTTTTACATTTGCATGCATTAGGGATACCGATTTTTCACCATTATGTATTACAGATTTCGCCCTTGTTCATCGCCTTTAACTAGCGTAGCCTATCAGCGCCTTCTAAATAGTTAGGTTAAACGCAGAGAGCGTGGTGTTTTTCAAGCTGTAAATTCAAGCAGTAACATTGAAATGTGTCGTGGGTGCGTTTTTTTTTTTTTTGTCGTGTCGTGCTGTGTTGGTTGGGGCTATGTGATTCCGGCATAAGTCGTTTCCCTGTGCATTGTCTGTTCTGCCCTTGCTGGGAGGGCAGCTAGTCCAGTTTGGCTTACAAATCCCTCCTTGTCCGTTTCTGTGGACTCATACTACGCCTGCAGTCAGCTAAGTCACGACGGATGTTTTTGATACTTCTTTACTAAACATCTGTATTTCCTTTTTACTAAAAATAACTTTTACTGTGAATCTGGAAACCATGATTTAAATTGTGTTTCATGACGATTTTATGAAACTTAAAAAATATATATATATATACTTTGTAACTTGAAGAGATCGCTTTTGTTGTTTTAGTGCTAAATTTTAGATGTCAGGGATGCATCCCAGAAGTATTTCACGATTGCATTAAAAATATTTTGGGATTTTATGGTTAACGTAAATAATTTCAGTTCTGGGAATAATTTTGTTTTCTATCCAGTTTGCCTTCAGTTTTTTAAAGAATATTTGTGTAATGTCAATCACTGCAATTATGTAATTATTTCGTTGTCTTTACGACGTTTCTTACCGATTATTACGGAAGTACTCACTTGTTTCCGTTTTCAAAGAACTTAAGTGATTAATAAGTTAAAAAGAAGAGAGTAAAACACAACCACAATAACGTGTTTTTATTAATTAATTAATAAATTAGCCTCTCTCTGGTATTATATATTTTATTGATTGTACAAGTATGTCTTGTAGGTAAGTATAATATATTCTTTCCTTTCTTTCGTACCGTGTACGATCAACCAGTATTATTAATTTTGTGTACATCGCTTCCTTTATTGTCGTTGCAGAGCCCTTTGGTAATATTCACATTTATTTTTGCGCCAAGTTTTATTGTATTGTTTGCGAATTTCATTTGTTGTCGGCACCAATGACTGACTGCGTATTTCTTTCGATGAAGTGGATATATTATTTCTTTATGGTCGTACATTGGGCATGGCTAGTCGGCAGTAGCTTATCAAGGACCTTTCAGTGAATCGTATTTCACTGGCTGATATCACTGATTCTGGCTTAGAGTGTAACAACGTTTGTTCTTTCTGTTCTCTAAAACTACAGCGATTAAAGCAATTCAATTGTCATTATTTTTGAGGAGTCATGACATTAAGAGATGGTATTTTTCTTCAACTAAGACATAACAAACTATCTCCTCAATAGTATTAACTCTGGTTTCTAACGAGAGTAACAATTTTCTTCAGTTTAGAATAAAGCTTGAGGGTTTGAGTTTCATGCAAGAAATTGATATGTATCCATTATTATTCTTACTAGAGGCAACTATTAAGATCGTTACAGATAATTTATATTCTTTGGAAATTTTAATGGGCTTTTCTCGGAACAGTTCGCTTCAGAGTGAAAATTTCGTCGTTGCTACAGGAAAAAGGGAAAGAGAGGGTGATTTTTCTTTCTCCGGCCTGTTTAAATTTAAATCCCGCGTCACGAGGCGCAGATGAATAATAACTAGAGTCATCGATACGGCAGGAGTCCAGGTGCCTACTTCATACAAGTTCCTCGCGTAACTCCAAAGAATTTCTTTCATGGCTGAACTTTATCAACGTTCCGAGATAGCAGGAACGTAGGCTGAATAATGGATGAACCATATGATCGAAGGGAATGTAGGGAAAAAAAAAAAAAACATTTCATCTTTTCTAGAGTCTTATTCATTCTTTTTTGTTTCTTTTTTAATTTAACTTTCTATCGTTTGTTTTAAAAGAAAACGATCCACATAAGGAGTCGTGGTTGATAACTTAGCGGATTATCAGTATTTGGAAACGTTTGAGGATTTTGGTTTGGTAGCTTATTTTTAACTCGTTCATTCAGCGTATTTCCAAAGTTGTGCGCAGCCAGAAATCAGTTCCCAGTGCCTCTGGGTACATAGAAATATCTGCTTAAGCTTGATTCACATGTATGCCAAACACATGAGACAGACGGAATTGGCAGAACCTATTGTTCTATTACCCTTTCCTATACGAAAGGCTGGCTCTAGGGAATACTACGGCCGTAGCTATAATTTAATCATGAGCTCCTCTCAGCTGGACGTATGGTCCTAGCTTTCGACATTTTTGATAATGACTAATAATCAAGAATACTCTTTATATAAATAACTCTCCGCTGATTATAAAATATAATTTATTTTGGGACTCTATTACAATAAATCGGTATTTACTCTCAATAGTAAATGCTCCAGAATTAAGCTGCTACTGAAACAATCTAATAATCCCTTCGATATCCACAGCTGTCCAAATTGAACTCACCACTGGAATATTATATATAGTCTATTCATGGTTTCTTCGACCTCTTTGAATCAAACCTTTGAAAAATCTCCCCATGTATGACGTGTTTAGTTATTTCCAACATATGCCGTGTATCACAAGCATTTTATACTTCTGTAAGAAGTTCTTTTTACTCTGTTAAATTGATATGTTATTCGCATTTTATCTATAAGTTATAATGCTTCATTTATAAATAATTTGAATAAGAAAAAGGGAGAAGATAGGTATGTTGGTAGCGCCTAGTGATAAATAGTTCTTATGCAAAATACTGTTACACTTAGTGCGCGCGAATGTGGTGTGTTGCCCCCCTGGTGTAATTTCCCAGGCTTAGTTAACACATTGAGGTCTGCACACATTTACTGGCACTTAAGACAAATTATAAGTGAATCGCCTATATCCACTACTGCAGGAACACCAGTTCTGTTGGTGTCTGTGTTAGAACTCACCATCGTCCTATTGGTCCATACCACACCGGACACTACCCTGCACTCTACAGCTCTCATTATTGGCCGGTCATCAACTAATGCCAAGCTGATATTTACCGAATAAAATGTAATTTACTGTATAAAAGAATTTACAATCAATCATGTCCCTTTGAGTGGGTATAAAAATAAATTCTATCGTTAGTAATATCATTGTTACTGCTCAGTGGTGTTCTTATAAGGTCGTGTTAAACATTAGCCGAACAAAGACTGCACATCCATGCGAATTTTCTTCTGGACAAGAAAAGAAATTTTAAAATTACATTTTCTCTAGCTACACTCAAGAATAGTCTACAAAGTGTTAAGCTTAGTTTAAATAGAACTTTAGCAGGGCTTCAGAAAAGGCTGAAATAACCGCGAATGGACTACACTCGGGACGTTCAAGCCCGCACCCCGAGGAGAAGGCCTCTCAGCATCCCCCTCGTGGCTGATCGTCTTCTCTCGCGTCGTCGTCGTCGTCGTCTGACGTCACCGGATCTCGAGGTCGGTCAGCGGCGGCAATCACGCTGAGCCGTCAGTCACCACGGAGTGTGCGGAGAGAAGGGTGAAGATGGCCGACACTCTGGCGACCCTCGTTTATACAGTCTCGCCGCGCCCGAGTTCCCCTCCTCTCGACGGCGAACTGAGTGGCGCCCTGCCACTCGTACCGAAGTTGACACCCAGCAACACCTCGTCTGCCGTAACTAGAGACCTGCGAAATTCCCGTTATTATTTGGGTACACGTTAAATTTACAAAAATGCGTACCTTTGCAATACGTCTGTCAGTTTGCCATACTGTCTCTGACACACCCTGGGTAACGCTGCGCCAATCATTGAACTCTTCAAAGTTGTATGCCCCAATCACGCGCGGTTCATTTAGAAAGGGCGTGTCTTGACATCTACGCAGCAACCAATGGATAAACGATGTCGGCTCCGGTACATACAGTACTGTGAAGTACAGCCTGGTGCCAAATAATAACGCGAATTTCGCATGTGTCTAGCCATAACACTATGGTTGTTGACATGCGAGCAGATTTTCTGTTATTGTTTTGATGTTTGGTTTCAGGCTGTTTGCGACCACGCTCGCTCGCTCTCTCTCTCTCTCTCTCTCTCTCTCTCTCTCTCTCTCTCTCTCTCTCTCTCTCTCCTCTCTCTCTCTCTCTCTCTCTCTCTCTCTCTCTCCACCCAAAATAACACAGCTGTCAAAGCCGCATGGTCAACAGTAATGAACGTGTTTGTACATGTGTTAATTTTCAAAAGAAAAGCAATTTTATATGAATAAAATAATGTTATTGGTTTTTAATTAAATATTATTACTGCAGCGAAATTTGATCAGAGGAAGTATAAATAATCTCAGAGCACTTGTTTGTTTGGAAAACAGTGTTCTAGCCTCAATTCATATCCTCGTCGTTTATGATGGAAGCGTTTTCAGAAAAGCAGTCCAATATTGGAAGACGTAGTAGACTTGCTCTACGCAGCCAGCGTGATCGCTCTACCCCGTATTAACTCCACCAGGGTAATAGTTTTCTTCTAAATACTGGTGTACCCGGAATATGTATAGCTTGTATGGTCGGCCAACGAGAATGCGATTTAATAGTGCGCCACGACACTTATTTAATGCACGACTAAATGTAACAGAGGCGAAGACCTTATTCAGTGATTCTTTTTTTCTATTTACAAAAGACTCAAGCTTAACGTGAGTGAATTTTTTTTTTTTTTTTTTACGTCTGTCTTCTGCGTTAACTCAGTCTCACGAGATCTACGATCTCTCTTTCATGAACCTCAGAGATGTGTTGATATATGAACCGGGTAAACGGTAATGTGAGCACTTTTGAAAGCCCTCTCTTTTGAAATAATAGTCAATATATATTTTTTATTTGACCTTAGACGTTAACTTTCGAGTGCGGTGGAATATACACACTGTGTTTATTACTTATATGGCAATATTTAATTTAAAATGTGGTTAAAAAAAAAAAAAAAAAAAAAAATGGCTAAAAGGAAAAAAATAACTACGGCTTCAAAAGCGCTCATTTAGCCGTGAACATTCTATACATCACAATACATAATGCAAAACAGCTCACCAAAATTCGGTTTTAGTATTCTACCATTCGCTCTCGTGCAGTATTTCACCCGCGCCTCTGTAAACGAGTTGCAGTCCCGGGACTGAAGCGCAAAGCAAATATGTCTGAATTCAACTGATCTCACCGTGATCGCGAATGGGATTTGCAAGTTCTCTAATTTCTTCTGCCGCCGCCCATGAAGTGTCTATCAGCGAGTCTGCAACTGTCCACAAAATAGATTACCGCCCCCCCCCCCCCCACCCAAATTCCCCATTGTCGCTGTCCGTGGAATCGATCCGAATATTCCCAAATTACTTTCGCCATTGTCCACGAAACGTATTTGACGACGTGATCGGAAAAGCGGCTTGTAAAGGATATTGTACAAATCTCGCTTACGTTTTTATCTTCCTTAAAATTGTCTTTACAAGTTAGCACTTCCTAGACTACACTCGAGTTACACTCGAGCAAAGATAATTCGGAAATGTCTTTGTTGTTCAGAACAAAACTCGCATGTATGTGCAGTCTTTTTTCGGCTAGTGTTTAATACGACCTCACAAGAACACCACAGTGCAGTAACAATGATATTACTAACGATTGAATTTCTTCTTTTTATAGCCACTCAAAGGAACATGATTGATTGTAAATCCTTTTATATAATAAATAATATTTGATTGGGTCAGTATCATCTCGGCTCTCCATTGGTTGATGACCGGCCAATAATGAACGCTATAAAGTACAAGGAGGTATGGTCCGGTGTGGTATAGACCAATAGGACGATGGTGAGTTCTAACACAGACACCAACAGAACCGGTGTCCTTAAAATAGTGGATATAAGCGACTCACGTATAATTTGTCTTATGTACTAGTAAATGTCTGCAGACCTCAATGTGGTAACGAAATAAAAATGTGATATTAAGGTGAAATTATTTTAAAATAGTCTCATTTTAGTCACAGGAAACTAATCACTGGTATGTTTGTTTCTCTGTGTTCGGAAACGGGGACGGTGTACTTTTCGGCGAACTACCAATTCTTCCTTACCGTATATTCTACCATTGCTATATGTGAATGGCTCGTTTTATACTATAGTAATATAAACAAAATATAAAAAAATACGAAAACACATTTTTAAAAAATATATAAAATTTAAACATATAGTGTTTTATATGTTGCAAACATAATTACTTGGCTACAATAACGCACCGAGCTGATAGTATGTTTCAGATCTGAAGAAGACGATCCTTGTTGAAGAAATGACTAGGGCCTGGCAGACTCTGGTCCCAAGGGCCTCAACTATTGTATTATGTTTCTAGCACTGGATTTCATTCCTTTGTCACAACACTCTGAAACGATGAAACCTACCCCGAGGGCTGCTCCCGGGCGATTAGGGCCTCGCCGACACACTACATGCGAGATTAAACAGCCCACTTGTATACAGCAGAACAACACGTTAGACAGACATCTATACGCCGTTCACGGTAAAGTGAGCACTTTTGAAGTCCTAATAACTTTTTTTCTCAACCAATTTATTTCTTTCCATCACTTGTTAATGTAAATCCTGCAATGCGAGTAATAAACACAGTGTATACATTCACCATACACAAAACCAAAAGTCCGAGGCCACAATAAGATGTATTTATTGGTTATTATTCTGATGAGACAGCTACAAAAAGTGCTCACTATACCGTGAACGGCCTATAACAGTAATTCTGAAACAAATAAATGCATGTATCACTGTTCTTCAAAACTTCCTGTAGCGAAGATTATTTAATAATAGGCAGAAATGTGTTGAGTATTGACCCTATCCAGACCACACCTTCAAAGAAATGAAACCAGAATTGTACCGACATAAATTAATTCTAATTTTATGTAACTAAACTGCCATTCATTTACGTCCAAAAATGATTTAAACCTTTAAGTGAGTGAGTGGGTGAATAGATTTGGACGGCTCTAAACAGCGAGGTCTTGAGAGCCGATTAGGGTGTTGCGAGGTGAGTATGGAGCAGCGCCGGAATGCAAGAGTGAGGAAAACGGGAGATCCCAGAGAAAACCCGCCTGCCAGCGGAAACGTCCTGCACGATTCCCACTTGCAAAAATCTTGGGGCGACCCCACCGGGAATCGAACCCGGTTCGCCTTGATGGGAGGCGTCTAGTCTAACCACTACACCACTGCGGCACCTTAAGCCTTTAATGTTACGTTTTTTAACCCCATCTAATACGGGGTTTCACATTACTTCGACTCTTCAGAGTCTTTTGAGTATAAACAACCATAGAGTGAAGCTGAGATGCAAGGCTGCTGCCAACACCGCCTCCCAAAGTTCTACAAAATATAGTCATGATGCCATTAGCAGAGACCTACGAAATTCAAGTTATTTTTTTCCCGTTAGGTTAGAATTCACAGTACTGTATATACTCGAGCTGGCATCATCTCTCCATTGGCTGCTGTACTGACGTTAAGTCAAACCCTTCCTGAGTGAACAGCACGTGATTGGGGCACACGGTTGTGGAACGTTTATTTATTGGCGCAGAGTTACCGGGGATGTGCCATATAAAGTCTGGTCCAATGACTAACGTATTGCAAAGGAAAAGTGCTTTAAGTTTAACATGTCCTCAAACAATAACGCGAATTTGCAGGTCTGTGGCCATTGGGCAAATGCTGGCATATTGCAAAAAGGTACACTGTGGCAAATAAAATTATAATTTGGCATCACCAGTCTGGGAAGGGTTAACAAGGATCACGGTCCTTCGAGTATTAGGAAAATATATAAAAATTAAACCAATCCATACGATGTATGGATAGAGCTAAAGATTTTCCTCGAAAAAAAATATGTGTACGCACCCAACAGCAGTTTGTCTGTTGCAATTGGTTGCTGTTTGCTTGAGGTATTTTCATATTTGACCTGGCAACTCAGATTTCGACAACATTGGCACTGCTCCTACGTGATTGGTGTTGCAGAAAGTTAAGTTAACACATTCATGTCTGCACACATTTACTGGCACGTAAGACAAACTAGAAGTGAGTCATCTATAATCACTGCTGCAAGAACACCGATTCAGTTGGTGTCTGTGTTATAACTCACCATCGTCCTATTGGTTCATACCACACCGGACACCACCCTGTACTTTATAGCGTTCATTATTGGCCGGTCATAAACCAATGGAGAGCCGAACTGATATTGACCCAATCAAACATCCTTTATAGTATAAAAGGATTTACAATCAATAATGTTCCTTTGAGTGGCTATAAAAAAGAAATTATATCGTTAGCAAGATCATTGTTACTGCACTGTGGTGTTCTTGTGAGGTCGTGTTAAACACTAGCCGAACAAAGACTGCACATCCATGTGAGTTTTGTAATGAACAACAAAGAATTTCAAATTAGTTTTTCTCGAGTGTAACTCGAGTGTAGTCTAGAAAGTGTTAAGAGTTGTGTAAATATTTTCCACGCGTGAACATAAATGATTTTGAACTTGTAGAAGCACAGATTAGGTCATCATATAGAAAATGTTACGAAACTCAGTGGCCCGAACTCCAGACATAGTTTTTTTGGACTAACAGTAACACGAAAGCCTTGTACACTTATATCCTAAAACATATTCTATATGGAATAACTGTGTTCAAAGTTGCGGCGTGCATCTGCAGGACAAGGCACTGCGGTCATGCATGTAGGACAAGTTACATAGGTCGTAGCCATGATTTACAATAGCCCGTCACGCCCGTCCGTCATCTGCCCGTCCGTCACATGTTCGTCCGTCTCCAAGCCGAACGATTTACAACCGCACTTCGTACGTCCGTCGTAAGTTCATTGCTGCAAACTGATATAAACAAAATAGTTCAGAAGTAGGAACAATTATCCATTATAAGTGAAAATTGTTGGCGTTACTGTGTGTGTGTAAACACACAAAACGCAATTAGTGGTAGTTAATTTATTTTAAATAACGTAAGAATAATTTAATAATAATATTTGCTATTGCTAGAAGGGACTCGTGTTCCCGACGTGATTATCAACATTTTTTTTAAAGAAAAATCGTTACGTCATTGCAATTTTCCGTTACATAAACAAACATTTGAAAAAAAAAAAACAGCAAAATAAAACACTCCACACTCTACGCAGCTTTTTGATGAACTTGGAATAAACAGGTATCCAAAAAGAATAGTATAGAGGGCTATATAACCATCCGTCCGTCCGTCAAAAGTAAAGTTTACCAAGGTTTTGACGGACGGAAGGATAGCATTAACTGGCACCTCTGATCGGTTGGTGGTCGCGTTATTGACGGACGGACGCGACGGGTTGTTGCATATCCTGTCGTAGGCGGGCGACACTAAATTGTTACATAATGTTGTGGTTATACCTTGCGGCAATGCTCATAAATTAATTGGTTTAGGAGCCATAGCTTATAGATGAATGATATATGGTAGAGCATATTATTAATGAGGGGTTTTGATCATGTTATGTGACACAGACAATACAATGCTGTAATATTTAACTCTAACGGGGAGCTACTTTAAATTATATTAAATTATTATAAATGTTATGAGGACCTCATGCCTTAAGTTCTGCGAATCTATGTTGGACAGTTCCCACCTGAAAGCTGATGCCGTAGACTTTTTTTCTAATTGTACGGATCACGTCGGACGGACACGCCCATGTCTGTAGCCTTCCTGTATTCTGGCCGGTCGCGGAAAGATGCGGTGGCGCGCCTCGTGTCGGCCTAATATCGGTGCGTTGTTTAACGTTTGGACATGGCTGGCCTCTTTCCATGGTTGGTGGAGGGGCTTATAACTGCTGGCCCTTGCCACACTGCTTCGACACAATCCCTGGCGTCCTCATTTACTGCAGGTGTGAGGCCGGGTTCAGAGTGGGATGTCACTCTAAAAGTCCATTCATAACAATACGTAGCGTCTCGCTCCTGCGACCTATGCAACATGCCCTACATGCATTGTGTGGGTGCACGTCGCAAACTTTGAACTCAAATATTTGATATAAAAAGACGTTTCCGAATATGAGTGTTACTATTGGTCCGAAGGAACTGTGTTTGGAGTTTGGGCACTGGCTCTGCGAACATCCTGTATAGCTGGAACAGCCACCTATACCACTATTTTCAGCTACACTGGCCAGAAATGTGGTTTCTCTGGACAGTAAAATCTCTGGACAGCGTTCGCCAATTCAGCTGCCGGTAACCTACTTGCCTGTCTCTAGCCCGGTCAATAGGGAAACTTTCCCGGCACACAGTAGCCAGTCAGAAACGAGGTCGATCGGGGAATCGGTGAAAGCACATCGGAGGAAACCCCAAGCCATTTCCACGCTGTGCACGATAACTATTCTGTGTCCCTGGCGCGTGAGTCGAGAAATCGCAAGCGTCAAGTCGGTGCTCTCGTAATTCGGAACCCACGACAATCACTATATTCTCGATCGTCTTCAAGACATCGTACATAATATAGCAACGTGAAGCCCGCCCTCTGACCTTTTGTTTTCGATCCTGACGTACCTTGATAGCGGCGCACGGATGACCTTTACAAGTCTGCAGACAAATCCGATTCACGTCGAAATAGAAACACAGTATACAGTCCATTCATGGTTACTTAACACTTTTCTGAAGCCGTGCTAAGTTCTTCTTCCAGTATATTCCTCCACCGCATACAGACAAAGCTAAAATAAATCTAGAAAACTACGCCAAACCGACAGCGCGCCGCATTCGTGCGCACTCGCTGTAATAATATTTTGCATAAGAACTATTACGTACTCGGCAGTATAGGCTAATCACGTTAAAATGAGCACTTTTGAAAGCCCTGTTTAAGATCTACTTGTATGCACGTTGCGTATTCTTCCGTCTTATGTAAAATTAACACTGCCATGAGCCCCATCACTTTATTCATGCGTCGGTCAAGCGAAACTGCGAAATTATTAGGAAAGTAAACATTTTATAAATCTGCTAATATTTACACACCGATGCAATAACACTTTCTAAACTACACTCGAGTGTAGCTCGAGCAAAGCTAATTTGAGCATTTCTTTGTTGTTCAGAACAAAACTCGCATGGATGTGCAGTCTTTGTTCGGCTAGTGTTTAACACGACCTCACAAGAACACCACAGTGCAGTAACAATGATCTTGCTAACGATTGAATTTCTTCTTTTTATAGCCACTCAAAGGAACACCACCGCCATTTTACGATGACCGGCCAGTAATGAACGCTATAAAGTACAAGGTAGTGTCCGGTGTGGTATAGACCAATAGGACGATGGTGAGTTCTAACACAGACACCAACAGAACTGGTGTTCTGACAGTAGTGGATATAGGTGACTCACTACTAGTTTGTCTTAAGTGCCAGTAAATGTGTGCCGACATCAATGTGTTAAAAAAAAAACAGAAAGTGGAATAAATAATTTAAGTTATCACATTTGGTTACCTAACACTTTTTATTCGATGTCAAGATATGGAACTTCATTCAATCTATCATTCCCAACTTTACAGGGCGAATGTCCCTCAGTGCGTCAGTCTTTTTTCTTTCAAGTATATACAGGCATGGGCAGTGTTTTTTCTAAGGTTGATATCAAAAGTGCTCTTTTTATCGTGAACAGCCTTTATCGACATAACTATTTTCTCCCTATTTTTATTAACGCTAATTATAAATAAAATATTATAATTTATAGATGGAACATGTGAAAGTTCAACTAAAAAAAGGGGGGGATTTTTTGTGTTAAAACGCTTGTGATACATGGGATATTTAAGAAGTAACCAAATACGTCATACGTGGGGTAATACTTAAACAGTTTGGTTTCAAAATGGTTGGAGATGCCCTAAATAGGCTATATACGATGGGTTCTGCGGCAGCGGCACGATATTTGAACTGCTCTAGGTTTGTCGGCCCAACACATTTACCCTACTTTCCCGTTGCTTATTAACACTTTGAGGTCGGCTCACTTTTACTGGCGCTAAAGACAAACTGGAAGTGAGTGAACGGCATCCACAACTGCCAGAAAACAATGCTCTATTGGTCTCTATTCTCACTTGCCGCCGTCCTATTGACCAACAACGAATCAGGCTTTCATTATCGACCGGGGAACAGCCAATGAAACGTCGAGATAACCACGTACCAATGAAATGTTATTTTTTCGGGTATAACAGGATGCAAAGTACATCGTGTTAATATGCGTGGTTGCACAAAAATGTGTGTTATATTTGCGAAAACTTGTCGTTGTTATTATGGCGTTTCATAATTAAATTCTAACAAAAATAGCCGGACAGCGTAGCTACATTTCGACCACTTAAGTTTTTTATGAGCAGAGAAATATTCATAAATTTTTTCCCGAGGTATACTCGAGCATAGTTCTATAAGTAGAGACCTGAAAAATTCGCGAGTTCAATGACCTGTAGACTATACTCCATTGTCGTATGTAAAATAATGCAAATATCACTGTTCATTGGTTGCTTGGTGTATTAACGTAGGGCGGTGAATTGGTCTGCATTTTATTGTGTGTTTATTATTGGCTCAGAGTTGTCCAGGAGGTGTAAATTAACGGGTGGGCCAATAGCATGAGCAATACAAACATACGAGGTTTTGAATTCTAGCTTGTCCCGAAATGAAACCAAGAATTCTTCAGTATTATTCGTTGTAAATTTACCATATCAGTGTATATTTACAGTGACAAAGCACGTCAGGTAAATTATTTCCCATACATACATGGTAACGTTCCTAGAGTTGCTCAGGAAAGAGTCAAATGTATAAGGAAATACCCAACTTTGTATAGTAGCAACGCTAAACATCCCTATATCTGCAGCTTAGTGTGTGGTATTATTTCCATAAACTGCATAGGTTAAAAACTTCCATTACAGTTTAGGAAGTTTTCCAGAAATTTCCAGAAATACACCTATAAGACGTGTTAATCTCATTTCAGAAAAATATTTCATTAAAAAAATCTCTACTCGTAACTGCTTCCGTATTGACCATTCTAGTCGTAGTGTTCTATATGTGGCAGGTGGCGCATGATGTGTATTTATTGCGGTCTAGGTACAAACTAGAAGTGAGTCGCCTATATACACTATTGCAAGAACACCGGCTCTGTTGGTGTCTATGTTAGAACTCACCATCGTCCTATGGGTCCACGCTACACCGGACACCACCTGTACTTTATAGCGTTCAATTTTGGTGGGTCATCAACCAATGGAGAGCTGAGCTGATATTGACCCAATCAAATGTAATTTATAGTAAAAAAGGATTTACAATAGATCATTTCTCTTTGAGTGGCTATGAAAAAATTAATTATATCGTTAGCAATATCATTGTTACTGCGGAGGGGTGTTATTGCGAGGTCGTGTTAAACACTAGCCAAAACAAAGACTACACATCCATGCGAGTTTTGTTCTGAACAACAAAGCAATTTTCAAATAAGCTTTGCTGGAGCTGCGCTCGAGCATAGTCTACAAAGTGTTCAAGTTTAACATGTCTCCAAATAATAACGCGAATTTTGGATGTCTCTAACAATTACTTATAATCACGGCTACCTGATTTACGTGAAGGCTAGACTCCAATGTTCTTCGGTAAAATGCAGATTCCAGATTTCGGGACCGCACTGAAAAAAAAGGTTTTGTTGAATCAAACAAGATTTGTTTGGTGCAACCAGATGATATGTTTGTATAGGGCCAAGGACATAGTTTGTTACTGAAACCAAATTATTTTGTTGTTCTCATTTGGTTGCCCCAAACTGTACAATTAGGTTGGTGCTACTGAAGATTTGATTGGCTACGCGTACATTTAACAGTATGGGCCAATATAAAAAAAATTGCATGTTCGACCAAGTTTTAAACCTAGATCGCCTGCATCCGGCGCTCCGTCTTAGTAATCTCAGCTAATATGACAACTTATGACAGCGGAAAGCTTTTAAATAGATATACTGCAAATATTGGGCAACATGTGCAAACAAATATCTCAAGTTTTTCAGCTTTACTTGTCGGTTTCTTGTTGCATTGTTTTATTAATGTGTTTATACGATTATTAAGCACCAATATAAGCACTAACAAACACGGTTACTATCCTATTTGTCAGAAGAAATACAAACAAACTATCGAGCTGTATTTTCGAACAAAGGCAGTCAAAAGAGTGGCCAAACAAATATGCACAGTTGATTCAACAAAATATTTAGTTGACAGTCTAATTCTTTTTTTTGGCCTAACACAGAGCTTTTGTTTATTCAAACATATATTTTGTTAGACGAAAAAAAGTAATTTTGTTACTTTTCAAATTTTGTTTGCTCGACGATATATATTTTTTTAGGGCAACTAAATATATATTTGACCCTATACAAACAAATATTTTGTTCGATTTCCTCTCAGTGCGGGGCGTGGTCAACTCAAGGCACGTGATGTCAGCTTTGAGGGGACAGAACATTTGCGACAAACATTATCGAACCACATATCAATTTTCTGGAGAAAATGGCTGAACTAAGATGTTGATAAAAATATTTTAATTTAGATTTATGAAATTCCATACAGGTTGTTTTATCCTATTTTTCATTTTTAACTTGTCGGCAAATGTATGCACAAGTCACTGGGTGAAATTAACTTCATCGCCGCTGTAATGACAAACTGTATCGTCAATATACCAACAGGATATATTGTTTCGTATCAACTTATAAGTATTATTCCGCTGCCGAACTGTTAGACATTGTAGAATTTCCAACATTGCAGTAATTTTATTGTGAGTGAGTGAAGAGATTTGAACGGCTATTAACAGCAAGGTCTTGAGAGTCGATGAGGGTGATTGACGTGAATGTGGAGCAGCGCCGGAATGAAGGAGGCGGGGGTAAACGGGAGATCCCCGAGAAAACCCACAGTCCAACCGCATCGTCCGGCACGATTCCCACTTGTGAAAATCCAGTGACCCGGCCGGGGATTGAACCCAGTTCGCCTCGGTGGGAGGCAAGCAATTTTCTTGTTGTTTAGACGATCACAGCTCGCCGCCATATTGCACTGAAACTGCCGCGCCTGCCTCAGAGAAGCGGCAGGAAAAATCGCACTGAAGTGCACGTGCACTTTTTCGATGCAGCTCGCAACTGGAACACGGAAAGTCAACTGCACTCACTGCGGTTTTTGGTAATAACACGTGGCGCTCGGCCAATGCGCACTGAGTGCAGTCCAGAGCAGTAATTGGAATACGCTATTAGAGTTAAGCTCATTAAGGCTGTTCACGATAAAGTGAGCACTTTTGAAATCAACCTTAGAAAAAAGTCACTGCCCCTACCTGCATATATTTTAACGGGCGCACTGAGTGACATGCGCCCAGCAAAGTTGGTAACGATAGATGGGAAGTAGTTCCGTATATTAACGTCGAATAAAAAGGGTTAGGTAACCATTTCCAATAACTTAAATTGTATCTTCCGCTTTCTGTTATTTTTATGAATCTAAGGTTAAAAACTACCAGATATGTAAAATATTTACTTTTCTAATAATTTCACGGTTTCTCTTGACCGACGCATGAATAAAGTTATGAGGCCCATGGCAATGTTAATCTTACAAAAGGTGGAAGAATACACAACGTACATGCAAATAGATCTTAAGCAGGACTTTCAGAAGTGCTCAGTTTAACTTGAATATCCTATAGTAACAAAGATTTGACAGTCCTTGCTTCAATTGAAAAGAATTTTGCATTTTGTATTTTATGAAGTATATATTTTTTCACTTGTATTCCGATTAGTAAACCATCAGCTTCGCTTTTCCTCACGCATAGTGATATATGATGTGAAACAACACATCGTAGACAAAGTCACATTTCCGAACATTTTATCACAAAATTAGACACAAGGATTCTTTAAGCTAAATGTTGTTTATTTAAAAACATTATTTTAAGCAAAGTAACACAACTATAATTAGCAGCAAAAAATATATTCTTCCCGAAATTTTACTACGTCGTAATGAAAATATATATTTCCATAAATCCTGTGCCTTCTTAACGATATGATTAGTATGGCAATTACGCGCAAGACTTACTTCTATTTAATTCGTGTAGCAATAAATTGTGACGGAATATCCAAGTCATATAAGTATGGTGTCATCTTGCTCCACTGTATAAGAATACATTTTGACGGGCTTTCAATTTTGTCATTTGAAATGTTACAATTTATTTGTAGCTGTTAGCAAGATATTAGAGGGTATAAAACTGAATAGCTACGAGAAGATGGTGATTTTTCACGAAAGATGCACCGTCTGTTCGTGCGACTACTAGACTAGCAGCACTGCTGTGCGGGTTGCAGATACTCAATATTTTAAGGGAAAACGCATATTCGCTCAATCCAGAAAGTTTCTATACGGGTTTTGGTACAGTTTAAGCCATGTCCAAGGCGTTATAGGCTATTCACAGTAAAGTGAGCACTTTTGAAAACCATATCGTTTGGAATAATAGTCAATAAATATATTAAATTTTAGCATTAGACGTTGATTTTGTAGTGCGATGGAATGTATGCGCCGTTTTTATTACTTAGATGGCAATATTTCTTTGAAAATGTGTTTAAAGGAGAAATAATGGTTAAAAGGGAAAAGTAACCAGGGCTTCAAAAGTACTCACTTTACGGTGAACAGCCTATATCAGTATTCCAGAACGTTATAATGCTGGCTAAGTCCTTAGTTAAGCTACGGCCGAAGCCTTAATCTTTGGGCTCCAATTTGGGTGATTTATCCTTGGCCCAAACGAAATCTACGCGTGCGCAGAGCACATATAATTTTTCCGGATCCGGTACGATGACGAACATCTATAAACAATACAACGAGTCCAGGCCGTTTCACGTCGCGATATAATTGTTTATCTAAAAATTAGAAAATCAGCACAGTTCATTTGTTTTGAAAATAAGAGTTAAAGTCGGCAAGAATAATGTGTAATATGTACATATTGTTGAGTGAAGATACATAGAAAACCCCGACAACACCGTTAAATCCACAATATTTCTCTTTTAAAGCACACAATCTGGACTAAACTTAACTTAGAATGACTTTCGAGCCTTACAAAGACATGTACCTACGTACGTATAGTGTGTGTATATTTCGACAACATGAAGTACTTTCACATTACGAAACTTACAGCCGTTCACCATTGTAAGTTTATGTTACTACGCAAATGCGAGGCAGTTCATCCAAGTGGCAAAGTAGCAGAGTCGGTAGAACGTCAACCAAAAGAAACCAGAGAATGTGTTGCGTTTTGGGGTGGCGGTTCGATACCAACCACTTACAAAATTTTCTTGTATCTGTAATAATTTTGTTTTGCGACAAAATAATTATACTTAATTTATTTCAAACTATAATGCGCGGTTTTTAATCCTTGTGCTTTTTATTAATCGACTATAAATAACTGATTTTATATTGTTTGTATTAGTGAATTAAATTTTACTGAAGAGATTATTTGTTTTTTTTTTTCTACTGATTCCGGATGGAGTAGTTTCAACTATCAATCAGTAAAAAATTACTGCTTAATTAATTAATATTGTCTACACGTTGAGTATTTACCCTTTGAGGAGTATGCACGTGTATATTCGGGGATACCTTTATATGGAAATTAATTCGCTTTTGAAGTCTTAACCCATACTTTTATAGTTTTACTATTTCTATGGACTTTATTGTAATCTATGGTAAAAATTACAACTAGTCAATATTTCAGTTTGTAAGAACAAAATTGGTCTTTTTAATAATTTTAAAACGAGCGCGATGAATTTTAAAACTTGTTACTTCTACCTCGATACATTAATAGAGACCTTCAAAATTCGTGTTATTGTTTGGGGACACGTTAAACTTAAAAAACTCGGACCTTTGCAAAACGTCTGTCATTGGACCATACAGTATCTGGCACGCCCTGGGTAACGCTGCGCCAATCATTGAACACTTCACAGTTGTGTGCCCCAACCACGTGCGGTTCATTTATAAAGGGCGTGGCTTGACATCTACGCAGCAGCCAATGGGAAAACTACGCCTGCTCCGGTATATGCAGTACTGTGAAGTGCAGCCTGATGCCAAATAAAAACACGAATTTCGCATGTCTCTACACATTAATTGGTACACAGCCGACGCGTGACTTCATTGGTCAACGGCCAGCCAACAATAAATGTTGCAGAGTACAGTAGGCGTGCCTGATGTAGCCAGAACCAATAGGACAATATAGGCAGTTCACGGTAAAGTGAGCACTTTTGAAGACCTAGTTACTTTTTTCTTTCAACCAATTTATATCCTTCCACCACTTGTTAATGTAAACCGAGCCATGTGAGTAATAAACACAGTGTATACATTCACCATACCGAAAACTAAAAGTCCGAGGCAACAACGAAATGTATTTATTGGTTATTATGTCTGATAGAACAGCTTCAAGAAGTGCTCACTTTACCGTGAACGGCCTATAATTGTTAGTGGAAATGCATAGACCAACCAAAACGATATTAATGTAGTGTAGAATATAGGCAGCTCACTTCAAATTTGTAGTCAGTGATAGTCAACCTGTACCGTCCTCAAAGGGTTAATGACGTAATATTACGCTGCAGAGAACCTTATGAACACAGCTGGCGATGCGGTATTTCGTCACCAGTATCTTCAAACAATGCAGATGTCGCGATGTTTCAGCAAACTCCGTACAAAGCAGCAAATTCAGACGACGTAATATTCTTTCGGCAGCACCCAAAGTGTTAACGCATTGATGTCTGCACACATTTACTGGCACTTTAGACATATTAGAAGTGAGTCACCTGTATCCACTACTGCAAGAACACCGGTTCTGTTGGTGTCTACCCTGTACTTTACTGTGTTCATTATAGGCCTGTCATCAACCCATGGAGAGCCGAACTGATATTTACCCATTCAAATGTACTCTAACGTAGAAAAGTATTTACAAACAATCATATCTTTTTGAGTGGCTATAGAAAAATTAATTCTGTTGTTAGCAATAGCATTGTTACTGCGCTGTCGTGTTCTTGTGAGGACATGTTAAATACTAGCACATGCATGCAAGTTTTGTTATGAACAGCAAAGGTATTATAAATTAGCTTTGCCCGAGCTACACTCGAGCATAGTCTGCAGAGTGTTAAGCTCTGGTTTTTGCGAGGTGGAGGAATATCCTGGAAGTAGAACTTCAGCAGGGTTGCAGAGAAGTTGGGAGTGGCCGCGAACGGTGTGTATAGTGTGTGTGGGTGCAGGCTGGTGAGCTTCGGCGGGCCGCTGGAAGTGGCGGGCGGGCCTGTGGTCGGCGGGCGTCATGTCGGAGGGAATATGTGGGGCGCTGCGCGGTATGTCTGCTCCCCTCGAAAGGGTGGGGCGCTCCTGTGCGATCGATACCGGGGCACCTGGCCTACTTCAGCACCCCCTTCAACCCCCCGGGCACCGCCCCGAAGCTCGGCCGGGGTCCCCGAACACCGTCCCACGAGTTCCCCCCCCTCCCTTGCCGACCATTCCCTCCGTCACACACCCAAGGTCGCCCACATTTACGAGATGTAGGGGTGGTCGCAAAGCAAGTAAGACAAAGAGACGAAGCTCAATGCTGGTTTGGTGGGTGGTTATTATCCTCTACGTTTGGACTAATAGGTAGAATTTGCTGCCAACCGTACAACTCTTAACACATTCAGGTCTGCACACATTTACTGGCACTTAAGACATATTAGAAGTGAGTCACCTATATCCACTACTGCAGGAACACCAGTTCTGTTGGTGTCTGTGTTAGAACTCACCATAGTCCTATTGGTCCATACCACACCGCACACTACCCTATACTTAACAGCGTTCATTATTGGCCGGTCATCAACCAATGGAGAGCCGAGATGATATTGACCCAATCAAATGTAATTTATCGTACAAAAGGATTTACAATCAATCATTTCCCTTTGAGTGGCTATAGAAAAAAAATTAATCCTATCGTTAGCAATATCATTGTTACTGCTGAGGGGTGTCATTGCGAGGTCGTGTTAAACACTAGCCGAAGAAAGACTGCACTTCCATGCGAGTTTTGTTCTGAACAACAAAGAAATTTTTCAAATTAGTTTTGCTCGAGCTCCACTCGAGCATAGTCTACAAGTGTTAAACATAATTATATCAATTTTCAAACAGACGTTTTAGTTACTGCTAATAACAATTTTGTAAAAATGTTATAATTAAACGGCAAGATGGAACTAAATGTGCATTTAACAATTGACGGCAGAGAATAAGTAGGTTGGCTACTCTGTTAACTGCATAATCGTTTATTAAGATGCTAATTGTACATAGTATTTATTTTAAAAAGGCATTTTCGCTAATATCAATAGCTCTTGTACCATTTATTCTTAGGCAATCAGAATTTGAAAATTCAATAAAGCTCAATTATTCCAATTCCTGCAATTGATTGCAATCATCCAACTCCACCTTCTCCAGCAACGAACATAACAACGGAATCAAAACAACTCAAAGCTCAGGCGATGACAGTGCATGCCTGCATCAAAATTATATATTTTATGAATGATGATGAGAATAATGAAACTTAATTTACTTGTGAGTTAAGTATAATTAAAAATACAATTATATTGTTTGTAAAATATACAACTTTCTTTATTAAAGAGCATTATTTTCTTTTTTTCAGCAGTTGGGGAAGTCATTCTACCTAATAATTTAGTGGCCTACGAAATCCCTAGAGAGCTTCGACCCTCTTGGGGGTGATTGGTTAAGGTCCGTCTACAATCGCGTTGACACAATACGTTAATCGTTAAACTTGGCCATAAGAAAACTGGCATGTCTACAATCAACGTTAATATGAATAAAAATATAAAAAAAGATTCCGCAGACTTACTTACACTCAATTATTTTTTTAAAATTCATTTTGCGTTATTTTTAAATTTATTTCGTATAACATTAACAAATAAAATACGTACGGTGGTAATGGTGCTATCTGTTGCCAATCGTCTGTAACATTTGTTTTCGCGTGTTTGTTACGTCTTGGATTCTGATTGGCTGGCGTAAAAACGCAAAACGCAAAGACTTGAAAGTTGGCCAACTTCTACCGCGTTGCGTTTTACGTTCAGCGTAACGGCAACGTTTAACGTCAGTTGTAGCCACAGCGCATACGATTCACGGATGCATGACTTACTGTCACGCGTTATTGCAGCGTCAACGCGGTTGTAGACGGGCCTTCAGGGTCGGAGATATTCCACAGAAAGTTTTTGAGGCAAGATGCAGTTCAAAACACTCGAAATCAGTGGAAATGGCCACAGTGGGTGGAAAACCATAGTGAAACAATTTCACTGGTAGAATAAGTAACATAGCCGCATTAATGCGGAGATTTAAGTATTGTTTTATTTAATTTAGAGAAAAAAAAATTTGAGGAATAAAAGTACTTCCGGTAATTACTGTTGATGATATGCAAGTTAACGTAATTTAAAAGAAAAAGTGCGCAAAAAAAAATGCTTTGCTCAGGATTTGAACCAACAGTTTCCCATTCCAAACCGCCACCTTACCAGTTGAGCTAACTAACAAACTTCGAGCGTAAAGAGGAAAGTATGGATCTCTAAAGGTTATGTTTTGTTAGTGCATATATCGATGATTAATTGATTTTAATTATTTAAACATCCTAATTCATCAGGAAACTGGAAAGTGAAGACGTGAAACTTTAAATATTTATTTGCACACGTTCAGTATTTGAAATGTTTTATTATTATTAGTAGTCACTTAAGGCAAGAGGCCTAGTACTCGGGCACAGAAGATATGGATTCAGTTGTCGGTCGAGTTTCCAATTTTTCTTTTTATACAAACCGAAACCGTTTGATTTACGTACAGACAAAAAATTCACATCTGTGTCCTAAATTTAAAAAAAAAAAAAAATTATATATAGATGATAAAATGTTCTGTGGGCTAAATTTTACGTAACTATCCAAGTGGTCGAAAATACAAATATGCCTACGTAAGTACTGTGTGTTAAACATGCCGTGTAGAATTCTTAACAAAATAATATGAATGTACAAACTATATTACTTGGAGGGAACGGGTATGTCCAGGTGAACGATTCCTTGGATTCCTAATTGGGAGAGATAAAGTGCCTGTTCGCGGGAGAACTCAAAGAATTCTATACGCAGTATTCTTCGTGACGCAGCTGACCGTGACAGGAAATAACTTGACAGTGGGCGAGTCAAGACTGGAACTATGAACAAAGTTACAAGAAACTTGGAGGAAGGTAGGTAGCGCCATACTGAGCTCCGCCAGATTGGTGCGCGAACCAATACAAACTTGGGGCACCTCAAGCAGGAAACATCCAAGCAAGAGATTTTAGTTTCGTGAGTTGGTCAAGCGCATTCGAAGGAGAAATCACTGCCGGTAAGATCAATTCCACCCTTATGTTAGGAACAAAACGAGATTTCTTGTCGGAGAGTTTGGAACCATCGACTAAATATGAGGTAGACCGATCTCTCTGGCTGTGCGCAACCAATCTCCATGCCCCAACATTGAACTGCCTTTATGCCAACTCGTCTAGTGAAATCGGCATGGTTTGGATTTTAGGTTAGATAACTGATTTGTAAACAAATGATTTGAGATGTATGCATACTTCGTCTTATCAATTTGTAATGTAGTTTGATTAAATTGGAACTGGTAAAAGTATGTTATTCATCTAATAGCGATTGTCATTTAAAAATTAAGATGTAAACAAGCACTTTCATCGCTGATGACCTTGTGACTTTGACAGTTGTGTAGGATTGGGGAAGGTCATTGTTGAGTATATGAACAATAGACGAATAAGCTGTCTATCTCATCTTTAATCTATGTTTGGAACAAGGAAAATTCCCGTCACTAGTTGCACAGTCATACAAAAGGTAACTTTTAATTTTAAAAAATTAAGCTACATGAATTATAATAGAGAAAGATTTATTTGGTTACGAAGTTAGTTCATATGTGATTTATGATTATTGCAATTATCATGTTTCCAAACGTAGAAAATAGTGAAAATATAGTACGCTTGCGACACTAGCGCTTACACCACCCTGTACTTTATAGCGTTCATTATTGGCCGGTCATCAACCAATGGAGAGCCGAGCTGATATCGACCCAATCAAATGTCCTTTATCGTACAAAAGGATTTACAATCAATAATTTCCCTTTGAGTGGCTATAAAAAAGAAAATCTGCCGTAAGCAACATCATTGTTACTGCGCTGTGGTGTTCTTGTGAGGTCGTGTTAAACACTAGCCGAACAAAGACTGTATATCCATGCGAGTTTTGTTCTGAACAACAAAGTAATTTTCAAATTAGCTTTGCTCGAGCTGCACTCGGGCATAGTCTACAAAGTATTAACGTGTAAGGTTTGCACTTTCAAATCTGCACACATTTACTGGCATCCGGGACTAGTTATAAGTGAATCTTATATCAGCAGCACTTTAGGATCAAAGGTTTGATTGGTTTTAGTATTTTTTTTTTCATTCAGGACCATCCTATTGGTTCACGTGACGTCGGGCACGTCTACTGTACACAACATTCCTTATTGGTTGGTCGTCGGCCAATGGGATGGCAAGTTTATTTTGCCCCAAACAAGTATCCTTCGCTGAGTAAAAAGGATTTGCAGTCAAACATGTCCTTTTGAGTCGGTATAAGAAAGAAGTTTATTTTTTTAGTCCGGAAAATCATTATTGCTGGGCTAAAATGTTCTTGTAGGCTTTGGTTACAAAGAACCTGCATTCATGCGAATTTTGCTTGGAAACAAAACACTAGTTATTAAAATGGTTTTTCACGAGCTATACTCGGGAGTAGTCCTGTACGTGTTAAAATTTAATTTATTTGTCTGACTATTATTCCAAATGAGAGGGCTTTCTAAAGAGCGTACTTTACTGTGAATAGCCTATACGTTGGGATATGAATTCTCCTGAGGTGCGCTTAAATGACACGTACACGCGTTCTCATGTCTGCATGTATTTACGTGTAGTAAAAAAAAAAGAAATTAAATAATTTGAGTTATAATTAGGGACAAGTGTTTTTCGCGAAAATATTTACGACCATGCTAAACTTCAATATTCTTCGCCCACACCCACAATCTCGTTTGGTTATTTGCCGCGTGTCTACGTGAGAAGACATATTCTTATTTGACTGGGCCAATCGTAATAAAGTACTCGGATACTGAACGTCCATGATTCGCCGAGGTACACTTGATACACGTGACATTAAAAATCATCCAACCACGAAAGAGCATATGAACCAAAATGTTTTGGAGTACAACTGGTCTTGAAATCTTTTCGCGAAAAACACCTTTCCCTACTTGCAATTTTCCACTGTATCTATAGCAATTCTCCAGACATCGCCTAAAAAAAATTGCTGTAATTGACGTAACGCAAAGTTAAATGTGATCACAACCTTGAAAAATTTCATCTCTACATGTAAGGGAAAACAAAGCAATTATTTTGGCAGTGATATGTAATTCTTAACTGTAATTTCTTACCTACGCAAAAAATATATATATATATGCGAAACATGCAAGTATGGGAAAGTTGAACGGAAACTTTAGCTGGTCTTATTTGAAATAAATCACATAATTAGAGCATACAAATGTGTATAATTTAGGATTTGCCAAAAACGTTGGTGTTTTTATGTATATTTAATGGTTCTACAAAAATTGTGGTATATAATCTTAAAATATTGGTTTACTATGGTGCTTCTTTGACGTCATACTTGGGAAAATG
This sequence comes from Dryococelus australis, assembly GCA_029891345.1. Taxonomy (NCBI): domain Eukaryota; kingdom Metazoa; phylum Arthropoda; class Insecta; order Phasmatodea; family Phasmatidae; genus Dryococelus; species Dryococelus australis. Next base: position 31,859,165 of record CM057008.1, read on the forward strand.
GTAGGTTTTAAGAAACCAAGACTTCGAATTTGTGTTATAATTAGTTTTTTTTTGTATTCCGGAAATTACGTTTACAAAAATAATTGCGTAATTGGTTGCTTTTGTCGTATTTGAATAAAAAAAATCGATATTTGCATCGTTTTAAGATGCATACCGAACCTGAAATGGACAACTTACGCAGAATTACAGGCTATTTTAGGTCGAAGAACCGAAGAGAATGGCGTAAGACACTGCTGGTTAAAATTTCATTTTCTCCAAAAAAAATAGCAACATTTGCTGGAAAAATAAGAGCAGTTTCTTAAATATGCATGCCCAATCACTTACATGGGCTTCTTTTCTTACTTAAGTAACAGTCACTTAAGATCGAAGGAAACGATTGCGCATGAACCGTACCGAATACGAGACATTATTTCACGAGATGTATGTATCTATGGGATATTCACGTAGACTAATACGTCTTAATTTCAAAATATAGCTTTAGCCGACTGATATTAAATAGCTATATAAAAAAAGGGGGGAACACGATCGCTGAACAACAACACTCTAAATCTTAAACAGCGACGATTAAGCCGAATCAGTGAAAACAGTGAGAATTTAGTGAGTGATAATAAGTGATAACTAGGTACAGGTGTTATTTGCGGAAATATTTCAAGACCAGTTGTATTCAAAAACACTTAGGTTCACACGCTCTTTAGTGGTTGGATGATTTTAAATGTCACGTGTCTCAAATGTATGTCCGCGAATCATGGACGTTCAGTATCGGAGTACTTTATTACTATTACTCCAGCCAATTAAAAACATGCCTTCTCACGTAGACATGCAGCCAATAAACGAAGGAAGTTGTGTTTGTGGGCGTAGGATATTAACGTCTAGCATGGCAATAAATGTTCTCGCGAAATACACATGCTCCTGCTGATAACTAATTGGTATGAAAGCTGAATTCCACTGATTTATTTGTGATTCTCACTGAATGTCGAAAAATTCCACTGTCATAAGTAATTTGTTCCCAGATCATTTCCTCGATTTGCCAGTTAGCAGTAGCATATCAACTGACTTTCAGTGAATGTTATTTCACTAATTCATATCACTGATTCGAGCGTAGAGTGAAAGTAATTTAAAATGCAGTGTGAGAAGAAAAGGAGTATTACACTAAAATATTATTACGCCCTTTAAAATAAGTTAGTTTATTTAGTGTGGCAAAGCACAGTGCAAGAAATTCTCAGGGCACCCTCTTGTGTTTTTCGTACGTTTGAAATCGTTTTTAAAAAGTTAGTTTGCATGGACAAAATGGCATTCTTTTGCTTTTTTGTTAGTAGCCTGCTAAATAATAGGTAGGGACTGGGAAATTTCCCAAATTCATTTTAGAAAAACCTTAGACTTCGAACACGTGTATATTTATGTCATGTTTGCGATTGGACCACAGTTTATTAGACACGGCGAGGTGAACTCTGAGTCAATAACAGACCTGCAAAGAATCAAACATAGAATCCCGTGCCACCTGGTCCGAGGTGAAAATTCGCTACACGCTGTGGCAGCATCCAATGAACAGAACGCTGAGGCTCGAATATACATAGCACACTGGAGTCTAGCCTACAGGCAATTCAAAACGCGAAATTTCCCTCTCCATAATAATATATAGAGCCAGTTATTTTTCGCGAAAAAATATTAGAACGCTCAGCAGACGACAATTATATACATGCACATCGAATGTTGTCATGCCTTTATTGGCTGCTTGTATTGTTTCCGCATTTTACCCTGGCCAATCAGGATTATGTGACTCCGACACTGAACCTTCGTGATTCGTGCGGTAAAAGTTAACTCATTGAGGTCTGCACACATTTACTGGCACTTAAGACAAATTAGAAGTAAGTCACCTATATCCTCTTCTGCAAGAATACCGGTTCTGTTGGTGTCTGTGTTAGAACTCACCACCGTCCTATTGGTCCATACCACACCGGACATTACCCTGTACTTTACAGCGTTCATTATTGGTCGGTCATCAACCGATGGAGAGCCGAGCTGATATTGACCCAATGAAGTGTCCTTTATCGTCTAAAAGGATTTACAATCAATCAAGTACCTTTGAGTGGCTATAACAAAGGAAATTCTATTGTTGGCAATATAATTGTTACTGCACTGTGGTGTTCTTGTGAGGTCGTGTTAAGCAATAGCCGAACAAACACTGCACAACCACGCGAGTTTTGTTCCGAATGACAAAGAAACTTTCAAATTAGCTTTCCTCGAGCTACATTCGAGCATAATCCACAAAGTGTTAACTCGAGCCAGAACATGTTTCAACCAATCAAGAAAGGTGGACGACTCTAGTCTGTGGTCCCATAGTTATAATTAGAGACCTGCGAAATTTACGAGATTCTTTAGCGGACACGCTATAACTCAAAACCTTGTATTTTTTCCCCCCGTTTCGCAATTCGTCCGCGTGCTATTTGACATTCCTTGAAAAACTCCAAGACAGTAAAGACATGCAAAAAAAAAACGCAAGCTCAGTCATCGACTTCCGTTGTGAGACAGCAAGCTAACAATGAGCGGTTAACACGTTGGGAACTATACTCGTGTGTAATTCAAGAAAAACTTGTACGAATATTTCATTCCACTTAACATACAAAACTGGTCCGGCTATACTTAGATAAATTACCTATTTCATAAGGATTTTAAATAGAAACGAATGCAACATCAACAACGATCTTCGTAAATGTACGATAAATATTTTATTTGTACAGTTACGGAAATCAACACTATGTCGATGGGATGTACGTCCTGTTACATACGAAATAACATTTGGTTGGAAAAGAGGTAAACTCGGCACTCCATTAGTCGGCAGTCGGCCAATACGGAAAGACTGGTGTTTTGACCAGTAGGATGGCGTTAGGTGACAATAGGGACCAATAGAACACGGTGTCCCTGCAGCGGTATGGATATAGGTGACTAATGTCTAGCGTGTCTTTAAAGCTGGTAAAAGTTGGCCGACCTCAAAGTGTTAATACAGTGGCGTAGCGAGGGCATAGTCCAGAGAGGCTGGGTACTTCCCGAAAACAAATAAATAAACTGAGAATATAATTTCCACCCATCACTGATGTATCTATTGTGTGAAACTCTTAGATCAGATGGAAGGCTGCCAAATTAAGCTGTGTTTTTCTTCAGTTCAGCTTTCGTCTCTCTCCAAATCAGAGTTACTTTGGTCCTCAAAATTATTTAACTAAATATAGATTATAATTTTTGAATCAGGCGACATTGGTCTCTTAGTTTCTAATATAAATATTTAACACGAACTTTTACTAAAAGTAAGCAAAATTAATCTATTAGAATCATTAGAGCTAGTGATTTTTCGAGAAAAAATATGAGTTCACAATAGTCTTCAAAACTATAAGCACCCAACAGCAGTTCGCCTATTGCCATTGGTTGCTGTCTGCTTGAGAAGGCGTTTTCATATTTGACCGGGCCACTCAGAATTCTGCAACATCGGCACGGCTCCTACATGATTCTAGAGTAGAGACATGCAAAATTCGCGTTATCATTTGGCATCAGGCTGAACCTCACAGTACTGTGCGTACCGGAGCAGGCGTCGTTTTACCATTGGCTGCTGCGTAGATGTCAAGCCACGCCCTTTCTAACTGAACTCCACGTGATTGATGCACACAACTGTGAAGTGTTCAATGATTGGCGCAGCGATACCCAGGGCGTGCCAAGTGCAGTATGGTACAATGACAGATGTGGTACAAAGGTAGGCGTGTTTAAAGTTTATCGTGTCCCCAAATAATAACGGGAGCTCTAGGTCTCTATTCATGAGTAAAGACCAGAGAATTTCACGGGTTCATTTCTAGACAAGTTGGAATTCACTCACATGTACGTTCATGTTACGTTTGTAATAGGTCGACGTGTTGTTTGACACCTCCTGGAGATAAATGATTCAATAACAAAAAATGCAATTACCTGTGCACCCAACCACCGCCTTTTACTACCACGACAATCAACCAATAAACAGTTGATATCTGTATATAAGACTGTGAAGTCTAGCCCACAGGTAATTGAAATCGAGAATTTTTCGGGTCTCTATTCATGAGCAGACAATTAACAGGTTTCAAAAAGAAATCCAGCCAATCAAGATAGCTAAACGACCCCCTACAGTGTAGAGACATGCAAAATTCGCGTTACTATTTGGCGTCAGGCTGAACTCCCCAGTACTGTATGTAACTGAGCCGACGTCGTTTTACCATTGGTTGCTCCATAGATGCCAAGCCACGCCCTTTCTAACTGAACTGCACGTGATTGGGGCACACGAATGTGAAGTGTTCAATGATCGGCACAGCATTACCCAGGGCGTGTCAGCTACAGTATGGTCCAATGGCAGGCATATTACAACGGTACGCGTGTTTAAAGTTTAACGTGTCCCCAAAAAATAACGCGAATATTGCAGGTCTCTATCAATGTGTATTTAATATATTCATATTTGTAAAGGCTGTTGACGACAAAGTGAGCACCTTTGAAACCAACCTGGCATATATTTTAACGGGCGCACTAAGTGACATGCGCCCGGCAAAGTTGCTAGCAATGGAGGCAAAGTAGATCCATATCTTAAAGTCGGATGGATAGCGTTAGGTAACCATTTGTGATAACTTAAATAATCTATTTCCCTTTCTAGTTTTTTAATGCGTCGAAGTGTAAAAATTAGCAGATTTGTAAAATATTTATTTCCCTAATAATCCCCCCCGAAAAATTCTCGAATTCAATGACCTATAAGCTAGACTTCACAGTCTCATATACTCTCATACAGATATCAACTGTTTGTTGGTTGATTGTTGTGGTTGTTAAAGGCGGTGGTTGGGTGTATAATTTATTGCAGTTTTCTTATTGGCTTATTTATCTCCAGGAGGTGTCAAACAACACATCGACCAATTGCAAACGTAACATGAACGTACATATGTGTGAATTCCAACTTGTCTAGAAATGAACCCGCGAAATTATCATGTCTCAACGCATGAATAAAGTGATGAGACTCATGACAACGATAATTTTGCAAATAACGTCCAAACAAGTAGATATTATGCTGGGCTTTCAAAACGTGCTCATTTTACCGTGAACAGCCTATACACAAGACTGTAGAGTCTAGACTGTAGGTCATTGAATTTTCCAGGTCTCTACTTATATCGCTCCTTCGTTTCCACGCCTGAGACGAGGGAAATATCTCGAGGTGACGGGCGCATTACGCCGAAGTGTTGGCAAACCTGCCCTCGACATCTGTGGTTGGCGGGGGCTTCCTGCCACGTAATTACTCCCGAAGTTAATGAGTTGCGGCACTCGAACGAGGATGGCGCGCCTTCCATCACCGCCTATATATTTTTAACTACTCACTTAAGGGCCACGATATTCTCCAATTAAAGGGTTCCACGTTCGATTCCCTGGGTCGGGCACCCAAATTCCGTCTCTTGGAAACGTGGCGGATATTGCCCTTTTTCCAGCGGGATTATTTTCCAAAACTCTCTCATTCCAGTCTCTGTCACACACTGCAAACAGTTTTTTGTAATTTTTTGCTGAAAAATTAAGTTGTAATTTTACAAATTTTTTTGTAACAGTACAAAGATTTATCTTGTAAAACTACAAAGGCCGTGTTTGCAGTAGTACTCAACAAATGTTTGTCGAAATACAGTGCCGGTAAATGTGATCTTAATCAAAAAATTTCCTTAACATTTTGTAAGTATTTGGAGTTATATTTAATATAAAGTTAGTTCTTAGTACGAAAGTCAAGTTGCTATAGTGGCTAAGGTTGCAGGCTAATAATATACGAGATGTGTGTTCCAGTCCCCATAAATATAATTTAAAAATTACATTTAAAAATGTATTTTAAACATATTCTATTATGTTAATTCATCACATTTGTTTTCTAGCAGAAAGAATTATTCTATGTACACTTTTCAATACTGTAAGTTATCTTTTGTAATATTACAAATGTATGTTTTGCAGATTTTACAAGGAAATTGTTTGTTTATTTACAAATAAATTTATTCGCATGTGGTTTCCAACGATTTTATTGTAAAAGTAGGAAAAATTTTTTAGAGAGCAGCTTCATCTCACTTCACCGAAATTGTCTCATCATTCTGAGCGCGGTACAGATTCACAGCCAATCAACGCTGTGAGGAGTATGCTTGTACACACTCGTTGCTACTTTAATATAGAAGTTTATTCGTTTTTGAAGGCAAATCTCTAACTTTCATTGTTTTACTGTTAGTTTGAGAACTTTATCGGGATTCTACGAAAACAATTGCAGCTAGTGAAAATGTCAATTCGCAAAATTTCAACTGGTCCTTTTAACCCTTTGAGAAGGCGCAAATGTGCAGGCACCAAAGATAAGGTTGACGTGAGATGTCTATATTCTCCAATACAGCAATATCAGTTGTGTTGGTGAATGTATTTCTACTTACCATCGTCCTGTTGGACCTGGCTACACCGGGACTCGCTTACTGTACTCTGCGACGTTTATTATTGGCTAGCTGTTGGTCAATGTAGTCGCGTGTTGCCTGTGTACCAATTAATGTAAAGTGATAGATGTAACAGGTTTTACAATACATCGTGTTCAATTGAGAAATTATTAAAAATAAAAGTTTCGTTCTTACGAACTGAAACGGTGACTAGTTACATTTTTTTTTTTTTTACTTAGATTCCAATGAAGTACAGCGAAACAGTAAAACTATAAAAGTGTTAGTTTTGTCTTCGAAAGCAAAAAAAAAAAAAGCACATAAACGTATCCCCGAGTATATACGTGCATACTTCTCAAAGGGTTAATAAAATTGTAGATGAACACGGTGGATTGCAAAACATGTTACATCTGTCGCGATACATTAATTGGTACATAGTAATAGTGCTACTTCATTGGCTGACGGCCACCAATAATAAACGTTGCAGAGTGCAGAAAGCGATGTCCAGTGTAGACAGGACCAATGGGACGATGGTTGATGGAAATGCAGAAATCCAACACAACTTATATTAGTGCGACGGGGAATATAGGCATCTAACTTCAACCTTGTCTTCAGTGTCAGTAGATTTGCGCCGACCTAAAGGGTTAAGACAAGCTCAAAGATAGTCTTTTATGTCCACGAATGCAGGGACACCCGATAATTACATCGGTTGCATCTCGAAACAATTTAGCTCATATCCATATTCGTGATTGGGTGACATACGAGTTATGCTTCGTAGCTGTCTTTCCACGAATCGCAGTCGTATAGTATCGGAGTAACTTAACACTTTGAGGTCGGCACACTGTTACCAGCTTTAAAGACCAGCTAGACGTCAGTCACCTATATCCATACCGCTGCAGGGACACCGTGTTCTATTGGTCCCTATTGTCACTCAACGCCATTCTACTGGTCAAAACGACACCAGTCTTTCCGTATTGGCCGGCTGCCAACCAATGTAGTGCCGAGTTTACCTTCTTCAAACCAAATGTTCTTTCGTATGTAACAAGATGTACATCCTATCGTGTTAATTTCCGTAACTGTACAAAAATTCTTGATTCGTTTACGAAGATCGTTGTTGATGTTGTAATAGTTTCTATTTAAAGTCCTTATGAAATAGGGAATTCATATTAAGTATACCCAGAACAGTTTGGTTTTTTAAGTGGAACGAAATATTCAAACAAATTCTGCCCGAACTACACTCGAGTATGGTCCTCGACGTGTTAATTCTGATTGGTCACTCGAGAAAAAAAAACGTCTACGCGCAGACACAAGTGGCCAACAAGCAAAGGAAAATTGTGGATTTTCCTGTCTAGGTTATCTAAATCTAGCATGCGTGGAAATCTTTCCGCGGAATTTCGGCGTCCCTAGCCATCATTTGCGTTGGTGCGTATATTCCCGTGTACAACCGTCCTATTTGTTTATACAACATCGGGCACACTACAGTCCATTCTCGGATTCTTCGGACGTTTTAACACAAACCTTTGAAAAATCACCCCAGGTATTACGTATTTAGTTATTTCCTAAATATGCCATGTATCAAGCATTTATACCTCTGTAAACACAGGCGTTTCTTATTTTTTGTTAAATTATAGTTTACCCTATATATTATTTATATATTATAATATTTCTTTTATAGTAAACACGGACAAAAATAGTGAGAAAAATCTATTTGGTAGCGCCTAGTAAGAAATAGTTCTAATAAAAAATAGTATTACAACTGAGTGGGCGGGAAAGCGGCGCGTTGTCCTCTGGTGAAAATTTCTAGACTTAGTTAAACTTAGCTCGCACGAGGCGGAGGAATATCCTGGAAATAGAACTTTAGCAGGGCTTCAGAAAGGTGTGAAGTAACCGTGAATAAATTATAAAAAGAAAAGCATTCATTACTGGCCTGTTGTCTGGTAACATAAAGCCGAGTTGAAGGTGCTCCAATTAAATGCTCTAGTTTACGTAGAATACATTAAAATGTATTCCGTTCATTTGATTAATTTACTTTGTTGCTGACGTAATAATGCGTTTTTAGAGAACCTTACGAAAACTGCACTGTTAAAAATTTCCGTACATTTACGGAATGTGTTACGGAAATGTACATACAGTGGATATACGCAAAGGTAATCCGCGTTGACGAAAAACGGAGGTGTGTCCGTAAATACGAAATATGGAAATTCTCCGTATTCCCTATGGCTTCGAGTTACGGGGACGAACAATGCCGATTCTACACGAATCTTTCTTCGCCAGTGTAACAAGAAAATGATCGTTTCTGCGGCAGTTAAGGTTATCCACGCGACTATGACCTATTCTTGAAAACATTAAAAAATATCATCAGGCGTCTGTAACATTTGGTAACACTAAAAATACGCTCAATTTAATAGAAACTGAATTGTTGCTTTGGTCTTTTGAATATAAATATTAAAGTTATACCATAATGTGCAAGTGAGAGTTGCAGGTAAATGGTTAGAGTCCTGAACTGGTAATTTTTGACTCGTGTTCAAACCACGCTTAAGTACTAAATATTTTAACTTCTTTAATTTCATTTTTTATGCACGGTAGAACACCCACATAACGAAAATTAAAAGACATTATCATTATCCTCTTTTTATTTAAAAGGAAAGTACAGAAAACTAACTTGGAAATTAACGGAGAGGTTCCGTGAAATTTACGAAAAGTCCGTTTCTGAAAATCAATGTGTCCGTAATTTTACGGAGAGTTTACGGACACTTCTTGATAAATTTTTATAGGCTGTTCATGGTAAACTGAGCACTTTTGAGGCCCCAGTCACTTTTTACTTTCAGCCATTTTTTATCCTTTAACCACCTTTTTAAATAAATATTGCCGCCTAACTAATAAACGATGTGTGTATATTCCACATGACACGGAAGTTAACGTCTACGGCTGAAACAAAATATATTTACTGACTGTTATTCCAAACGAGAGGACTCTCAAAAGTGCTCACTTTACCGTGACTAGTCTATACCAGCACATTTCCGTAAAATGAAGGAAATTTTTTTTTAACAGTGTGCTGGCGAAGAAATATTTCGTCGCCAATGTCTTTGTAGAACGCGGGAGTTATATTGTTACGGTGCATTCCTTTGACGTGAACTTACCCACTTCGGGGCCGCGGTGGTGTAGTGGTTAGGCCACTCGCCTCCCACATAGGCGAACCGGGTTCGATTCCCGGTGGGGTCGCCCCTCCGGATTTTCGCACGTGGTTTCCTCGGCGAGCTCCCGTTTCTCCCCGCCCTCGCATTCCAGCGCTGCTCCACGAACTTACCTCGTATCACCCTCATCGGATCTCGAGACCTCGATGTTAAGAGCCGCCCAAATATCTTCAATCACTCACTCACTCGATGATATGGAAGTTCTGACATGATGCTGAAGAGAACTACACGTACGAATGAGTAGAGCCCCGAGTATTTCGCGGATTGTGTTGGCAGCAAGCTAGACTGGACAGCCCTATATACACTCGAGACATTATCGTTTGCTTATTGGTTGATGCGGCGTCGTTTCTCCATTGGCTGCTACCTTGACTTTAAGTCACTCCCTTTCTGAGGGATCTGCGAATGATTGTGGCACACGGTTGTGGAACGTTCATTTATTGGCGCAGAGTTACCAGGGGCGTGTCATATAAAGACTCGTCCAATGACAAACGTATTGCAAAGGAAAAGCGTTTTAAGTTCAAACATGTCCTCAAATAATAACGCGAATTTTGCAGGTCTCTACAATCACTCACGCCACTGCTTCCTGCTTATTACTGGCTCACAGCTAAAGGGGGCGTGTCTAAGGAACTGCCGTCCAGTCACGACAGTAGGAGAAAAGAACAGTCTACCGCGCCTTCGAATCATTTCGCGAAATACTCATGGCTCTACGAATGAATCTTGCATCTGACTGGCTATTGCGTGCTGCGAAATGCATCCTATTGGATGATTGGTGAACGGCGTTCGAACATACTGTTGGCTAGTGACGCCATTCTGCTGGTGTATGCAACTGGAGTGCTTGGAACAAGGCGCCGTTTCACCTTCGCATTCTTAAATATTCTGTCGTTACACTGACACTCGTTCAGTTCCAAACAAAACTGTATGTCCATTTCAATGCCTGTGTTTATGTATTTATCTGCTACCGGATGGTTTAAAATTCACCATCAAAACTTTTTCCTGCCTACTTTTGGCAAGAGGTATGGTTTATCCAGCTTATCCAGGGGGTTGAGATCCTAAGGAGTCATATCCCATCTAGAAGGGAGACTCTTCGTTTCATAACAAAAGAGGACTACGAGGCACTACATAATGTAAGTAATTCCGACTTAAATCTTAACTACCTATTGCATAATTGGGTCCGTCAGGCCAAACCATCTGTGGTTCGGAACAAGCAATTTCACAAATTTATACATAATGCTTACTGTGAATGCATTCGTTCTGTTCGAATGAGAAGTATTAGTATTGAGAAAATAACATTCGTATTCTGGTATAATTCCGTTGTGGAGTGGCACAATGATTGGATTGTCATTGGATGGCCATTTTCACAAAAAAATAATTATTTGTGAGGGTCTTCCAGTGTTTGCAAAACGAGTTGCTGCAATAGAATCTGAAAGCTCAACAAGGGGGAAGAAAAGCTATATTGCTGAACTGAATTTACTGGAGATGCCTACAGATTTAATATGAATGGAGATAGATAAAAATGCAATAAGCTTTGTTAAACATCATTCCGAAAGAAAGAAAAAAATCACGACGGCGTTCGTACGTACGCTTAAGTGTTTTCCCGGTAGCAGAGCCTCGTTTACGTGGATAAATAATAACATAAAGACCTTCATTTCGCATTCTGCACAACAAATCTCCTGCTGCTTTGTTTCGTCCCGCGTTACTTTGAGCAAGCAAATTTAGCCTGTGCTTGCACCCTACTTACGTTTTGCGCGCCCAGCTTCATTATTCTGGTTACAGACGTCATTCCATTTCACTATCTATCTATCTCTCTCGCTCTCTCTCTCTCTCTCTCTCTCTCTTCCCGCTCTTCCTATTATTCCTTCCCTTTCCTCCTAATTCATTCCAGCAATTTCACCGTCCCAACTCTCCAATTTCTTCTGCTTTCATTTGTCTTACCTGGGTCGCCAGCCTCGAGTCTGCAAGAAAAAAAACCATTTCTGTGTCCACAACAACTCAATGCTGTTGTTCTTACTAAGTTCAAGTTAGCTAGTGTCTTTATTGACACGCAGAATACGGTGCCCACACGCCATACTTAGGGCTCGTGATTTTTCGCGAAAAAATCTGTGCAGTCAGTAGACTTCAATAGTATATATATATATATATATATATATATATATATATATATATATACACACACACACACACACACACTCACACACACTCACACACATACCTCGACTGTTGTCAAACCGCTATTGGCTACTGGTGTCGTTTCCGCATTTGACCGAACCACTCAGAATTCTGTAACTCCGACAGTGAACCTTCGTGATTCGTTCGCTAGCAGTTAACACACGAACCAGGGCATGTTTCAGCCAATCAGAAAAGGTGGACGACTACACAGTGCTATGAACTGTATCTTGTCTGGAAATATTTTCGCGGAATATCGCTGCCCTTAACCATCGCCAACTGTTATGATCACGACATTGTCACAGCACGTGAAGAACAAAATCCAATTTAAAAAAAAAGTATACTTGATTGCGTCTTCGTCCATATTCAGTGAGAATGAACGGGTTTTTTTTTTTTTTTTTTTTTAACATGGAAGACGATTATTTTCTGTTATTAAATTTATGTAGTTTGTACAATGTTGGCCGAGCAAAAGTTTATTTACATGCCAAATGTCGACAGTGTACTTTTCAAGAAGTAAGCAGGAACATCACCAACAAAGACAATGTTTTAATGAGACATTGATTATGTTTTGAAACAAATGTCAACAGAATGCTTTTCAAGAAGTAAACAAGACATCAACAAGGAAGTAAATTTTTAAATGACACATTGTTTGTGTTTTAAAACATTGCTTTTAACCCTTTAGGAATGCATACATTTACTGACACTGAAGACAAGGTAGAAGAGATGTGCCTATATTCTCGACTACAGCAATATCAGTTGTATTTGTCTGTTTATTTCCACTTGCGTTCGTCCTGTTGGTCCTTGCTACACCGGCCACGCTTACTGCACTCCGCAACATTTATTATTGGCTGGTCGTTGACCAATGGAGACGCGTGTCAACTGTATACCAATTAATGTGTTGCGACATATGTAACAAGTTTTACAGTCCATCGTGTTCATTTGAAAACTCATTAAAAAGAACAGTTTCATTCTTACGAAATGAAATTATGACTAATTTTCTTTCTTTTTTCTTTATTTACTTAGACTCCGATAAAGTCCAGCGAAACAGTAAAACTACTAAAGTGTTAGGTTTGTCTTCAAAAGCAAAGAAATCTCTTTACATAAACTAAGCCCCGGGTATATACGTGCATACTCATGAAAGGGTTAAACAATCCCTACAAAATTACAGTGTTATTTCATCATAAATATGTAGGGCCATCTGATTTTCGTTGGTTTGGCATTCAGGCCACTTGCCCTCCCACCTTGGGGAACCGGGTTCGATTCCCGGCAGGGCCGCTCCCGAATTTCCGCATGTAGGACTCGTGCCAGACGAAGCCGCTGGTAGGCGGGTTTTCTCGAGGATATCCCGTTTTAAGATTGGTTTAAGATTAAAATAACAGTTTTGGTAACTGTTGATAGGTAAGTTTCTTCCTTTGAAGTTTTAAGAAAATATTATTCATTTTTGATTTACAAGACCAATGTCTTATTTAGATTATTTAAAATAGTGTTAATTAATTTTATAATACCTTTAATTATGTTTGTTTGTGGTTTATAGTATTTTCTTTTAATTATGATCATTTTTAAATTACTTTATTGAGTATAGAATATATTGTTTTATTTCTATATATATATATATATATATATATATATATATATATATATATATATATATATATATATATATATATATGATATGTTTTATAATAATAATGCTTACTTTATGAGTTTATGAAGCTGTTTTGGGTTTATCTTTGCTAGGGAGAGTAATTCCGGCGCTGCTCCATACTCATCTCAATCACCCTCATCGGCGGAATTCGAGTGCCTCTTCTCATTACACGCGTTGTGTACATTCACTGCAAAGTCCTTTTCCTGTAGCTGATGTGTAAACTAAGATTCTGCCAGGGTCTTCACTATAAGCTGAGCACTTTTGAAAGCCCTGTTTAGGATCTGGTCCTCTGATTGCATTGTATCCTTCCACCATGGGTCTTTTCACTTTTTACTCACGCGCGTCGGTCACTGAAACTGTAAGATTATTTGAAATGTTAATGTTTTACGAATTTGCTTATTCTTACACTTATAAGTATTTTAAAAACAGAAAGAATACGAAATCATTTTATTATTAAAAAATGTTTACCTAATCTTGTTATCCTACGTTAAGATATGGAACTATTTTCCGTCCGTCATTACCGACTTTACTGGGCGCATGCCAGACGTTGTGACCGTTATAATATACATATAAGTTGGATCACTGACAAATTTCAAATGTTGATTTCAAAAGTGCTCACTTTACCTCTAATTGCTTAACACTTTCAGGCCCACATTAAGAGGACTATGTACGAAAACATTTTCTGTGAAATCGTCCGTTGCGGGCAAACGCGTATCTCGGCAAATAAAAGTTATGGAAATATGAATTTTTCCCAGAAAGGATTTAAAAAATCACTGCCAGTATGGCTATATTTTTACTTTTGTCATATTTACAGTATTCTTTAAGAAAAAAATTCATGGCAGTGGTCAAATATCGCATTTTTAAACCATGCCAATGCAGTTTCCTCAAGCGGCAAGAGAAAAGTACAAAGATACGGGCGTATTTTAATCTGTGGTTTTTCATCGCGTGTAATGAAACCCCACAGTTACAGATCTGGTTTACACAGTCCAGCGTCACGACGGAAACACTGCACGCCTTGCGCGTAGGAGCGATGAGGCGCTAGGCGTGCGTGTTAGTGTCGCCCATATCGCTCACTCGCTTCTCGACCTTGGAAGCGCAGCTACATAATACCCTTAATTGTTTTTTTTTTTCTCCAAGTGTCGCTACTAGGCACTATGTTGTTTTAACCTGTTCTTGTGATAAACGACCAATCAGTAAAGCCACGAGTATTTCGCGAATTCATTCGGAGGCGAGGTAGCCACCGAACACTAATTATTTTCTCCTAATGTTGTGATTGGACGACAGTTGTTTAGACACGCCCCGTGTGACTGTGAGCCAGTAATAAGCAGGAAGCAGTAGGGTGAGTGAGTATTTAACAGCCCTGTACAAAGGCCTCACTTGATCACAGCAACCAATAAGCAAACGATAATGTGTCGAGTGTATAGAGGGCGGCCCAGTCTAGCCTGCTGCCAACTCAATCCGCGAAATACTCGTGGCTCTACCAATAAGTGCTTTATGAAGGCTGGTTTTGAAATCTTCACGCAAAAAAAAAAAAAACACCTGCCCCTAGCTATAACGCCTGGTACAAATAGCTTATTGATTCTGAGGTACAAGCAAGCGTTGTGCCGGTTCAAGATCAGATACTGACAAGAAATTAGTTGATTGCAACACTTCAAATGCCAACCCACTCAAATTCAGTGTACACATATGACAATTGAGTACATAACGCGCATGAAATTTAATTATTATTCGGTACCGTACGCTGCAAGCCCCTCTGGGGGTATAATCCATTCATGGTTACTTCGCACTTCTCTGATGCCCTGCTAAAGTTCTACTTCCAGGATATTCCTCCGCCTCGTGAGAAACTAAGCTTAACTAAGTCTATAAAATTACACCAGGGACAATGCACTGAATTCGTGCGCACTCAGTTGTGACAATATTTTGCATGAGAACTATTTCTTACTAAGCGCTACCAACACACGTGTTTTCTCACTGTTTTATTCGTATTTATTATAAATGAAATATTATAATTAAAAATAAAATATAGGTGAAATTTCAATCCAAAGAAAAATAAGATAGTTTAATGTTAACAGAGGTATACAACGCTTATGATACACAGCAAATTAAGGAAATAACTAAACACTTCATACACGGGATGATTTTTCCAAGGTTTGATTACAAAAGTGTGAATAAACCCCGAATTGAGTATGCATTATGATTGGTTTGTAGGGCCTGATTAATTCGCGGATTCACTTTGGGACAAGTTATAACTTTGGTCCACACGGTGTTTGACTCCTCATGGGGAACGCTGGACCAATCGTCGCTTCCCAGCGTGACAGCAGACAACCAATGCCGCAGTTGGTATCGGAATATTTGTACATAAGAATTTAGAGGCTAGCCCGTAGGTCTCTACTTATTTGCTTACTACAGCGTCTACTCAGTACAGCACCCACCAAACCTTTCTCCGTTTGCAACATCTAACTAACACTTTCGGTCACACATTAATTTCTGGGTTGTTGTATTGCCAGCACGTAATATTTTTATATGCTCTGTACTTGTATTCAGCAATTCTATTGCAACTAGTGCCGCTTGCTAGATGGCATATGCTAGAGACGTGCAAAATTCGCGTCATTATTTGGCATCAGGCTGTACTTCACAGTACTGTATGCACCGGAGCCGGCGTCGTTTTCCAATAGGCTGCTGCGTAGATGTCAAGCCACGCCCTTTCTAAATGAACTTCACGTGGTTGGGGCGCCCAGCTGTGAAGTCTTCAATTATTGGCACAGCGTTACACAGGGCGTGTCAGGTACGGTATGGTCCAATTGCAGACGTATCGCAAACGTACGAGTGTTTAAAGTTTAACGTGTCCCCAAATAATAACGCGAATTTGGCACGTCTCTAGCATTTACCATTAATGTCAAAGAGGCATATAAAATTCCGCAGATCAGATTAGCCGCAAAGAAGAGACTGGGCGTACTAGGCACTGATGCCTGGCTGTATACAGTACAGTTTGTATGTATCATTCATTCGCAACATGTCCAGGATCGTGTAGCCGATAAAAACTTTTTTTTTTCCAAAGATTTTTTTCCAATGTTATCACCTTCAGGATTATACTCGAGTGAAGTTCGGGCAAAACTTGTTTTAATATTTCATTCCACTGAAATACAAAACTTGTCGGGGTAATCTTAAATCAATTCCCTATTTCAGAAGGATTTTAAACATGCACTAATACAACTTCAACAACGATCTTCGTAAACGAAAGAGACATTTTATTACAGTTACGGAAATAAACACGATGGGATGTACATCCTGTTACATACGAAAGAAAATTTTGTTGGAAAACGGTAAACTCGGCACTCCATTGTTTGGCAGACGGCCTCTACGAGAAGACTGGTGCTGTTTTGACCAGTAGAATGACGTTAAAGTGACAATAGGGACCAATAGAACACGGTGTCCCTGCAGCGGTATGGATATAGGTGACTAACATCTAGCTTGTCTTTAAAGCTGGTAACAGTGTGCCGACCTCAAAGTGGTTAGGCTACTCGCCTCCCGCTATGGTGGCGGTGTCGCCCAGAATTCTCGCATGCGTGAATCGTGCCGGACGATATCGTTGCTCGGTGGGTTTTCTCGGGGATCTCCCTTTTTTTGTTCTTGCATTCCGGCACTGCTCCGTTCTCCCCCCGCTTTACCCGCATCGGCTCTCCAAGACTTCGATGTTAACAGCCGCCCAAATCTCTTCACTCATTCACCTACTCACTTAGTTATAAAAACCATATATAGCCCTTCTTTAAATTTCAATTTATAATAGGGCTTAAAGGCGGTTCACGATAGTGACCACTTTTGAACTCAACCTTAGAAACAAAGAGTCACTGCCACTGCGTGCATATATTTTAAAGGGCACGCTGAGCGACATTTGTCCAGTAAAGTTCGTAACGATGGATGGAAAATTGTTCCACATATTAACGCCAGATTGAAAGTGTGAGGTAACCGTTGGTTATAACTCAAAATATTTATCTCACTTTGTACTATTTTTAATTTATTGAAGAGTAAAACAGTGCATGTTTGTGAAATATTTACTTTTCTAATAATTTCAATGTTTCATTGTACCGACGCACGAATGAAGTGATGAGGCCCATGACAGTGTTAATTTTACATAAGGCGGCATAACACACAACGTGCATACAATTCGATTTTAAGCAGGGTTTCCAAAAAGTGCTCACGTATACTTAGCAGTTTTCGAATAAGGCGTTACTGCTGGGGCTCTGCACAACTTCTGGGGGCCTCTGCGGTGTGGTTTAACTTTAAGACTGTAAACCGTCGGGCCATCAGTCATCGGAGGCGTATCATAAAAGCCGTGCGTGCGAGAAGCTCGCAGTATATCGCGTTCTACGGCAGTCGCCGTTCTCGAGACGAAACACACGCTCCGTGGGGCCGGGGCGTAAAAACTCAATACGCGGACGTAAAAAGCCCGAACATAGCCTTTTTACGACGCCGTAAAATCGGCGTTGGTTTTCCACCTGTGTGGAGTTTTCCCGCCAGCTGCAGTCTTGACATAAACACAACGAAGGTTACCAACACAACGACAAACGTTTCGACGGAACTTTAAAGGAGGCTTGAATTTTAATAACTGAGAAATATAACTTCGACTGTCTTTTTTTTTCCAATCCACTGCAGCCAAAACTAACGATCATGACGGTGAAGATAATTTTTGGCGGCTCTCAACAGAGAGATCTTGAGAGCCGATGAAGTGGCAGGGGAAACGGGAGATCCCCGAGAAAACCGGCCGACCAATGGCATCGTCCGGCACGATTCCCACTGGCGAAAATCCGGTGACCCGGCCGGGGATCGAACCCGGTTAGCCTTGGTGGGAGGCGAGCGTGCCAATTGCTCAGTCTCCGTGACCCCGTGAAAATTAACCTAGGCATTACTTACAAATAAATACGAGAAAAAAAGTATATCGCGCGAAAAGTTGGCTGCTGATTAGGTTTCAATATGATGTTTGTATCATATAAATGCGAGGTAGGCCGTTTATTCGTCTTCCTGCGCTTGTACCCAATATTCACCTGCCCAATCATGCACAAATGCCAAAGTCACATGGTCAACAGTGATGAAAGTGTTTGTTTATAACTTAATTTTAAATGACAAACACTATTATATGAATAAAGTACTTTTACCAATTTTAATTTAATCAAACTGTATTACAAATTGGTTAGATCAAGTATACATATAGGGCTGCAAAATTCACGTTATTTTGCTGCGTCAAGCTAAAATTCACAGTACTACATATACTCGAACCAGCTTCGATTCTCCATTGGCTGCTGCCTTTTCGGAGTGACCTGCACATGATTGGGGTACATGGTTCTGGAGCGTTCACTTAATTGGCGCAGAGTTACCAGGGGCGTGTCAAATAAACACTGACCCAATGACAAACTTATTGTAAAGGAAAAGTGTTTTATCAGGTCTCTAAGTATACATACATCTCAAATAATTTGTTTACAAATCAGTTTTCTAACCTAAAATCCAAACCATGCCATTGTAGCTAGACGTGTTGGCAAAAAAGCAGTTCAATGTCGGGACACGGAGATTGGTTGTGCGCAGCCAGCGATATAGGTCTACCTCATTTTTAGGATATTGTTTGTATATATGGATATTTGTTTAGTTACTGGTTGTTTTCATCGAAGAGGAAATACATTTTCCCATTTGACTGCTCCAGTTCAATATTCTGCTACTCGGCTACTGATTGGCTATTATTTCGATGTAAACAGTTAAATATCATCATGCAATCATAAAAATCGTTCCGAACAATATGTCAGCAGAAAGTTTTCCACGATTTTCCATTTGCGAAAAACTTCGAATGTCCAGAAATATTGCGCCAAAAACATATTACACATTAACGCTAAAATGAAATGGAGGCGAAAAGCTTAGTGTCAAAGTTTATTCCTACGAAATTTTTCTTGTACGTGTTGGCAACTCTTTTTGGTGTAAGGGAACCTTCCTAAACGTATGTTACAGTTATACAACTTTAAGTGGCAACAAAAACGATTTAATATATGTTTTTTTTTTTATTTGAGTAGTTGCGGGTTTAAGTCTTGTAATATTATTTATAGATACCAGGAAATTTCGCGGATTCATTTGGCGTCAAGTTAGACTCCACAGTCCTTTATGTACTCGAGCCTCAGTTAGTTGTTCATTGGTTGATGCCCCAGTTTTATCGCAGACCAGGTGGAGCGGTATTCGGCCCTAGTTTTCTTGAAGGTCAATTATTGGTTCAAATTCGTTCAGGGCGTGACTTACAAACTGCGATCCAATTGAGACAGAAAGTCAAATGTAAATGTGCTTGAAGTCTAGCTTGTCCTCAAATGAATCCGCGAATCTGTAACTATTATGTTAGATTTAAAACTTCCATTTGATTTTCTTTGAGTTTCCCTTTATTTCTGCTGAACTTTTTTTATTTACGTCTGCGTGAATTATGGCCTGCAGGTCTTCAAGTAGGGTATCGAAATTCAACCTGTAATTTAATATATTTTTTCACGACAGTCAATTAATGTGTAGGGACGTGGAAAATTCGCGTTATTATTTGGGGACGCGTTAAACTTTAAACACGCGCACTTTCGCAATGTGTCTGCCATTGGACCATGCTTTATCTGACACACCCTAGGTAACTCAGCGCCAATAAGTGAACTCTTCACAATTGTGTGCCCAAATCACGCGATGTTTAGTCAGAAAGGGACTGACTTCACATCTATGTAACAGCCAATGGGAAAACGACGCCAGCTCGAGCATATAGAGTGCTGTGAAGTTTAGCCTGCTGATAAATAATAACGCGAATTTTGCAGGTCTCTAGATATAATCCCGTGAGTCCTTGCTCACCATTTATGTATGAACTAATACCAGTTGTCAGAGGTCTCGAATGAACTTCTTGACAAATGAGCGATGTGAATTACCTAAGAATAAATCAACGTTATCGTAGACTTCTCGGCTGTTATTAGTTGACTGACAAAATTTTAGTATCAGTGCGAATATTTCAGTAGTAATACAACTGTTGCTCTTAAATGTAGAAAAGTAACACATTTACAAAAAGCAGATATTTAAAAAAAAAAAAACTCGTTAATATCTGTATTATTACAAAAATACTGAGCTTAATTCCCATTCTGTACTTTTTATACACGCCTTAAACCGTCTTCTAAGTATAAAAAACTACCACTTCGAAAGTTGACAGAACAAAACGTTGTGAAGTCACATTTGAGAAATTTTTAAATATGCCAGTGTTCAGTGTTATACGCTGTGTTTTTTCAAAAGATCAATAACAAATCAAACTGGAAATATTTTGGCTTGAGTTTTCCTAACGTGCCAGTGTAATTACAGAGTCAAAATTGAATTTCCGCAAAATAAAAGAAGATTTCGCAGTATCAAGGTTTTTTTTTTTATATTTAATCGTAGTTGCATGCCTGGAGTACTGTGATTAATACATACATATGATGATAACAATTATTCAGAATAACGCACACTTTAAAAATATTAAAAAAGAAAAACACTTTTCAGCTAATATTCGTCACACGAAAGAAAAAAATTATTCGCTTGCGTTATCTGACTGCTCCATTGAAATGTCTTCAGCATACTATATAATCTTTGGTTTAATTTTATGAGATAACGCGATGCGCTATAAAAGTGTTAATATTTCTTTATTATTCTTGAAAAGTAAACAAATTTCAAGATTTCAGCAGTTTTGCAGCATGTAAATGTAAGTATTAAAATACAGTGACAGTAAATATACATTTTAAGGGAAAGCAAATAAAAATGGAGAGCGGTAGAGTGAAAGTTCTCGCGTATTTTTTAAGTCCCGTATCTCTCACGGTTGAAAGAATTAACACTTTGTGTTCCCGCTGTCTCGAAACTGAAGCTTTATTTATGCTTTGCCTGTCGCTCTTCCTTGTCATCAAGCATCCTTTGTTTCAACCGACCACGAAGCAAAAACCCAGGAAGATATTTTCTTTGGTCGTAGTTGGTAGTAACTTTTCGTGTTGAAATTTCTCCGCCAGTGTTTGTGAAACAGCAAATAGCCAAGAATAAGTTTTTTACTCTTCCAGTGGCATTTCTCAATGGCATGTGTGTGTGTGTGTATGTTATATATGTATACAGAATGGTCCAGTAACAGTGTGCGAAAATGAACCTGGGCATAGGGGCCGCTACACGAGACATTTTGATATAGGGTACGCGTGGCCTGCGAAGCCAGCGAAAGAAGATATGAGCACAGACATTTAGGCGAGCCATGATGTGTTTGTGGTTC
The DNA here is from genome assembly GCA_029891345.1 of Dryococelus australis. NCBI lineage: Eukaryota > Metazoa > Arthropoda > Insecta > Phasmatodea > Phasmatidae > Dryococelus > Dryococelus australis. Next base: position 31,880,861 of record CM057008.1, read on the forward strand.
ATCCATCTTCCAGCAGGTAGCTCTGCCGTCCCTACATTGGCATAGTACGAGCGTGTAAAGGCTGTTAACGATAAAATGAACACCTTTGAAATCAACCTTATGAAAAAGTCACTGCTTCTACCTGCATGCATTTTAACGGGCGCACTGAGTGACATGCGCCCATTAAAGTTGGTCACGATGGAAGGAAAGTAGTTCCATATAACTAAGTCGAATAAAAAGTTTTAGGTAACCATTTATAATATCGTAAATCATTAATATCGCTTTCTGTTTTTTTAATGCACCAAAGTGTAAAAATTTTACAATTCCACTGGACAGATGCATGAATAAAGTGATGAGGCCCATGACAATGTTAATTTTACATAAAGCGTAAGACTACACAACATGCATACAGGTAGATCTTAAGCAGTGCTTTCAAAAGTGCTCATTTTACCGTGAACGGCATATGTCATCGGCAGAAACAACACGCATATGAGATATTTAACTTGTGCAGCAGAATCTCGTAAGCCATTATCATGCTCGCATTGAGTTTGGAGGCCGTCACTTTGAGCAACACTTGTGAGGTACAAACTGATACATTAACACGGGTCCTTCGATGGAATGTTCCTTTACAGTGCTGCCTGTTAATAATGTACACTAGGGCTGTTCAATATTTAGATATATCGATAATTATCGCTTGAATAATAACTTATCGTTTGATATGTAACTTTGAAAAACATCGGAATATCGATGTTTCGATATTATCGAAGTTTTCGGTATTATCGAAGTTTTTGGTATTATCGAAATTCTCAGTATCATCTATTATTTCAGTGCCATCAATTATTTCGGTAATATCGATTGTTTAGGTAATATCGATATACCGAAAATACCGAGTAACTGTTTGGAAAATATCGATATTAAATTTTTATGATATCGAACAGCACTTATGTACACACGCATTGTCAGCAATACACGTAATATATCCTGACATCTGTATCCGCGTTAGATATTTTTACACCCACGTCTATAGAGCTAGTGATTTTTCACGAAAAAAAAAAAAAAAATTGAGTACACGGTAGACTTCAATACTATATGCACCCAACAGCAGTTTGTCTATTAACATTGGTTGCTATCTGCTTGAGAAGGCGTTTTCATATTTGACCGGGCCACTCAGTATTCGGCAATATCGACACGGCTCCTATGTGATTCGTGTTCAGGCAGATAACACGTGTTAAAAAGTAGAGTCTCGCCTGAAGAAGGGGACAGATTTCAGACCACAAAACGTCGTGAAGACTTGCTAATTTTTGTTTTATTTTCGTCGTTCTGTATCTTATTTGTTGGGATTTATATATTATTTTCTCTGGTAATTTTTTTGGTTCCTGTGTTGTGCTTAGTATTTATTTGTTTGGTTTTACAATCCGAAAAGGAATAATTTTCTTGACTTGTGTTTTATTGTGATTTTTGTCTAATTTTTGTGGGTGTTTTTAATTCTATTATCATATTACTTTCATATTCATCATGTTCTTGAACACAGGCACAGGGACTGAAAGGTTTAAGGTGTGTATACGCCCTTGGAAAATAGATATAAATTTCAAAAGGTATTAGTTAACTCTATTACACTCTCCCTAAATGCAAACAACAAATTCTTAAAGAATTCTTGAAGATTGTTAGTAAAATAGCGATGCCACGTAAATATCTTACACAATAATATAACCAAGGACAGATATTGAATATCTTGTGATGGATATAAATATATAATAATCAGTGATTATAGTTCATGTTAGAAATTAGTAAAAATATTGCCTTTATTCACACTCAGAAAAGCTGTTCTTTAAGAAACCGCTAAATAATTTTGAAATAAAGCTCTCATTTCTCTACCAGCTACACAATCAGGCAGGCAAACATAACTCACCAAATTTTCGCATTATCGAAATTAAATTTTAAAAATCACTGTTTGGCTCAGGAATTTTTTTTTAATTGCAAATATTTGTTTTTCGACTACATATTTTTAAGGGAGCATACTCCTTTCAATAATCACTATGACATAAGTAATACAAATAAATCAATCAATGTTATTCTATTATGTTTTCGTTCACACTTCATACGATATCGCCCCACATCATTTGTACCCCAAGTTCAGCTGTATATTATAAATGCAGTTACGGGTATGTAATTTTATTTTTCAAAGGTTCATTTAGAGAGAGTTCAAACTAGACTTACACAAGAAATACAAAGTTGAAACATTTTCGCTCTGGACTCTTGGGATTATTTGCGTCCAACATAGAAACTATAGCTAGAGACCTGCAAAATCCGCGTTATTATTTGAGGACATGTTAAACTTAAAACACTTTTCCTTTGCAATACGATTGTCATTGGACCAGTCTTTATTTGACACACCCCTGGTAACTCCGCACCAATAAATGAACGTTCCACACCAGTTTGCCCCAATCACGTGCAGTTCACTCAAGGCTGCGGCCAATGGAGAAACGACGCCGGCTCGAGTATATACAGTACTGTAAATTTGAGCTTGACGCAAAAAAAATGACGCGAATTTTGCAGGTCTCTACCCATAGCCAAAAAAACGTCCGTTTCTACGCGAAGTTCAGAAAAAATGAAGGCATAATTTAAAATGTTTTCGATGTTGAGTCTGAAACCTCTCATTTCTAATGATAATCAGGCGGACCCGAGATGACTCGCATAGCTTGACGGCTTTGGATTAAATAAGTCCTGGCTTGTCTCACGCAATCATTAACGTTTTCCCTAAAAACACAATTTTTAATTACTTTTTTCCTATGAAAATTTTGTATTAATGCATAGAGAATATTGCATAGAGCTATGGAGGTAACGGGATATCATTTTTGTTTACTTTAAATGTCTCGCTTCAATGTTAAGTTCGTTTTCTAGTGGGGCCTTAGTATTTCAGTGGATATAACTATATTAAGTGGAGCCGCAGGGGCTTAGTGTATAGCATTATATCAAGTGCGGTCGCAGTGACCAAGTGGATACATATACATCAAATGGGGCCTTAGAAGCTCATTGGATAGATAGATTCCAAGTGGGAGCGCAGTGGTTCAGTGGGTAGAACTTTATTAAGTGGGGCTTTAGTGGCTCAGTGTATAGAGCGATTTCAAGTGGAGTGGGGCCTTAGTGGCTCAGTGGATAGAGTGATTTCAAATTGCGCCTTAGGGGCTCAGTGGATAGAACTATGTTAAGTGAGACCGCAGTGGCCAAGCGGATAGGACCATGTTAAGTGGGGCCGCAGTGGCTAAGTGGATAGAGAAATATTAAATGGGACCGCAGTCGCTTCAGTGTTGAGTTAATTTCACATAATTTCATTATTACCTACATATATTATGCAATATATTTTTCAGTCTTTGTATGGTAACCAATTTTTTTTAACATGGTAACTGTTCTAACTCCGAGACAAACAAACATGATAACGGGCTGGGTTCCCTAGTTTAGGAAATAACTAAACACGTCATTCATGGGGTGGTTGTTCAAAGGTTTGATTTAAAAAGTGAGAAGAAACTGCGAATAGACTTCAACTTCCATTTCGCGTTATAATCTGGCATTTGGTAAAATCGGCAGACACATACACACTCGAGCAGAACTCATTTATTCATCAGCCGCTGCCATAGTCAACAATCCGGCCTGATAATGGACTCGGCGGTACGGGACGGAGCTATCAGATTGCTACGTGTTTACAACAGTTTCCAATACGGCAGGGCGTTTGTCAGATGAACGGAGGCCCGACAATACACGTAAAGTTAACATATACTTAGGGTAACCTGATTTTTCGCGAAAGGATTTCAGAACCAGTTGTGTTCCAGCGCACTTCAGTTCCGAGCAAACTCCGTGATTGGATCATTTGAATTAAGTGTCTTTTTCGCAGTAATCGCTGTACTGCAGCCAGCGTCATCTCTCCATTGGCTGATGCACAGATGTGAAGCCACGCCCTTTCTGACTGAACTGCGTGTGTGATTGGGGTACACAATTCTCGAGTGTTCATTTATTGGAGCTGAGTTACCCAGGGCGCTTCATACAAAGTATGGTCCAATGACAGACATATTGCAAAGGCACGCGTATTTAAAGTTTAACGTGTCCCAAAACAGTAAAGCGAATTTTACAGGTCTCTACTTATATGTCTGCTCGCGAATCATGGACGGTCAGGGTCGAAGAAACTTAATTCTGATTGGTTCACTCGTGTAGCAGTCTGTCATCACACAAAGACAAGCGGCCAATATTTAAATGAAGAGAGCATGTGTGCACATAGGATATTGAAGTCTAGCCTCTGCGTGACTTGACTATACAGCATGATTATTGAAAATAATTTGAATGTGGGGTTTAAGGAGCTATACCACTCTACTGGTGCTGCAGTATGATAGTATTAATGCAAAAGTAGACTAAATTCTACTTAAATGTAATATTATATTTTATAAGTCTGAAATGAAATTTAAAATGCAATGTAGACACAGTTTTTATAGCATCTTCCTCAGTTGATTGTATGATCGAAACGAAAGGTTATCATTTTGTGTCTTTTTTTGTGCAATAGGTAGAGCCGCCTGTTTTTCGCGAAAATATCTCAGGACTTCTTGTACTCCAAAATATCAGAGCTTAGATACTTTCGTGATTCGTAGAGGTTATGTAAAATTGCGAATATTTTTCGAACCAACACATCCTCTATAACACTTTAACTAGTTTATTATTTCCTGATTGGACGTATAAGGTTCTGAATTGGCTAAGTTGTTTCCAGAACAATCACTAACGTTCTGTCGTATAGTATCAGCAGAGGACTGAAAAATTCGTGAGTTCAATGACCTGCAGGCTACATTCTACAGACTTATGCGCAAATATGCCAATATCAACTGCACATTGGTTGTCTGCTGTCACAGTGGAAGGTGACGATTGGACCAGTGTTCTCTAGGAGGTGTCGAACTCCGTGTGGAACCAATGTCTAACGTTGTACAAACGTGTGTGTTTTGAATTCTAGCTTGTCCCAAAATGAATTTGCGTATTCTTCAGGTCTCTAGGTATCAGAATCCTCATTGGCCCAGTGAAATGACAGCCAATAAGAAAAGAAAACTGTTGGTCATATGCACAGTACGTCGACTCCTAGCAAACAGTCAACTTTTCCGGCGATAAGCCATCATCTCTAGTGATTGGATGGTTTTAACTGTCACGTAATGCAAGTGTCTTCCTACGAATCACGGACACTCAATGTCGGAGAAAACTAATTGTGATTGTGGCCAGCCAAATAAGGAACTGTCTCCAGACAAATAAATGTGGCCAATAACGAAAGGAAAACTTCACGCATGACATAGGACGTTGGAGTCTAGCCTTCGCGCAATTATTTTCGCCAAAAAACAGGTGGCCCTTTCAATGGGTACAGCCCCGAGTATCTCACGAATTTATTCGTTGACGATGCAGAGTTCGAACTCTTGTTCTTTTCACCTACTATTGTGATTGGCCAGCAGTTATTTTAACACGCCCCGTTTATCTGCGGACCAATAATGAACAGGAAAGGGTAGTGAGAGAGAGCTTAGCACACGCCTGTACAAACGCTTCACCAAAGGTCGTTTACTTATATTGATAGGCAGAATTTTTTTTGACACGTGTTAAATGTCTGCACACAAATCACGTAGGAGCAGTGTTGATGTTGCCGAATTCTGAGTGGCCCGGTCAAATATGAAAACGCCTTCTCAAGCAGACAGCAACCAATGGCAGTGGACAGTTTGTTGTTGAAGTCTACCGTGTGCTCATATTTTTTTCACTAAAAATCACTACCTCTATCAATAACCAAACAGTAGTGTCTCTTGTGTGTAGGGGACTGTGAAGTCTAATCTACTACCACATCAATCCACGAAATACACGTGGCTCTATTCATAAGAAATTAAAATCCTCATCGGCCAATCAAATCAGATAGGTAGGCACATTGATACTTCGCAGAAAGATTTCGCGACAAGATACAGCTCGAAGCACTGTGGAGTCGTCCAACATTTTTTGATTTGTTGAAACATGTTCTGGTTCGTGTCAACTCTTAGCCCGCGGATCACGAAGGTTCATTGTCGGAGTCGCATAGTCCTGAGTGGCTCGGAATCGACACCAGCAGCCAACGCAGGTATGGCAACATCCGAGGTGTATATCTAGTATTGAAGTCTGCTGAGTGCTTTGATATTTGAGTGAAATATCACGCGTACTGTGTATTTACGGCTAGGTTATTCCATATAATTTCTGAGCTGTCTTGTTCATGTTCTGGGATTTGTCGGGTTATTGATCTCTTGGTTTTGACTGTAGGTGTATCTTCGGCATTGGATACAGTTTAGTTAAATACTTTTATAAGCCTTGAATTAACTATGCGATTAAATTTTAAAGAAAATAACTTCAGTTTTCCTTTTGCTGGCAATTCCTATGTGAATAGGTATTTCCTCACTTCTCTGAGCGAGTCTTGACACCTTTAGTGCTGTACAGATTTACTAAAAATTAAGGAAAGCTAGAAGTAAGTCGCATATTTTCATGACTGCATGACCATCAGTCCTGTTTGACAACCGATTACCATTTATAACTGCCATACTGGTTTACACAGAACCTGATATTCTTAGTATACTGTAAAGTGCCCATTACTGAACGTCTCCTTGTCAATATAATGTCGATTTGAAAGTGCCTCAATCAAATGTCCTTCCTTACATTAACACATTGGGGTCTGCACACTTGTAATTGCACTTAAGACAGATTAGAAGTGAGTCACTTATGCTCACTACTGCAAGAAAACCGGTTCTGTTGGCGTATTTGTTAGAACTCACCATCGTCCTATTGGCCCATACCACATCAGACACTACCTATACTTTACAGCGTTCATTATTGGCCGGTCATCAGCCAATGGAGAGTCGAGCTGATATTGACCCAATCAAATGTCCTTTATAGTATAAAAATATTTACAATCAAACATGCCCCTTTGAGAGGCTATAAAAATTAATCTATCATTAGCAAATTCGTGTTCTTGGAGGTCATATTAAACACTCGAGCATAGTCTACAAAGTGTTGAATAACATACAATACAACCTATCATTTTGAGTAACACACTGTGATCGTTCCTGGAGAAATATTAAGTTACAGAGAATGTTAGGAACACTTTGTCGAAGTAATATTTCTTTGCCCGTGTCTTCGACGAATGTGGATGTCGTAATATTATGGCAAGCTCCGTACAATTCAGTTAAATTCACGCGAGATTTATAAACGTTGGCAGCGATCAGAAACGTTAATTCCAATACTGTAAAACTGGATTTTTTAATTCTTCCGTCAACATTTGTACCAATTCCTACACGTCTAGAGACGTGCAAAATTCGCGTTATCATTTGAAGACAGAATATACTTTAAACACATGTGCGTTTTTTATTGCTCTTGTCATTGGACTACAGTTGATTTGACATGCTATGGGCGGCCTTGAACCAATCAAAAACACGTAGCGACAAGATAGCCCAATCGCATACCACCTAGTCAAAATAGACAATGGAGCTTCACATTTGCAGAAACCAATAGACAGATGACACGAGAAAACCAGCGCCGAACAACGACATCGTCCAGCACGATTCCCAAATGCGAAAAATCCGGAGGGACCCGGCCGGGGATTGAGCCCGGATCGCCTTGGTGGGAGACGGGCAGGCTAACCACCCAGCCACCTCCCCCCCCCCCCACACACACACAAGGAAGAGGCTCGAAACACAGGTCTCTCATTCAGTGTTGTTTACAAGTGGCGACGATATGTAGGCATATCCTTATACGTAAAGACCTGCGAAATTCGCGTTATTATTTGGGGACATGTTAAACTTAAAACACTTTTCCTTTGCAGTATGTTTGTCATTAGACCAGTCTTTATTTGGCACGCCCCTGGTAACTGTGCGCCAATAAATTAACGCTCCGCAACCACGTGTAATTCATTCAGAAAGGGAGTGACTTAACGTCAAGGCAGCAGCCAAAGGAGAAACGACGCGAGCTCGAGTATATACAGTAGGTACTTTGAATTTTTAGCTTGACGCAAAAAAAAAAAAATATCACGAATTTTGAAGGTCCCTACTTTTGTGAAACATGCCCGCGACCATAAACACGGGATCTGATCGTGTTAGGTCATATTCGCCTGATATGTTTGAAAACTACTCCGGTACTGATTTTCCGGACATTTCTTCGCCGTTTTACAGTTTAAGAAAATGCTCACAATAGACGCAGTTAAAAAAAAAAAAATCCCACAAGTTTCGTCAATATACAGTTTACGCGAAAAACAGGTGGCCCGACGCGTTAAGGGGACGTGGGACATAAATTAACACAAAATACGTAAATTGATGTTCACTGGTTTTTGAAAGATAACATAGAAAAAAGTAAACATGGCAATCCTAAATAACAGGTTTTGCCAAATTAACGACCAAATATTTTGCAGTGTTACTGTATCAATTTCGCATAATATGTCTGGCGCCACGAAAACATACAAAAATTGACGGCGTCAGAAATATATCGGCAGAATAACGTCACTCAGGTAAAATATTTGCTCTCGTAGTTAGTAAAAACTATTCTGTATGGTTGCCATTTCTTTGTTTTCTCTATCGACTTCTATAAAATTTGTAATATACGATGAATAACAATAACATTAATTTATGTCCAATACCCTCTTAAGTATCTTAGAGAAGAATGCTTTAATCCGCGAATGCTCGAGTGAACTGTACTTCAGGCGTAATTAAAGTTGTCGCAGGGAAATAAGTAGGGACATGAAAAATTCGCGATATTATTTGGGGACGCGTTAAACTTTAACACATTCTGGACTACGCTCGAGCTAAGTTCGAGCAACGCCAGTTTAAAAATTACTTCACCCTTGAAAATAAAATTCTCCTGGGTATACAGCCATTGTTCCGCTAGTATTTAACAGAATCTTACAAGAACAATACAACCCAGCAGCTATAGTTTTCCTGCAGAAAATGTATTTTCTTCTATACCCTGATAAAAGGACACAATTGACTGTAAACCTTTTACACAGTAAGCGACATTTGATTGGGGCATATCAGCTCTGCGACCCCAGTGGCTGATGACCAGCCAATGATGAACGTCGCAGAGCACAGTAAACACGCCCAGTGTGGTGTGGACCAATAGAAGAGTGGTAAGTGTGGATATAGAAACCAACACAATAGACATTCCTGCAGTGATGTATGCAAATTTGTAAACAATATTAGCGTGTCATTAAATCTAATACAATTTAAAAGAAATACAAAATTAAATTCCGCATAATTATAGATATATTTCAAAAAATCACGTTTCCCCGACAGAAATAATGAAACTAACCCACATAATTGAGTAAATTTACACACAAAAAATTTCCATCAGGTACAAGATAAAATCAACGCAGAGTCACGAAGACAATAACTAACACTTTGTACACTATGCTCGAGTACAGTTCGAGCAAAGCTAATTTGAACATTTCTTTGTTGCTCAGAACAAAACTCGCATGGTTGTGCATCATAGCGCAGCAACAATGATATTTCTATCGGTAGAATATATTTTTTTATAGCCACTCAAAGGGAAATGATTTATTGTAAATCCTTTATACTATAAGTTACAATTGATTGGGTCAATATCAGCTCAGCTCTCCACTGGTTGATGACCGGCCAATAATGAACGCTGTAAAGTACAGGGTAGTGTCAGGCGTGGTATGGACCAATAGGACGATGGTGTGTTCTAACACAGCCACTAACAGAACCGGTGTTCTCGCAGTAGTGGATATAGGTGACTCACTTCTAGTTCGTCTGAAGTGCCAGTAAATGTGTGCAGACCTCGTGGTGTTAAAATAAAATTAAAAAGTATAAATAAACATAACATGCTTGTTTTTTTGTAATATAACTATATTTGCTAAGCAGAGGTTCGAATGCATTAGGGCATAAGATTCAGCGTCCCATGTTTCCTTTTTGTTTGTTTTATTTGTTTGTTCCACAACAGTAAAACTGTCACTTTGATGTTTTAATACTAGAGACCTGCAAAATTCGCGTTATTATTTGGGTACACATTGAACTTTAAACACTCGTACCTTTGTAATACGTCTGCCATTGGACCATACTCTATCTGACACGCCGTGGGTAATTCTGCGCCAATAATTGAACACCACACAGTTGTGTGCTCCAATCACGTGCGGTTAAATTAGAAAGGGCGTGGCTTGACATCTACGCAGAAGCCAATGGAAAAACGGCGCCAGCTCCGGTACATACAGTAATGTGAAGTGCAGCCTGATGCCAAATAATACGGCGAATTTTGCAAGTCTCTAGTTGTTACTGTGAACTAAAAAGCTAAGTCTTATTTTTAATTTAGTTGTAATTACATACAGAATGTTCGCATTTGACCGAGCCCTTTTCAAACCCCTGCTTAGGATCTAATTTTGTGTTCAATTTTGTGTCCATTCGCCTTGTATAAAATAAACATTGCAATTAACCATAAGAATTACTCATGCGTAGACATTGAGCTAAAATCCACAGTACTGTAGTATGTCTCCATTGGTTGCTGCCTTGACGTTAAGCCCCTCCCTTCCTGGGTGAACTGCACGTGATTGGGGCACACTGTTGCGAAGCGTTCATTTATATGGCGCAGAGTTACCAGGGGTGTGTCAAATGAAGACGGGTCCAGTGACACACGAATTTTGCAGGTCTCTAATCATGCGTCCGTGAATTGTAAAGGTGAAATTTTGTGAAACGTAGAAACGTTATTAATGAGATAATTTTTACGATTATGTACACAAAACTACCAGGAGATAAGATAAAACATTGGTGTCAATTCAAATGTCAAGCTTTTAAAACGGAGTGAGGTAACGGAACTACTTTTTCTCAGAACACTGCCAACTCAACAGTAAGCATGCCATTTAGAGTGTCGGTATTTTTTTTTTCAAGAGGTTAACTTGCAAAGCACTCAGTTAACCGCGAACCACGTGAACAAGTGTTACTGTGTTGAGTACGGCAAAACTTAAACGGCACTGAAGACAAGGTCGAAGTTAGCTGCCTATATCATCCACTACAGCAGTTTCTGTCGTGTTGGTTTCTGCATTTCCACTTACCATCGTACTATTGGTCCTGGCTACACCGCGCCGCACGCTTAGTCTACTCTGCAGCGTTTATCATTGGCTGGTCGTCGGCCAATGAAGTCGCGCGTTGACTGTGCGCCAATTAATGTGTAGCGACAAATGTAACAGGTTTTACAGTACATCGCGTTCATTTGAGAACTTATTAAAAAGAACAATTTTATTCTTATGAACTGAAGCGTTGGCTAGTTATGATTTTTTACTTAGATTCCGATAAAATCCAGCGATACAGTGAAACTATAAAAGTGCGAGTTTTGTCTTCAATAGCAAAGAAATATTCATATAGACGTGGGCCTGTGTGTATACGTGCATACTCCTCAAAGGGTTAATAATGATAATAATAATAAATGTTTAGGGATACACGAATTTCGCGAAAAGATTTCCGCTCGTGCTAAATTTCAGTACCCTACGAGCGTGCCAGCAGTTTCCTTTTGCTTATTGGCGGCGTGTGTCTGTGAAAAACATTTTCTTAGTTGACTGGCCAATAAGAATTAAGTTACTCCGATACTGTACGTCTCTGATTCGGGGACAAACATTTAACACGCGTAACAACTAGGTCACCCGATCACAAAAGTGGATCTGAGCTGAAGTGTTTTGAAGTACAACAGGTCGTGAAATATTTTCGCGAAATTCGTGTACCCCTATTAAAGTGTTCTTTTTTTTTTTTTCAGCAGTTGGTACCTTTGCGAGCGGTGTACGCCGGACGTGACCTTGGAACTGAGGCAGGCTCGCATGTGACGTTCGGCGTTGTCATCCCCGCCTCAATCGGAGCGCGGCTCCGGCCGCGCTGATTGGCGGAGCGTCGTCGCGGGCCGCTCGCTGACGTCAGCGCGCCTCGCCGCCAGCGAACCTGGTGGCGGGAATCGGCGTTATTAATAGTTTATTGATGTTCGCCCCCCCCCCCCCCAACCTCAAACCACAAGCTTCGACCATCCATGGCGAGGGCGGGATTGGAAAGGTGGGGGGTTGAAGGGTTGTGTGGTAGATGTACACGTGTGAAGGTGTCACAAGGCGTCCGCTTTGGCCCCGATAAAGGCAGTTCACGATAAAGTGATCACTTTTGAAATCAACCTTAGAAGAGATTCACTGCCCTTACCTGCATATATTTTAACGGGCGCACTTAGTTACATGCGCCCAGTAAAGTTGGTAACGATGGTTGGAAAGTAGTTCCTTATCTTAACGTCGAATAAAAATTGTAACGCAACCACTTGTGATAACTTAAATTATTTATTTCGCTTTTAGGTTGCTTTTTTTTTTAATGCAACGAAGTGTAAAAATGAGCAGATTTGTAAAATATTTACTTCATTAACATTTTCACAGTTTCACTTGACCGACGCTTGAATAAAGCGATGAGGTCCATGGCTGTGTTAATTTTACATAAGGCGGAAGGATGCGCAACGTGCCTACATGGAGAACATTAGTAGAGCTTTAATAAGTGCTCATTTTACCGTGAACATACGAACACTACCATATTCTGTGATTAAACTTAGAAAATTGGTGCAACATATCGTGCGGACAGGAATCAATATTAGCACTTTCAGACTACCATTAACCATTAAGGGCGGAGCCCACTTGAAGTTTTTTTTTTTTATCGCGTTTGAGGCTCAAAAGGTAGCGAGCGAAAAGGGCGACGCTTGCACTCGTCGCTAGTGCCCCGTCACCCCTACGCGCAAGGCGCTGAACTGGCGGGCAGTGTTCTCGGCGTGCTGCGCGTACCTATAGGACTTCAGGCGGTGATTGGGGCACACGATTGTGAAGTGTTGATTTATTGCTGCAGAGTTACCAGGGGCGTGTCAAATTTATTGTTGTCCAATGACAAGCGCATTACAAAGCTACATGTGTTTTAAGTTAAACGTGTATTCGAGTAATAACGCGAATTTTTCAGATATCTAATAATGATGTACATGAGTGTGGAAAAGCCGGTTTTTAGTTGTATAGGAGAGCTCGAAATGGCATTTATAATGTGTGTAATTATTTCATTGGATACTGTACTATACGCTGTGTGATCGTTTGTCTGCAGATTGACTGCTCTTCCGTCCAGACTTTACGCGACCTTGAAACATGCTATATGAGCTGCCGTCCAATGACACAAGTCAAACCAGCATACAATATGTTGGAGTTCAGCCTGCAGCGGGAAAAATAACGCGAATTTTGCAGGTCCCTATTCATTAGTAGGGACCTGAGAAATTCGCGTTAACATTCAGCATCGCGCCAGAGCTCACGGGCCTATGCGTACGCCAGCCGTCAGTTGTTTTTATCCTCGAGGACACCCGAGTTTTACGGAAATATTTCAAGATCAGTTGTATTTCGCAACACTTGAGCTGAGATTCACTTTCGTGTTTGGATGATTCTTATGTTACGCATCTTTGATGTCTGCCCGCGAATCGCAGGCGTAGAGTGTTGAGGTTACCTAATTCTAATTGGCCGATCGAGCAGGAAAATGTCTTCTCGCAACGGCACTCTACCAGTAGAGACCCCGAGAATTTCGCGGTTTCATTTCTAGACAAGTTGGAATTCACACACATGTAGTTTCATGTTCCGTTTGTAATTGGTCAACGTGTTTATGACACCTACTGGAGATAAATAAGCCAATAACAAACACGCAAGAAATCGTGCACCGAACCGCCGCCTTTTGCTACCGCGACAATCAACCAATAAACAGTTGATATATCTCTATGAGAGTATATAAGAATGTGAAGTCTAGCCTACAGGCTTTGAAATCTACATTATATAAAAGAGAAACTGAAAACAAAACTTATAACAAATACACAGGTTTTACAAATGAAAATAATAAATAACTAGACGCCTGAAGAACTTGGGAATTAAATTACCCGTAGTCTAGACTTCCGCAGACTTTTGTACAACCATACCGATAATTGCTACTGATTGGTTGCCTTCTATCACAAGGGAAGGCGATGGCTGGGTCTACATTTTATTACATGTATATTAAATATGATGGCTTATTGTTCTCCACGAGGTGTACACCAACGCGTTGAGCAATCACAAAAGAAACATAAACATATAAGTTTTTGAATTCTCGCTTGTCGTGAAATTAATACGCGAATCCTTCAGATCTCTATAAATAACATCAAACATAACCAAATAAGCTTAATATGCGTTGCCTAATTGGGGTTTTAAAATTATATCTTTGAATTCCAAAAGGCTTTGTAAAAATTTAAGTATTAGATCGCAATCAAAATAAAATCTCTCTTGAAAATCAAGCAAATAATTAATAAACAAATACCTATATTTTTTAATAAAAGTTTACATTATATTCATATATCTACTCCTCTACACTCAATTGTAGAGTGACGTAAGCCTAGCCATTCCAAAACGCAACAAATAACATTATTTATTCTAAACCCCAAATCGTAAAATGCAAGAAAATATTCCGTTTGTGTAACAGACTCTACACTACAGAAATTTACACAAATCAGATTACTCGCAAAGAAGGAACTAACTACAACTGCGTAAATCTCAGGACACGAAATCGTTCCTATTAAATATATCCATTGCAAGGGGCACAGGAAATGCAAAGGTTAACACATCGCGGTCTGCAGACATTTACTGGCACTCAAGACGAATTAGAAGCGAGTCATCTATATCCACTACTGCAAGAACACCGGTTCTGTTGGTGTCTGTTCTAGAACTCACCATCGTCCTATTGGTCCATACCATACCGGACACTACCCTGTACTTTACAGCGATCATTATTGGCCGGTCATCAACCAATGGAGAGCCGCACTGATATTTACCCAGTAAAATTTCCTTTATCGCACAAAGGGATATACAATCAATCATGTCCCTTTGAGTGGCTATAAAAAAAATAAGAAATTCTATCGTTAGCATTATGATTGTCACTGCGCTGTGGTGTTCTTGTGAGGTCGTGTTAAACACTAACCGAACAAAGGCTGCACATCCATGACAGTTTTGTTCTGAACAACAAAGAAACTTTAACATTAGCTTTGCTCGAGCTGCACTCGAGCTCAGTCTCCGAAGTGTAACGCTTTGAAGATGGCACAAATTTACTTCCACCGAAGACAGGGTTCAGGTGAGCTTCCTGTATTCTCCACTATAGCGACTCCAGTTGTGTTGGTCTCTGCATTCCCACGTGCCATTGTCCTATTGGTCCTGGCTACGCCACACACGCCTCTTGCACTTCGTAACGTTAATTACTGGCTGGTCGTCGGCCAATGAAATTGCGCGTTGACCGAGTGCCAATGTATGTGTAGAGACCTGCTAAATTCGCGTTATTTATTGGCCGCACGATGGACTTCGCCGTCATGAATACATTTGGGTCAGCGACATTTGTTTATTGGCTATCGCAGGAGTCAGGTGCCATTTCCCCTTTCGACTTGGTTGGACGCGATTGGGCCATTGTATCGTTAATTGTTTCTTACTGGTTAAGATACGCCTGGTAACTGTCGGACTAACTGCCGCCCAGTAATAAAAACAACATAAATGTATAACGCATTCAAGTCTACTCCGTCCTCATACAATAACGCTAATTTTTCAGGTCTCATTGTATGTGCCGCGATATATGTAACACGTTTTACAATCCATCGTGTTCATTTGAAGAATTATTAATAGGGACAGGTGCTTTTCGCGAAAATATTTTTCAGAGAAGGTGTACTCGAAAACACTTTACTATGTTACGCACTTTCGTGGTTGGATGATTTTAAATGCCACGTACCTCAAGTGTCTGCCCGCGAAAATCATTGACGTTAACTAATGGAGTACTTTATTACTATTGGTCCAGCCAATTAAGAACATGTCTTCTCACGTAGACACGCAGCCAATAAACGAAGGAAGTTGTAGTTGTGGGCGTAGGATATTGAAGTCTAGCATGGCCATATATATTTTCGTGAAAAATACCTGTCCTTAATTACTAATGATGCCAGGTTTATTCTGACAGCTGAAATATTGAAAAATTGTAATTTTTTTTACTTAGATTCCAGTAAATTCTAGCGAAACAGTAAAACTATAAATGTGTTTTTTTGTCTTCAAGAGCAAAAAAAATTTCCACGTAAACGTAGCCACGAGTATAATTTATACTTGCATACTCCTTAAAGGGTTAAGAAAGGAGTTAAATGTTAAGTTACCTCTGTAATACTGAGCGTCTATTGGTTGCTGCTCTGCCGAGTAACGCACTTTTACCCTAGACCGAGTAACATCGAATTTCAAACTTGTTTTCTTGCTAGTCCGTTACTGACGCGAAGTCTTCGAGAGAATGTCAAAAAAAAAAATGTAGAAAACCTACAGTAAATCTATGGAGGAAATCTTTACATTCGTACTTTCTCATTGTGCTGATCCAGTAATGTGTTAAAATCGAGAAAAATTGCTTACATTTATAACATTGGCCCTTCCTATATCGCGAAATTGAAGGGTCTATAATTATGGCCTGTATAGCTAAAATAATCTGCTCGACAATCACATGACAAACAAAACCAAGGAACTAGGAACTCATAATTGCATCACAATTATTATTCTGAAAAAAAAAAATTGACAAAATTAATATTGTGGCATAAATACGAGTTCATACTAAATACCTAGTCGGGCATAAGATGTTCGCTGTAAAAATGAGCATTTTGAAATCAATGGTTAAGATCTACTTTTGTGCACATTATACATTCTTCCGCCATTTGTAAAATTAACTATTACCAATGGCCTATTCACTAAATGTGTGCGTCGGTCAAGTACAACTGTAAAAATTTTAATAAAGTAAGTATTTGACAAATGTTTTTATTCTTATATTCACATGTGTGAAAAAAAAAATCAAAAAAGTAAAATATAATATTTCAGTATTCACACATGTTTACTTAATTAAGACTTGTAATTTAACTTTAACATACGGAACTGCATTCTCTCCGTTGTTGCCAACTTCACTTGGCGCGTGACAGGGTGACCTTAAAAATACACGCAGGTATAGGTTGTGCGCGGTAAAGTGAGAACTTTTTTAAAGCCCTGCTAAATTTTTCCTTTCAATTAAGTTCTACCTTTCCGTCAATTTTTAATGTAAACATTGCAATATGACTAATGAACACAGTGTATACATTTCATCACTCTCAAAAGTTAACGTCTGAGACTGCAATAAAATATATTTATTAGGGGTTAATGCCTTTTGTGAGGGCCTTAGAAAGTGCTCACTTTGCCGTGAACAGCCTTTAAAGCGATGCATTCTGAATTTAATTTTAAACACATTCAGTACTGCGTATATTTACTACAATTGAAGTCAAGCTAGAAGAGAATCACCTGTATACACCACAGCAGGAACGTCTATTCTATTGGTTTCTGTATTCCCACTTACCATTCTTCTATTGGTCCACACCACACTGGGCGTGCTTACTGTGCTCTACCAGTTTCATCATTGGCTGGTCATCAGCCACTGGGGTCGCAGAGCTAGAGTTTAATGCTATAATCAAATGTCACTAGCTGTGTAAAAGGTTTACAGTCAATGGTGTCTTTTTATGACATTGAAAAGAATTTTTTTTTTTGCAGGAAACCTATAGTTGTTGGGTGGTATTGTTGTTGTGCGAACTTGTTAAATACTGCCGGAACAATAACTCTATACCCAGGCGAGTTTTATTCTCAAGGTCGAAGAAATTTTAAACTGGCGGTGCTCGAACTCAGCTCGAGCGTATTCCAGAACGTGACGAAAACGTAAACAAGATGTAATTGATCATGGCGGGGGAAGTTCTCCTCTTAGAGAGGAAATGCGAGGGATTAGTTCTTCTCGGGGCGACTTGGCAACATTGCTCCTACGTCTCTCTCCGAGACGGGGAAGCCACGAGTCGTTCAGAAAAAAAAAGTTCCTCATTGCGGTGGACGAGCCGCGTTCCGAGGAACGGGAGCTGACGACTGGACAAGGAACTCGCAAGCCAAGAACAAGTTATCTGGAAACGGCAGGAAAAATAAACAAAAGTGCACCCTCGTCCAAGACGGAACTCGGTCGAGACGTACCCCGGGTCTGACCGCTGTACTGCCCCCGGGACCGGGGCAAAAGAAACAAGGCGAAGACGAAAAAAATGACGACGGACGTAATCGCGTTTCGTGGAAAGAAAAGCGACGAGCGTAAAAAAAAAAAAACCCCTGAGAAGGTTAAACAGAAAAAAAAATGAAGTGCGATGGAGCATTTGGGCGGCTCTTAACATCGAGGTCTTGAGAGCCGATGAGGGTGGAATCATGTGAATGCAAGGGCGGGGGGAAGCGGGAGACTCCCGAGAAAACCCCTCCGACCTATGGTAACTTCCGCCACATTTTCCATATGCCGATGTGCGAGTCGAGTCCAGTTCGCTTTTGGTGGGAGGCGAGCAGTCTAACCACGACAATATCACCTATTATGTATGTGGCTTGCGATTACCTAGCTGCCGGGAATATTAACCCATTCAGACCTAGTGAACACAATTGTGTACATTACGGACGTGTAGGTAATTTTTGGTCTGTTCTGCACTGCACCTGTAGGTAAAAAATGTTTCGCAAACCGCCTGACTGGTCTGAGTCATATTTGGTGCATATTACTGTAGCCGAACATACAGCCTACAGCTCGTTGGGTGTGTCAATGAAACAAGTACTGTGTCGACTTAAGTCCAGCACGCATCATAACATTTCTTGTTTGCTAAATAAAAGCGGGTCTGAGAGGGTTAATGCGGTGTAGGAGGCAAAAACGGTTAATTTTTGGACTAGTTAATGACGATGAATTATACCATCAATTTCTTGCATGATCGTACGTACAGGAACCTTTACTATAGTTTATTCCCGGTTTCTTCACACTTTCTGAATCAAACTGTGTGTATGGCGTGTTTAGTTGTTTCATAAAGATGCCATGTATCACAAGCATTTTATACCTCTGTTAATATGAAAGTATATTATTTATCCTTAAATTGAAGTTTTACCTGCATTTTGTTTATAAAATTTAATAATTCATTTATAATAAATACGAAGGAAAGCAGTGAGAAAACCGTTCGACAAAAAGCTTGCTCACTAGTTTGGTTCTGCACGCATAGGGTCGATGTGGCACTTGATGTGCGTGCCAGTCTCGCCCTTAGCGTTCGCTCTCTCCTGTGCCATGTCGCGTCAGGTAGGCGGCGCCCTTAATAGCCGCCCAAATCTCTTCACTCACTCACTCGGACATGCTAAATTCTTCCTCGCAGGCGTTCATTTTTCTTCTACCATGAGTCCGAAACACACATTTTCGCTTCTGTGTGTGTAGTTGTTCTGCGGCAGGAACGTAGGGGCCTTTTTTACGGCTCGGCAAATTCAAGGGAAAAACACTTCCACAGACACAACTGCCCCTAGAATCAATATGACCTGACACTCTGGAACGCGGAGGGTAGTTCAACACCCTCCCTCCCTCCCCCGCCGATAAGCATCCCCTGCCAGACAAGACCCGTCCCGTCCCCTAACTCCCAATCGTGCGTCGCGAACCGGGGCGACGAACGAGAAACGAAGAAAGGAAAAGTTTGAGCGGGCGACAGAGATGGAGGGGGGAATAGGACTGGGACTCCTCATTTAACGCGATTACATTCCCCCCTCGTGAGGGGTGCGCTCGTAGTTTACTTAGACCAAGGAAGGGTTGTCTGAGTGGGCGAGGGGCTGAGAGCGTTGTCATTGGGGGGGGGGGGGCAGAAATTTGTCCCCTCTCCCTTGTCACGACGAGGGGGCGAAACAAGCAGAGGGCGCGCTCTTTGTTCCGTGGTTCGCTTCGCTCCCTCGCAAGAACAGATCTCGACGTGAACCAGGCCTTCCTTCGCCACTCGAATACGGAAAACGGATCCTTAACCCTTTGACGACTGCACAAATTCACTAAAGACTGTTCACGTTAAAGTGAGCACTTTTGAAATCAACCTTACGAAGAAGTCGCTGCTCCTACCTGCGTATATCTCAACGGGCGCGATGAGCGATGAGGGACATGAGCCAGGTAAAGGTGAAAATGATGGCTGGAAAGTAGTTCCATATCTTTACGTCGAGTAAAAAGTGTTAGGTAACCATTTGTGATAACTTATATTATTTATTTCGCTTTCTGGTTTTTTTTTTTTTTAATGCATGGAAGTGTAAAATTGAGCAAATTTGTAAAATATTTTCTTCTCTAATAATTTTACAGTTTCACTTAACCAACGCATGAATAAAGTGATGAAGCCCACGTCAGTGTTAATTTTACGTAAGGCGGAATAATACACACCGTGCAAATAAGTAGATCTTAAGCAGGGCTTTCAAAAGTGCTCAATGTTAGAAGTGAGCTGCCTATATTCCACACTACAGCAATATCATTTTGGTTGGTCTCTGTATTTCCCACTTATCATTGTCCTATTGGTCCTGGCTACACCGGGCACGCCTAATGTACTCTGCCGTGTTTATTATTGGCTGGCCGTCTACCAATGAAGACAAGCGTTGCCTGTGTACCAATTACTGTATCGCGACAGAAGTGACAAGTTTTACAACCCATCGTGCTCGTTTGAAAATTATTAAAAAGAACAATTTCATTCTTACAGACTGAAATGTTGACTAGTTGTAATTTTTTTTACATAGATTTCGATAAAGTCCATAGAAATAGCAAAACTATAAAAGTGTTAGCTTTGTCTTCAAGAGTAAATAAATTTCCATATAAAGGTATCCCCAAATATATACGTGGATGATCCTCAAAAGGTTAAGGGTGTTAGATACCAGAAAATTAATTATTTTATAATTGTAACAAACATTGTTCAACTTGTGCGCTTTATATGTGATGCAATTTGCCTCGAATAATTTTTTTTTTTTTTTTACACTTTATATATATTTTTAATAATTTGATTTCTAATCCAAAATTGTTCTGTTTTGCTGCAGCTATATAGGCTGATCACGATAAAGTGAGAACTTATGAGGCCCTACTTACTCTTTCCTATCCGCCATATTTTATCCTTCAACCCCTTTTTAAAAATAAATATTGCCGTGTAAGTAATAAACTCAGTGTGTATATTCCACCGTACTCGGAAGTCAACGCCAAAGGCTAAAATAAAATATATTTATTGACTAGTATTCCAAATGAGACGGCTTTCAAAAGTGCTCACTTTACCGGGAATAGCCTATACCGCTATTCACTTCAGTTCTCTTACAACACTGACACATTTGCCTAGTTTAAATTTGCCTACCCTTGCTAGCGTCCTTTCAAGATACTTTACTTTCCAATACAAAAAAAAATGTATTTTAATTAACATTCATCGATAGTATGACATGTACATATCACATAGTAAAATGTATATATTAGAGACAGTATTAAACTCAATGTGTCCTTTCTTTGAAACGTTATACATCTACGCCTATACCTTGTCGGGTCTACACCTACTGGAGCTGCGAGGAGATCTGCAGTCCTTACTAATATATAAATGTGAAAGTGTGTTTGTTTGTCCTTTCACGTCAAAATGGAGAAACGGATTGACGTGGTTTTTTCACAGAGATTGTTGGAGGGCCGGAGAGTGACATAGGCTACTTTTTATACCTAGCTTTAATGTTGAGTTAATTAAGTGGGGCCACGGTGGTTCAGTGGATAGAGCGATTCCAAGTGTGGCCGCAGTGGCTTAGTGGATAGAACTATATAATGTGGGTAGGGGGGATCGACGCGATTTTTTGCACAGAGATAGTTGGAGGGTCAGAGAGTGACATAGGATACTTTTTACACCGGGAAAATATCTCATTCTTTAAGAAAATGTTTATTGTAACTAAAAAAAATTCACAGACGGAATTACATTACGTCACAACAGAGCAACAAATCGTCTTTTTTTTTGCACACAGTTAGTTGGTGGTCTGTGAAATGACATGGGCTGCATTACATAGTTAACAAAATTAATTCTGACATTTTGAAAGAGGTATGGGGAGAAATAACAGAGTATTTGTCAGTAGACACAGTCGTGGACACAGAAAAGAGCCCTACATATCCTGTAGAGTTCCTGAATTCTCAAGAGCTGTCAGGCACGCCCTCGCATAAGCTCCAATTAAAATTAGGCGCTCCGGTCATGCTTATGCGAAATTTAGATGCACCGGGATTATGTAACACAACGAGGATTAGTGTAAAAAAATTTGTCATTAAATGTGCTTGTCTTTTTTTCTTTTAGTCGACGGAGCTATGATGGGTCCCTTGACTGCCTCCACCGATGTTCTATTTTATATTGTGAATATTTTACAGGTTTTTAATATGTATTTTTTTTCAATAAAGGAGGCTTTACTGGGCTTCTTAGGCTACCCTACTTTAGTCTAATATCTCAATTTACAATGTCTAGTCAACATATTGGTAATATGAACAATTTTGAAATATTTCCTATAAAAGTATTCAACGAATTAATGTACGTTTGATAACGTCAGTTTTGACCGAGGAGCTTACGTAATATTTTTACTTTTTTAATTTTTTGTGTCGCAATTTAAATTTGTGGTATGCATTTCTTGGATCTTCAAACTCTTGGTGAAGATAAATTTCATATGGTGCTGCCGATTTATGTAAACTTTTGATCAGAATATACAGGTTAACCTTGTTTTGTCTAAAATATATTTTTGCTCCGACACATTATATTGAGTCAAAATACGGCATTTGAAATAAATTAAAATTAGGCCACTACTCAACCGAGATTCGGACCTGGTGCTCGGACTTGAAAGTCTGATGGTTTTCCCCCCGTTGACCTACAGATTACACATACAAAGTGTTTTGTGATTATATTTGATTTATATTATATATATATATATATATATATATATATATATATATATATATATATACACACACATACACACATAATTATATTTGAAACAGATCTAAAAGTTTGGTTTTATATTAAGTCTTTTTGCTTTCACTTGAAACGTTTTACAGAAAAAAATGCTTTATTATAAGAAATTATCTCTTTTCACCTTGCTTAATAACTTGAAAACATCAATCTTGCGGCACTTACTTTGTTGTTGTTCTGCGAGATGTATTGTGTATTATGAGAGTTTGATTGTTATCAGAACTACGATATCGTATTTACGTTACAGTGTTAGTGTTTATCAAATTCTGGCAGAATTAAAATTGTGATGTTACTATGAGTTCGTGTAAGTCCCGGTTTTTGTCTTTACTGCAGTGTAAGGTAAACAGGTAGTTGGGCATAGTGGTACTTTCGAGATTTTCTTTTTTAAAAGAATTTAAAATGTAGAAAAATCAATGATACAAAATGGCGGTGGCAGGTTTCCCTTAAATTCTCCGCAAAGGGATTTTTGCAGAGGAGTACTTTTATAAACGCATGCTCGCTTTGTTCGTTAAAACACACGAAAGGGCCGAGGAGCTGCGTTTAGGACAGAAAGAATTCGCCCTGCTGGTGGGGCGTAGCCCCCTTGAGACGGGAAATTACGGCGGCCGGGGAGAGATGCCGTCGAGAGACGCTTCACTCCAAAGCGCCTCCTCGGGCGATGGGACGCCAAGCATTCAGCTTCATTACGCCGCCACAACGAGTTGTGCGCCACAGGGTATAAGGGTGAGGGAGGGAGGGGAGGAGCTTCCTCCCAGGGTACGAAGCGGGCCGAGCCTTCCCCACCACCCCTCTCTCGCGATGCCAGCGCCACTAGCGGCACGCCAGGTATTTCCACTCAGGTGCCGCTCCTTCGTCGTGCAGTCACGTCTATGGAGAGTTGTAGGGAACGCCGCGACGAGATCATAGACTAAAACAAGATTAGAAAGACGGCAGCATCTAGTTTGTTAACTATAATTTGTTTTACAATCTTGGCGTTAAAATTTAAAATGGCTACCCAGAATGGGGTGTTATGGCCAACCTGTTTTTAATTGATGGATTATCGTATTAATTGATCGGATTAAGGCATTTGGAACAAAATGTGTTGCAAATTTGATGTATAGGGTTAACGATTAATAGCTTAATCATTTTTTGAAAACATTATTTTATTTTTTTTGTATGTGTAATTGTATTGTATTGTAAAGGGCTTTTCAACGTCCCCCGGTTTTATGCTTGAAGGTTTAGCAGGGGAAGGTTACAGATTAACTTAAAACCTAACTTAAATTAACACCCATGCCTTACCGGGATTCGAACCCAGAGCCTTCCGCGCCCCAGATCGGTGGCGCACCAACCGACTGTGTCACGGGACGTCGGCTGTAAGTTTAATTGTTTAATTGGTGCCATAGGGTTTATTTTGGGAGAGCGGCATAGGTCTTCACCCTTCGACGTTAGTAGGCGATGAACTGTGAGGCGTGTGGGCAGCAGCATATATGTATTGAGTTTGGTGCAAGAGTTCCATAAGTTTTATTTTGGGGCTAGAGTGGTCTGTCCGTCGTATAGAGCGTGTACTGGGGAGGGAGGGAACGTCGAAAGGAGCATCAAGACACATCCGACTTGGTAGCTGTTTGTGAGAAGACCGAGGTCGGCAGCTTGGGGGGGGGGGAAGAAGGGGGTGTCGGGAGCAAAACACACGTTCGTCCAGCTCGCTGTATGAATGAAGACTGAGCTCTGGAGTAGCATGGATGTTTACCGTTTAATGCCTCGCAAGCGATTGAGATCGGAATTGTGCAATTAGAGAAATGACCATAAAAAATCCAGAGTTGGAAAAATAACTAAATACACAAATATATCGTTTTAAACGAACATTTACCAATTACAACCACCGAAACATGAAATAATTACGAAATACGTAACATTAAATACACGTCATTAAAGAAGGCATGATCGGTGTAAATGTGAACCAGGCATAAATATGGGGTAGACCAATCTCGCTGGCTGCGCACAACTATACACTAAAGATGAGGTAGGCCAATTATTATTCGTCATCTGCTCATGTACCCCAAATTGACGTACCCTGAAGGAACACAACTGTCAAAGTCACGTGGTCAACAATGATGAACGCGTTTGTTCAAAAGACACAAAATTTTACATGAATATAATACTTCTCCTAATGTGAATTTAATCAAACTGCATTACAAATTGGCTAGAGGAAGTATTCATACATCTCAAAGTACTGTTTACTAACTAGTGTTCTAACCTCAAATCCAATCCATGCCTTTTTCGCTAGACTTGCTGGCAGAAAAGCATATCAATGTTGGGACATGAAGACTGGTTGTGCGCAGTCAGTGAGATCGGTCTACCTCGTCTAACACTTCTCTTGTTTTTTTTTTCTACCTTATTTACGCCTCCGTCTAATGACGAAAGATTAATTGTGCCTCGACTCCCCTTATGAAGCAAACAATAAACCCAAAGTGAACTCTAAAAACGGCTCACATGTCCCTATCTATAAAATGTTAAAGAATTATGTAAGCTTCATATCTGTTTACCTTACAGGATCGTTAATTTAGGTGTGTATAACAGCATGATGTGAGAAAAAAAGTCCTTTCAAGTGCCACATTACGCTAAATACACACGCACACACACCTTCGCCTGTACATATGGTGTGCTGGATCTCGAATGACCTCCAGAAGCGCTCACACATGCCGTCCGTGCAAAATGTGAGCTTTTTTCTTCGAGAACAGATCAGTAGTTGCCGTTTTCGTGACTGGATAGCTTCGATTGTTTCCCCGTCGTAATTGTGCGTCAGCGAATGACAGACGTTCAGACATTCCGCTGGTCTGTGCCACCATTTTCCTGGCGTGTGCGCCTGAATTTCGCGGAATAAACGGCCTTTTCACCTCCGTGTGTTTAACTCTTTGAGTAGTATGCACGTATATAGACCCTTACATGGAAATTTATTTGATCATCAAGATAAAGTCCACACTTTTATAATTTTTATATTTTGCTGGAGTTTATCGGAATCTAACTAAAAAATTGCAATTAGGTAACACTGCAATTTGTAAGATTGGAACATTTCTTTTTAATAGTGGCCTGCAAAATTCACGTTATTATTTGGAGACACGTTGGACTCTAAAAGTTTTTCATTGGACTTTACTTTATTTGACACACCCTGGGTAACTCTGCGCCAATAAATGAACGCCTCACAGTTGTGTGCTACAATCATGTGCAGTTCATTATGAAAGGGAAAAACTATCACATCTATGAAGCAGCCATTGGAGAAATGACGCCAGCTCCGGTATAGACAATACAGTGAAGTTCTTCCTGGTGCCAAATAATAACGCGAATATTACATGTCTAACTTTTTTAAATAATTTCTCAAATGCACACGACGGATTGTAAAACTTGTTACCTCTGTCGCGTCACAGTAATTGGTACAAAGTTAACACGCGACTTCATTGTCCGAAGACCAGCCAATTATAAACTTTGGAAAGTAGAGCAATCGTGTGCAGTGTAGCCAGGACCAATAGGATGAAGGTAAGTGGAAATACAGAGATAAACAGGACTAATATTTCTGTAATAAGGAACATAGGCAGCTCACTCTTACCTTGTCCTTAGCGCCAGTAAATTTGTGACGTCTCCATAGGATTAAGAATTCTATGGCCAGACGACCGCACTTACAGCAGGAGTCAAGGAAATCTTGCGAACTCATTTGATGGCTGGTCTCAGTTCAACAGTTCTGTGTATACCCCTCAAGCGCTGGCATATGATGACAGACTGGTGCCTTTGCATACTTAAAACATGACAAACGTGCCAACCAGCGGACTAAGCGACCCGCAGAATTTTTTTTGGAAGACAGCAACCACCCCAGGGCCTGATCGTCGGTATAAAGTTCCAAGGGGTCATGTCCAGAGTAGTCCGAAAAACGACCCTTGTCCCAAATTCACAAAAGACACTGCTCCTCGAAAATGGTACATTCCCTTTCAGCATATGTTTAAAGCTTACCAACACAATCAATGGGCACAAAACAACCATTTCCTTTATGACTCAAAACTGTGCCGACAGCAACAGAACTAGCGGAAAAAAAAAACCAAGTCGAGGTAGATAAGTACAAAATCCGGGAAGTTTCTGTATTCACTGTAGCTTTAGGTTTCGGGAACGGAAAATGCACGAGCGTACACGAAGTTATCTTCGCCACTAAAAACACCATAATGTAAACATGTCGAGTTTGTATTGGGACCAGAGCAACAGCAAGCATTCCAAACGTTATAAAAAAATAAAACAATCATCCGGTTTTCGAAATTCGGTGAATACAAAACCGGTTGATAGTTATTTCTTTTTCTTTTAACGTTTGGAATGTTTGCTGTTGCTCTGATCCCCATAAAACTCCTGTCACGCTGTAAAATTTTCGCTTTCAACTATATTTGACAATAAAATCTGGGGGGAAAAAAAAAATTACTGCCATCAAATATTTCCTTCCAACAATTTTTTTTAATAATCTTCAATATGTTTGGAAATGTGTCACACTGTCACATTGTTTACTGGGGAATCTAATTTGTATTATTATTTAAAAATAATAAGATTTTCATAGTTAGAAATTTTTAAAATTTTTCCATGCAGTCCATTACATGAAGAAATGTAAGGAATGTTGTCATTTATTTTCGCTTCTTTACTAAATTCGAATTTTATTTATCAGAGACGTTTCCTCCACAATGAAATTCAGTGCTTTTGAGTTTGTTATATTATGTGCAATATTAACTTAAAATAGCATTCGTGCCCAAACGGCTTCACATAAATTAATTATCATCATAACCTACTTCGTTTCCAGCATTATTCATTATTTTAAGGTTCCTTGGCGTCCTTTTTTGCCGTGCACGATTCTGATTGGCTGAGGCAGTCAAACATAAAAGAAATTTTAGAACCTGCCCAATCTTAAAATGTTTATTGGAAACTGAAGCCATCCAACTTTTTTTAGATAAATATGCAGGCCCTTATGGCGTTTCGATGACGTCATAACTGTCCAAGTTGTATTTGACCAAACTTATCGGAAGCATTTAGATAGGGGCTTGAAAACTCTACATGTTTGCATTTTGGCGTTTTTTTGTGGTGAAGATAACTTCGTGTTGTCCCTGCCTATAGTTACTTGATGGGTGTAATCTAGGAGGGTAAAAAAAACAGCTGCAGTGTTTGATATTTTAAAAAGTGCGCTGGTTATTGCATCACGCAGAAATTTGTGCGCTCGGAGCCCGACCAAAGCACTCGTCGAGACCACGTGACCAGTTTTTAACGGCCGGCCCCTTGCCAGACTCTGACGCAACACCCCCCCCCTTTTTTTTCCCCCTCCACAGCCCACCCGACCCACCCCCTTACACGTAATGACTCTCGAGTGCTGACGTCATCCACCAACCCCTCTCCATCCCTCCAACAACCTTCATTTTCTACCCGACCAAACCTTCTGCTCATCCTTTTCGGAACGTCAGGTACCCCTATATTTTTTTTTTTTATCTGGTCAACACACTCGGCTTCACAGCCGCTGGCTAACCGCCCATCCCAGCACTCCCGTCCTTTCTTCCTTCTCCGCCCCCCCCCCCCCTTTTTTTTTTCCGCACGATCCATCGCCTGCTGGAAATTTGGCTGCTCTCGATTCGAACGGCGGAGATGAAGGTTTCTTTTCTCCCCGTCTTTTTTTTTTCGCAGCTGAATAATTCATTGGATGTTCTGGCGTAAACATGACCCAGTGGCGTGTGTTAGACTTGGTGTGTTTGGAACGGAACTTGCCAAGTCGCTACGCCAATTTTTCTTTCTAACGCTTCCAGGAAAAAGCTAGGGTTTCTTCTTGCTTCTCCCCCCCCCCCCCCTATTTTAAAGTTACGCCTTTCTTTCACCGAATACGGCAAAGAGATTCACACTTCCGTTGAACGGTCTACTGCATCCAGAGTCAAACCTGAGAATTCATAATATACATCAGTGAAACAGAGTGCATAACCCTCCCTGATTCAATTCATATTAATTATGTAAAAACCCGGAAATTTCGCGAATTCATTTGAGGACAAGCTAGACTTCAAACACATGCACATTTGAAACAATCTTTAATTGGAACCCGGTTTGTAAGCCACGCCCTGGACAAATTTGCACCAATAGCTAACCTGCAACAAAACAAGGACCAAATCCCGTGCTACCTGATCTGGGGTAAAACTGGAGCATCAGCCAATGGACAACTAACTAAGGCTCGGGTACACAAAGGATTGTGGAGTCTAGTTTGTTACCAAATGAATCCGCGAAATTTCTGGGTCTCTTAATTATAAGTATCACACTTGGGAATCGTGCCGGACGATACCGCTGATTGGCTGATTGCCTAATCAGGCGATACTCCATACTTCAGTCACCCTCGTCGGCTCTCAAGAATTCACAGTTAAGAGCCGCCCAAATCTCTTCACCCACTAATTAAAAGTAGGCTCACCTTTTTTTACGCGAAAATATTCCAAGACAAGTTGTACTCCAAAACACTAGAGCTCAGATTCTCTTTCGTAATTGGACGATTTTTAACCATCACTCAAAGCAGATGTCTGATCGCGAATCACGGACACTCAGTGACGGAGTTACCTATTTCTGATTGGCCCAGTCAGTAAGGAACTGTCTCCCGACAAAGACACGTGACTAATAACCAAAGAAAAACGGCACGTATGCCATAGCTAGGGATGGATGTTTTTCGCGAAAATACTTCAAGACAAGTTGTACTCCAAAACACTTTGGTTCATATGCACTTTCGTGGTTGGATGATTTTAAATGTCACGTGCCTCAAGTTCCTGTCCGCGAATCATGAACGTTCAGTATCGGAGTACTATATTACGATTGGCCCAGTCAGATAAGAACATGCCATTTCACGTAGACACGCAGCCAATAACCAAAGGAAGTTATGATTGTGAGTGTAGTATATTGAAGTCTAACATGGTCATAAATATTTTCGCGAAAGACACCAGTCTGTAGCCAATAGGGCATTGTAACGTTTGCGTAAATCTTTTCCCGAAAAACAGGTAGACCTAATTATAATTGTAATATTATAATGTTTATATTAAATGTAATTAAATTTAAAATTAAGGAGAAAACTATATATGTTTATGCTGACAGAAGAAAGCAGAAGAATAAAATGGTTGTGATACATGAGTACAACCAAACACATTACACGTGGAATGATTTTTCAAATGTTTGATACAAAAATGTGTGGAAAACTACGAATAAACTGTGTGTGTTCTTGAATTTGAGTGCAGAATGCAGAGAGCAAAATTTTTATCATCGCGGAGCCGCGGGGCCTGAGCGGTTAGCACGCTTGCCTCCCACCAATGTCCAACTGGGTTCAATTCCCCGCTGGGTCACCCCCAGAATTTCTCAAGTTTGAATCGTGCCGGGAAATTCCGCTGGTCGGCGTGTTTTCTGTCAACACAATATGTAATATTAGCGATGGTTTAAGTGTTATTTTTCTTTCAACATACATTTCTAGAGGGCAAATAAGTTGGTACAACTGAGGGCTTATTTAAGGAAAAATACGTATTCAGGCAAACATACACAAATAAACGCCATCCGATGAAAATTAAACCTCTGAAAATTCGGGCTTAAATTTAGTGTTATATATGATTCATAAGTTACTGTCATATTTGCGGCCGAGTTATAGGTAGAGCCACGAGTATTTCGCGATTTCATTCGGTGGCAGGGTAGACTTCAACCACTTGTCATTTTCTCCTGTTACTGTGACTGGACGGCAGTTATTTATACACGCCCCGTTCCACTGTGAGCCAGTAATGAGCAGGAAACAGTCGTGTGCGTGAGAGTTGAATAGTCCTGTAGAAAGACCTCACTTGAAATCAACAACCAATAAGCAAACGATAGTTTCTCGAGTGTATACAGGTCTGTGAAATCTAGCTCGCTGCCAAATCAATCCGCGAAATACTCGTGGCTCTAGTTATAGGTTGCTGTGTAGCTTATACTTTTTATTATATAGCACCAAATGTTTTAAACCGGGATAGAATTTTAATCAATTTACTAATAGTCTTAAACTTTTGACAGATGCTGTATTCTGAGTAATTGCGGTTGGCACTTACTGACCCATTTCAATTTACGGTTTCGGGTGTTACAAACGAAAGCATTTATAACGCGTGCTGTACTTAAGTCGACACAACACATGTTTCGCTGTCACATCCAATGAGCTGTAGGCTGTATGTTCGACTACATAAATATGAACCAATTATGACCTAGACCAGTAAGACATGTTTGTGAATTATTTGCCTACAAGTAAGATCATCTGTCTTTAAGTTTCGCAGTGTGCAGCACATATAAAAAAAATGGCCTACACGTGCGTAATGTACACAAAATGGTGTACACTGGGCCAGAATGGCTTACGCTGTTAGAATTTTCCGTATACTTACGGAAATTTTTACGAAAATGCACAGTAAATATACGGAAATACAATCCGCAATGACGAAAAACGGGGCTAGTGCGTAAACACGAAATACGGAAAATCTCCATATTTCCTATAACTTCGGGTTTCGGGTACGAACAATGCCGAGTCTACACGAGACTTTCTTCGCCACTGTAACCAGAAAATTATCGTTTCTGCGGCAGTTAAGGTTATCCATGTCAGTAAGACCTGTTTTTTCAAACATTAAAAAATAGCAACACGCGTATGTAACACATAGTAACACTTAAAATACACAAACTTTATCAGAAGGTTGCTTTAGTGACTAATACATAAATTCAAAAGTTATACGAGATTTACCACATGAGCGTTGTAGGTAATTGGTTAGGGTTGTGAACTTGAAACATTTTGACTCGGGTTCGAGTCTTGCTTAATTATATAAGATTTTAACTTTTTTAAATATATTTTTATACACAGTAGAATACCCACATAATGAATATTAAAATACGACGTACATAAAAAATTATTTAAACTAGAAGTCTTAACTGAGAGGATCCATGAATTTTACGGAAAGTCCGTTTTTTTTAAATCAAAGTGTCCGTAATTTTACGGAGAGTTTACGGACACATCTGGACAAATTTTTACCAGCACTTTTCCGTCAAATGAAGGAAATTATATTCAACACATTCAGGATTGCACACATTTACTATAATTTAAGACAAGCTAGAAGTGAACCACCTGTATACACCACAGCAGGAATGTCTATTCTGTTGGTTTCTGTATCCCCACTTACCACTCTTCTATTGGTCCACACCACACTGGGCGTGCTTACTGTGCTCTACGATGTTCATCATTGGCTGGTCATCAGCCACTGGGGTCGCAGAGCTGATATACTTCAATCTAATGTCGCTTGCTATGTGAAAGGTTTACAGTCAATCGTGTCCTTTTATCAGGGCAAAACAAAAATTACATTTTCAGCAGGAAAACTATAGCTGTATAAGATCCTGTTAAATACTAGCGGAGCAATGGCTGTATAACCCTGCGAGTTTTATTTCCAACGACGAAGAAATTTTTAAACTGGCGTTGCTCGAACTCAGCTCGAGCGTAGTCCAGAGTGCGTTAACAGTGCAGTTACCTGCAGGAACGGCACTTCGTTTGCAAATGTTTACGAAGTGTTTCCCTTGCAGTTGTCCGTGGGATGTTGGACTCGGCTTCCTCTCCGTGTTGATTTGTGCGGGACTCTGGCTAGAAAGCTTCTCTCGCTTGTTCCGTTCTCTCTTGCGATTCTTCTGCCGGCCTGAACGCCCGCCCGCCCTCTCACGAGCGAGCCCCCGCCCCACTATCCTCCTCCTCCTCTTCTAATTTATTGTACCACTTCTTTAAGCCATTGTAAACGGCCGGATCTCCTTTCGGTGCTCCGCAAGATACGCTCTTTGTACACTTGCGACGGAATTACAGCGAGCAAATTCGAGCATTGAAGATTCTTACTCGCTGTTAGCTCCCTTTACCACGCGCTGTAGGGGACCGCTAGTTTTATCCACGGCAGACGAATGACAGGCCTGCATGGCGTTGGAATTCGTAACTCCACGAAAGCATCTTTCCCGAGACTTTCATAATATAGTTCCATTTCAGATAATGCCTTCCAACGTCCGTTTCTATATTTTTTTTTTTTGTCATTTTTGTAGTTAATTTTAACTGTGAAATGCAAAACACTTTACGACCTTCAAAAAGTAATATTCAACGACTGTAGGGTCCAAAAAAATATTGTAATTTTTTTTTTCTGACTGACGGGGGCAGTATCTCAATAGCGAGAATTATATGAAAAGTATAAAAAACCACTTTAATCTTTTCCCAAACACATTTTGGTTAATATTGCCTCCAATCAAATGACAAGTCCATCTATTATTATTAATACCAAACCCAATTTTACTTTAGTTTAAGGTAAACAAAAATAAACCACTTATGAACTACCACTTTTATTATAAGACGTTAATACGCAGAGTGTCTGTCGAGTACTCTTCTGTCGGAATGGCGACACTTATCTCGATATCTAACACAAGCGTTTCGTTTGACGACTGATTGTTTCCTCGCACAACCAGTACCCGTTGCTTCGTAATGAAATGCTGCATCTGTGGTAAAGAAACCTGTTGTTGACACACAATTCTCAGTGAGCTTGTAAACTTACACCCTAAAATTTTTTGGAAAATTTTTCCGAATTAGTGTATATAGGGAAGAGCAGGATAAAGTGGTCACTCTAAAGTAAAATGATATTTAAATAGTCTACTCCAAGCAAAATATATATATATATGAAATTACTCTCCAAACAATGTATTTATCGTAAAAACAACTAAATATGTAAATTTTAATGTAAAATATTACATTTTTACTATTTTGGGTAAAGTGGCCACTGACGGACCACAGCGTTCTTCGCATTTAACAATTTTCCTTTTTTGATATATATTCTTCCCATAGAATGTTTAGCTTATATCAGACTCCACACTGAAAAAAAAAATGTTGTGCGGCCACAAAAATATTTTGTTGGTATTCGCCCTGCCAAATGTTTTGTGATGTACATAAATAATTTTGTGAACGCCACAAAATATTTTTTTTCAGTGCAGGGTGTTATATTAAATAAAAGTGTATACATTTAATGTTGTACTCCTAACAGCACATGAAGTGGACAAAACCATAATACTTGTCGACATCATGCCGGTATGAAAATAACAAAAGGAATGAACTGAAAACCCATGCTCATCGGTGTCAATACCAAAAATCTGTCTTCTCGGATGCATTGACAAAAGCCAATAACTAGGGGCCTGCGAAATTCGAGTTATTATTTGGAAATACGTTAAACTGTAAACGCGCGTACCTTTGCAATGCATCTGTCATTGTATCATGCTGTATCTGACGCACCCTGGGTAACGCTGCGCCAACCATTGAACACTTCAGAGCTCTGTGCCCCAATCACGTGCCGTTCATTTAGAAAGGGAGGGACTTGACATCTACGCAGCAACCAATGGAAAAAACGACGCCGGCTCCAGTGCATACAGTACTGTGAAGTGCAACCTGATGCCAAATTAATAACGCGAATTTTGCATGTGTGTACCAATAACGTGTGGGATCTCCACGATTCCTGAAGCAGTTTTGTATCCGACGAGGTATGCCAAAAAAAATTATCATTAAGCATTTCCTGAAGCAAATTGTCCCATTTCCAATTGCAGCTGTATGTAAGCCCTGAATGGTCATTGGTGGTTGTACACAGTTTCAGATCACTGGTTCGAGGATGGACCGCACCATTTTCCAAGCAGCTCATGTCAGCTCAATAAGCTGACGAAAACAAATAGAAAAACACTTCGACCATTGTCGAGAGTTTGGAAAATACATTTGTATTATCATTCCGGCTGTCTGGTGCTGTTCCTAGTGTGAATTTTCATTTCGAATATTTTTGCCTCTTCTTTTGTTGAATGCGATGATTGCACTCTCAAGCTACACGTGTTTCAACTCGTAAGTTTAATCCTTCGAAGGGTATTCACGTATATACTCGGGGCTACGTGAGTTTTGTTCTGAACAACAAAGGAATTTTCAAATTAGCTTTGCTCGAGCTACACTCAAACATAATCTACAAAGTGTTAATTGGTACACAGCCAACGCGTGACTTCGTTGGTCGAAGGCTAGCCAATAATAAACGTTGCAGAGTACAGTGGGCGTATCCGGTGTAGCCAGACCAATAGGACAATGGGAAGTGGAAATACAGAGACAAACCAAAATTTTATTTCTGTAGTGTAGAATATAGGCAGCTCACTGCAAACTTGTCTTCGGTGCTGGTAAATTCGCGCCATCCCCAAAAGGTTAAACTGGATGGCTGGCCACTTCAACCCTCTAGGGCGCCACTACATATAAGCTTGCCGAAAGTAGAAACTACTTAATCTTCTAAATTTGATGAAACTTGCTTCTAAAGCCGGGTACATTATATATATTTTAGTAGGGTTATAGTTAGATACCTCGAAATTTCGCGGGTTCAATTGGCACCAACTTGAACCCACAGCCTTTTATGCTGTACTCTGCAACGTTTATTATTGGCTGGCCGTCGACCAGTGAAGTCACGCGTTGGCTGTCTACCAATTAACACTTTGTGGATTATTCTTGAGTGCAGCTCGAGCAAAGATAATTTAAAATGTCTTTGTTGTTCAGAACAAAACTCACATGGATGTGCAGTCTTTGTTCGGACAGTGTTTAACATGACCACACAAGAACACCACAGCGCAGTAACGATGATATTGCTAACAACAGATTAATTTTTTTTATCGCCACTCAAAGGGACATGTTTGATTGTAAATCCTCTTGTACGATAAAGGACATTTGATAGGGTCAATATCAGCTCGGCTCTCCATTGGTTGATGACCAGCCAATAATGAACTCTGTAAAGTACAGGGTAGTGTCCGGTGTGGTATGGACCAATAGGACGATGGTGAGTTCTAACACAGACACCAACAGAACTTGTGTTCTTGTAATAGTGGATATAGGTGACTCACTTATAATTCTTCTCAAGTGCCAGTAAATGTGTGCCGACCTCAACGTGTTAATGTATAGCGATAGAAGTAACAAGTTTTACAATCCATCGTGTTCGTTAAAAAAAGTTATTGAAAATGAGAGTTTTATTCTTACAAACCTAAATGTTGACTAGATGTCATTTTGTTATTAGATTCCGATAAACTATAGTGAGATAGTAAACTATAAAAGTGTGGTCTTTGTCGTCAAGAGCAAATATAAATTTCCATACAAACGTAGCCATATACGTGCAAACTCCTCAAATGGTTAATAAAACCAATATCTTGCAAGACAACTAGCTCCAGGTGCTCTCAGAAAACTGTCGGCTTCCCTCATAACTGTTTTAAATCCTCGCCGCGACACTGCGGCTTTCTCCAGCGGTATAAAGGCTGTTCACAATAAAGTGAGCACTTCTGAAATCAACTCCTGATAAATATCACTGCACCTACCTGCATATATTTTAACGAACGCGCCAAGTGGCATGCGACCAGTAAAGTTGGCAACGATGGAGAGAAAGTGTCGGTGTGTCAAAGTTTAATTAAACGTGCCAGGTAAACATTTGTGGAAATCAAAATTATTTATTTTGCGCTTCTCAGATTTGTAAAGCACTCGCTTTTCTAATAATTTCACAGTTTTGCTTGGCCGACGCATGAATAAAGCGATCGGTTACATGGCAATGATAATTTTACATGCGGTGGAAAAATTACACGATTTTCATACCCGTAGATCTCGAGAAGGGCTTTCAAAATGTTTACCGTGAACACCCTACAAGGGCCGGGAACCACTAACCGCTCACTGGCCACTTCGCCCTACTCTCCCCTACGAATAGAAAGAAAACATAAATTGCAAAGATTCTTTATTTCCATGCATAGAGACCCAGAAATTTCGCGGATTCATTTGGCAACAAGCTAGACTACACAATCCTTTATGTACTCGAGCCTCAGTTAGTTGTTCATTGTTCGATGCGAAATTTTCCTATCCCTACCTAAAGGTAGAGGCACGAGTATTTCGCGGATTAAGTTGGCAACAAGCTAGGCTGGACATCCCTTTATACACTCGAGTTTGATTATTGGTAGCTGTGGTCTAGTGGTGTCTCTCTACAGGACTGTTAAACACTCACTCGCACTACTGCTTCCTACTTATTACTGGTTCACCGTTAAACGGGGCGTGTCTAAAAAGTGTCGTCCAATCACAGCAGTAGGAGAAACGAACAAGTGTTTGGAGTGTACCTCGTCTCCGAATGAGTTCGCGAAGCACTCGTGGCTCTATTAATAGGACACGGTGACCCAGCAGCGGTATGAGGTGACTAACAACTAGCTTGTCTTTAAAGCTGGTGAATGTGTGAGGACCTCAAAGTGTTGACGGCTGGCACGTAGCGCCGGGCGGTGCCCCGGAAGGAAGCTGAGTTACTCGGGGACGTGACGTCACGCCAGGCGGACGGCGCCTACGGTGAATCCAAAGCCGCGAATTAACGGAGCTCCACTCGCCCACCGCGGAGGCTTGGCCGACAGGCGATGCAGTACAGTCGCTGCTCGCGGCAAGGCAACAAAGTACTTCAACACTTTGTTGACTATGCTCGAGTGTAGCTCGAGCAAAGCTAATTTGAAAATTTCTTTGTTGTTCAAAACAAAACTCGCATGTATGTTCATTCTTTGTTCGGCTAGTGTTTAACACGACCTCACAAGAACATCACAGCACAGTAACAATAGTATTACTAAAGATAGAATTGATTTTTTATACCCGCTCAAAGGGAAATGTATTTATTTTAAATCAAATTTGTACGAATAAGCACGTGTGATTGCATCAAAATCGACTCGGCTCTCCACTCATTGAAGACCGGCCAATAAGGAAAGCTGTAAAATACAGTTTAGGGTCCGGTGTGGTATGGACCAATAGGATGATGGTGAATTATGAAACGAACACCAACAGAACCGGTGTTGTCTTAAGTGCCAGTAAATGTGTGCATGCCCCAATGTGTTAAGACGTGGTCAAGTTTTTCCACCTCTTCGAATAATGAACTTTCCTCCTGAGATATCCTGAAGTGTTCCTTAAACTCAGCACATGGACGACCGTACAAAATCAGTTCTATTGACTAGTGCCCTACAGAAAAAATGTGACACAAGCCAGTAATCCAGTTCCTGTAGCCGGAATCCTCAAAACTCTCCTAATAACGTCAACAACCTGTTCGTTTGTTGGCAATACCTAAATACTGACAAACGTTGAAAACAACTTATTCGCGAATTGACTGAATACTTTGACATAAATGTGCTGAGCTTCTTTACGTACATTTCTTCCACAGCAAAACTAACATTGCGGTCGGCACAGTGATTCGTGCTCTGGCGAAATGTGGCTGTGCTGCACTCGATACAACATTTCGACACGCGGCCATAGAATAGGTACATAGACAGAAGCGAAATGGCGCGGCGGTTTCTTTGATGAAAGCGGACTCAGTCGCTCATTGGTCGCGCGAAGCTGTGGAAACGAACCTTAGGTCTGATTGGTCATAGCTAGGGCCGCCTGTTTTTCCCAAAAAAAAAAAAAAAATACTCGCTGGCTAGGCTTCAATATCCTACGTGCTCACTGGCAGCTCTTCTTTGGCTATTGGCCGCCTCTACGTTTAGAAGGCAGTATGTTACAAAACTAAACCAACCAACATTAAGTTCCTTCGATAATAACCATCCGTGACTGGTGGGCGGAAATAATAGACGAGTAGCAGTTCAAATAATACAATCACGAAGTCGGATATGAGTAGAGACGTGCAAAATTTGCGTTATCTTTCGGTTAGGGGATGGACTCCACTACCTTATACACAAGTGAGCCCAGTCCGTGGTTTCTTGACCGCTGCACTTTAGTCGTCACTTACCAGCTTGGTCTCCTTAACACTTCGAGGACTATGCCCGTGTGTAGTTCGTGCAAAACTACTACAAGAATATTTACTTGCCCATAAAACAAAACTAACCTGACTGTAGTTACTTTGTTCCCTTACTTTTTGTCACGATTTAACCTCAATAAAAATTAATCACTGAAGATATTTTTTCAAATAGAAAGAATAATTTTCGTACAGTTTCTAAAATGAACAGTATGGACTCTAAACACTGTATCGTTATGAACGAGCGTTTGTTTGGTAGACTGCCAACTACGAACTTCGTTGGCTGACATACGACCAATAACGAACGTCTGAAGCAGTTTTAGCCAATAGGACGACGGTAAGAGAGAAAAGTGACCAATAGAGTGTGGTGTAAATAATCGACTCATTTCTAGCTTGTCTTTAACACTGGTAAAAGTTTGCCGACTTCAAAGTGTTAAAAGAGATAGGCCACTCCGCTGCTGAACT
Organism: Dryococelus australis; assembly: GCA_029891345.1. NCBI lineage: Eukaryota > Metazoa > Arthropoda > Insecta > Phasmatodea > Phasmatidae > Dryococelus > Dryococelus australis. The sequence goes on from CM057008.1 coordinate 31,919,944, forward strand.
TATATTACTGGCTCAAGAGTTATTCGAGGTGTGCCAGACGTATTCCAGGCTAATCATTGAAGTCGGCCATACGCATACCAACTTGCAGTTTATTCTGTCCTTAAATAATAACGGGATAGGAAAATTTCGTGAGTTCAATGACCAACAGGCTAGAATCTACAGACATATGTGCAAATATGCCAATATCAACTGCACATTGGTTGCCTGCTGTCACAGTGAAAGGTGACGATTGGGCCAGTGTTCTCTAGGAGGTGTCGAACTCCTTTGTGGGACCAATCTCTAACCTTATATAAACGCATGTGTTTTGAATTCCAGCTTGTCTCAAAATGAATCCGCGAATTCTCCAGGTCTCCAGTTATCACAAATGTTTACCCGACCATTTTTGTTAGACGTTGTGATATCGAACTACTTTCCATCCATCGTTACCAACTTAACAGGGAGCATGTTTCTCGATACGTTCCGTTAAATTATATGCTGGGAGCGACGGTGGATTTTCTAAGGTTGATTTCAAAAGTTCTCACTTTATCATGTACAACCTACCTACCAGCTTAGTTACCTATATTTAGTTACCTAGTTAGTCCTCTATATCCATACCGCTGCAGGGACGCCGTGTTCTATTGGTCACTGTTGTCGCATAACTGAACTCTAAACAATAACTAAATCCGTAGTAACGAATACGTCCCGTCTTAATTACGGCGTGTCCAAACACGTTTTGAAACAGTTAACATGAATGCCGATTGTCAACATGATATTTTATCAGCGATAGCGCATGGCATGCTTATGGGCCATAAACCCTTGTTTAGATTCAGCGTTGCGTGCTACGCCAGTTAAAAGCCAGCAACATTTTCGCGAGTCGGTGTTATTAGACGCACGCGCATATCTGTGAGTTATTGGAGTTAGTTTCTTTCTTTAACAACTCAATTAAAATACTGGGCCAAACACTCTGTGCCGCAATAAGAAATATGTCGGCGAAAACGTGAAAATTAAGACACATAGTACGATAAATTTTACTACTGCGTGTAATCCTGAGCAAATGATAAGGAAGGTTGTATCAGATGTTCAGATTTTACATTGTCTTTTTGTTTATTTCTGTAATACCTTTCAATAGGGTACGTCCTAATCTCCCAAATTCATAGCTACATGTCCAAGTAGTATTTTCGTGTGATGGCTTCTGGTTTGGCCCTACATAAATAATTTGCTTTGATCGTTGAGATAAATAGTATTACCAGTGTTTTTTTTGTCCTGGAGTCACGTTATACCACGTGTTGTACAGTAGTTTACACACTCATATAGCGTACACTTCCACTGTCGTATACTTAGTGGCGCCTTTTTTTCGCGAATAGATTTCAGGATAAGTTCTGTTCCAAAGCACTTTAATTTAGAACAACTTTCCTGATTAGATCATTTGAAATGTTACATGTCGTATCTTCCTACCCGCGAATAACAGACGGTCAGTATCGGATAAACATGATTCTTATTGGCTCACTCATGTAACAAACTGTCTTCGTACTAAGAAAAGCGGCCAAAAGTCAAATGAAGACCGTAAGTATGCACATAGGATATTTAAGTCTAACATCCGCGTAAATCTTTTCGCGAAAAACATTGACCATACAGCTATACTACTTAATCTAAACTTGTAAACAAATGTACAATTTTTATAAACTGAATGACGATGACGATGACGTCTCAATCATGTGTTGGCCTGACTTTTCTCGCAAAACAATTGGTTTTGTTTTCACCATCGATCATTTATTACAGAATACAAATACGGGCGTACTAGAATCCAAATAGGCGACATGGAAAACCTATGAAATTCTTTAACATGAAACTGAAGTGACAGAGTTATTAAGAAAACTAAATATAGAAATCCAGTGCGTGAAAGAGCGGGTTTTATCGAAAGAAAGATTTGTGTTGCTCCGCTAATGTTTGTTTTCTATAAATCTGCATTTTCCTGCAAACGTTGGCAATAAACATTTGAAATAACGCGTTGTTAACCATGATTATAAATTAAATAGCTAAACTTGTTTGAGTAAGCTGAAATAATCTTGCTAAATAATTAAACCGTAAAGTTATGTTTACAATTGCAAGGAAAGCATAGTGAGTGAAGTGTACTCTAAATCTAAATTAGTGAGAATTTCACTGTTTCAGTCAGTCAACAGTACCTGACTGACTCAGCTGTCACTTCAGTGAATTTAACTGATGAATCAGTGAAAAAGTACCAGGTTTCCTTCACTTATTGATTCAGTGACCTTTCCACTGATTCATCAGTCTATTTTTTTTTTTTTTTTCACTGTTTTTCAGTGGTTTGTTTTTTTTACTGATGGACCAGTTAAACAACGTGTAAAATGGCCGTTGAACAAAGTTTACCAGATGAAATAACAACAAATAAACTAATAAAACCAATACAAAATACTTTCTAAAATTTGTTTCGTCTTTCAAAACACCATTTTACGGGGTAATTAATATAAACATTCGGCCTTTCATTCCATTTTTATATTTATAATTTCGTTTTCGTGTAATCATTGCAGCCTTCTGTTCGAAGGTTTCAACTTCATATAATGTCGCAACGAGAGTGCACTCTAGAAACATCCATGCATAGTTTTCTGTACGACAAAGGAAACCATTTATTTAATGCTGTTTTATTTGCACCAACACACAGTACCTTTAATTCAAAGAGAAGGTTATAGAAGCATAAGTTTGCTGCTAATAAATGTTTTCTTTGCATGTTTTTTTGTTTTATTTCAATATTACCTTTCTTTATAGCAAAGAAATAAACATTATTTGAGCTGCTTTTTGTTCACAGTAAAGAAACTTTACTTTGCACCAAAGGTGACGGTGTAAAGGTTTCCTGTCGTACATTGCAGTGTTCAGTACGTAACTGTTGTCCCGACGTAAACGTTTATAAACCGATGAGAATATTCTGATGTTGCGACAGTGAAACTGAGCAAATTCATAGTCCTCCTGGAGACGTTTAATGTCATTCTAAAGTTCAGCGATTCACCACGATACTAGTCTCTCAATTCTTCCCAAGAGGCGCGGTTATATTCTGGCCCACGTAGCTACAGCACATAACTAGCCTACCGAAAGTAAGCCGAGCGCAAGGAGAAACACAGTTGTCATGCGGTGCAGGGCGGTAAGTTTGTATCACGAGGTGCGTGGGTTCGAATCTAGGAGACGCTCTCTCTTTTTTTTTTTTTTTTTTTTGCGGGCATTATTTTGTCATGTTTGTTCCTTCTCTCTTGTTTACTGTAGCTACCGTGCAAGGTTATCATAGTCCCTACCATGTGGATCAAACAAAAATTTGATGTTTGTGGCAAGGCTACTTTGCAGCGGTTCATACTTAAACAAATTTTTCTCCCCAACTACAAATTATGTGTTGCAGCTAAGAACGCGTTTTTACTGTGTACATTCGTGTGTCTTATTCGCGTTAACAATTATAACAGTGCCAATTAAACCAAAAACGATAAGTACTTAAATATTCACGAGTTTGTTAAGAATTATCACACACATATTTCCCTCTTATTTTTCCAGGTTAGCTTGGCAGCGCAGATGGTAAGGTAGTGGCCTAAATTCGTAGTGGACAGGTAATGCGAGCTCAAATCCGATAACCTGCTGAATTTTTTGCATTTAAAAAAAATGCTAAATTGCACACTAGAAATAGCAAACTATCGTTAATATGTTTATTTCACGTAATTATTTTGCTGCAGTCAATAAAGACAATATTTCATTCGCCACTGCATTCGGCAGTCATTAGACCGGCTAAATTCCCTGTTTTTTTTTGGTGTCGAGCTAAAATTCACAATACTGTCTATACTTGAGCCGGCGTCGTTTATCCATTGGCTGCTGCCTGATATTAAGTCCCTCCCTTCCTGAGTGAACTGCATGTGATTGGAGCACAATATAGTGAAGTTTAACATTTATTGGTGCAAAATTATTACCAGGGACGTGTCAACTAAAGAACAGTCCAATGACAAACGTATAGCAAAGAATAAGTGTTTTAAGTTTAAAATGCCCTCAAATAATAACGCGAATTTTCCAGGTCTCTATCAACCAGTGAAATTGTTTCCACGTCACTAATTCAATCAGTTAAATTATTTCACTGAAAAAATCAGTGGTTTTTCACTGATTCTAAGTGGAGCCATTTTCACTGTTTTGAGTAGTTAAATTTCACTGTGAAACAGTCAAATTTAGAGTGTGTGTAAGGATATTTGAGAAGCTATTAACAACGAGGCCTTGAGAACCGATGAGGGCGAAAGTAGATGAGTGTGGAGAAGGACCGGAATGAAAGGGTGGGGGAAACGGGAGAACCCCGAGGAAACCCGCCGACCAGAGGCATCGTCCGGCATGATTTCCACATGCGAAAATCCGGTGGTGAGAGCCGAGCCCGGTTCGCCTATATGGAAGGCGAGCGGGCTAACCGCTCATCCACCACCGCCCCTTACCTGTGTCTAGAGAACAGGTCGTTTAGAAACGCGAAATTTTCCTTTCCCTGTATAGACATAAACAGTGCAGTTGCCGCTGTAATTGTATCACAGTTTATTAGACACGCCCTAGACACCTCTGAGCCAATAGAAAACTTGCAAGGAAACAAGTAGTGAATCTCATACTGCCAGGTGTGAGGTAACACTAAGACAGCAGCCAGTGAACAAACAGCTCAGGCTCTAGTATACACAGGACTGTGGAGTCTAGCTTACAGGTCATTGAACTCGCAAAATTTTCCTATCCCTACGGATAGAATAGCTCACAGTATCGCCTTGTCTCGCTCCAATAGGGAAGAATCTCCCTAATGCGCCTGGCTGATAAAGGTTGTTCACGATAAAGTGAGCAATTTAGAAGTGAACCTTTGAAAAAAGGCAGTGCAATTGCAAGCATATATATATATATATATATATATATTATATATATATATATATATATATATATATATATATATATATATATATATATATATATATATATATATATTCGCACTGAGTAGTACTGATGGATGGGAAGTAGTTCCATGTGTTAACGTGGAAGAAATGGTGTTAGGTGACCATTTGTGATAACTAGAGACCTGAAGAATTCTCTGTATTCATTTTAGGACAAGCTAGAATTCAAAACACATGTGCTTATATAACATTAGCCATTGATCCACACGGTGTTTGGCACCTCATCATGGAGAACACTGACACAATCGTCGTCGCCTTCCACTATGACAGCAGACAACCAATGGGCAATTGACATCGGCATATTTGTACATAAGACTGTAGAGTCTAGCGTGCAGATCATTGAACTCGCGAATTTTTCAGGGTTCCAGTGATAGCTTAAAATTATTTCTTTCGCTTTTTTTTTAATTCATCGAAGTGTAAAAATGAGCAGATTTGTAAAGTATTTACCTTCTTAATAATTTCACAGTTTCGTTTGACCGACGCGTGAATAAAGTGATGCGGCCCACGGCAATGTTAATTTTAAATAAGGCGGAAGAATAGTCAACGTATATAAAAGTAGATTCAAAGCAGGACTTTTACATGTGCTTATTTTACTGCGAACAAAATATAGGATATTCTCGGAGCTCCAGGAGACGTGCAGGACTTCTCAAGCGACCCGAACGACGACGCAGAATCCCCGCTATCTCCTCTCCGCCTTACCACACGGTCTATATCCAGCCCGCCAACGAGAGATGTAACATTTTCTTCTCCATCGCCTCTCCGGAGAGCACATCGCCGAATTGTATCATCTCATTCTTTCGCTTCCGAATCCCGTCTGGGGCTGCGGATACCCGCCTAGCGCCCCCTCCCAACTCCGTTGTTTTGCACATTCACAGATTCCCTGCAACAGATTGGCAAGTCCGTTTCTTAGAACTTTGTACACTATGCTCGAGTAAAGCTGATTTTAAAATTTCCTTGTTGTTCAGAACAAAACTCGCACTGACGTGCAGTCTTTATTCAACTAGTGTTTAACACGACCTCGCAAGAACACCACAGTGCAGTAACAATGATATTGCTAACAACAGAATTTAATTTTTTTATAGCCTCTCAAAGGGACATGATTGTAGGGGTAGGAAGAATTAGCGAGTTCAATGACCTGTAAGCTAGACTCCACTGTCATGCGTATAATCGTGCCTCAGATGTTTGTTCACTGGCTGCTGCCAGTGTTACTTCACACCTGGCAGTGTGACACTGGCTGTTTGTTTCCTTGCAAGTCTGCTATTGGCTCAGAGTCGTCCAGGGAGTGTCTAATAAACTGCGATCGAACTGTAAAGTCAACTTTAGTGTACACGTGTTTGACGTCTATCTTGTCCTGAAATGAACTAGCGAAACGTTCCTATCCCTAATGATTGATTGTAAATCCTTTTGTACGATAAAGGACATTTGGTTGGGTCAAAATCTGCTCGGCTCTCCATTGGTTGATGTCAGGCCAAGAATGAACGCTGTAAGGTACAAGGTGCGATTAGGTACAGCACAGAACAAAACGCAGCTTACCTTGCAACAGTTGAAAACACTCTCCGTTGATGAGTTCCTGCCTTTATGCGAGCAGGAAACAACACACGGTAAAAAGTAGATACAAACGTACATATTAAACAGTTAGTAAATTGTAAATTTTCCATAATCAGACATTTCCAATAATAACTCTGAAACTGAAATTATGATGTGGAAAAGAAGTATTTCTCCAGAAGGTCTGAAACCGAACATTCAGGGGCCTGCCTAGCAGAAGAATTTTTTAACGCCTCAAAATCACGTCTGGGGTTGGAAGATAGCATAAACAAGCATCGCGTGTGTTCTGATTCGTATGAATTTCAAGCAGCGACTGTGATTTTTCAATACAGCAATCTGTTCAGAAAATTTACAGCATTGTTGCTATAATTTAAAACACTGTTTTACAGAGGAGTGAATATCGTAAACTGAAAGCTGCTTACAAAGATTTTTTTTTCTATGGCTGTGACACTTTTAAACTGCAGTTGGCCCCTTAACATATATTTCCGAGTACACTTGTACACGTTTGACATGTTGCAGAACAGGCGATCTAGGCCTGTGCTGTATAGGGCCAGAAGGTAGCACCAACCAATAGCATTGCCTTACCCTGGGCAATGCTATTGGTTGGTGCTGACACAAAAATTATTTTATGATTGGTTGATTATTGTGCCATGGATCTACTGTAACCCTTTCCATTGGTTCTAAAGCGTCAGGTATTGTAAGGAATTGTAAGTACTTCTCAAGCCAAAAAAAAAAGCCTTCTTTTGCAACACCACAAACGAAAAAATTAATGTGTAAGCTCGTAAATTTTATTCCAGTTAAGGGGACTGTGTAGCTGTGCGTCCAAGGTCAAGAAGCGAGGGAGCGATACGGGCGACACTAACACTGCACGCCTAGTGCCTCATCGCTCCTACGCGCAAGGCGTGCAGTGTTTCCGTCGTGACGCTGTACTGTGCAAATTAAATCTGTAACAGTGTAACTTTATTACACGCGGTGAAAGCCCACAGATTAAACTACGTGTGTGTGGTTGTTTCTCTTGCCGCTTAAAGAAAATGCATAGGCAAGCTTTAAAAATGCTATATTTGACTACTCCCACGAATTTTTTTTTACCATTATTACACTTAATATGTTAAAAGTAAGAATGTAGGGACATACACAATAGTTTTTTTTTTTTATCCTTTCTGGCAAAAATTAGCATATCCGGAACTCTCATTTACCGAGTTACGCGTTTACGCGCAAACAACGATTTCACAGAAAAAGTTTCAGTACATAGGCTTCTTAAATTTTAGTTAACTACAAGGAAAATGCCCTATTTAGAGGAACTTATGAAGAGAGTAATGAGTCGCTTACAATGGGTGGTTTCCGATATGATTTTGATATATCTTCTGGTTGAATATTTGGTTCGAAATACGCTCTTAAAAATCACAGTTGTTCACCAGCCCACTAATGTGAATTACGCATAAGGTATAACGATAGGGCGATTAAACCCTAATTAAAAAGTACATTTTAGAACATTTAATGTAACAGAACATGTTATTGACCAAGTAGGCAATATTATCACCTCCCCTTCAAAATGGTAAACTATTATTTTGTCAAAACTTTTGCGTTTATCCAACGACTTTGAATGAATTTTCGTAGGCTGCTTGTGTTGCTTAATGCATCATGCAGTCATTCAACTGATGCGATTTAATAAGTACGAATATGTTTGTTGTATTTATTTTCAGATGCTATAAAACGGGAAGCTAAATCACTTGTCTCCACGACCAGCCAGTTTCATCATCAATTTGCGGAGGAGTTAAGGCCATAGTCGTTATCTGGCGAGTGCCATTAAGGGGTAAGATTTATGCCTGTTTACATTACGCATGTTGTGTCTGGCACAACAGAGGGCAGTTGCCCTCCCCCCCCCCCACGAGGAAAAATGCGTGAGTGCGGATCGTTATGAGTTACAACCACCCTGCAAAAATTTATTACGAAAGCCATGCACACAGTATTAATAATTATATACTTAACAACGTTTTTAATTACGCGTTTCATTTACTATGAAATTTTTACTACACAAGAGTTTGCCAGATCTACAGTCGCCCGTGCGTACGATTACTGTTTACCTGTAAGTTTTCATAAAGGAATGAGAAAAATAAGTCGCTAATTTAACTAATTAACGTACTACCCACTGTATGTATATGTAGACCAGTAAATTTGATTAAGTAGGGCCTATTATAAAACCTAGCTACAAAGAACACGAGTGTTTAAGTAAAACATTTTACTTCCGTAATTTTTAATAAGTAACTCGCCGATTCCATAGTATTATTTGCATGCCAAAGTGGGCAGAAATATGTTGATTGCTGCCCGATATGAGACAAAAAATATTTTTTTTTTTCATTTGGAGCTATCTTACAACATTATTTACAAATAAGGCCTTGTGTTAGCATATTTGATGCTTTCAGTTGATACTTTCAGCATACCAAGTTCACTCAAAATTGGTCAAAAATGTATATTATACGCAAGGCAACTCGAGGAACGATGCAACACTCAAGAGGTTTGATGGTCATAACTTTGAAACATTTGGACATAAAAAACTCACATTGTTGTATTATGACCGCAGGACATTTATTGATGTCAACAGTGGTTGGCCTTTCTTATAAATTCAAACCATATAAGAAAATTACGTGAAATATAAAGTCATGCATTACTCGCATGTTCCCCCTATTAGCACACTGAAGGCGCAAAGGCCTCGCACACAGAAACATAAAAGACTTCACATGGGTCACATTAACCCGGAACATAATATACAATTTCAGAACATCTATCACACCTAAAATTTTTCACATTGCAAATGATGCAGACCACATCTTAGTGTGTTAATTTCCGGCATTTAAAACACTGAAACCCGTCATACTTGACAAATCAGAAGTGAGTCACCTATATCCCCTACTGCAAGAACACCGGTTCTGTTGACGTCTGTGTTGGAACTCACCATCGTCCTATTGGTCCATACCACACCGAACACTACCCTATACTTTACTGCGTTCATTATTGGTCGGTCATCAACCAATGGAGAGCCGAGCTGATATTAACCAAATCAAATGTCCTTTATCTTGTAAACGGATTTACAATCAATCGTGCCCCTTCGAGTGGCTATAAAATATCGACATTCTGTTGTTAGAAATATCATTGTTACTGCGCTGTGGCGTTCTTGTGAGGTCGTGTTAAACACTAGCCGAACAAAGACTGCACATCCATGCGAGTTTTGTTCTGAACAACAAAGAAATTTTCAAATTAGCTTTTCTCGATCTACACTAGAGCATAGTCTACAAAGTGTTAACAAATGAGACTTAATTCGTACAAGTTTTGGGGTACGGCTTGTAAAGTAATGCATTCGCAAATATTCAAGATTCATAACTCACACGACACGACCTGCAGGACTTTGCGTCAATAACACACCTGCAAGAAAATTTTTCAGATCGGTGCTCAGAATTTTGAAGTCTGTAGCCCAAAAGTAGCTCGCTCAAGCGATGACGTTATGGAAATCGATCAGCGTTTGAGAATAAAACTCGCATTGATAAAAGTACCACTAGTTCACTTGTGGTAATAAGGTTACAGTTCGTCGGCAAGAAAATTATTTTTATTTGACATGGTCACTCAGAATTCTGCAATATCGGCACGGCTCCTACGTGATCCGTGAGCAGACAGCACTTGTCAAAAAGTAATTCAGCCAATCAAGATAGGTAAACGGCCCTACAGTGTTTTGAAGTATAACTTGTCTAGAAATATTTTCGCGGAATTTCACTACCCTAGCTATACACAGCCACCGTACGTGTACACAAGCAATATTCTTTTTGGTATTTGTCGCGTGTAATACTCGCTATTCGGTAGCACAGCACATAGGGCATTTTTCGCGGCATTCATTCATGGGGTCGTGGTGGCTAGGCGATTAGCACGCTCGCCTCCCACCAAGGCGAACCGGGTTCAATCCCCGTTGGTAGGCGAGTTTTCTCGGGGATCGCCCGTTTCCCCCGTCCCCCTCGTTCCGGCGCTGCTCCATATTCACTTCAATCGCCCTCATCGGTTCTCAAGACCCCGCTGTTAAGAGCCGTCCAAATCTCTTCGCTCACGCACTCCTTAGCTGATCAGAAGGAGCAGTGGTATTTCGAGAAAAGATTTCGCGACAAGATACAGTTCAGAGATCTGTTGAGTCGTCCACCCTTCCTGATTGGCTGAAACATGCTCAGTTTCGAGTTAACTGCTAGCGCACGAATCACGAAGGTTCATTGCCTTAATGGCTACGTCGAATGCGGAAATGACACCAGCAGCCAATGGAGGTATGACAACACTCTGTGTGTATTTATAGTATTGAAATATACTTAGTGTTCCAATTTTTTCACGAAAAGTAACGGGGCCCTAATAATTAGAAACAAGGTCCGTTCCCAGGGTCTTGCAAAGTCAATCAGAGAACAGGTAGAACTTCAAAGAAACCGCCTCGTCATTTCGCCTCTGTGTGGGGATTTACTCTGTGTGGGCACCATGTTGCTGGCCAGGGATGCCGATGTGTAATGTTGTAATGAGCGAGACTTGGGTTTCGAGAGACGATGAGGGTGAAGTAAGTTAAGTATGGAACAACGTCGGAATTCAAGGGCGGGGGAAAACTGGATATCCCCGAGAAAACCCGCCGTCCAGTGGCATCGCCCGGCACGATTCCCAAGAGCGAATATCCGGGGGCTACCCTGTCAGGAATCGAACCCGGTTCACATTTGTGGGAGGCGAACAGTCTAACCATGGTAATACAAGAAAGTAAATAGAAGAACGGGCACAAAAAATAACGGATAAAAATTTAATATGGATGAAAGAGAAAAAACTTAAATTATCAGTAGAGAAAACCTTTGCGACAATTTTAAAAGGAATATTAGATATTTAAAAAAAACCGCCAGTGATAAAGTATGACAAACAAACAATAAAAGTTAAAAAGGAAATAGTATACTTGGCCATTATTTTGGATATTAGATTAAGTTTTGTCCCACATGTTAAATATATTACCGAAAAAGTTAAGAATATATATTTTTAAAATTAAAACAAACGGCATGGAATATTAAAAATTATAATAATAAAATAATATATCAGGCATTATACCGTAAAATTATACAATATGCTATCACTTGTTACAAAAATAAAACTGAAAATACACACATTAAAAGAATACTAAGAGCATCACAAAGATATGTATTGAAAAAATAATGAATTTAACACCAAAAACATTATATGTACCCGCGATAACTGCTAGTAAAGAAATCCCAATAGACTATAGTATAAAATATAGAAATATGATATATCAAATCAAAAATGAAGTAGACGAAATAGAATACAACGGAAATACATATAATACGATAGTAGAACACAATAATATTTGGATTGAAAAAATTGAAATAATCAACCTATTAGTTAAAATGAATTAAAGAAAGAAATTTATAAACTAATTGTTATAAATTCTCAAACAGAGTACGATGCAAGAGAAACCGGCCTAAATACTAAACATGATATTAAAAATATAAAACAATGGCACGAAAGTAAAAGCAATATAAATAATATAGTGTTGAAAGTAATAACGGGACACTGTCAAATTAAAGAATATTTAGCTAAAATAAATAAGCTAGAAGACGACAGTTGTCAGTGTGAAAAGGGAGCTCAAACCGTACACCATATTATGTACTTGTCTGACATTTTTAAAAAAGAAAGGAAAGAATTAGAACAGAAATTACAACCTTTTAATGACAAGTGCCCATTACAAAAGCATAATATACATGTCAAGGAAATTGTAGAAATAACAAATGTTAGTATTAGTAAAATATATGATTTGGTAAAAACTATGAATGATGATTTAACTGAGTAGTCTAGGGAGCGGATGGGAGTGTGCTGGAACTAATGGAATTATTGAGTGAGTGTTTAAGTTTGTATATTGTTTTATCATTTAAATTAAATAAAAACTATAACTATCTCTTTCTTTTAGATAAGAAACAGAATTTTCAGTAAATAATGAAATTTAGAAGAATAACAGTGGGGGAGAAAAATTGAAAAGTTCCAACCACAAAAAAGTTATAAAGAAGAACACAAGATCTGAAATGAATGCAAGAAGAATGGAAGGAAATAAGAAGAGAAAGAAGAAGAGGAAAGAAAATGGAGAGAACAGAGAAGGGATGTAGAAGAACAACAGACGAGAGAGAAAAAGAGGAGGAGAAGCAGCAAGGAAGAGAAGAAGAAAGACAAGATCTGAAACGGATGAAAGAAGAACGGAAGGAACTGCGGAGAAGAAAATCTAAATGAGGGAAAGATGTGATTTGTGATAATATGTTGGTTGATGTCTGTGTATGTGTCTATGGAAAAAAATTGGGGGGGGGGCGTAGGAGCGGATCTCCATTCCCTCGTCCGCCGGGAAACGAAGGCCTGGGTGTCCAGAAGGGGTACTTCGATGTCCTGGACGATCCTTAGGTTGGAGCAGAACAGTGGGCCAGGTAAAAAAAATAAAAAGAACAAAATAGAATAATACAGGTAGTGAGGAGGCTGGGGGGCCTTCGGGTTCGTGGGCGGGGCCATTCGACCGTTGGGTGCCATGACGGACCGGCCTAAAGGCGAGTTAGCTGTGTGCGGGCCCGAAGGGGTCTGAACGAGCAGGCGGATTCGTGGGAATCCCGGTCCCTGGTCTGTTCCGGTGGGGGCGGCCGAAAGGATATCCGTCGGGGAGCTGTCTCGGCCGGGGCTAATATTGCTGCAGTGGAGAACATAGGCAGCTCACTTCAACCTTGTCTTCAGTGACAGTGAATCTGCGCCCTTCTCGAAGGGTGAAGTATTCTGTGCCTAGGAGCACGAGGAACGGGCGTTATTCCAAGATGTTACGTAATTGCATATTACATGGATGTATAATGCACACGTTCGAAGTCGAGCCAACGCCCTCTCACGTAAATAACACAGGTCTCTTATCCGGTGACCACATGACATTTCGGCCCCGAATTTCCAAGAAACCGCATCGGTCGAAAGCTCAGCCACTTGGAAAGGTCAACACCAACTCGATACACGGGCAAGCCACGTAAGTGAAACTCCAGTTTTGATCACGCCCAGTCATCTAAGCTCTTGTGAGGGGGGGGGGGGGGTACAGTGGTCACGCTACTGGCAACCCGCCCAAGGCGAACACCGGGTTTAGATTCCCGGCGAGGTCAATGCCCGGTTTTCGCAAGTGAGAATCGTGGCGGACGATACCGCTGGGCCTCGGGTTTTCTCGGGGATCGCTCGTTTCCACCGCCCTTCCATTCCGACGCTGCTCCATAGCCATCCTAACTTCACCTCCGTCGGCTCTCAAGACCTCGATGTTAAGGTGCGGCCAAATCTCTTCACTCACTCTACGCCATGTCGTTTTATTTCTTCTGATCTTAATAGTCTCGATATCCAATCATGTTATCATCAACAACCAGAAAATTTGTCGATATTGTTTATGAAAGAAAGCGAGTTCATTTTATTGATCAATTTACATTGATTCCAAACTTAGCCGTTGAAGCCGCTTTCAATATAAATAAATTCAGGAATATGTATTACTGTAGGTGGGCAGTATCATACGGAACTTCCGTTTCCTTAACACTTTTAGGATGGTACAAATTCCTTGCCGTCGAAGACAAGGTTGAAGTGAGTTGCCTATATTCTCCACCACATCAATAATAGTTTCTTTGGCATCTTTATTGTCCAATTATCAGTACCCTATTGGTCCTGGAGACACCTGGCGCGCCTACTGCACTCTGCAACGTTTATTATTGGCTGGCTGTCGGCCAATGAAGTCACGTCTCGGCTCTGTACCAGTTAAAGTGTCTCGACAGATGTAACAGGTTTTACAACTCATCGCGTTCATTTGAGAAATTAATAAAAGTAACAATTTTATTCTTAAGATCTAAAGTGTTGATTAATTGTATTTTTTACGTATTTCCGACAAAGTCCTTCGAAACATTAAAGCTATAAAATTGTGGGTCTAGTCTTCAACAGTAAAGACATTTCCATATAAACGTAGCCCCCGGATATATACGCGCATTCTCCTCAAAGGATTAATCGTTCACGGGTGGTAACCAAAATAATATGGCTGTCTCAAAATGTGAAAGTCATTTTCGAAAAGTTCTTGTCTCTGTCCCCATATTACAATCACCATGGCACAGAGGTATAACTCTGGACTCTCGTTCTGGAGTACAGGATTTAACTTCCGGTCCCGCATTCCCGAATTCGCCTCTCCGGGGTTTCCCGAAATCTCTTCAGCGGAATGGTGAGATGGTTCCCTAGCACTTACACCACTCGGAGAAATCACTTAGCGAAATTGCAGTTTTCAGTAAGCTAGATTCGAAATGCCAATATTTGTCTGCGAAGAGTCGAACATTTAACTTGCCGGTGCCTATTGCCTTCTTCGTGTCTCTTGTGCACTTGCCCACAGCTACCTCGAAAAATTCCCGAGTTCAATGACCTACGGGCTAGACTCTGCTCTATTATGTATAAAAATACCTATATCAAATGCACAACTGTTCTCCGAGAGGTGTCAAACACCGTGTGTGGACCAATGGCTTAAGTTATATAAACGCACGTGTTTGGAGTTCTATTTTATTCCAACATGAATCTGCGAATTCTCCAGGTCTCTACTTGTCCACAGAGAGTTCATCAGCTGTTCGATGAATGTTTTTAATGTCCCGCTGTATCCAAGGATGTAGGTGTATTCACGTGCACTTATGAGAACAGCCAAGATAATAAACTAGCGTTTATCGGCTTATCAGGCTCATTCGCGTATCTTACGGTCGAGGGGTGTTTTTCGGCTCTGTGATATCATATGAAAGGCAGATTTGTCTCCTTGGGCTCATTTAATACAACACGCCCTACGTGTCGAAAGCGTTAAATCAGGAAACCGCCGATTCCTACCCCGTTCCTCAATGTCTATTATTTTCCTACTAGGGCACTGTCGATGTTCGGGGGGCACAGAACAGATAACAAATAAAATAATACTACCTTCGACGATCTAATACACAGTAGTCTATTCGCGGTTTCTCCACACTTTTTGAATCAAACCTTTGAAAAAAATAGCCCATGAATGACATGTTTGGTTGATTGCTAAATATGCCATTAACACGACCGTTTTATACTTGTGTCAACATAAAAGTACATTATTTTTATTAGATTATACATTTATATATATTAAAATATAAATTATTATGTCATTTATAACTAATATAAATATAAACAGTGATACCATATGTGTGTTGGTAATGCCTAGTACTTAAGAAATAGTTATTATGCAGAATATTATTCAGCTGAGTGCGCACGAATGCGTCGTGTTTTCCCTTTAATGTGATTTCCTAGACTCTATTAAGTTTTTTTTTTTTTTCATTAAGAGGAAGAATATCCTCCTGGAAATAGGACTTAGGGATCTGCTTCACACCCCTTTGCATAAACTGGGGCCACGGTGGCTTAGCGATTAGCTCGATCGCCTCCCACCAAGGCGAACAGGGCTCAATCCCCGGTCGGGTCACCGGACTTTTGCAAGTGAGAATCGCGCCGGACGATGCCGTTGGTCGGCGGGTCTTCTCGGGAATCTCCCGTTTCCCCCGCCCCCTCATTCCGGTGCCACCCCATATTCGCTTAAATCACCCTCGTCGGCTCTGAAGACCTCAATGTTAAGATCCGCCAAAATCTCTTCACTTTACTAACTACGTTTTTAATACTTTGTGTATAATTTTCACTGTGTGTTTTTTTCCTGCTTGATAAAGTACAAATATTTTCTCGACTTTTTAAAACTAGCAGATAACACACAACCAAAATTCGGCACAAGAGTATCAAACAAGTCGTAAAATGTAAATTTTATTTGATAGTACATTGTCGGTACTAATTATGAAACACAAATTTTGACGCGAAAACGAAGAATTTCTGCAAGAAAGTGTGAATGATAACGCCAAAGGTCCTGGCGAGCTGGCTAGAAGACCAACGCGACGGGGCGAACGGAAAATTCGAGATGTATCACGGACTCGAGGAGGCAGAGTTCATTTTGAAATTCCAATCGTCTGTCGAGGTAGGGGAGGTTAGGAGGGGTTGCTGGGAGCGAGTTGAATAGCTGAACCTGGCACAATGAGCAGTGTGGTTTGCGAGAGGGGGCGAGGGGAAAGCCGCGTGAAAAGAACGTAGGCGGACTGATATAAATTGATAGGACTCCGCTGAAAAGACTGATCGTGTGGAAGAGTGGTTGGGAGGGGAGGGGGAAGTAGGTAGCATGAGGTATTCGGGTCGAAATATCCATCACGAGCTGCGAGTTTTATACTAGGTTCGACACCGCGATCTGGCAAAAGTGTTCCGACGATCGCGTATCAGCGACAATTTGGTATGTTCCTTCAAACGACTTACACTTATCCCCCGAGTATACAGTCTTTCCCGTTGTTCGAGAGTTCGCTCTTTTGTTTTGAAAAATACAATAATTCTCGAAGATTCTGTCCTATATTCACAAGTCACTCGTAATTAGTAGAGACCTGCAAAATTCGCGTTATTATTTGGGGACACGTTAAATTTACAAAAACGCGTACCTTTGCAATACTTATGTCATTGGGCCATACTGTCTCGGACACGCCCTGGGTAACGCTGCGCCAATCGTTGAACACTTCACAATTGTGCTCCCCAATCACGCGCTGTTCATATAGAAAGGGCGTGTCTTGACATCTACGCAGCAACCAATGGATAAACGATGTCGGCTCCGTTACATACAGTACTGTGCAATGCAGCCTGGTGCCAAATAATAACGCGAATTTTGCATGTCTCTAGTAATTAGAGGTAAGTACGTGGATTTCTCAGATTCATTCGGTGGCAGGCTGAATTCCAAGCAAGTATACATCCAGTATACGTTTCACGATTGGTTTACAGTGGTTTTTACACCTCTGGAAAACGCTTTAGCCAGTAATAAACAGTGGTACCATTTCACGTGTAACCCAGTAGTGTATAAAAAGGCCATGTCATCGTGGAAGCCAATGATTGTATAGTTTTGCCTCGAGTGTGTAAAGGGACTGAAAAGTCTTGATAGCAGCCAAATTCTCGGAATTCGCGTGCCTGAACTCACAATCTTTAATTACTTGGACATAAGTCACTCCTTTATCATATGAAATTTAAGTAGTCTAATATGTAATAAGTCGGTGGCGTATCTAAGTGGGAGTTGGAGTATAGTGAATTGCATGCGCTCCAAACTGACCGTGTTATAAAGTGTTTTACTCTCAGGCTATCACAAACACGTATCAAATCCTGTCAGTAATGATAGGTTATATCGATCTCGTTCTTCCTCCCTGGCGGCCTGCTTTTCGGACATCCGGTGTAAGAAGAAACAGCCACCTCAGAATACGACAGTAAACTACACCAGATGTTAGTCGACGTTCATGAGTTTGCCCCAGCACCACCTTAAAAAGTCAATAGGAACCGAATGAAAACACGATATGACAAAGAATGTCTGGAGAGGATTTTCAAATAGGACAGCTGGCGGGGCTGTACAACCCCCAAAAGGCGAACGGGGTCTTGTCCGAAGTCGTAGAAAGGCACTTGCAGGTTCCTGAAGCATATCAACGATGGGATCTGCCGGTTTTGTCGACAGGGCCCTCAAGCGAAGTCCGAGGTCGCCCACATCAACCGACTGGAGCCCCACGAAGGTCCAGATGCTGGAGAGCTTCTTCTGGACGAACAGACTTGAGGAGGGGGCAGTGTTACGAGCGGAACAGCCGCGCTTGTGCACGCGTGACCAGTCTCTGGCCAACGAGCGTGTAAGCACTCAAGGCGAAGTAGTGGAACGGTTTTTTTTTTTTGCCCAGTGCAGATGTGCCAATTTCAAAACAAAACAAAAACGTGTTCATGGGTTGGCACTACTACACATGAACAGTTCCTGTATAACATTTCAATCGTCTGATTCCACCCATTTTAATAATAAAAATGTGTTCAATAGTCACATTTAAAATATGTAGAATTACATCCAAAAATAAATGACCACTGTGAGCGGTCAAGTGTCGGTACACAACGCCAAATCGTTGCTAAAACACTTAACTAGCTCACAGCATCGACAATGCAATGCACAGCAATACGACATGACGCTCACATCACCACAAACATCGTAAAAAGAAATATGGATTTATATAAATCATTGATTGTACTTAAGTCTCTACAATTGAATCAATATAACTATATTTATATTTTCAATTGCGTTTAAAAATATTCATAAAACGATAAGCAGTTTATTGACGATAAATTCAAATAATTTCCCATTTGTATGTTGGCAATATTGCATTGGGCAATTAAACAAGATCGAATCGGAAATAAGTTAAGCGTTATATTTACTCCTATCCAGTGTCTAGGGGTTGTCTCTTGCCCAGTGAGGGGTAGTACACCACGACCCGCCCCTCCCCAAGGCAGGCCGTTCCACTATGTCACCATGTTGGCCGAAAGGGAGGGGAGTGGGGGTTGACAGCTGACCTGAACTCCCCCCCCCCCTTCCCAAGCTGCGGAGGGGTCAGCGGCTGCGGGCTATTGCACGAACTTTCTAATCGCCGTGTCAGGAGGGTCGGCAGTCTGTGACAGCCATCTGGCGAAGAGTGGCGAACTGTGGACATGCCATCGAGAGATGTCGAAGAAGAGCAAAGGTGACCAATGAGAGTGCGACGGACGGGTTCGTGAGCGGCGGAAACGGACGAAAAAGCACGAATACTGCCGTGTTCACTATTCGGCTTATTTTTTATTATGTGTATGTTGTTTTATATATTTCACATTAGCTACTTTATATTTTTATAATATACATAAAGTTTTGTTCCTTTTTTTCTTTTTCTTTAAAAAAGTGTTATGTTTTATTATTTTATTATTGCTGTTATTATTATTATCCGACTAGTTGAGAACTTTGTGTGTGTGTGTCTATATATATATATATATATGTGTGTGTGTGTGTGTGTGTGTGTGTGTGTGTGTGTGTGTGTGCGACAGAGAGGGAGAGAGAGGGAGAGAGAGAGAGAGAGAGAGTTCGGGCTCTGCAAAACATTCCAGCTAGAAAAAAACTGGTGATATCTGGACCGAAATAAGTTGGGACTAAATGTGCGAATGGTACAGACTTGGTTCTAAACATGTGGAGCTGCGAGATATCAGATATAGTTTTTGACAGTTCGAGTTTGAGAGAGTCTCGATAGCCGACGAGGGCGAAATGAGGAGAGAACGGAGCAGCGCCGTAATGCAAGGGCGAGGGGAAAAGGGATATCGCCGAGAAAAACCCGTCCCGACCAGAGCCAACATCCGGCACGATTTACACTTGCGAAAGTCCAGGGGTGGATTGAACCCGGCCGTGGATTGAACCCGGTTCGCCTTGGTGGGAGGCGGGCAGTTTAATCGCTCAGCCACCGCGGCCCCAATTTTAATATTAATTCTATGGATGTTGATAGACTATATATACATACGGACACTTATGCAGGATGGGTGAAGACAGACTCGAGAAGGAAATTTTCAATATCGTTCATGCAAGTAGATTAAAGACAAATTGGATGAAAGGATCAGAATAAGACCTGGAATGACTTAAGATCTCAGAAGAAGCAATTAAGGACAGGAAAAAAACTCAGAAATAAAATTAGAAACAAGAACCTAAAAAAGAAATGATAAGGAGAAGATGGACAGAGGAAAGGAAGAAAAAACATAGTGAATTAATGAAGAGGTTTTGGGAAGAAATTATAAGAGGAAAAGGAAGTGAAGCAGTGATAGGCTCAAGTTCACACGTTCTCCTAAAGTGGAATAATCGGAAATAATAAATAATAATAATAATTATATATATAGGATGATTCGCAATTAGACTGACAATCTTTGGGATGTGATATTCTTCATGAAAAAGGAAAAGGAAGACATATTTGAAACTTTATACCTAAAACCAATATTAAGGGAGGTGTGAGCTCATAATAAAAACCAGGTTTTAAACCGTATTTGTGCAAAATATCGGTAACGAAGTAAAATACAAAGACAGACCTCGGAACATTACTGTATGTTATCGGGACCTTCAACGTAAGAGCCGATATTTTGCATATATATGGCTTAAAATCTCGTTTTTTAAGGGCTCATGCCTCCCTTAATATTAGGTTTAGATATAAAGTGTCATATATGTTTTCTTTTGCTTTTACATGAAGAATCACCTCCCGAAGTTTGTCGGTCAAATTGAGAAGCACCATATATATATATATATATATATATATATATATATATATATATATATATATATATATGCATACATATCTTCAGTCAGCAGTATCACTGCCATTGTTAATAATTCGCTTGGGCCAAGCTGCACACAAAATTTAAAATTAAAAAAAATGCACAAAATGTGCGTAGCTTGTTATCACCTCCCTGCGCGGAAACGGTATGAAGGGGGGAAAAAAAAAATCTGGCTCGTGACAGCTTGCGAATGTTAACACCACGCTCTCGTAGTCCCCACCCCCACCCCTCTTTTAAACTCGCGCGTGAATCCAGAACATTTCGGGAGATAGCGTTTTATTTATTAATTTTTTCCCCGGCGAGAGAAAAATTATCTCCACGCTGGCAAAATGCGGGCGGGTGGATGTGGATATCCGGGGAATCGTCTGCGCGTGGGTGCGTGTTAAACGTGCGTTATATGCGTGGCGTGTGTGTGTGTGGGCGCGTGGGCTGGGAGCGTGGGGCGACCAACCGATAGCGCTCCTGGTAGGCCGATGGCTGTGGGGGGAAAGAGGACAAGCGAACAAGAAAAGCGCGAATAACAGGGGGGGAAAAAAAAAACAGAAAACAGCTGTAGAAAGAGAGAGAAGGAAATAATTAAAAACAAACATGTAGAGGAAGGGAGAAAAAGAAAATTAGGGAAGTAAAACGGGAGTGAAAAGAAACACAGAGAAATACAGGAAAATAAAAATAGACAAAGAGATAAAGAAGAAGAAGAAGAAGAAGAAGAAGAAGAAGAAGAAATCAGAAAGCTAGGAGAAAAGCTTGAAAGAGAAATGAGAGATAAAAAAATGTGTAAGAAAGAGAATACATAACACAGTGAGTGAGTGACTTACTGAAGAGATCTGGGTGGCTTATTAATATCGAGGTCTTGAAAGCTATGTGCAGCAAGGTGAGTATGGAACAGCGCCGAAATGTGGGGGCGGGGAAACGGGAGATCCCCGAGAAAACCCGCCGACCAGCGGCATCGTCCGGCACGAGTCCCACGTTCGAAAATCCGGAAGTGACCCCGCCGGGTGCCGAACACGGTTCGTACAGGTAAGAGGCGAGTAGACTTACCACTACACCACCGCAGCCCTATTATATAAAAGATAAAATAAGAGGGGAGGGGTACTTCACGAAGGGATTAACGGAAACCAGAAAGAAAAAAAAAGGATGGAAAGACGGAAGCTGAATGCAATAAAATAAAAGAGAAAATGGTAGATAAAAGAAAAAGAGAGAACCAGATACGATCAAAAAGACAGGAGGATTGAAAGAGAGAAAGAGAAGAGCGAAAACTGCCGAAAAGCTCTTCGCTAACAAATGTCGGCTCTGGCTGGACATTCGCCAACGACCCATCCTTATTGCCCGCAGGCATTCGAAACTAAAGCACCCGAACTGAGAACATGTCTCTTCTTTTTTTCGAATGCAGCGTATTTACGTTTATCGTCGCCTGGCCCGCCGTATTTTACCACTAACGCCTACTCATTTCCTGTCGGTCGCTTAAAATATTTGACGTCCGAACGTAAACCGCCTACGGAAAGGAGCACAAACAGTTCCACCGAGAACCGGACATTTTTACGACCGCTAAACATGCAAACACGGGCGCGCAGTTCGCGAATGTTGAGTGCTTCTCTACGAGTGGTGACAACGCCGTGGGGGCAATGTGGGGTGGGTAGTGTGCGCATTCCCTCTGCGCACCACTGAATCCGACCATTCGACTGCTTTCCTGCCAGCTGAAACCGTGTTGATCTGAAGATACTGTCTGCGCCAGACGCGCGGGCACTCGCTTGAGAGCGAGGGTGCAGTGGTTTGCTGTGGAGGGGAGAAACAGCATGCATGGGTAGCTCCGGCTTTGTAGCCTCCAACCTGAAAACATTATCCCGTCGTACGAATTGAAGAATTCGTATACGATTGATGCAAACGTTGCGTGCAAACGTTCCTTCAGGAGCTCAGCTCTATGAGACACTTTAAATCATAATCTTAAATATGAATACTACTTTTCTAGTAACCAAAGATAAAGTAACAATATCTGTAGCATCAAGTTTCTTGTTCTATATACATACATCGGATTATTCGGTTTAAATAATGAACGAACCAGTGGTCGTAAACTGAGCATTCAACAGTGTACCAAAATGGTAACGCAGAATATCCGCTTCCATGTTGACAGCTTTGTTCGGCATGATCGTCGTAAATGTGAACGGGACTTTGGTGTGATAGAATCCAACTGAAACCGTGGAAAATGTTCTTATTTAAGAGTATATATCACCGCGCCGTTACTAATGCCACCCGCTGCAGCGCCGGGCCGTGTTCAGCCCGGTTACTGTAGGGGCATGGAGCGCAAGTGCCACGACTTCTGACGCTAACAGTATGTGGTTTGGACAAAAGCCGGGTTTACAATCACGTCACGTTGCACAAAACCCGCATCGGGCTACACTTTCGCGTGTACGTAAAACGTGGTCTTTTTGGATGCTATATTATTGTTACGTGTCGCTAGTCCACGCCGCACGAATGAGCGAAAAGGAGGACAGAGTCTTTATATGATAGCGGCTGCAGAGAGAGAGCGATAGGCCGGTGGCCACGTATCAGTTACAAAAAGCGAGCCTACAAGATAATCTCTTGCGGCGCAATGCTGCTGATCCTGGTTGTATTGATTTCTGCGTTTACCTGAAAAATGTTCTGGATTACTGACCGCATTCTCTCTGCGCGACTCGGGGTGCGTTGAAACTTCGAGATGGCGACGGCAACACTATAAATATTGCGACAGGCCTCCGGGCCGAGAGTTGAGCTGGAGTTGATGGATGAACGAGTGGCAGAGTTCCAAGCGATAGAAAACGAGCAGCGAGAGAAGTGACCAGCGGAAGGGAACTCTACGACTGCGAGTATCATGCAGTGGAGGACGTGGCTGGTAGGATGGGCTATTGGACTATATGCGTGAGCGAAAGCCATTATAGGCTGTTCACGGTCAAATGAGCACTTTATAAAGCCCTGCTTAAAGATCTACTTGTATACGCGTTGTGTACTCCTCCGCATTATGTAAAATTAACATTACTATGCGCCTCGTCGCTTTATTTATGCGTCGTTAAAATGGAAACTGTGGAATTGTTAAGAAAGTAAATGCATTACAAATCTGCTCATTTTTGCACTTAGATGCATTAAAAAAAAACAGAGAGTAAAATAATTAGTTTTTAGTCTTCACAAATGGTTATCTAACACTATTTACTCGACATTAAGATATGGAACTACTTTCCATCCATCGTTACCAACTTTCTCGAGCGAATATCACTCAGTGCGCCCATTAAAATATATGCATGCAAGGGCAGTGACTTTTTTCTAAGGTTCATTTCTAAAGTGCTCAGTTTATCGTGAATTAATTAACTGTAACCAACAGAGACAACTAAGAACGACGTTAATTAGAGTTGAATTAGACATTAAATAAGAGTAAAATTGGTGACAGATAATTTAGAGATGTACATAGTAGCGGAGTGAATAAATTGGAAATCAAATTTAGTTTCTCTTTTTTTTAAATTAAGATCTCCGCCCCTCACGAACTCAGATACGCCCCTCAGGCATCCCATGCAACAGTATTGTTGCTTTTCGATTTGGAAACTCTGAAAATTCAAGTTATAGTCTTACAGAAGCATTAGTGTTCTAACTCTGATGTGGCAAGAACAGGTTATGAAAGTATGGCGTTTGCGATTTACACAAAATTTGAAAACAAAAAAAAAAAAAAAAATCGGCCATGACATCCAGAACGAGATGTATGTACCTGGGAGATGTTGACATGTTTTCCGTGTATATGCAAAAGAAATCGTTTTTTAATACACATTAATGTGCTAGAGAAGATTAAATTGTGTCTCATGAACCACTAAGAATGGTAATCCTTTAGCATTTTATGCAAGAATTTTATAATTTTAAGAAATATAATTAATTAAATGTGTCGCGTATCACGTTAAAGCCTGAACGTGGGTCTCATCGAGCCACCCTAGCCAAGTTAGCTGGCTTACGTGAACCTGTTACTTAAAACATGTGAAGTCGTCGAATTCCTGGCATAAGGTTATCACATTCTTTCTACAAACCCATGTTCCAGAATGCTATCGCACTTTCTGATCAAATTTTAATAGAATTGTGAGATATTCACCTGTGAACAGTACACAAAGCAATCTCAGGGAACGTGTACAGAAGACGAAAATCAATCTATATATCTTATGTCTATGGAAAACTCCCGTTATATTAGCGGAGAAAGAATTTTTTTTTTAAATTGCGTATCCCTATTTTGGATCCTCAAGTGGAAAATAGATCACATATGCCTAATCTACTATGTGCCTACCGACAGAGCTAACAATAATATCGATTTAATTATCTTCGTGCATGTAGGCTATGAATGGTGACACCCGTGTGAGAATAAAGAAGTCAAACTTGTACTTCTATATGATTCAGCGTATTCACAACCGAAAACGTTATTCCTTATAAAGATTACGAAAATGTCTGTTTAACCACACTCTCATTCCTTTAAAAATAAAAATAAAACACTCTGGAGAACACTCGAGAAGTTTCTACATCTTTTTAACACGTGTCAAGGTTTATTAAAGCAAACCGTTTTATAAACCTTCAGTTATTCTTTACTTCAATTAAAACTAAGTTTTGGTCAAACTGAAATATAAATTTAGTCGTTATAATGAATAAGCTTGCGATGGCGGAAAAAGAAATTAAATGCTTCATTAAAAAAATTATTTCGATGTGATAAAAAATGTAATACTATATTATTTCTATTATACTTAAAAGAGCCAAACTGTTTTCTAAAGAATTTTACCAAACACAACTGACACCCGGCATCTAAAGAATTACCGTGTGTTCAAAGCTGTACTCGGACTGGTTTTAAAGGGCGTTTTATTTTCAGAGGCATATTCTGGCGTAATTATAACATCTTATGTGATAGTGATGATGATGATGAAGATAAAACCGCTGACTGTGACGATGCCGATGACGATGCTGATGAAGGTGAAGATTATATGGATATATGCAACTGGCGGTGATGATAGTGAAGATGAGGATGTTGCTAGTGGCAATGCATGATGAGGATGCTGATGAAGGTGAAGATCATATGGGTGTATCCAACTGGCGGTGATGATAGTGAAGATGAGGATGTTGCTAGTGACAATGCATGATAAGGATGCTGATGAAGGTGAAAATCATATGGGTGTATCCAACTGGCGGTGATGATAGTGAAGCTGAGGATGTTGCTAGTGACAATGCATGAGGAGGATGCTGATGAAGGTGAAGATCATATGGATGTATCCAACTGGCGGTGATGATAGTGAAGATGAGGATGTTGCTAGCGACAATGCATGATGAGGATGCTGATAATGGCGACGTTCTGTGATTGTGCCCACTTGGTTGTGATGGTAGTAACAATAAGGATGTTTCTAGTGGTGATGGTTCTGATGGAGATGGAAATATGATGGGTTGCTATTTTATTCAATTCGTTTTCATGTATTGCATTTTTATTATTTGTGATTTTGTTACAATGATTATATATTACGTGTGTTATCATGTGATTGCAACTTATTTACAATCTATTTATATCTTTTCCACTCTACTAGTAGTCCTGGACACATGCAATGTTGCCACGTCGGTGTTTTAATAATTGCTTACTGTATGTGAATGCTTTGTTCTCCTCGGAATTCACATATAACTACGGGCCGATTGCGCCATTTTCTTTTACACTGCATTATCTTTAAATTGGTATGCAGCTTGCAGGGTTTGACGTACTAAAGGTTTTTCACGATTAAGTGAGTACTTTTGAAAACAACCTTAGAAAAAAGCCACTTCTCCTACCTGCATCTATTTTAACGGGCGCAATGAGTGACATGTACCCAGTAAAGTTGGCAACGATGGAGGGGAAAGTAGTTACATATATTAACGTCGAACAAACATTGTTAAGTAACCATTTGTGATAATTCAAATTATTTATCTCGCATTCTTAATTTTTTTATGCTCCGAAGTGGAAAAATGAGCAGATTTGTACAACATACACTTTTCTAATCATTTCACAGTTCCAGTTGACCGGCGCATGAATAAAGTGGCGAGGCCCATGGCAATGTTAATTTTATACAAGGCGGAACAACAAACAACGTATATAAAGGTAGACCCTAAGCAGGGCTTCCAAAAGTGCTCATTTTACCGTGAAGGGCGTACACCTGGATTAATGTCAGAACTCACCGATTGTACGGACGAAACGTCTGATATTGGTCCGTTAAGTTCGGTGACCGTAACCATCTTCACGTACTCGTGCAAAGCTAATCATACTTGTCTCTGGTGTTTAAAAATGCATCGTGTTCACCGCCGTATTTTATAGTTGAGGGGTTACACAGGCAGAGAGCTATGTTTTGAAGAACAGATATAGCATTTTATAAGCCTTGTTTTCTGAGAGCAAAAATCTAAATTGAAGAGTTCGGTGCATGAATTTTAAAAACCTCAGGGATGTTTAAAATAAAACGTTGCACGCGCGTTGTACGGGTGTAGAGTCGAAAAAAAAAAAAAAAAAAGTGTGTCTCCCGCAGGTTTCCGAATTCGCAGGTTTGTGAAATCGCTCAAGGCCACGCCCGAGCTCGGCTGTGAAAGTTATCGCACGCCGACGTCGAAGAATGTCGTCGGCCAGATCGATATGCAGTCCTTGTTACAATCCCTCCCCCCGGGGAAAGGGAGGGGGGGGAGGGGAGCGAGCGCTGGGGACCAGCTGATATCCAGGCCAGTCTACAATCGTCGGCAGCTATCCCGATAACGACCTCCCTACATCCCTCTACCCCACGACCACACCTCACCCCTTACACACCACAAGGCTTGCTTCCTGCCCCGAGTTCTAATGGGTGGTCGGATGAATGTATTTGGCCCGCTGACGGGTAAGTGAGCACTTTCGGGGGCAACCTTTAAAAAAAAAAGAAAAAGATCCCTACCCTTAACAACATGTATTTTAACATAAGCACTATCTGAATTGGACGATTTACAGTAGTGTTGCCACAGAATAAAGTTCATTATTTTGGCTTTTGCTGAATATTGGTTTACACTAAACCAAATTTTGTTCACTCAGCGAGATTACCTCCCGTGGCGCAGTCGGTTGGCGCGCCACTGATCTGGGTTGCGGGAGGGTCTGGGTTCGAATCCCGGGCAAGGCATGGGTGTTAATTTAAGTTGGGTTATAAGCAGGGAAATTTGGGGGCGCGTTAAACTTTAAACACGCGTACCTTTGCATACTTTATCTGACGCGCCCTAGGTAACTTAAAGGTAGCCTTTAAGTGAACACTTCACAATTGTGAAGTGTTCACGTTTTGTCGCAGACCAGATAGAACGGTTTTTTCGGCCCTAGTTTCCTTGCAGGTCAGTTATTGGTTCAAATTCGTCCAGGACGCGTGTATTATAAACTGCGATCCAATCGAATCATAAAGTCAAATGTAAACGTGTCTGAAGTCTAGCTTGTCCTTAAATGAAATCGTGAAATTTCAGGGTCTCTAATTATGTGCCATCCGCGACAAAAGCAGGTGTTGTATCCCCCAAACGCAAATGCGGAGCACTCCCCCCTTCGAAAACTGGAACGAAAATAATTAGTCGTGTAAATGAGAACAGCAGGAGTTAGCTGTTGGATTTCTTTGAGATATCTGGATGCGCTCGCTCCAGCTGCAATCAACGCAATGCTCCGATTCGTGCAGAGTCCGCCTGCACTTCCACGCTATTAATATTAACGCCAATCGCGGGACGAAGGCACGAAGCCAGATGCTTTTGTCAGGCAGTGCGAAGTTGTCGGCAAACTTCGCAGCTGTATTCCCAGCCACTCTTCGTCCGCCCCCCCCCCCCCCCCTTTCCCGTCACCACCCTTCCTGGAGTATTCTCTGTGACGTCACTAGTCAGGTACGTATATACATGTATACATCCGACATCCATATCTCCTGCCCGGTGGCTGGATTCAGGTATCCCGACCCGAAAGCGAGCACAAGAAGAGATTGGGAGATTTGCCAGTATTTCCCAGCTTTAGTATATGAGTCACGCGTTGCAAGATGATGGCGCAGGCTTTCCCCCTCCCCCTCCGCCCGAAGGCCGGCACACCCTCCATCTTCCCGATCGGCAACTGTACTCTGACGAGTAAGACAGTGCACGACACTTGCTCCTCTTCCCTCTTTGGGACATTCAATTTTTACAGTGCCTTTAGTCCTCCTCGCCGATCAGAGATCAATCAGACTCCTAATTTAGAAACCTTTGCCAGAATGCCCCCATCACGGGTCATCGGGAATTTGCTCTTCTTCCCGCTTATCGCATTCCTACAATCTCCTACCAATTTTAATAGCGAACTCATTCCAGATCTCGTGAAGAGCTTTATCATTCATTACTAGAGACCTGTAAGATTCGCGGATTCATTTTGGGAAAACCTAGAATTCAAAACACGTGTGTTTATATAGCTTCAACCATTGGACCACACGGTGTTTGACACTTCCTGGAGAACGCTGGCCCAATCATCGCCTTCCACTGTGGCAGGAGGCAACCAATGCGTAGTTGATATGGACAAATTTGTAAATAAAACTGTAGGGTCTAGCCCGCAGGTCAATCAACTCGTGAATTTTTCAGGTCTCTAAAAATGTGTCGTTTATTTACAAAGATCTTTGTTGATGTTGTAATAGTTCCTATTTAAAATCCTTGTGAAATAGGGAATTGATGTAGGTTTACCCAGACCAGTTTTGTTTATTAAGTGGAATAAAATATTCAAACAAGTTTTGCCCGAACTACTCTCGAGCGCAGTCCTCAAGGTGTTAAGCTTCTGAGACGGGGAATCGCTCGACGACGAACAGGGGGATGCAGTCCATTGTACGTGGGGCCCAGCGAGAAATGCCCCACCCATGTTGGCCTCGCCCCGGATAACCATTTAGCGGCCAGAGGGTTGGTTACGTCTCTGGCGAGGAGCTAGGACGGACTGGTGGTAGTGGAGGGTGGTGCGGGGGTTGGGAGGCCCTCGCTATTCGATTAGCGACAATCCTGACTCAGAGACGCCGCAAAGTAGTGGTGTGGGATTCGTAAGGAGGGGCCCTCGACGGCTGCGGAGAGAGGACAATAGTCTCATCCGCTTGGTGCGGTAAGCAGCCACCGTAAGCAGCCACCCGGCATTATAACGCCGGCTCCCTTTGAACACCAGAAACACCGCCAAGGCTCTGACTTCCCCAGTCCATAATACTGGCGCCATTATACGGTATCGGGCAGACTAGGTGTCGTTCGCGCATTCATTTGAGGACAAGCTAGACTTCAAACATGTTTACATCAATTGGATCGCAGTTTGTAAGACACGCCCTGGACGAGTTTGAACCAATAACCGACCTTCAAGAAAACTAGGGCCGAATACCGTTCTACCTGGTCTGCGATAAAACTGGGGCCATCAACCAATAAACAACTAACTGAGGCTCGAGTACATAAAGGACTGTGTGGTATAGCTTTTTGCCGAATGAATCCGCGAAAATTCAGGGTCACGAGGTATCGTTAAGGATAGGAAAAATTCGCGAGTTAAATGACCTGTAGGCTAGACTCCACAGTCATGTGTATACTCGAGCCTCAGATGTTTGTTCATTGGCTGCTGCTCCAGAGAGTATCCAGTGTTACTTCACACCTGGCAGTATGGCACTCGCTACTTATTTTATTGCAAGTGCGCTATTAGCTCAGAGTCATCCATGGCGTGTCTAATAAACTGCAATCCAATTGCAATGTCAACTTCAGTGTACACGTGTTTGACGTCTATCTTGTCCTGAAGTGAACTCGCGAAATGTTCCTATCCCTACGCATTCATTTGAGGACAAGCTATACTTCAAACATGTTTACATCTGCCTTTCTGTCTCAATTGGATCTCAGTTTGTAAGACACGTCCTGAACGAATTTGAACCAATATCTGACCTTCAAGAAAATTAGGGCCGAATACAGTTCTACCCTGTCTGCGATAAAACTGGGGGCATCAACCAATAAACAACTAAGTGAGGCTCGAGTACAAAAAGGACGGCGTAGTCTAACTTGTTGCCAAATAAATCCGCGAGATTTTCGGGTCTCTAGGCATCGGCTATGCGCAGTTTCATCACAATTGTTTAAACCCTTTGCGGAGTGTGCGCGTTTATAAACGAGGTTACGATCATATGAACATTTCTGCGATCTTGATGACAAAACTAACGCTTTTATATTTTTACTGTTTCTTTGGACTTCATTGGAATAGAAGTAAAAAGTTATATAACCTGTTAATATTTAAGTAAGTAAAAGTAATATGTTAGTTTTCAACAATTTCTCAAACGAACATGATGGATTGCAAAACTTGTTACCTCTGTCGCGGCCCATTAATTGGTACGCAATCAACGCACGACTTCGTTGGCTGACTGCCAGCCAATAATAAACGTTGCGAAGTTCAGTGATTTTATCCGGTGTAGCCAGGACCAATAGGTCTCTGGTAAGTGGAAATACAGGGACCAGCAAAACTGATATTGCTGTACTGGAGAACATACGCAGCTCACTTCAACCTTGTCTTCAGTGACAGTCCATCTGTGCTCTCCTCGAAGGGTTAATTAAACCATCAGGCCATATATACAGGCTATTCACGGTAAAGTGAGCACTTTGGAAAGCTCTCTCATTTGGAATAATAGTGAATAAATTTATTTTATTTAACCTTAGACGTAAATTTTGGAGTGCGGTTGAATATATAAACTGTGTTTATCACTTACATGGCAATATTTATTTTAAAAGGTAGTTGAATGTTAATAAATGGCAGTAAAAGGAAAAAGTAACTAGGGCCTCAAAAGTGTTCACTTTACCGTGAACAGCCTCTAACGTGTTTGTCGTGTATCGCGAGAGGTTTATTCTTGTGTTAATACGAAAATATCTTATTTGTGAGTAAACTGGACTTTCACTTATATTTTATCTATAAAATACAATACCTAATATAAAATTGATTTGCCTTGGTAATGCCTAGTAACAAATAGTTATTATGCAAAATATTGTTACACTACCGATCTGGCTCGGCTTCGCCCGGGTACTATTCAGTTTTTTTCAGCCTGCCCCTCACTCACCTCGTACACCTTTCCCCCTCTCCTCTCTCTCTTGTCAACACCACATAATTCACGTGTCTCGATTTTAGAAATTACTTTTTTCACAAAACTTTTAATAACTTTTAAATTATTGGCAGAGACCTGAAAAATTCGCGAGTTCATTGACCTGCCGGTTAGACTCCACAGTCCTATGTACAAAACTGACGATATTAACTGCGCATTGGTTGTCTGCTGCCACAGTGGAAGGCGACGATTGGGCAAGCGTCTCCCAGAAGGTGTCAAATACCGTGTGGACCAATGACTAAAGTTATATAAACATGGCACGTGTTTTGAATTCTAGCTTGTCTCAAAATGTATCCGAGAATTCTTAAGGTCTCTAATTATTGGCGATAATTTCATGATGTAAATGACATTTCTTATCTTCATTAAACAGTTTTGATTATGAATTTATTTATTTTGATAAAAATTAAGTTCTGCGTGGTTAGAAAAGAGAGTGAATTTTACGTTTGTTATCATTGGGTAATTTAAATTGCAAATACACTTATTACTACTTATCTGTTAAAGATAGATACATGCTACCACTGACCTTATTTGTAGATCATTTAATTTTACACAGTTCTTTCGTACATGATTTCGTTATATATCCAAAGGATTAGACAGCGTATCCCATGAGAGCGCGCTGGCGGCAAATTTTTTTCCCGACTTGATACACTAATACCGTTAGTGCTTAGTTCCTATAAGTGCTAGGGCAATTTTCAATACACGTAAGCGTTCCTCGTTAAATGCAGATCATAAAAGTTAAATCTGCATCCAAATCCGTTCAGTGCTTCTCGGAGCGTCATAAATGGACGGAACAGTCAATATTCATTTCAACGTTCAGTGCAGAGAACGGAGAAATCTTACCTTTCCAACGTATGGACATCGTTGTACACTTTTTGTGTTTCTGCTTTCTCAGAGAGTGCGACAAACACGACTTCCTTCTTGAAACATAGTACTTCGTAACTCCCATCAGGATATAGTATTTAATAAACTTGTCAATTATTTTCTTTCGCAGCTTATTAGAACATTTTACTCGACACTATTGCCGATTACTTATATTACACCGCTCATAATATTCTATTCATGCACAAATATACACGAGAATGGCATTCAGACTTATGATCTGTCAGAATTTTTATGTTCATGTTGATGTACAATTCACATAAACTATTATATAAAGTTAATACTATCTAATTAATTCGTTGCTGTCAAAACTATTTGTTCTCTATCTGCTTTTCACTGTTCTTACGACTGTGTAATTTTGAACACGAGAGCGTTCTGATCGTTTCTCAAATTTACGGCATTCCCAACCGAAGGGCAAATAAACTTTTCTTTCACCCGCCGAAAACCGACTAATATCCTGGATTCCCATTTCCAGACTTCTAATTGCTTTGGGAGTCGAGAGAGAATACATTGATTTTTAATTAACAAAATCATGTCTTGCCGAGAAATGAGAATGTACGCTTGCATTTCAAACAACTTCCTAATTTTGTCTGTCAATTTCAGAAAAGCCAACTGATTTTCAAAATATGTATCATTATTGTTATCTGTAAATAGAAAGTCGACGAATGAGTTTTTTATTTTAATTTAATCATAAGCGCGTAATTGACCAATTTGGAAAGCTCTGTTTCGGGTGTGTGTGTGTGTGTGTGTATATATATATATATATATATATATATATATATATATATATATATATATATATATATATATATATATATATATTCCCCATTTGAATTCGCCACGTCACATTTAAAATTAATGTTGCTGTCGATCCGATATCTTTATTCATGCCTCGACGTAGTGAAAACCTGGAAATCTTAGAAACATTAATGTGTTACAGATATGCCTCTTCTTACTCGTAAGTGCATTGAATCCTAGCCAGATCAAACAGTGTGGCAAAACATTTAACATCCCACTTTCAATACATTGTTAACACATTGAGGCCTGCACACATTTACTGGCACTTTAAGAAAGATTATAAGTGAGTCACCTATATACACTACTGCAAGAATACCGGTTCTGTTGGGGTGTGTGTTAGATCTCGCCATTGTCCTTGCTACGCCCTTTAAATCAAAGACGCTGCCAAATTGGACTTCTAGAAAAAAATTAAATTTCCCAGCAAGTTTAGAAGAAACCGTCAGGACTTATGACATAAACAAAGAACACATGAAATATTATTTGAGCTTTTCTTTTATTCATTACTTTTTTCATGTAATGTTTTTTCATTACACTTGACTCTAGAAGTTTCAATTATTCCAGAAAATTGGATACAGCAATTTATTTTATAAATTAACTAAATTTGGTTTTTTTCTACAGTGTCAATTAAAATTTTCCTTTTCTCATTAAAAAAAACCTGGATACAAAATTATTTAATTTTGCACTTATCACGACTCAGGCCTTTTACATTACCAATATTATTTCAGCCAAAATAAAATATTATTACTACGCAAATATAGGTAGGTTGCAATAGTTATAAATAATGGCCAAGCTAAATACACATTATTTTTAACCCACATAGAAATATTTTACTTACATGCAAATAATAATTGTAATTTTTCCTCATAATTTAATTGATTTTACCAGAACCCACAGGTTCGTCAATATCCCACAATTTATATTGAGATTATTTGGCATTTAAAATACATTGCCATTCATGACATCAATAACAGTTTTAATTATTTTCATCTCCAAAGTTAATTTTCGAAGCATGGAATAGTACATGACAAAACTAATATCGATTGTTTATCCAAACTCGCAGGTTATGGCTAGCCTTGAAAATTATTTAATGGATTTGTTTGTCTAATATGATGACTTAGCATAGCCAACGACAAGGTCTCTTTATTTTAAAATGTTAATTTCAACATTTTAAATGTTTAACTGATTTCTTATTCAATGAATACTTAATATATATACTGAACAGTACTGGTTATATGGCCGAACAGCGGCCAAAAGTTTTGGAGAATTAGAATTAATTTTCATGTTACTAAGTTCCATTGATATCTGAACTTCTCAAAACACTTACTAGAAATTACTGGCCGTATGGCCGAACAAAGGCCAAAATCTGAGAAAACTGCACATCAGTTTCAAATTAACCCTAAGACTATCAAGATATATAGTTTCATTGTTTTCCAGGAAAGACATTGAAAGTTCTTTAAAAAAAAAACACATTTAAAAATTTTTGGCATGTAACTTCGATGTTAAATTATATGTTATATTTTACCAAAATGCCAAATTCAAAGTATTCTCATGATAGTAGCAAATTTTTCCATCATGGCGCCCACTTGAGGGGCACTAACTGTGCCTGACCTAACCCAGCCATAACGGCAAGTTTAAAGTTTAATTTTATGGCATGTTTTATTTTTGCTACTTAACTCAGTGCATGTGGAGCTCCTTCGGGGCAATGATGAACCTCGAGTGAGTCCGTGCACACCTTTTTATAATCATTTAGATTAATTTTCCCCTTATAGGGGTTACAAAAAAATTATGACCAATGAGAGCCAAGTAACAAAAAAAAATAAAGGCTCGGCCAGTAGCATAACACATGGCCTTATTGGGACAAACTGTTCATTTGGGCCTTATAGGTAGAGCCCCGAGTATTTCGCGAATCCGTTCAGTACCGAGGTAGACTTCAAACACTTGTCCTTTTCTATTACTACTGTGATTTGGCCGTAGTTATTTAGACACGCCCTGTTTTACTGTGAGCCAGTAGTAACCAGGAAGCAGTAGTGTGAGAGAGTGTTTAACAGTGCTGTACAAAGGCCTCGCTTTATCGCAGCAACCAATAAGCAAATGATAGTATGTCGAATGTGTAGAGGATTGTGGAGTCTAGCCTGCTGCTAAATCAATCCGCGAAATACTCGGGGCTCTACTTATAGGGGGATCTTGATTTGCCGACGAATCCCAGCAATTATGTCCATACATGGCGATCCACATAACCATCACGTCGACACACTTCCGGTGACCAGGCGGGCTTGCAGGAAGTGACTTCGTGAGCAGCCATGTTTTTCCCAAAGATGGTACTCCTGCGCGCATGCAAGGCAGGTGGAAAAGACACACCGGGGCCCAGCTAGAGCCGTACCCCTAAATGTGGTGCCGCCGTCAACTACGGGTGGCGGTAAAATTAACTACCACAGCAGAGAAGAGTTGACCGCCATGTGCGCCATGCGTGTTAATGAAAAACTACAGGATTCGACCCGGCCGGGCCCAGACGACAAATTTGCGTGACGAATCACGCTTTGTTGTAGCCACCCAGAGCAACAGACATCGAAGAAACAGGTATGCTGACAGCAATTTCAGGCTAAATTGCAATATTGCCATAAAAATGCGACACTAGGTAGTGTCACACTAGCCGTCACATCCTATTGGTCTATATCACACCATAACCCACCCTGCACTTTATAGTGTTCATTATTGGCCGGTCATCAACCAATTGAGAGCCGAACTGATTTGACTCAATCAAATGTCTAGAGACCTGCAAAATTCGCGTTATTATTTGAGGACATATTAAACCTAAAACACTTTTCCTTTGCAATACGTTTGTCATTGGATCAGTCTTTATTTGACACGCCCCTGGTAACTCTGCGCCAATAAATGGACGCCCCACAACCGTGTGCCCCAATCACGTGCTTTTCACTCGGAAAGGGAGTGACTTAACGTCAAGGCAGCAGCCAACGGAGAAACGACGCCGGCTCGAGTATATACAGTGCTGTGAATTTTAGCTTGACGCAAAAAAAAAAAAAACGCGAATTTTGCAGGTCCCTAATAATGACTTATCTGGGCCGTAAATTTACCCACCTCGCCTGTATGGTAACGATTACCTGCGATTTCTGTTTCGAAGGAAGATATGCTAATCGTCGTGCGGCGACAGATGTGGTTCTTACATGACGGCGACTCCGCCCGCCCGCTTCACCCTTGTAGAGGAGCACTTAAATTACACCTCCCCCGTACCGTGTGTGGGGCGATGAAGTCTGGTGTCTTGGCCGTCCAGGTCTCCCGACTTAACACCCTTGTGCCCGGTTGTGCCATCGTGGTACGAAACTCGATCCGAGATTGCATCTAAGATCGACACAGAAAACTGTTGCACCATCCGAGTTCAGAGCTGGACTGGAGATCGAGATGAAGTTCATTTTGAACCGCGGAAATTGGACGTTCACAATCTCGATCCGAGATCAGCAGACATCGTCGACAAATGTAGTTTGAAAATACGCTAACAGATGGAACTACGTACGGTTTTTTCTTTTTTCTTTTGACTTGTATATTATACAGTAAAACTCACATCTAGTTCTATCTACAGTGAAAAATACGCTTACTTACATGACGTTATACATTACAAATGAATAGCAAAATTTGTTTCGTACTTAATCTCGATCTCTCACTTTGGAACCGAGATCGACGAATCGGAAATCCAAAATCGTGAGCTTTCGTAGGTGCGACACTTTTACATTGGAACCAACCAAAGATCAAACTGGATCCTGGCTCGGAACTAGGGTCGACGATCTCGGATCGGGTAAGATGTTGGTGCAACCGGGCATTAGACTTTTTTTTCTCGTGGGGTTGCGTCGAAAGCGGGACTCGACTGCGAGAATTCTCGCCGCCCACCTCGAAGTTCCACAAGCATACAGCATTCTCGACAAAACGCGCAACGACATGTTTGGCCCGCGTTAAAAACCCCGCTTGCAACTCGGAGGAAATCACTTCTGTACTGCTCGAATTTCCCGCATATTTACGGAAATATTTACGAAAATACACGTTAAATGTACGGGAAAGCAACCCGTAATAACAGAAAACGGAGTTGAGTGCGTAAATACTAAATACGGAAAATCTCCGCATTTCCTATAACTTCGGGTTTCGGGCAGGAACAATGCCGTGTCTACGCGAAACATTCTTCTCCACCGTAACCAGAAAATTATAGTTTTTTTTGCGGCAGTTAAGGTTATCCATGTCACTAAGATATATTCTTTCAAACATTAAAAAGTAGCAACAGGCGTATGTAATACTTAGCAACACTTAAAATACACCGACTTTAACACAAACTAAAAAAGTTGCTTACATGACCAATATAGACATTCAAAC
Organism: Dryococelus australis; assembly: GCA_029891345.1. Lineage (NCBI taxonomy): Eukaryota > Metazoa > Arthropoda > Insecta > Phasmatodea > Phasmatidae > Dryococelus > Dryococelus australis. Next base: position 31,957,784 of record CM057008.1, read on the forward strand.
GTTATACCAGATTGACTATGTGTGCATTGTAGGTAAGTTGTTAGGATCGTGAACATGCAACTTTTTGACTCTGGTTCCAATCTTGCTAAAGTATAAAAAAATTTCACTTTTTTAAATATCTTTTTTATACACAGCAGAACACCCACATAATAAAAATTAAAATAAAATATATATTAACAATTATTTAAACTAGAAGTACAGAAAACTAACTATGGAATTAACCGAGAGGTTCCGTGAATTTTACGGAAAGTCCGTTTTTGAAAATCAACATGTCCGTAATTTTACGGAGCGTTTACGGACACCTCTGGGAAAAATTTTTTACCAACACTTTTCCGTAAAATTAAGGAGAATTTTTTTTTAACAGTGTGACAGTTCCTGTAAAGGTGGGCCATGCATCACACCTCTTTGTTTATGCACCGCGATATCAGCTGTTTGAAGTCTCGCGCGAGGGATTGGGGAATGTCGTCCGCTGATTACCTGCAGTCGGTCGACAAGCGATTGCCTCAAGCAGGGCGCCGGAAATGATGCGCGCATAGATTGATGCCTGTAGCTCGAGAAAGGCGTGTTTCCCGACACATGTTCATCATATTAAAATGTTTGGCTTTGCGTGTTCTACCACGATTTAAAATTATGTCCAACAATTTCCGAACATCCAGTTTTGGTGTGTGTATGTGTGCGCGCGCGCGTGTATATGTGTATATATAAATTTAATTTATATATACACACACACATACACACATAAATAAACACACACACACACACACATATATAGAGAGAGAGAGAGAGAGAGAGAGAGGGAGAGAGAAAGAGAGAGAGACATGAAAAATTCGCGAGTTCAATTATCTGCAGGCTAGACTCTATAGTCTTATGTACAAATATGCCGATGTCAACTACCCATTGGTTGTCTGCTGTCACAGTGGAAGGCGACGATTGGACCAGCCTTCTCCAAGAGGTGCCAAACACGGTGCGGACCAATGGCTAATGTTATATAAACACATGTTTTGAATTCTAACGTGTCCTAAAATGAATTCGCATATTCTTCAGGTCTTTCTCTCTCTCTCTCTCTCTCTCTCTCTCTCTCTCTCTCTCTCTCTATATATATATATATATATATATATATATATATAAATAGTGCAGATGCAACCATCGTTTATTGCCAGTAACACAGCAGCAATGAAAGACAAATCTCAGAGTTTTCGTATAATGCAGTACTGAACGACGACGTGCAAGCCATAAAAAAAATTGGGTGATGTTATTAAAGCACTTCTATATTCCATAGAAACGGATGGGTGGGAATCCCATATGCGCATTAAAATTGAAACTGTCCGATATAATATGTTTCTTTCTGCGACTTGGTAATCTACGGTACATGATAATTTAAAAAGACGTCTCGTGTTTTTACGCTATACCTAGGGACAGGCGTATTTTGCAGAACTAATTATGGCCATGCTAGACTTCAATATCTTACGACCACAACCACAACTTCCTTTGGTAATTGGCCGCGTGTCTACGTGAAAAGACTTGTTGTTATTTGACTGGGCCAATCGTAATAAGGTTCCATGATACTGAGAGTCCATGATTCGCGGACACACACTTGGGACACGTGACATTTAAAATCATCCAACCAAGAAGGTGCATATGTACTAAAGTATTTTGGAGTAAGCTACAACTGATCTTGGAATATTTGCCCAAAAAATACCTGTCTCTAGCTATACCGCACTGTTTTTGAGACAATAGCTCATATTATTATGATCTAAAATTGTAAACGTTGTAATTCATTAGCGCTAATTCCTCTAAAACGATGCCATAAAGGGTTTCAAACTCAAGGAGAACTTTTATTTTTTCATGCGTGGCCGATTATTAATCCGCAGCCAAATACCAAATATCGCTACAGGGTTGCAGAGTGTAGATGCACATGTGAAATTCAATCTTACCGTTTTTTTATGGAAGTGGGTTGATATCTGGAACCAATTTCTATGGTTTGCATGTCGTCGTTAAATAATGTGTAACAAAGAAACTCGGCGATTTGTCTTTCATTCCGGCTGTGTTACGAGCAATAAACTTCTGATTCAGCTATACCTTTCAAGGGGGGGGGGGGGGTTACTCCCTTCCAGATAAACTTAGGATAATGTTGTTTGATGAGGACGTTTGTCAGTAGAGTTCTTGTACATTTTCTTGGCCATTCACTTGAACGCCTTCTTTCGAAAATACAGCTCGCGAGGTTGTCTGAAATCTCTGCGACAATTACTGATGCTTAGTAAGTAGAGCCAAGAGTATTTCGCGAATTCATTTGGAGGCGAGGTAGACTCCAAACACTTGTTATTTTATCCTGCTTTTGTGATTGGAAAGTTTAGACACGCCCCGTTTAACTGTGAGCCAGTAATTAACAGGAAGCAGTAGTGTGAGTGAGTATTTAACAGTCCTGTACAGAGGCCTCACTTGATCACAGCAACCAATAACCAAACGATAATGTCTCGAGTATTTAGAGCGCTGTCCAGCCTAGCCTGCTGCCAACTCAATCCGCGAAATACTCGGTTCTCTATTAATAACAAACATCCCAATAACACACGTTCTACAAGAAACTGAAAATTAGAGCAGTAAAAATGAAACAATTATTTACGCAAATTGTCCTGTATTTTAAATATATGTATTTAAAAACATTCTTATTTCGTTAGCGATCACTTTAGCTGACATTCGCGCTCAAATGTCCTGCAAGAGAGATGTGAAGTGAAGAGATTTGGGCGGCTCTTAACATCGAGGTCTCGAGAGGCAAACGGTCTGGGTTCGAGACTCGGTTGTGTTCACACTTTTCTTTTATAATAAAAGCATCTATTTCATGTACGTAGAGCGAAACAAGTATTTAGTTGCACCAACCAAATCTTACTATTCGGGGTAACCAGATAACTACATAATATTTTGGTTTCAACAACAAAATATTTAACTGCCCCTGTACAAACCATTGATCTGGTTGCGCCGAACAAACTTTGTTTTAAACAACTTAACTTATTTCTCAGCGTGACTAGAGGCATGACTTCAAATTTATATTCTATTCACAGTTACTTCCAACTTTCCTGAAGCTATACTAAACTTGTACTTCCCACACACTCACTGTACAACCTTCTGCAAACATCTAAATAGAACGTCCAAACGAAAAAAAAAATAAAAATCACCAGGGTAAAAGAGAGTGCATTATTCATTCTCTAGAGAGACAATTTACACACCACATAATTTCTTACGTGGCAGTGATATTTATATCCGCCAGATTTACATGAAAATGTAAGTACGACAGTGAGAATTTTTTTTACCTTACTAATTCAATAACAAAACTTGATTTAAGAAATATATCTTACTAACCACGCAGAAAAAAGTCAAATTTTGTTCCGACAAAAAAAAAAATACTGTTTAGCCGTTTCTTTGAACAATTATGTTGTAATACAGTAGTTGTAAAGAGTTATGTTATTTTAATGCAAGTATGCTGTTAAAGTGTTAACGTTAATACAGCCTCTAAGTAATGTTGCCGCAGCGAAAAAGTGGTATTACGTTAAAATTACCGGGAAAACATCGCATTTCTGTTACTGCGACATGGAAGTATTGTCCGGTTAATACACGTTTACTCTGATCTGACATTGTAAAATTGCTGATCTTACTAGCGAACAGCGATAATATCGTATAGTGAAACAACTATATTTAAATTTTAAACGATATGAAGACAATTAGTGTGATTATCAGCTTTCGTACTTTAAGAAGCCGTTTACATGTAACAAATATGCATGTATTCCTAGACCAAAGTATTTCGACATAACGAAATAGTATTGAAGTTTCACTTAAAATATGAAATCCAGGCAGATGTGTTAGAATAGAACAATTAAGAAAAACGTCGGGATTCGTGAAATGGAGGTTGTCATCCACACAGGGCCAGGGTTTGATTCTAGATCCTGGTTTAGTTATTTTCTTCTTGGGTAATATTTATTTTTATGGCAAAATCATTGTACTTAATTTATTTTATATGTGAACGTTGTTTAAAAGGAAAATAAATACGAGAAAATTTCCCACACAAGTTTTAACATCAATTCAACAGAAAATTTGTTTTGCCGCAGCACAAATACCGCCTTGATGTTGACAATACAGTAATAAGGTAACATTGTAACGAAAGTACTTTATGTTACATCTGCATTAATAGCATAACCTTGTATTGTATTATATAAACAACATCATTAGTTGCTGACGGCTCACATATTTATAATTTAACAAAACAAATAAATATAATAAAAAATACGCTAATTAAAGCATTATTTTATATAATAAAAAGTTCACGAAATTATTTTAATACATAATTAAATACAAATAAACCAAACATATCAAGCAATAAATTGGAAAATACTAATAAATAATAGCCACTATAAAGCCTATATACATTAAATAAATATAAATTATAAAATATTAAAGAGCTATCCCCCATAATATTACTATTAATAAATAAATAAATCTTATTATTAAATAATAATAGCTGAACTTAATTCAATTATTAAAAAACTAGATATATTTATTTGTGAATAACATTTCACGCCTACATAAATATAATTAATATATATATATATACCATTGTAACTAACATGATAATGTAAATCACATCAATTCGTTGCTTTTTTATTGTGTACGTCTGGTTTCAAACACGCGCGTAACAACTTCATATACCCGCTAGTAAAATTGTAAAAATAAATTAGTAAAAAATCCCAAGGCCTTGGCTTCATCTACAACGAAGCCGAAGACGGGTGCTTCCCCCCTCCCTTCCCCCTCCAACCTGTCGTTTTCTGTCGCCATGCAAACAAAGCTTAACCAAGTATAGAGAATCATACCAGAGGGACAACACACCGAATTCGTGCGTACACAGAGTAACAGTATTTTTGCATAAGAACTATTTCATACCAGGCGTTACCAACACACTAATTTTCTCCAGGTTTTTATTTATATTATTTATAAATTAAAGAACATGATTTATAGATCAAATATAAATAATGTACGGGAACAAGAATTTGTAGGTCCGTATTAATATTCAAAATAATCGATTTAATGTATACAGATATTTAATATTCAATGAGCAGTACTTAATTAAATAATCATAATCGTATAATTCTGTCCAAATCTTATGTATGGTTGTACAGGTAAGCAATTAAATAAATTTTTAGACCTCGGTTACCATTGTTCTTGAGCCTGACCACGAAATAATTCCTGTTTTAAGCGGTATAATAAATCGATTTATCAACTGCGTAACTGAGATGTCGGTAAAAACCAATATTTGTAAATATTAGCTCGTATTACATAACTCATCCGACTGGAGTAAGCCAAAGCATTAAAATAAATATTAATCTCAATACAGTGCAAAGAAACTGCTGCAATATTCAAACCAACAACTCCTTGGCAACTCATACATCGAAGTTGTCTCACAGAATAAAAATGGATGAACTATAATATATCATTATTGACTGTATAAAGTGGCGCTGCAAATTAAGTTAGTCTGCCTATAACGGATTATAAAACACAACTAATTTAGTTCAGATATAATACAATAAGCACCACTTGATTCGAGAGTGATGCACGGCATGTTTAAGGGGAAAACCAAACACGTCATACATACGGGGATTTTTTAAAAGATTTTTATTTTCAGAAAGATGTGTGAAAAAAACGGCTAATGTACTGTGAGTTCCGGCTTCACAGCGCTGCGGTCTGTTTGGCGCCCGACACTACAGCGTTCGGCTAAGTGTCACGGGTACCCAACGAAAAAGGACACTTCCCAATTCCGCCCCCCCCCCCCCCCAAGTCACTTCCTCCCCCTCCAGTGCGCCGAAGAGCCGCCGTGTAACGGTAAATCATTCAGGACGTGACGTCAACCCGTCGCGACCGACCGGGCGGCGCTGGGCCTACAGGCGCTGACATGGCTCAGTTTTCTGAGAAATCTCCTCCCCCCTCCCCTCGCCAATCCTACAGCCCGGGAGGTAGAACGACCAGAGCGCATGTTTACTTTCTACAGTAATCAATCCGTGATACGGGAACCTCGCGCTGCTGGTTTAAATATACATCACGATGTCCAAAACTGTCTCCAAGGCTATCGCACTGACGCCCGATATACCCCAGACGAATTTTCTGCCGATTTCTGCAATCGACAAATAGAGACCTGAAAAATTCGCTTTATTATTTGGTATAGGGCATAGGCTATTCGCGGTAAAGTGGGCACATTTGAAAGCCTCCTCATTTGGAACAAAAGTCAATAGATATATTTTATTTATGCCTTAGATATTAACTTCAGAGGGCGATGGAATATACACACTGGGTTTATTACTTATGTAGGAACATTTATTAAAAAAGGTAGTTAACGGATAAAAAATTGGCTGAAAGGAAAAGGTAACTAGGGCTTCAAAAGGGCTCACTTTACCGTGAACAGCCTATAACATTGTTGTACTGAGGTATCGATATTTTAGTGACCGGAAGAGTTAATATGCGCCTTACCAATCATGTTACAATAAAGCCCTGAATGAGCAATTTATATTTCTGTCTCGAGAAAGGCCGATTATGAGGTATCTCAGACTATTTCGCTGTAAGTATTCTCTTCTGAACTTATAGTTCTTACTCTCATAGATTATACAGAATGATTCGCAAATTGACCGACAAACTTCGGAAGGTGATTCCTCGTGGAAAAGTAAAACATATGTGACACTTTACACCTAAACCGAATATAAAGGGAGGTATGAGCCCTGAAAATCCGAGGTTTTAAATCGTATTTGTGCCAAATATCGGTAACGAAGTAAAATACAATGACAATTCTCGGAACATTAGTATGTTATCGGGACCTTCAACGTAAGAGCCGATATTTTGCTCAAATATGGCTTACAATCTCGTAAGGGCTCATACCTCCCTTGATATTTGGTTTAGGCATAATGTGTCACATATGTTTTCCTTTTACTTTTTCACTAAGAATCACCGCCCGAAGTTGGTCGGTCTAATTGAGAATCTACATGTATATGTATGCTCACGGGTCTTTCTGATAGCAAATTTTTCATGTAATTTCCACAGCAATGTGTCCATGCGTTTGCCATCATTACCGCGCCTCTCACGACCCTCTTATCAATACAAGTCAAGTACCAGTGGACACCGGCAGCCACCGAGGTGTTCACAGAAATCCAAACATCAATTCCATCAGTGCCTATCGCTCTCTCTCTCTCTCTCTCCTCTCTCTCTCTCTCTCTCTCTCTCTCTCTCTCTCGCCTAGACGCCACGAGACACCTGTACATGCAAAAAGACGCGAGCCAGGAAGGGCTCGGTGCTGTATTATTCCAGCTAGGCGATGACAATTAGCAGTTCGCTATCGACTACGGGAGCGCAAAGTTCTGCCCTGTACAGAGCAGATGTGATGCAAATGAACGTGAATTCACAGCTATAGTTTGGTCCCTAAAATGGCGCCGACAGTTCCTAGAATACCAGCGGTCCCACCCTCAGGACAGACAACTGCAGCGTCGTCCGAGATTTGTTTTGAATCAGGAGGGAACTCGGGAGGACAAGGGCCGCGCGCGAATTGCTGAGACGATCGCCATGCTCGATCTGGCAGTTTACTCCCGGGCGGGCGGTTACGAAAGTAAGTGCCTGTTGTTCCTTCCTGGTTTAACGGCAGCTCCTCCCTTGCAGCTCCTCGAATACGAGGAACCAGAGCCACTCTTGTACTGGAACACAGTTTTGTCCAAGCAGACGTCGGAAAAACACACAACATAATTATGCAGTACTGGCGGTAACGAAACACTCGTACTGAATACAAAATTGTTTGATATTTATTTAAAATAAAACACAATTTGAAAGAATCCGTAGGCTACTTTTTTTTTTCCGCCACAAGTCTCGGTATAGACTGTTATGAAGTGATCAAGCCTTAGCTGAACGACCTGCCTGATCAGACCTTTAAACATTGGACTAGGACACGAGCGTGATTGCAGTAACACCTTGCAAAATGCAGTTGCATAAACCCCCTCCATCGGCCAATAGACGGGACCTAAAATATTAAACAACGCGGCCGGTATGGGCCAACGTAGCAATGGGAGCGGCGTCTTTTGTCATCGGGGAAGCGGACCAAGAAGACATGGAGATGGGTATGTCCGGCCGTCGTTAACCGCCTCCTAGAATCAGCCTCCGGCAACATGACATGGACACGGTGGGGACTTTCCAATTAGATTGTAATAGTTGTGGCGTGCGGTAATAAAACTTGACACGATTAATTAGTACCTTATGTTGAATAAACCCCATCTTATACTGTTGTGCGCTACCTAATCATGACTTATTATTTAGCTACGCACATGTTCCCTTTCAGGTATGAACTGACCACAAACCAATTCACAACAACGCGTTTCAAGTCTCTAGTCAACCGTAACTACTTAAGAGTTTTAAATTTTTTTCCAGTTTATTTGCTAGAAAATTTTCATTCTTTAAATAATTTTTTTAATACCCACTTAGATGCTCAATATGTATTCAGTCTATAGTATTAAAATATTTTTATTGATAATTTCGAGAGGCACTGGTTACTCGCTCATTTTGAGTTGAAGTGCTCTTATTAGGAATGCTGAGGGTGTATTCCAAAAATTATACAAGCAGGTGGGAATTCTGACGAATCACAACATTCTACGCATTAATTTTTTTTCTCTTGAATCTCACACGGAAAGCCAAGCAGAGATATTCGCCTTGCTTTATACTACAGGGATTGGCTCATACAAAAATAGCTAGATCCGCCTGGATATCGACCTCATTTGCAACGATATTCCCGAATATGGGCTCCACATTCTGGGTAACGGTCATCAACGAACATCCGGGCTTTGCCCATCATGCGCCTTGAGTTCAGGACAGCCATTATTTTGCAAACATCCGTGCATTATTCAACGTCCGATTTTCAGAGCCCTTGTGTCTTAGGTTATCGTGCTGTCAGAGATATCCGTATCATACCCGTCGTTCTAACATGGAACTCCTTGGTGTCTCGTGGACATCGGTAAATTATTTATCATCCGAACGTATGATTGGGCGACATGTTATAACTGAGCGTACGACTACGCTCTCCAGCTTTATTCGATTTTTTTTCCCTCTTGGTATAGTCTGTTCATGTATGACTAGGGCCGTCTGTTGTTTTCGCGAAAAGATTCAGGCCAAGGCTAGACTCCAGTGTCCTATGGCATACGTGCAGTTTTCATTTGGTTATTGGCCACGTGTCTTCGTCGGGAGACAGTTCCCAACCCGACTAGACAAATCAGAATTAGGTAACTCCAATACTGAGTGTCCGTGATTCGCTGGCAGGCACCTACAACGCGTGGACAGTTAAACTCAGCCAATTACAAAAGTGGATCTGAGCTCTAGTGTTTTGCAGTATACGTTGTCCTAAACTCTTTTCGCGAAAAACAGGTGGCCCTATGTATGGCACGTTTAGTTATTTCCTAAATACGCCATGTATCACAACCGTTTTATACCTCTGTCGACATTAAATTATCTTATTTTTCGTTAGTTTGAATTTTCAATTAAATTTTATTTACAAATTATAATATTTCATTTATAATCAATGTGAATAAAAAAAAAAGAGAAAACGTGTGTGTTGGCACCACTTAGTAAGAAATAGTTCTCATGCAAAGTGTTATTACGACAGAGTGAGCACGAATTCGGTGGGTTGTCCCTCTGGTGAAATTCTCCAGAAATATTAAGCTTAGTTTGCACTAGGCGGAGGAATATCCTGGAAGTAGAACTTTGGCAGGGTTTCAGAAAAAATTTCGAAGTAACAGTGAATGGATTATAAGTATGCCACTGTAGAGCTCCGTCTACTTACGATGCCTATGACCAAATGGACTATCAACGTAGAGGAGAAACATCAGCATGCTGCAACACTTCGCTAGTGTGCGTCTGCACTCTAACCCCCTCAGTCCCGAATTAACTCACGAGCTCGAGCGTCGCAGCTGGTAAATTTCTTGATGGGTGCTGTACCTGCGTCTAGCGTGCTTCCCGCTACCCGTGGGCAACTTACCGCGTGCTCGCTGACGTCAGCATCGGCCACTCAGCGATGAGAGATGTAGAAACTTCGACAAACTAGATCGCTCACAAGAAATACGAGCGGAACACCGGCCATCAATTCCTTGTTGAGTATAGTTCAAACCATAAATATCCTTTAACTGCAACACGTCATCGTTCGTGGACACGTTAAATCCGAATCAGTTTTTTATTTTTATTTTTTTTTTACTGCCCCTGACTTAACGAATTTGCTTAAAGCGGTTTTAAAAAATCAGAAAGGAAAATAAATAATTTCTGTTTTCACAAATTTTAACCCAGCAACTTTAAAGAAATGTTCGGACGTGGAACTACATCATCTCCGTTGTTATACGCTGTTCACGATAAAGTGAGCACTTTTTAAGGCCCTCCAAACATGCATTAACCGCTAATAAATATCTCTTATTGCAGCGTCAGGCATTAAATTTTGATAGTGGTGAAATGTATACACTGTGTTTATTGATCACATTGTAATGTTTATATTAAAATGCAGCAGGAAGATGGAAATGTGATGAAAGGAAAAATTTATAAGGGCCTTAAAAAGTGCTCACTTTACCGTGAATAGTCTATACCAACGTTACAGGTCGCACGCAGGAGCGCCATTCAGCGAGCCCCTTAAAATACATGCGATTAGGGGCAGTGATATTTTTCAAAGGCTGATTTCAAAAGTGCATAAATTTACCGCCAATCGCCTACTACTAGAGACCTGCAAAATTAGCGTTATTATTTGCGGACATGTTATACCTAAAACACTTTTACTTAGCAATACGTTTGTCATTGGACCAGTTTTTATTTGACACGCCCCTGATAACTGTGCGCCAATAAATGAACGTTCCACAACCGTGTTCCCCAATAACGTGCAGTTCACTCAGAAAGGGAGTGACTTAACGTCAAGGCAGCAGCCAATGGAGAAATGACGCCGACTGGAGCATATACAGTACTGTGAATTTTTGCTTGACTCAAAAAAAAAATAACGCGAATTTTGCAGGTGTCTACTTATTACATTACAACTATTTAAGATACAGCTCTGTGATACACACTCCAACACAGATCAGTTTCAGATGAAGAAATTTAAAAATATGCATGGTCGCTCTGACGATGGTTATGCTGTATACGAGCAAGCGAGTAAATAATAAACGTCCTCGCCGACTGTCATTTTATCCCGTTAACTTCACCGACTGGACATCGTGTGGCGTCACCGGCCGAACATCGTTTTAGTGGTATAGGCTGTTCACGATAAAGTGAGCACTTTCGGAAACAACCTTAGAGAACAGTCACTGCTCCTGCCTGCATATATTTTAACGGGCGCGCTGAGTGACATGCGTCCAGTAAAGTTGGCAACGATGGAGGGGAAAGTATTTCCAAATGTTAACGTCGAATAAAAAATGTTAGATAACCATTTGTGATAACTTAATTTTTTTTTTTTTAATGCATCGAAATGTAGAAATTAGTACACATTTTTAAAATACATTCTTTTTTAATAATAATTGTACAGTTTCAATCGACTGACGCGTGAAGAAAGCGACGGGGCTCATGGCAATGTTAATTTTACATAAGGAGAAGAACACACAACATCCATACAAATATATCCTATGCAGGGCTTCCAAAAGTGTTGGTTTTATCATGGACAGCCTATAGAAGTGCAAACCAGCTGAAAACAGCGTGCAGCACACAGCTAACGCCAGTTTACTTTGCAACAGTTCACCATAAACCACTAGGCCCATGGCAACGTCAGCGGGAGGATACACAATGCGCGTACAAGTAGGTCTTATGGAGAGCTTCGAAAAGTGCTCGGCTCACCGTGGACAACTTATAATTGCAATATGATTTCCCCCCCCCCCCCCTCGCCCCTCGGGCCTGCACGAGGGTGCTCCGAAGGGCCAGGAATAGAACGACCTCCTTTTACCTGAGACCGCAACACGAAGCAGTGCGGTGGATAAAATTGTCGTGCGTCGAGTCCACGGCTGGATTCCGCACGCCAGCGAAAATTGCAGTCGGGTATCGCGGTTGGTCCGACAATTCTGAAAGTTCTCCTGCACTTTTAAAAACATTAATATAAATACCGGATCTAACCAAATGGACTGGGCAACACAACAAACCAACGAAGGAATTTCCATACAGAATACCACAAAACCCCTACAATAAGAAAGCTATATCGATCCAAGCCAAAATTAGACACTATAATACAGTGAACAGACCAGAAACGACATACGTACCAGAATGCCTGACGATGAACAAGAAAGGAGAGATGCGAGAATTGGAAGTAAGAGAGAGGAAAATCCTGAGAAAAATGTTGGGACTACTCAAAAACATAGACAACACGTGGATCAAGAGGAAAAATGATGACCTATTTCAGAAATACTGAAAAAATTACAGACACAATGAGAAATAGTGGACTGAAATTTTATGGACACCTAAATAGAATGACTGAGAATAGACTCACCAAGAAAATATTCAACTGCATCGCAAAATTGAAATGCACAGCAGGATGGATGGTAGAGAACTGGAAAGATGCAGAAGAAGTTGGGATAATGGAAGAATTGTTCAACAACAGAGAGAACATTAGGAGCGGATGATGTTCTCTCTGTTGCAATATTTCCGGAGGACCGACCGAAACCAAGATCCAAGAGAGTGTGGGCTGAAGAACAGAGACGAGCAGTTGGAGGAAAAAATGAGGAAGTTCTGGGAAGGAAGAAAGAAGAAGATGCAGCAGAAGTTTTGAGTTCATTGTGGTCGATAGATGGTCAAATTCATATATAAAAAACATTTGTATTATGATATAGGAATATTTGATAATACTAACGTAAGATAATGTAATGAAATTTATTATAAAATCTTATATAAAAACAAAACCCTTACTTTTTATTCAAATGAAAAAAAAGGAAAATTAAAGGTATCTATATACACATAGTTAAATACCTATCATACAAAATATTAAATTAAAATGTAGCATTTGTATCGGTAATTATTTATATTCCGTTAAATTCTTATTATATAATATGATATATTTAATTAATATAAATAAGCTCGTAATAATAGGTTAAATAGTACTGTGACGTAATGGTGTTCTTAAGTATGTGACGTCTAGAAAGCACTCGACAGACCTCGTATGAAGTGTATTGTAACATTAGAATTTTTAGGGAGTATCTTTACCATTGATCATGGATATTTTAATTATATATGATCACAGAGTACTTGATTATATTGTCACTTTCTTTAATATCATTTCCAAATTACGTTTTATTATATGATTTAACAGTATAATCTTTGGTTATTTTAATAGTTTATTTGACGTAGAGATCATAAATAAGAATTTTTCATTTGTTTCTAGACAGTATTCAGTTTATTTTAATTTCTTTTCTAGAGGGTAGTCGACATTAAATGTTTATTAAACAAAAAAATAAACAAAATAAACAAATCCTGATTGCCACTCGTCTCGCCATTGCTGATTGGCAGAGAGGTGTGTAATGGTCAGACAACAGCCAATTGGAGGACAGGAGACAACATAACTAAGGCAGGTGTAAAATTGAACTAATTTTTTTCAGATAAATTTTCACCACCTCCATAGATGGACGTGGTACGAGAATAAGGAAGTTTTAATTATACCTACAATTAGAGACCTGAAGAATTCGCGGTTTCATTTCGGGACAAGATAATTCAAAACCTCGTACGTTTGTATTGCTTATGCTATTGGTACACCAGTTATTTTAGACCTCCTGGAAAGCTCTGAGCCAATAATAAACACACGATAAATTGCAGACCAAATCACCGACTTCCACTAATACAATAAACAACCAATGAACAGTGATATTTGCATGATTTTACATACAATGGAGTATAGCCTAGATGTCATTGAACTCGCGTATTCTTCAGGTATCTACTTATAATGAATAGTATATATGAATAATCGAAATAAGAGCAGAAAGATGTTTGAATATTCATAATTTGTAATTGAAATTGAGTGATATGTGAATAATTATATTGAAAAATATAAAAGAAAAATAAGTTGTTGAATTTATGTGAGAAGAAAATAGAGGTAATTAGAAAATATTTGAGAAGCTCTGAATTACAGCCTGCTGTGATTTCTATGAAATGTAAAAGTGTGTCTTTTCACATTGGACGCACGTTTAGCATTTTCGTGAGGGGAAAAAAAGGTGTATTTAAAACACAGTTAGACTAAAAGTTGAAGTGCTAGAGTAGGCGGGAGCTCAAGTCCTTTTTCCTGGCCTCGATCAACTGAAGAGCTGATGCCTAGCGTTGTTAAACTTCTGCTCACAGAGCAAGTAAGGAGACAAGAGCGGACACTAGCGTATTGTAACGATCTTATTTTGAAGTCTTTGTCAGGGGTGGTGGGTGGGTGTAGGTGCCTGGATTAATACCAACAGCAGACACGCGTTACGAAAAATAATCACCTAGTTTAATAAAACAAAGATAATAGTTTTTAATTATTATTTAGTGATAAATACGCTTGATTGAAGTAGTTAATAATCACGTTGCGTTCAATGTTTAGTAGAATAGCTTATTTACAAAAAATAAAATTTTCTTTATTTTTATTTTTACGCTTGGCGGGTAGCATTCACAGTATTTTTACAGCTTGCATTATTCTTGAGAGGTTCTAGAACGACGTTTTAAATTTGTTTAGTTAGAACCTACCTAACGCCATTTATTTTCCGAATGATGCTAGTGTTAGCTCTGTCTTTGAAGTATTTACGTTACCTTCAATTGTGACCAAGAGAATAGAATAAATCCTGCACAAGCAGTGCAAAAAAGAGATTAAATATTTATAATCGTTTTAGTAACTAAATCAGCACCTGAAATACATGTATGTTAAATCAGTATGTTTCAGATAAAAAAAAACACTGATAGTTTTGACTCAAAACTGATGTGTTCCATAAAATCATTAATTATAGTGGTAAAATGTCTATGTTGGTGTTTACACAGGGACTTACTTCAAATAACGCGATTGTAAGCCCTATCTACTGTCTCCGCCCTGCTTCTGTTGCATAAACACATCATCAGCACGGGACGCAGTGGCTGTATGGAATAAAAGAAAAAAAATATATATTTTTAATTACCGTCACTTTTAACGGCACGCGGAACTCATGAGCTATGCGAGCTCGTAATTAACGGCAACACTTCGTTTCGTTTCTGCGAACTCTCAATCGCTGGACACGGCGCATAGAGAAAAGAGCAGTGGAGGAGAGAAGGACGAAGGCCCCGCGTGCAGAGAGATAGAAATGCACAGGTGGAGAAAACGCGAGGGACAAGAAGAGGACGAACGTTGGGAGTCCATAGCGATCGCGAGACAATGGCTGCCGCACCCGGCAAAGAGAGAGCTCATTCCGGCGCTGAAAGACGCCCGTTCAAGCATAAGTTTCTGAAAGCGTGACAAAACTGCTTCTTTGGAAGAAAAAAAAATTCCCCGTGGTTTGACTGGCATAAAAGAAGCCGGGGTCGAGTACTTTAACTGGGGAGAAATAGCCACCACCCCTACATGCATATTTTTTCATGAGCGCACTGAGTGACATTTGCGCAGTTAAGTTGGTAACGATGGATGGAAAGTAGTTCCATATCTTAACGTCGAATAAAAGGTGTTAGGTAACCATTTGTGATAACTGAAAATTATTTCTTTCACTTTCTGTTCTTTAATGCATCGAACTGTAAAACTGAGCGGATTTGTAAAGTATTTACTTTCTTAATAATTTCACATTTTCATTTGAACGACGCATGAATATAGTGACGAGACACATGGCAAATGCAATTTTACATAAGGCGGAAGAATACACAACGTGCATACAAGTATATCTTTAGCAGGGCTTTCAACAGTGCTCATTTTATCGTGAATAGCCAATACAAGTACTTTTGTCGGTCTACCAATGTCTAGATAAATCTGTATTTGCTTTGACAGATAAATATTATTATTAGAGAAAGTGTTTTTTTCTGCGTAAAATCAACTGCCATGTGGCAAGAAATGTTTTATGGGTACAAACAGAAATGATAAAGAACATTGTGGCTACATTTTGACATAGCAGGACCGAAAGATACTACTTTTAAGACTATCAACATAAACAAAGTTCAGGTACCGCAAAAGGAAATGCAAACATGCTACAACAGGAATATTTTGGGCGAATAGCTATACGATGACATAATGATGGCACATGCGTTGGTTTTAACATTACTTGATTGTAAAGAAAAAAACCATCCTAAGTTATTTATATAAACAGTTAAAAATTACTAACAGTAGGGGCGTGAAGATTTCACTTCACTTGTGATTAATCGGATTAACCCTTTGATATCAAACTGATATCAAAAGGGTTAATCTTTAATCCGATTTTAATCTGATCAAAAATTGTTAATCCAATTTAACCCGATGATTTTTTTGGATTAATCCTTAATCCGATCTTAACTCGATCGAATTTTTTTAATCCTCATTGGATAAAATGGTATGTAGATTTGATTGATTGATCCAACTAATTTTATTGAATTAATTAATAATAAACATAGTTGTGTGATAATTGTATAGTTGTACTTTTTTTGTGGGGGTGGGCAGCAGCTCTCGTATGTCCTAACCCTATGAGTTCTCGCACACGACGACTGAGGTGTGGCGTGTTGGGGACGGGGTTTGCATGTGGTGAGTTTTGTGCAAGAGTGTACTAAGGGCCAATTTTCTTTAATTATTTTTGTGGAAACTTTGGCAGGTAATTTGCTACGTGCAATTGAGTATCATCTGCTCGATGTTTTCAGACAACGCCCAATTCGAATTGGCAAAATTGAAGGGAGGTTTTCCTTATGAGTCTGTTAAGTGGCCAGACAGTCTGATGTACAAGTCACTCCCACCAAAGGACGCATTTCATAATGTGATGAGAGGCAAAGGCATCAGCAATGAGGATTAGGCTCACGCCCAAGCCACATGGGATGCGTTCAGCTGCATAAACTTGCTGCAGTATGCCGTTCACTACTTATGTGTGGGCACTTGTTTGCTGGCTGCTGTATTTGAGAATTTTAGGACCGTATGTTTGGCTCATTACGGTCTTGACCCCGCCATGTACGTCAGTTCCTTCTCTTTCATGGGAGGCTCTATTGGCTAGAACATGTGCGTGGCTAGAACTGTTGACTGAACTGGACATATATATTTTTGTAGAACGCAGGGTTAAGGGCGGCATTACCCAGGTTTCAAAAAGGTGTGCTGAAGCCAGCAATGTTTACATGTGTGAGGACTACGACCTCAGTGTGGCATCGAAGTATATATGTTATTTCGACATCAACGGGCTGTACAGTCATACAATGCGATCCAAGTTTCCGAATGGCAATTTTGAGTGGGTTGAGGTTGACGTGTTTTCAACATGGGATCTTTCGAACGCGGTGAATGGCGGTGACACTATCTGATCTGCCTTTGGCCCCCAGAAAAATTGCATACCCCCCGAACGGATCGCATGAGCAACTTATTTTAACCCTTGTGCCGTGTAAGGATTATGATATACATGGAGAAACACTGAGGCAGTACTTGATGTACGGGACCGAACTCGACTCTGTTCATAGCATTTTGCACTTTGAGCAGAAGGCTTGGATGGCTCCCTACATCGAGTTTAAAGTAGAGAAACGTGCCCAGACTGCGAACGAATTCGATAAATCGTTTTTTAAAGTTAATGAATGATTCCGTTTATAGAAAAACATTGCAGAATGTCCGCCGGGAAAGGGACATCAGAGTCGTTTCGAGGTATGACATGAGCTACGGGGCTGCAGAGCTGATAGGACGTCCTGCATTCCAGGTAAGACAGATTATCGATGAAAACTTGGCCCTTATCGAGATGTCAAAGAGTTATGTTGCATTCAACAAACATTTGTACACTGGTGTTGCCATTCTTGATCTATCAAAATTAACACTCTACGAATTTCATAATCAGTACACGCGTACAGAATTTCTTCCACCAGCCTTACACCTCCTGTATTGTGACACCGATTCATTGGTATATTCTGTTGCATGCGAGGACATCTATAAAGTAATTACTCCAGATTTAAAGGTGGGGTTTGATACATCTAACTATGCACTCGATAACCCTCAAGGATTTCCTTACGATAACAAAGGCCATACACACTTTGTGGGTTTACATCCCAAGCTTTACGCATACATTGTTGGGAATGAACAATGTATAAGTAAGGTGAGAGTGTAATACCTAACATGTTACAGACACTCAGGTACAAGGATTATCGAGATTGCCTCGAAAATTGCACAAGGATTTTGGGGGCCCAATATCAGTTCCGTTCACGTGCTCATCAAGTCTACACCGAACGCGTAACCAAGGTAGTGTTGTCAGGTATGGATGACAAGCGGTACATTGAGGCAGATGGTCCATGACACTACAACTGCCACCATGACACCACGCCGCCAATGACGACCATCTGCCACCACCACCTCATGCACCTCCTGTCCAACGACCAACTTCACATTTAATTACAGCTGCCCACAATGCATACAAGTATCTAAAACTGTTGAAATATATATTGCATCAACATTCAGTGCTGCTGCTGGTCCCTGTTTGCCTGTCTGTAAGGCCTATCTGTATCAAGAATACAACTGTCTCCAATACATAATAATAAGACGAGGAACGTCACAGTGTGACAAATCATCTAGTGGAAACTCAGTGCGTGTGAGGGCGTGTGTGTTACACCCTGTCGTCGGCATGTGTGAGTGGAAATAACCTGGATTTGACAAATGAACGCCCTTCTGAGCATCATTATGTAAATAGTTGCAGTAAATATTAATTTCTGTATTATATTTGTAAATATTTTGTTTATCATTTTTTGTAATCTGTATCAGACAATTTTGGAATGTTGTAATCGTAGTAGTAGCAGTAATAGTAGTTGAAGTAGTAGTAGTAGTATTAAATTTAAGATGTAAATAACTTTTAAGAAATGTTTAGTAGTTTAGATCATAAAAACGTCATTGGTAAAATATCTGGTTTTTGATAAATGCCTTGTTTTTGATAAAAATGTCTTTGAAAAATTAGTTTAAGTTTCTAATATGGATGTTGAATATTCCAGTATCTTGTGTTTGTTTTGAAGTATGTCGCAAATGTTTTATGTATATATTTGTAAAAAATTATGATTGAAAATGTCTTTTAGTGTCTGTGTGACAATGGTTTTTGTAAATTCATTGTAAATATTTTAGCTTTTAAGAATGATTTCTGCACCAAAAAAAGAATTTTTTAATAAAAATTTTATATGTTAATATTGATTGCTGTGGCTTGTTATTTATTAGTTTGAAATTTTTCACTGGGTCACAACTTTGTGAATTATTGGAGATTGGATGTGTCATAAGTACTTGTATATGAGTGTGTATTAAATGTTTTAAATATTCATGAGAAAAGAAGGTGATGGTAAGTTGTTTGTTGATAATATTTTTAAGCCAGGTTACATGTTTGCTCACTTTTTTCAAAGAAAGAATTTTACAAGTTGTTTGCTTACAATTTGACGAGGGAAAAAAAAAAACTAACATTTCAATTAAACCACAGTCTGAAGAGCCGGGGAGAACATACAGAAAATGATGAAGAGAAACTAGTATGTCTGAATGAATTAATTTTGAAACGGAAGGAAAGAACAGACTTGGATCTCGAGAAAACTTTGCCAGGCCACTGGTCAACTTGAAGAACCCTAGCGAGTTTAACAAAACTGAAAGGCACACAAAGACCTTTCCAGGGCCAGGTAAAAAGAGCCCTTAGCGACACACCACAAAGATCCCTGCTACCCTAAAGCTGGGAGAGTCCAGCCACCTTTTAAAATAAAAATATTTTTCTCACAGCACCAAGATTACCAACTGCTGCAGCTGAGGATTCAACACAACTATGTCTGGTGGTAAAAAAAAAAAAAAAACCACCCATACTTTACACAAAGTCAGAAAACATAATTAAAATCTCCTTTTAAAAAATATAATTCGACTCCATTACTAATAGTGAAACTTTCATTCGAGTAGTTGTAGGACGAATACAGAGTGTTTCTCATAAATTTCAACTCAGTCATGCTCCACCATATATATATGCTTATAAGCATGTGCACATTATACAATCCAGTCATTCATTGACTGACATCCGAGGCGGATCTATGTGTTTTGGGAGAGGTGCGATTTCATTACATGTTATTTTTGTTGTTAAATCAACTAGTCTAATTTATATATTAGTATGTGCATCATAAACATAATTTTTATCCATTTGTCAGGTAAATCGTACTCACGTATATTTCCGAGTAGCTATAAACTTAGTTGCTTGTAAGTCTCCGACCGCGCTCCATGTGTATGTAGTCAGGCTCTCGACGTAAGTTCACGTCATTCATTGACTGACCTCCGAAGTGGATGGATGTGTTTTGGCAGAGGTGCGATTTCATTAAGTGTTTAGTCATGTTCTTGTAATTGTGTTGGTTTAATTTATTTCTAAACATTCGTTTTGTATTTTCATTAAACTTTTCGAGTTTTTTCACCTCAGTCTATAATCATACGTAGCTTATAAGTCGACGCACGTCCTATTACCAAGTCAGTGCTGTAGCGACCTCCCGAGAAAATGGACCTATATTAAACATTTCTCTATGCATGTTAATCAATTAATTTATTTTAATGCGTGAATTCCGTTTCAAAAGTTCCTCACCAGTCTCACAGGCAGATGGACGTGTTTCAAAATATTGTCAGGTATGTGCGAGAGGCGTCAAGTAGTGTCACATATATCTTGTTATTGTGTTCGTTAGACGTTTAATTCATACGAATATTTTTTTATTCAAAAATTAATTCCATACTGGAGACTCACATAATTGCACTTGTTTCTTTATGAGACCAGGTTATTCACATAGTTATGATCGTTTGAAATTTGCAATTCGATGCGTGTGATTTATTCGCACATAGAAATCGTTTAAACACTCTGAAATTATGTCTCTCATGTGTTAACTATACATCTATTTGTGTTTAATTAACAAAAAATCGCCTATCTACCATCTGCGAGCAATGTCCCCTCTAAAAAATACTCATGTCACTCGTGCACAAAACTCACCATATATATATATATATATATATATATATATATATATATATATATATATATATATATATATATATATATATACACACACCCTGTCCCCAACACACCACACCTCAGCCATGCGCCAGAGCTCACAGGGTGAGGGACTACCAGAGCTGCTGGAACCCCCCCTCCACCCCTTCTCCATCTTAAAAAAAAATATAAAGTACAACTATACACTTATCACACAACTATTTTATTATTGATTTAAATTAGTTTGATCAATCAATCAAATCTACATACCATTTTATCCTATGAGAATTTAAAAAAATCGAACGGATTAAGATCGGATTAATGATTAATCCAAAAAAACCATCTGATTAAAATCGTACTAACAGTTTTGATCGGATTAGAATCGGATTAATGATAACCCCTTTTGATATCAATTCGATATCAAAGGGTTACTCCGATTATTCAAAAGTGAAGAGAAATCATCACGCCCCTACTACTATATCTGTACGTTAATGTAATTTGTCTTCAAACCAGTGGAAGATGAACTCCAGCAATCACTGATACCCTACTTGTTTCTCGTTTCTGAAATCACCTATTTAAATATGAGTTTTCTATTGATATATAGAAAAATATACCACTTAGAGTAATGGTGCAGCGTGTATTCCGAATTGTTGATTATCAGATGAATTCCGAGAACAGTATTTCAGACACAGAAAAAAGTAGGGACAGTAAAAATTTCGCATATTGATTTGAAGGCAAACTGCGCTCCAAGACAAGTATAGTTGAGTTACTTTTACGGTTGGTTCATGGACGATGGAAAATCGCAAAAATTGTTTGAGCCAACGTAAGGCAATTTCATGTTAAAACAAATGTAAAACGATTTTGATACATTAAATATTAAGGAAACGACCGAGAAAGTCATTGTTGAGGTGTTTATTCAAAGGTTTGATTCGAAAAGTGTGAAGAAACAAATAGACTATATTAATGTTTGTTATATATGTTTGGGTTGAGTTGAGTTATTTAGGTGGCTCTTAACAACGAGGTCTTGAGAGTCAATAAGGGAGAAAATAGGTACGAATGGAGCAGCGATGGAATTAAAGGGCGGGGTAAACAGGATATCCCCGAAAAAACCCACCGACCAGCGGCATTGATTGCCACTTGAGCAAATTTTGGAGTAGCCCGGCCGGTTCACCTAGGTGCAAGGTGAGTATTCTAACCACTCAGCCACCACGGCCCCCATGAACTTGGGAAAGGGGGGGGGGGGGTAAAGTTCATGAGGTACGGAGATTTTAAGGAAATGAAGTAAATCTTGCATAACATATTTCCTATAAGCAACATTTAAAGCCATAAAGTAAAGTGGGGCTGGAAGGGTTAAGAGATTAAAAATATGTCTTGTCTGTGCTCAATCTAAAAAAGCTTTCTAAAGAGTCTACTCTAGTGCCTTGCATTTGTAGTAATCTTTGTCAACGGTATAAAACTTTCAATTTTTCCATCTGATAAAATTTTAATATCACTTTCTATTCTCAATGCACCTTAATTATGCAGGAAAGTGCATTTATCTAATAGTTATAATATTTTAACATACAGAAAACAATTTTCCAATGAAACTCTTCAAACGAAAACACAGATACGTCATCAGAAATGTAAAGCTTTAAATATAACATTTTGCACAAACTCGTCTTTGTGAGTGCTTCATAATTTAAATTTAGTGCTACTGAGCAAATACTTGCCGACAGATACAAATATAAAACTTCGTTCCCCCCCCCCCCCCCCTCCCCCAAACCTCAAAGGAAACAAAAAAAAAAAGGGAAGCGAAATTTCTGAAGGCTAAATGAATGCGGGGTGAGATGAAGATTAAGAGAGATAAATCCGCATTAGTGCTTAGCGTTGTGGCATATTCTTTTATTTTAATCGGAAACTTGGACGGGTCACTGAAAAAAAAAAACTGGAGGAACTATTTTGGAAGCGAGAAAACAGTTTCTGTGAGTCTGCGCGTATCTGAACTGGCAAGATTCCAGTACAGGGAATGGCTTACTTTGCCATATCTTCTTGCCTCTTTATCCCACGATATTCGCCAAAGTACAGATTCTTTTCATTTTTATTTTCAGCAGCCGTCTTAGATGAACCACAATTTAAGTTTGCACGCATCATTTCACCGAATTGTTCCCCTCTATACTCTTTTGAGACATGTGCGTCTGGCAAAGATGGCCTCAAGTACACGGCCAGGATATTTTAGCAGAATATTTGTAACATTGAATATTTTTGGGGTTATATTTACCGTATTTTAATCATATATGATTAAAGAGTATTTGCTTATGTTATCACTTCATTTAATATTATTCCAAATTATGGTTTATCATATGAGTAAACAGTATAATCTTTGGTTATTTAAATAGTTTATTTTGACATCCAGTAGGGATCACGTTTAAATATTTTTCATTTGTTTCTAGGCAGTATTCAATTTGTTATTTAATTTCCATTTCTTTCCTAGAGGGTAGTCGGCATTAAATGTTCATTAAACAAAAGTACTAAAGAAAATTAACCTGGTTGTCTCTCATCTCGCCATTGCTGATTGGCGGAGAGATGTGTCATGGTTAGACGACAGCCAATCGGAGAACAGCTGACAATATATGTAAGGCAGATATAAAAAATAACTAATTGTTTCATTACTACATTTCTCACCACCTACGATGGACGTGTGTTGTATAATGTGTGAAAGTTTTAATGATTTAAAATATAATAAGATTGTTGCAATACGTTTTGAAAGACGAATAATTATTAATTGAAGAAGAATGATTATTAATTTGATTGTGTTTGAGAAGAAAAAAATTATAAATATATAATTTTGTTGAAGCAGAAGAAGCACCACGAGCTAAATAAAATTTTTAGAATATTTTAAATTCAATATTATGATTCCTACTCAAAGGTAACAACTGACGGCTTGGATAATTATTTGAAATATTACTATGGATAGCAAAATTTCGTGAGTTCAATGACCTGTAGGCTAGACTCCACAGTCCTGTGTACACTCGAGCCTCAGATGTTTGTACATTGGCTGCTGCTCCAGACAGTAGCCAGTGTTACTTCACACCTGGCAGTATGGCACTGGCTACTTGTTTCCTTGCAAATTTCCAGTGCACACATCTTGGACGTCTATCTTGTCCTGGAATGAACTCGCGAATTTTTCCTATCCCTAAATACTACAAACGGCGCCCGACGTACTGATGGCAGGGTTGTGATTTGTCTGAAATGTATAACATGTAATTTCTCCTTGTTTCGATTTGATTCGGGTCCGAAAGGTCTCCGTTTGCTGTTGGTGTTAGAGTATGAGAATCAATATAACCAGCCTGCTAGAAATCTGAATCAAGAAAGTATAGTCCACTTGTTCGTGTTCACTTCCGGCATTTCCTCTGGAGCCCTGTTAAAGTTAAACTTCCAGAATATTCCTCCGCCCCAAGCAAACAAAGCTTAACCAAGTCTATAAGTTACACCAAAGGGACAGCTCACCGCATTCGTGTGCACTCAGTTTAGTTACATTTTACATGAGAACTATTTCTTAGTAGTTCTTACCATCTCACCTATTTTATCCCTGTATTATATACATTAATTTTAAATTAAATTATATTTTTTATAAATAAACTACAAGAAAATGTTTAGTTTAACTGTTATTTTAACATAAATATAAAACGCTTGCGATACATGGCCCTTTTAGGAAAAATAACCAAGCACATCTTAAATGGGATGATTTTTCGAAGGATTGATTCAAAACAGGTTTGACGATACCGTGAATATACTTTAGCAGTAAACGTTACGTCCGAGGCCAGGACCTGTGGATAAGCGTGAATGTGATCGTGACTTGAATGGCTCATTAACAGAGACCTGCAAAATTCGCGTTATTATATGAGGACAGGGTAGACTTGAATGCGTTATACATTTATGTTGTTTTTATTACTGGGCGACAGTTAGCCTGACAATTACCAGGCATATCTTAACCAGTAAGAAACAATTAACGATACAATGGCCCAATCGCGTCCAACCAAGCCGAAAGGGAAAATGGCACCTGACTTATGCGATAGTCAATAAACAAATGACACTGACCCGATTGTATATAGGACGGGGAAATTCACTGTGCAGCCAAAAATAACGTGGATTTTGCAGGTCTCCACTAATTAACATTGAAGTTAACATAGAGCTCACTGCGTTAAATTTCGTTATTATGTTCAATTATACTTGTCACAACAGTGGCATTTCGCATTGAATTGAGAGTGAGGCAAAGTTAAATGTTCCATATGGGGAGTCGGGCCAACTTAAAATTATACATGAAGCTAGCCTGGTATCCTTTCGTTATCTGTATTCATTTTTCATTTCTTCCAAATTCCGTCCGGCCCGTACATTGTGCTAGTCTCTCACAATTTCAACGGACGTTGCAACTTAGATGTTATTTCCGCTCTTTGAATTATAAACAAATTAGCTAATTTGAACATTTATTTGTTGTTCAGAACCAAACTCGCATGTATGTGCAGTCTTTGTTCGGCTAGTGTTTAACATGACCTCACAAGAACATGACAACCCAGTAACAATGGTATTGCTAACAATAGAAATTAATTTCATAGCCACTCAAAGATACATTATTGATTTCTAATCCATTTGTACAATAAAGGACATTTGATTGGGTCAGTATCTGCTCGGCTTTCTATTGGTTGATGACCGGCCAAATGAACGCTATAAAGTACAGGGTAGTGTCCGGTGTGGTATGGACCAATAGGACGACGGTGAGTTCTAACACAGACACCAACAGAACCGGTGTTCTTGCAATAGTGGATATAGGTGACTCACTTCTAATATGACCTAAGTGCCAGGAAATGTGTGCAGACCTCAATGTGTTAAAATAATCGCAATTATACAAAGCCTATACTGCATAAATGGCGTCAATTTAAGTGAGGGGCGAAATATTTCTTCCAAACAGGCGTGAGTCTTCTAAATACGTATACAAATTGCCTATGCTTACATTTTCTGTGCGCTTAGGTAGGCAAATAATATACGGGGATTTTCACATCCCAAATAAAGCATGTTTGGTAGCACTGCGTTACGATTGATCAAAAACGAGCCCACCTTAACTCCAGTGTGGACAGAGGCTAAAAATTTCATAAAGGAAAATTCATAGAGTTAATGCTAAGTTAACATAATGAAATCCGTGTTAACTTCAACATGAGTTGACCGAAAGGGTTGTTTGTGAAGGGATTAGAGGGCTTAGAAAGCGAAAGAGTATTCAAGAGAATACCGCCCATACGGAACGACATCTCCGATGTTCCAATATCCCTGCAATCCTCCCTTTCATGTTTTCGCTGTGTGTAGGATTCCTCATATATTAAAATTTCCAAATATAGCATGAGAGGGGCTGGTCTTTAGTTACAAGCTGTAGTTATGAAACCTCGAAATGTTTTATCGTGAAGCTGCCAGACCGACAACAAAGACAAACACATTCATGAGCATGCTGTTATTTGTACAGTATGATTCAGAGCTATAAATAATTTTCTATTTTCATTCGTGCTAACTCGGCTCAAAGTAAGCGCTTAAAATAGAATATAACTTACTTACATTTTATCTCACACTGTCTTGAAAAAAAATACAATATAAGAAACAAAAAGGACATAGAAGTTTAAGTAAAAAATGCAATTCTACAAATATTTTAACAGAAGAATGTGATATGTTAAGAACCGTTCTTCAGTGCGATATTTTGTTTTACTACTTGCGATTTGATTATACATATTTCCTATTTCATGCAGCCTCTCAAAATGTTTTGTGCATTAAATTACTTATCCGTATCTGCCAAGTTTTTTTGTTAAGAATACCATAGCGATGAAAATGTATGTTATTTTCATTACGTTATTGAACTCTTGCTTAATTATTATAACTCGAGTAATTTGCAATTTCGGATAGCTAACACATTTCTAAACATGTTGAACTTTCTAACGCGGATAACTGCTTGGTTACATCTATTACGCCCATATTTCCAGTCTACTGAGGAAAATTCGGGCTAAGTAGAGCATTTCCGCAGTTCCCTCTAATACTGAACTGATCTGTTAACACGTTCAGCTCTGCACATATTTACTATAATTGAAGACAAGTTAGAAGTGTCTCACCTGTATACACCACTGTAAAAACGTCAATTCTGTTGGTTTCTGCATTCCCACTTACCACTATTCTATTGGTCCACACCACACATGGCGTGCTGTCTGTGCTCTACAACGTTCATCATTGGCTCGTCATCAGTCACTGGGGCCGCAGAGCTGATTATGCCTCAGTTAAATGTCTCTTACAGTGTGGAAGTTTTACAGTCAATCGTGTTATTTTATAAGAGTATAAAATAAAATATATATTTTTGCAGGAAAATTATATAGCTACTTGGTTGTATTGTCCTTGTGCGATCCTGCAAATACTACCGGAACCATTACATTATAACCATGAGAGTTTTATTATTTAGAACGAAGCAATTTTTAAACATGCGTTGCTCGAACTTAGCTCGAGCGTATTCCAGAACGTGTTAAGTATAGGCAGAACGAACATCTGATTGCTGGAAACCTGCAAAATTCGCGTGATTATATGGAGCCACGTTGAACTTTAAATACATGTGCCTTTGCAATAAGTTTTCCATTGGACTATACTTTATTTGTAGACACCTGAAAAATTCGCGAGTTCAGTCACCTGCAGGCGAGACTCAATAGTCTTATGTGCAAATATGCCGCTGGCAAATGCAGATTCGTTGTCTGCTGTCACAGTGGAAGGCGACGATTGGGCCAGCGTTCTCCAGGAGGGGTCGAACACCGTGTGAGCCAATGGCTAATATTAAATAAACACAAGTGTTTTGAATTCTAACATGTCACAAAATGAATGCGCGAGTTCTTCAGGTCTCTATTTGACACTCTGCGCCAATAAATGAACACTTCACGTTTTTGTGCAGTTCAGACAGGAAGTGCACGGCTTCACATCTATGAAGCAGCCAATGGAGAAATGATGCCTGCTCCGGTGCATACAGTACTGTGAAGACCAGCCTGATACCAAATAATAAAGCGAATTTCGCTTGTATCTACTGATTGCGAATGAAAACAGTTTCATTTATTAGTAGGGATAGGAGATTTCCGCGAGTTCAATGACCTGTAGGCTAGACTCCACAGTCCTGTGCACATTCGAGCCTCAGATGTTTGTTCATTGGTTGCTGATCCAGAGACTAGCCAGTGTTACGTCACACCTGACAGCATGGCACTCGCTACTTGTTTCCTTGGAAGTCTGCTATTGGTCCAGTGTCCTCCAGGGCGTGTCTAATGAACTTCGATCCGATTGCAAAGCTGACGCCAGTATACACATGTTGGACGTCTAGCCTGTCCTGAAATGTACTCGCGAAATTTTCCTATCCCTACGTATTAGTATGGACAGGGTAAAATCATTCTGTGTTTGGTTTTGCCTTTTTTTTACAGTTCTACGTACAACAGAAGCAACGAATAATATTTCCTCTCTCATTACCGAGCATCATCTGTAAAAGAGCGCAAATAATTTCATAACAATTCACCGAATCATTGCATGAAATAAATGGTTCAGTTCGTTTCATTGACGTCGAACAAACACCGAGTGAGAGCATACTTATTAATTTAAGGTGTTTGCTCGCTCGTTTCCTGTCAGTTAGCAGCATCAGTACACAGCGTTGTTTTGCCACCCGAACACGCTGCAATTACAGCCGCCCCCGCCGTAGTTCCCTTTAATTACGGTGCTCTGTCACCCTCGCTTTGTAATGAAGGGCCTCGCGAATTCCGGGATCGTCAGCAACGCGAAACCACGTCTTCCCCAGTTGGGTTATTCACGTCTCGTAGTTCACCGTTGCCCCGTTCCAAGGGAAGACGGAGATACATTAACCCTTTCGGGCCCACGTTAACTTACGGTTCCGGATGATATGTGCTGTACTTTTGCCGACACAACACAGCCTATGAGCAGAGACCTGCAAAATTTGCGTTATTATTTGAGGGCACGTGAAACTTCGCACACATGTAGCTTTGCAATATGTTTGTCATTGGACAATAATTGATTTGACACGCCCCTGGTGACTCTGCGCCAATAAATGAACACTTCACAATCGTGTGCCCCAACCACGTGCAGTTCAGTCAGAAAGGGCGTGACTTCACATCTATGTAGCAGCCAATGGAGAAACGACACCAACTCGAGTATATATAGTGCTGTGAAGTTTAGCCTGATGCCAAATAATAACGCGAATTTTGCAGTTCTGTGCCTATGAGTATAGGCCTCAAGAATTCGCGAGTTGAATGACCTGTAGCCTATACTCCATTGTCACGCGCAAAATCATGCAAATATCACTGGTTATTGGTTGCTTGTATTAGCGGAGGACGGTTATTTTGTTTGCATTTTATTGTGTGTTCATTATTGGCTTAGAGTTGTCCAGGAGGTGTAAAATAACGGGTGGACCAATAGCATAAGCAATACAAACGCACAAGGTATTGATTTCTAGCTTGTTCCGAAATGAAACAGCGAATTCTTCAAGTCCCTACCAATGAGCTGCAGGCTATATGCTCGGCTACAGTTAGCCTCTATGAACCAATTATGACCTAGACCAGCAAGACGATTTGCGAGTCCTTAACGCACAAGTAAAATCATCGGTCATTGAGCTTCGAAGAGTGCAGCACAGGCCACAAATGTCCTACACGTGTGTGATGTACACATTTGTGTACTGTGGGTCTGAGCAAGTGAAAAGTGTCGCTAAAAATGAACACTGTAGAAATCTAGACGCGAAGAAAAATACACAAAAGTTTAGAATAAAATAACTGGACTTCAAGAGAATTTAAGAGATTCGTTGAATTAATTTTCTTTTCGATACCATTTATATTGAGTCAAAAAATATATAAATGCGTATGGGAGTGGACCCAGGGCGAGGCAACACCCTCCGAGTGACGGGCTTTCAGCTGGGACCCGTAGGTGCCCGTCGTCCCTGAACATGACATGAAATGAGACCATAGGATGGAGCGGCACTGGAATGTAAGGGCGGGGGAAGCGGGAGTGCTCAGAGAAAACCCGCCGGCAAGCGGCATCGTCCAGCACGATTCCCGCTGGGGATCGAACCCGCATCGCCTTGGTGGGAGGTGAGTGCGCTAGCCACTGCACCACCACTGCCCCATGAAACGGCATGACAAATCGTATTACTTTGACAAATTTTACTCGTATAATTACGGTTAATAGTTAAAAAAATTAATATTCCATTGAGATGCAATTTTTTTTCTCATTCATCTGCTCTTTAAAGATGGTAAATACTGAAATAATAGAAGAAAATTTTAAAAAAAATTTTGTTTAAAAGAATTCGTTTGACTGAACAATCATTGCCCATATGGTAATTCCTATACAGTTATTTGGATAAAACTACTATTAATAAAATCAACATTTTGAGGACTATACTCGAGTGTAGTTCCGGTAAAGCTTGTTTGAATATTTTATTCCACATTTTAAAAAACTGGTTCGGGTAGACTTACAGGAATTCCCTATTTCATGATTATTTTAAATGTGAAATAATACATTAAAAACGAACCCCGTGAATGAACGACAAATTTTTGTATAGTTACAGAAATTAACAAGATGGGATGTACATCCTGTTACATACGAAAGAAAATTTTGTTGGAAAACGGTAAACTCGGCACTACATTGGTTGGCAGCCGGCCAATACAGAAAGACTGGTGTCGTTTTGACCAGTAGAATGGCGTCAAGCGAAAATAGGAACCAATAGAACGTGGTGTCCCTGCAGCGGTATGGATATAGGAGACTGACGTCTAGCTTGTCTTTGAAGCTGGTGAATGTGTGCTGACCTCGAAGGGTTACATAAAAACAGTATCTTTGAAATCGCTTTAAGATAAGTAACTACTGGTCCATAATTGTGCCAACTTATCTCGGAGCAGTCTTACCAGCGTGTCCATTAAAATATTTGAAGTTAGGGGCAGGTATTTTGTTCAGATGTCGATGTGAAAAGCACTCGGTCGTGAACCAGTTAGACAGTACAACAGCTAGTAGTGTATGAATTAAAGGCGATGATCACAAATAAAAATATGATTTTATATTTGCAGGAAATAATTTGTCAATTCGCAGATATTAATTGCAAGTAATACTTCCTTGCAAAAAGTGTAGACCACTTTTTTATTTTTTATTATTTCATGTTAAAATTACTATTCTATTGTTTCTGGATCGTACAAATAATAAAAACCAACACACAGAGATAAAGTAATTCACATTGAAATAAAACACCCATGAGTTACGTTAACCATTTAAGAAGGCACAAATCTACAGTCACTGAAGACAAGGTTGACGTGAGCTGTCTATATTCTCCAATACAGCAATATCAGTTGTGTTGGTGAATGTATATCTACTTACCATCGTCCTATTGGACCTCGCTACACCGGGACTCGCCTACTGTACTATGCGACATTTATTATTGGCTAGCTGTTGGCCAATGTAGTCGCGTGTTGCCTGTGTACCAATTAATGTATCGCAACACATGTAACAGGTTTTACAATCCATCGTGTTCATTTGAGAAATTATTGAAAATAACAATTTTATTCTTACGAGCTGAAACGTTTACTAGTTATAATTTTTCACTTATATTCCAGTACAGTACAGCGAAATAGTACAATCAGAAAAATATTAGTTTTTGTTTTTAAAAAAATAATAACTACACATTAACGTATCCCCGAGTACATAAGTGCATACTCCTCAAAGGGTTAAGGAATCTTTAAAACCGTGCAGTTTCGAAAACTTCTGAAAATAAGTCAATTTTTGCATATTTATATTTGCAGCCATGATTTTTTTTATATCTAAAACAAAGCTTGTTACGCATGCCTTAAAATGGATTAATTCGTGGCTTTTCAGTCGCCCTTGTTAAATTTACTGGAAATGTTATCGTTATCGTTTATTTTATTTGAACTTCCGTAATACACAAAAATTTTGATTTTGACATGATATGATGCAAAAGTTACGCGAACCAAATTTTATATGGGAGGATAGAGCGCTTATGAGTAGTGTCTGCAAGTTCAACGATATTTCTTACGAAATAAAATAATGCATTTTTTTATGACCAACGCTCATATGATGCTTCTTAAGTTGGAAAGTACATAACTGTAGCAAACGTTCCTAATTTCTTGCGGCGGTCATAAATCGAAAATTTGAATTAAATTGACAAGTTGGAATAGAAAACGTTCTCTTTGCAACTTATTTCGACTACTTAATATCACTTGGTACGTTCTGCTTGATATCACAATAATTGCTAGTCTCGACAGAAGCATCGGCCCTAGAGCCATTGAAGCCGTTATTAAAAACGAGCAAGTGTTTTTTTTCTCGTAAGTAGAGACCTGCAATCTTCGCGTTATTATTTGAGGACATGCTGAACTTAAAACACTTTTCCTTTGCAAATACGTTTGCCATTGGACCAGTCTTTATTTGTCACGCCCCTGGTAACTCGGCGCCAATAAATGAATGCTCCGCAACCGTGTGTTCCAATCACATGCTTTTCGTTCGGGAAGGGAGTGACTTGACATCGAGGCAGCTGCCAAAGCAGAAAAGACGCCAGTTCGAGTATATACAGTACTGTGAATTTTAGCTTGACACCACATTCGCTGGCTCTCAAGCTACAAATTATATGACAATTGGAAGGAAGATCTAAGAAGCATTACGAGCAGATCCTATTACAGCGTAACTGTTATTGAGTCTGAGAACGTTCTCGCAGGTATCCGTTACACTCGAAAGAACTCCTGATAGGAAAGCCCTGCAAAATTAGCGTGATTATTTGGCTACACGTTCAACTTGAAACACGTGTACCTTTGCTATACGTTTGCCATTGGAACCTACGTTGTGTGACACGCCCTGGGTAACTTTGCGCCAGTAAATGAACACTTACTTCACAATTGTGTGCCCCAGTCACATGGAGGTAAGTCAGAAAGGGAGTGAATTCACATCTCTGCAGCAGCCAATGAAGAAGCGACGCTGTATCATTTACGTACAATACAGTGAAGTTTGGCCTTACGTAAAATAATAACTAGGATAGGAAAATTTCGCGAGTTCTTTTCAGGACAAGATAGACGTCCAAAATTTGTATACTGAAGTCAGCTTTGCAATTGGATCGCAATTCATTAGACACACCCTTGAAAACTCTGAACCAATAGGGAATTTGCAAGGAAACAAGTAGCGAGTGCCATACTGCCAGGTGTGTAGTAACACTAGAGCAGCAGCCAATGAACAAACATCTGAGGCTCTAGTGTACACAGGACTGTAGAGTCTAGCCTACAAGTCATTGAACTCGCGAAATTTTCCTATCCCTAATAATAATGCGAATTGTGCAGGTAACAGGAAATGCTGGGTAATGGTGATTTGAAGTTTTTCTTGCGACGATGAATGAACACTTTGTGAAGTTGTTAGTAAGCCAAGTAGAACTTGCCATTCGTTCTAATTCAATGTTATTGTAGCTTTCGATTGAAACGTACCTTTGATCAAACTGTACTAGTTTACATACTTAATACCTTTCGTTCCAGAACTACGTACATTTTGTTCACTCGCAAGAACGCTAGTATTATTAACTATCATAACTACACTTGATGAATAATTCTTCACGACTAAGTCTCATTTTACTGATGTTTGAAAAAATAATAATAATAAACCCCGTTTTAATAGAAAGTCCTTTGACTTGGTGAACTTCTGAAACAACAAAGTTACTTAAACCCTTAACTTGCACATTCCAGGTGTTGCGAAAGAGAATGTTTTTGATCTGACAAGTACTTACGATTTCCTAGTAATAACATAGAAGCTGGACACTAAGAGGATAATTTCTATTGGACTATGACGTGACTCTGGTGGTAAACAATAATAAAATATTCGTATGCTAGCAGCAACCAATAGCATTGTCCAGGAAAAAAATACGCTGTCATTATTGGCGCTAGCTTCTGACCTTGTACAACACCGACATGATTTTACCTTTTCTGCCACGTGTCCTACGTGAATGAGTGTACTCAGGATGATGTGTTAAGGAGCTAAGAGATTGCATAAATACCTTGATGAAAATGAAAAATCTCCTATCTATACAGAGGGTTGTAAAATTGCGTGACTATACTTCGGGGCAACATTCCTCGCTTCCGGAGGACGAAAAAAAAAAAAAACGTTATATGAACATAGGTCCGCAAACGCTTCGTTTCTTTACTACAACTCGTAATACATAAGGCACAGTGTACAGCCCACATGATTGGTCCTGTTACTGCGGAATGTCATCGCAGCTGTAATTGGCAACCTCTTATAAGTCCCCGGGAACCCTGATTTGAATCCACTAGACTTTTATTTGTGGACGATGTGAGCAACCTCCGTAACCGCATTGTGGCAGGCTGTGAAACAATCAGGAATTTCCCTAGGGATTCATCAACACATCCGGGTGTCCATGCAACGTTGGGCTGATGCACGTGTTCGTGCTGGTGGAGGGCATTTTGAACATTTTCCTTTAGTACCGACGATGAGATTTCACACACGTGTAACTAATTCCTGTGCAGTGCCTACTGTTTGGTGTGAGGTGTCGTAGTGTTGAGGTGCCGTGTATCATGCAGACGAATGCTGCGATGGCATTCCACAGTAACATGATCCAGCCCGCGGGCCATACAATGTACGTTATGTATTACGAACTGCAGTAAAGAAACGAAGCGTTTGCGGACCTATGTTCATATAACTTCTTTTTTTTTTTTTTTTTTTTTTTTTCATCCTCCAGGTGTGAGGAATGTTTCCCGGAAGTATTGTCATGCAATTTCGTAACATTATGTAGTTATACTTAGCCAACTGGCGAGGCTCTCTTATGTACGTGGGGCCAAGCAAATATTTGGAGAAGCAATATGAATGCATACCGAGGAGATCGCAATAAAAATGACACCACAGATTGTGACGGGTTGTCACGTATCCCCGTGTAGTTGTTATTCAACCATCAATAGCGTACGCTGAAATTACGATACCTGGCAATGCCCGAAAAATGGGACCCTCGTCGGAGCAGCGGGAGTCGCGTCTAGCTGCACAGCTGGTCGGTCAGGAACTGATACGAGCGGAAGGCATGTGGTGCTGTTGTCACCCTTCCCCCTCC
The DNA here is from genome assembly GCA_029891345.1 of Dryococelus australis. Taxonomy (NCBI): domain Eukaryota; kingdom Metazoa; phylum Arthropoda; class Insecta; order Phasmatodea; family Phasmatidae; genus Dryococelus; species Dryococelus australis. Next base: position 31,992,989 of record CM057008.1, read on the forward strand.
CCCTCTACTAAATCCTCCCATACCCGCTCCAGCAGACGACTTTTCGGCCACGTGGCGAGGTTTTTCGAACTGACCAATCATGTGCTTCGAGAACCCAGAAATGTTGTATAAGTAGACATTTTCATGGCTTATGAAGGCACAGAGAGAGAACTTGACACTGGGGACAGACAAGTCAAGGCTGTTCACGATAAAGTGGACACTTTAGAAATGAACCTTGGAAAAAAGTTACTGACGCTGCAGCCGTGTATTTTAACGGGCGCACTGAGTGACATTCGCCCAGTAAAGTTGGTAAAAAAGTAGTTCCATATCTTAACCCCGAATAAAAAAGTGTTTGGTAACCATTTGTGATAACTTAAAATTATTTATTTCGCTTTCTGTTTTTTTAATATATATATTGAAGTGTAAACATGAGTAGATTTGTAAAGTATTTACTTACTTAATAATTTTAGAGTTTCATTTGACCGACGCATGAATAAAGGGATGAGACCCATGGCAGTGTTAATTTTACACAGGGGCGGAGGAATACACAACGGGTTAACAAGTAGATCTTAAGCAGGACTTTCAAAAGTGCTCATTTCACCGTGAACAGCCTATAAGGGGACTTATCCTTGGTTTGAAATAGAAATTCTGTGGAAGGGGGGGGGGGGGAAGTAGGAAATGAGAAAAAGTAAATATATGTATCTTTTTTATTGTGTGTTTTGACCGTTTTTATTGGGGTTTTGAGATAATTTGTTGAGGGTTTTTTCAGCTATCGTGATGACCCTGTTCGTTATATGAGACCTATAAAAGTTTTTTTTAGAATCACAGAATAATATAAAGTACTTTCAAATACGAGTTTTTAGGGTTCTCCTTATATACACCACACTGTTCTTTAAAAAATCTCAGGTTTTGTGCACCACCTCCTGGCTGTTGTTTCTCTGCTATGCGTAAAAACCAAATGTTTAAGTATTTGAAAAAGTAAATACTGAAGGGACTGAAGGTTTTTTCGTCTGTCTCATGCTTAGAGCCATGATAAATTCACGTCATTATCCGGCTCCAGGCTAAACTCCACCTTTACTGGAGCCGGCGTCGTCTCTCCAGTGGTTGCTGCACAGATGTGAAGTCACCTCCTTTCTAACTGAAGAGCACGTGATTGGGGGATCACAACTGCGAAGTTTTCACGTGTCGACGCTGAGTTACCTAGTGCGCTTCAGATAAAGCATGATCCGATGACAGACACATTGCAAAGGCACACGTGTTTAAAGTTTAACGCGACCCCAAATAATCACGCGAATGTTGCTGGTCCCGAGTTATTCTTCGGAGGCTATCCGTTGCAAGACATATGAAACGAACGCTGGGAGTTTCGGTTAGTATATAAATAAATTAACACTTTGCAGACTATGCTCGAGTGTGGCTCCAGAACAGCTAATTTGGATATTTCTTTGTTGTTCAGAACAAAACTCGCACGGATGTGTAGTCTTTTTTCGGCTAGTGTTTAGCACGACCTCACAAGAACACCACAGCGCAGTAACGATGATTTTTCTTACGACAGAATTGCTATTTTTATAGCCACTCAAAGGGACATGATTGATTGTAAGAACTTTTATGCGATAAAGGACATTTGATTGGGTCAATATCAGCTCGGCAGTCCATTGGTTGATGACCGGCCAATAATGAACGCCGTAAATTACAGGGTAGTATGTCCAGTGTGGTATGGACCAATAGGACGATGGTGAGTTATAACACAGACGCCAACAGAACCGGTGTTCTTGCAGTAGTGAATATGTGTGTGTGCAGACCTCAATGTGTTAAAGCCTGACCGAAATTGAAACAATTTTTAAATAATTGAACAAGGGAATCTGAAAGAGATTGTCTTAAACAACTTTGAGACATACTGAGCAAAGTTTATTTTTACAACACACTATAAATCATCGACGGGCGAAAAGAAAGCAAATATTTTTCTTTATCGAATTCGATAGATGTCTCAAAGTTATAGTTGTTTTTGAGTAGGGATAAAAACAAGGACAATTTAATTTCAACGTGTGATTACGTAAAGTTATGGAACCGAATTGTTTGTGTGTTTGACACTGTGTTGCTTCTAGAACTTTATCGTTCGACACGAAAATAAAGTATACTTGTCCCACGCATGCACTCAAATTGTCGGGCATATCAGCAGAGTATTTACGGAAAGGAAATCCGTAATGACGAAAAACGGAGTTAAGTCCGTAAATTCAAAATACGGGAAGTCTCCGTATTCCCTTTGGCTTCGAGTTACGGGGACGAACAATGCCGATTCTACACGAAGCTTTCTTCGCCACTGTAACAAGAAAATTATCGTTTCTGCGGCAGTTAAGGTTATCCACGCGACTATGCCCTATTATTTCAAACATTAAAAAACAGTATCAGGCGTCTGCAACATTCGGCAACACTAAAAATACAACAAATTTAATAGAAATTAAATTTTTGGTTTTATTTGAATATAAATATAAATTTTATACAAGTTGTTTGAAGTGACAATTGTAGCTTATAAGGGGTACAATTGTACCCCTTATAGCTCAGGGGCAGGGCGGCCGTCCCGCAGTAGGTGGGTCGCGGGCTCGAGCCCCGGCGCCCTCGACGCGGCAGATGCCCAGCCCGACCGCCGCACCGGGAACTCGCCGACAAGCCGGCCTCACTAAAGCCTCGTCAACGCCAAAAATTTCACAACGTCAAAAAAAAATTGTAAGAGTCGTGGACTGGTAATTTTTTGTCTCTGGCTCAAACCTCGCTTAAGAACAAAATATGTTAACTTTTTTAATATGATTTTTTATACACGGTAGAACACCCACATAACGAAAATTAAAGACATTTTCACTCTCTCTTTTTTTTTAAACGGAAAGTACAGAAAACTAACTTGGAAATTAACAGAGAGGTTCCGTGAAATTTACGGAAAGTCCGTTTCTGAAAGTCAATGTGTCCGTAATTTTACGGAGAGTTTACGGAAACTTCAGAATAAATTTTTACCGACACACTTCCGTAAAATGGAGGATTTTTCTTTTAAACAGTGCGGTAGAATATTCTACTTCGTTCTCAGTTTTCACTTTGTCACACCGGGCGGTACAACCATCAATATCTGCCGCGAAAGAAAAGGAACAAATTGTATATTTCTTTCCGAGGCGAAATGTTAGTAGGACGTGAACTTCAACCGGCCAGACATGCGCTCACGTGACTTCACTCGCTCCTGATCATCATTTATTCACGCGTTTTACAAATGCTCTTACGTCACTTGGAGGCGTCATTTCTTCCTCTCCTGCCCTCGCTTTCGTGACGTGACGTCTATTTGCAACCGCAGCAAATAGCCTAGCTTGTGCTCACAAAAGAACTTCCACCATAAAATTTGTATGTAGAAAATATGGGAGCACTCTGAGAAAATCCACATACCTGTTCGCCCAGGAAGAAAGCACGCAGATGATTACATAAGAATATATTATTTAAATATGCTTGTAGGAAAATGTATATATATAAATATAGAAATTTAAATTAATATTATAGTCCCATATTTATATAAATATTTTTATGTATTTCGTCTCTAAAGACCTCGATGTTAAGAGCCGTCCAAATATCTTCACTCATGTTAATGAAAAGAATAAATTAAAAATAATGTTATACTCCTACATTCATATATACATATTTACTAGTTTATATACCTACACCTGTACATAATGATGTATAAAATAAATTGAAAATAATTTTATATTCTCATATTTATATGTATAATTATGTATAAAATTAACTCAAAATATTTTTTTACTATTTTATATATACATATACATATTCATATTCGTGTTTTCTTCTTGGCGAACGAGTATGTGGATTTTCTCATAGTGCTCCCATATTTCTTACATATGAATTTTATTGTGGAAATTCTTTTGCGAGCAAGTGCAAGCAAGGCTCTTTACTGTAAAAAATAATACTCCATATATATAGAAGAAAAAAATGATAGTTGACGTTCTGACACCGTGGGGTAAACGTCGATTTGGGAGCGCTCTCTCGTCATGCCACGAGGATGAGTTGCAAAGGCCTGCCTATGACCTCGAACTAACATGGATCCGCGACCTGTATCATCGCTACTTAGTTGTCGTCAGTGCCGATTCTGAGATCGAGTTTTCACCTATGATCGAAATGCTCGTCGGCATGAAAGAAAGGCCTGCGCGAAGAGTTCCTTTCCGCGCGATGAAGCATTGATCCCATGCCGTTCGTGCAAGGGGATGCATGGAAAGAACACGCCAAGATCTGCATTCGGAAGCATGGCGGGGCCTGTCGTGGTGCTGCATTGTTCAGTACAGAGTCCGAATTGTGCATCTACCAATGGCGGAGCGTGGTAGTAGCCTGATTTAGTTCTAGGCACTTTAAGCGCAAAGTGAAAATACAATCTACCCAGGAAGTTATTAAATATACCGAGAGACCTGCGCGTATACTTTTTAAAGCAAGATTATTAAATGAAAGGTTCATCTTTCAGCTTTGGAGGAAGGACAATATTTTTTTAAATTTTAAAATAGGAGGAATTTATTTTCACTTCCGACCTACATCTACATACACGGTGGTTGAGCGATTAGCACGCTCGCCTCCCACCAAGGCAAACCGGGTTCAATCCACGGCCGGGTTACCGGAATTTCGCAAGAGGTTTTCGCGGGGATCTCTCGTTTCCCCCCCCCCCGCCCCTACATTCAGCGCCGCTCCATATTCACTTCAATCATTCTCACCGGCTCTCAAGACCACGCTTTTAAGAGTCTCCCAAATCTCTTCTTATTCTTGCGACATACATGCACCGCACTTAAGTACCGCGATCAGCACTGCAATAGCAATCAAGAGTCATTTTAGAATCAGTCTGTAGGAGTCAGTTATCTGCATTAAGTGTGACCGTGATGTAAAGCTGAGCGAAGAACTTGTCTGGAAGAAACTTCTGAAGATACAACTGCATGGTAATGTGATCAAGGAACTAGCATCTAAAGCCTGCCTACCTGCCTGTGTGATGTCTCAAAGCCTTCGCCCGATTGGTCAGTTGCAATCACGTAGTAACTCGGTGATTGACTGCTCGGTGTCCGGACAATTTATTAATGGTGTAATACGACTGGTTCGAAGTCAGTATGACGTCATAAGACTTGCATACTCGTATATTATAAGCAATAGGGAAGATTACGGCAAAGGTATTAAGTTTATCATTATTATTATACATGATGAATCACGGGTTCGAACAAAAAAAACTGCTTTATCCGACAATTGGTTGTGGAGATACGCGATTCTGTAAATATCAGCGTTTTACAACTTTGCGGAGGGGAGGAGGTTGGGAGGATGTGAGTGAAGAGATTTGGGTGGCTCTTAACATCGAGGTCTCGAAATCCGACGAGGGCGTAGCGAAGTGGGTGTGGAGCAACAGGGCGAGGGAAAAACGGGAGATTCTCGAGAAAGCCCGACGACCAGCGGCAACGTCCGGCACGATCCCCACGTTCGAAAATCCTGGAGGTAACACCCCGGCGGGAATCGAAAAGTAGTCGAACCGCTTCAGCTCCGTGGCCCCGTTATGCTGGTCGGTGTCGCCAGCTCCAGGTACATAAAGCCTGTTCGCGGTAAAGTGATCACTTTTTGGATTCAACCTTAGGAAATAGTCACGGGCCCTACCTGCAAATATTTAAACGGGCGCACTGTGTGACATTCGCCCAGTAGAGTTGGAAAGTAGTTACATATCTTAACGTCTAATAAAAGGTGTTCAGTAACCATTTGTGATCATTTAAATTATTTCCTTCCCTTCCTGCTTTTTTAATGCATAGAAATTTAAAAATGAGATTTTTTTTAAATATTTACTTTCCTAATAATTTTACAGTATCATTTGACCGACGCATGAATAAACTGCTGAAGCCCGTGCCAATGTTAATTTTACATAAGGAGGAAGAAGACGTAGCGTGCACATAAGTACATTATAACACTTTGTAGACTATGCTCGAGTGCAGATCGAGCAAAGCAAATTTGAAAAGTTTCTTTGTTGTTCAGAACAAAATTCGCATGGATGTGCAGTCTTTGTTCGGTTAGTGTTTAACATGATCTCACAAGAACACCACAGCGCAGTAACAATGATTTCGCTAACGATAGAATTTCTTATTTTATACCCACTCAAAGGGAAATGATTGATTGTAAATCCTTTTGTACAATGAAGGACATTTGATTGGGTCAATATCAGCTCGGCTCTCCATTGGTTGATGACCGGCCAATAATGAACACTGTAAAGTACATGGTAGTGTCTGATGTGGTATGGACCAACAGGACGATGGTAAGTTCTAACACAGACACAAACAGAACCGGTGTTCTTGCAGTAGTGGATATAGGTGACTCTCTTCTAGTTTGTCTTAAGTGCCTGTAAATGTGTGCATACCTCAATGTGTTGAGCAAGGCTTTCAGAAGTGCTCATTTTCCATGAACAACCTATAGGAATCTTAACTGTATTCTAGCTTTCAGACGTAAGGTTGCAGGTCCCCTGCCGTCGTTCTACAGTGGTTCAGGGGTGAGGAGGCGGCTGTATCGATCGCGGGGATGCTGCTGCAGCCTCGGTCAGGACTGTGCCTAGAGGGCGACTATATCCGTGCGAATCTATATGCTATGGTCCTCTCACGGCATCGAATAGACTAAAGATGGGATGGAACAATCTCGCTGGCTGCGCGTCCCGACATTGAACTGCTTTTTTTTTTTTTGCCAGCACGACTAGCAAAGAGGGCGTGGATCGGTTTTGAGGTTAGACTACCATTCAGTAAACAAGTGCTTTGAGATTTTTTTTTACACCTCCTCTTAAGCTTCGCTCACGACCATCCGTCGTCTGTCGATCCGTCGGGCCAGAAAATGATCAGTGTTACCACTCAACAACACTAACTTTCTCGGGCACAGACAAATGTTTTTAATGAATGTAATAAATATATTCGTTTTCCCTAACATTATTCATCAGCATTTCCTCTGAAAATCGACAAGTCATCCTCAGTTCAATTCAATTGTGAAACGTAAAAAACTAAACAACTTCACTGCCTTGTATATTTAAAAAGAAAAATATTCAGACAAACAAACAAGTGACTGTTTTACGACAGCCATGTTCAAGGAACAATATTACAAAGCGGTAACCCATCCGTCAGTCCATCGAAATTTAAAGTTTGAGATATGTTTGGCGGGTTGACGGATGGGGAAAAAAAAGTAGCCCTGCGATTGGTTGAAGATCACGTGACCGACGGACGGAACGGATGGTTGTGGATCCAGCTTAACTATTTACAATGCAGTTTGATTACATTTAAATTGGTAAAAGTATTTTATTAATGAAGCAGTGCTTGTCATTTAAAGATCAATATACAAACACGTTCATCACTGTTGACCATGTGACTTCGACAATTGTGTAGGATTGGGGCAGGTCAATGTTGGGTACATGCGCAGAAGACAAATAAGCGGTCTGCTTCATCTTTAGTCTATGCGATATCTACACACTTCCCGAATATAGGCCATTCACGGTTATTTCGCACTTTCCTGAAGATTTTACTAAAGTTTTGCTTCCAGAAATATTTCTTACTATGCATTACCATTCATATTAATTATAAATTAAGTAAAATCATTTATAGATAAATTACAAGTTCATTTTAGGAGTGGGATGAATCCCCACGTTTTTTGTGAAATAGTTGCTTGCACGAATACGCGCCTCTCAGTAAATAAAACTATTATCAATGCCCCTAATTTTCTATTTTCTCATATTAAGTGTATTCTTGAAGGAAAATATAAGTGAAAATGGTCAAATATCGCGTTTTTTAAGCTTGTTTGTGCAGTTTCCTTAAAATACATAGGCGTATTTTAATCTGTGGTCTTTCATCGCGTGTAATAAAACCTCTATGTTAAAGATCTAATTTGCACAGTACAGCGTCACGACGGAAATACTGCATGCCTCGCGCGTAGGAGCGATGAGGCACTAGGCGTGCGTGTTAGGGTCGCCCCTATTGCTCCCTCGCTTCTTGACCTTGGACGAGGGGTTCCCACGGGGGTGCATCCCACTCTCAACCAAAAATCCAGATACTTTTATGCCAACACACGTATAAAACGCTTGTGATTCATGACATGTATACAGGATGAGTCATTTAAAAAAGGCCCCGTGGTCTGTATGTCCTAACTCCCTCGCTACGTTACGCACATGTCCTACGGGGCCTCTTTTAAAGGACTAGCCCTGTAGAAAGCAAACACACACGTGGTGCATGCTGGACCGTCGACAGAAATTTCGGGTCCCGTCACAAATAAATATTTCGTGGCCCTCTCCGCGGGTGTCCTCTTACACCCAATCTGTTCCCTCTCCATTTCTCATAAATTCTTTTTCTCTTTAGATTTATAACTGGTTTTATGCTATCAGAGGCAAGACATTTGTACCACTTCGAAAGAAAATATAATTTATATTTTACACTTAGTATTTGTGAGAATGAAATCCTATAAAATTCACACAGAGAAATGTCTAATGTTGTGCAAACTTTATTAATGGTACTAAAGGCTGTCCACGATAAAGTGAACACTTTTGAAATCAACCTTAGAAAAAAAATTCACTGCTCCTAACTTCATACATTTCAATGGGCGCACAGAGTGACATGTACCGAGTAAAGTTGGTAACGATGGATGGAAAGTAGTTCCATATCTTAATGTCGAATAAAAAGTGTTAGGTAACCATTTGTGATCACTTTGATTTTTTCTTTCACTTTCTGTTTGTTTTTAATGCATCGAAGCAAAAAAAAATCATTAGATTTGTAAAATATATATTCTTTTCCAATAATTTCACAGTTTCATCTAACCGACGCATGAATAAAGTGATGAGACACACGGCAATATTTATTTTACACGATGCGGATGAATACACAACGTGCATACAAGTAGATCTTAAGCAGGGCTTTCAAAAGTGCTCACTTTACCATGAACGGCCCATACTACAGTATTTTTTTAATATTCCATTCACGGTTACTTCCAACTTTTCTGATGCTCTGCTAAAGTTCTAATTTCCACTTATTTCTCCGTCTCGTGCAAACAAAATTTAACCGAGTATAGAAAATTACACCAAAGGGACACCCCACCGCATTCGCACGCACTCAGTTCAATAACATTCTACATGAGAACTACATATTTCTTACTAGGCGCTACCAACACACCTATTTTCTCCCCGTTTTTATTCACATTATTTATAAATAAAAAATTATAATTTACAATTAAAAAAACGGTAAAATTTTAATTCGACAAAAAAATAAGATACTGTTTATGTTAACGAAGTGTAGAAAGACTGAGATAAATGACATACATAGGAAACTACCGAAAGCGCCATACTTGGGGTGAATTTACAAAGGTTTAGTTCAAAAAGTGTGCAGGAACCGCGAATATAGTCCATTCGCGGTTTATTCGGCCTTTTTAAATCAAACCTTTGGAAAATCTCCGCATGTATGACGTATACTTGTGTTCATAAAAGTTACTTTTTATCCTATTAAATTGAAATATTATTCATATTTAATCTATAAATCATAATGTTTCATTTATAGATAATTTGAATAAAAATTAGGGAGAAAATAGGTATGTTGGTAGCGCCTAGTGAGAAATAGTTCTTATACAAAATACTGTTACACTCAGTGGGCACGAGTGCGGTGCGCTGTCCTTTGGTGTGATTTACCAGACTTAGTAAGCTTAGTTTGTACGAGGCGGAGGAATATCCTGGAAGTAGAACTTTAACAGGGCTTCAGAGAGGGCTGGAGTAATCGTGAATGGATTATAGACTATATCTGTGAGCTTTCAGTTACTAATGTTGCTGTTAATGTGATACGCTGTTAAGCTATTAATGTAAACTTCAGATTAAGTACTTCTTTAATAACGTTATCTCCTTAATTTACTGTCATAATTAAGATTGTGTTTACGTTACGGCAAAACAAATTTTGTGTTTAATTTACGTTAACAATTTGTGTTAAATATTTTCTCGTATGTTCTTTGCTGAAAGAAATTTTTTCGATGTCACAAAAATAGATATTACCTACGAAGAGAAATATTCACAGCTAAGATGGGAATCGAACCAGCGTTGATGTTCACCACTTCACGAATTCGAACGTTATTCCGAAATAATGTACGCTCTAGAGATGTATGCATATTGGGCACACATAATCTGCTTTGCAAGGCTTGAGAACTGGCCTAAGCTAATTTTCGTACTATGCTCTACCATTTAAATATAGTGGTTTCACTTTACGAAGTAATCACCGTTCATTAGTATCCGCCATTTTACAAAGTCAAGTCTGTGCGAACTTGCTTTGGCTAGACATTACTTTAATGTCGCAGTAACACAATATATTTTGCTCTTCCTGTAATTTTTAGCTTGATACGACACTTGGTTGCGGCAACATAACGTTATTAACATTAACACTTCAACATTATGTTTTCATTATAGTAATACAAGATTTTATAAATGGTTGACGTTATTAACTTCGTCGGAACATGATTACTTTGACTACAGTATAAACGTTCAAAGAAATGCCTCAATGGTATTTTTAGTTGCGACAACATGAGACTTTTTTCTGTGAATGTAATGGTGTAGCCATCTTTACACCTAGTTTCCTTGCCTGGCGTCTGATTGGCTGTAGAACGTTAATGGCGAGTTCATGTCATTACGGTGGTTTGATTGGACTGTTGTACATTGCCAGCCATGAAACTAAATAAAGATCTCGTGCACACACGTACAACTCAGGAAGACAAAGTATGGGTAAAACATTTTACAACACCACAGACAGATAATTAGGAAAAGCTGTTTCCCTGCCAATGAGAAACTAATGCGTGTACAATAAAAGCGACAAAAAGATGAACGAACAATTTATTGTTACAAAACAGGACAGCGAAAGTAGACCAAGATAAAACACGACACGGTGTTGGAAAAGAAAACGCCACAGAAGTGAACAAAACAGTGCAAAAAAAAAGAAACAATATCAATGAACACAGTTGAACAATAAAACCCGAAACACGCACAGAAATAGGACAAACACCATGACGAAACACAAGACAGGGAAAGTATTACTTGTCAGATTATATAAAACAGAAAAAAAAAATCAACGCTACGAACAACACAGGAACCACAAAAAAAAATAACCAGAGAAAATAATAGATAATCCAACATAGAAAACACGGTGGAAAGGAAATACAAATATAGTAAGTCTTAACGACATTTCGGGTACTGAAATCTGTCTCCTTCGGGTGAGAAGCTGGAAGGCAATGGACACTGTCCAGTTCCATTATTTTGGCTTACGAAAGCAAAAAAACTGACGTCACTGCGTGAGCCCATCTATCTTTGATACTACATCAGGACAGCAGGAAGAAACTCTTCTTGCAATTAAACCCTTTGGCAGTCCGTCCCGCCGGATTTGGCGAACATAATAACGCTCAGTGTAAGTGTTCACGTCACTAAATTCACAGTAAAGTGAGCACGTTTTAAAGTCCGGCTAAATTTTCCCTTTTAGCCGATTTCTATATTTCCACCGCTTTCAGACATAAAAATTGCCATGTGATCAATAAACACAGTGTATATATTCCACCACTCCCAAAAGTTTACTCCTGAAGCTGCCATAAAAATATATTTATTACTGGTTAATGTTTATTGGATGGGCCTTAAAAAGTGTTCACTTTACCGTGAACAGCCTATAACAACATGCATGCGTCCCAGTTCTTAAAAACAGCTAACATCAAGACAAATTAAGTACTTGGCCTAAGCATGTACAAAGTCACACACATCTGCAGAATACAAGCTTTGAAGAAAATACAACTCTCGTAACACTATAATAATATACATAAAACCCATTGTGCGTGACTAAACCGCATCATCACTGACAAGCCACTGGACCAATTGAGACCATTTTCACACCATATGTTATTGAGGTGGCGAGTAAGGGTTTTAGTTATATTTCATTCCGATAGGAGGCGCTGAAGTCTAACTTCTATATTTATGGACCGATTTTGCTCATACTTGCAGGAAA